>OZ024796.1:25948675-27359509 GCA_964017045.1 Omphiscola glabra
TTTCTAGGCCCATATCAACGTGAAACATTGGTATGTTGAGCCAATCTGGGTCATTGATGAATCGTATATGTACTTGTAGCGCTATCTTAGATATACATCTCAACTTGTGTTTCTGATAAAATAGCATGGGTCAGTGTGTAGAAAGCATGGGTCAGTGTGTAGAAAGCATGGGTCAGTGTGTAGAAAGCATGGGTCAGTGTGTAGAAAGCATGGGTCAGTGTGTAGAAAGCATGGGTCAGTGTGTAGAAAGCATGGGTCAGTGTGTAGAAAGCATGGACACAATTCGTGTTAATTCAACACGCTCGACACACGTCACAGTGTCAGGACACGGAGCACGGTCATGTGCACTGGGTTTATAACCGTTAGATATATCAAGGGTCGGATTTAGCCATATAATCACAACAAAACAGAAGGAAATGATTGACGTTATTGACCGGAAGTGATTGAAATTCGCGGGATAAATAAAGAGACGCAAAGAGACTTAGCAAGGCTAACACCGCACAAAATAAGTGAACAACACTATGACCGTACACACAGAGAAAGATTTAACCAAGAAATAACCACACAAATTAAGCCATGCTATAGCCACAGAAAGAGAAAAAGATTTAAGCGCGATATTGTCACACAAACAGAGAAAGATTTAACCACGATATAGCCACACAAACAGAGAAAGATTTAGAAACATTATAGCCACAGAAACAGAGAAAGATTTAACCAATATAAAACCACACAAACTGGGAAAGATTTAACCGCGATATAGCCACGCAAACATGGAAAGATTTAGCCACGCTATAGCCACACAAGCAGAGAAAGATTTAACCAAGTTATCATTGACCAGTTGAACAGGAAGCCCCAGTGACGATTGATCGATCTCTGCCTACTGACCACGGCTAACTTGTATGTCCTCCATCCATTGCCAGGGCTCAAGTAGTCCTGGCTGACCCATACATCACCCCAATGAACAAGAAAATCAATAACGTCTCAGATCATATCTGTGTGATGTTTCAGAGATTCCCGGGTGTCTGGGGGGAGAGGGGTGGGTTGGGGAGGGACGGGAGAAGAGCGAGAATTCAGAAATCACGTGACAACGGTCAGAATATGGATGCGATTTGCTGCAAGACTTGTTGGAATATGGATTGTGAAGATTTGCGATTTTGGAAGATTTCAGATTATCAGAAATACGCATTTCGTAGATTTAAGACAAACGGAACTACGCATTCTACACACACGAGGATATGGATTTAAACAGTGTATATTCTTTGACGAACAGGCATTTGTGTTTGGAAATAACCCCAGAAAAATCTTTGACATTACGATATGTGATCAGTATCTCTTGCGCCATAAGTCATAGGAAGTTACATTTTGCAGACAACCAGTTCTTATTCCGAGAGGCCAAATGAGTAACTTATCGACTGGAAGCTATACAGGTCGGGTCTGTGCGCCCCTATCCCCCACAGACACCAAACAAATAAAAATAATAATTAAATCCCAAATCCGCCAGCCGGTCTGTCTCACACATGCATTTCACCCGACTTATACAAACAAACGAAAGTTACATTCCAGTTATCATTCGTTGTACCCATATTTCAATAAATATGTCATTAACTAGCTTCTCGAATAACGCGTACATCTTATTGGTTCCAGGAATACTAAGACGATCGTCAGTGCCGTCATGTATGGAGAACTTTTTTAAAAATGAAATTTGTTTCAGCTTATTAATTTAAATATTGAGGCCCCCTTGCAAGAACTGAGAGGGATTCAGGCGAGATGTTGATGCTTCTCAACCGGCATGTGATACCACGAGTCTGTCATGTTTGAACTATGAAAAGTTGTGATTAAAAAAAAATAGCCACCAACCACCAGATTCACCAATACTGGGGAATTGTAAAGCACTGTCATGGCGGCCGCAAAAGCGAGAACTTCCCATAGTGTACAGTCACTTGACAAAATATGTATTCAAGTAACGCACATTACAAGAATTCTACTAAGTGCCTCCCCCAACCCCAACCAGCGTTGCAAAAAAGCACACATTTTTTTCAAGCTCCTGAACTATATTAATATTCTAACTAAAATCCCATCCCCTTTAACACCGCAGATTGATAACACCATATTTAAATATATATATAAGAATGAGCTATAGGGACATAACGCCAAAGAGCTGAAAATATTTTGATACGTTCGGACTCTTTAAAAACAAACATAGTTTTTTTCTATTATTTTACGGAAATCGAATAAATTTACATGCGCAAAAAATATTATATTTCCGCTTTTATTTTAGCAAAAGTTTAAGTATTATTATTATAAATTACAAATACATGTAAAGAAACAACTAAGGAACTATCTTAAGCATTTTATATGCGTTTAAAATTTATGAAAAAAAAATTAAATAGAAAAAATATGATCAAAGAAATACACAGTAATCACATTTATCGGGAAAACCTAAACATCAGGTGTTGTTAGTGCGTTCTTTAGCGCGTTGTCAATAAGGCGAAATAAAATTAAAATTAATTAGTTCTAAATAATCACGCAAATGACGTCATAGTGCGAATTGCATATTTAGCCAAAGCTAAAAGTTCTCTGATTTAATAAAAGAGCGTGACAAAACTGATAATGTACATTCCTCTTCTTATAATTAAAATTAATAAATAGCATTGAAACTTAAACACTAATTTAGCTTTGTATTTTTAACATTTAATAAGTTTGTACTTTTTATTCATTCCAAAAATAAACTTTTATGAAATTTATAAAGTAGTAAAAAGTCTACATTTGAAAATAATTTTAATAAGAATATGCCTTTTAATTAAATTGGTATAGCAAATCTAAATAGCCAAATAGCATTTTTAATGCACTTATCACTGATCTAGATAAGAAATAAGCATATTAAATGCAAAAAAAAAATCTTCTGCGTAAGTAAGGGGGCTACAATCCAGTGGATGATTTTTTTTTTTTTAAACTCTGTGTAGCCCACTATAACTATACATTCATTTTGCCCAGTGCAGCACAAGATAAGCCTCAGAATAAATTTGATCAATAATTAACCTTCTTCGATACATTTATTCGATACATTTATATCGATGGTAGGAAATTGAGTTAATGCATTTTTACTTGGATGACAATATCTTTCAATCCAATGACATTTCAGTAGTAAAAAAAAAAAAGAAGCTATATTCTCATTTTACATATGAACATATGTTAACCAATTAAGAAAATCAATGACTTTAACAAAACATAAAAACATTTTCATAATTATCACAAGGGATATCAAAACCCAATCACTTTACACAAGTGAAAATTTAATTTTAAAATTGAGATTTTATTAGATAGAGGGATAGAAAGACAGACAGACAGGCAGACAAATACACAGATAGATGATAGATAGAGATGTAGATAAAAGATAGCTAGACTGATGGATGGATGGATGGATGAAAGGATGGATGGATGGAAGGGTGGGTGGCTGAGAGGATGAATGGATGGATGGATAGGCAGGTAGGTTGGTAGGTAGGTAAGTAGGTAGATAGATATGTAGGTAGGTAGGTAGGGAGATAGGTAGATCGATAGATAGATAGATACAGACCTGTTTACTCTTACGATTTTGGCGTACAATGTACGTGTTTGATGTGTATACATTACATATACTAAGTGTTTTTTTACTATTAAAATAATGTATTGTACGATTTTGTGATGAAATTGTACGATTTTAAGATTTTGAGGGTAAACAGGTCTGTAGATAGTAGCTGGATTGGTAGATAGGTAGATAGGTAGGTAGTTAGGTAGGTATGTGGGCAGTTAGGTAGGTAGGCAGGCAGGCATGTAGATGGTAAATAGGTAGATAGGTAGATGACAGAATGATAGGTAGATAGATATGTAGGTTGGTAGGTAGGGAGATAGGTAGATAGATAGATAGATAGAAAGATAGATAGATGGGTAGATAGATACAGACCTGTTTACTCTTACGACTTTAGCGTACAATGTACGATTTTGATGTGTATACATTATATATACTGAGTGTTTTTTTACAATTAAGATAATGTATTGAACTATTTGGTGATGAAATTGTACGATTTTAAGATTTTGAGGGTAAAAAGGTCTGTATATATTAGCTGGATTGGTAGATAGTTAGGTAGATAGATAGGTAGGTAGGTAGGTAGTTAGGTAGGTAGGTAGGTAGGTAGATAGACAGGCAGGCATGTAGATGGTAAATAGGTAGATAGGTAGATTGTAGAAAGATATGTAGATAGATAGATAAACAGACAGACAGACAAACAGACAGGCAGTCAGACAGACATAGTTACAGACATAGAGACAGACAGAGAGACAGACAAAGAGAGACAGACAGACAGAGAGACAGACAGAGAGAGACAGACAGACAGACAGAGAGATAGACAGAGATACAGACAGAGAGACAGACATCATGACAGAGAGATAGACAGAGAGACAGAGACTGACAGTGAGACAGACTGAGAGAAAGAGAGACAGACAGAGCGACAGAGAGACAGACAGAGAGACAGACAGAGAGAAATAGAGACAGGCAGCGACAGAGAGAGAGAGACAGACAGATAGGGAGACAGACAGAATGACAGAGAGACAGACAGAGAGACAGACAGACAGACAGATCATCCTTGAATAACTGCAAAAAAGTTATCTTAATTCGGTAAACTATATCTATACATATATAAGTATATCCCGTATGTGCTTCTATATACCATCAATCCAAAGTGATTAAAATTGTGTTCATTGTAAAAAAAATGCAAATGTTTCTGAATAATTACACACATTTTACAATATTCCGTTTTTGGACCGGGGACCTAAATTATTTTTTACCCCCTTTTATGAGCTAAATATAATTTTCGTATGCGTTCCTATACCATTCATCCGATTGCGATAAAACTTTGGTAAGTTCTTGTGCGCACAAATGGTTTCTGAATTAGCTTATCCATTCTGAAAAATTCCTTTTCGGGCCGGAGCCCCAAATTATATAATCTTAATCAGTGCTATTGCATGGGTGGCTAGAAATCAATCAAATAGAAACGACATTTCAGTTTGTGTGTGACATAAATACAACCATTTAAAAATTTTACGTTTGGGGCTGGGGGCCTTATTTTAAAAAGAATAAATATTTGAGCTATCTAAACATAATTTAAAACAGAGCTACTGCGTGGGTGGATCAATCGCTAAAAGTGTGTGGACTAAATTTTGAAAATACACGCTTCTCACGTGGACAGCTATATATTGCCTGCTCACGCGTTGAAAAAACTTCTAATTTATTTGTGTATGCACTAGACGAAAAAAAACAATAAATATTTTCTATTTAAAAATTACATTGAAACTTAATTAAAACACAAACACTTTTTTCATTGAGTGGCATGCAACGCTTGCCGGGTTCTCGCTAGTTGAGAATATTTACGTAAAACAAAAGAAAATATTTGAGCAGCATTCGCACCATTTTTGTATGAATCTCATTTAGTGCAGTTATCGGGAATTTTATTGCGAAATCACTGCCATCTGGTGGCGTTCGTTACATTGTTTCATACATAAGTATGTATTTTAATTAACAAATCGATCTATTCAAAGCAGGCTCTTCTTCGAGGGATTTTTCTTTTTCTAATGCTCACTTAAAAATAAAAGAAATTGGAAAAGATGACATCGCCAGATCAAATTTTGCTTTAGTTTGAAAGTGATTCCGATGATAAAAGGTCGCGTATAAAGGTCGAGTATAAAGGTCAAGTTTGTCGAATCCAACACACATCATCGCATAATATCTAGTCTTTAAAACGGGAAACTGGCCGAAAAAATAAAGGCCGCCTGGCAACACTCTCCCACAAGGACGGAGTCAGGAAGCATGTCCAGACAATGGCAGTAACGTGAACTCGTCCTTCAGGACGGGAGATGACGTGGCTAAGTTCAGGACACTACTTGAGCCAGTTTGTGTGTGTGGGGGGGGGGGGTCAGTTCTGGCGAGCAGCGATGAGCATAAATGTTGACAGGGCAGAAGAGCAGCGTTGATTGGATCTGTCGCGGCGAGGGTTCTTAAATTCTGTGCCCTCGGGCATCCGAGAAGCCCATGTTAACGTGGCAGGCGGAAGCTTCACAATGTGGAAATATAGAACGACTGGTCAGTTATTTATAGATCCCGCCTCCCACGTTCACCCATTTTACACCATTGCTCGAAATTATTGTTATATTACTTTTTATTTTTAGTAAAATTTATGAAGAGGAAAATATTTCTTCAGGAAATATTTAGAAAATGTTCCACAGTAGACCAGCGACCTCCGTTGAAGTGTCAAGATCATCCTCAATTTTTTAACTATTGATTCCATTTATTTCATCCTGATTTCTGAAGCCTGCCTAGCCAAAGCTGTCCGGTGCGAATAATGTTTGTTTCTGTTTATGCCAGACCACCCCCAAACAAATAATAACAATTTTAAAAAGTCAATCTGACTTGAGATCCCCTGGTAACCCCCCCCCCCCCCCCCCAAAGAGACTAGAGAATAAATCATGTCGACCAATCGCTTCCATTGGATTAAGACCCACAGGATGCGACATCTCTTATTTCTCGGATTGGTGTTTGCCTTGAGTGGAAGTTACGAGTTTTACTCCGGAATCGACTGAGACAAAACGGCGTTTCCGTCCGACACCATCCCCCCCGCTATCCTTCACACCCCCGAACCAAATAATAAATATTTCTGTTTCAAACGTCACGTGACGGCAAGAGGGTATTATTAGACTTCCCTGCACTTATTTAATTACCCAGCATTACCCTTGCGCACACAACAAAGTACCGTTACATTAGGAGGCTAAATGTTCGCTCTAACGATTCCTGAAGAGAGCGTGAGTGGACAAGGCCAAGCCCCCACCCCCACTCTCCCCAAACCCCAGCCCCCATCCCCCCAGGTCACAGTAATTAAGTCTAGTTATTTGCGCCGTATAATCCTTCAAAGTTTCCAGCTCCTGGGTCCCACAACAATATCGATGGCGTTTACATCAAAATGAGCAAAATCAATATCGGTCGACCCCCCTCTTACCACCCCCACCCCCAACTCACCATAGCTCCAACCAGAGGGGGGTCAATATCTACTTCCGGGAAGCCATTGATCAGGCGATTGGCTAAAAGCGGTTCTTTGTACGGGGAAATAACCTGGTACGGCCTTGCAGTTAAGTGTGGGAATATGCTATGATGAGCAGCTTTAAAAAGTAGTGGGGATTTTTTACAAAAAAATGTTCATGCATTAGATGCATTAAAAGTTAGACACTGTATTTAGGATTTTGAACGTGCTAGATGTATTTCATGTTATATGAGGCAGTGAACGGGCTAAATGCAATATTTTATAGAGAAAAATCTAGTATTATTAAACTAAAAAAATAAGCGGATATACATTATAAAAAGACTGCCAATGAAATTTTAGTACTATGCACTAGCTTGCTTCTCTAAATAAACTCGATGAACGCTACAAGGAAATCACGGAGTTAGCACTATGGCTTGACATGACGTATTCAGTACACACGAGTGGTGCAGGTTCAAAAGTCTGAACGGGAAGCTAGTTTGACACCTTTTATTTAATAAGGTTCCGGGAGTGGAGCGCCTAAATAAAGTCCCTGAGTGGAGCGCCTAAATAAAGTCCCGGGAGTGGAGCGCCTAAATAAAGTCACTGGAGTGGAGCGCCTAAATAAAGTCACTGGAGTGGAGCGCCTAAATAAAGTCATTGGAGTGGAGCGCCTAAATAAAGTCACTGGAGCGGAGCGCCTAAATAAAGTCATTGGAGTGGAGCGCCTAAATAAAGTCACTGGAGTGGAGCGCCTAAATAAAGTCACTGGAGTGGAGCGCCTAAATAAAGTCATTGGAGTGGAGCGCCTAAATAAAGTCACTGGAGTAGGGCATGTTAAACGCACCGTCTTCCAAACTTGCGGAAAACAAACAAATCGAGCATTACATAATATGTCAAAATAATAATACTGACTCAGTGCAAGTAATAATCTTAACAGAAATCGGAACATTCAAATTCTTAGGGCTAAATTTATGAGCATCAACGCCCACCCATTGATTTTTTTTTTCAATACCTCTTTTACTCCACCCCCCCCCCCCCGAAAAAAAGGCCACAAATCAGCCCTTAATCATCTTCCTTGAATTCCACGTCCCTACCCTTTTCTATAGCTTGTCCTCGCAATCCATTTAGCGTAATGAACCAGGGACTTCCACAATACCCACGTCCTCAGTAGACCCATACAGAGTGTCATAACGGGCGCACGCGCGTTCCCTCTGACAATAACCCGTCGGGTCCCCCAAGGACCGGGCCCGAGAGCGCAAAAAAAAAAGAAGGAATTTTTAGGAGCCCAGTGACTCCCTCAGCTCGTTTCATGCGTCTATTCCCAATCTACGTGGCATACAAGAGAAAGCTATCAACCCCCCTCCAAACCCCCATATTAGGGCGTGGGGGGGGGTGTGGAAGCAATTATGGTAAAGCCGTTCTCTGGCAGCTGATCGGCTGTGGTGGAAGAATACCAACAAACAATTAGCAGGCCGCGATGGCCGCTAGGGGGGTGGGGAATTTCATCCATCGTCCATTACTGTTGATTAGGGTGCCTGTCTGCCTTTTGTACTTGATCGGCACCAATAGTTTCTAAAGTGACCTTCGACCTTTTGAAATATGTGGGAAAAGTTAAAATGTATTCGATCCATGATGGAGGCAGAGAAAAAAAAACAAAAAAAAAAACCTCATTGATTTTGGCACGCCGTAGAGACACTGCCGGATGCACGTAGAAGAGAACCAACACGTTAGATATCGCGATTCAAAGTCAGGGTCTAAGACTGCCGCTGTGGGACATGACGCTACACACAGGGTTGTTATTTCTTGCTGCTAGTATGGACAAGAAAAATATGACATCAATCTGGTAATTCTACCAAATAGAAAAAGGGATAAAAAACAACAGCTGAACTTATCATCAATGTGGTTGGGAAAAAGAGCAATAAGCATAAGGGGCTAGTTTCAGATTTGTTAACTTAACACGTATCGGAAACATAAGCCCAGTGTTATATAAACGCAGTGTCATATAAAACCAGTGTCATATAAAGCCAGCGTCATATAAACCCAGTGTCATATAAACCCAGTGTCATTTAAAACCAGCGTCATATAAAACCAGTGTCATATAAAACCAGTGTCTTATAAACCCAGTGTCATAAAAACCCAGCGTCATATAAAACCAGTGTCATATAAAGGCAGTGTCATATAAACCCAGTGTCATATAAACCCAGTGTCATATAAAACCAGTGTCATATAAAACCAGCGTCATATAAAAACAGCGTCATATTTGAGTCTGAATAGTTTACAAATAAATATAAAAGTCAGCAATTTCCGCACAACTCGAAGTACCGACGGAGCAGCCTCGAACAGTTCTGAAGGGGGATTCCGATGAGAACTTCAGCAGATCACGTGACTTTTACATTCAAAAAAACAAACCCCCATGAACCTCTCTGGAGCTAAACCCCGCCCATCAATGCGCGACATTTCGCTTAATCAAATCCCTTGTGCGCATGAACAAATAACAACCGTGCCTGTAATGTTGCGATAGAGCCGTCCACTTTTGTGTTGTTGCGGGTAGAGCTCCTTTCAAGGGTTGGGGTGGGTTCAGGGGGGGGGGGGTTGCATTCGATTTCTAAGGCCCGGAGATGGTCACGCAGGACGCAAAGCAATAAGCTAAAATCTCATCTTATTCACGGGGCCACACGTTCGCCCTTGGCTCACATAGACAGGAACGCGTCTCGTCGAAAGATGTGACGGGCAAGAAAACGCGGCCAACGAGATCTTACTTTGGGGAAGAGTCCGTGGTCATGACAAGATGAGGTGGAGCGAACAAGTTATGTACATGTCGCGCTTCAATGCACAAATAGGCCCCCTTTGTCTGCCCGACAAGGCTGCCGAGTATAGTGCAGAGGTCAAACGTGTTTGGCGAAAGATGAATGCGTAGACTTTTTGGAATAAATGAAGAGATTTATAATAAATATCCTATAAAAAAAATTTGACGCACTAAGCGTCAACGTTACAGAGACCCAAAATGGGACAAAACAACAACACCATTGAGAGGTAGCCCTCACTATACAGCACCATTGAGAGGCAGCCATAACCAAACAACACCATTGAGAGGTAGCCCTCACAAAACAACACCAGTGAGAGGTAGCCCTCACAAAATAACACCACTGAGAGGTAGCCCTCACAAAACAACACCAGTGTGAGGTAGCCCTCACAAAACAACACCAGTGATAGGTAGCCCTCACCAAACAATATCATTGAGAGGCAGCCATCACCAAACAACACCAGTGAGAGGCAGCCATTACCAAAGAACATTACTGAGAAGCAACATACGACGAAAGTGCAAATTTCAGAATCCTAACACATGACATTCTCTTATGGGGTCGAGCTCACGCTCTTATGGCCCTGGCTATTTTGACAACGGCTTGCCCCATATTAACACATGTAATTCTCTTATGGGGCAACTGCTTGCCTCATCAGGTGGGCATCGTCGTAAATGATATCATTAACATGGGTCTCCGTGTTCAGACCTTCATCCCCCGTCGCCATTTTCGGGCAGCCACTGTTTCGGCAGCCACGCCACGGAGTCGGCAGTTCAGCTTCCTGCGCGAGTCGAATTGGTTGAGGTAAATGCAAGCCGCACAGTGGTCCGTCCTTATTTGTGATACTAAACGCTGTTCGATACGTTTCAGCTTCATCGAGGGGTCGCTCTAACAGATGAACTATCTATATCTTCATTGGAAGAATAAAAATTTAGTCACCCCAAACCATATTACAGTACAGTCGGCTGCATAAATAACCAGCAAGACGGCCGATACGCCCGAATCGGTTACCACGTAGTATCGATCCTGCCCGTGAACCAGTAGCCAGCTTGGAGACGCCGTTAAATTCCCATTCTGTTCGAGTTCCAGCGTCTCACATGAAGCCATGTTTGGTTAGGGGACGTCGTATCTCATGAGGAATTAACAAATACTTCGCTGTAGGGCAGGGGTCCTCAGCATTTAGCCGTGGACCCATTTCAGTCAGCGATAATCCTACTTTGCACCTCACAAAAAAATAAATAAATAAAGCAATCTGAATTTCTTGAAGTGTCCTTAATTAATTTAACCGAGCCTAGGTAATACATTAAATAAAATCTAAACAGACTTATTTAATGTAATGAGTTAGTATTACTTTTAATAATAGAAACAAGCTGATACAATGTACAATGTGATTAAAAAAAACCAAACATTTCCATTTTTTTGGATCAATTAAGAACGTTATCTTATCCTATCCCATCTTATCTCATCTTATCTTTATACTAAACTACACGACATCCTCAGTATATGATCTTGTATATACACACATGTTTCAATATACATATTTTGTTGATCTTGAATGTGATCACCCGGTATGAGCTGCAGCTACATCTGTCTAGTTTTCTCATCTCAAATAATGATTCTCTAGGTATTTATGTATGGCTGTAACGATGTCTTCAGTAGGCGCACAGAATAAAATTCACAGAAGTTAGCACTGACTGGTGCCTTAAAATTATAACGTGAGTTACTTGAATGGATGTTTTGTCAAGAAACGTTTTGGCGGGTTAGTTCTAGTTTCTTCATAAAGTTCGTTTACAACTCAAAAAAAGTTTCTAAATGGTTCTGATGGGTCCAGTGACGTCTAGTTATTGTCAAGAGTCTGTGGTCACGCTTGCCCCCGTGTTTTTGTATGGCTGTGGGGGTTCATATCCCCGCAGATTAATAGTGCCCCATGCACGCCAGGGCAACGGTTCACGTTGAGGCAACGGTTCACGTTGAGGCAACGGTTCACGTTGGGGCAACGGTTCACGTTGGGGCAACGGTTCACCTTAGGGTAACAGTTCGCTTTAAGGCAACTGTCCACGTCAGGGCTACGGTCCACGTCAATTTGTGAATTTATTAATTAAAAAGTTGGCTGTTATTGTTCCATTAGGTCATCGTCCACCATCCATCGTCCACCATCCATCGTCCACCATCCATCGTCCACCATCCATCGTTCACCATCCATCGTTCACCATCCATCGTTCACCATCCATCACCAGCCTTCCACCATTCACTGTTCACCGTCAATCATCCACCGTCCACAATCCACCATCCATTGTCCACCATTCAGCGTCCACAATCCACCAAAAGTAAAAGCTGTTTTAAAACTAATGCCAAATGACAGAGGGATGAATAGGGTGCATCACCAAAACCACAGAGAAAAACGGCTCAGAGGCATACCTAGGCTCAGAGGCACACAAGGGCTTAGATGGCACACCTGACTCAGAGGCACACATGGGCTTAGATGGCAGACCAAGGCTCAGAGGCACACAAGGGCTTAGATGGCACGCCTGGGCTCAGAGGCACACCTGGGCTTTGATGGATGGATGGTGTGGAAAAATAGCTACATCAGCTGGGAAGCCGAGCATGGAAAAAATAAAGATTCATGGGCATGGATGTCTCAGTGGAAGGAAGTGGTGAGGCAGACCAAAGTCCTACATGGGCAGTGGCGCCACGGGCATGGATGGTCTGAGTGGAAGGAAATAGTGGGGCAGACCAAGGCCCTACACATGGGCAGTAGCGCCACGGGCATGGATGGTCTCAGTGGAAGGAAGTAGTCAGGCAGACCAAAGCCCTACATGAGCAGTAGCGCCACGGGCATGTATGAATGGTGTAAAATTTAAAAACAAAAAAGTTTATAAAAAATTAAATTAAAATATGAAAATCGAGGCGGAAAAGCATAATGCGTATTGTATAAGAGAGTTCGTGACAAAAAATGTGCAGGAGCTATTTCTCTTTTATTTATACAGTAACAACTTGCATGTATCAGAAGGAAAGAGAAATTTAAATGTGAAATAAGAAATTTAAAAGGGGAGAGAAAAGAAATTGTATTTTTAAAAAAAAAATAATATTAAAAAAAGGGGGCAGAGAATGCCCTGTCAGAAAGGCAAATAAACACACTGGAGGTGGACTAAACGGGCACAAACAGCAAATCAAAACGGACATAAGACAGAGATCATCCTGGTTACAGGCAGCCCCCTTTGTAGACTAGTGGAGTTGGGGGGAGGGGATATAGGAGGATTTTCCATTTCCACTGAAATCGGGCCAGCATCAGCACCTCTTAGCCCCAACCCTCACCTCAACTCAACACCCCCCATCCCCCGGTCATGTTGGGCACATCAATAAACTCACGAAAACATAAACCATCTTGAAGTACGCTAAGTCACGAGCCAATTTCCGCCCGTTTCTGGATCTTCTTGCACGTCTCGACCGAGGGTTTAGCGAGTGGGATTTCTTGCACGTTTAGACCGAAATTTCGGTGGGATTTCCAGCACTTGAACGACAAGAATTGTGCGGGATTTCTGGCACTTCCACGACACGACAAGAATTTAGTGGGATTTCTAGCACTTCCACGACATGAATTAGGTAGGATTTCTAGCACTTGAACGACAAGAATTTGGTGGGATTTCTAGCACTTGAACGACAATAATTTGTTGGGATTTCCAGCACTTGAACGACAAGAATTTGGTGGGATTTCTAGCACTTGAACGACAAGAATTTGGTGGGATTTCTAGCACTTCCACGACAAGAATTAGGCGGGATTTCCAGCACTTCTACGACAGAGGTCATTGTTATGACTTTTCAGATGTAACTGTCGACCCCGATACTCGGTAAAAGCCCACCTCAAATCATCAAGCACTTCAAACATAAATAAGCAATCCCTAAAATCAAAGTTTTTCATAAAAATCCTTTAAATCCTTTTTTTTTCGAAAAAAATATATTCTATTTTATAATAATATTCAAATGTCTCACCTGCTTTTTAAACCGCAGATTTATTTCACCAACTATTTCAGAAAAAAAAAATATTACGCACCAAACGCACTTGTGATATTATTTTTTCAAAGAATCTCATTTAGTGCAGTTATCGGGAATTTTATTTTGTGAAATCAGTGGCATCATATTTCCTTTATCTCCCCCCCCCCCTCCCCCCTTTTAAAGACAGGGAAAACTGATTTTTTTGGAGGGTTGGGTTTTTAAAGCTATTAGATAAAGACTCGAGTCAAGACCTTCAGCAAAGCCTTCACTAAACTCAGCATTTCCATATTTAATACACAATCCTTTGAAAATGCTGCTAGCTGTTTATCACGCCCAACTCTGCAGTGGGAAATTTAACCAAATAAAGTTAAGTTTTTAATGTGGTCGCTGAAAAAAATAAAATAAACACGATGACAACCTGATGTCTATAAGGAGTAATGATACTTTGTGATACATCGAGTCGTCTTTGGAATGTTCAGGACTTGAGGCTTCGCAGTAAGATTAAAGTAGAATTTAATTATTGTTCTCAACATATTTTTTTAAACTGTTGAAAATGCCTCGTTTGATTAAGTTATTTGATTTAAAAAAAAAAAAGAAGACTTACTTAAATATTAAGAATTATTTTTTTGTAGGGAAAAAATCAACTGGCGTCGTGTATCTATATTTGGAATAGTGAGAACTTAAGGCACCCCAGTTAGAACTTAAGGCACCACAGTTAGAACTTAAGGCACCCCAGTTAGAACTTAAGGCACCCCAGTTAGAACTTAAGGCACCACAGTTAGAACTTAAGGCATCCCAGTTAGAACTTAAGGCACCCCAGTTAGAACTTAAGGCACCCCAGTTAGAACTTAAGGCACCCCAGTTAGAACTTAAGGCACCCCAGTTAGAACTTAAGGCACCCCAGTTAGAACTTAAGGCACCCCAGTTAGAACTTAAGGGACCCCAGTTAGAACTTAAGGCACCCCAGTTAGAACTTTAGGCACCCCAGTTAGAACTTAAGGCATCCCAGTTAGAACTTAAGGCATCCCAGTTAGAACTTAAGGCACCCCAGTTAGAACTTAAGGCACCCCAGTTAGAACTTAAGGCACCCCAGTTAGAACTTAAGGCACCCTAGTTAGAACTTAAGGCACCACAGTTAGAACTTAAGGCAACCCAGTTAGAACTTAAGGCACCCCAGTTAGAACTTTAGGCACCCCATTTTAAGAGTCGCCTTCGTTTCGTTTTCGAATTGCCCCCCGCCCCCCTCCAGTGGCAGACACATGTTACATGTTATAGTTTCTTTACTGGTAAACTTAGCCGTGAAACATATCAAGTATGTGTGATTTTAAGGGAACTCATTAATTTAAGGGACAATAATTAAACAGCCCCTAAAAAAAGTGTTTCGTATAAATCCTTTATAAAATGTAATAGCGAGCAATGGGGCTTCACGCCCATGTAGTACATCAATATTCAAATGACCATCTCGCAGATGTATTTCGCCGACAATTTCAGAATAAAAATAAAGAAAATATTACGCATCAAACGCTCTTGCGCTATTTTCTTTAAATAATCTCATTTAGTGCAGTTGTCCGGAATTTTCCCTCATGTTCCCCTTGAAAAAGACATTTTTGGGTGTTGGGGGTTGGGTGGGGCTGAAAATTTGATAGAATGTATAGTCATCGGCAAAGAGTCAATGTGCCAAGTTTCAGCTCGATAACGTGACGGGAAGTGGGTAAATTAGCCATCCGAATATTAAGCCTGCCACCTTATAGCCACCCACGAACAAAAGTGAAGTTTTTATAACGGATTTAAAAAGGGTGGGTGGAAAGCGCGTGACTTCCTGCTCGAGAAGGTGGGAATATTACTTTATTCAGATGAGTTTTGTTTTGTTGTCAAGTCAATATTATGAGACCGCAAGCCCACAGACGACAGATACAGACATAATGAATATAAAGCCAACAGTAAACAGATACAGACATAATGGATGTAAAGCAAACAGACAACAGATACAGACATAATGAATATAAAGCCAACAGACAACAGATACAGACATAATGGATGTAAAGCAAACAGACAACAGATACAGACATAATGAATATAAAGCCAACAGACAACAGATACAGACATTATGAATATAAAGCCCACAGACGACAGATACAGACATAATGAATATAAAGCCAACAGACGACAGATACAGACATAATGAATATAAAGCCAATAGACGACAGATACAGACATAATGAATATAACGCCAACATACTACAGATCAAGACTATGCAGAGGTCGGCAACCATTTCTAATTCATTCAGCCTGCCAACAACCTATATGTCTATTTTATATAACGTTCAGTCAGCCTGCCAACAACCTATTTGTCTATTTTATATAACGTTCAGTCAGCCTGCCAACAACCTATATGTCTGCTTTATAAGTCGGATTTTTTTGTCAATTATTATTATTTTATCGTTTGGTATTCCACGTGCAATTGAAAATCGCTAGGCGTGCCACAACTGGCACGCGTGCCGAAGGTGGCCTAATCCCTCATCTTGACAACATAAATTGAAAGGAGCCGCCACTATTCGGAGGATGTGTGGGTTTACACCATGGGGAACCATGAGATGTCATCGATCAAAATATGAATACATAAACAGATACAATGGATACTGGTCAAGAACCCCCCCGCCCCCCTCCACCCAACCAGCTCCGAAAAGAACCTTCCATCATTCACTGACCACACACGTATTGATACCTGTGTAAGAAAGTAGTGAGCACGGCATGTTGCATGTGTTAGGATTGACGCCAGTGATCAGCGCCGAGAGAACTAGAGCGTTGACTCCAATTTCCTTATATTAAGAACACATACAACAAACCTTAATGGAATAATAGCAGAGATGTTCCAACTAATCTTCGAAAACAATACGGCGGTTTCGTTTGCCAGGCAGTTTTAAAAAAATTTAATTTCATTGACCCCATTCCCTAGTAAAATGAAACAATTGGCGCCCACTCCTTCCCTCCTGTCTTATATCTTCCTTCCCCTCATCTGTCTTATATCTTCCTTCCCCTCATCTGTCTTATATCTTCCTTCCCCTCATCTGTCTTATACCTTCCTTCCCCTCATCCGTCTTATATCTTCCTTCCCCTCATCCGTCTTATATCTTCCTTACCCTCATCTGTCTTATATCTTCCTTACCCTCATCTGTCTTATATCTTCCTTCCCCTCATCTGTCTTATATCTTCCTTCCTCTCATCTGTCTTATATCTTTCTTCCCCTCATCTGTCTTATATCTTCCTTCCCCTCATCTGTCTAATATCTTCCTTCCCCTCACCTGTCTTATGTCTTCCTTCCTCTCATCTGTCTTATATCTTCCTTCCCCTCATCTGTCTTATAACTTCCTTCCCCTCATCTGTCTTATATCTTCATTCCCCTCATCTGTCTTATATCTTTCTTCCCCTCATCTGTCTTATATCTTCCTTCCTCTCATCTGTCACATATCTTCCATCCTCTCATCTGTCATATATCTTCCATCCTCTCATCTGTCATATATTTTCCATCCTCTCATCTGTCATATATCTTCCATCCTCTCATCTGTCTTATATCTTCTATCCTCTCATCTGTCATATATCTTCCATCCTCTCATCTGTCATATATCTTCCATCCTCTCATCTGTCATATATCTTCCATCCTCTCATCTGTCATATATCTTCCATCCTCTCATCTGTCATATATTTTCCATCCTCTCATCTGTCATATATCTTCCATCCTCTCATCTGTCTTATATCTTCTATCCTCTCATCTGTCTTATATCTTCTATCCTCTCATCTGTCATTTATTTTCTTTCCTCTCATCTGTTATATATCTTCCATCCTCTCATCTGTCATATATCTTCCATCCTCTCATCTGTCATATATCTTCCATCCTATCATCTGTCATATATCTTCCATCCTCTCATCTGTCATATATCTTCCATCCTCTCATCTGTCATATATCTTCCATCCTCTCATCCGTCATATATCTTCCATCCTCTCATCTGTCATATAAACTCGCCCGGCCCAAAGTTGTTCATTTTTACCCTTGTCATTTCAAGCCTATAGGTTATCTCATACTCCTATAGGTATCTCCTGTTATTTTAGTCTGTACACAGGCAAGCAGAAAGTTTCAGAATTAATTCAATTTATTCATTTCATTGTTCATATATTATTTCATAATTGGGATCCCCCCACCAACTCCCCCACCCCCTTCCTATACTAAATGGGTGTACCTGTAACTATTATTTCTCATTCAAGATTCTCATTTTCGAGAGTTTTGCGGGGGGGGGGGGGGGGAAACAGAAACGCGATGTTTCTTAGAGCTCGAGCACAATCCAATGAGAAGGATGTGAAGAGCAGTGGCGCAAAAGTGGGGGTCGGGGAGACAAATGTGATTGGATAAAAGGATCAACATGACTTTTCAAATGGGACACTTCAGCAAAAACTTGAGATCTGATGGGCCACGACAGATGAGGTCGTAGGGACATAATTACGTCATAAAACTTACAACTATTTTCTTTCGGCCGGCACACGTTTTTCATAGAGTACTACGGCCCCGCCTTACACTTTGAGTTGTGCGGGCCTGCCGTAGCAGATGAGAATAATAAAAGGGGAGGGGGGGAATTGGGGCACCTTGATGTGTGATGTGTATTGATGACATAATGGTGGGGCGCCTCGAAGGGTGAGGGTACCTTGTCTGGTAAGGGCGTCTTGATGGCTGAGCTACGATATTGGGTGAGGTACCAACATGGGTGAGGTGTCCTGTTGAGGGTGTCTTGATCGATGTAAAGTCTATTGCTCGGTGTAAAGTGTAATGATGTTTGTAAAGTGTCTTGACGGGTATAATATCGCTTGATTGGTGTGTGAGGCGACACTTACGTAAATCGCCTTCATGGATGATAAGAGCAGCCTGGTCGTACTCAGGGACAGTTGGAAGATATAAATAGACACTATTTGGCAGTTGTCTCCTTAAGTTATGTAATCGTGTCTATTAAGCTACCTCAAGTAATTGTGTCTTTTAGTTATGTAATAATGTGTATCAAGATACCTCAAGGAATTGTGTCATTTAGTTACGAAATAATGTGTATTGAGCTACCTCAAGTAATTGTGTCATTTGGTTATGTAATAATGTGTATTAAGCTGCCTCAAGTAGTGGTGTCATTTAGCCATGTAATAGTGTGTATTAGGCTACCTCAAGTAACTGTGTCATTACGTTATGTAATAACGTGTATTAAGCTACCTCAATTAATTGTGTCATTTGGTTTTGTAATACTGTGCATAAAGTTACCTCATGTAGTTGTCTCAGTTGATCCGCCTATGCCACACATTAGAAATCTAATATCAAAACATTAACGGCTTATCCCTTAAGTTTCTTTATTAAGTAAAACCTTCATTCCATCCACTCAGTTCTTCACACCACACAACCTTCATTCCATCCACTCAGTTCTTCACACCACACAACCTTCATTCCATCCACTCAGTTCTTCACACCACACAACCTTCATTCCATCCACTCAGTTCTTCACACCACACAACCTTCATTCCATCCACTCGATTCTTCACACAACACAACCTTCATTCCATCCACTCGATTCTTCACACAACACAACCTTCATTTCATCCACTCAGTTCTTCACACCACACAACCTTCATTCCATCCACTCAGTTTTTCACACCCCACAACTCCAGGTCTTATTTCTCAAGCTTTGCACGCATTTGATCCTACGAATCCTACAGTTTGAGACTCCAGCTCCACGACCAGTGGGCAAGTTGCCCCCCCCCCCCCCCCGTTTAATCGAAGTCAAGGCCAACGACTGCGTTGCCAGGCGCCCTGTACGCCCCACGGGGGCCGCCGACATGTCATCAGGGGAACCAATGTAACGGAGCTAAGCCTGATTGGTGACGTTCTCACGTGACGGCAACTCTTGTTCCTCACTGCTCTAGTCTCTAACATGAACGTTCGCCTTGATGAATAGCGGCCACGGAGTTCTCACTCTGCCATGTGAAGTAAGGCCACTGCCTTCTTTACACAGGCATTTTTTCTTCCTCAAAATCGAACATAGAAACACCCCTTTTTTAAGGTCGGTTGTTCATTTCTGACTGGCTTTTTGATGACATATCGACAAGTAAACAGAGGGACGTGAGCAAAGCTCCAAAGCAAAAATCACACAATCATTGGCTTGGAACATGGCTTGGAACATGGCTTGGGACATGGCTTGGAGCATGGCATGGAACATGGCTTGGAGCGTGGCATGGAACATGGCATGAAACATGGCTTAGAGCATGGCATAGAACATGGCTTGGAACGTGGCATGAAACGTGGTTTGGAGCATAGCTTGGAACATGGCTTGGAGCATGGCTTTGAACATGGCTGGGAAAATAGCTTGGAACATGCCATGGTTTGGGGTAGGAATAGCAAAGCGGTCAACAGGGTGGAGCTGGTAATTATGGGGGTGTACATGCCGTTTTGAGAATGTAACAGACCATTTTGGAAGTCTAACAGGCTGCTTCGAGAGTGGAACAGGCCATTTTGAGAGTGTAACAGGCCATTTTGAGAGTGTAACAGGCCATTTTGAGAGTGTAACAGGCCATTTTGAGAGTGTAACAGGCCACTTTGATAGTGTAACAGGCCATTTTGAGAGTGTAACAGGCCATTTTGAGAGTGTAACAGGCCACTTTGAGAGTGTAACAAGCCACTTTGAGAGTGTAACAGGCCACTTTGAGAGTGTAACAGGCCACTTTGAGAGTGTAACAGGCCATTTCGAGAAATGGGGTGTAACAGGCCATTTTGAGAGTGTAACAGGCCACTTTGAGAGTGTAACAAGCCACTTTGAGAGTGTAACAGGCCACTTTGAGAGTGTAACAGGCCACTTTGAGAGTGTAACAGGCCATTTCGAGAAATGGGGTGTAACAGGCCATTTTGAGAGTGTAACAGGCCACTTTGATAGTGTAACAGGCCATTTTGAGAGTGTAACAGGCCATTTTGAGAGTGTAACAGGCCACTTTGAGAGTGTAACAAGCCACTTTGAGGGTGTAACAGGCCACTTTGAGAGTGTAACAGGCCACTTTGAGAGTGTAACAGGCCATTTCGAGAAATGGGGTGTAACAGGCCATTTTGAGAGTGTAACAGGCCACTTTGAGAGTGTAACAGGTCACTTTGAGAGTGTAACAAGCCACTTTGAGAGTGTAACAGGCCATTTTGAGAGTGTAACAGGCCACTTTGAGAGTGTAATAGGCCACTTTGAGAGTGTAACATGCCATTTTGAGAGTGTAACAGACCACTTTGAGATCGCACAGGGCTGTTTTTGGAGTGGAACAGGTTATTTTACGGGGGTCGGAAATAGGTGGTGGAGAGGGGCGGATAGGCAGTGCTGGGGGTTGGAACGCGCCGTGGAGAAATACACAGAATATGAGACGGCACCGGCTTGATGGCAACGCACAGTTCCATGGAGACTAGGATTAGTCAAGCCTGACGCCTTGTGTGTGCAAATGGCCGGCTTTTCAATGCCTGGAACGGTTGAAGAGGAATGGGAAAAAAACACAAAAACTTCATTGGGGAAACTAGACATTTGAATAGCAGGCTAGCGCTCGATGAATGCACGGGGCAGGGGGAAGGGGGAGTGGAGGGGGCGAGGGGCGCGGGAGGAAGGGTTGGCTAGAAATAAAAGGTAAAAATCAATGCCAGGCATTGGCGGTCAAGGGGGGGCCTTACACTCAGTGGAGTCCGCATCAGTAAAAGCGTTCCTTGATCGATAGCGAGGTGAGGGTACCTAACACGTGGAAAAGATGGTTGTCTAACTGTAAAACTCGTGGTGAAGACTGGTGTTGGACTGCAAAACAAGTTGTGAAAATGGTTGTCGGATAACAAAACAAGTTGTAGAGATGGTTGTCAGACTGTACAACAATTTGTAGAGAGTGTTGTTGGACTAGAAAATAAGTTGTAGAGATGGTTGTCAGACTGTACAACAATTTGTAGAGAGTGTTGTTGGACTAGAAAGGAAGTTGTAGAGATGGTTGTCGGGTTACAAATAAATAGTTAAGATGGTTATAAAAAAAGTCATGTTGCAAAGATGATTGAGGAGCATTCATAAAGCCAAATGGCTGTCGGACACCTACGCAAAACAGATGGTTGTCGGGGACTAGAGTAAAACGTAAAACAGATGGTTGTCGGGCACTAGAGTAAAACGTAAAATAGATGGTTGTCGGGCACTAGAGCAAAACAGATGGTTGTCGGGCCCTAGAGTAAAACAGACGGTTCTCGGACACAATAGTAAAACAGATCGTTTTCGGACAAAGGAGTAAAGCAGATGGCTGTCGGACACCAGAGTAAAACAGATGGCTGACGGACACAAGACTAAAAACGATGGCTGTCGGAAACTAGTGTAAAACAGACGGTTGTCGGACACAAGAGCAAAACAGATGGTGACCAACACAAAAGTAAAACAGATGGTTGTTAAATATTCCAGAAACTGATCAAAAGACAAACTGAAAGGCAACAACAACAGCCCAGGTGATTTTATCGTGGCATTAGGCACAAGCTTGTTTTTGGCAAACATTAGCAGCCGACGAGAAAAGTTATGACATGGTTGGTTGTAATCGATTTCGTCTTGGTAAATATCAGCAGACGGATTATAAAGTGATGAGATTCTGGTCATCAATCTTCGTTTTCGATTTTTATTTTCCAAAGGGAAGTATCAACAGTCGATACTGTTGTTAGGAGCCCGTGAACCAAATCTCTCTATCGCTAGATTTTTTTATCTTGGTTGTCATTTAGTCATCCGCTAATTCCAGCATTTCCAGGCAATGCGGTGTATTTGAGATCGGAAATAAGACGTTTATGGTCGAAGCTGTACTCGCGAGACTCATTGTAGGCGCTGTAGGTTCGCAAAGTCGGACATTTGCGACTAGACACCGAGTTCTCATGAGTTCAGGAAGAAAACCCCAACGAGATAAAAGAAAAGACATACAAATCGCAAAAGATTATTATTTTTTAAATGCTCAAAATATTTTTAAATATCGTTTACCAAATATCGATCCCGGAACTGTAGTCGAATCTTCATGTGTTCAAGTAACGTTAAAGTTGCTGTACGAGGACATCAAAAACTATCAGAAAAACCATTTGTAAGAAAAAAAACTTGATACAATTGCGATGACGCCACCCAGACCTCTCACAAATTATGACAGGTTTCTATCGCCAGGCTTCCATGTCCTGGTTTGATGTGTTCATTTATTAATAACAGAAAAATACATATAATACAATACGCTGCAGGAGGGCATTGGTATGAACCACTGCAGCAAGGCATTGGTATGAACCACTGCAGCAAGGCATTGGTATGAACCACTGCAGCAAGGCATTGGTATGAACCACTGCAGCAAGGCATTGGTATGAACCACTGCAGCAAGGCATTGGTATGAACCACTGCAGCAAGGCATTGGTATGAACCACTGCAGCAAGGCATTGGTATGAACCACTGCAGCAAGGCATTGGTATGAACCACTGCAGCAAGGCATTGGTATGAACCACTGCAGCAAGGCATTGGTATGAACCACTGCAGCAAGGCATTGGTATGAACCACTGCAGCAAGGCATTGGTATGAACCACTGCAGCAAGGCATTGGTATGAACCACTGCAGCAAGGCATTGGTATGAACCACTGCATCGAGACATTGGTATGAACCACTGCATCGAGACATTGGTATGAACCACTGCAGCAAGGCATTGGTATGAACCACTGCAGCAAGGCATTGGTATGAACCACTGCAGCAAGGCATTGGTATGAACCACTGCGGCAAGGCATTGGTATGAACCACTGCATCGAGACATTGGTATGAACCACTGCATCGAGACATTGGTATGAACCACTGCATCGAGACATTGGTATGAACCACTGCAGCAAGGCATTGGTATGAACCACTGCATCGAGACATTGGTATGAACCACTGCAGCAAGGCATTGGTATGAACCACTGCAGCAAGGCATTGGTATGAACCACTGCGGCAAGGCATTGGTATGAACCACTGCGGCAAGGCATTGGTATGAACCACTGCGGCAAGGCATTGGTATGAACCACTGCGGCAAGGCATTGGTATGAACCACTGCGGCAAGGCATTGGTATGAACCACTGCGGCAAGGCATTGGTATGAACCACTGCGGCAAGGCATTGGTATGAACCACTGCAGCAAGGCATTGGTATGAACCACTGCAGCAAGGCATTGGTATGAACCACTGCAGCAAGGCATTGGTATGAAACACTGCAGCAAGGCATTGGTATGAACCACTGCAGCAAGGCATTGGTATGAAACACTGCAGCAAGGCATTGGTATGAACCACTGCAGCAAGGCATTGGTATGAAACACTGCAGCAAGGCATTGGTATGAACCACTGCAGCAAGGCATTGGTATGAACCACTGCATCGAGACATTGGTATGAACCACTGCATCGAGACATTGGTATGAACCACTGCATCGAGACATTGGTATGAACCACTGCATCGAGACATTGGTATGAACCACTGCATCGAGACATTGGTATGAACCACTGCATCGAGACATTGGTATGAACCACTGCATCGAGACATTGGTATGAACCACTGCATCGAGACATTGGTATGAACCACTGCAGCAAGGCATTGGTATGAACCACTGCAGCAAGGCATTGGTATGAACCACTGCATCGAGACATTGGTATGAACCACTGCATCGAGACATTGGTATGAACCACTGCAGCAAGGCATTGGTATGAACCACTGCATCGAGACATTGGTATGAACCACTGCATCGAGACATTGGTATGAACCACTGCAGCAAGGCATTGGTATGAACCACTGCAGCAAGGCATTGGTATGAACCACTGCGGCAAGGCATTGGTATGAACCACTGCGGCAAGGCATTGGTATGAACCACTGCGGCAAGGCATTGGTATGAACCACTGCGGCAAGGCATTGGTATGAACCACTGCGGCAAGGCATTGGTATGAACCACTGCGGCAAGGCATTGGTATGAACCACTGCAGCAAGGCATTGGTATGAAACACTGCAGCAAGGCATTGGTATGAACCACTGCAGCAAGGCATTGGTATGAACCACTGCATCGAGACATTGGTATGAACCACTGCATCGAGACATTGGTATGAACCACTGCATCGAGACATTGGTATGAACCACTGCATCGAGACATTGGTATGAACCACTGCATCGAGACATTGGTATGAACCACTGCATCGAGACATTGGTATGAACCACTGCATCGAGACATTGGTATGAACCACTGCATCGAGACATTGGTATGAACCACTGCAGCAAGGCATTGGTATGAACCACTGCAGCAAGGCATTGGTATGAACCACTGCATCGAGACATTGGTATGAACCACTGCATCGAGACATTGGTATGAACCACTGCAGCAAGGCATTGGTATGAACCACTGCATCGAGACATTGGTATGAACCACTGCATCGAGACATTGGTATGAACCACTGCAGCAAGGCATTGGTATGAACCACTGCAGCAAGGCATTGGTATGAACCACTGCGGCAAGGCATTGGTATGAACCACTGCGGCAAGGCATTGGTATGAACCACTGCGGCAAGGCATTGGTATGAACCACTGCGGCAAGGCATTGGTATGAACCACTGCGGCAAGGCATTGGTATGAACCACTGCGGCAAGGCATTGGTATGAACCACTGCAGCAAGGCATTGGTATGAACCACTGCGGCAAGGCATTGGTATGAACCACTGCGGCAAGGCATTGGTATGAACCACTGCGGCAAGGCATTGGTATGAACCACTGCGGCAAGGCATTGGTATGAACCACTGCGGCAAGGCATTGGTATGAACCACTGCGGCAAGGCATTGGTATGAACCACTGCGGCAAGGCATTGGTATGAACCACTGCAGCAAGGCATTGGTATGAACCACTGCGGCAAGGCATTGGTATGAACCACTGCGGCAAGGCATTGGTATGAACCACTGCAGCAAGGCATTGGTATGAACCACTGCGGCAAGGCATTGGTATGAACCGCTGCAGCAAGGCATTGGTATGAACCACTGCAGCAAGACATTGGTATGAACCACTGAAGCAAGGCATTGGTATGAACCACTGCAGCAAGGCATTGGTATGAAACACTGTAGCAAGGCATTGGTATGAAACACTGTATCGAGACATTGGTATGAACCACTGCATCGAGACATTGGTATGAACCACTGCATCGAGACATTGGTATGAAACACTGCAGCAAGGCATTGGTATGAACCACTGCAGCAAGGCATTGGTATGAACCACTGCAGCAAGGCATTGGTATGAAACACTGCATCGAGGCATTGGTATGAAACACTGCAGCAAGTCATTGGTATGAAACACTGAAGCAAGGCATTGGTATGAAACACTGCAGCAAGGCATTGGTATGCACCCCTGCAGCAAGGCATTGGTATGAAAGACTGCAGCAAGGCATTGGTATGAAACCCTGCAGCAATGCATTGGTATGAAACACTGCAGCAAGGCATTGGTTCCGGCTAAATAACATGAAAAGCATTACGTGAGAGCTCACCGCAACATCCTCCAGCCCTTCCCCTCCTCACCATCCACCACGCACCCCCTCCCAGCCACCTTCACGCGACAACCACCTCGATCACCAGACCGTGATCTGTGAACATAATTAAACATTAAAATCAAGCCTTTGTGCCTGCGCTATTTCGTCCAGCGTCGGAACCAAACAAGAAATGTCAACCACGGATGTCGGCGACTGACACAATTAATTAAACAGCGCATGTCGTAAATTTTTAACTGGGGCGTGAAAAGAGGAGAGAACAGGGGTGCGGATTGGGAGGGAGGGGAGGTTGGAGAGGAGACGGGAGTGGGAAAGAAAGAAGTGCCTGGGTTGGAGAGTAGGAGGCTGTAAAATGTCTCCAAGTGATGTTGTTGGCTGCATTGTTGTATGAATAATCTACAAGGACGGAGTTGGAATAACTTTAATAAACATTTAAATTTTTTTGTTGTACTTCAGTTCTGAGTTCTCACTTTCTTTCTCTATCCCTCTCTCATTCCCCAGCTTTATGTCTCTCTTTCTCCCTCTCACTTCCTCTCTCTTTTCTACTCTCATTCTTCCTCTCTCTCTTTCTCTCGCTATTTCTTTCATCCCCTTTCTCTCTCTCTCTCTCTCTCTCTCCCTCCCAGCTTTCTATCTCTCTCATTCTCCCGATTTCTGTCCCCCTTTCTCTCTCCCACTTCCCCTCTATTTTATCCCCTCTTTCTCTCTCTTCCTCTTTGTCTTTCTCTCTCTATTTATGTCAATCTCTTTCTTTTTCTCTCCTTATTTCTGTCGCTTCTCTCTCTTTCTCTCGAGCGTTCCCATTCTCCCTGTCCCCTTTCTTTCAATGCGTGTCCTCGCCGGTCTCACTATAATGGAATGCTAAATAAGTTTGTAAAAAAGATGTTGGACACCAGTACCAAGAATTGTACTGCACTGAGCACTATGCTAAGCTTGTATAATTGTTTATTTGATCGGACACACCACCAGAAAATATTCAGAGTTAATTGCCTTGATGTGTTCTACTAGAATAAATAGCCAGGCATTACATGTGCACGCAATGTACGAACCATGGCGGTAAGCAGCTACTACTACCACATGCCCAACGCTCCGTCTGTACCATTTGAAACTCTTTAAGTGTTCAAAATTTTCGGTCGCGTAGCAACCGTGTCTTTTGAATATCGATGAAACGGGTGAGCTAGTCGATACATTTTAATTTGGAATGTAAGGACATAAAAGCCATTACTTAAAAATTTATATTGACAAAAAAATTTCGAGCACAGAAAGGTAAACCATAATGGGAAAATTCCTTTCATTTTTTGTGTGCTTTAATCTCGTTGAGTACCGCTTATGCTACAGAGCCAAGTTGAGTACCGCATAGGCTACAAAGCCAAACTGCCTAATTCCTTTTAGCCCGTTGAGTATCGCTTAGGCTACTGAGCCAAACTGCCTAATTCGCTTAGTCCCGTTGAGTACTGCTTAGTCTAAAGAGCCAAACTGCCTAATTCGTTTAATCCCGTAGAGTGCCGCTTAGGCTAAAGAGCCAAGCTGCCTAATTCGTTTAATCCCGTAGAGTTCCGCTTAGTCTAAAGAGCCAAACTGCCCAATTCGTTTAATCCCGTAGAGTGCCGCTTAGGCTAAAGAGCCAAACTGCCTCTAATTCGTTTAGTTCCGTTGAGTACCGCTTAGACTACAGAGCCAAACTGCCTACTTCGTGGAAGAAACGAGAGCCGACCAACCCATCACGTACTTTCACGAGCTGCAACGGGAAAGGCAAGCCTTAGGAAAAACGCAGTAAACTACTCTAGATATCCAATTCTGTCACTGCATAACTGGGGTCACAAAGTGCCTTAAACTCAATATCGTAACGGAAGTGAAACGTCGATGAAAGAAAAGGACAACTTTCGCATTGATAGATTTATGCGCAATGTCCATTTGAAAGAGCCCTAAGACTTTTAAAAAGAGTGCGCGAGGGGGAACAGGGAAAAAAAAAGGGGGGGGCGGGGAGTGTGCCACCGGGGAATCTTTAAATCAAAAAATGTCCTTAACGGATGAGCAGTTGAGATGATAGATAAACACGTCACATATCAACACGAGTTGGGATTAATTTGCTCTGGATTCCCTCTACCTAATTTCAAGTGTTGTTACATTAGCTTAGTAAAACAATGAATGGGGTAATTGAAATGGCAACATTGCGTATCCCATCTTACCCTCCCCCCCCCCCACACACACATTCTTTCCAAACCGGGTTGCAAATATAAACAAGTGAAATGAATCTATCTGAGCCTCTTCGTTACGATCCCAAACTTTAACAAAAAAACACAAAAAAACCCCCAGATCATCCCTTATTGTTCAATTGCAGCTGCGTTTCCCAAATGCTTTTATGTTTAAGAAGCTTTCATTTGATTCGTCGTGAGGTGTGATGTGTTTTTAATGCGCGACATTTTCCCCATGTTTCAATTGTACTATAGTAGGACTCATACAGTGGAATCAGGCTGTCTAAGAATAATTCCCGAGTGGATGGTGTCCAACCCGCTCTCACTGCGCACCGTGATGCGCTCTTATTATATGCTTCCCACCCCTCGTATGCAACAAATGCACACAAAAGAACACATTCGTTGCTCACTGTTCAGTGACAACTTACAAGTCATGTCGAACAGAAAGGCGAATGCAGGTCTACACAGTCTAAGCATTGGTGGATATACGGAGCGCCATCAGGAATTATTATTATAGATTATGCCCCTCTTCCCGCAAATTTACATGCGCAGGGTGGTTGAGTTGCCCAATATAGTAACACAATAATTGGGATCCGTTAAACCAGATCGCTTTATATCCGAATTCGCTTTATACCGGTGGTCGACAGCACATTGTATGAAAACTAACACCGCTTGGCTAAGTACTTTGTAAAAATTCTTTCACTCAAACGTTTCAGTTAAGTCGAAAGAAGGAAAAGGATTAATGAAATTGCGCAAGTAGCTCGACCGCAATAACAAAGGGAAAAGGCTCCTGTGCTCTATAAACAAAACTTAAGTAAGCTGTGATGGAGCGGCACGCACGTATCTTCTCCTGCTCTGTTGTTCGTCAGTCTTATTTCCATACTACGTACTTGTTTGGGTCATGTGTTCAAACCTCTTGATCCATAGGAAACTTTAAATGTGAACTACATCCCTGACCAACCTCCTGTCGCCCTACAGAGACTTAGTATCACGTCTCGGGTGACTAGTCCATTAAACACCATCGGGGTGTATAGCTAAACAGCCCAAGTATCGTAATTTGACGACGACCTTCCGAAATTACCAAGAGTTACGAAAATGTGTCCAGCACAACTTTAGCTTCAGCACGGCAAATACACAAACGAACGGTGAGATATTGATGTTCATATGACTCAGAAGTTGTCCAGATCAACAAACAAAAATGTTGTCTTGGTGACGCATGCAAGATAAATGATTAATCAAATTAATGACATCGCTCGTTTGAAATTGAACAGAGCTACCGCACCACACACAACATGAAAGTTTGAATCTCAAGTCTGATCGAGCTGGTGGCCGCCTGTTATTTTAAGTGTAACAAATGAAATTATAAAACATATAGTTTTTAAATGAGATAACCTCACTCAGCGCTGCAACTTTTTGATTAACCCCCCCCCCCCATTTTTTTGGGGGGGGGGGGGGTTTAATTATAATGTAACCGCCATTGCCTTTCCCAGAATTAATACCATTCTCTTCCAGTACCATTCTCTTACAATAACATTCTCTTCCAATACCACTCTCTTCCAATACCATTCTCTTCCAGTACCATTCTCTTTCAATACCATTCTCTTTCAATACCATTCTCTTTCAATACCATTCTCTTTCAATACCATTCTCTTCCAATACCACTCTCTTCCAATACCATTCTCTTCCAGTACCATTCTCTTTCAATACCATTCTCTTTCAATACCATTCTCTTCCAATACCATTCTCTTCCAGTACCATTCTCTTTCAATACCATTCTCTTTCAATACCATTCTCTTTCAATACCATTCTCTTTCAATACCATTCTCTTTCAATACCATTCTCTTTCAATACCATTCTCTTTCAATACCATTCTCTTTCAATACCATTCTCTTCCAGTACCATTCTCTTTCAATACCATTCTCTTTCAATACCATTCTCTTCCAGTACCATTCTCTTTCAATACCATTCTCTTTCAATACCATTCTCTTTCAATACCATTCTCTTTCAATACCATTCTCTTTCAATACCATTCTCTTCCAGTACCATTCTCTTTCAATACCATTCTCTTTCAATACCATTCTCTTTCAATACCATTCTCTTTCAATACCATTCTCTTCCAATACCATTCTCTTCCAGTACCATTCTCTTCCAATACCATTCTCTTTCAATACCATTCTCTTTCAATACCATTCTCTTCCAATACCATTCTCTTTCAATACCACTCTCTTCCAATACCATTCTCTTCCAGTACCATTCTCTTCCATTCCAAATCTCCCCTTGACCAATGTTAAAAAAAGCAACGCAGCAATAATTGCCCTAGAACGTAATCAACATGACTGTTAATTATGCTCGGCAATTAGGCCAACGGTATATAACATCCCCACATACAACACAAGACCCTAGGCAAGCCAATGTCGTTAGTCACCAGGCTGACATTTGTAAATTGTGGGTTGCAACATTGAGCAATTAAAGGCCCGTACATTCACTCCCGGCACACAAGCAAGCAAATCTCCTGGCTTTGGGACTTTTGGTCTCCGAGTCCGGCGACCAACTCACCCTTATCGCTTCCATTCCCCGTCATTTATTCAACAGACTTTCTCGTTTTCTCTCTCCCCCTTTCTTTCACTGTGGCTCGTTTAGCTGTCTCCCATGTGGACGCTTTCCCAGAGGTTTTTCACTGCAGCGGTTCTTGGTGCTTGTCTCGTCAAGTATCCAAACCACTCTTGAGATAACAGGAAGTCACTCAACCAGATGAGGGCCCAATCATATCCATTTCAGCTCCGTCATTATTATATCTCTATTTCTGAGGGCCTCCCCCTTCCCAAATCCACTCATAAGGAAATGAATTACTGGCGGCAGCAATGCAAAAAGTGCTTGACGAAAGTTTGTTCCCGACTCTTCAAGCCAACGGCCTCTACCGTGAGCCATCAACTCCTAATGCGAGTCAATGACTCATATATTTGACCAATGTCGACTACTGTGAGTCAATGACTCTCCGACTTTTGACCAACAACTGCTACTGTGAGTCATCAATTCCTACTGCGTGTCAATGACTCATGCATTTGACTCACGTCGACTACTGTGAGTCAATGACTCTCCGACTTTTGACCAACGCCCGCTACTGTGAGTCAATGACTTTTACTCTAGACCAACTTATGCTACTGTGAGTCAGTGATTCCAAACTTTGTGTCAACGTCTGCTACCGCAAGTAAACGGGTGCAATTCTTAGTCAACGGATCTATTAAGACACGATAACTCTCTGGTTCAGCTCTTCAAACCTTGTCTGGAGCCTAAGTGAATGAAAACTTTCTTGAGAAATATCATGTTGCGTCCTGACCACAGACATGTTCCAAGAGCAGTATCCGGTCAGCAAAGCCTGAGAATTCTGTAGAAATATATTATTCTTTTCCCAAAAACTTTTAAAATGTAATTTCAGTTGTTTTTTTTAAAAACTCCTTTATTCAATTAATCCTATCCATGTTTAATGTTTCATCAACGTTTCTATGTATATTTTGGAGATTTGATTCTTTGAATCAGTCAACATGCCCTCGAGATGTCTATCCGCATGCAAACCAAGGGAAACGACATTTTAACTGGTTAGAAAAGGCGTCGAATTAACATTTTATTACAAAAAAAGGAGAGACGGTTTTTTACTGGATGGTTACCAAAATCTAGTACTGCAGTCTGAAAAGGTTTAATTTATAAGCCTACTTAAATGACACATAAGATAACATGTTAAAATCTTTAAAATATTTTAATTAAGCAACCGAAAGAAGGCCTAAATTTAATTTAGAACCGTCGCTCAATCGTATTGGCATTGCGTACAACAATGAAATATCCCATCCGGTTACCTTATATGGGTACAAATTTCACTTCTTTTTTGGCACAGGGGAACGGGACCTCTCCTGGCCGAGTGGATCAAACCCTCCAACCTCCTTATTGATTGGCCGGGTCCGATATTTGCATCGCGCTCCCCTCCGGTTGCCATGGCAACTCTGCCTTGGGACCGAAGCTAACCAAATATTCGGCCAGGAGACAAACACTCGGTGTGACTGGCTGAAATATTGATGCAGTCAAATAGCAGTCATATCAAAACACCCGATGGTTGCGGGGGGGGGGGGGGGGGGTGTCGGATATGAGTTCAGGCCAGGATATCTTTATCTTTTGGATATTTCAGTTGTGGGACAGCCTCCGATAATTTTGGCCAGAGTGGGGAATCCTTAACCTATATACCTAAGAGTAGTGCAACGATAACGATAACATACAATCACAATTAGCAACGATAACATACACTCACAATGAGCAACGATACATACACTGACAATGGGCAACGATAACATACACTCACAATGGGCAACGATAACATACACTCACAATGAGCAACGATAACATACACTCACAATGAGCAACGATAACATACACTCACAATAAGCAACGATAACATACACTCACAATGGGCAACGATAACATACACTCACAATGGGCAACGATAACATACACTCACAATGAGCAACGATAACATACACTCACAATGGGCAACGATAACATACACTCACAATGAGCAACGATAACATACACCCACAATGGGCAACGATAACATACACTCACAGTGAGCAACGATAACATAGACTCACAATGAGCAACGATAACATACACTCACAATGGGCAATGATAACATACACTCCCAATCGGCAACGATAACATACACTCACAATGGGCAACGATAACATACACTCACAATGAGCAACGATAACATACACTCACAATGAGCAACAATAACATACACTCACAATGAGCAACGATAACATACACTCACAATGGGCAACGATAATATACACTCACAATGAGCAACGATAACATACACTCACAATGGGCAACGATAACATACACTCACAATGAGCAACGATAACATACACTCACAATGACATATACAGTAGTAAATAATACTGATGTATCATCACATTGATTTAAAATCGCAGATCAAATAACATTTAGATAAAATGGCATTCGGATACGTTAAGTCTGTATTGGAGTGCATGTTAAGTCTTGACTAGAGTGCATGTTAAGTCTGGACTAGAGTGCATGTTAAGTCTGGACTAGAGTGCATGTTAAGTCTGTATTGGAGTGCAGGTTAAGTCTGTATTGGAGTGCAGGTTAAGTCTGTATTGGAGTGCAGGTTAAGTCTGTACTGGAGTGCAGGTTAAGTCTGTACTGGAGTGCAGGTTAAGTCTGTACTGGAGTGCAGGTTAAGTCTGTATTGGAGTGCAGGTTAAGTCTGTATTGGAGTGCAGGTTAAGTCTGTACTGGAGTGCAGGTTAAGTCTGTACTGGAGTGCAGGTTAAGTCTGTACTGGAGTGCAGGTTAAGTCTGGACTAGAGTGCAGGTTAAGTCTGGACTAGAGTGCAGGTTAAGTCTGTATTGGAGTGCAGGTTAAGTCTGTACTGGAGTGCAGGTTAAGTCTGTATTGGAGTGCAGGTTAAGTCTGGACTAGAGTGCATGTTAAGTCTGGACTAGAGTGCATGTTAAGTCTGGACTAGAGTGCATGTTAAGTCTGGACTAGAGTGCATGTTAAGTCTGGACTAGAGTGCATGTTAAGTCTGGACTAGAGTGCATGTTAAGTCTGGACTAGAGTGCATGTTAAGTCTTGACTAGAGTGCATGTTAAGTCTGGACTAGAGTGCATGTTAAGTCTGGACTAGAGTGCATGTTAAGTCTGTACTAGAGTGCATGTTAAGTCTGTACTGGAGTGCAGGTTAAGTCTGTACTGGAGTGCAGGTTAAGTCTGGACTAGAGTGCAGGTTAAGTCTGTACTGGAGTGCAGGTTAAGTCTGTATTGGAGTGCAGGTTAAGTCTGTACTGGAGTGCATGTTAAGTCTGTATTGGAGTGCAGGTTAAGTCTGTACTGGAATGCAGGTTAAGTCTGGACTAGAGTGCAGGTTAAGTCTGGACTAGAGTGCAGGTTAAGTCTGTATTGGAGTGCAGGTTAAGTCTGTACTGGAGTGCATGTTAAGTCTGTATTGGAGTGCAGGTTAAGTCTGTACTGGAGTGCAGGTTAAGTCTGGACTAGAGTGCAGGTTAAGTCTGTATTGGAGTGCAGGTTAAGTCTGTACTGGAGTGCATGTTAAGTCTGTATTGGAGTGCAGGTTAAGTCTGTATTGGAGTGCAGGTTAAGTCTGTACTGGAGTGCAGGTTAAGTCTGTACTGGAGTGCAGGTTAAGTCTGTACTGGAGTGCAGGTTAAGTCTGTATTGGAGTGCAGGTTAAGTCTGTATTGGAGTGCAGGTTAAGTCTGTACTGGAGTGCAGGTTAAGTCTGTACTGGAGTGCAGGTTAAGTCTGTACTGGAGTGCAGGTTAAGTCTGGACTAGAGTGCAGGTTAAGTCTGGACTAGAGTGCAGGTTAAGTCTGTATTGGAGTGCAGGTTAAGTCTGTACTGGAGTGCAGGTTAAGTCTGTATTGGAGTGCAGGTTAAGTCTGGACTAGAGTGCATGTTAAGTCTGGACTAGAGTGCATGTTAAGTCTGGACTAGAGTGCATGTTAAGTCTGGACTAGAGTGCATGTTAAGTCTGGACTAGAGTGCATGTTAAGTCTGGACTAGAGTGCATGTTAAGTCTTGACTAGAGTGCATGTTAAGTCTGGACTAGAGTGCATGTTAAGTCTGGACTAGAGTGCATGTTAAGTCTGTACTAGAGTGCATGTTAAGTCTGTACTGGAGTGCAGGTTAAGTCTGTACTGGAGTGCAGGTTAAGTCTGGACTAGAGTGCAGGTTAAGTCTGTACTGGAGTGCAGGTTAAGTCTGTATTGGAGTGCAGGTTAAGTCTGTACTGGAGTGCATGTTAAGTCTGTATTGGAGTGCAGGTTAAGTCTGTACTGGAGTGCAGGTTAAGTCTGGACTAGAGTGCAGGTTAAGTCTGGACTAGAGTGCAGGTTAAGTCTGTATTGGAGTGCAGGTTAAGTCTGTACTGGAGTGCATGTTAAGTCTGTATTGGAGTGCAGGTTAAGTCTGTACTGGAGTGCAGGTTAAGTCTGGACTAGAGTGCAGGTTAAGTCTGTATTGGAGTGCAGGTTAAGTCTGGACTAGAGTGCAGGTTAAGTCTGGACTAGAGTGCAGGTTAAGTCTGTACTGGAGTGCAGGTTAAGTCTGTATTGGAATGCAGGTTAAGTCTGTACTGGAGTGCAGGTTAAGTCTGGACTAGAGTGCAGGTTAAATCTGGACTAGAGTGCAGGTTAAGTCTGTACTGGAGTGCAGGGTAATTCTGGACGAGAGTACAGGTTAAGAACTGTACTGGCGTGCAGGTTAAGTCGTTACTAGAATGCAGGTTAAGTCTATACTAGAGTACAGATTAAGAACTGTACTGGAGTGCAGGTTAAGTTTGTACTAGAGTGCAGGCTAAATCTGGACTAGAGTACAGGTAAAGTCCAAACTAGATTGCAGGTTAAGTCTGTACTAGAGTGCATGTTAAGTATGGACTAGGGTGCAGGTTAAGGCTTTACTAGAGTGCAGGTTAAGAGCCGCCTGCCAATCGCACTCGGCAAACAAAAATAGAGAAAAAAATGTAAGTCAAAATTAATACAATACGAATATGAGTTTATATTTGGCTTGTGTTAGACACAACTATTAATGACAATACGAATATGAGTTTATATTTGGGTTGTGTTAGACACAACTATCAATGACAATACGAATATGAGTTTATATTTGGGTTGTGTTAGACACAACTATCAATGACAACGTGAAAGCCAGTATGCACCAAAATTAATAGTACTGAACAGTACTGAAACTCCCGCATCTTGGACGCGTACGTTGATGGAGGATAAAAAATAAATAAAAAGGCAACGGGACGTGTCCATGTCATATACATTTTTAAGAACACGTGATATTTAAATAATTTTTAACAGAATGTATATAAGTCCCACCATGTTGCGCATGTCACTTATGCCCTTAAATGACTAGCCGGTTATTTTCTTTTCCCAGAACCTCAAATTGACCGTTGCTGGTATAGACCCCACACGCCATCCCCAACTCCAACTTACCATGTCAATTGACTCACCGAGAACATCTTCACCGAGACTCCACTGTATCTCCTCTCCCTCTGTCACCCCACGCACAATTCATTAGGTCAAAGCAACTTTAATCACTTCAGCTTTAATTTATACCTTGAAATTATTGATATATGTAACAGTCATGGGGTTTAGAACAGTCCAGTATTGATAAAACCACCGTGTGTCCCAGGATTAACAGACGAAATGCCACCATTAGAACTATCCAGCATTGATGAAACCACCGAGTGTGTCCCAGGATTAACAGACGAAATGCCACCATTAGAACTATCCAGCATTGATGAAACCACCGAGGGTGTCCCAGGATTAACAGACACAATGCCACCACTAGAACTATCGAGTATTATATAAACATAATAATACAGAACGCAATAGTTAGGAACAAGTGTAACAACAACAACAAAAAGTCAAAGTGACTAGACGGCCTTGCGCTCAGTGATTAAAATATTTGTATCAGACGAGGCTCGTTTTATAACTGAAGTTTGCTGGATGATATTTTGAATGTCCCCATTGCATTACTCAGTAGAAGCGTAGCCATCATTGAAATCAGTAGAAGCGTAGCCATCATTGAAATCAGTAGAAGCGTAGCCACATTGAAATCAGTAGAAGCGTAGCCATCATTGAAATCAGTAGAAGCGTAGCCACATTGAAATCAGTAGAAGCGTAGCCCTCATTGAAATCAGTAGAAGCGTAGCCACATTGAAATCAGTAGAAGCGTAGCCATCATTGAAGTCAGTAGAAGCGTAGCCACATTGAAATCAGTAGAAGCGTAGCCATCATTGAAATCAGTAGAAGCGTAGCCACATTGAAATCAGTAGAAGCGTAGCCCTCATTGAAATCAGTAGAAGCGTAGCCACATTGAAATCAGTAGAAGCGTAGCCATCATTGAAGTCAGTAGAAGCGTAGCCATCATTGAAATCAGTAGAAGCGTAGCCACATTGAAATCAGTAGAAGCGTAGCCATCATTGAAATCAGTAGAAGCGTAGCCATCATTGAAATCAGTAGAAGCGTAGCCATCATTGAAATCAGTAGAAGCGTAGCCACATTAAAATCAGTAGAAGCGTAGCCATCATTGAAATCAGTAGAAGCGTAGCCACATTGAAATCAGTAGAAGCGTAGCCACATTGAAATCAGTAGAAGCGTAGCCATCATTGAAATCAGTAGAAGCGTAGCCACATTGAAGTCAGTAGAAGCGTAGCCCTCATGGAAATCAGTAGAAGCGTAGCCACATTGAAATCAGTAGAAGCGTAGCCACATTGAAGTCAGTAGAAGCGTAGCCATCATTGAAATCAGTAGAAGCGTAGCCACATTGAAATCAGTAGAAGCGTAGCCATCATTGAAATCAGTAGAAGCGTAGCCACATTGAAATCAGTAGAAGCGTAGCCATCATTGAAATCAGTAGCAGCGTAGCCATCATTGAAATCAGTAGCAGCGTAGCCATAATTGAAATCAGTGGCAGCGTAGCCATCAATGAAATCAGTAGCAGCGTAGCCATCATTGAAATCAGAAGAGTATCCATCATTGAAATCAGTGGCAGCGTAGCCATCATTGAAATCAGTAGAAGCGCAGCCATCATTGAAATTATTATTTTCAATAGTAGAAAACGAAAGAAAAAAAAAAAAGGGGGGGGGGGAAGAAACGAATTTCCTGAAAATGCAAATCATTTTTCGTCATTCTAGTGATTACAAACCTTGTCAAGATGGCGGCATAGACAGAGAGTTATGGAAGCGGTACCTTTTAAAATGTATTTTAGGCAACATGTTATGGCGATGTCGTACTATCGACAACCTAATGACAAACCAAAGAGCTCTCGTCTATGAAATAGTTTAACAGAAAGTCTACTGCTTAACTCCCCCCCGCCCCCACCCCCACCCCCCAAATCCAGAAACGCACAAATGAATCAGATCAAAGTGAGTGAAAGTTATTCCACATCCAGACAACACTGTAACGAGCCCCCTGGAACAGTCCTCGCCTATATCCCGTAAGAGGTGCCAAAATTATCTGCAACATCTACGATGGCATGACATTCAGGTTGTCTTCGGCGTCATCCCCCAAACTTCTTAGAACTTGGTATAGATATTACATGTAAGTATTCTGTCACTTTTAGACTCTGTTATCGACGCTGACTTCTCATTGGATTGGTCTGCCAAAGCGTGCGTCTAATAGTTAACATTGTATGGTTTGGGGGTTGCAGATCTAGTTGGTATATTTGCATGACAAGTTTAAAGGAAATATCGACTACATATTTAAAAAAAAATCCTAAATAAAGCTAGACGGGCAAATTTATCAGATGGAAATGAGTGAAAGTCATTCCACTACACGATAACACTGGAAGGATATCTCATAGAAGAGGTGTCAAAGTTGTCTGGCACTGCGAACATGACATGACTCTCGGGGTGTCTTGTGTCTCGTCATCGACTGGCTTAGATCTCTGGCGAAAAATTTTGTTTCGTCTAGGACAGAGGTATCAAACTCAATCGCTCGGCGGGCCAAAACTCAAATCACATGTAAGGTTGCGGGCCAAAACTCAAATCACACGTAAGGTTGCGGGCCAAAACTCAAATCACATGTAAGCTTGCGGGCCAAAACTCAAATCACATGTAAGGTTGCGGGCCAAACCTCAAATCACATGTAAGGTTGTGGGACAAAACGCAAATCACATGTAATGTTGCGGGCTAAAACTTAAATCACATGTAAGGTTGCGGGACGAACAGGATAAACATTCAATAAACGGAAAAATTAATCCTTTTTTAAAAAAAAAACAACATTTATATAAGTTTTAATAATTAAAAATCATTGGCATACCCATATTCGTTATTTAGCCAATTTGTCAGAGCTGGATGTTTGGCACATTTTCTTTGCCACAAAAACAAGTAGGATCGTTTATGTTGGGAGTAACGTTCTGTGTCATTGAGATTCTCATGATGAACTGCAAGTGTTCACCAGTGAGACGACTCCTGTGTGATGTTCGGTGTCGTTGAGATTCTCACGTTTGACTGCAAGTGTTCACCAGTGAGACGACTCCTGTGTGATGTTTTGTTAATCTTCATCACAGAAAACTGCTGCTCACACATATCAGAGCTAACCAACTTGCTCAAGGCTCGAGCCGCATGTAGACGAGGCTGGGGCATCTCTTCAGGAATGAAACGAGTAAACTGTGCAGGCCCAGCTGTGTCGTACTTTGCCTTTAGTGCCCCATTACACTGCAGCTCTATTAGCTCCATCTGAAAATTTATAGGTGGAGTTTCCACGTCTATGACTAATGGGTTACAGGACAGCTCGAAATTACATGTCTGTGCTTCAAAGTCCCTAAAGCGCCGTGCGAACTCGGTGCGAAGTAAGCTAAGTTTCTCAGCAAAGTGTGCATTGGGAAACACCATGGCGTTGACTTCGATATGATTGTACGCCGGTCAAGACCTCGCGGGCCTGATACAATTGTTCGGCGGGCCGGATGTGGGCCGCGGGCCTTGAGTTTGATAAATGTGTTCTAGGACATTCTATTATATACAAACATTTTTTTTTCAAAAGAAGTAACACTTTCTTTATTCTTGACTTAATTTTAATAAAGTACCAAAAAAATGGTCCTGTATTATTTCCCTTTAAGTTGAAACTGTCCCATATTTCTTTTATTTACTACTTCTATGAGAGTTATATGGATATGTACATCAGTAAATTTCATACGTACATTTTTGTACAGAGACGTCAGGTGACTCGGACCATTAGACATAAATCAAGCCGCCTAGCAGACCGGAAGTCAAATCATGTGCTTTTCCTCGAACTTACAGTTAAGAAAGACAAAGATTAAGTTGGACATCTCGGTGTAAGCGCTGATAATGGACAAGGGTTTACCCGCAGCGTCTGTCCAGCCACTGACCATGCTGCAGCTTTATCGCACTGCCGCAACGCCTGACAAAACGGGATCAGCTGCTCAAGGAAAAAGTGACAGCGATCTACATGAAATCTGTCGAGTCTCGTTCATACCTTTTCAAACATACGTAGTATTGTACCATTTTGAAGACTCCACACCTTTTCAAACATACGTAGCATTGTACCATTTTGAAGGCTCCATACCTTTTCAAACATACGTAGTATTGTACCATTTTGAAGCCTCCATACCTTTTCAAACATACGTAGCATTGTACCATTTTGAAGGCTCCATACCTTTTCAAACATATGTATCATTGTACCATTTTGAAGGCTCCATACCTTTTCAAACATACGTAGTATTGTACCATTTTAAAACTCCAGTTTCAATGTTTAAACAAAAATCAAGTTCATTTAAAAATAAAATTCTTTCATTCCTTAGTCATCCTCCGTAAATGACGCACAGGCGAAGCTGTAGACTCCGATGTCCGAGAGTTCCTATTGGGAGATAACTACAATAATGGGTGAACACAATTTGATCACAGGCTTTTGGAGACCAATCGAATGATCAAAAGTAGCGTGCGTCTAATTGTCTCATCTTAAGTGCAATATGGAACGACAGGTTGAACCCAATAAATTCCCAGAAATGTCTGAGCCCCTTAACTCAAACACCGAGAGAGGCCCGACCAACAACCCTGAGTCACGTGTCCCTCTGGGTGTAAGCGATATGAGCGCACCTAAGCTGTGGCACGTCGTAAAAACCCACGTGATTACCATCAGTGTAATCCTAACGGGCGGCTTATCTTACAGGACGATGACTTGGTCACGGTACTGCTCATGCTACAAACTCAGCCGTACAGTAGAATTACAAAGTACGTTTGATGTTACACACCCAGCTTTATGATAACATTACACAGTTCTGTTATTGTTGCCAACTCCAGCTATATGGTAACTGGGCAAACATGTTGCAACAGACCCTCGCTCCTCGAGCCGTGACTCCAAGGTTGCGCATCACTGCCACAGACAATATTTCAGTGATTGACTACAAGGGGACAAAATGCTCCTCATGTTATAGACTGTGTGTTGACCTAGTTTTTGTTCGTAACTAGCCGTCCAACCTTAACCTCTCTTTTTTGTATATTGACATCACCGATTAACTGTGTAGCGCTTTACAATTTCTCACACATCCCTTGATTGTGAAAAGGCTGTTTACGTTCTAATTTGTTCTAAAGAATGCTTTAGGGGTTTGCTAATTCTAGAATTTCTTTTCTGAATTCTGGATAGTTCTAACTCATTCCTAACTCAATCCGGCAGTTTTCACGGACGGAAGATATTTTCTAGATTTCCTAGACACGAGCCATATTACGAGACTTAATATACTTAATTTAGTCTTATAAGATGTGTGTATGTCTATAGCAATCTTTGTATCTTTAAAAGAGTATACCTTTTCCTTGCTGTACTGTAAGTTTATACAGTTTTCATTTTTAATAATTTCTATAAATTAAATTTTTGTATATATATATATTTAATACATATTTAATAGTATACTTAAATTGAATATTGTTAATATCACTAGCTTTGGTATCGTTTTTCTTTGAATACTGGCTTTCAGTCCTTTGTTTCGTATTCTTCATTTAACGAGCCAAATCTTAAAACAGATTACATTTGCAAAACCATATCAAGGTATGTAACAGCGCCATTAAAATGCGGATACATTTTCAGAATATTTGGGTATATAATGCTTTGTATAAAAATTAAGGGCCTAACGAGTATATAAACTGCCCATCCCTGCCCATAGCTCTCCTTATGTCCCACCACAAAGCAATTTAATGCCCCATCACACGGCCATATAATGCCCCATCACACAGCCATATAACGCCCCTTCACAAAGCCATGTAATGCCCAATCACACAGCCATATAATGCCCCTTCACGCAGTCATATAACGCCCCGTCACACAGCCATATAATGCCCCTTCACGCACTCATATGATGCCCCGTCACACAGTCATATAATGCCCCGTCACACAGCCATATAATACCCCTTCACACAGTCATATAATGCCCCGTCACACAGCCATATAACCAGATATTTCTAAAGACACCACAATGCGTCTGACTTCACAGCCCTGTACGTGGCTTACAGCATGTGATGCCTACGCCACAAATGTGTCTTCCTATACAAAGACAAAGCACACAACAAATAGAATAAAAACACCAGAACAGTGGCTTCATTCGATTGTCTGCCATCAGACAAGCGCAAAGGTCATTGACTGAAGGCAAAAATTTCTTAAAGCACGAAAAGATATTTGACGAAGTTGTAAACCAGGGGTGGGCAAACTTTTTGTTCGGAGGGCCACATTGATAACTGTAAGGCTATTTGGGGGGGGGGGGGGGGGGTGCGCAGGTATATTATGTCCAATTTTTACATGTCGATAAACATTTCTCTATATTAAAATCGGTAAATTCGCATTTTAGCATTACATGGCAACAGTAAAAGACTGTTAATAAAAAAATATAAAATTAGAAAGAAATTTGATCACAAATGTTTAAACAATCATAACAGTACATGGAATTCTTTAAAATTCAACAAAATAACTTTAAAACAAAGTAGTTTTCAAACAATCTAAATGCCTCCGATGGCCGCATAATATCAGTTGCCGGGCCGTGGTTTTCCCACACCTGTTGTAAACGATGGCCAAAAACTTGCAATCACTTTAATATTTGCGTCAAGATCAATCAGAGTAGGACGTATGAGATCAGAGTAGGACGTATAAGATCAGAGTAGGACGTACAAGATCAGAGTAGGACGTATAAGATCAGAGTAGGACGTATAAGATCAGAGTAAGACGTATGAGATCAGAGTAGGACGTATGAGATCAGAGTAGGACGTATGAGATCAGAGTAGGACGTATGAGACCAGAGTAGGACGTATGAGATCAGAGTAGGACGTATGAGACCAGAGAATGGGTATTAGAACTGAATAGAATGAAGAATACGCAGAAGGCTTTAAAAACGATATGTGGTTCTAAACGTATGATCTAATCCCGTGATTCCAACGTTTTTGACACTCGAAGCCCTTTTAGAAGCAATTACTCTGGAAAAAAAAGGGGGGGGGGGTGGTCATTTACGCTTTCCCTATGTCTTACAATTTAACGTGTTCAGGAGTAGTTTTACAGGAGTGGTTTGGGGCCGGAAGTGACCGCAGAGTCCCCCCGTGAAGTGCACGGCTCTACGGAGGACAGGTTGGGAATTACATGAAACCAAACATAATGAGATCCACCCTAAAGCACAAATGTCCTCTCTAACCTGAGATCACGCAATGCAGACAGCATCGTCTTTGCGGTCCTTAACGTGGCGCGAAATAGAGAGGACGCCGCTGTACTTTACAACCCAAAACCACATCTTTCAACTTACAACAGCATGAGCGTGAGGTTTTTTTAAAGGACTGGGCGTTGCCGTTGAAGATCAAAACGAAATAATCGCCCAGAAATAGTTTACACCCCGGCAAGGACAAAGAAGAAGAGCCGTGTTTTCCTTTGTTTTGTCTGAATGAAAGGGTGAGGGAAGGAAGATGAGCTTTTAAGTAAATGCATGTTGTTCAGTAGGATAACACATTTTTCTGGTAACCCAACGCTCCCACGGAGAGGATACGCTAGGAAGTCAGTGCATAGAATAAAGGATACGCTAGGAAGTCAGTGCATAGAATAAAGGATACGCTAGGAAGTCAGTGCATAGAATAAAGGATGCGCTAGGAAGTCAGTGCATAGAATAAAGGATACGCTAGGAAGTCAGTGCATAGAATAAAGGATGCCTTAGAAAGTCAGTGCATAGAATAAAGTATGCGTTAGGAAGTCAGTGCATAGAATAAAGTATGCGTTAGGAAGTCAGTGCATAGAATAAAGTATGCGTTAGAAAATCGGTGCATAGAATAAATTACGCTTTAGTAAATCAGTGCACAGGACGTATGAGATCAGAGTAAGGGGTATTAGAATAAAGGATTCGTTAGGAAGTCAGTGCATAGAATCGAATAATTTTTGTGAGTGTCAAAGATGACAAAAAAAGGTAATTTCTTTGATACGTGGTGTGGGTTAACTTTTGTTTGATACCATCATCATAGGCACCAAAGAAATTTATATTTAAACCCAAGATAACCTGACATGCATTCATGCGTTGTTTTTGCTAAGAACCCTGTTGACCGAGTGAGAGCCCGTTCTGCGTGACTCACGGGACTCACCGATGCACAATATACACACTGTGAAATCAGTAGGTACAGTCAAAAGCAGTTGGTCAGCCGCAAAGATCTCAGAGGCGGATCAAAGACTATAGGGGCCGTCCATATTGTATGTCACGCTATTATTTTGACAATGTTCACCCGCTCCCTTGTCACAATCTGTTATAAATCTCGCATCCAAACACCCCCCCCCCCCCCATGTTCGTAACCCTTTCTAACTAACAATTGATAAAAATTCAGGACCAATTAAAATTTAACATAAAACACACTTCACTATAAAACTTAGTGACAGAATTCTGACAGAATAGCATTTGTCACAATTGAAAATTAAAAATCATTGTAATTGTAAGGTTAAATTTGTATGATAAAAAGAAAACGTGTGACGTCACGCATCATAAATTCCCCCTCCCCCCGGGTCACAAACTGACACATTTTCGTAGCCCCCCTCCGGGGCGTGATCTACTTTATATACGGCCCCCGACCTCACACCGAGTATCTAAAACTACATTTTAAAAAGAGGAAGAAATCGTGTTTTTTTTTTTTAAATTCTTTTTTAAACTTACACCTTTATGTCTTTAACTGGTCAAGTTTCTGTCTTTATCTGGTCAAGCAGTCGCTCCTAACAAGTAAATTATACTTCTTAACGTAAATAGTCTTAGTCATAATATTAAAGATCTCCATTGGCTTCCGGTGAGTGAGCGCATTGAACACACAATTCTGTCCCTGACAATAAGCTGTATAGAAGGCTCTGCACCGGAATATCTTAAAGAACTGATTTATAAACATGTATCTTGAAAGAACCTGCGGTCTTCAACACAGTCCTTACTGAGAGAGAGTTCCCAGTGCGGACGGACACAGAAGAAAGTGACACGAAGTGCGCGATTTTGAGTCGACAGCGCAAAAATTATGGAGCAGCTTACCTCTATCAGAGTGCTGTGAGCATGCTAAAGTAGCAAGGATTCAAGCGATACATAAGTATTCAATCAAAAACAAAATAACAATATTCAAAGAAATATTTGATTTTGTTGCCACTAGAGTTTCTATCCCGGGATCTCGCACGATTTTTTGGTAAAAAAGACTTACCGGGAAATTGGTCCATCACGGGAAATCCCGGGTAAACACTTCTAAAATACCGTTTTCTTTGTTCGTTTTTGTTTTCTTTGTTTGTTTTTGTTTTAAATTTCAGCAAGGACCTTTAAAATCTAGTTAACTGTGCTGAGTTAGTAAGCTCGGTACCCATTGTACACAGGTTCTCGCGCGTTTTAAAGTCACGAAAACTTCTCTTGGTATGTTTCAGCCGGCTACGCCCCCCCCTCCCTCCACACACAAACCCCCATAAATCTTTCCGCAGCCCCCATTTGAGGTCACCTCTCATAGGCTGGAAAGCTGTGGTAGCTTTATTATCCCAAGACGTTCATATGTCAAACTAGTGTGTCAAATTAGTGTGTCAAATTAGTGTTTAAAACTAGTGTGTCAAACTAGTGTGTCGAGGTTTTTTAGAATAGTTTTTTTTTCAAGACGTTGATACCCAAATTTTTTTTTCCCAACAAACACATTTTTAGCTAGCTATACATTACTATGAATAAAATGTGAAAAATTAAGCAGCTAGAAGTAAGTGACCCACCTCTCAACTAACCTTAACACTATTTTTTATTCATTAGTGATCAAAAACAATTAAACAACTTGAAAAAAATCAACTCTTTAATAGTTTTATTTGGCATTTAATATTTAAAGAAAACGTTATTTCCGGTTTCCCGGGAAATGCAAAACGCAAGGAAATGAGAAACCCAAATCTAAGAAAAAGACGGTGCTCAACTAAAATCATGCCCTACCATTGTCCGGCACGAAAGTAGCAATTTTACCCTTGGACAAACAAAACTGGACAATTTATAATAGTTCTTAAACAGTAAATTTTTCATCTAACTATAAAATAATGAGATCAAACTGGAGACGTAATTACAGGACCGGCTTAAAATCATCGCGGGCCCTGGGCAAAGTAATGCATTGAGCCAGCCCCCCCCCCTCTCCTCCATTCCCCTCTAACCCATTCAATTAATGTTGGGAAAAGCACTTGGGGGCCAATATTGGGCAATGCTTTAGTACCACTGTTTCTTAAAAAAAAATCGTTCTTTAAGAAAAGAAGGGCGTCTCTCAGGGCCGACAAAGGCGTAATGACACCAAGGGCCAGTTCTGACTCCGTCGACAAATAAACATAAATTCATTCCGGTCGAGGCGCCACCCAGAAAATATTTGATAAAATCAAAATTCAGGGGTGCATTTTGTGCTTATCAGAATTAAGTTTTGCATCAATCGTCCCTCCTTCAGCGAGCAACAGAAGATGAACGCTAGTAAAAATTTAGGTGTCCCTGGACTTGGTTGTGTTTATACACATTCTTTTTTAAAATTTCTTTCTAGATAGTCATGCTTTATAATTTTGAAAAAAAATTCAAACTTATTATTTACACTACTTCATAAATACATTTTTAAAAGAATATTTCCGTTCAAGAAAAACAACAAAGGATTGCTAACATAATTATACACGCTTTAAGGGAAAAAAAACAACTAACTACAATAATTTCCTTTTTGCTTTTCTTTAAAACTTAAATATTGCAAAGTTTTACAGATACACAAAAAAAAAAAAGAAGCTAATACGGTTTTGTAGAAAAGTTCTATAGATTTTTATGACTATTAAAAACTGGTCAATTAAAAAATAAATTGTATAGAAATGTCACAGTTATGTAAAGTAGGAAGAATACGTAAACTATGCCTTACGCATTTACAGGTATAATATTTTTCTGAAGTAAGTCGAATCAGCAGAGATTTCCCCAAAAATTCAGTAAACTGAAAGATTTATTTGGAATTTAAAATTACAATGATTTTCTTCAGATATGTTGCTAGTTAATGAAATCGTGGCACCTATTGTTAATATCTTTGATTGTGGCACCTATTTATATATCTTTCATTTACTTTTATAACGTTTCAGCCACTACTCTTTCCAAAACCCTAGAATTTGTTTTTTTTAATTCACGAATTTTTATAAAGCTAGTACACCACCACCACACTCTCCCCCCATACTCACTAAAAAATGGTTGCCTTGAAAGAACAAAAACAAACCTGTGCACAAAAAAACGTGTGCACCAACAAATCGTGCACTAAAAACTTGTGCACCAAACACGGTAAACCTACTTCCCACCGCACCTTTAAATCAAATTAAATATGTCTAAAGATCTTTCAATATTCACTAACACTATGAGTAACTTGATACTCCTTGGAGCGGGAAGTCCCCCCCCTGAGGGGTGAGGCCCTGGGCAACTTCCCCGTGTGCTCACGACTTAAGATGGTCACTGGACGGTAATCAAGTAACACAATAAGGTTATTGAAATGATCTTGCGCATAACTTAAACTGGGAATTTTCCCGTGAAACACTAGTCAAGATATTAAGAAACTTGAAGCCCCCGTCCGTGCATCATGATCGAGGAACAATAGGGAGAGTGTAAAAAAAGGTGTCATTGATAAATCATCATGCACAATCATATTCCCGTAGTTTAAATATCATCGCAGTCTGTTTCTAACTGTGGTGAATGCTGTCAGGGCGAAGCAAACAGACACTAGGAATGATCCTAATAAAGTCTTAGGTATATTATTATTTCTTTATTTGGCCAATGAATTATAAACATTTACTTCTTTGAATGGGTGGTTTAATTAACAAACAAACAAAAAATATTTAAATCATTCTATGGGCTACGGTCAAATTAAGAAGAAAAACAGAGAAGCTTGCCCGTGGTTGCCGCCTACTTTTACCACTTTGGGTTGGTTCCAAAATCATGGTTGTTGTTTCTAAACTCAAGTCCAGTAAGTTAAGTAGGGTTATTTAAAACAGACCCAATAATATAGTTCTTAAAATAAAACTGATACTTTTGATCTGAATAATTTCTTTCTTCTCTCTATTCACGGTAACGTCATCCGATCCATGTTTACTCAGCCAAACCATGACAACAACAAATGATATGAAAGCGGAAATGATATGCACCAACCCAATATACTCTTTTCTCCCCGAAAATAGAAAAAATGTGTTTTTTTTTCATATTATACCTAGTTTTCATATGGACAGTACATACAATAGGAAATAATACATTGGCATAGAGATGTCAAATAGAAGTAGTCATTTTTTAAAGCTTCAAATATCCAAACAATGAAGAAATAGAAACGTAGTTAATTCGTAAAGTCTGACTTCTGCGCACCAAGGCCAACCATTAATTATGTATGAGGTCTTTTTTTTTTTTGGGGGGGGGGGGGGGGGCCAAGAGACGAGGGTAATCGCGATGGAACTGCCACTAGCAAAACTATGAAGCCGGGGCGAGAGTATTTCATGGGGAATCAACTGTGTCACACGCAACGGATTTACCCCCCCCCCCCTCCATACAAGAAAATATGGAACGACAAAAATATAGCCCCCAGCACCAAAATCAGGCTGATGCGCTCATTAATCCTCTCCATTTTCTTATATGCCTGTGAGTCCTGGACATTAACAGCAGAACTTGAAAGGAAAATAAAGGCGATGGAGATGAGATGTTACAGAGGCATTCTTGGCATCTGCTATAGAGACCACATCACCAATGAGCAAATAAAAGAAAGGATACGTCAGGCTATTGGGCAATACGATGACCTCCTGACGTCTGTTAAAAAGCTCAAACTTGAGTGGTATGGTCACGTGACCAGAAAACAAGGGCTCGCCAAATAGATCTTGCAGGGCACTACTAGAGGAGGAAGAAGAAGAGGAAGACAAAGAAAAAGATGGGAAGATCATATAAAAGAATGGACTGGATTACAACTAGGCAATGCTATGCGTAGGGCAGAAGACCGAGAGGAATGGAGAAGAATAGTGTACATGTCATCTGTGGCACCCCAACGGTCGAAGGACTACGGGACCTAGTGATGATGATGATGATGATACAAGGGAGCGTTTAATGGCCGATACTGCTTAGCACCGATAGAGCAATGGGAGTCACCGGAAATTCGTTAGAAGCCTTTTAAGAATATTATTTTGAATATCGCTATACTCTGACTTCAGCATATCGTTCTGTTCCTTGACACGAATGGAGTTTTAAAAAAAACAACAACAAAAGAAATCTTATATTAGTATAAAAGAAGCGAACAGTTAGTGGTTTGTGTGTGTGGAAACAAAAGAGAGGGGGGGGGGGGGTTAGTAATTTCATACTTTGTTTTCCCTTTTAGAATCGTTCATTTCTTGAACATTTTTAAAACAGTTAACGGGACAGATCAACAAACGACCACCCTGAAAATAACGCGTTGAAAATACGTTCAGCACAGGGTCAACTGGCTGAAATTCAACATTTTCTACAAGAGTTTAACTCATATCACGAATGGCATTAAACAAATTATGTTCTTTTATATGTATTTAATACAACTTTTAAAATATTCAACGTATGTCTCTTCAACGCTTCCAGACATCTCTAATTGCCCACGTCACTCAAATTTTGAAATAATTATTATAAATAAAATGCTTGTTTAACGTCTGGTGCTGTAATTAATTATCAAAGCCTTCTCTCCCACGGTGTTCTGTATCCGAAGGAGTCTTTCTGTGGCCGAATGAGTCTGTCTGTGGAACTTATTTCTAGATTAACATTATTCATGACCTCGAGACGACCATCTTTCAACCATCGTCTTATGACAGTAATGGTAGAATGAAACTAAGGAGCCATCCCAATCGCCCCATCCCAGACACCCACCACCCACCTCCGTTTTCTGTCGGGCCATGAATAAATCGCTTGAAGGCCACATTCGCCAGGACAACTAGGTATCCAGTTCTCCTTAATGGGACACAACTCACGTGATCACTCGGACATCTACCCATCTAGTTCTTTTCGAGGGACATAACTCAATGGTCAATCAGCTTGGACATCTATGTATAAATTGAAGTAGGTAGTAAGTGAACTTGACTCTTGACTATCAATTGTTACACGTTAAATATAAACTATACGAACAACAATAGTCACCACCAAAAAAAAAAAAAAAAGCAAAAAACCCCAACAAACAACATTTCATCTCACCAGCCAAATTCATTAAAACAAATTAAAATAAAAATAAAATATGGTGGCTATCAGCCAACTCTCATAAACCAGATATCTAACTCAGTGTTACTCAACATGGTGGTCCACAGCCCAGAAGGAATCCACATGCTCTCAGTCACCGCTCTGGTAACAACTGTCAATACTCTTAGGGCAAATGTCCCTGCATACACAAATGAATTTATTCCCGTCGGACTTCCTTATTAAGAAGTTTGAGAAGCACTGATCTAACTAGTGCCGAACGTGAATGTTCCCGAAGTCCAGGTCACTGCACTGCGAACACTTGTAGCAATGTCTTCTGACCCCAGTGTTTATGCTACATAAATATCGTGCTGGTAATATAGTAGGTTCCGAGACAACAAATATCATAATTTTCACATTCTAATTTTATTTTGGAAAGACATTTTTTAAAAATATTTCTTATCGGCCAGAATATCTATAATATCATCAGATGTGAACGACCCATCGAACACAGTGTCAAATGAGCCAAGCATCAGGACACGAACCAACGGCCTGGGGTTTATCGGCCAATTGAATACGAGTCGATAGGTCAGTGGACACAGCTAGACAGAGGGTCCCACCAAAAACAACGGACCGTGAAATTATCCGACAGGAAGACAAACAAGAACGTGCAAATGTTCTGGAAGTTAATGAACGCACTGCTCAAGAGCAAGGATGTGTGAACGTTTGAATGAGATGAGCGCCAAATCTTGAGCGTAGAGGCGGTTCTGGAAGTAAATGAACGCACTGCTCAAGAAAAAGGATGGGAGCACGTATGAATGTGATGCGCGTCACATCTTGAGCCGAGAGGCGGTTCTGGAAGTTAATGAACGCACTGCTCAGGAGCAAGGATAGGTGCACGTTTGAATGTGATGCGCGTCACATCTTGAGCTGAGAGGCGGTTCTGGAAGTTAATGAACGCACTGCTCAGGAGCAAGGATGGGTCCACGTTTGAATGTGATGCGCGTCACATCTTGAGCTGAGAGGCGGTTCTGGAAGTTAATGAACGCACTGCTCAGGAGCAAGGATGGGTGCACGTTTCAATGCGATGAGCGTCACATCTTGAGCTGAGAGGCGGTTGGGGCCAGTGTTCTGATTTCAATGTACTTACAGCAAAGTTTGTCATGGCCATGTGTGTCTGTAACGCTACGTTTAAGGAAGTGCACGCAGAGTGAAATTAAAATGGGATGTGAGTCCCCAAATAGGTAATAAAAGTGTTTTATTGTGTCAAGTGAGCACAGTTTTTTCTAACACTAAAATATTGTTTCGTAAGGCGTATATGTAAATATTTAACTCCGCCAAGGCCGTTACCAAGCTCGGGTGCAAAAAGCAAAAGTAGTAGGGTTGGTGTGAGGCCAGCTACCTCACCCGTAAAAACAAATTGCTACAGAAACATCAACAAGAAAAAAAACAACAAAATTTCATCCCTGAGAAGAGAGGGCTCTTCTTCTTCAAGAGGAGCTATGAAGCCTTACGGCCAAACCCAGGCTATACTGGAAGCCTCAAAGCCAAAGACTAAGGACGAAAAAAGAAAGAGAGGAAGGCCAAAGAATACATGGAGACACCAGCTAGAGGCAGACACGCAAACCATGGGATGCACTTAGAAGCAAATGGAAAGGCAAGCACAGGACCGTTATGGATGGAAAATTCGTGTGGACAGCCTTTGTCCCAGACGGGGTAAAAAGGCATACGAAGAAGATGAAGAATATGTAAATATTTAGCAGTGTTTTCGACAGTTCAACAATGGTCTTTAAGTTATGCTCAGAATCGTAGAAAGGTACTTATTTTTGTTCATTTTACTTTTGGGACGATTTGTTTTTGTTTTTGTCTTTTGTGTTATTTCGAAGTTTTCACAAAAAGGAGGTAATATAAACAATCACGAAGACTGGGTAGGTTTATGTGTGTGTGTGGGGGGGGGGGGGGGTGCGATAAATATAAATAAAATTTGAAGACAAATAATCAATGGCATTATATTGTTAAATTGACAATTGGTCTATAGTCCTCAGCGTGACAGTTGGTCTATAGTCCTCAGCGTGACAGTTGGTCTATAGTCCTCAGCGTGACAGTTGGTCTATAGTCCTCAGCTTGGCAGTTGGTCTAGTCCTCAGCGTGACAGTTGGTCTATAGTCCTCAGCGTGGCAGTTGGTCTATAGTCCTCAGCGTGACAGTTGGTCTATAGTCCTCAGCGTGGCAGTTGGTCTAGTCCTCAGCGTGGCAGTTGGTCTATAGTCCTCAGCAGATTCCGTCTGTTTAAATCCTTTATATTCACGTCGCTTTTGCTTGTGACTGGCTGGCAAGACTTTCGGACATCTAACTGACCCACTTCCAGTCAACCGATCTTGGCTGAAACTCGGCACATGGACTCATACCGATGAAAGCACGTTATTTTTAATTTTGAGCCCCACGCCTCAACCTCAACCCCCGAAAATCAGTTTTTCGTGTTTTTCAAGAGAACGATGAACAAAAAAATGATTCCACGAAATAAAATTCCAAATAACTGCGCTAAATGAGATTCTTTTTTAAAAAACAACAACATCGCAATTGCGTTTGGTATGTAATATTTTTACTTTCGTTTTTCTGAAATAGTTGGTGAAATAAATCTACGGTGTAAAAGCGGATGGGTCATTAGAATATTCTTATAGTTCAGGGACCTGAAAAATGTACGGTTGCAAGCCATGAGGGGCGGGGGAATCACTAATTAGAATTTGTATATAGTGTGTTACTTGTAGGCATGCTTTGTTAAATTTGCAAACCCACACATATTGATCGATATTAAATTTTAAACAGGAATTATAAAAACTCTGTTAATAGGGGTTGTTTAATTTCTTTTAATAGATGCCCATCAAATCCTTGTGCCACTGCTATGATCCACATTCACAAAAATGTCTGCAACCTCTGGACGCGTTTTAAAAAATAAAAAAAGGACGCGTATTTTCCGGACCCCAGACCTGTTTACCCCCAAACTCTTAAAATCGTACAATATCATCACAAAATCGTTCAATACATTATCTTAATAGTAAAAAAAAATAAACATACAGTATATATAATTTATATGTCTACACCTCAAAATCATACATTGTACGCCAAAATCGTAAGAGTAAACAGGTCTGGGACCCCCATTGATAAGACAAAACAGGCAACTAAACTTCTATTATACTATATGTTTTCCACATGACACATATCCAACCACTGCCTGTGTTCAGGGAGTTGGTTCTTTGAAAAAAAAATTAATCTAACGTCCCCCCATCCCCCATATATACCCCCCTACCCTCCGTTTAAAAGAAACGCCGCCCTGGCGTCCACATCAAAGCCTTATCTTTTCATCATCTGTTCAACACAGCAATTAGTTGCCAGCATCGAATGTAAGCGATATTATAAAACTTTATTTTCTTTATACTTATATGTATATGTTTGCGTGTTTGTGTGTGTGTATAAACCTCCTCCGCCCCTCTTCCCCCCCCCCCCCCCCCCACAGCAATGAGCTTAAAGAGCTGGAAGTTGTGTCAAAATAGAAATGTGGAATCGATACTAGATCAAGAATTACGAATCCAAAATGTTATCTTACTTAATATTTAATTTGTTAAAAAAAATTTTCAAATCTTTTGGGGTAAAGGAAGAAACAAAAAAAATAAAAAATTAAAAGATAAAAACGCATCAAAGTTTCATTCCTTCTGGATAATTTATCAATTTTGAAAACGGAGTCTTCCAAACATTACCATGAACCACTACAGAATCCGACTCCACGGCCCTTCGGGTTTAAAACGAAGGGGAAAAACAGTTTAAAAAAAAAAAATCTATAAAACCAGTCGACCACTTGGGGCCATCAATCATCTTTTAGAATACAAGGGATTTATTTTGCAATCTATTTGCATCTTTCGGGCCCGCAAAAAAAAATAAAAAATTTACAGACATTTTTCCCCTCTCCCTGGCTCGCTGGGTCCTTGGCGTCTCATATTTTCGATTCGGCATAAATAAATGTAAAGAGGCCGTGCCGAGGTAGAAGACGATGGAGTAAAACAAAACAAAAATACAGGGGGTTTGGGGGGGGGGGGTGGAGGAATAAAATTGGCCAATATTCCCTGGGACTCCCGAGCACGATTGGAACATATCCACGCATATTCAGAATTTGACATTTCCCTAGCCTGGCCCGGGAAAATGGCGGTAAAATTGCAGGGCTGGCATCGCGGCAGGGGAACGGTTTTATTACATGTTAGGACAACGCAGGACAATTATCATTGGTAATTTCTGGCACCGCTACCCTATCACCCTATCGCAACCGGGGGGGGGGGGGGGAATCTTGGTACGTTGGTGGAGGGCCAGTGAGGGAGAACTGGGGTTGGGGGGTAAAGATCTGTATAATATATTCGGGACATTTAGAGATAATGCGATATCCCGACTTCCCCCACCCCACATCCCCAAAGTTTCTACATTTTTCAATATCGGCACTCTTTAGCTCAGATCGATTCCGGAAAGTTTTAGCTACTCCGAATCCGGGCTACGACTCCGACATATAGCGTCAAGCACGAATTGTTTTTGCGTTTTTAACGATGACGATGCAACAGACTGATAAATGACGCTTTGAATTCTAATTTTCCCGGACATGTTTATTCTGTTCACAATGTCTTATCCGGAATAAGATCATGTTTGAAAACGCCGACTCCGAACAAATGATATTTACCGAAGACCGATTCCATGATTTTCGCAGACGTGCTCAAACCATTACTTAACGTTAATCACCCCCTCCCCGCCCTCTCAAATACCCCAACCCCATGGGTTGAGCCTCAGCCCCGTGAGTAGGAGCGTATCACATTATAAGAGATCGCCCGCTTGTTGCTGCAGTAAAGCGACTTCCTTCATCAATATCCAAACTGATGGTAATCTAAAGAAAGAGAGAGAGAGAGAGAGAGAGAGAGAGAGAGAGAGAGAGAGAGAGAGAGAGAGATTAAGGGGAGAAAAGAAAGATTTTGTACAGAAACCCAATGTTACCCAGGCGTAGACCATTCGGATCGATGTAATCAACACAACTCAACAAGCACATCTCTACACTGCCCAGACAAAAATATTTGAGTGTGGAAGAGAAAACAGAATATTGGCTTCAATAGTCTTTGATAGCGATGGCACGTATTCACCCTGTGAAGTAAGTGGTCTCCTCTATATCCCATATGAACTCTTCCTATTCAAGCATACCATTAGAAAGCACGTTGCCATGACCAGATATAATGCATTAGATCTGGCCATGGATCGGGAAGTAGAAGTCACTTTGTCCAATATTTTATTGGTTGGGGGGGGGGGGGGGGGGGGGAGGGGTTTACCAATAACCCCACAAATTGTTGCGCAAGTTTTCAGCAATAATGGTACAGAGTTAAATTTTAACATTAAAAAAAACAAAAACATATTTTTAAAAATTAATAGGAAAAAATACAACACTGTTGGAAGATAAATTTCAAGTTCAGGTTTGGGCGAGGTTAGATAATATACAGGTCTTCTCTGTCCAGGCGAGGTTAGAGAGTTGAACAGGTTTTCTCTGTCCAGGCGAGGTTAGAGAGTTGAACAGGTTTTCTCTGCCCAGGCGAGGTTAGATAGTTCAACAGGTTTTCTCTGTCCAGGCGAGGTTAGAGAGTTGAACAGGTTTTCTCTGTCCATGCGAGGTTAGAGAGTTGAATAGGTTTTCTCTGCCCAGGCGAGGTTAGAGAGTTGAACAGGTTTTCTCTGTCCAGGCGAGGTTAGAGAGTTGAACAGGTTTTCTCTGCCCAGGCGAGGTTAGATAGTTCAACAGGTTTTCTCTGTCCAGGCGAGGTTAGAGAGTTGAACAGGTTTTCTCTGTCCATGCGAGGTTAGAGAGTTGAATAGGTTTTCTCTGCCCAGGCGAGGTTAGAGAGTTGAACAGGTTTTCTCTGCCCAGGCGAGGTTAGATAGTTCAACAGGTTTTCTCTGTCCAGGCGAGGTTAGAGAGTTGAACAGGTTTTCTCTGTCCAGGCGAGGTTAGAGAGTTGAACAGGTTTTCTCTGCCCAGGCGAGGTTAGAGAGTTGAACAGGTTTTCTCTGCCCAGGCGAGGTTAGAGAGTTCAACAGGTTTTCTCTATCCAGGCGAGGTTAGAGAGTATAACAGGTCTTCTCTGTCCTGTTGATACCATTTTTGTTGGGGAAAGGCGGTCAGTAGACGTCTGGAAATTTCCTTTTTTTTTTTTTTTGTTTTTCTTCTTATTAAAAAAAAAATTAAATTAAAACAACACCCAATATCACTTAAATCCCGCGCGAAATTTTGACTATCAATCACCAAGGGGCGAACACTGACCACTTGAACACTTTTGATACAAACAACCAACAATAAGGGGATTCTCGCTGCGACCCCGACCACCAATACATTCTTGATCCCATCAAACCAACAAAAAAAAGAGGGATCCCCTTGCTGCGACCGTACCCACCAATACATTATTGATCGCAACAACCAAGACGAATTCCAATCTTATCTTGCAAGCGTTTAAAAATAAAACAGCAATAGTGTAGTGACGTTAGATCAAATGGTTAGAGTTGCTAGGCAACGGAACATCCAAGAATGTGTCCCCAATGCCTCTCAATGACAGATGGTCAGCAGGCGAGACAGTGCAGGTGATAACCAGATGGCTACTATGAATGAGATGAGATGTGTAAGTGTAAGAAATTACTTTAGTCAGGCGAGCGAAAATGCACTGTGTTTGCATACTATAACTATAGGCATAACCCGTAGTCTACACATTAAACCAGAGGCGAAGCGAGAGGGGTGCGAGGGGTACATATGTCCCCGGGCGCCAAGGTACAGGGGCGCCAAAATGAGGCTTAAAACGTTACATTGTAATAAGTAAACAAGGGTAATAAATCGGTCACAAGTTCGGTGCAGCGGCTCAGCAGACGTGTCTTCTGATAGCCTACTTATTTTGTCGCATTTGCCTTCGTCAATGGGACAGGATCGTCTCAACGGTCTTACTCTTCTTAACGTTGAAAGAGGAACATTGGGAAAAACAGATTTTGATTGCGTCATTGACCAGTTTTCGACATTGAAATCAAGAAAAATAAATCTTTCGTAGACTATGTAAACCAGTCTACAACAGCGACTGAGTGGGTCATGTACTAGACCAGTCTACGACAGTGACTGAGTGGGTCATGTGACTGAGTGGGTCATGTGACTGAGTGGGTCATGTGACTGAGTGGGTCATGTGACTGAGTGGGTCATGTGACTGAGTGGGTCATGTGACTGAGTGGGTCATGTGACTGAGTGGGTCATGTACTATAATTTCTAGAAATGTTCTTCTTTAAAACAATGTTTTATTAAAATTTAAATTGTTTTCCTTATTTAATGCAATAGAAAAAGTGTGATTAAAAAGAGGGAGGGGCAAATTTTATGATTCGTCCCTGGGCGCAAAATATCATAGCTACGCCTCTGCATAATACAAACCCATTCTATGGTAAGTAACAGTATCGGGAGTTTGGGGGACCTTAACAGGACACAGATAATGTCCTAGTATGAGGTTAGTGATTTCTGGCTGTAAACATTTATCTAAGTGGAGTTTTTTTTTTCTAAAGAAAAATCTGAGTTGCCCACAGACAATACGTTACAAGTAGACCACACAGACAGACCATCTGAATGTTAGAGTACTCAGACAGAACATCTGAATGTTAGACTAATCAAACAGAACATCTGAACGTTACAAGTAGACTACACAGACAGAACGTCTGAATGTTAGACTAATCAAACAGAACATCTGAACGTTACAAGTAGACTACACAGACAGAACGTCTGAATGTTAGACTAATCAAATGGAACTTTTGAACGTTACAAGTAGACTACACAGACAGAACATCTGAATGTTAGACTACTCAGACAGAACATCTGAACGTTACAAGTAGACCACACAGACAGACCATCTGAATGTTAGACTACTCAGACAGAACATCTGAATGTTACAAGTAGACTACTCGGACAGACCATCTGAACGTTACAAGTAGACTACTCAGACAGAACATCTGAACGTTACAAGTAGACTACTCAGACAGAACATCTGAACGTTACAAGTAGACCACACAGACAGACCATCTGAATGTTAGACTACTCAGACAGAACATCTGAATGTTACAAGTAGACTACACAGACAGAACATCTGAACGTTACAAGTAGACTACACAGACAGGCTAAACAAAGAAGAAACTTTTTTTCATTTTGGTGTGTTAAAATGGGAAACCCGACCTTCTACTGCCAGCCCAACTCTATGCAAAAGCAGAGTAACAGTCAGTGTTATAGGTCACTACCCTTGTTCATAATGATAACAAACCCATTATTCACATAGAGATGTGAATACATTTTTATACAAAAAAAAAAAAAACCCCAAGAAAATGAAATTTCATATGTTGTGTTTAACTTTCCAATATGGAAAAAAAATATATATTTGTCAAATGCTTAGAGTCGGTTGACACGATCACATTTTCCTTCAAGCATTTGATGCAATTCGTGTATGAAGCCTTGTCACAAATTTCAAATTACTATTTGATCACATTCCCCAAAAAAGAAACCACGCACAAAATAGTGCGTTCATACAACAATTTGAAGCAAAATTTGATCGTGTGAACTGATGCTTAGGCTGCTCTTAGGATTGTATTATGGAGGAAACGAAATATTGTAACACACTGATATGGAGCTATTAAGAAATAAATACTTTTCTCAAATTAAAATTTAAAAAATCAGAATAAAAGAAATCTAAGATAGCACAATACTTAGGACTTGACGGACTCTTGCAGACATTATAATAGTTACTTAACATGTCTCATGGGAATTGCACATGAATACACTTCTTTAAAATGTTAATTGGTTACGTAGAAATTCATGGACTTACCGTCTGCCTGTCCCTGCTTTGACAGCATCTCTGTTGAAGTTTGTGTTGGTGAGGGAGAAATCCTCAGCATTGCTGCACAGCAGTTTGGGGAAGACTGATTGTTTCTCATAGCGTTCCATGTCATCGTAGATGTTCCCATACATGAAGCCGTTCATCAGTGTGGAGTGGGCGTGTAGGTCTATGTAGAAGTCCATGTCATGTTTCTGAGAATGGGATGAAAATCAGGGGTGAAAGTTCAGATCAGAGGTAACTGTGAAAGCCCATGTCTGTTAGAGGTTTTAAGGTGGTGGTAAAAGTTTTGTTAATTTTTTTTTTAAATTTTGATATTAACACACAAGTAAAAGCAAGAAACACTTGAAATATTCTTTAAAAGATTTGTGTTACCTTAAGGTATAAAAATCTACATAATTTACTCCATTATTCTGTCTTGTACTGACATTTTCTGAAATTTGACCATGTGATCATGTAATTTCAGACTGTCACTGCTGTTGTGTCAGCATCATATAAAACATCAATATCACTTTGAAATTATTCATCATTATACACCAAACAGTCTTTTATCCCCTGCTAAGTGATGCTAGTCTTTTTCAAATTTAACAAAAGAAAAGAGGATATGTACGCTGACCTCATTACGGTCTAACTCCATGAGCAGATTTTTCGTGGCATATAATGTAGGGTGCGCCCAGGGTGATGGTTCTTGCCAGTGTCGATTAAGATCAAAACCCATTAGGGAACATCTGAGGGAATAAAGCATGTTCAGTTAAGTACGAAATCAATAGTTCCTTTTGTGCTGCATTGTCTCCATGATGATCCCACACACAAGCTAGAACACTTGTCCATAGAGCCAGTTTGCTCTCTACATCACATGATACCACAAAATGTTCAGCGGTCACCATTTACTTTTTCTTGGGAAATTAATAATCTAACATAAATTGTAATGGTAAACATGGAATACAGATAGAGTTGATAAATGGTTGAAACATGTAATCACTTGGATGGTTTGTATTGTTTACTTGAGGACCCCCGAGTAACAGGCAGAAAGTACGGTAAAAATAAAGCTTTAAGCCATGACAGACATATGCAGATTAAGTTGGGAGTAAGTTCAACTGTTCTTGCAATCACTGATGTATAAAATTATACCATAGATTAGAGTAATGATATAATTTAGTGTGTTCAATTTTTAATCTTCCACTAATAATGATTTGACGAATTTATTTTCATCTTAATATACAACACCAACAAAATAATTTCTCAAGTTATGATGATTAAACATTTATAACAGAAAATAACAATGCAGAAATATTTTTTATCCATCACCCTACATAAGACTTTTACAAACATGATAAAAGGACTGATACTCTTGAAACATGCACAAACACTGAACACAAAAATATGTTTTCATACAATAAGCTGAAGTATTTCAGAAAAAGTAGATTACTCAGCAGAAATTACAGGTAATTACACCACCCCCCCCCCCCCCCCGACTGTTAATTGAAATATGAATTATTTATACTTTAATGCATTGTGGTAATTAAATCCATTTCTAGGCCAAAGTTGTGCAAACAATAAAATTTAGAAAAAAAAAGGAGCAGTTTCCTCTGACAAGAATTATTTTCCTATTTCTTTAGTGCACACTTTTGGTCAATACAAGCAATGGAATTAATTATTCTTGTTGACATAGCTGTTTATATGTACTTTTGAGTTTGTCTCAAGCAATGTTTTACAAATACAAGTATTCCATAATTTCATCTTTTTTTTCTCGGACAATATATTTTCTCCATTCTAGTTAATTTTTAAAAATTCATAAAATGAGATAAATTTAAAACAAAATGAGGTAATTAAAAAAAAATATAAAAAGTCAGATTCTGACCATTACTTACCTGTAATTACCCAAATAGACACCATCAGGATTTAACATAGGGATAATTTTAAAAACTAAATGTTCACGCAATATTTTGGCAATAGGATGGTTGCTGACCAAAAAATCAATGATACCTGGTCAGAGAAAAGAGAATTTATCACACATAGAAAAGTGTTTTTTATGTCTTACATTTTGACAGTTCACTAGCACATATTACTTTCATTACAATCTAAAAGTGGTTTTTGAATTACTAACACATAATGATTCTAATCAAAAGTTTTGATAGCTTTAGTCAGTGGCGGCCTTAATGGGCAACATTGTAAAGGTGACTCCATTATCAATATATTTATTTTTATTTAAAGTCATTTCAGTGCACAAGATTACTTATATTTTGCACTTCCTACTGGCGCCACTGCTGGTGGTCAGCGTTAATGAAGACATGGGACCTTAATATGGGATTTCATTACATGTTCTTAATAGCATGCATTTATTATACTGGGAATGAACTAAAATTGTTTTAAGCATTAGCTCGGGCTAATAGAAATTTTTACAAAAAATATACTGTATAAAGTTTAGAAAAAAATTAAGTTAACAGATAAAATAGTTGCTGACCTTGACACACAAAAGATGATGGTGTTTCCCCGGGGTGAACACGTGCAGTGATGAGTACAGTTTTCAACTTCTCATTTTCTGTAGCACATAGGTTTGGACTAGCTATAGTGAGCAAGTCCAACCTTCTTTGCTGCTGCACAATGGAAAAACCAATTATGGACTTTTAAATCCCAAGCTGGTTAAATAAATTTTTTTAAAAGGCATTTGGCCTCATACAATTTTATAATTAAGTTTCATAAGGGGGGAGGAAATGGAACACCCCTTTTGTATTGTTAGAATTTTCAAAAATTGGTCACCCACATCCAAAAATTATTTACAACTGCAATGTTGCACAACTGTGATCATAGTTATTAGTTGAAAGCTGGTGTAGAAGATTAAATACTAGAATGAACTACTTATCAATAAAGAAAAAAGTTTCTCCAAATCAACTCCTGACTAATTGATTGACAATTATAAATGATGCTAAACCTCCATAATCATCACTTGGAGCTCTGGAACACTTATGGCTTTACATGTATTTAGCACAGAAAATGTGTAATAAATTTCTTTTTTTAAAACATCCAACTATTCTTTTTAAAAATGTAATGCATATTTGAGAAGTATGAAATGTAAGAGCCCGTGTAAACTAAAGATATTAAATCTGGCCACCATTTAAAAATGAAAACTGTTTATAAGATTAAAATTAAATGTTGGTTTATCATATTTGTCTAAAAATGTAATATAGAATCCTGATATTGAATCTCAACTTTTCTGCTAATTTTAATTAATTAAATACTAGGCCTATCCTTTGTCATTTTAAAATTAATTTTGGTAAGAATATATATCCATATTTAATTGGAGTATGTTATTAGGTAAAATATAGAACTTAAAATTTTATTTATTGTAAACTAATTCATTTGAAAATGATTATTTTTTACTTATATATACATAAGACATCCATTTATAATCTGCTCTATCAGAAACTTTTTAAGTCAATATTAATATTTAAAAAAGATAACTATAACTATAACAAGACCAAATAAATTCAAATTTAATAACACTTTATTAAAATGAAACTGAAATAATTGGTGATACAGAGATAAAAATTGTAAGCTTCAAGATGAATTTATAGAAAGTGTTGTGATGGTTGTGAAATAAAACAATGTTTAAACTACATTACATAAGTACATTAAAAATCTAGTTAACATGATTGACTTCTTAGCCTTGTTGTAAGCTGTATTCTTGTGCATTATTTAGTTAGTTTACAAATAAAGAGATTCTCATTATAAAAATAGTGTTATTTTTAATTTTAGACAGTAAATAAGATTTTAAGAAGAAAAATAAAATAGATAACATACCACTGATAAACACAGGAGTTCTCTACTAAAGAAGTCATAATTCCTTCTTTCCAAATTGTCTAGGTAGTTTTGTAATCGAGTGTATGAGTATGGGTAACAGTATGCAAATTGGTAAACATCATCCTCTCGGTCAAAGACAAATGCAAATGACATGACATAATTTTTACGATGGTCTGGGCAGCGGTAGTAGTAGACATATTTGGACTGAATTCGTACCCTGAGTAAAATTACAAAATAACAATATTGATTAAATTTGAATCTTGGAAAGTTCATTCATATAGTAGAAGAGAAGAGATATTTGAGAATAAGAGAAGATGAGCTACTTGATGAATTTACAAAGCATAGTGATTGATTACAGAACAAACAACAAATCATAGAAAAATAAACATGTACTGACAATAGATAAAGATATCCAGGAGGACAAAGTGATGTCTGAAATCTAAAAAAAAAAGAGGAAGTATACCTTTATTTGACTTGTGTAACAAATTACTATCGACAGTCTTATAAAACAAATTGAGTTTATTGTATATGTGACTTCTGTGACATCAAAGTAGGCCTACATATTAAAGTGCATAGATCAGATAATATACTGACATACCATTTTGGTCTGCTTGTAGATTTGATCATTGGTGTCATGCCATCTCTGTAAAGTGATTTGGTTTTACTGAAGTTGACAATATTGAATATTACCCTCTGGTGATAGACAAAAATTTGGACTGAATTATTTAATGTACATTTTAACTTGCATAAAATAAGTAATATTTTATACATAATTGCCATCAAACATTGTTTTTCTGTTATTAAAGATTAATTTAAGTTAGGAAGAACATTGGACAAAGACTCAAGATTAAACCATGTCACTTACTTGGTCAGCCCTAGCATTTTCTACTGTAAAATTAAACCACACGCGAAATCGAGGATTACATGTATCCGGTCTTATAAACAAGTCATACTCTGTCTCTGTGATGTAATCTACACGGCCGAGATTGCCTGTAAAAAGAAATGCTATAAAAACTACAATATTCTGTCCGATCCAATATTATCTGTTAAGAGTGTTTAATTAAATTTTTAAAGCTCCTATCAAATGTTTAAAGTTTAAAGGAATGTAAGATGGCTGAATTAATAAATTCACATAGATCTTTGCACAATATATAAATATATAGGGGTATATATATATATAATATATAGATCTATATATATATATATATATAAATATATATATATATATATATATATATGGTCTTTGCATATATTCATATATTGTCTTTATGGCTAGAAATAGTATACCGCTTTCAAAACAAGCATCAAATATAAGATGGCCCCTCCTTGGTTTTCCTGCATAGTTAGGTGGCACAACTGCAAATTTGTTTACATTGCCTACTACAGGTTCTTCTGTACTGTCTGTGTCACTCCCTGGAATATGCAATGGAAATGAAAATTAGATGAGGAAATAAAATTGAAATAAAATTAATTCAAAGAAAACATATGGTCAAACTTAAAACGTTCAGGTTAGTTAGATAAGATATATCAAATCAAGATTATGCCATTATGATGACATTTTCTGAAAAAACAACAACAGCTCACTGCATAGATAATATGAAATAATAATGAATACATGAATGTTTTACAACATTTACATTGATATATTATTTTAAAGTATCATTATAAATTATCATTGTTACAAATAAACAATGAATGTACTTTTTAATTTACCACAAATTCTTATTACTTAGTATTAATAGTAATCGTATGTAAATTTAGTATTATGTAGCAGCATGGCTTATTATAAGTTGATTAATCAGGATTTACAATAAGAAATAAGGAACATAACATAAAAGCCCTACACAATGATTTACAGATACAATCAGCTCAAAAGTCATTGTTTTTAATGTTGCACACTACTAATAGCTTAACTTAAACTTAAAGTAAGTACAGCACTTGTACAATCAACACAAAATAAAATAAATAAAAGTAAAAGTTTCATCCACGCCAAATTACAATGACGATCATTCCAATGCGAGTTTCAAATTAAATAAATAAAAACAAACCTGAGTCGCCCAGCTTGTCAGCCATCTTGATACATTGACGCTTTTACTTCACTACGGAATAATAATGCATTTCCTCTATTTTGATTGGCTAATATTTGATTTAGTCCAATCAAAAGAAACAAAGTTCAAACGAAAAATAAATCAAACCGGTTTCAGTAGTTAATAAAGGAATCACCATTATTGTATTGTGTATTTTCTGTTCCCACTGTAGATTTAAGATAAGTAGCAGGATACCTTCAAACGTAATGCATTTATTAATTCTCTTTCTTTTAAACCTGGCTAAATTCATATGAATTTGTTTTGTTGTTTTTAATGTAATTAATTTTTGCTCATTCATTAAAAAAAAAAAATGTCGGTCTAAAGTCAAAGTCAAAGTCTAAGTTTAAGTCTAAAAATAAAAAAAAGTTTAAATAAGCCTAATTCAGCGTTGCACAATTTTATTTAATTATATTATATATTATATAGCATATTTACTATATTTATACGATAGTATATGGAGAGGCTATCTATTAATGCAGAGCTTTCCAAACTGTTCATGTTGGTTACACACCTTTTAAATATATTATGAGTAAGGGCACAAACATAGACATAAAGTGCAGTAGCAATAATAACGAAATGTATGATGATGACAACATATTTTACGAAAATATTTCTTTTATAATTTGGATGCAATTTCGAAAAGAAAATTCAAAAGCTAAATCGCGTTCTTGTTACATCATTTTACCAGATTATTGTATGTTGTTATTTCAGCAGCAGCTAATTCTTATCCTTCACCAAGGCGGAAAAGTTAATCACTTATTTATTAGTAGAATGAATTTTTAATTTTAAAAAATATCCAATCATATAGGCTTGGATTTTAGCATTTGTTAGAGTAAGGGTGAACATTATCTTGAAGTAATATCAAATGGTTCACAGTTAACGAGCTATCATCACATTTTAGCTTAAACTCAGCTGCTTTCTTTAAAATAATAGGTCTACTTCTATTATCCAAGTTTTGTTCAGCCATTTTCCAATTCCAAAACACTATCTTGCCTCAAAATTCATAAGCACAAATTTGATATCAGCCTACCCCTCTTAGTTTTTCCGCTTCCCTGGCTGTTGGTGTTGATTTTAAAATCTAAATAAAAAAACAAAACAAACATTGATCACAAAATCCATTTCGCTCATTTTGCTTAATAAATAAATACATGCAACTATCATTTCCCTTACTTTGTATACACGACGATCACGCGCCCTCGTAAGAACCTATCAATTTCTGTGTGCAGTATTAACGTTTCAGATGTTGACCCCATTTCGTAACAAATATTAGTTAAAATAATCTGGCCTGTTTTTAGTATAAATTATCATAGTCCCCACTTTGTCAATCACTTTTCATAATTGGTGAATTTGAATGTTGTTATCACTTATTTTCGCGACGACACACCGTGACATTGACACCCTGTACGCGACACACTACTCTGGAAATGATGGATATACTGAAATTCCTCTTTTTTTGTTGTTGTTGCGAATTATTAAAATAATTTGTTGTTGTTGGAGTTTAATTTTATTTCTACGTTTAAAAATGAACACGAGCCCGAGGGGAAAATGTGTTGGGGGGGGGGGGGCGTGATGCCCCATGGCAATTTTTAGTCACCCTAGAGCAAGGACCCAAACCTTTTTCGCAGTGGATCGTAAAACGGACAAAATGACGAGCGCGGGCCCTATAATCATTCTGTGCAATACTTGCGAGCCACAGCGAAAGCTCTGGGAAAAAAGATGAAAAATTAAGTTTAGTATTCCATGTTAATCATGGGTGAGTGGCGTGCAATGGACAAAAAACAAAGACAACCAACATATTTATTTACTTAGCAAAAAGATAGTTACACCAGCCCTAGTGCGCACATATTCGAATCTCCCAAACTAAGCAGCAAAGAAAGGTTAGTGAGATTTGTGAAGCTCACTTTTGGCTTTAAAGATATCATCGTTTGGTTTGGAATTACTGCATCCAATCAAGAGAGTTGTTTTCAAATAATTATCTGTCACTTTCGTTCGAAAGTAAGAAATCGTTCTAAAGTAAGAAATCGTTCTAAAGTAAGAAATGGTTCTAAAGTAAGAAATCGTTCTAAAGTAAGAAAAGTTTTCTCCTTCCAGTTTTGCTTCAGTGACAGCTTTCTCCAAAATCATTTGATAATTCTAGAGCTTTTCCTTTCCCTGAAGTTTCAAGCCCAGTTCACTCACGTAGGATGTGATGACGACCAAAAATGACAACATTAACAGCTAGGTCTGATCTGAAAGCTGTGGATCAGCTCTATCTATTTCGTTACGGAGCTTGCAAAAACGAAACAGGATTTTACCGCAGCTGAGCCACCTCACGGCTGTGTGATAAGGCAAGTCACAGAAATCAGAATCATTTTCTTCAAGGACAGCCTGACACGGTCGGTGATTGAGTTCATGTCCCCGAATGAAGTTCACAGCAGAAACGACTGGTTTCAGTACACAAGAAACATATAAGTCTTTTGCTGATGTATGATTCAATGTATGAACAGAGCGCCCGAAATTTTCAAATATTCTGAGTCCTGATCTGCCCCAATAGACCTTTCCTCACTCCAGCCATGTTGTTTTTTTTCCTCCATCAACTGTAACACATCAAAGCTGATTCCAATGAAGGTTATAGTGTGCAAACGTTTTTCCACTTTCATGAAAATGTCTTTTCCAGTTATTGTTCCATGCATGCTGCAAATGGATGCCTACTCTTCCATCATCTGAAAGTCCAAATTGACACCACCAATAAACACGAGAAGTTGTAACGTACTCGAAAGATCAGTAGACTCATCCAGCGCCAGAGAATACCACAGCGAGGTCCTAGCTATATCACGTTTATGTAGCACTATGTTCTCTCCAAGTTCTTCTGTTTTCCCAATCACTGTGAACTTGGCGAAAAGCTGATAGTTCCAACCGCGGCGAGTACGATGTTCAATGTCCATGTATGTTTCCAACACTCCTCTTCCTTTCACCCATTTACAGTTTGTGGTAATTATCAGACCTTAACATATCAGCGGCTTTTGGATATCGATTCTTATTTTATAATTTTGTAAACCAGCTTTTCGTTAAAAAAAAAACTACATCGAAGATTTTTTTAATGATGTCATCATTTGTTAATTAATTATTATTGAAATACATCTTGTTTTATGCTGATCTGACTTTGAGTTTGAACCACGTTAAAATTTACCAGTAAATTTATTTTTACCAGTGATAATGTGATCTGTACGTCCACTCAATATAAATTAATATCTATAGCAAATACACGTCTGCAAAACAAAGTGACCGCAGATTGTGTTATAAACGCGGTCATCTACTTTTAGTAAACTTTTTTGTTGCCAGCTTAACTCGATCTCAATAGGCACTGCGATGCGAGGATTTATTGTATTCATTATATATACTGCATGTTTATGTATTTACAATTAATATTAAGATACCGTATTGTAAGATTTTGAGACGATATTGTAAGGTTTTAGGAGTTCGGGGTAATCAGGTCTGCAATAAACAAGAAAATCCATATATACAATAATTTAAAATTGAAAATGGTAAATTTAAAGCGCATATAGCAACCAGGAGATTACCGCAAGTGTGAAGATCTCCTAGTATTCTAAACATAATATTTAAATGACATGGTATAAGAACGTTTCGTGTTCCATACGTTTTATCAAGCAAATTTAAGTACCGTCGGCGGGCCTGATGAACTGGCATCCGGGCCAGAACCGCCCCACGGGCCGTAGTTTGGTGACCCCTGCTCTAGTACATGGTTTCCCAACCTGGGGTGGCATTACAGGTGTTGAGAGGAAAAGGAATAATAAAATATTTTTTTCTACTTATTATTTTTAAAATTAAAGTAATTTTTTTTTTTAAATCGTCAAATTTCTAAAGTTAGACATTGGAAAATAAATACGCCTTAATAGCAATGTTCCCTTTAAGCTGCGCGGCCGCGCAGCTACCTCACAGATGCCGCGCAGCAGTTTTGAGCATCCGCGCAGCAAATTTTTATAAAAATACATTCGAACAGATACGCTGCACTCTGCAAAGTAAAACTTAGCACACAACTTTATGATTTAGCACACGAACCAGCAAACCTTAGAGGGAACAAGTGGCGCCAAATGATCATTGCAGTGGCGTACTCAAGGTTAGTGTCAACAGGTCAGATTAAGCTGTTCGACCCCACCACACACTATATTTTTTAACGGAAAAAAAAAAAATGGATTTGGTCGAAAATGCCGCTCCTCAATATACGAATAAGAGTACCACCCTGGGTGAAACAACTCCTTTGAAACCTTCCTACGCCACTAATTCATTCATTGTAAATTTATTTTCTTCGTATAGTTAGGCCATTGATTTTGATATTGTAAGCTTAGAGTAAAAAAAATTTGTTAGGCCTACATGTTTTAAATTGCAGTACAGAAATTTTTCTATTAGAATTTTGTTAAAATTAAATTTCCAATAAAAAGAAAGAGGTTGTGAAAGTTTGTTTCATTTTCGTTAAATTATATTATGACGCCAGTACTTTTGTGTGATGCTACGCGCCGGCACGGCGTAACAGCAACTATAGGACTGAAATCAGGGCTGGATTAAGCCATTTTAGTGCCCAAGACACAAACCCTCACGGGTGCCCCCTTCTGCCCGGGGACCCTGATCTTGTTCAAATTTGTTTTTAAAAAAATATTTCTTGAGGATTTAAGGTGGCCCCAAACGCTTGGTGCCAAGGCACGTGCCTTATTTGCCTAATGGTTAATCCAGGCCTGACTGAAATGTTTAATGTTCATTTATTAATGAAGTAGGTAAAAGAAATAAATAGTTTAAAAAAAAAAAGATATTAAAAGAAGAGTACCATTAAATAACATTAAAAAAGGATGTAAATAATACTATAAAAACAAACAAGTTAAGACACACCTACATTTCCAAGCATTTTTCTGTTTCTCTATTGATGTAAATCTGAAGTCAGGTATTTGCCAAAATGCATTCCTTAATTTTAAATTTCTCAAAAATGTTCTGGAGATCGGTTCGACCCCTCCCCAAATCCCTCCAGTTTCATAACTTCCGGTTCACAAGGACAGTGGCTTATATGACATCTCTCCACATTTTCTCATATTTGGAATGTTTCTCTCAAATTTTATTCCTGGATAGTTCGATATGTTTATATCTGAATGCCTCCTGGACGTATGAATATAATTTATTTGTAAAATAACTAAGAATTGGTGGACTTATTCTGTGTGTTTATATTCTATATCTTGATTAATATTAACAAAAACAGTCAACGCAATGGACTACGATGAGTCGATTATTTTGTCATGTGATAAGAGTAAGTTCGAGTAAGACTTCCGGTAGGCTGTCTGCAACACACTAGTCGCTCACAAATTTTTCTTCAAACAACTTTCTTCCTTTAAAAACTGAATTATAATTATTGTCACATTTATGAATGTCATTTAAAAAACACGTGTACTCAAGAATATTTTGAAAAGTAAAATTTTTAATTAACACTGGGAAAGCGCTGATTGAGACAAACATTTTGCTAAAAAATTAATGATAATTGCTGATCAGCTGTTATCCGTTGTTATGTGTTGTTATGTGTAGCAGACAGCCTACCATAGGCTTGCACATATCACGTGACAAAACAAGGAAGTGACTAATCGTAGTCCATTAACAAATACTTCCGGTTCACGAGTCGCTTGATATGCAGCAGTGAAATACCTCCACATTTTCACCTTTTTGGCATGTTTCTCTCAAATTTTTATTCGTGGATAGTTGGATATTGTTTATTAGCTGAACTTTTTCCTCATAACAATCAACCGCGTTGAATCTCTGAGGTGGCAGTGTGTAATCTCTTAACAACACTACGTAGAACGTTGTGTAAGTGTAACAATCATTCAAGTTGTTTGGACAGTCTGAGAAATTAACTTGAAAAAGAATTGCCCCGCCTTCAGTACTCATCGACTAGACTGCGTAAGCTGTGTACCCCTGATAGCTATCTCCTTGGTAGTGAAATTCTTACACGATGTCGAACACTTTGTTTAATAAAAAAGAAAACTGAAAGAGTTTTTCGCGGGGGAAGAAGGAAGATGGGATCTCGACACTCAGCTCCCACATAGATAGTGCATCAAAAGACTGGCGATGTTACCATTGGGCTCATCTGTCTCTCTAAGATGGCATCTTGACACTCAGCTCCCACAAAGATAGTGCATCAAAAGACTGGCGATGTCACCATTGGGCTCATTAGTGCGCAGTCATCTGTCTCTCTATGTTCAGAGATCACGTGCGCCTAACTGGCAGCAGTGAAACCTCTCGAACATTTTCGCACATCGGAGCGGGTGAGCATGCTATCATAGCATGGAAATGAGCGCTATATAACTTGAATATAAGTACTCAAATCAATCAATCAATCAATCTTCCCCCCCCCCCCCTCACAAACCGATCAAAGTCATATTACTGGCATCATTGTATCGATACAAAAAAAAAACAAACAACAAAACAACAAACATCTAGATCATTTTCGTAACTTAAAAGTATTTTTTTTCTCCTTTCCATTTTGAAAAAAAAAAAAAAGACTTTAGAAAAATCCAGGGGCGAAAATAATATGAGACCAAAGGCATACCTCTAGGGCACCATAACTGGGTGAATTGAGTTTATGTAGGACGGGGGAGCCAGATTCAGAGTAAGCGCTGGTTACCATTATGCCTACTTATGGTGTAGATCGATGCAGTGCAACAGACTAAATTCCCCACCCCCAAAGACATGTAATGCCTTGGATCATATCCTGTGAAAGAATCACCGATGACCACCTTACGGGTACCCAGATAACACTGACAAATATGGAATCAGATATTGAGAATCTAGTTAACCTAGAGCAGGCCTATATTTCTCATAGAATGACGTTATGTTTATATCCTGTGAAAGAAGCACCGATGACCACCTTACGGGTACCCAGGTAACACTGACAAATATGGAATAGGATATTGAGAATCTATTTAACCTAGAGCAGGCCTATATTTCTCATAGAATGACGTTATGTTTATATCCTGTGAAAGAAGCACCGATGACCACCTTACGGGTACCCAGGTAACACTGACAAATATGGAATAGGATATTGAGAATCTATTTAACCTAGAGCAGGCCTATATTTCTCATAGAATGACGTTATGTTTATTGAGATTTTTCTTCATCTTAACTATTGTTTTATATTCTCATGTTTTTCCCCCACTACAAAATATGATGTTTGAGTGCAATGGAATTCATTAATATATTTTTTTTTCAAATTATACTTCGGCCCAAACAGTGTCTGATTAAAAGGTGTGAGGGCTATTAAATCTACTAATTAAATAAAACTCATTTATAATAGTATTATATTAATGATATTATGAAACTCATTTAGTTACTATTCGTATTTATTTTGTTCCCATAAACTATAAACAAATACTAGTTTGGGGATAGTAGAATGTTTATTGGACATCCAAACCAAAAGCAAATGAGCTTTTTTGTGTGCATGTTATGGCACTATCACTAAGACGAGCACAAATGCAGTAGATTTAGTACTACGCCTAGACAGAAATACCACATTAGTAGATATAGCAGACAAAGTTAGAATCATCCGTCAAACGACCTATCAAACTTCGATACGGCTTGGAAGTGCGCATGTGGAATAAAGCCAAAATGTTTCGCGTCCGGCTCAAAGATGGAAATGATACCCTGTCATTGATGTGATGGAGTTAGGGGTCGTCCATAAATGACGTCGGCAGAGACTATCGGGAGGGGGTAAGAGGATGAAGTGGACAAGGAGGGATGGGTGGGGTAAAAGGGATCTGGTGTACATCCCGAAGTTTTCCTCCCGCGCCCCCCCCCCCCACCAACGCTCCCTTAGGCACACTGCCTGTATTCCTCTTTGGCTCATCTCTTTGCGAAATTTCGGAACAATTATAATAATAATAAACCACCAAGAGTTTAGTAAAAACTTCATAAGTGAGATCACTCTATATATTTGGTTGCTATCTATCAACAAATGTAATCAATTCACGTTTTTTTCTTCTTTTGACTATAATCGAGTGATTTACATTAGAGGACATCCATATATTTCTTAGGCAAAAAGTCAAATGTTAGACACCTTGGCGCTCTTGTCACATATGTGGTCACATATGTGGTCACATATGTGGTCACATATGTGGTCACATATGTGTACGTGCAATGAACTTTCAGACTCGCCCACCAAAAAAAATAAAAATAAATGTATAAATCAGTAAGACGTAGAATACAATTAAATGCGTCATGTCAACGTATACCGGTATTTCCCAACTTGTGGAGTAGGCCACACAGGGAGATAACATGCAGATTACAGTGAGACATATAATTATAACCGTCTCTGGGACAGTGGCGTAGGAAAGTAAGTGGGGGGGGGGGGTCGGAGACACGGTCAAACTTGAGAGATTTTTTGTGACCGTGGGTGGCACAAATATTGGCTCGCTCGGGGGGGGGGGGGCACCAACCCTAGCTACGCCTAAGCTCTGGTATATAAGAAAAGTGTTTGTTTCGAAAAAGGAGTGGGAGGTGTAAGTGTAATGTTGAAACATGATTGTCATTGCTACCAGGGTACCCATGCGGTGACTAGGCGGTTCAGGTAAAGAGCCCCTGACAGATTAGACCTGAACAGTACAAGGACTTTTAAGGAGCCCTGATCGATATATTACTATTAATAATTTTTAATTAAATATATCAGGAAAATCCGAAAATCCGCTTTAGCGATTTCGTTGTTGAAAAATCTAAATATTTGGTTACGACTCCAAACAATATCAAATTTTGCTTGAACTTGAACCCAACTCAACCAAAAATAAGAATAATCTTATAAGAACTTTATAAGAGCTTTGTATCTTTAATATTTAACAAGTTGTACTTTTTGTTTGTTTTGCAATTCATTAAATAAATTATAATGGAAAATAATAGGAACTTATCATAAAAAAGCGTCAGTTCACACGATCACATTTCGCGTCATTATTTTGTGCGTAGTTTCTTTTTTGGGGGAATTTGATCAAATAGTAATTTGAAAGTTGTGACAAGGCTTCACTCACGAATGGACTACGATTAGTCACTTCCTTGTTTTGTCACGTGATACGTACCAGCCATTAGTAGGCTTTCTGCTACACATAACAACACATAACAACAGATAAACAGCTGATCAGCCATTGCCATTATCATTAATTCTAAAGCAAAATGTTTGTCTCCATCAGCGCTTCCCCAGTGTTAATTAAAATTTTACTTTTCAAAATATTCTTGAATACACGTGTTTTTTTTAAAATGACATTCATAAATGTGACAATAATTATAATTCAGTTATGATTAAAGGAAGAAAGTTGTTTGAAGAAAAATTTGTGAGCGACTAGTGTGTTGCAGACAGCCTACCGGAAGTATTACTTGTTTTTACACGTATCACGTGACAAAACAATCGACTAATCGTAGTCCATTGCATCAAATGCTTGAAAGAAAATGTGATCGTGTGAACCGACCCCTAGGGGCCATCCATGTAGTACATACGTAAACAGTCAAATTTTCGCGCGCTACCCCCACCCCGCTTCGATGGAGGAGTCATTATTTGGACACCACATGCGTAGAATGAGCTTTCAAAACATATATATATATATATATATATGTATACATATGAAATATTATTGAATATAGATTACTTATTCGTAATTGAAAATATAAATGACTTAAACTTTGTTTAAAAAAATATTTTTATTTGCGAGCAAAACTTGTTCTTAAAATTGAAGTTAATTTGTTTGAATAATGTTTTGATCCCCTTTAAAATGGTGGTGCTGAGTAATTATCTATCCTTGCTTAAGGTGCTAACTGAAGTAGCGCTCGTCTTGTCCATTTATTGCAATAAGAAAAGCAGCATCTTAATCCATATTTCTCTAGTATTTACCTGACGACTTATTGGACAGAAGGTAGTTCCACGGTAACACTTTGAGGAAAATAATAATAAAGTACACAGTATCTTTAATAAAGAACATAAAAAATATGAAAGCAATAAAGAAGAAACCATCTGCTCGCTCATACCGTGTATGTTTTATTCTTCTTCTTGATGTAGCGTTGCACAACTCTGCTCAGGCAATTTTCTATCCCTTTTTTCTCTCTTCCTCAGATGAGTTATTAGACAGGATGACAAATCCCATAGATATGTATACAATATCTATGCAAATGCCAAAGGAAGAAATCCGTATGATGAAAGTATAATCGGAATTTTAGCTATGAAGTCAGAATTTTTTATGGCAACGTGTGCCTTTTTTTTTTTTTTTGTGTGGCCTGGGCAACAGACCTTTTGTGGACTGAATTAGAAGTATAGGAAAGATATCTGGCCCGGGCAACAGACAAGGTTGTAGACTGAAAGAGACGTAAAGGAATGATTTCGGACCTGGGCAACAGAAAAGGTTGAAGACTGAATTAGACGTATTAAAAAGATATCTGGCCTTGTCAACAGAAAATGTTGTACACTGAATTAGACGTATAGGAATTATATCTGGCCCAAGCGAAAGACAAGATTGTAGACTGAATAAGAGGTATAGGAATGATATTCGACAACACATTCGGTGAAAAGAAAGAAGGAAAAATCAATAACAAGTTGGTTTATTGTGTTTGTAGATAGCCCTCGTTCTTGTCAGGTGGATAGCTAGCATAGCCGTCATGTGACTTTTGGACGCCCCCGGCCACGTTTCAGTCTTGTACCCCCTGCATTCAAAGTTGAAAGTTTATAACAAATATTGACTTCGCGAAATTTCTCAGATACTTTATTGAAGGGCGTGTCTGTTAATTAAAGTAAAATAGTAAAAAAAAAAAAATTATAACAAAAAAAGATGCGACGAAACAAGGCAATTGTTTAATCAAATGTTGAGGTATGATATTTCTGATTTTGCTACGGAGGATTTCGGAATGAATTCGTTATTCGTACTAATCTATAGTTCGCCCTAATCTAGTTCGCACTAATCTAGCTCAACAGACACTGCAGGGAGATGCCAGCATCAAACTTCTATTCACGCATAAAATTTCAATCATGCTGCGCAGGATTTGAATACATTAATACGAGATAATTTCTATGGTGGAATAGCAGTGATGTGTTATAGTTGATCCCTTTAAAATGCATCTCGATATGTGAATGGTATTTGAAAGTAAATCTTATTGGTATAGCGCAAAGTCAAAAGATGATGAGTTGAAAGCTAAGGCTACGGGGGCAATGGAAAAACATAATCAAAAAGGAACTCTTGATTATAATAAATTATATATAAAACTGATGAATAATTCAATAGTTTGTAGGATAATGATGTCAAATTCATCTTTATTTTTATATATAAACAGCATTGCGATAATGTGGTGTGCTGAAAATAGCTAGGATGAAATGTTCCCCTGATTTTATAGTACAGTTCTCTTTTAACAGCTTTTAAACAGTGAGTATAAATCATGGTTTTACAGGACGGCATTTTATTACATGACGACCGCCCTTTTATTTATCCTTGTTACGTCACTAAAGTAATTCATACTGATTTTTACCAGGACAGTACTGGCGTTTGGACCTTTCGAGTATGTTCTGGTTTGTCGTGAGCTGAAACCAATACACTTTAAGACTACAACACTTTAAAAAAAAATATACGTATCCATCTATAACGATTCATCAAAAGATCGAGTACATCTAACATGGAGGCATAAATAAATTACATTACTAAAAGAAATATAATAACTAAGGCTTACCCAGGAGTTGTCGGAATGTTTCATTGTATCAATGTTATCCGCCTTCGGGACTCCATCTCCGGGTTTGAATTCAGAGTTTCATTCTCTTAGATGAGTTGCCGTCCAAGGTTAACGAGTCCCAATCACATCTTGCTGGTGATGTTTTGTTTTCGCTTGACTGGGAATAGGTGGGGATTTAACTCCAGACCATCAACTTGAGATTTGCTCAGTTTAGACCACTCGGCCACCCAGCATCCAAAGGTACGGTGCCATCTTTCTATATCGAGTAAAATATAACTCTGTCAGTATTTTTTGTCAGGACAGGGCCTCCTGCTTTGTAGATTTCTGCAGGGATTACATCTTGTCCTGTGGCTTTATTTGAGGAGAGTTGCTGGATTGCTCTCCCGACTTCATCTTCATTTGGATTATTGTCTAGCTTTTGGTTTATCCACCTGTGATAAACGGGCAATTACATTATTGTTTTTAGCAGTCGGACAGTTAAGGACTTGACAAAAATTTACTAATACAAAAAATCATGATTTTGCGCTGTGGCTGGTCGGTCATAAACGTTTAATGTAATTTTGTTTATTAGTAATAAAAAAATGTCTTTCCTGTGCATTATAATGCATAAGATATATTTGCTCATTACAAGAGAACATTGCGTTGAACAGTTGAGTGTTAACTAACGTGACATCTGAATGTTATGAAACCTCTATCATTAGTTTATAGTATAATCATTCCTAGACCAAGGTGGGCAACCTTTTTCCGAAATAGCCAAAGATGTGGCGAATGAAAAGTAAAATTCGTTACACTATACATAAATCATTAAAACTAATATTGAATCAAATGAGAGTAAGTACTGTCGAAGCTGGTGCCTCTGCTAGTTTTTTAAATAAAATTTGGATTGCTAAAAATAGATATATTATAAAAAATTTAGTTTCAAAGCATGGCATCATGGTGTCTCGCCGGGGGTAGACGGTTACATTTTGCAACATAAAGACAAAATACCAAGTGATTAAATACAGCATATAGTATGTAAAGCAAACATTACGAAATGCAACCCAAAAAAAATTAAATCTTTCAATGAATAAAATGAGTAATTAATAGAATAATCTCAAATGTAAATTTAAATTCATACCTCCCTCAAATTCATGTCTAGACGGAAAGACATTATGATTACGTCATTGGTGGGCGGACTATTACGATTTTCCATTTCAATATTTTATTCGTATCGTGCTTCCTTTAAGCAACACTTTATTTGTTTAAAAAAATATTTAATAATTTTTTTTAAGTATTTAATTATTTATTGTTCACATCTTATTCTTTGACAAAAAGCTAAATTAAAGAAGAATTTGTATTTATTTATGTGCAAGATGATACAGACGCCTTACGCTTTCAAACTACTTCTTTTGTGTCAATAAAAATATAAGTATTCGTCAAAGACTCTATTGGTTTCCCAACAAAACAATTGTGGTATCGATAATACCAGTACCCAATGTCAGGTTGGTTCAGTAATATAATAATTTTTCAACGAACGACGAGATTTATTTGATTAACAGTACATTATCGGTATTGATCATTAAAAAGCAATGAATTTCGCATATACTATAGTTTATAATTATATATTGATCAAGTCTCTCAGGATTCCTGGTTTTTTTTAGAAAGAAACGAAGAAGACAACGAAACAGGTGGCAGGTGCGTACCGTTGGCGTTATTTTTAATCTTAATAAATTGAAAGTCGTAACATGTTTAGACACGTTTAGTTTAATTACATTAACTATGACTGTGAGTAGTTCGTTCATTCGGCTATTGTTCATTCATTTAGTAGAACTCTTCTAATAATATCAAAATGCAAAGTTAAACTATGTAATACAATACTATTTGCTTCATAATTGTTAAGAAACATTTCATAATAAATTATTATCTACTGACGATAACGTCACATTCACATGTCACTGTCAGTCTAGTCTTTGATAATATATAAAATTCTTAATCAAATTGGTAATACTGTAATTTAGTGACTTTAGTGAAATTTAAAGTTAAATCAATAAAGGTTTTCCTACTAATGATCGTTAACAATCCAAGACTAGTATGAGTTTTTATTTGTCTCACCCTGGTCAACCTCAAATAATTTTTTATAAAAAATGTTTACCATGATAATGATAATGATAATACATGAATTAATTATCCATGCCATTGCCATAATTAAAATTGTCGTCATGGTTAACACTTTGTACTAGTACTAACTAAACGTAAACTTTAAGTGATATGTCATATTATATTCAAATACTGTATATTATTAGCATAATTCATATTATCAATTATATAATTTTAGTATGTATTGTATACCTATAATATTTTGTAAAATTCACGATAACACGATAATTTATGCAATACCATTAATATAATTTATTTATTAAACTGCAATATTATTAAATTAATTAAATTCTTTAAAGCTCCTTGGGCCTTTGACTTTGATGTTGATTTGCTAAGAATTGAATGGAATGTCGTTATTAGGTTCAAGTACATTGACAGATGTGCAATATATAAAAAAATAAATTAAGACTTCTTTGTAAGAGACATTTTAATTATTTGGTTAATATATATTTGGTATGATAGTCTTTAAAAGATTTTACCAACATTAAAAAAATGGACTGAAAACGATGTGGCTGGGGAAGTCACATTTTACAGAGTGATTTGAGAAAAAGAGAAAAAGACTATCACTGTAGTCCGGATTAATTAAGACCTTCAAAGGCCATGTGTACTGCCAACATAGGGGCTCATTGCTATAAGTGATTTTTTTTACTTTTAAAAATATGATTGAATCCTTTGATCCTTGGGTGCCGAGGCACGCTGACTGCCTAGCCCTATGGTCGATCCTACCTTTTCGACTGTAAAAGAAATGTATGGCAAATTTACACATTAAAGAAAGTGAGATAACCTGTTTAGGGGTTGGGTTTTGTTTGCTCGACATTGGCGATAAAAAATACGTTTATTAGATTTAAATAAGAATTTGAGGACAGAATATAAAAAAAAGCATCATCTGAACCATTGTTATAGCCCTATAATACAACGATTTTCTTGACCCAATTTTAGTTCACCAATGAGTCGTATCGTTGGACTGTAGAAATATTTCCCCTTTGTTTGTGTATATGTTTAAAACAGTGGTTCTCAACCTGTGGATCGCGACTTATTTGGGGGTCGAACGACCCTTACACAGAGGTCGCCTAAGACCATTGGACAACATATATTTTTGAAGTAGCAAGAAAAATAATTTTATGATTGGGGGTCACCACAACATAAGGAACTGTATTAAAGGGTCGCGGCATTAGGAAGGTTGAGAACCACTTGACTAAACAAATTTACTTTTACTTGTGTTGGCGAGTCATCGTCCAAACACAGCGTCTCTTGAGCCTACTAGAAGTTTCTTATTAATTATGTAGAATTCTCGCTTGCCCTTCTAGACTAAGAGTTCGATTTTAGAAACGTCTGAAATAATTTCCTCTTTTGATGACAGATGAATAGAATAAGTAGCACGAACCGATACCATGTCAGTTACTTTGGTCTGTGATTGAGCACCCAATAATGTTGAACAAAATGACTTTTTGGAAATTTTTTCATTTCTCAGTCGCGATGTTTAATAAAAGTTTGACTCAAAACAAAGTCAGTGAAATGGATGAAGAAGGTGGGCTGTGGCGTACTATGAGTAAATGCTGCCCGCGGCAAACTCCCCAAAAGTGTGCTCCCAACACGCCCATTGATTTATGTAATCGTTATGCCTATATCAAAAGCAAACGTGCCCCTGTGGGTGGTCATCCCTTTTGTACGCAAATTAGGTTCGGTAATGGGATGAGGCAACGTTCCGTTGCTAAAGAGGCCTTCGCAGGTCTTAATCCGTCCCCGATTCCCTTCTGCCCTGGCGCGCAACAACTCACTGGACGCACAAGTGAAGCAGTAGGTCTATAATATATTAAATGTTTTTTTTTGTGACGGTAAGGTCTTAATCCGGCCCTGACTCCCTTCAGCCCTGGTGCGCAACAACTCACTGGAAGCACCAGGAAAGCAGTAGGCCTATATAAATATATTAAATCCTTTTTTTTTACGGTAAGCGCATCAGCATTTAACCCTATCCACCTCAACATATTGTATACCCCTTCCTAGCAACTGGGTGTAGCACATCCGTGCACTTATTATAATGGGAAAAAGTGTTTCTGGCTATTCCTGGCAGCTGGGTGGGTTACATCGGTAGTCTTATTTTACAGTGACTGGTTCTCTCCAGAGGCGTAGCTAAGGGGGGGCCGAGGGGGGACAGATGTCCCTGGGCGCCAGACTATTTAGGGGCGCCAAAATGTGCTTTGATGTTATTTTATTGATGAAAATAACTGTATCCGGAAATTTGATCGAAAGAAATTTCGTCGACGGAAAATTGATCGACGGAAATTTTATCGAACGGAAATTTGGTCGAATCTTTTTTTTAGTTTACACGTTAAAATTTTGCGTCAAATGTCTTTTTGAACGCATTATTTTGTTTTACCGGAGCCCAAGGGGAAGGGGGTCTTTTTTACTATGTGGCACGATTTAGTTGCATTGAAACCGAACTCCCTTCACAGATCACGTGATTTCTCCGACTGACGCATTTCTTCTGTACATTAATGAAAGAAACGATACAAACAATAGTTGACTGCACCAACTGGGAAGGTGAGAAAGTAATAGGAGACAAATGGCAAAGGAATGATGCGATCTAAATGAAAGCTTCTATTGGCTGCCAACTAATACTACACCACACTGGCAATCTTCATGTCTTCAGTGGACTTTTTATTTGGCCATGGAAATTCTATTTTTATGGCACATTTTCGATGACGAGATTCAGCAAACTTATGATTCATATTTGTTTTCACAAAAAATGATGCTAGATTAATCCTTTCTAGCTCGTGATATCTTTAATCCTATAATAAGAAATGTAAGAGAAGCATTCCTGAGTAATTTGGTGAGGTAATTATGTTCCCGGAGAGAACATCACAGTAGGTAGCATGGTTGGTGTCAGAGGTCGGTGCAGATTTATTCAATATATGTCTAGCAAGCCCGACAAATATGGAATACAAATCTTCTGGACCTGTGACTGTGAATCGACTTTGAACTATGCTCCGAAAGGATGTCCATATCTCGGCAAAGAAAATGCAAGTGCCCCAAAGAGAAATGTTGGAATATCCGCAGAGACTGTGATTTCTCTCACAAGGGACTTTCGTGGAAGTGGCCGCAATTTCAGAACAGACTATTATTTCATTCCCCTACAATTTGCAGAACCCATGGCCAAGAACAGACTCACACTAGTTGGAACAGTGAATCAGAACAAGATGTTCTTAACCAAGGGGTTCGAGCAAAATAAAGCTCTGCCCCTCAACAAATCAGTGGGGGTTTTTTCAGACTAGAAAAAACCTTGTCAAATACCAGAGCTCAAAGCAAGAAAATGTATTTCTCCTGAACACAATATACGCAGATATAGAAAGTGGAAATGAATGCAAGAAACCAGAGATTGTGCTCTGTAACAACAAAATCAAAGGAGGCATATTCGCGGCGTTTGGTTGTGTTTTTCAGCATTGTTGACTTGGCATCAACCGCATCAAGAGGGGCATTTACATATAAATATCTGACTATCTCACAGTCTCATGAAGACAACAGACAGTCAATATTGAGGTTGCACATTTCCTCACCTTTCCGTAAGTAGAGGCGATCCGTCCAGACGCATAAAGATATTGGGATGCAGAACTTCGCCAGTGCTTTGAAATCTTTACAAACACTTCAAAAAGCTTCCCAAACCACTTCAAATCAGCAAGTTTATCAGACATATTTGCAAAGAACATTCTCCTCTTTTATGTAAAAATTGTGCAAGCTGAGCCACTATTTTCCATGTGTACATGTGACTGGTCTGTTTTGAAATGGTTTGTCAAGTTGAATACATGTTATCATTTTGGTACTCAAATGCATTCACAATATTTATTTATTTTCAAATTTTAAAATCTATTTTATGGATGACACGGACTCAAATAATCAACAAACAACAACCAAACATAAATATTCACAAGCCAGTTTAGACGCTATTAAATTGTGCTTACACCCAGTTGCTAGGGACTGTGTTACACCCATTTGCTAGGGACTGTGTTACGCCATGTTGCTAGGGACTGTGTTACGCCCAGTAGCTAGGGACTGTGTTACGCCCAGTTGCTAGGGACTGTGCTACGTCAAGTTGCTAGGAACTGTGCTACACCCAGTTGCTAGGAACTGTGCTACACCCAGTTGCAAGGAGCTGTGTTAAGCACAGTTGCTAGGGACTGTGTTACACCCAGTTGCTAGGGACTGTGTTACACCCAGTTGCCAGGGACTGTGTTACAACCAGGTGCTAGGGATTGTGTTACACCCAGTTGCTAGGGACTGTGTTACACCCAGTTGCTAGGGACTGTGTTACGCCCAGTTGCTAGGGACTGTGTTACGCCCAGTTGCTAGGGACTGTGTTACACCCAGTTGCTAGGGACTGTGTTACACCCAGTTGCTAGGGACTGTGCTACACCCAGTTGCTAGGGACTGTGTTACACCCAGTTGCTAGGGACTGTGCTACGCCCAGTTGCTAGGGACTGTGTTACACCCAGTTGCTAGGGACTGTGTTACGCCCAGTTGCTAGGGACTGTCCTAGTCCAGTTGCTAGGGACTGTGTTACACCCAGTTGCTAGGGACTGTGTTACGCCCAGTTGCTAGGGACTGTGTTACACCCAGTTGCTAGGGACTGTGTTACACCCAGTTGCTAGGGACTGTGTTACACCCAGTTGCTAGGGACTGTGTTACGCCCAGTTGCTAGGGACTGTGTTACACCCAGTGGCTAGGGACTGTGTTACACCCAGTTGCTAGGGACTGTGTTACACCCAGTTGCTAGGGACTGTTACACCCAGTTGCTAGGGACTGTGTTACACCCATTTGCTAGGGACTGTGTTACGCCCAGTTGCTAGGGACTGTGTTACACCCAGTTGCTAGGGATTGTGTTACACCCAGTTGCTAGGGACTGTGTTACACCCAGTTGCTAGGGACTGTGTTACGCCCAGTTGCTAGGGACTGTGTTACGCCCAGTTGCTAGGGACTGTGTTACACCCAGTTGCTAGGGACTGTGTTACGCCCAGTTGCTAGGGACTGTGTTACACCCAGTTGCTAGGGACTGTGTTACGCCCAGTTGCTAGGGACTGTGTTACGCCCAGTTGCTAGGGACTGTGTTACACCCAGTTGCTAGGGACTGTAGCAAAAAGTTTAGGCCCCCTTAAAAATAAGTCACTTTTGCATGCTTTATAAAATTACATCCATCAAGGTGTTCATTCCAACTACCTTGTGGATTAGGTCTACCTTGTGGATTAGGTCGAGTAGGAGAAAGTTTATTAAAAGAAACCTCGAGATATCAGCAATCACAGCCTGACTCTGGGTGTATTACACTATTACACCCAGTTGAGGTGGATAGGGTTTAAAAAAATTACAAATAAGGTTTAAACAAATAAATTGGTTAAATAATTTTATAATGGATTAAATAAATATTATTAAACAAAATTACTATTAAGTAACAATAAAAAATTTGCGATCGGGAAGTTGCTTAAAATTGAGATTCAATATTTCACAAAAAAAACAACAAAAAAACTAACAAATGGACAGAGCAATCTAAGAAAACCCGAATTAAAAATGGGAAATAACAAACATAATGTTACGATTCAATTTAAGCATTGCAGAGGAAAATAAGACCGGAAAATATATCATTGTGTGAAGCAAAGGCAGTTGTGTTGAATATAATTGATGTTGCGAGATGTAGCATATGCCATATGAAAACAAAAGAGTTTGTGTGTGTGTTATTGCAGATATAGTTGTTAACCGTGTGCTAGGGCTGGGTGTGGTTGGGTGTGGTTGGGTGGGGGAAATCTCAAAGTCATTGTTGTTTTTTTTGAAGACGGAGTTTCTCATTTGTTAATGGATGTTTATTTTGTACGGGTCAAGGTAAGGTAACTCTTTATATGTGCGAATAAAAGAGTTGTTATGGCATGCTATCGGTGGATGAAATTCCCCGATCGAAATCCTTGTATATTATCTCTTTGTAAGATAATAAAATGCCCCCCCCCCCCCCCAATTTAAAAATCATTAAATCATAAATATATACTTGTCAAATAATGCTCCGATAGGTTTTTTATTTTTTCACCAAAAATGGTTTTTTTAAAACCTATTGTACATTTACATACCAAGTACCAAATTATTTTTTTTAGAGGGAATGTGGTCAATAAAAAAAAATTATTATTTTGCTAACCGTTTATAAGTTGTTTGTTGTTTTTTTAAAGACTCTTTGCAAAAAAAAAATACAACCCCTTCCAAAAAAACTCGCACAAGATTTGCTTTGTTTTTTAGCACAGAGCAACAATCAGGTCAAAGAACCGAAAGTATTCAAGAGCGCTCATTACCGACTGGGATTTCTATTATAGCCTTGGGGAAAATATTCCACGCGCTGTTCGTCGTGCGCTCATCCATCTTTTTAGTGGGCGTGAGGGTGAACACAGAACCCCATACCAAACTTCGTTAGGAACGAAGCAAATCTATTGGGGGCCAGTATGTAAGGAACTTTCATTTCAGTTCTACTCTGTATTGGGATATTTATTCAACTTACGTCCCTGTGTAAAGAATTTCACCATAGTGTTGTTTTGTGTTCTTGAGGATTGAACCCCGCTAACAAAAAAGTTGAGCAGAGCATCACGCCGATCTGGATTAGGGTATGCATTATTGACGTGTTGTGTTAAGAGGAAGTAATAGTTGAACCCGACTCGCCGATTGTTTAATCTAATTAGGGGCGAAGCGATACAGGTAACGTGATTTCTTTTTAAAATGAGCTCTCACTGGGATGCACGTTTTGCTTTAGAGAAAAAAAAGATTTCGTTGATCATTTGGGCTATTCATAATATATTGTATGAAATTCATTTATCCTGTAGATTTCATTTAAAAGTGTTGGGTACGGGGTAGAGCTATTACTAGGGTAGCGCATAGAAATTGAGGGTGAGGGGTGGGAGAGAGAGGGGGAGAAATTTAAAAAATGGACACAATTCCTCCCCCCCCCCCCCCCGCCTCCCTTTCCCTTTTTCCCAATGCTCACGCGAACGACGAGAGCTCACGATTGGGCCCGCCATTGGCGCCAGATGCTGACACCACGGCCGTTATTGACAGGCGTAGTGCTTGCGTCTGATTGGTTGTGGAGAACGCAGGATTAATTTACGACCGCTCCGGCCTAATGCTATTTATGCTGAGGTCACCCAGTAAGGCGATCCATTCAATAAGCGTGAGCAGACGCGACTACTGCCGTGCATCCCGACTTCGCGTGCTGCCGACTGGGGATAGAACTCTTGTGTTTCATTTATAGAGAAGAGAAAACCGAGAAAAGTTTGGATTTTTACTTAACTTCTCGAGCCTTCGGTTTTAGTTTGTCTGTGTTTTGTTGTTTGGATTTACTAAAGCAAAAATAAAAAAAAAAATTATCTAAATGCAGGTATGTACTCACGATAGTGAGAAACATGGCTTCAATGTTTTCATATAGTTCTATTTGTATCCCTTTTATGCTTCAGTGGTGATAACTGCTTCTACTTCTTCTAACTGTGGTAACTTGGTATTGAAACCGTGTGAATTAGTGGCCGTGCAGAACAAAGGACTACCATACTTCACACTTCCCACCAGCTGCAGTGGTATGGCCCAAAGCTGCAGTCAAAATAGTTATCCATTGTGTGCACCAGTCATGGTAAGTTTGCCCAGCCATTCTCAAGACAAGCCAACTCTTTGCTGCTCACCCCTTCTCAAAGCTCTTCTTCCTCCCTAAGTTACTTTTTATTTTAATCTCCTCCCCCCCCCCCTCTTCCTCTTCCTCCTGCTGGTATCCTGGCGATCAGGGATCTATCGTTCTGCTACTGTTTATTGGGCCACTGAGGTTTCCCTTTGAGTTGACCTATGCTGACGTTTTAGTTAGTTTGATTTATCTTCACTCACTGATGTTTAGTCGTATTATTTTTTTATTATTTTGCTTGTATTTTAATAATAAATATATTTAAAATTTTTATTTTTTTTTTTAGTTTGAGTGTATTTATTTTACTAGTGTTTACCCACGTTATTTTTCCTTTTGATAGTATATATATGTGAATTTATATATATATATTAATTTCATTTCTCGATGTGTTATCTTTCACAACTTCTCAGATGTTTTTTCGTTCGCTTGAGGCTTGTATAGTTGTATTTACTTAACTCTAATTTTATATATTATCTAAAAAAAAATTTAAAAATGTTACTATAATGACATTGCTTGTCTCCTCGTGACATGTGTTAAAACAACACACACAAGCCAAATAAATAATACCTTCTACCTCTTTTTTTTTTAAATTTAAAATCATGCCAATCCCACTACTCAATTCTTTCACTACTTTCCTACTTTCATATCATTGTCTCTCTTGCTTCCACTTTTTGTATCATTTATCTATCTATTATTATTAGCAAAAAAAATGAAAATAACCCTATAATCCAAATCACTCAACTGGCTTTTCACAACTGCCAGTATAACTACCCCCCCCCCCCCGCCAACCCCCTCCCAAAAAAAAGAAGAAAAAGAAGGTCACATCCCTTAAATTGTCTCCGTGATATCTCATGACCATCTAGTGTATTTTTCGATTCCATCATTCATAATTAGGCTCATGTTTAACACGAGATTTTAATAACCGTAACAACAATAAATTAACAGACGCCTTAACAGGCAGGGGATAACAAAAAAAAATATCCATGCCTGTGTTTAAATCACGATGACACATGCGTTCGCTATGCCGGGAATAGGCGTAAACGAACTGTGACTGTATTTAAACAAGATTAACGCCACGTGCTACATACGATCTGAAATATTAGTTTCTGTCCTCCATGTCCAGACACGGCAATGTTTCTCCGACTTAATTTCCTTTAAAAACCATATTATCATGGCTTAATACATTCACCCCGCTTCGGTGTAGATGGCATTGTGATGTATGTCGTGCCTTTTCCTCAGATCACTCTCGGAGACCATGCTATTATGGACCAGTCATCTCAAGTCGGTATCACACAAAACGGGGGCACCACGTCCCCATCTCACTCAGACGACGGTGTCAGTAAAACCAATCTGATCGTCAACTACCTACCACAGACCATGTCTCAGGACGAGATCCGCTCCTTGTTCTCCAGCATTGGGGAGCTGGAGAGTTGTAAACTCATACGGGACAAGCCAACCGGTAGGTATATAAATAATGGCTGTCCTCACTTCTCCATCACCATTTCATCACTACGTCACCACTACACGGAAAACACCGCAACATTTAGAAGTTTGCTAGCTCGACCCCCCGGAACCCCTGCTCCCAACCCCCTGTCCATATTTTTAAATGGGCGTGCAGTTCACGATACGCAAAGCGGCCGACAGTTGTTTTATAAGTCCATCCATATGGCACCTAAGTATGAGTTTAAGGTAAGACCGCCGGGGTAAGGATTAAGATTAAGCTGATTAGTTTTGGTTTGAAGGTTGTGATTACCGAGGCCTTCCATTGTGATTTAGTTTTTGGCTAGGATTATTTTTTTTCAAGAGCGAAATAAAGTAGCAAAACGTGAGGGAGGGGTGATGTTTGCGAGGGGGCATCTTACATGTGTAAGGCAGGCATTAATTCATTATAGTACTTTGAACTGTATTACATTTTCGTTCATTTGTTAAAGAAATCGGATTGAAGTGTGTGGTTAGGGACTGGAATGAGCTGCTCACAGTTCACAGTGTTACCCGTTTTTGAAGTTGTTGAAACCGTCCAAGTGTCGCTCTTGGTCACCCTCTATAAGTCCAAAAATGAACTTAAAGTATTCTTACACAGCCAGTATCAAGTAGATTTAGCCAGTATGGTTCTCAAATGAAGATAAAAGGGATCAAGCCTATCTTTAAACAAAAATCATAAGCAAGGGCACAGCTGGTCCTTTTATTAATATATTATGCATCGCTCAACATTTTTAAACGCATATTTTCTAATCTGTTCAACAATCAATACATTCCCGAAGTGGAAATAGATAAACAACACACACATGGGTTTCTAAACTATACATTCTTAAGTATTTTCTTGTAACGCATATTTCGCCATTATTCAGTCAGATTATTGACCGCCTTGGATTGTTTTACCGCCAGCTGTTGTACTCGTCGGTATTTATTGATTTCCTTTCCCCTCACTAATTGCGCTGCTGAGATTAGGCTAATTCACTGTTTGAAAAGTAATTGTATTGGAATACGCAGCGTTATAGACATTAATTATTAGCCCGCTTTATTGAGTCAAACGGTAAATAAAAATTGTTTGGCTACTGAGCTCGGATCTAAACTAATAATGGGTATAGCACATTGCAGTTTGGCATGTTCCTTTCTAACCGTTCGTATCACCGTGTTAGACTTGCCATATTGGGATATTAATAAAAAGGGCCGTTGGGTTCCCTTTGTGTGAGGTACACCAGTCATCTGTGGGAGGAAATAGAGATAAAAGGACTCGGGGTAGCGTGTGAGAGGGGGGGTCGGGGTGGGTTGTGGGGTATTTGCACCGGTGGCGTGTGCCACGGCGCGTGCGGGACATTATTCTTATTTGAAAAGGGGCCCGAGGGGAGGGGGTGGGGCGTGTTAGTAACGGGCCAGCTGACACGAATGGAAGATTGACGTTGTGCGGCAGCTGTTGGCGTGAGCTTATTTGCTTCTGTTGCCTAGGCTTAGTGGTGTAGTAGGCCACATTCATCGGTGTGCTTTTTGCTTGGGTTTCTGTCATATTTTTTTACACAACTCACCGACTGCGCATTCTGCTTACATCAACGAGCATGGGCTGTTTAAATGAAATTCAGATTAAGGTTATCATGTTATCTGTGAATCCCCACCCCCACCGCCCCCGCCGTTCCTGGTGTACCCGTATTTCCATTCACCGGCCCTAGCACTGCTTGGGTTTTCTTTGTCTCTGCTGCTGCCAGCCGAGTGAGCACACCCACACAGGTCTGCCTCGAGAATAAAATAGAAAACACTGGTAGAAATCGGTATAAAAACGTTGAACGTTTGACTGAACAGATCTAACTGCCTACTTAACCAAGTTTTTTTTTAGAAAGTTCTTAATTTTCATGGTGATTAACAAAGTCGTTACAGCTAAATGGGTTTAAACGCAATTTGATCCTTTATATGTTTGAATTTAATTAAGCAATGGGAGGTTATTTAACAGGAAAATACCCATCCATGTCCAGTTATAGCTAGTAGGCCCACGTAGTAGGCCTGTGGTTAATCTTAAAAGTCCTAAAATTAATTTCTTAATGCTAGATCGATAGTCTCACTTCTTTCAAAGTATATCATCACAAATTCTTGTCAGGTCACACAGATCACACTCCTTTTCACCTCAATCTCTTCTGTAGTTTTTTAAATATAAAAAATTAAATAATATATTATATAGAGCAAGAGAAAGCGAGAGCAAGTTAGTGTGAGAGAGTGGATAGGAGATGTGGAAAAGGAAAAACAGTGATTCAAATAAGTTTAAAAACTATTGGGCTATTTTTAGGAAGGGCACACGACACTAAAACATTTACACAATTCTACACTTTTACATTTGTAAACGTTCAAGAAATGAACTGAAACCAAGTTGCCAAGTTATTAGTTAACAGTTTTGGGTCTGGTATGTTAAGTATTACCATAATATGCCAAATGCACAATAACAATACGTGTGTCTAGTGCAGTGCTGTACAAAAGAAATATCAAGCGATATCTTTATGGGGACACACGTTCACTTTTGTTGCCATAGTGTTAATCCATCTGCATATTCATCAATACAAAGGTTTTCAACCTGCTACACATTTTAGAATACTTAAAGTGAGATGATAATGTAACTACATTTGATAGTAGCGGGTCTACTCTCAACAGTTTTCATTTTCCGGTCAGACTCTTTTATAGTTTAAAGAAAATTGTATAACTTATAAATAAAGTAGGCCTATTTTACCTTTTTATACAAAAAAGAATCCTAAGAATGACCTCTCTCCATCCCCACACACACACACACCTTTTTGTCCCCACCCCCATCGTAACAGCTCCACAACGTATGGCTTTGATTGAATCTTTGATATTCTCAATATTTATGTTTTAAAAATGGAGATCAATGATAAGTAAATTTATTATCTGTTAATTGAAAATATATTCATATAACTAAATGAAATTATGTTCTTAACCTGACTATGAACATAGAAATGAAATGAAGCCGAGTACTGATGATATACAGATGATTAATGTGGGGATTTATAAATCAGCCAAAGGAAAATTATTTTTAAAGACATATAACAAAATAAACAACAATTCAATATCTGTAATATTGACCAGTCAAATGGATAAATATGAATTATCTGAAAAGACAATCATAAAGGAAGTAGAAAAAAATATTTTTCTGATTGGAATTCATTTTATAATTATTTATTTTTTAATTTTTTTTTAGTATTCGAGACAGCTTGAGTTCTGTAGAGATTAAATACCTGTTCATATTCGTGATTAAAAATAATATGAACTGCTCAGATTATTTTTAAAAAATATATTAATAAAGCCTGTTTTCTAAAAGTGTTCACTAAATTGATAGTATTGGTTTTAAAGGATTTTATAAATAGATGGTACTTTTGTAGCAGTGGGCTACAAAATAGGGAAGTCTTTCTTAACTTTCTACACATACATGGAGTTATTTTATGTGGCGGATAGAGGAGGGAATTGGCTTTTACAGGGGCTCACAACTGAATATCTTTTACATGATTTAGTCCTTATGAAAGAAACATCATTATTTATTTTTTGGAAAGGAAATATAAAGGAAAAACAAAAATCAGAATATCTTTTCTTTAAAATATTACCATCTGGTGTGAGAAAATAACATAAAAAGGATATTATTTTTTTTTTAACTAAGGCAGTATTAATTGAAAGTAAGCTTACAATAATCATTTTAAATATAAGTAGGTTAGCCTAGCCTGTTTTTGATTATAGAAAGCTAAGGATAGAAGTTTCAAAGATAGCACATACATCAAACCCTATCTAAAAATGGCACATAACACCTTAAAATTACTTCAATGACATGAGTATAGACATCTTTACATCATTCACGCCCACCACTGGGTCTAGAATGCTTTCTTATGTCGCAGCATGTCTACTTGTGTTATTGCAGTGAAAGATTTTGCGGAAAGATTGTGTGTGAGTGCGGTAATGTTTTAGAAGCTTATAATAATATATATTTGATTTTTAAGTGGCATTAGTGGCTTCCAAACTGAAGGGCATGCTCCCCTGGGGTTAGGGTGGGGGGTGAAGTGTTTTATGCCAATACATGTATCTGTCTGTATTATTCTATGAAATAATATGAGCACATATACAAAAATATGTGTTTAAATAGTCATCAACCTTTTTGTGAAAACTAAGAGGTCTAATAATTATACAGTTTGGAAACCACTGATTTACTTTGATTTATGATTTTTATTGATGAAGTTGAAAGCTGTGAGAAGAGAAAGTTGGTGTGAATGAGTTAGCGATATATATATTTGCAATTAGATGCAGCAACAAATTTTTTCTGACAACCCATGTGAACTGATACAGACCCTCTGACTCCCTCCCCAGGGCAAAGCCTGGGATATGGGTTTGTCAACTACAAAAGGCCAGAGGATGCAGAGAAAGCAATAAACACACTCAACGGTCTACGGCTACAGAACAAAACTATTAAGGTAACCCTTTTGTTGACTTTTGTAATCCTCTGTTTTTAGTATTTAATAAAAATGTATGTTTTTTTGGTCATAGATTTGAAAGAAATTTTAGTTTCTTTAATTTCTTATCATTTCCTTAAAGCTCTGTACCTCCCATAAGCCTTGATATAATTTCATTTCCTGTTTGGGGCAGTGGGCTCATTCTTTAAAATTATGATTTATTAAACTTATTTATTTCTACAATATTTATTATTGTAATTATTGCTAACAAACCTTTATTTGAGTGTACTGTATCGGTATGTTCTAGATCTAGTCTCTGATCATAGAGTCACATTGTTGTTTCTCAGACCCTCAAAACAGTCGTTACAGGTGCCGTTTATCAGTAAGAAATATTAGGGCTGTGTGTATCTAAATGTAGCTGTAGGGTGATCTGGAGAGATTTAAGGTAGCAAAGCAGCAAGTCTCCAAGTCCAAAAATGTCCTTGAGGAAGTTGAAAAAGTCATGGATAATCCAAGAGTGCATCAGTTAAACATTTTTTTTTTCATGTATATATATAATTTTTTTATTAAATTTATCCCCTCATTCTCACTCTCAGTTTTGTTTCTGAGTTTAACAGTTGAGTTTGTTTGGTTTGTACTGTATATATTTTATACTTGTTTTGTCTTTATACTTTCAGGTTTCCAACTGTATTACAATTTGGTTGCATTTCACACTTTTCTTTTACTTAATTTATATGATTTTTTCAGTAAACCCCAAGAGACAAGCCCTTGGCAAAAACTTGTTCCACTACACTTTCAGTTTATGTTTTATAACCTCTGTGATATTATTTCATATTCAACAGGTGGCACCAGATTTTTACCCCCCAAAAAACAAAACAACAGACAAAAGTTCAAAGAAGGTTATTACAATAAAATCTGCTTAGCTGATCTAAAATGGAATTAATCATTCTGTTTTAAGTGGCTAATTTTTTTGTAGGATTGTTGGATTCCAGAACTCTAAGGTTATTATATTATAAGGAGAGTAAAATTAACATTTCAAAAAATGAACACATTAAACAAATAATTATGAGTTTGTTTGTCAAATTTAAATTAATGGATGGATAGGAAGAAAACTAGCATGAACTATAAATGAAGACTTTTATCAACTGACAACCTTCATACATTGACCTCTAATGTTTTCCCTAGTCAGAGGTAACAGTTGACTTTGGGATTGTCCCAGTCCATGGTGCCACCAGTTTGCTGGTTTCTTCATTTGAGTTACGGTCCTTTGAGTTTGTTTGGTTTTGCATTTTTTAAAAGTCTCTGTTGATTTTCAGGTATCTCTTGCACGCCCCAGCTCTGAGAGTATTAAAGGAGCTAACTTATATATTAGTGGCTTGCCTAAATCTATGACACAGTTGGACTTGGAGGCACTGTTCTCTCAGATCGGAAATATCATTACATCAAGAATACTTTATGACCAAACCACAGGTACTACCTCCGTTATAGAAGCACACTCGGCCACGATGTGGTGCATCAGTGTTTGTTCCTCGGATATTTGCTATGGAAAAACCTCAAATTTCTGACATTCAATGAGGCAAATGGTGTGGGCCTGAGAAGCAAGCTTGCGTGATGTTTCCCTCCTTTTAATGTAGCCAAGTTTGGTCACTGTTTAATGCCCCTATCCAATACATCTAGCCACATAGCTCCACTATGTAAACAGTGCATGCAAAATTAACCTATTTAGGATTGAAGGTTTCCTTCATTTTTATTTTCCACCCTGTCTTGGCAAAATCTTCTATTATTCTTTTATTTTTAGTTATCAGCCTCATTTGGTTTACAATTTTCTCAGTTTTTTTCCTTAATAATTTTATTTCCATATTTTGAACCCTTGTGTTCATGCAGGCTTCTTTGTACTAATACCCCTTTCATTTGGCTGATTGAATCTCATTGTCATGGGATCTGAAAATCTGAGGAAGAGATCCTGGTGCATCATTTGCCCCTAGAGGGCAGCTGTTGTCCCCCCAGCCACCCAGAGGGAATAAACATGAATTTAACTAATTTTTCTAGGTATCATATGCAAGGCCCAGTAGTGAAACTATAAAAGGTGCTAACTTGTATGTAAGTGGGCTGCCAAAGTCAATGGCCCAGCAGGATTTGGAGAAGTTGTTCTCTCACTGCGGGAAGATAATAACGTCGCGAATTCTTTATGATACAAACACAGGTCAGGTGTTCTTCAGCGTCTACTTGTTTCCGTTACATAGTCTCTTTGGTTCAATTTTCATTTCAATTCTTTCATTTACCATTTGTTTGTGCATGATGGTCCATATTTCTAGTTGTTTTAAGCTCAGTTTTTGCTCCTGTATTTATTTACTTTCTATTTTCCTATGTATGCTTTTTTTTTTTTTTCTTCACCATACTTGTTCCACCTCTCTTTTTAGTTTTCATTTATTCACCAAACAGAAAGACCTGGGTCTTTGTTTACATTAGCTTAATAATGAGTTGTGGAGTAATTTGAAGTTATTTTTGTTTGACTAAAAACATTAAGTTGTTGTTCTCTTTTATTTTAAAGCTGTAAAAATTACTGGCCATTTACAACCTGAATTTAAGCAATCATTGCTGACCATTGTGTGATTAAAGTAGTTTCATAATACTGCAAAAATGTTTTCTGGTACAATTTATTTGTTAGAGGTACATTTAAAAAAAACAAAAAACCTGACAAACATTGATCAGCAGTTGGCTGTAACATCAGATTGTAGTTCTTAAAAAATTGCACAATTAAAAAAATAGCAGTAGTGGGCCGAAGACTGATTATTTGTGTTAGTTCTGTTAGTTATATAGATTTGTTGAGCTACATTTTTGAAACAACTGGGCTAAATAAAAATTGTTACCTGTTGTCATAGTGTTTACTCTCTTTAGGCAAATGACCTTTTGGTTTTTATTTTATTTTCCATTTGAAAAAAAAAAACAACAACACTTTTCATTAACTTGTTTGAATTGTTTCCTAAATTTTTTCTTTTAGAGCTTGATATTGTCAATATTGTGTTGTGGACCATTCAAGTGCTTTTTACACTTTCTTGAAAACCAGTTTGTTTGATTTATTGTCTTTGTTATATTTTGTTTTCATTTCTTGGAGTTATTGACAAGAAAACCTGTGGCATTTTCATTATGTACAACAAAAAAAGGAAACTGAATGGGCCTTGTGTTGATACCTGGACCTTAGAAGACACATAATATATATCCATACACCTCCTTACTTCCTCTAGTTATATATTTTAATGCATTAATATCTATCTATCTATCTATATATATATCTATTTCTAAGGTAGATTGTATTTAATTTTTTGCTTTGTACATGATGGAAATGCATGAGACTGCCATCTGCACATTTCTTTAATATACATTAATATATATGTATATACATCTTTATAGTTATAATTATATAGATATATGTTATCTGAGATAAGTATTTGTGTTTTCTACATCTCATCTAGTATTGACCACACAAAAAAAAAAAAACAGGCAAAAGATTTAAGCTATAAAACAATCATGAATGCTGTTTTGCTATTTATGAATGGTTACAAAGGCTACTTTAAATATACAATTATTTTAACACCATCTTGGTCACAGATTACTAGTCTACTTCTCAGACATTTCTTGATTACGTTAAGAGATTGTTTCAACATGATTAATGTAGAACCAAAATTATTAAAACATGTCACCTCACCTGATTTTGACACAGTGGACAGTCAACTCCAACGCACCTCACAACTTACCAACTAATGTCTTACAGGCTTGTCCAAAGGGGTTGGTTTCATCCGTTTTGACCAGCGGTGTGAAGCTGAACGTGCCATTCAGAAGTTAAACAACCACATTCCTGAAGGATGCTTGGACCCTATTACAGTCAAATTTGCTAACTCCCCCAGCTCTAACAAAAATTTAGCAGGCATGGCACCCTTAGCCCTTGCTACATATTTGTCGCCTACTCATCGTCGGTTCTTTGGGCCCATACATCATGCTACCGCATCAAGTAGATTTAGGTGAGTTTATTTACATTAACTATGTTAATTTGTTTTATCTAAGTTGTCTAACAAATAATGTTTTTTTTTAAAAATATTCATATGCTGTGTTATTTAGTGACTCTACATTATGTGTGCTCTTGTTCAAATTTTCACTATATATGTACATTATGGATATAAATATCCACTCATTTTGATAGACATAGAGCGCCATTTAGGTTATTATCTATATTATTCTCCTACATTTAGCTCTGTAGCTGTCTTTTAACTAGAATCTATATGGATCTAAATTTAAATTCAAACACAACTAAAATCTATAAATACACACATTGCCAATATGAAATTAGGAATAAGTTAGTAAAAATTCTTTAAAAAATCCAAATCTCAGAAAACAATGTTTTTATCCACCAGGTATTCTCCTCTTGAGTCTGGTTTGCTGCAAAACACAATTTTACCCACAACCCTCACCACGGCAGCTTCAGCGGCAGCGGCAGCAGCAGCAGCATCCAACAGCAACTCCTCTACCACAGCCCTAAATGCCACAGGCTGGTGCATCTTCGTCTACAACTTGGCCCCCGACACCGAGGACAGCGTCTTGTGGCAGCTCTTTGGACCGTTCGGAGCCGTACAGAGTGTCAAAGTCATTCGGGATTTTACCACTCAGAAGTGCAAAGGATTTGGTTTTGTCACAATGACCAACTACGAGGAAGCTTTGATTGCAATACAGAACCTCAATGGATTTACCCTGGGCAATCGTGTTCTACAAGTGTCATTTAAAGCCAATGGGCGTAAACCATGACTTTAGATCAGTATCTTTGCTCATTGGTCCAACACAAGTAAGCATCACAGAAAATACTGACATTCTGCTTTACAGCAATATATATATCTTACAAATGTGTGTGTGTATGTGTTATACATACACATATTTTAAAAGCTAAAAAAAAAATAACTATGAACAAATATCACAAAATAAGTAACATCGTAACAAAATATAATTTTGCACAAAATCTGTCAGCTATACGAATGTATTCACTGTAAAAGCCTGCTATCACAAAATCTATTTGCTCAGGACTCAAATTAAGGAAATTGACAAGTGATATCTGAAAGTTATATGTTTTATATTAGGTTGGATTGAAAAACTATTGTTGATGTAATATTCTCTTCAGAGAAATGCGCTTTAAAATATTTAAAAAAGTAAGTAGATTTCTGTATAAGCTTTGTAAAAAAAGAAAATGTGGAGAAATCTGCTAACGACGTTAAAATTGCTGGGTGATATTTTTTACAAGTCACAGTTTATTGGGCTGATTGTAAATTTGTAAAATTGATCATATTGTGAGGACATACTTTTAAAACTAATTTATAATCTTCAGTAATATTTTAACTCTTTTTCTTTTTTTTGTGTGTCTTTTTCTTTCTTTTAAAATATTAGTTTTAAAGCAGCATCTACAAGATATTTGTGCATAATAATTAGTTTAATTTACTGTTTCAAATCTGTATAATTTCAGTTGAATTTTAATTTAATGGTTGATTTTATTCATATTTTTTTCGGTCTTCATACCTTTGTAGCATTTTCCACATGTAGTACAACAAACTGGAAAGCGATAACTGCATAATATTTGTCATGTATGGATGTATGTGAATTTCTGTGCTTCAGGTGCACGTAGAAGCTCAATTCTCTACTCAATGTTTATAATGGACCTTTATTTGGATTTGATTGCTTTTGGTTACTTTATTGTTGGCTTTTATTTTTCTCTGCTTTTTTTTTTCTCTCTCTCCCTCTCTCTCGCTCTCAAGAGAGAACAATTTTGTTCTATGGTTTCATCTATTAAACATTTTTTCTTGTGTTCATCTCCTGAGTTGTGTTTTTGTTGTGGCATGAATCTTATGATTTTTTTATTTTAAAAAAAAAATTGACCGAAAAAAAAACCTAATTGACCCAGAACGTGCTACCTTGACTGGAAACTTGTATAGACAAGATTTCTTGCAAGCAGTAAGTATGAAATGAGTCACAGCCCTCACCCCCTTTCTCATTGAGACCACAGACATAACATAGCATGAATGTGATAAAAAGACGTGCCACAAACACATTACTTTTTAAATCTAACCAAATAAATTCATTTTCCTTTTTTTTTTCCTCTAACTAATTTGTGTCTAACTCAAGTCGTTTTTGTTTTGTCTGCTTTTGTCCTTTTAATACTAATTTGTTGGAGTTGGACTCGCACTAATTTCTATCCACTAAACTAAGTAACCTGAAATTTTATGATTGAATTATTGGTATCTAATAAGTTGTGCTAACAGCTTTGAAAACTGTTGCATGGATTTCTGCTTATTAATATCAGTTTAATAATAAATCCACAAATTTTCTCTTACCTATCCGGTTTGATCGATTTGTTACAAGATTTGTGAGGAATTGCTGAATTCTATTAGCAAATAATTGAGATCTTCCAATAACACAATTTGCTGATGAATTTTTGATGTTGTTGACAATTTTTTTATTCATTCTCTCACATTTCTTTAAAAAATTCATCCATTTTTTTTTTTTTTTAGTGACAATGGTCACAAAAGTTGACACTCCAATATCTAGCTTTTTAACATTGGATGGTTAATGCTAATATATAGGGCATAATTCCTTTAAAACTTAAGTCAGTTTTATCCTGTTAGAAACAGAGAGAGAAAAAAAAAATTTTGAAGCTCATGAAAAATTAATTCAGCACCATTCTTTGAAATATATTTTGTTTTAAAAATCAGTGAATAGCTAAAAGAAGTATTTTAAGAAGGAAGTGGTTTGAATGGCAAATCTCTCTATAATTGACCCCCCACCCACCATTACATTATATCGATAAGCATAACGTTAGTGGATTTGATGTATTGTAACGCTGCCCGATTCATGTCTTGGAAGGGGGCAGCTTTTGTTTTCTTGTCAATGCCAAATGTGATCATCTCTCAGTGTATTCACTGTGCTGTGAAGCTGGGACGCGTGTGCGAGAGGACTGGTGAGCATGACAGGTGTGCGTCAGCTTGATGTGTGCGCATGCGTGAGTGTACACGAACGAGGGAACAAATAAACAAAACAAAACAAAATTTGACCAGGAAAAAAAGAAAAGAAAAAAGAAGTTGGCATCCGGCTGTTGTTGCGCCTTTTGGTGTGTAACGGGATGCCGGGTCGTCATTGTGTTCAGCTGCTCCCCAGTATCATTACAGCAAGTTCTTGATTTTCCTTCAATATTGTATATGATATCTTAGAGTGATGGCCTCGCTTTTTGTTGTGGAGATTTTATTGCTCCAACGTTATTAGTATTTATACTGTTCATACACATTAAAAAAATTTAATAAACTTCACTAGGCAATCATGTTGAAACCAGTTATATGATGTACAATTATTGTTCTATTGTCTAATGTAACGGCAAATATTTCTTTTTAAGACCCAACTCCCCCCCCCACCCCAAACTTCCAGCTTTCGTATCCCTCTCCAAGCCCCAACCCCTGTTTTAGGCTCAAGACGCCTATTAATAATATATGCAATTCCATTTTTTATTGACTCCACACTATTTGTGGCAACTATACAATTTTTCAACTATGGTAGAAAATATTATGCTAATTATGATTGGACAAACTATTACGGCGTTGGCGGTCTGAGCCACGCCTGACCACTGAAGCCTCTAAGCCACTAGCGTGGCTCTTCTGCTCTACTCTAGTCTGGGGCTTTACTTGACTGTATACTAGATATTTGTGTTCATTCCACGGACGCACCAAGCAGGACGATTTGCTTTCATTAAGTAGTCCTTCTTTTCTCCTACTTCTTAAACAAACCCAGTGTGTAGTTATTTTTCAATTCGTAGGCTCGTTTCCTTATATTCTGACACGCTTGGGTTTCTTTTTCCTCATACAGACTTATCCCACGCATGTGCCGTCATTTTCTTTTTTTTTTTAAGATTAAAAAAAAAAAAAATCCAATTAGAATATGCTTTGGTGTCTTTTTAAAAAACAAAATATTTTCACCATCCATTCAGCTCTCGGGGTCTGCTATTTTATTCACTCCAGTCGTTGTTCTCACTGTAGCTAAAAGCAATGCCCCCGAAGCTTGACTTCATTTCTACGACCTATTTTGCTTCTCCGGTGGCGGCTTCAGAGATAGGTTGCACGTGGACGCGTGACTCTTCGCTGGCGGAAATTTGAAAAAAAACAAAAAAAACGAAGAGACCTACAATGTGGCTTGATTTAAGGATTAGTCCTAAAAAAAAAAATTTAAATGCTGGAACCGCCACTGTGCTTTCTCAACGAAGTTCAGTTTGCCTAATACTACAAAAATCAAATGTTCAAAGAATAGTCTTAAAACAACGAGTGAAAAAATAATCGTGAGTTTCCAGGAAACCTTTATTCAGATAAAGTGGTATTTTACTAGATGAAAAAAAAAAAGAGTTCACAAGGTCTTGATACATTTTCAGCAATTTTCGAAGATATCCCTTCCCCCAAATTTTGTTTCGTGTATCGTACGTTGGTTGTTTGAATAGTTTTTGATGACTCCATGTTTTTTATTAAACGTTTGGTGTTTATTGTTTTTTATTCAAAGTTTTGATTTTTTTGACTCCAATTCATTCCAATGTTTGATCATATCACTCGGTTGGTCACCTTAGGTAGATTTTTACACTCGTGGGCCGTTCACCACTAGACCATGTTTTCAGCTGATCTCAAACCTCGTAGAGCTTAATAACCCCCCCCCCCCCCATCTCTAGAACAACTGATTTGATTTTCAAACTCCTAACAATTCTAATTTTAACATTTGGTTTCCGCCAATAATTTTTTTTCTTCTTTTGAACATTAAAACTATTTGGTAACTTTATTTCTCCCTTCCGATACTAACAGCTAAAAACCTACCTATGTGTGTTTTGATTACATTTTTAATTCTACTAAATATTCTCTCGATTTTGTGTGCTTCAGCCCATTCTGTTAGATTTTTTCCTATAATGTTACTTCACATTTAATTAATTGAGCTTAAACACTGAGTTGTTCAGTTGTTGACCCCCCCCCCCTTTCCTTAATCTCCCCGCTTTCTTTGGTTGGTGTTATTTATTTATTATTTATTTCTTTTTTGGCTGAAGGTGCACATGTAAATGCACTGTTTAAATATTTATATATATAAAAATGAGAAAAAAAACAACAACATTTTGAAAGAAGCCATTTCCTTAACTGACTAGCTGTCTGCATCATGACGCTATACAGGCTCTAGACCGTTGTCCCGTTTATTAACAGTAGTTTGGTTGTATTGCAATATTTGTACTTTTACATGTGAAAACATTTACAAAATAAAACACAAAAAAATGTATGGCAAAGTTGAGTTTTGCTTTGTATTTCTTAACTTCTCTTGTGACATAGCCATCTCACAGATTGGGGAGTTGAATCTGTTGCCCAAATGACACGCTGATAGTGACCATAGGGGGTTGGGGAGGTTAGGGGGCTTGATCGATTTGAATAACTTTAAGGGCCCCATCGCAACATTCCGATTCAAGATACCTTATGGCAGTAGCCCACTCTTTAAAAAAATGCTTTTGCGCCCCATGGCAATAAACCGACTAGTTGGCTCATTGACGTTAGACTTGCTGTTATTTGGCTGTCGACGATTAACCGGCTATCTTGGGTTTAGCAAAGCTATAGACTGTTTGACTTTTCTTCTATAGATAATAGTTTAGTCGGAATGAGTTGATGCGATTAATAACACCGTTCTATTGACATGTTTGCTGTGACCAACCTCTGCACACACTTGGAACTAACGAATCACTTGATGGATGACACATTATGCTATTTATGTTTCATGTTTTTTTTTGTTCCTTCCAACATCAGGCTGTCAATGTCCGTCTACACCGCATCTAGTAACGGTATTGATCCCATAGTAAATGTACGGTATTGTGTTGTATAGTCGGTGGTGGATTCATGGCCGTGTTACTCATCCGTAAATTTGTTTTTCTTTCTGAGACGATATGAATACTTTTTAAAAAAAAAAAAGATAAATCTAGACGTAGCACTTTAGCTAACTGTTTCAATGCACGCGTGTCAGATTATGATGAGTCTTTGTTGTATTGCCTTTGAGTCCGCCACTGCTTGTACTCGTGAAATATTTGTTTCTATATTCAGTCATAGTAGCGTGCTTCTGAGCGTGAACGAAATAGGGTTTGTCATTTAAGGGCGGAAATCTGTTATTAGAACATCCGGACATTCAGTCTGGCCAGTATCATTAATATATCAATAAAACATACTGGTATTCCATTTGGCCAGTCTCTCAACAGTTGTTCGGTACTTTTACGTTAATGTAAGCTAGCATAGTGGGTCTTAACCTATTCGAAAACATATTTACAACTTTATTTTACGAAATATTTTACAAGTTGTTACTGCTCAATATATTTGAAAATCTATTGTTCGAAGCTATTAGTAACAATAAAATGTGACTTTTCCGGTCTTAGAAATGACAAACCCTATTTGACAGGAACCAAGAAGTCTCAGCACGATGCTGGGATTTCAACAGTTTTCTAAACATTACTGTATAATAAAGATGTTCATTAGAGTGTCAGGGACGCAACTTGTTTTGGACAGAGCTTGAGAGCGAATGAGGAAATGTTGTTTATTTTCCTCCAAAAACGTAAGAGCTGAGTTAGTGATAATAAAAATTGTAATATGTAAGCAAACATATAGACGGTGACGTAATAACGGCTTGGCATTGGGACAGTAGCCAAGGGCGCCGGCCTGCGCCGGCCTGCGCCAGTTCAAAAGGGCACAGGTAAATCTCCAAATTTTTAATTTTTTATTTAAATATCAAGGGCGCCAAAAATAAATTAGCCAAGGGCGTTAAAAACCCAGTTACGCCTCTGCATATAGAAATGGATTTCTCTCTCCATCCCCCAGCCCCGGGCGCCAAAAAAAAAGAAAAGAAAATACGGAAGTCTAAAAAGCATCTTGCGATTAATAATCCAGACGGGGGCATTCCCAAAGCCTCTGTTGCCTGATTTGTGGCTCCGGCCCAATGAAAGGATAAGTTCACATTTTAAACGACAGCCACGGGTCTAATTTTTCAGGATATTTTAACATTTTTATATGTCGTAGTATAATATTCCAACTCTGGCCTAACGCAAGTCACTCCTGATGAACGGCTCCGAACTCTGCAGCACTCTAAAAGTATGATCCAGTTTTAATGCAGTCATTTTAATTTTACACGGCAATTGAGGAAGCTGTTCCTGGGCAACCGTTTCGTTCCAGCTGCTTTGTAAATTAGTTGTGAGGTAGAAACCCACTGTAGAAATCATTTAGAGGGCGTCTGACTTTGCCCCTGTATGGGAGGGGGAAGATTTAAGGACGTAAATATACCATCCTGGACTCCAGGGAAAGTCGACTGCTGACGTTGTGAGAGCATCGTCACCGGCCAACCGGATGTCCTTGGGATGGGGTGGCCTCAGTTGGTGTTGGCGCGGGCTGTCCTGGCAAAGGGATATCTCCAACGTGCCTCTTCGCGGCCCGATTCTCGTGTCTTAGGGATGTGCTTTGAGGAGGGCGTAAAGAGCTTGGTACTAGCTCGACGGCCCGCTGACGCCATTTCCTAATGTACAATTTCAACAGGACTTGGATGTTAATAGGGTTTGTCATTTTACGGCAGAAATATTTCATAGAAAATCCGGGTATACAGTCTGGCAAATTCATATTAAGATATTAATAAAACATACGGGTATTCCGTTTGGCCAATCTCTCAACAGATGTTCGATGCTTTAACGTTAAGACAGTGAGTCTTAACCTACACAAAAACGTGTACAACTTTATTTTACAAACAAATTGTTACTGCTATATATATTTTCGGAAATATATTGTTAGAAGCCATGTTTTACGAAAATATTGTCTAAAAATGATAATAAAAACATTACGTTATGCGATGTGACGTTTTCCGGTCTTAGAAATGACAAACTTTATACTTATTTTAGGCTGAGCTCATGGTCTAGACGAGATAATGTTATTTTAAACAAGGTGAGCTTAGTTTTGGGGGAAGCGGAGGTGCGGGTTAGGAATTGGAAGCAATCTTTCGCACAATCATAACACAAACGAAAAAAAAAATTGAGTTGAGTCAGTTGTACTTGAATTTTTTTATTTTTTTTTAAAGTGTTGTTGTCAAAAACACGGGTAGGTTAGCTTTGTGTTGTTTCAAATCGCGGAATAATAATCAATTCAAATAGTTGATTAAAGAAGAGAGTTGATTTGGATTTATTAACGTAACATTTCGCACAATAACGTTTTTAGTAATGACTTGAAATTACCCACCAAACAATGGTGGCGGCAATACGTGAACTTCCCATCTACTAAAGGTACTTAACAAAATATGCATTCAAGGAACGCACTTAATGAAAACGTACCAAGTAGCGCTAACGTAGAGGACGACACATGTTATATAACACAAAAATAGGACATTTTGGAGCTGCCCTTATCACATATAACGATATGTAACATTTCTTGCATGCACCCCCCTCCCCCCAATTTAAACAGAATAAAGTCCAATAACAAGCCGAAGCAAGCAAATTTCAAGTGAAAAGCCATATATATATATATTAGTATTACAAAAGATATGCTAATCAATATACGAAAATAATACATATTCTTTTTTTTTAAAATCTATGATAGATAATTTCGTAAATTTGAGAAGCAGAATTTTTTTTTTTCAAAAATAAGAATTACTATAAAAAATAAAATTTTGTTATCTTTTTTTTAAAATAACATTTATCTTTACCACCCTCAACCCACCCCTATAACACAATACAACAAAATGATAAGCCACCATTACCCCCCCCCCCCCAAACCTTTTCGCGTTATATCTAATGTGCACGGCCCCTAAAGGGAATTTTATTCTGTGCGCCTATTGATCACAGCATTACAGACACACATTCATACATTCCTAGAGAATTACTGTGTGTGATTATCGACAACGAAAATTCCATCCCCGTTGAAGGGTGTCATATTCTGAAAACAAAGAAACATATTTTAAACCATTGGGAGTAATTTTAAATGGATGCAAATTTTGAGCTCAGTAGGTCTCGACAAATGGTTTATTTTTAGACGCGTTCACTCGTAAGTCAGCAGTATCTAGCTAGTAATAAAAATAGAATGTTGCTTGTCGTTGTCTGAGACAGTCTCACAAAGAGTAATAAATAGCCTCAAAAAACAACTTCACACACTTACCTCACTAAAAGATGATAATTTTTTTTTTTTTTTTAACTTTTCCCGAAGAGCCACACTAACCAGTGGCGTAGCGAGCTTAACTCGCGCCCGGGGCACAATACCTTTTTAGCGTCCCCCCCCCCATTCGAAAACCATACAATATTATATGTAAAATATACCATTTGGCGCCCCTTTGTGAGTAGCGCCCGGGGCATGATGCCCCCTTGTCCCCCCTCGCTACGCCACTGCCACTAACCTCATATTTTGTTGTGCTATCTCATATCTTTAGAAAGTTTCAGTTCGAAAGCTATCCCTATAACAGTTCGAAAGCTATCCCTATAACAGTTCGAAAGCTATCCCTATAACAGTTCGAAAGCTATCCCTATAACAGTTTGAGATGTGCTTGGTGATTTAAAAATTTTTTTTTTATCGCACCCAGTATACTATACAGTTGCACTATTTCTCACAATTTGAGAATGTTCCTGTCAGAGACCTACTATGGTGAAACTTTCTCAAAACGTTCTCAACCAACTCATGCCTAACCCACTTAACCTACTCTTGCCTAATCAACTTAACCGACTCTTGCCTAATCTACTTATTAACCGACTCCTGCAAAAACCTACTTAACCTACTCTCGCCTAACCTACTTAAACGACTAATCTACTTAAACGAAAACTTGTCATCATTCCGTTTTCAGATGCATGTTATTAAAAAAACAAAAAAACAAGCGATGTAGCCTATTTGATTTTTTAAATTAAAAAAAAAAATAAAAAAAAAAAATTGAATGAAATGTTATAACAAATTTTAAAAAAAAATAAGGCTATTAAGTTAAGAGAATAACCTCTCTATTAAAATATCTTACGTTGACTGTCGTTGAATTTTAAAAACGTCACTGACAAGCACCGCTGCCCGCTAGGTGTTTTATCTACCGGTGTGTAGGCCTAGAAGTATTGATTTTTCTAGTCTCGGTAGCATTTTCGGGCTACGGCAGAGTTTTATTTTTGTATTTGAACGACTTAAAACACGTGAAGCACCAGTAGCGTAGCGAGCTTAACTCGCGCCCGGGGCATAATACCTTTTTAGCGCGCCCCCCCCTATTTGAAAACCATACAATATTATATGTAAAATATACCATTTGGCTCCCCTTTGTGAGTAGCGCCCGGGGCATGATGCCCCCCTTGCCCCCCCCTTGCCCCCCCCTCACTACGCCACTGTGAAGCACATCCAACATGCGGGAACTAATCTATAAATATATATTTAATTTATCATTAATGTCTAAAATGAAACAGAAATTTAAAAAAAAAAGATATAAATTATTTGACCAGTAGAGAAAGTATAACCAAGGAATTTCATGTCCCGTTTTCCCCACGGACACCATTGGTAAACTAGTAAACCATTTAAATTCGTGGCATTTAATGGTGTACTGTGTCCCATTCATGGATCCACCCCCGGAGCCTTATGCCTTATACTCAAAGAACAAAACAACAAACAAAAAGTGTCCGAGCACTTAAGGCTAATGATATCTCATCCACACCCCTCCCCCCTCTTTACCCATGAGTCTCGTTGGCGTAATATGCCAGGTATGCCACACGTCAATCAGTAAATAAACGCCAGTGTTTGTATTCCAGCCCTTGAAGTCGTACGGTTGGTGTCACAACAGACGGACGCGTACTTCTTACACTTTACTTACATCGAGTTTACGGGGGGGGGGGGGGGGGGGGGGCGTGTTCGTTTGTCAGGAATTGCGCTCACATTCAGATTACGACAAACAAACAAACAAAACAGGCTTAATTCTAGAAGCAAATGCTCATCCAGTCCTAGGGAAAACAAAAATATTTCTCCGGATGAAGAGCGGATTGGGAGTCAACATGTTTCTAGTGAACCATGTTGCATTCACATGACGATGCGTTTTGAAAGGAAATAGTGGAATGGATTTTGTGACTGCTAGATTTAGTAAACGTGTCATCGCTACTGTAAGTGAATCTTTAATACATGGGGTGTGATTGTAATGTAGATACACCTGTCATTGGTGTAGTGGGTGTGAACACCCGCACAGGCGGATAAGGTATCTAAACATGGTATTGGTGGAGTAGGCCGTTATCTACACCTTGTATTGGTGGAGTAGGCCGCTATCTACACCTTGTATTGGTGGAGTAGGCCGTTATCTACACCTTGTATTGGTGGAGTAGGCCGTTATCTACACCTTGTATTGGTGGAGTAGGCCGTTATCTACACCTTGTATTGGTGGAGTAGGACGTTATCTACACCTTGTATTGGTAGAGTAGGCCGTTATCTACACCTTGTATTGGTAGAGTAGGCCGTTATCTACATCTTGTATTGGTAGAGTAGGCCGTTATCTACACCTTGTATTAGTGGAGTAGTCATCTACACCTGTTTTTGGTAGAGTGGGTAGTTATCTACACCTGGCATTAGTGGAGGAGTTACTTACACCTGGTATTGGTGGAGCTGGTAGTAATCTACCCCTGGTATTGGTGGTGCAGGTAGTTATCTACACCTGGTATTTGTGTAGTAGGTATATATCTATACCGGGTATTAGTGGAGTAGGTATATATTTACACCCGGTCATACCTACGCGTAACAACGGCTTGGCATTGGGGCAGTTGCCAAGAGCACCGGCCTGCGTCAGTTCAAAAGGGCGCCGCTAAATCTCTAATTTTTAAATTTTTATTTGAATATCAAGAGCGCCAAAAATAAATTAGCCAAGGGCGTTTAAGACCCAGTTACGCCTCTGATTGAGAGTATGTTACAAATAATTCTAAATGTTTTAAAGAAAGTATGGTTCAATAATGAGTTCAATAGCGCGCAAAAATATAATTCCCGATTTTATATAACACAACTGGCGCGTAATATTTTCTTTTTGGACAATGAAATTGGAAATCGTCTCAATTTAAGTATGGTGTAAAAAAATATATTCGGTTTAAAAATAGTTGGACATCAGCGTATTTAATATAGTTCATGGGCTTGAAATAAAAAGTGTGCAGTGACGTATCGTGGATGGAAGGGGTGTTGCAAAATTGGGATTTTTAGATGTGCGGTTACTTGATTTCACGTCTTGTCACGTAACTTTAGTATACTATAGATGGGAAGTTCACGCATTGCTGTTGCCAATGTTTAGCGTGCTATACCTAGTAATTAATAATGTTCAAGAGGCAATCCTTTTCTTTTTCCTTAAAATATGTCTTTTTAAAAGCTTTGTACTAAAATTATAGTAAGAAACGAAGTGAGAAAACTTAAATTATTCATTATTTAAAGCGCTTCCACTGAAAAGAAAAAAAAGGATAAAAAAAGAAGTCTCGAAAACATTACCGCAACCTTTATAAAACTTTACCCCGGGTCTGAACAGGATGATGGTAAAGATGTTATCATGGCTCACCAAGATAAGCGGTGCATGGGATACACACCTTGAGACATCGGGAGGGAAGTAAGGCGGGGGCAGTGAGCTGTTGTCTTGAAGCGCGAAGCTGTTTAATCTTACTGCACTACAGCCCCCCCACCCCCCAGTTTCTATTTTTCTCCCTTTAAATCGTCTGCGTTGGGTCTTTCGTTGAATTTTTTAAATAGGGTAAATCCGATTTTAGTTATTGCTTTTAAAAAAAAAATACCTGGTTTGGTTATGCGACGTAACTTTCATTTTGTTAAAAATGTCGGTGGTCGTAGCTAGAGTGTACGAATTCCAGGTGCAAGTAATATTTTTTCGCCCCTCCCCCTCTTTTCAAATCATAAACACATTATTTACATCAGTGGTTCTCAACCTTTATAATGCCGCGACCCTTTAATACAGTTGCCCATGTTGTGGCGACCCCCAACCACAAAATTATTTTTGTGGCTAATTCATAACTGAAGAGTATATGTGTTTTCCGATCGTCTTGAGCGACCCCTGTGAAAGGGTCCTTTGACCCACAAAGGGGTAGCGACCCACAGGTTGGGAACCGCTGATTTACATCAATAAAATACCATCAATGAACCATAATGTCTAAAACAACAAGGAAACACCATGTCTTACAACAGGGAGACACCATGTCTTACAACAGGGAGACACCATGTCTTACAACAGGGAGACACCATGTCTTACAACAGTGAGACACCATGTCTTACAACAGTGAAACACCATGTCTTACAACAGTGAGACACCATGCCTTACAACAATGAACCACCATGTCTTACAACAATGAACCACCATGTCTTACAACAGTGAAACACCATGTCTTACAACAGTGAACCACCATGTCTTACAACAGTGAACCACCATGTCTTACAACAAGGAAACACCATGTCTTACAACAAGGAAACACCGTGTCTTACAACATTGAAACACGATATCTTACAACAAGGAAACACCATGTCTTACAACAAGGAAACACCATGTCTTACAACAAGGAAACACCATGTCTTACAACATTGAAACACGATGTCTTACAACAAGGAAACACCATGTCTTACAACAAGGAAACACCATGTCTTACAACATTGAAACACAATGTCTTACAACAGTGAAACACCATGTCTTACAACAGTGAAACACCACGTCTTACAACAAGGAAACACCATGTCTTACAACAAGGAAACACCGTGTCTTACAACATTGAAACACGATGTCTTACAACAATGAAACACCATGTCTTACAACAGTAAAGCACTGTACTGAATGAAATATGTAATTGTGAATATAAAAAGGTTGGAAGCTATGCTAAATGGGAAACACGTGACTGACAGTTGAGAAATACCTTGGATGTGAAATAAGAAAACATATGTGCTTTGAAGTGGGAACATAAGCTATTTCTCAAAATACTTTTTTTTTAATTATTTTTTTTTAAACCTTTTAAGTAGTTTTATAACTCAAGTGATTTAGACAATTGGAATCATCTTAGAGTTAAAAAATATTTATTAAATTATTTTTTACCTTCAAACTTTCTCTTCATCAACTTTTGACAAGTCTTTTAGAGATTTAGCCTTCTTTTAGATATTCGGTCTTTGTTTAGAGAATAGGCCTCCTAGTAGAGATTTGGCCTCTCTTTGGTGATTAGACATTTGGAGATTTGGCCTCCTTTTAGAGATTAGACCTTCGTTTATAGATCTGTTCGCGGGGTGCAGAGATAACGAGGTTTTGGTTATAATGAAAGGAACATGTATACATTATCTCAGGGCAAAAAAAAAAAAAAGAGGGGGGGGGGGGTGTATTTTACGTCTCCTATTATAAAGCAAGATTTTCGCTTCAAATTTCTCGAGTAGGACAGTTGACAAGTTTCCATTGTTCTGTCGAAGCGTCATTTGTTTCTTTCTTTTATTTATTTAATACTGTACAGGGGTTCTCATAAGTTTGAAAGTTTGTACCTCCATCTCTATATGTGTCAAATGTTTCGGGTATCTATTATATTGGTTGAGATGTTAAAAAAAAACAAAAAAACAACTTTTGTGTTCAATTGAATAACGTAAAATACACGATTTTGAAAATCACTGTCATGATTCATATAAATTTCATGACATTTTGGTAACGGTTTTCCCAATATATTTAAACAGTTTGAAACACAGTACTCGGCAGTACATGAAACCGCCGTGTTTCACTGAGACGGGCTCAATGGATCTATTTATAGCAGTACAGACATACAAAGTATAACGAATTGGCTTTGGGGACTTGCTTAGACTCCTCTATGGTCTGGATTTGGTCTAAATTAAACGTACGCAATCTGCGAACCGTAGGCTACTCTGGACTAAAACGATACAAATAAATGTACACAGCAAGTGGACTTGAAACTTGAATCATCGTCTGCCAGAAGTCTTGGCGCCAAGATAGAGCAGACATTGAAGAGGGGAAAAAAACAAATTGGGAGGGGGGGGCAGATTTTTTTTTTCTTCCAGAAGAAGCAGATATTGATTTTATTTTATCTAGCGAACTTGTCTGGCAACTCGCCCCCTCCCTCCCTCACCATCAAACCTTTCACCGCCACCGTCCACCTTATTCCGCCATTCTCCACCAGAACTTCTCTACTTTTGGTGGCGCTCCTGCCCTTGAAGGCGCCAGACCGGCATTTAAACATTAGTACTTGAAGCATTAGTGTCTTTGTTTTCTGAGATCAAAGGGAATGAAAACCCAGGCCTAGCTCAAGCAATGGGTTTCTTCTATATCAGATCTCAGCAACACACACGATTGGTTTTGTGACCGCTTGACTTGGTGCTAGCGATCATTTCGCTTGGTTTATTTTGAGGGCAAGGTTTTTTTTTTTTTTTGATTACAACGAAAACACAAACTATTATTATGACAAAGAAAACACAAACTATTTTTTTTGATTACAAAGAAAACACAAACTATTTTTTTTGATTACAAAGAAAACACAAACTATTTTTTTGATTACAAAGAAAACACAAACAATTTTTTTGATTACAAAGAAAACACAAACTATTTTTATGACAAAGAAAACACAAACTATTTTTTTTGATTACAAAGAAAACACAAACTATTTTTTTTTATTACAAAGAAAACACAAACTATTTTTTTGATTACAACGAAAACACAAACAATTTTTTTGATTACAAAGAAAACACAAACTATTTTTTTGATTACAAAGAAAACACAAACAATTTTTTTGATTACAACGAAAACACAAACTATTTTTATGACAAAGAAAACACAAACTATTTTTTTTGATTACAAAGAAAACACAAACTATTTTTTTTGATTACAAAGAAAACACAAACTATTTTTTTTGATTACAACGAAAACACAAACAATTTTTTTGATTACAAAGAAAACACAAACTATTTTTTTGATTACAAAGAAAACACAAACAATTTTTTTGATTACAACGAAAACACAAACTATTTTTATGACAAAGAAAACACAAACTATTTTTTTTGATTACAAAGAAAACACAAACTATTTTTTTTGATTACAAAGAAAACACAAACTATTTTTTTGATTACAAAGAAAACACAAACAATTTTTTTGATTACAAAGAAAACACAAACTATTTTTTTTATGACAAAGAAAACACAAACTACTTCCGCAACAGTTATGATAAATTGAATGTTAAACAAATGATTTGCCAGTATGATCAATAGCAGTTTTGTTTCACCTGTGACATCTGTACAATGCTGTAAATTATTCTGGTCTTTTGTCATAAATTGTTGCCAATGAAAACAGGTTAAACTGTAAATTTTATTTGAATTTCACATGTGTTGGGCTTCGTAAAAAAGAAAATTTATTTAAAAAAAAAAAAAAAAAAAAATTAGTTTCGACGTTTATGTCTTTCTGTTTATATTTTAATAATTAGAAATAATATTTTATAATTTTGAGCAGTCTTTCAAAGAAAAGGAATGTCTGACCTTACTTGTCTGTGGAAGTTAAAGAGATTGTCACTACAGTGATTATATTGCTTCTTGTTTAAAAAAAAACAAAAAAAAAACAAAAAAAAAAACTTAATAAATTGTCTGCACCAATCAACTAACTCTGCAGACACTACTGGGACAATGTTATATGACACAGCTCAGCAGATGGAGCTGATTGCCAATGTACTAGCCGGGGTCATAAGAGAGTAATCTCAGACCCACATCAGAACAGGGGGCGTTAGTTATAGTTGGTCACTACTTGGAATCCAAGTGGTACCCTAACTTTCATTGACGATCGACCAGAAGCTATGTGTTGAGAACGATGACCATTTTTTCTTTACACTGAGACGCTTCATACTCAGTTTCGCTGGCTGTCTGAAGCCAAATTGAATGCCCCTATTAGAAGCTTCCTGGCACATTTGTTGAGTGCGTCTCTCAGCTCTTAAGTACAAGACGCAAAACGTTGCATTTTATTACATTTTCTTCTTCCCCTGAAAGCTATGAAATTAATGTGTTGTTGAAGGGTAGTATGGTCCATCTTATTTCGTTGTGTATATGTTTTCAAACTGTAAGAGCAATCAAGGCCGTTACGAGTCTATCTGGGCTAAAAGCAAACGTTTGGAGCAAAAGACAACAATAATATTTATTTTGAGACCGACGGTGTATGCAGCACAAATATACGCATGAGTGATTAGGTGATCTTGTTTTTTGGTGGACAATCAAGATTGAGTAATTAATTCATTTTCATTATAGTGTTATGTAGACGACGTGTTCACTTCATATTTCCCCGCGAATGAACTCTAGCTGACCCCAATTCGGCTGCATTGCGCTATTAGTAGGGTAGGGCTTACTAAATATAGTCTCCCTTTGACCTCGGTTACAATTAACTACAATCTATGGTCTGTTTTTTCTTAGAACTTTGAGGAATAGTGTAGAAGGTTTGAGAGACGATTACAATGCGTAGTCCAGTTTCTCGAACTGTCTTTGAAACCGGCTATATATATATATATTGAGCGACAGGAGCGCGTGTAGATGATTTTGGCTATCATTTATCACGAGACATTTTGAGCGTGTTATACTTTGTGTGTGTAGATGATTTTGGCTATCATTTATCACGAGACATTTTGAGCGTGTGTTATACTTTGTGTGTGTGTAGATGATTTTGGCTATCATTTATCACGAGACATTTTGAGCGTGTGTTATACTGTGTGTGTGTAGATGATTTTGGCTATCATTTATCACGAGACATTTTGAGCGTGTGTTATACTTTGTGTGTGTAGATGATTTTGGCTATCATTTATCACGAGACATTTTGAGCGTGTGTTATACTGTGTGTGTGTAGATGATTTTGGCTATCATTTATCACGAGACATTTTGAGCGTGTGTTATACTTTGTGTGTGTAGATGATTTTGGCTATCATTTATCACGAGACATTTTGAGCGTGTGTTATACTGTGTGTGTGTAGATGATTTTGGCTATCATTTATCACGAGACATTTTGAGCGTGTGTTATACTTTGTGTGTGTGTAGATGATTTTGGCTATCATTTATCACGAGACATTTTGAGCGTGTGTTATATTGTGTGTGTGTAGATACCTTTTCATCATTGTACTTTTTATTTTTTTTTACAACATTGTGTATTCTTCCGCATTGTACCGGTACAAGGGAAATCATTATTCTGTAAGTCCATAGCTTTAATTATATTCCATTTGATTTTGTAATTGATCATATTAACATTTTTTAATTGTAGTCAGCCCTGGGTTTGAGTATCGTATTCTTTGTTATTGTATTTAACATATGGTATCGTCTTTTGTTATGTACTGTTTTATAACGAGCCATACACTTAAATGAGAGATTAGTTTCTCCATACTTAAAACAGTACGTAACTATAGTGAATAACAGTGTTTGGATGAGGAAAAATTTTTTTTTAGCTACGAATTTTTTTTTCAACCTACGAGAAATTTGATAATTCCTACAAAGTGTTTTTGTAACAGAAGGCGATTTCCCGTCGTTATCCTGCAGTGTGAAAAATAAGTGGACATGTGTTTTAACGTGTCTCTTTATCCAAAACATATAGTCCCCTCCAATGCTATTAAGGCTTCTTAACAGTCGGACGACCCTAGATGAGATATGATTATATAAAAATTGTTTATTATCCATGCATGATTGGTTTTATGTCCTCTGTTTCTCATAAGCCCAGATTGGTTAGTTTAGCTCAGACTGGTTAGTTAAGCCCAGACTGGTTAGTTAAGCTCAGACTGGTTAGTTAAGCCAATAATGGTTTGTTTAGACCAGTCTGGATAGTTAAGTCCAGACTGGTTAGTTAAGCCTTGACTGGTTATTTAAGCCCAGACTAATTAGTGAAGCTCAGACTGGTTAGCTACGACAAAGACATGCTAGTTAAGCCCAGGCTGGATAGTTAAGTCCAGACTGGTCAGTTAAGCTCAGACTGGTCAGTTAAGCTCAGACTGGTTAGTTAAGCTCAGACTGGTTAGTTAAGCTCAGACTGGTTAGTTAAGTCCAGATCGCTTAGTTAAACCCATAAAGGTTAGTTAAGGCGAGACTGGTTATTTAAGACCAGTGATACAAGATCGTGACAAAATTAAAAAAGAACTCCACATAAAAGTACATGAAGGTGTTCTAGTTAACTACATATATATTTACTTGGGAAATGATACAAGCCATAACATAGGAGGGGTGTGTTGCCATTGATATAACAGAGACTGAATCGCTCGGTATATACATGTAACTCAATATTCCTCTCAAACCCGTACCAGCTAACTAACATACTTAAGAAAATCAGCAGACCATCGAGCCAAGGCTCATAAGGTCTTCCCCAACACACCTCCACCGCCCCCAACTGGCATTCAACCACTCCCCCCGTGGTCTTTATTCCAGTCAGGCCGCGAAGCGGCATGCCGAGGGCTCCCCGCCCCTGAGACAGCCCCACCCACCCTTCCACTCGATTGACTATGCGAGTGAGGCCGCATCAGAGAAGGGACGCCTGGCCAGCCGGGTTGATGCTTACACAGCAACGGGCCGGACTTCCTTGGGCTGGGGTGGATATAATTTACGTCTCTAAAGACCCCCCTTCCCACCCCGGGGGGACTCGTAGGTGTTAACAGACGCCCTCTAATAGGGTTTACGTGGTTTTCTGCGGCATGACTAATTCACACCGCAGCTGGGAAATGACAAAAAGAGAAGGTTGCCTAGGAGCAGTACCCTCACGTCTGCATATTTGGAATCATCGGCTAGGGTCGCCACACGCCTTCGCCTCATATCCATGCGGCAACTGTAATCATATCCCGACCTGTTTCTACGTTATTTTCGGCTGCACTTGGTAGGAAACCATGCAGTCGTGCTCTTTCTAACGCAGTTTCCGTGCGTTACCTTTGCCTTTCGGCGCGGGTCCCCTACACGGTGATCATGTCCCCCGGGTAACGTTTCAGGGGGTTCGTGGCAAACGCCTCTTTGTCGACATGCCATTATGGGACGGACATGCCGACTAGAGCCCCGGGGGGGGGGGGACCCGTACCAGCTACATGGTACGAATGAAATGCAAATATGGGCATGGCAGAATGGGCGGGAGCTAAAGGTGACTAAGAGGGTTACGCTCCAAAGACAACTCTGCATGATAAACGAGAGCAGTTAATGTTCCTGAACTCACATTAGATTAAACTATGTTCTAAAAAAATAAAATACCATTAATGTGTGATTGACTTTACACAGCTGTTTTTCTGTTTTCTTCCATTTCTGTTTGAACAACGAAGTGGCTATTCGTACCCGGGTACGAATAGTCGCAGCCTTTGCACAATGTATTCGAGAAATTTTGAATCGCCAGTGTGTTACATTGTCACATTGAGATGAACTGTTTATTCAATGATAAACAGCAGCTTAAGGTGGACTCAAGTCACCATCTGTTACCTGCTTTATAGAAATAAACTGTGTGAGTCTTAGCGGCTAGAGCTGGGTTATACGCATACGTAGGCTCACACAGACATGGTGGACGGATGCTCAGGAGTACGGGGGGTTTGAGATTGGTCACTAGACACTACATACGTAGGCTCACACAGACATGGTGGACGGATGCTCAGACGTACGGGGGGTTTGAGATTGGTCACTAGTCACTACATACGTAGGCTCACACAGACATGGTGGACGGATGCTCAGGAGTACGGGGGGTTTGAGATTGGTCACTAGACACTACATACGTAGGCTCACACAGACGTGGTGGACGGATGCTCAGAAGTACGGTGGTTTGAGATTGGTCACTAGACACAACATACGTAGGCTCACACAGACATGGTGGATGGATGCTCAGGAGTACGGGGGTTTGAGATTGGTCACTAGACACTACATACGTAGGCTCACACAGACATGGTGGACGGGTGCTCAGGAGTACGGTGGCTTGAGATTGGTCACTAGACACTACATACGTACGCTCACACAGACATGGTGGACGGATGCTCAGGAGTACGGTGGCTTGAGATTGGTCACTAGACACTACATACGTAGGCTCACACAGACATGGTGGACGGATGCTCAGAAGTACGGTGGTTTGAGATTGGATTGATTTGAGTACTTATATGGCGCTCATTCCCATGCTATGATAACATGCTCACGGCGCTCCGATGTGCGAAAATGTTTGAGAGATTTCACTGCGGCCTGTTAGGCGCACGTGAACTCTCATCATAGAGACACTAGTCTCTACATAAGTAGGCTTACACAGGCATATTATGGAATGTTGATTACCATAGTAAAATATGGCTTGCGATTGTTCACTATAGTCACTACATGACGTAGGCTTACACAGAGATAATATAGAATCTTGATTACCATATAGAATGACTTAGGATGACTTAGCTTTCACAGAAGACGTTAGCATTGAAAGGGTTGGCATTTAACGTTTAAAAATATAATAATAATAATACTAGTTTTGACTTGGGAATGTTGAAGCAGTGAAACCTGCCACACGGTGTTTGTTTTAATTAAGTCTCATCCTCACAACTCCTTACTAACTGTTTTCTTTCAAAACTTCTTTTCTAGACTTCCCCTGCAGTGCTCGTACTCATTCCATTATCACAGCCTATCACTTTTCTTGAAATTCTACAACTTGACATAACTTTAACTAATGAACCGACAGAAGTAGAAAATTCAGACATTCCGCAGACTTCAACTTTAATATAAAAAAAAGGTTTTTGACATTTTTGTTGTCTTTCTTCTTTTAATATTTTAATATTTCCACAAAAAAAAAAGAACCAAAACAACCCCCCCCCCCCCCCCCCCAAAAAAAAAAAACCGTTAACAGAAGCTAAATAACAATATAAATAAAAACGATATTTCGAAACGTGAACCAGTTCCTCCCAGTTTTACTCTGTGATCCTCGGGGAACAAAAGCGTCAATGAGGTGAAACCCATACTTACTCGAAACGAATCCTAACCAAATGACGCAGTTTTCCCCACCATCTTGAAATGTATCACATAAACATTGGAAATAGCGACGGCTCAAACTTTGAAGCTAACATTGATTTGTATCTTTTAATTTCAGACAAGATTTTAGGGTTTTTATACGTTTGACATCTGCATCATGTTAAAAATAATGTCAGATTTTTAGATCGTAGTCACGCCATCGAAACATAGTCTCGTCATAACCACTTAACCCAGGGGCTCTCAGCCTGTAGGTCGCGACCCCTTCGGGGGTCGAAAGACCCTTTCACAGGGGATCGCGTGAGACCATCGGGAAACGCATACTCTATAGTTATGAAGTAGCAACGAAAATAATTTTGTGGTTGGGGGGTCACCACAACACGAGGAACTGTATTAATGGGTCGCGGCATTAAGACGGTTGAGAACCACTGAATTAACCTCTTCTTTGAGCACACACTTGTCCATCGGTCATCTTGAACGAGTATCGTGTGATGTAACTCAAACTTTCGCCAGCCAGCCTGTGATACCCGTTTCTCACATGATCCAAAAATCATGAGTGTCCTCTCTCAATGCGCGTTGCCCTGTTATAATTCCAACCTTTATCAGCCATAACAGAAAACCCTTTCTATCATTATCTTTTTAGGCATGATATTTAACAATGCCCGTTCCTTGTGTTATACTGGTCTTTGTCCATCTACTTATTCAGCGTTACTACATTAACTGATCTCTAACATTATGTATACGTTCACTCAGATTAGACTCAGTGGCGTAGTGAGGTAGTGGACAAGGGGGGGCATCATGCCCCGGGCGCTACTCACAAAGGGGCGCCAAATGGTATATTTTACTATAATATTGTATGGTTTTCGAATAGGGGGCGCTAAAAGGGTATTGGGGGGCGCTAAAAAGGTATTGTTCCCCGGGCGCGAGTTAAGCTCGCTACGTCACTGATTAGAATACCAGGAAACATCTTTAAAACTTAAAAACACATCAAGCCGTCATGACGCAGGCAGACACCCCACACCCCCTAAGAATCCCTACCGCCCCTCACCCCCTCTCGAGTCCTGACCATCCATCATGATGTGACTAACCGTACGTATTTACCAGGACACTCGGAGCTGCATAGGACCATCCTTTATCGATTGCCGCGTGCTTCCTTCGGTTCCTACAATTTCCTATAAGTAACTTTGAGATCAGTGCCACGACTAATTACGTCCGACTGATTTGTGGGGCGGTGGGACTGGCAGGGGTCAATGGTGGGTTGGGGGAGAGAGAGAGACCATAATATGAGTCAGTAGAAGTAATTAAATGAGTCATTGTTGAGTCATTGGGTTTATTAAATAAATTATATTGAGTTATTTGGTATGAATAAGACCATGTTGAGTTTGTATCGAATTAACTATATTTTATTGAGCAAGCAGTTCCGGTAAAGGAGCCATTATTGTATTTGTAGGTCACTGTATGAGTAACTGTGAGTAAGTAGGTCACTAAATTATTTGCTATTGAGTTAGTAGGTCAAGCATGTTATAATTGTGGAATATTTTGTAGATTCTTATATTAGATCTTTTGGAGTCAACAGGGTAAGATTTGTTAGGGTATGGAGGATATGGATTGTATGGAGGATATGGATTGTATGGAGGATATGGATTGTATGGAGGATATGGATTGTATGGAGGATATGGATTGAGCATAAGGAGTGATAGAATAAACGGTTACGTCATTGAGTCACTAAGTGGTGAGTCCAGGCAATGCGAGCATTTCTATTGAGTCATTCAATGATATCTGTGGGTGTCAGCTTAAGACGCGATACCAAATGGCGAGTCGAAAGAATATAGGAAGAACCACAGTGAAGAAATTATTAAAATAATGGATGATGCGGTAAAAAAATGGATTTAGTGAAATGCTTATGATTAAGTAAAATAATGTCTTGTAAAATAATGGATGCATTGGCACGGGTTTATATCGCCCGGGTGGGGTGCTAAACTTACCCCCCCCCCACACACTTCTACGATAAAACCCCTCTGTAGTTGGCTGAAAATTCCGCCCCTACATATAAAGAAAATAAGTGCCGCCCGGGGCAGAACGCCCTCTCCGTACCACTTTCCGCACCACTTATTGGATGGTTCAGTAAAATAATGGTAATAGTAAATCTACTAACAATATGGATGGGCGATTTTGTTAAAAAAATGGATGTGTCTGTAACGTGATTGTAGAGATGATATAGTATAAGAGGATTTAGATGAGATGATATAGTATAAGAGGATTTAGATGAGGTGATATAGTATAAGAGGATTTAGATGAGATGATATAGTATAAGAGGATTTAGATGAGATGATATAGTATAAGAGGATTTAGATGAGATGATATATTATAAGAGGATTTAGATGAGATGATATAGTATAAGAGGATTTAGATGAGATGATATAGTATAAGAGGATTTGGATGAGATGATCTTTCAGTATCTTAGAGAAGGGCGACACACGTGACATATATTTATCGTGTGCGTGTTTAATTGGTGGAAAGGCTACCTGTTAAAACAATAAACATTCGATGTAACCCGGAGTAAACCAAATTCATAAGATACTCTCTCAAAGCCAGGTATACAAGTACGGTATGTTTTTCTTGACAGCTGTCACAGCTCATGAGTGATATAAAATTTGATATAAACACACCCATTTTGTGTATGTGTATGTGTGTCTTAAGAAATACGGCGTCGCACATCTCCCAAGGTGTGACTTTCGGGCACATCTTTTCGGACTCCGACTCCAACACTTTGACCCAACGTTGCCTAACTCTCCTCCACAGTTTCCCCAGTACTCATGACAGTCGCTGACAACCGCTCGGACCAGTAACCACGTGAACAAATCAATAGACAGCCTTGTTTCGCTTCAACCCCCCCCCCCCCACTTTTTATTCCACATCCCGGGGGGGGGGGGGGAAAGTAAAAACAACTTCTAATTTTTTTCTTTCTCTTGATTAAATCCTGATATATTTATAAATAATGAATTAGATTTGTTTCCATGCTATGAATGAACTGGCCGTACCATGGCGTAACGGGTTTTAGTTGTGTGGAGGGCATTTGAGATGAAATAATCCATTTATTGGATACCATGATTTTTTTTATTTTTAAAAACGTGTTTTAATCGGGACTTTGAAGGTACTATCTCAGTTAGAGCTGAGACGGGTACAGTTTTGTACACCAGGTACGGGTACTATCCCAGTTAGAGCTGAGACGGGTACAGTTGTGTACACCGGGTACGGGTCCGGGTTTTTTTAGGAAATACCCGGCAGGTCCGAGTCCTTGTGTTAAAAAATGAGTTGTCTTCTCATTTTCTTTCACGTGTTCCACCTAATGGGAAGACGTGAAATGTCCATGTGATAGAACCAGTAGAGATGACGACAGCCTCAAAGTGGAAGGCGACAAAATGCGAATTGCTTAGCAATATAATCCTAACCCAGCGGTTCGCAAAAATTTTTTTTTTATTACCCCGGCTCTTAATAACATTTGCCAAGTTGTGGCGATCCACAACACAGAATTTTACCTTGACAGTGAGAAACGGGTGTTGAGGGGAAAAAAAAAAAAGGGGGGGGGATAAAAATGTGTTAGAACTGACTGTCAAAGACGTACTATTATTTTGATAAAGGGTTAGAGGAAGCAGAAATGGGGGCTAAATGCTCAATATATATACATATACAGCCTCATCCGCTCCAACGGAACTTGCCGGCAACACTGCCTGAATGCGCTGGACATATTGATCTGTTTTCAATCGATTTTGCATTCAGTCTCACTCTTCCTTTCCTTACGAGGTCTTTTGAATTTATCCCCCCCCCCCCCCAAAACCCCCTTTAAAAAAAGAAAGTTTGTATTTGGGGGGAAAAAATCCCTTCCCCACTCCGTCGGGGCCTTGAGATCACGTGACATCCAGCTGCCAAGATGGTCGTCAAGTTTCTACTGATAGAGTAGCCAGATTCGGACTATGCTCAAGTGGTTCAACTATCCACACGTAACTCACCGGTCCTGGATCACTGGAGCTTTGTGAAATTCGTAAGACGTGTGTCCTTAACTAGAATACGACAGCGTCATTCGCGCATGCGCAAACACAAATAACTGTGCCAGTTTAAATACATTTTATTTACGGGGGGGTCTCTACTCTCTTATAAGTCTCTACTCTCTTATAAGTCTCTACTCTCTTATAAGTCTCTACTCTCTTATATGCCTCTACTTTCTTATGTCTCTACTCTCTTATAAGACTCTACTCTCTTATATGTCTCTACTTTTTTATATATCTCTTTTCTGCTATATGTCTCTACTCTGTTATATGTCTCTACTCTGTTATATGTCTTTACTCTGTTATATGTCTCTACTCTGTTATATGTCTCTACTCTGTTATATGTCTTTACTCTGTTATATGTCTCTACTCTCTGTTATATGTCTCCGCTCTGTTTTATGTAATATGTCTCTACTTTGTTATATGTCTGTAATCTCGTTATGTGTTTCTATTATCACAATTTATCAACCATTTGTTTTTCAACCATGTGTCTTGCTGAAAGTTGGTATGTCTTTAGTTCGTATGTCTTTTGTTGGCATGTCCTTAGTTGACATGTCCTTAGTTGACATGTCTTTAGTTGACATGTCTTTAGTTGACATGTCTTTAGTTGACATGTCCTTAGTTGACATGTCCTTAGTTGACATGTCCTTTGTTGGCATGTCCTTATCATGTATGTCTTTAATTGTTTAATTGGCTGTCACCTATTTACCGCTCACCCAGTGCCCTGGTCGAATCAAATGGTGTCCAAAACAGACAAACCATTTTACAAATTAATTTCGTTCATCTTAAAATGTTTACAAAACTCTGCCCTCTCGTCATTCCCCGTTAAAATAAATTGTCGATGTGGCCAATTTAAAAAAAAAATGAATATGTCCTTGCTTTGTTTGGAATCTTAACATACAAACAGACGAATAGGAATGGAAACAAACAAACACACAAGCAAACTGTGTTTTTTTCTTTATCACCCCGAACCCAGCATGAAGCTCTCCATCCTCCTTAGGCCTGATGATGAGCCCTCGCTGTCTCCTCCCGGCCTGATTGAATTTGATGTCCTCCACTCGCCTGTCGTCTATCGATCGGTTTCTAATGCAATCTATTTTTAATTCCCCCCCCCCCCCCCACACACCTTTTGGCCGAGCCGTACTGCTGGAATGTTTCAAAATAATTTAAACCCTTTACCATCCAACTGTTTCTTTACATCAAGGCCGCGTCTCAGTGGCGTAGCGAGGGGGGGGGGCAAGGTGGGCATCATGCCCCGGGCGCTACTCACAAAGGGGCGCCAAATGGTATATTTTACATATAATATTGTATGGTTTTCGAATAGGGAGGGCGCTCAAAAGGTATTGTGCCCCGGGCGCGAGTTAAGCTCGCTACGCCACTGCCGCGTCTATACATTTCTTACTACCCGAATGCGATCTCTCGGTGGTAGTGACACACTTCCTATTTAATTTATTCGATATTTAATGGTGCATCGACTCTTTATGGGACTGAATCTAACCAGTGGGTTACCTGACTGAGAGAACTAGGTACACTGTATAACTGGTACAAGTACGTAGATCAGCCATGGCTTGACAGTTGACCAGGTCAATTGGGCAGTCAGTCCCAGGGCTTGACAGTTGACCTAGTCAATGGGGGTAGCCAGTCCCAGGGCTTGACAGTTGACCTAGTCAATGGGCAGCCAGTCCCAGGGCTTGACAGTTGACTTAGTCAATGAGCAACCAATCCTAGGGCTTGACAATTGACCTAGTCAATGAGCAGCCAGTACCAGGGCTTGACAGTTGACCTAGTCAATGAGCAGCCAGTCCCAGGGCTTGACAGTTGACCTAGTCAATGAGCAACCAGTCCTAGGGCTTGACAGTCGACCTAGTCAATGAGCAGCCAGCCCCAGGGCTTGACAGTTGACCTAGTCAATGGGCAGCCAGTCCCAGGGCTTGACAGTTGACCTAATCAATGAGCAGCCAGTCCCAGGGCTTGCCAGTTGACCTAGTCAATGAGCAACCAGTCCGAGGTGTTCGTATCAACAAAGCATCAGCCGCCAAGTCAGAAACTTCAATACTTTAAGTCAGTGTTTCACAACCTTTTCTACATGCTACATCCCTTACGACTTGTTTTATAACATATCACAACCCCAAAGCTACGATATTAGGTGCTTAACTAAGTCTCGCCCCAAAGCTACGAGGTGAGGTGCTTAACTAAGTCTCGCCCCATCTAAAAAAAAAGTAACAACTAAATGTAAATTTGAAGAACAAAAATTGACTTCTATATTTTAAAATTTGAATTAAAAAGACAATTGCAGTATTTATAATAATAAACGTGGTTTATCTTCTCTGCTATAGGTGATTTGTGGTTTTTTTCCCCTCTAGGCTCATATTTTAAAGACATATTTGAATTGATCCCTTATGAAAGTTAGCGTTGAACCATTGCAACTACTAGCAGAGCAACTGTAACCGGGGAAGGGGGGGGAGCTCCTAAATACAGGCAAAGCAGCCAACTAACTGCTGGGAGCGCCCAATGCTGGGGGCGTCATTTTCATACCAAACAAAAATTTGGTTAATGCTGTTCATAGGAAATAAGTGTCACATACATCAGTGGTTCTCAAACGTCCTAATGCCACGACCCTTTAATACAGTTCCACGTGTTGTGGCGCCCCCCAACTACAAAATTATTTTCGTTGCTACTTCACAACTGTAGGATATATGTGTTTTCCGATGGTCTTAGGCGACCCCTGGGGAAGGGTCGTTTGACCCCCCCCCCCCCAAGGGGTCGCGGTCCACAGATTGAGAACCGCTGACGTAGAGCAACTCTTCGGTAACAGGCCTATTGTTTTAACAAGCAAAAGAGAAATAAGGGTACATCACTCTGTTTTAATACAATAATTGGACAGCTCAAACCAAATTTAATTTTGTTAAAACAACTTGTAGACGGTTAGAAAACAATGGCGTTCATTGATAAACAATATTTAGTGGATTGCTTAAATTTTTTGAATGAAAAAATACTTTGAATTAGAATAGAAATGAAAATATTTTTTGGGGTAAAACTAATTAATAATTAGGGCACTTTTGATAACAGAAATAGTTTTTTCGATTGAACTACTTTTTAAAAAAAATGTTTTTATTTTTTTGAAATCCTTTAAATTAACTTGTATTTTGATCATGGCTGGCAAAATCTTTGGACGGCTAATTGACCCAGTTCCCGTCAAACTATGTAGCTGAAACTTGGCACGTAGAATCGTTGCAGATCGCAACACATTCTATCAAATTTTCACCTCCCTCACCCCCCCCCCCAGGTTTTTTTTAAAAAAAAGATACGTTTTTCCTGATTATAGAGATGTCATCGGCGCTTTTGCAATCAAAATAACCAGAAAAAAATTGCTGGAATAGTTAACTAGTATGATGCAAATTATTATTATTTTAACTTTTAAAAAAACCCACTAAAATTTAGAACTGCCTGGGGCACCAAACATTGCCTGGGGCACCAAACATTGCCTGGGGCACCAAACATTGCCTGGGGCACTAAACATTGCCTGGGGCGCCAATATAGCTGAGGCCAGCCCTGACTGTAACAATTTCGACCGTAACTAAGGGTGTCAATGCAAGCATACTATACCCTTGAAATTACGCCATATTTCGGGTCAAACACTAATATCAAGCTATAAGTGGAAATATAGATTATGACTTGTGTTTTTTTTTTAAATCTGTTTCCTGACAGCAAAATGAATTCATTCTCTTTTAGCGGTACCGTAATTGAATAGGCAGCCATTTAAAACTGTATCTTGAACTGTTTGCATACGAAAAACCAATAAGTTAATGGCTTTAATTTGATTATAATGAAGTAGAAATGATACAATGTAACGTTTTGACGTCCCCAAATTAAACTTGTATTTTGATTTTTGCCCAATTCCAACCGCAATCCCCTTAAACAAAAGCACTGATATTGTAACATATATTGTTTTTCGGGAGCTATTTTTCATCCGCACTTTCACCGAATCTGCGTTTTACCCTCGCGCACAATATCGAGGTTCCGGTGCATTTAATCTTGTTCCTTCCTTCGCCAGGGCGGTGGTTGTCCATGGTTGCCCGTGGTTGTCCATGGTTGCCCATGGTTCTCCATGGTTGCCCGTGGTTCTCCAAGGTTGTCCATGGTTGCCCGTGGTTGTCCATGGTTGCCCGTGATTGCCCGTGGTTGCCCATGGTTTTCCATGGTTGCCCATGGTAGCACATGGTTGCCCGTGGTTGTCCATGGTTGCCCGTAGTTGTCCATGATTGTCTATGGTTGCCCGTGGTTGTCCATGGTTGCCCGTGGTTGCCCCATAAATAGCGTTCATCAGTTCCACTGAATATAATTGTTCGTCGGCAGCAGCATGTGTTGGAGTGAAGTTTGTGATCGCTACCATCCCCCTTATTTGTGTTTAATCAAAATAGATCCACCGGTGAACGTAACCCAATTTTAACAAATGATCGATCCTATTTGCCCATTACGCCACTGACCCCCCCCCCAAAAAAAACCCCCCCCATCAAAAACGCCTTCTACGTACAAAAATCCTGATGACATCACTAAACAATTTGTTCCTTTAAGCCAGTGGTTCTCAACCTTCTTAATGCCTCGACACTTACTTACAGTTCCTCACATATTGTGGCGACCCCCAACCACAAAATTATTTTCGATTCTTATTCATAACTCTAAGGTATATATATTTTCCGATGGTCGTAGGCGACCCCTTTGAAAAGGGTTGCTCGACCCCCATTGGGGTCGCGACCCACAGGTTGAGAACCGCTGCTTTAAGCTTCTCATCAACGACAAATTTAAGATCTGGACGTAAATGAGTGGACAGGCGAAGGTTTAATGGGCTGTAACTTGGAGTTTTTTTAAGTTACGACAAAGTGGCAATATTTACTTTGCATTAAGGAGCAGGCTTATTTTTACATATTTGAATTTAATTTTTTTAAATATGTTATTGGGGGGGGGGGATGAAAACCAAAAGCTTGCCAATTAGGCCTGGGTCCTGGGTTGTATTCTGTCAAGGTGATTTTATGTTTCTTTTTGTAATTAAAACATGTTTTCTCATGCTGACCATCGATAAATACATTATTTTAGCTCCCAGTTAGGGAGTCTATAAAACAGTTTTAGATGTTGTTCTCGTTGTTCTTGTTTTTTTGTGTGGTAAAAACAACGAAACAAAACAATAATTATTCTCCACTTTTAATATGGCTGCATATTCCCGTTGCATGTTGTTGTTTCTTGTTGTTGTAAAGAAGTACCCGGGGTAGTGTGTCAACAAAACACTCAATAAAACAAAAACATCAAACAAACAAAAAAAAAAAAAAAAAAAACCAACAACAATTATTTTCCACTTTTTAATATGACTGCAGATTCTCATTAATGCAGTCCGAACACATTATTTAAAAAAAGAATTACCTTGCGGTTTAACGATCCATCACATCTATTCTCAACCATTTTTTTAACACCTGGAGATTCGAAGGATAGGAGAAATAATTGACAGGCTGCCGTGGCAAAAAATATAACAATGAATTTCTTTACATCATAGTTTGATCTATGGGTTTTTTAATACATCATAGAAACAATCTTTAAGCAGTTATCTCTGTCCTGCACATCACCATTCCAATGAGCCAGTTTTTTTTAAATTATTTTTTAAAATCGCTCATTCATCATATTTTTAAATGTTTTTTTTTTAGAGGGATGAATATGACTGTGGGTTTCACAAAGTTTCCATCCAAGCCTTATTCAACACGGAGCTCCCGAAATATGAGTTTCCCTCAAGCAGAAACCCATCTCTCCTGCGTTGAAAAAGGTTTGAAAATAAATCTTCCCTTTCGTAGCTACCACATTTGTGCCCGGAGAAAGAGATGTTGATACTGCAAGCAGCTGCTGCCCAAAGTTCTCTTTGTCAATCTGGGTGACCACATGAGCAGCTCTCGTCCGGATGGTCCCGCTACATTTCACCATCGGACACAAACGAATCATAAGTTCAACGCCGGTAACATCTTCGCGGATCGGAGATAAATCTCTGCGGGCAGACACTGCACCGCGAGCCGGTGGTTGAGCACCACTGATCTAGTACATCCAAAAAGTCATAAACATCCAAAACGTTTTTTTTGCGAATTTTAATAGGCTTATTTTTCGATAAATGCATGTAACGTAAAAAAACAAAAAAGTTTCCAATTTCCGAGTTATAATATTTTAAATGGATGGCGAAATGTATCTTAATCGAACATTTCTACTCGAATGTACCTCGTCTCTTTGAAAAATAAAAACAAGCGCCGTGTTAAAAAAATATAGATTCCTCAATCCAAGACAATGGTCGGAGCTCAAGATAACACAGGCGCTCAAGATAACACAGGCGCTCAAGATAACACAGGCGGTACAGGAAGTTGATTTGAGAGAAAATGTCGAAAGAAAAAAAAAATCAATAGAACTATTTATACAAGAAGAAGATTTAAGTACTTTTTATCAATGAGGCACTCCCCCACAATCCCCAACACGAGAGACGGGCAAGATGCTGGGCCTAAAATATTTAAATGGTATTTTTACGTGGAGGCAGTTTATTGGTCATATGTGGCAGTGGCGTATCGAGGGTTAAGGCCAATAGGGACGGGTCAAGAGTTTCGCCACCCCCTTCCACTAAAAAAACGCTGGAGTGGACTGAAAATGACCCCCCCCCCACCCAAATCCATATAAAGAAAAAAGAATTGCCGCCCAGAGAGACCATCCCGCCCCACACCCACGCACCCCCTTCCTACGCCACTTATGCGTAATTCCGTTTAAAAATACACGCCACTGACTAACGTTTCTACGCCCAAGAATTATTGCGTGTCAGGCGCATTAAAAATAAAATAGAGTGCAGCATATATGATATATCTATACTAAGGCGTCTAGCTCAGGCCGTCTCCATTGCAGGTGTGTTCAATGGGTTGGCCTAACATCTAAAAACATTTTTTATTTAATATCCCTCGACTCATAGTTTCTGATATGAGGCGCATTAGCTAATCAATATCGATCGCGGTATCTTTTCATCGTGTTCAACTGCTACATTATTATCATTATTTTCTTTTGGTAATCTGCTGAATGAGACCACGTGATCGTCTAACAATGGTTTCCCACGCGCCATGACAGCTCAGCACGCCACCACGTCCCAGTCATCAAGGGGCATAATCCACTCATTTCTCGTGAAAATGAAGACCCCCCCCCCCCCACCCCCACGGCAAACAATTGATAAAATCGATACGACGCACTACTTAACTTGTTTTAACAGGTGGAAGACATGACGGCTTAAAATAATAGAAATATTTGTTGAAGTTGATTAGCGCTAACTAGTTCTAGCGGCTCGACGAAAATAATAGAATGCGAATATTTAATCGGACGAAGCATGTTTTAATTTTTTTTTAATTTTGGGGGCAACATATTTTATATTACTTACTTATCGTAGATAAATTATTGTTGTGACGGAAGTTTAATTTAAATTCTTTTTTAGGGAAAAAAAATATTAAAAATGAAATGTATGAACAAGATATGTCAGGTGTGGCGCCCCAACGGTCCAACGACTAAGGGACATGATGCTGATGATGATGAACAAGATTATTTCGACTTGGAATCGAACCCAACTTCATAGGCTCGGCGGGCCGAGAACTCCACCAATCGATGAAAACTTTCAAACATTTTTACAGAACTAAAGACAAAATATGATTTTAACATTATAAATTTTTTTATTTATTGACTTTTATATAAAAAAAAGTATCTATATATTGGTAACGTTACGACGGGGTCGTTATTCAAATGAATCGCTAACCCCTCCTTAAGTCAGAATTTAGCGCAGCCAATGTTTCTTTACCGCAATTTTAAGCATGTGGTCCACAGTGTGTCTTAAACAGTTTGACCCAAAAGTTGCGCACCCTACATGAGCGAGGAAGGAAAGGCAGTTAAACGTAATGGAAATTCAAAATTTAAAAAATAGAATCAAGCTGAACCGATAAAAACTGTTCGAGTTCTAATCGATTGATGCGGACGTCGTGTGACGTTTGAGTGAGTAATTCAGTAGGCCGTCTGGCCAGACTCATGAATAACTCAGCATTGTTGTGTGTGCGCGCGTGTGTGTGAGTGTGTGTGAGAGTGTGTGAGTGTGTGTGAGAGTGTGTGAGTGTGTGTGAGAGTGTGTGAGTGTGTGTGAGAGTGTGTGAGAGTGAGAGAGGTTCGTCTTTACCGTGGAGGCTGTAGGGTTTTTCTATACTGTGGTCGGTATATTGTCTACTTTAGGGCCGTTCTCTACTGTGGTGGGTATATTGTCTACTTTAGGGCCGTTCTCTACTGTGGTGGGTATATTGTCTACTTTAGGGTCGTTCTCTACTGTGGTGGGTATATTGTCTACTTTAGGGTCGTTCTCTACTGTGGTGGGTACATTGTCTACTTTAGGGCCGTTCTCTACTGTGGTGGGTATATTGTCTACTTTAGGGCCGTTCTCTACTGTGGTGGGTATATTGTCTACTTTAGGGCCGTTCTCTACTGTGGTGGGTATATTGTCTACTTTAGGGTCGTTCTCTACTGTGGTGGGTATATTGTCTACTTTAGGGTCGTTCTCTACTGTGGTGGGTATATTGTCTACTTTAGGGTCGTTCTCTACTGTGGTGGGTATATTGTCTACTTTAGGGTCGTTCTCTACTGTGGAGGGTAAATTGTATTCTGAAGGGTGGGGGATGGGGGTGGTTCTCTACTGTGTTGGGGTATATTGTCTACTGTAATCGGGGATGCGTTTGTTCTCTGCTGTGGAGAGTAAATGGTGACCTATTCAGGACATCATGATGTTATGTGGGAGATGAGTACCACATCTTTGGCTGATATAAGGGGATGTATATGAACAATGATGCAGTGTAGATGGTTGGTAAGGGATTTTGGGGGGGGGGGGGGAAATGTTTTGAGCTTTTGGTTGTTGGTGTTCACCCCCCTCCTCTCTCCACCCACCAAAATACATTTTAATTTCAGTTTTTATGAAGAAAAAAAAGCATGGGGGAAAAAGACGTAACTATCTGTAAAACTTTCAGAAGACAATGCAATCTACATGTCATCTACATGTCATCTACATGTCATCTACATGTCATCTACATGTCATCTACATGTCATCTACATGTCATCTACGTGTCATCTACATGTCATCTACATGTCATCTACGTGTCATCTACATGTCATCTACATGTCATCTACATGTCATCTACAGCAATTTATCTGTTGATACATTCGCCACCAAGTCAAGCTGTTCTTTAATAAAAGGTATTGCCATTATTTATAGTTTGTACAATTTGAGAACCATCTGATCTGGTCTGGAGATGGTAATAAAAGACGAGTAACAGATGAATTTATCCTTGAGGATTAACTTACTTACGAATGAAAACCCCAGGGATGGCACCTTACCGTGCTCACGAGTACTTAATCTTTAACCGAGAACGCTCCTCAACCCCCACCCCTCCCCCCGTCCCTTTTTTTTCTTTTTTTCTTTCTTCTTTCTATCTAATGATACCATTAGTACAGGAAACCATTAAACCCACCCCCCCCCAACTATTTCACAAACGTTTACATCAACATGAATCAAGAAAAAGTGGGATATCTGTATCTATAGCTTGGTACGACGATTTGTCGTCATATTTTGTACCAAGATTTCGGAGCACTTCCATGATCAGAAATCATTTTTTTTTATCTTGTCAATTCATTCTTTGTACTCGAGTCAAAGCAATAATAACAACTTCAAAGCATGAAATGACATCATCCAACAACCCTTAGTCCCCCATGTTGAGTACTAGACACATCCAACAAAACCTGACAATACCAACGATGTGTCGAAAATACAATCAGAGTTATATATACCATCTTGTCAGAGGTGGTATCATGGCTATCATATATTCTCAGAGTTAGGACCATGGCTATACCATATCTTGTCAGAGGTAGTACCATGGCTATATCATATCTTGTCAGAGGTAGTACCATGACTATATCATATCTTGTCTGAGGTAGGACCAAGTCTATATCAAATATTGTCAGATGTAGGACCATGGCTGCTGGTGGGTGGAGTGCCATTGGCTGTGCCATCGAATATTTTAACTTAACAGTGGCATCGGGCCAGGTGAAGATTGATGAGTTTTTTCTTTGCTGATCACATGAGGTCCCAGAAGATCCCAGACATATCACATGAGGTCCCAGAAGATCCCAGACAGATCACGTGAGGTCCCAGAAGGTACCAGACAGATCACATGAGGTCCCAGAAGATCCCAGACAGATCACATGAGGTCCCAGAAGATCCCAGACAGATCACGTGAGGTCCCAGAAGATCCCAGACAGATCACGGGAGGTCCCAGAAGGTACCAGAGAGATCACGTGAGGTCCCAGAAGATCCCAGACGGATCACATGAGGTCCCAGAAGGTACCAGAGAGATCACGTGAGGTCCCAGAAGATCCCAGACAGATCACATGAGGTCCCAGAAGGTACCAGAGAGATCACGTGAGGTCCCAGAAGATCCCAGACAGATCACGTGAGGTCCCAGAAGGTACCAGACAGATCACGTGAGGTCCCAGAAGGTACCAGACAGATCCGGGAATTTAAAATCTAAAAAAGAAAATGCACGTGGGTGCACCATGGCGTGAAAATAAACACGGTGATAAGAGGTTGCTTTCTTCTCTAGATCATTTTCAAATGCTTCAGACCTTCAATGAATCTAAACAAAATAGACCTCTAATGCAGCGTTCCTCAAATGGTGCTCCAATGCACAGCCGTAGCCCCCATTCAGGAATCTGCCGATGATAATTCCCACTTAACCCACTCATGACGTAACCACACCCTCCAACCCCATTTGTATGGCCTTCAAAGAAATGACAGCAAACCAGGTTCGTGAAAAAAAAGAAAAAAAAAACCTGCAGTCAATGAGACGTCTACCCCCCCTCCCCCCACCCCCAACCCCCGACCCCTGAATAATTCCAAGGCTTCGGGATTCCATGTCCCCTCCGCACAAAGATCGCACGTGCTCGACAGCTGCTATGTGGATTGAGGACGATGGTAACTGCTGTGCAACGTAGATCTTATCCTCCTTACTCCCCCCCCCCTTTTTTTTGTCTTCTACTATATACCACGCGATGTTGTGTAGACACTGCAAAATGATTCTCTGAAAATTAGAAAAAAAAGGCATGTTGCAAATCAAATTTTAAAAAAAAAATATTAATAATATTTTTAAAAAAATAAAAAATCCTTCATTAAATATGACAGAGAATTTGTTTAGGACTCGTTCGTAGATTACGTCAGGCAAAAAATGACCTTTTAGACCCCCTTTCCCTCCTGTCACTAATTCTTTACCCCCCCCCCCCCCGTCCGTGTCACGTCACACCTAATTAAATCAAAACATACATTAAATTTACATAAATATACTAAGATTTTATTATATTTTTAAAAAAAATTCCCATAATGGATTAAAATGTTTAAAAAAAAAAAAAAGTTAATTGAATAAAGCTTTTTTCAAAATGCTAGATTGACCATTGGAAAAACTCTGTGCCAACCAATGAATCAACTGTTACACAAAACTAGGGCCATCCATACCATCAACAATGGCGGACCGTTCATAAAATATTGAAATGTGGCCAATGAAAATCTAATGCGGCGTTTAAGACCTGACGCAGACCTAAGGTGGACCTAATGCAAACCTTTAACGACAGTTATTGGCAACATGTATTGATCTGCATTGATGTAGGGCTGCAGACGGGAAAGTAGCCACAATAAAACTATGGGCCATGGCCATGGGCCTAACGCCGGGCTTTTGGGGTGGGTGTGGGATGGGTGGGGTAGATATATGATGTTTGCGAAGAAGAAGGGTGTGGGGGTAGAGGCACGGGTGGCTATCCTTATCACCAGTTCAAGCAATCTTAGAGCACCACATATTTTCACGTGTTTTCTTGATAAGGAGGTGATGTAGCCATGCATTTGAGGATAATAGAACATTTATAGAACAATGTAACGTCTGATAAGATTAAGGCTTTTTATGGAGCAGTGTACGGTACGAGACGATAAGGCTATTTATAGAATGCTATGTTACGGAGAATAATGATATTCACAACACTGTATTTATATAGTAGAGTATAGGCTAATATCGTGTTTGACGCAATAGTTATTACTCTTCTAGGTCAACTCTGGCCACTGTACCACTAGGTCAACTCTGTCCACTGTAGCACTAGATCAACTTGGCCACTGTACCACTAGGTCAACTCTCGCCACTGTACCACTAGGTCAACTCTGGCCAATGTACCACTAGGTCAACTCTGGCCAATGTACCACAAGGTCAACTCTGCCAATGTACAACTAGGTCGACTCTGGCCAATGTACCACTAGGTTAACTCTGGCCACTGTACCACTAGGTCCACTCGGGCCATTGTACCACAGCCAGAGGGTGAGGACAAAAAAGATGTTGGAGACGGACTCATCGTCAAAAAAAAAAAAAAAGAAGTGGGTGGGAGGGTCAAGTATTGAACAAACATGATCATTCCGTTAAAATTTACCACTACACTGTCTGGGTTCAAAACCACCCCGTGGGGTTATCATTAAAAGACATTTTGGAGAAAGGATCAGTCAAAGGATCCAGTTAATAGAAACGACACAAGTCTAAATTGCGAACTGTTTCCCCCGCACACCGTTTCCTCACAAACAGCTATTAAGCCCGAGTCTCGTTCATCCATGATTCTTCTCACATGCCCCCCAAACCGGCATGTGTAATGAGAGAGTCCCCACGGATAACCGTGCCAGCGGCTATCCGGGTAGAGCCCTAAGGGCAGCGGTTCTTAAAATAAAATATTCATGCATGAGGTGGGGTATAAACATGAGATGATGATGTATTGGCATAAAGAGTCTGCTCATTTTATAACTTGAAATAATGAGTGGATAAGAGACTGTTTTCTACTGTGGGTTTCTTATAGTGCAATCCCTTTGGCCAACAAAACATGTTCATCACTCAGTCCTCTTAAACTGTTTCTTCTGTGTATGTTGAATTTAAAATTTACATAATTTGGTTTTAACTCCAAATGCTCAACTAACATAATTAAACAAAGGATCTGAGAGAGAAAGTACTACAATAAAGACAAGGTGTATTTACAAGGGAAAAAAAAGGAGAAAAATAAGAACAAAAATAAGATCGTTTAAACCGTTTGAGGATCTCTGACCCTGCGGGACTTCACCAGACTGCTAGATATATCGATCTGGGCGCATTACCATGCCCTCCGACCACCGTTCCCTCCCCCTCCCACTAACCCACACTTTCTCATTTCGCATCTCATTTCCCACCCCCTCCCCTCTTTCCCCCTACACCCCTCTGATTGACTCCTGTACTACTAACCCTTGGACCACTCCCTCCCTACCCCAACTCTTCATCCCCACCCCCACCCCCCATTCTGCGTCCGAACGGTGCTGGCAGAACACTAGATCGATGTCGACCGCTGTGTTGTAGTCGCAGACATTCGTGGCGAACGTCGGATCGGGTTTACCCGAAGCATCCCAGATTTCGTGTTCTACACTCAGCTCGCGCGTCACTGAGAGAAGAGCGGGGGCAAAGGGGGGGGGGGGAGAAAAATGTGGGGTGGGGAGGAAAGGCCGGCCCTTTGAAAAACTGCTCACCTAACAAAGGGCCGGCCATGCAGATGTTGCCCGTTGCGACAGATGTGTTAGACACGGGTCCTTTTTAATTAGATTTAGGCCCCTCGCGCTAGGCTACTTTTCAGTATAGTTGTTATTTGTAACAACGGATGACACGAATATTCGCTCATGTCGTTCACTTGATATGTTAGTTTTTTTCCCAACGCTAGGCGTCAACAGTGCCATCTCACATACGTGTTTCTATTCTTGTTGTTGAAAGATAAAACGATATTTTAAAATATACTTTAAAAACAACACGCTTCTCCAGAAGTGTACTAAAAATATCAAATAACTGTCCAACAAAACAGAGTTGTTACATTCGTACGATTAAAAAAAAAAAGCCTTTGGCCCCCATGAAATACAATAATGTCGATTGTCGTATGACTTTGGCAAAGACAATGTTGGTCACATGTCCCCAATTTGCATTGCTGCACGTAAGTGTTATGTGACACATTTGTTATGAGACACATTTGTTATGTGACACATTTGTTATGAGACACATTTGTTATGTGACACATTTGTTATGAGACACATTTGTTATGTGACACATTTGTTATGAGACACATTTGTTATGTGACACATTTGTTATGTGACACATTTGTTATGAGACACATTTGTTAAATGACAAAATTGTAAAGGGACACACTTCTTATGTCACACATTTGTTATGTGACACATTCGATATATGACACGTTTGTTATGATACAGATTAATTCATCACGGTTGACACGAGCTCTCACAACTGCCAAGCATTAATGTTGCATGCGCACATCGATCGTGATCCTGACAAGTGCGATGAAACTAGCGATGCCGCTGCGTGCGTGTCTTTGCGATTTGAAAACAACATTGAGTTCATGGGCACAGCACGCTTTATATGATAATAGGACTGTAACGAATCAGACCATATGACTGTAACGAATCAGACCATATGACTGTAACAAATCAGACCATATGACTGTAACAAATCAGACCTTATGACTGTAACGAATCAGACCATATGACTGTAACAAATCAGACCATATGACTGTGACGAATCAGATCATATGACTGTAACAATTCAGACCATATGACTGTAACAAATAAATCCATATGACTGTAACGAATCAGATCATATGACTGTAACAAATCAGATCATATGACTGTAACAAATCAGACCATATGACTGTAAAGAATCAGACCATATGACTGTAACAAATCAGACCATATGACTGAAACGATCCGATCATGTGACTGTAACAAATCAGACCATATGACTGTAACAAATCAGACCTTATGACTGTAACGAATCAGACCATATGACTGTAACAAATCAGACCATATGACTGTGACGAATCAGATCATATGACTGTAACAATTCAGACCATATGACTGTAACAAATAAATCCATATGACTGTAACGAATCAGATCATATGACTGTAACAAATCAGATCATATGACTGTAACAAATCAGACCATATGACTGTAAAGAATCAGACCATATGACTGTAACAAATCAGACCATATGACTGTAACGAATCAGACCATATGGCTGTAACGAATCAGACCATATGACTGTAACGAATCAAACCATATGACTGTAACGAATCAGACCATATGGCTGTAACAATATGACTGTGACGAATGTTATTTATATAACATATATAAATAACTTAGTGACGTCATTGAGTAGACAAGGATGTGGCGTTGTAGTTTACCATTTAAATAATTGAAAAAAAATAAAAAAAATAATGAAAGACAAGAAAAAACGTCCTAAATGTCTATAGAACAAGATCTTGTTGTTGAGAGGCATCACGTGCTACTCATAGTACTTGCGTTAAAATTGATTTTAAAAAAGGTGTTTTTTTGTTTTTTTATTATTTTACAACTAAGAACTTTCTGGCGCTGGCCACTAAGCTCGCGATGGACAAAATCGAAATTTGTATTTTAACTTAGGTTTAGATGTCGAACTCATAATAAACATGTTTTTAGATGTATTATTCATAAAAAACATGTTTTTAGATGTATTATTTATAATAAACATGTTTTTAGATGTATTATTCATAATAAACATGTTTTTAGAAGTATTATTTATAATTAACATGTTTTTAGATGTATTATTCATAATAAACATGTTTCCAGACATCTTACTTTGCTTGATCGCTATTCGGCCCCCCCCCCTCCCCCCCCCCCCCCCACACGTTTTTTTTATTTCTTTGAAATAAAAAAATCCCACCACCAGTCCTATAATTTTCCCATTATACTTTTGGTGATTTCTTGATTTCGTTTTTAGCCACCATTGTTTCTGGTAAAAATATTATAAGGGAACCACTGTGGGGGGGGGGGCGCTCTGATATTGTATTATCCTTTATTTACGACACAATTTGTGCAAGAAGCAGTCAAGCGATTTACGTGTATTGTTCCCCATTTTTATGGCAAGTGTCCCGCCCAGGACTCGTTAATGAATAATTGATTCGTCACTATACATAAATAATAGGCATACTTTTATATTTCAAACATATTGCAATTGACCTACTTTCTCTTTGGAACATCAATATTTTAAGGTCTCGCGCATTCAAAGGCAGGCCATTTGTCTGGTGAGATGATGAATTCAGTTAATAATGTGTTAGCAGGCGGGATTTGGTGGTGGTGATGGTGGGAGGGGGGGGGGACTCCGGGCGTATAATAGAACAGCGCCCGTGTGGCCGTAAATCATACTCACGTGACCGTGACAGATGACAAGGCGCGTGTCGTCAGGTGAACACATGTCGTACGTAACTCAAGGGGTGGGGGTGGGGGGAGGTTTTCCACTGTTTCATTGTTTTTACACGTAGGGTATTAATGGCGTCTTTTAAGGTTATTCATGGTCTCATAGGGCAATGCCACTCAGAGTGGTGGTCCCATAGGGCAATGCCACTCAGAGTGGAGGTCCCATAGGGCAATGCTACTCAGAGTGGTGGTCTCATAGGGCAATGCCACTCAGAGTGGTGGTCTCATAGGGCAATGGCACCTAGAGTGGTGGTCTCATAGGGCAATGCCACTCAGAGTGGTGGTCTCATAGGGCAATGGCACTCAGAGTGGTGGTCTCATAGGGCAATGCCACTCAGAGTGGTGGTCTCATAGGGCAATGGCACTCAGAGTGGCGGTCTCATAGGGCAATGCCACTCAGTGTAAGAGCTCATAGGGCAATGCCACTCAGAGTGGTGGTCTCATAGGGCAATGCCACTCAGAGTGGTGGTCTCATAGGGCAATGCCACTCAGAGTGGCGGTCTCATAGGGCAATGCCACTCAGAGTGGTGGTCCCATAGGGCAATGCCACTCAGAGTGGGGGTCTTATAGGGCAATGCCACTCAGAGTGGCGGTCTCATAGGGCAATGCCACTCAGTGTAAGAGCTCATAGGGCAATGCCACTCAGAGTGGTGGTCTCATAGGGCAATGCCACTCAGAGTGGCGGTCCCATAGGGCAATGCCACTCAGAGTGGGGGTCTTATAGGGCAATGCCACTCAGAGTGGCGGTCTCATAGGGCAATGCCACTCAGTGTAAGAGCTCATAGGGCAATGCCACTCAGAGTGGTGGTCTCATAGGGCAATGCCACTGAGAGTGGTGGTCTCATAGGGCAATGCCACTCAGAGTGGCGGTCTCATAGGGCAATGCCACTCAGAGTGGTGGTCCCATAGGGCAATGCAACTCAGAGTGGCGGTCCCATAGGGCAATGCCACTCAGAGTGGCGGTCCCATAGGGCAATGCCACTCAGAGTGGCAGTCCCATAGGGCAATGCCACTCAGAGTGGTGGTCTCATAGGGCAATGCCACTCAGAGTGGTGGTCTCATAGGGCAATGCCACTCAGAGTGGTGGTCTCATAGGGCAATGCCACTCAGAGTGGCGGTCTCATAGGGCAATGCCACTCAGAGTGGTGGTCTCATAGGGCAATGCCACTCAGAGTGGCGGTCCCATAGGGCAATGCCACTCAGAGTGGGGGTCTTATAGGCAATGCCACTCAGAGTGGCGGTCTCATAGGGCAATGCCACTCAGTGTAAGAGCTCATAGGGCAATGCCACTCAGAGTGGTGGTCTCATAGGGCAATGCCACTCAGAGTGGTGGTCTCATAGGGCAATGCCACTCAGAGTGGCGGTCTCATAGGGCAATGCCACTCAGAGTGGTGGTCCCATAGGGCAATGCAACTCAGAGTGGCGGTCCCATAGGGCAATGCCACTCAGAGTGGCGGTCCCATAGGGCAATGCCACTCAGAGTCGTGGTCTCATAGGGCAATGCCACTCAGAGTGGTGGTCTCATAGGGCAATGCCACTCAGAGTGGTGGTCTCATAGGGCAATGCCACTCAGAGTGGCGGTCTCATAGGGCAATGCCACTCAGAGTGGTGGTCTCATAGGGCAATGCCACTCAGAGTGGCGGTCCCATAGGGCAATGCCACTCAGAGTGGTGGTCCCATACGGCAATGCCACTCAGAGTGGTGGTCTCATAGGGCAATGCCACTCAGAGTGGCGGTCCCATAGGGCAATGCCACTCAGAGTGGCGGTCTCATAGGGCAATGCCACTCAGAGTGGTGGTCTCATAGGGCAATGCCACTCAGAGTGGTGGTCTCATAGGGCAATGCCACTCAGAGTGGCGGTCTCATAGGGCAATGCCACTCAGAGTGGTGGTCTCATAGGGCAATGCCACTCAGAGTGGCGGTCCCATAGGGCAATGCCACTCAGAGTGGTGGTCCCATACGGCAATGCCACTCAGAGTGGTGGTCTCATAGGGCAATGCCACTCAGAGTGGCGGTCCCATAGGGCAATGCCACTCAGAGTGGTGGTCTCATAGGGCAATGCCACTCAGAGTGGTGGTCTCATAGGGCAATGCCACTCAGAGTGGTGGTCTCATAGGGCAATGCCACTCAGAGTGGCGGTCTCATAGGGCAATGCCACTCAGAGTGGTGGTCTCATAGGGCAATGCCACTCAGAGTGGCGGTCCCATAGGGCAATGCCACTCAGAGTGGTGGTCCCATACGGCAATGCCACTCAGAGTGGTGGTCTCATAGGGCAATGCCACTCAGAGTGGTGGTCCCATAGGGCAATGTCACTCAGTGTAAGAGCTCATAGTTTCGCGCACTGATTAGCAGAAATTTAAACACTTTGTATAATAGAAACATATCAGCTACAACCAAACGATTTGGGCGCTGGCCTCTGATACAATGGTAATACACCCTGACGGTCCCTTTAAACTAAAAAAGCTCTTGAAACACTGTGAAAATGATGTGGTCCTTTGTGTAGTGTGCTTGGTGGCCGAGTGGTCAAAACTGAGTCAATTCCAAAGTTGTATCCAAAAGCATCGGGGTTTCAAATACAACAAAACCAGCCACCCGGGTGGAGGGTCACGTGTTAAACCTTGGATCCCAACTTGACAAAGAGAAGGCAACTCTGAAATTAAAAACCTGGAGATGGAGTCCCGTAGGCGGATTGACATGGAAACAGTAAAAATTCGTGGAGCGCACAGAGATCACGCAGTGAAACACACAAAGAGACAACTGGTCATCTACTGCATCCTGGTCTATATCCAGTTGTCTTGACTAAGGCTTGCCATTGGAACAAATAGGCAAGAATGGGGCAGGCGAATTGAGCAATCCAAGGCTACTACTCAGGCTGAAGCCTTGGTCATCTTATTAACTAAAACTGGAACAAAGAGGGACCAATCTCAAACTGTTTCAGTTAAGCAATGTTCACGGCTGTTTCGAGGCTACGACTCAGTAGTGTTGTTATAAAGAAATCGTCCAGATGTGGTGTAGTTATAGGTGAGCACGTCCATAGATATTGTTTTAGAGGTTTTGATTTGCATCAAAATAACCGTTTTGTAGTCCATATGTGGTTTTAAGGGGACGTCATCCTTGTGTTAAGGTGCTACAAGGGATATCGTCCTTGTGCCAAGGTGCTATAAGGGATATCGTGGTGTGATTGCGTTCACATTTTGTATAGTCACGGCTAAGTAGTGATAAAAAAGTCAAGAATAAGACAACAATCAACAATGCTAAGACCAGAACAAGAATCACTCAGGTTTGGATTCCGACGTAATTTAAGTTTTCTCACTTCAGGACACGTTTTCCCCACTACTAACCAAAGAGATACACCCGTAACTCAAATAATTCAATTCCGATTGCCAAGTTCACCTGGGAATTTTCGATACATGTTCAGATAAATGGATCCGAATTTATTTGTTTACACAACTGCTGCATGTTCTTCTCTCTACACCTCAAGTTTCCTAGTCCCAGCCATCACACGAAACACAGTGACAACCAACCCGCCGGGAATAAATGAAACTAACGGATTCTTAGATTAAGAAATTATACTAGGGCTTAACCAGGTTACGTTTTTTCACACCCAGTCCGGGTATTTTGAGAAAATTCCCAAATGTGACAGAAATGGAGTTGACTTCTAATTTTCTGTAATATATGCCGGCCTTTAAACAATAGTCTTACAGATAGTCTTACAGACAGTCCTACACACTACCTGCCGGCCATTAAACAATAGGCCTGCAGACCGCCCTACAGACCGCCCTACAGAAAGTCCTACACCTACCTGCCGGCCTTTAAGCAATAGGCCTACAGAAAGTCCTACAGAAAGTCCTACACACTCCCTTCCGGCCTATAAACAATAGTCTTACAGATAGTCCTAAAACCTACATGTTGGCCTTTAAACAATAGGCCCACAGACCGTCCTACACACAGTCCTATAGACAGTTCTACACCATAACTGTGGCTCTTTATTGATTAATATAACAGTCGCAGCCCCCCCCCCCCCGAATAAAAATAAAAATACACGAGTTCAGACTTCACGCAAGACAGACTTTTCTTTTCCACTCAGTAGATTAATATAAAAATGTGGAGTTGAGGCGGGGGCGATTTCCAAAAGGAAGCAGGACACACCAGAAGCAAAATATGTACACGAGATTAGCATTCAAAGAAAATTAGCTTTGTGTGTGTGTGTGTGAGTGAGAGAGAGTGTGGCCAATTAACTGCAGGTGTTAAATTGATTCAGTTAAAGATGAAAGTGATCGAATTTTTCTATGTAACTAAATGATAATGCTAATAAATGCGATGTTTGAATGATGTCAGAGCTAATAAATGCGATGTTTGAATGATGTTAAGTCGTCAAACGTTGGCAGGGGAGGGAACGTGTTTTTATTCTCCCCGAGGTCCTAACTGGCCAACAGCAACACAAATCAAGACATCATCTCTATGACGTTGAAACAAAGTGGCCAGGTTTCTTAGGGGATTTATTATAACGCGAGTTGCTTAAGTTACTAGAGTCGGGCCATTCAAATTTTGGCTCAGAAAATAATTGTAGAGTATCATGCTGAATCATATCAAAGAGTCAAAGGCATTGAAAAAAAATTAAGTCCAAATAAAACTAAAGTAGAATCTTACATTACACTATTTTCATTTGTTTTTATTAATGCAGCATGTCTTTATCCCCAGCTACGCCAAGTTAGGTGGGGAGACATATCTCAAACGCCGACTAATGAATCTGACAATGCCAGAACTACTCACCTCCCTCCTCCAATTACAGTGCACTTTACTCCCTCTTCTAGTTGGAGCACGTGCGGAGCTCATTTACCTACTAACGACGACTATGTTAACCAGTGGCAGATCTGCTCGATGCGGCACATGGGGGGCGTGTCTTCTATAGTGTGGTTCGTAGCTGATATGGAGAACAATAGGACTCGACCAATCATACTTTTCATTAGTATTTATTATTTTAAAACGCGAACAGTTACACTATAGATTACAACTGCATCTGATGGTCCGACCTCCCCCGAAACTTTTTTTTTTATATCTTAAAAACGTTGAATAATTTTTAGCACTTCGGCGTAAAGCTCTAAAATGTAAGTGTTCGGTACCATTGACCATTGCCTGATCCAGTTCAGTGTGCGGATCTCTTTGATATCGTTTTTTTTGAAAGACATGCGCTGTTAAAGGATGTCAAATAAAACTATTTAACAAAAATAAATAAAAAAACATAATCAGGGATAATATCGCTGTACCCGCAAACCATCCTCCGACGTCAAACACTTTTATCTGGATACGCCGCTGCCACATCGGTATTTCAGATCTCCCCAGCACTCCAGATTTGAACACGTGCAAAGCTCATAGCCCTATGAACGCCCATCGCACACAACTCTCACAGCGCATGTTTTCCTCTGTCTTCAAAGCGCCGAAGCTCTGCTGGAAGCCACACCATCGGAAGGGGGGATGGGGGTAGGGGGATAAGATGCCAGCATACGTTGTTATTCGTGGCCTCAAAATGTACCTGTTGTGACACCAGAATTGTATTTTCTTGGCGTTGGAGAAATGTTTTCTGACGCCCGTTGACCCCCAAACACCATGACAGGCCTTCGATTGGATACACAGGGCATTGAACAACCAATCAGAACTGGTTTGGCCATTAACACCTAAAGTCTTAAAAGGTTGAAAATGTGTGTTGAAGGGCTGGGAGTGCAGAGTTCCAAAAGTTTCAAAAGATCCTCTATCCGGATTTGATTTTCCTTCAACATTATTTCATAGCTGTTGGAAAAGCGAAATGTCTTTCAAACTTGTATAAAATATATGAAGAGAATAAATTTACTATGCAACATCGGAGGGATAAAAATCACACCAGTCCGCATTTACGGACTCCTACACTTGCAACTTCAAACATGACCAGCGTGATTCTAACATTAAGAATGGGCAACCGCTGATTTGGCACTGATGACAGGGGCGTGGAATCGTATTGGAAGTCTTCTAGCTGGAGTCGCAGTTACAATCGATTTATCCGACTTCCAAATAAATAAAACCCAAATGACTAACTAACCACTTCCGAAAAATACACTTTATAAAGTCTTCGCAGCTTTGACCAACTCGAGTCTTCATTCGAGGAACATAGAATCACTGCATACCCTTTCCCTCTCATCCCCAGATAATGCCCCCCACCCTCCACGGATACTGGCCGTGGGTAACCAGTGAGATCTGATCTGATCTTGTCATCAGCACACGTCCAAACCGAGAGGTGTTTGTGTCGGGGGTGGGGGGCGAGTTTTCCAAACATCGTTGGAAAGAATTGTGTAAACTGTTGCGGCACACAAATCAGGTAACTTGGTACTCACGCTGACTGAACACAAACCTGGACGAGGTCCATACAACTAAGTGAGTGTTTAAACACTCGGCTACCTTTGTTACACCGATGTGACCCTGATCAGTGAGTCTCAAACTTATAGGAGCTCAATGCATGGCGACATGTTTGCTGGGGGGGGGGGGGCTATGCTGCCATGGTTGAGGGACTTTGTTCTAGTCACGTTTGACCCATGTAATATATACAACTTATATTTATATCCAATCAGAGGAAAACGGCTCAAATGCAGACCTAGGCTAGACGGATGGATGATGTGGAAAAAGATCTACAACTGGGAATCCAAGCATGGAAAAGAAAAGCATTAGTAATGTCTGAGTGGAAGGAAGTAGTGAGGCAGGCCAAAGCCCTACATGGGATGTAGCGCCACAGTGATGGATGGATGGATGGATGGATGGATACACATTGAAAGCCTCGGAGTTCTGTAACGAACGCTATTGAGTCTGAATCAATTGAAAGTTGTTGTTTTTTAAGTTCTAGACTTACTTAAAATATTGTGTAAATTCAAGTCTAAATACAAATCCTAAACTATCTGATCAAATTAGAGCTTGATGATTTGTCAGTCTTTTGGAGGTACGTAACATTCTTTGATAGACGCTATGCTAGAATGATGATCAGGGCAGTGGCGTAGGAAGGTCGGTGTGGAGGGGTGGTCCACCCCGGGGACTGAATTTGTTTCTTTATATGGATGGGTGGGATTTTCGGAAAATTGCAGAGTTTTTTTCGTGGAAAAGGGGGGGGGGAGGGGCGAAAATCTTGACCCACCCCGATGGCACTTACCCTAGTTATGCAAATGGATCAGGGGCCAGGATTTGGATTTGTCTAATTCTACTAACTTCATCAGTAATATAGACACCACTTACATAAACTATTTAACTCAAGACACCACTAACGTAAACTAGCCAACTCAAGACACCACTAACATAAACTAGCCACCTCAAGACACCACTAACATAAACTAATTACCTCAAGACACCACTAACATAAACTAGCCAACTGAAGACACCACTAACATAAACTAGCCAACTCAAGACACCACTAACATAAACTAGTCAACTCAAGACACCACAAACATAAACTAGCCACCTCAAGACACCACTAACATAAATTAGCCACCTCAAGACACCACTAACATAAACTAACTCAAGACACCACTAACTTAAACTAGCCAACTCAAGGCACCACTAACATAAACTAGCCAACTCAAGACACCACTAACACAAACTAGCCAACTCAACACATCATTAACATAAACTGGCCACCTCAAGACACCACTAACATAACCTTAACTCAAGACGGAACTCTGTGATCAGTTAAAGACGGGGCCAATCATCAGTCATGACCTTCACATCAAAGGTGGTCATTTGATGGAGAAAAGTCTGTCAGCTACTTGAAGGATGAAGAGTACAGGTTGAATAAGCGTGTCGTAGCGGATACTAAACATGGGTAAGGACATGGGTAGCTAAGGACATGGGTAGCTAAGGACATGGGTAGCTAAGGACATGGGTAGCTAAGGACATGGGTAGCTAAGGTTTTGCTCATTTAATTCTTTCCTTGCGGATAACCTCAGATTTTAAAAAATGTTTCACAATATACCATCTTAAGTTGTATAAGAATGACCTTCAACATATCTTCAAAGGACATTTGGAAGTTTTTTTAGAATGACCTTCAAGATATCTTCAAAGGACACTTGGAAGTTGTTTAAGAATTACCATCATGATATCTTCAAAAAACATTTGGAAGTTGTTTAAGAATGACTTTCAACATATCTTCAAAGGACATTTGGAAGTTGTTTAAGAATGACCTTCAACATATCTTCAAATGACATTTGGAAGTTTTTTAAGAATGACCTTCAAGATATCTTCAAAGGACATTTGGAAGTTGTTTAAAAAAGACCTTCAACATATTTTCAAAGGACATGAGGAAGTGGTTGGAGAACGACCATCAAGATAGCTCCAACTGTTAACAGACCTGGAGAAAACGCTCAAGAAATGGGGGATACAAAGTGGTGAAAACAAAAACAAGTCTGAGCCCACAGCCGTCAAACAATTGAACGGACGAGTTTTTAACATGCTTAGAATTAAGCCACACGGCTCCACATCCGTCTGTAAAATAAACCAGCGATATATCCGGTTGCTGACTTCAGACCTTAGACACGCACTGCAAGCACCAGGTACGAAAAAGGGTTATAGCTTCAAAACAAAAATACAATTACCTTTTTTCTTTTTAAAAAAAAAAAAAGAGAAAACACACACACACACACACAAACCCGAAGCGTGACGCATAATTGTTTTTGCAGACGATCTCTTCCTCCAATTTTTTAACATTCTCTCTCTCTCACTCACTCCCTTCGTCTCACCCAGTTTCTCTCTCACTCTCACACATTCTCACTCACTCCCTCTCCCTCGCTCATTTTCGCTCTCACACACACTCTCACTCACTCTGTCACACTCATTTTCGCTCTCTCACTCCTCTCTCTCCTTCTCACTCTCTCCCTCTCGCTCACTCACTCTATCACATTCACTCACTCATTCACTATCTCACTCACTATCTCACTATTTCATTCACACACCCTCCAACTTTTCTCTCTTTCTCCTATCATTTGTTCCACCCATGTCTCTTGACATCTCATGTGCCTCTCATCTCTTCATATCTCGTTTCTCCTGTCCCACTCGATCTTCCTTATAATCTGATTGGTCTCTTGCTCTATGACGCTAGCAGTCTCCCATTAATCTGATTTTCATATTTTCAAAACTAACAAAAAAATTTTCTTTCCGCCTCTACATGTCCCAATTTTAAAAAAAACAAAAACAAAAACAATCTATCCTTTCATTCCTTTTGCGCCCACATTAGCTTCTCCTTACTAAGGATCACTTTGAAAATCGTATTACATAATCCTGGCCAATTTTCAGATGAGTCATAAATCATTCAAATGACAAGCTTGACTTTTCACAACATTAAAACAGTTTATACCCTTCCCACGCCCCCACTCCCTCCACAACCAAGGGCCCCGGCACATCCACACACACACACAGACACACACACAAACACACACACACACACACACATACCTCATCGTTTATTTTTCCACATCCTATCATTATAGCAAATGGGGACATAATCTTTTAGCATATGCTTTTCACGACTCGCCTTACTCCAGGAGCGAACCGACGACGCCAATGTTGCGCGCCAAACAGAAGGTGGCACCCAGTGGCGGATATAGAAATAATGACAGGAGGGCGCCACGATGGAAGACGTTCAGAGTTGTATTTACGCCCCATAAATATAACAGAACGGAGGTTTGGGGGGGGGGGGTGGTGTTGGTTGGAGACGAGCGAATATCAAAGATTGAGGTGTCTTTCATTATATGATTCGTATACAAATACAGAGTGCTGGGTGGCCGAGCGGTCTTCACAGAGACAATCCCAAGCATAGAGGAGCAAAACAAAATCCAAATTTGGATCAAATAGGCAAGAACGAGAGATTGAGGCTGATGAATTAAGAAACTCTCACACGGCTCAAGCCTTGGTCATCCTGGCAAGGCCTTGCGTCAAGAGGCCTAACAACCCACCCCCTCTTTTTTTTTCAAAGGCTGCACACCTACTCAGCCAACTGGCGCCCATGTAACTCACTTAGACACTTATATCTAAGTTGATAAACAGTATTGTAGTGAGGAGAAGGAAGTGACGTGAAGCCCCACACAGGAAATGCTGTTTACTCATGCGCAAAGCAGAAAACATTGAAACTGTCACTGTTGTCTTGAAAAGCTGGCTAATTGTGCAGGTACATCTTGCTTATGTGGTATTTTGCGTGCGTGTGTGTGTGTGTGGGGCGTGTGTGTGTGTGGGGGGCGTGTGTGTGTGTGTATGTGTGTGTGTGTGTGGCCCTTTTAACTGTTAGAGAAGGAGTTAAGATGGATGTGTGTCGGGGGGGGGGGGGGGAAGGGGGTTAATGCATTGCGAATGATTATCTCGTCTGAGAACAGGGTGTATAATTTTTCCAAGTACGGAAGAGGAAGGCGAGGTTGGGTTGGGTAGAAGGAGGGGGTAGTCCTTTGTTATCATCTGATCGTGTCGATAGTCGTACTGGAAAAAGGCCGTTGTGTTTGTTTCTGTCTCACGTAACGCGAAATTAACGTTAATTGCAAATTAAAGCACCTTTGTTCCAATGTCAGTATTTAGTTAACTTATTTCCACTTCCCTTGTCGCTAAATTTATAGAGCAGTGATTCTCCATCAGTGTTTCGCTAAATATTTTAAAACTAGGTTCACTTTCAGATCTTCAATTTATGCGAATACGATGATATTTGACAAAGGTCAGCAGATTTAAACCTTGCCTTAATTCGCCAAATTTTTTGGGGGTCAAATTTGACTTACAAATACTAGCGTGTAAGTGGTTAGATCACATGCTTAGCTAGGGGTTGTCAAAGTCGGTATTTGCGGTTGACACGCAGGTGGTCCACCACCCCAATTATTTTAGGGATTTAAATATGTAAACGGACACCACAAAAATGTTTCCAAAACAACTTGAAAACTGAATAGCTAGCAATGTCACAAACCAGGTAATCTTTAATAACAATTAAAAAAAAAAAAAAAAAAAAAAAAAAAAGAATTGTCCTCTGCAAGGGAGAAATAATTCTCCAATTTTTCTTTTCAATGAAAATGACCATTCAACACTGAAATACAGTATGCGAAATTCATGTCGAGCGGATTGGTCGCACCTGTAACTTTTTTGTTTAAGGAAATTGCGACCTGCATATGCGAGTATATATGACCGTAACACGTCAACAATGAAACGTTTATTGTCATGCCAGGTCTTAGAGATCTCCATTGGCTTGCTGTGAGTGAGCGCATTGACCACAACATTCTGTCCCTTGCGTACAGCTGCATAGAAGGCTCTGCACCGGAATATCTTAAAGAACTGATTTATAAACACGAATCCTTAAAGAACCTGCGGTCTTCAACCCAGTCCTTACTGAGAGTTCACAGAAAGAAGTCATACGGAGTGAGCTATTTTGAAACGATATCGCCAAAATTATGGAACAGTTTGCCTCAATCTTTGAGGGAAATTGAAAATGAAAAAAAAATCATTTAAGAAACATTGAAAGACATTTTCATTAAATGTAAGAGCTTCAGAGCGCAGTGAGCATGCTCAGGTAGCATGGATACAAGCTGTGAGCATGTTAAGGTAGCATGGATACAAGCTGTGAGCATGCTAAGGTAGCATGGATACAAGCTGTGAGCATGCTAGGTAGCGTGGATACAAGCTGTAAGCATGCTAAGGTAGCATGGATACAAGCTGTGAGCATGCTAAGGTAGCATGGATACAAGCTGTGAGCATGACAAAGTAGCATGGATACAAGCTGTGAGCATGCTAAAGTAGCATGGATGCAAGCAGTTATCATGCTAAGGTAGCATGGATACAAGCATCCAGCATGCTAAAGTAGCATGGATACGAGCGCTATATAAGTATTCTATCAATCAATCAGATCACAATGGTGGTGTATTGGACATTCTAAAGAGGAAAAATAACACTAGTAAACGCAGACGTGGAACACACAAAGGGCAAATAAGCTTTTGGGGAGTAGCAGTGAGGGGAGGGAGGGGGCAATGCAACGGGAGAACGAGGAGCGCAAGTGAAGGGGTTTTGGCCATGGGCATCGCCTGGAGAGATATTGAGAGGGCGGCGACAGACAAGGCAAAACAGAGAAAATAACTTGATGGCATCCATCCCGGTTGGTGGGCGTTACAGTGAAAATATCTTGATGTCATCCATTCCGGTTGGTAGGCGTTACAGAGAAACTAACTTGATTGCATCTGTTCCGGTTGGTGGGCGTTACAGAGAAACTAACTTGATCGCATCTGTCCAGTTCGGTGGGCATTACAAAGGAACTAACTTGACTGCATCTGTCCCGGTTGGTGGGCGTTACAAAGAAACTAACAATATTGTTGGAATTTGTAATTAGTAAGCTCCTGTTGGGAATTCCCGGAGTAGTCAAAAGATTCCAGAACCCTGTTTCAATTAGTAAGCCCGTCTTTGGTAATTCCCAAAGTTGTCAAAGGTTTTTCTCGAAATGTCTGAATGTCTAAAGCGACATGTTTAAAATAAAAGTGCAAGAGATATTACCAGCGGCTTGGTAGAGGCTAGTGCACCCGGGGCGGGGCAATCTTCTTTCCGACCCCATTCCGCGAAAAAAACTCTGCAGTAAGTCTAAAAGCCAACCTTCGATATGAAGCAAAAAAGTACCGCCAGGGGTGGATCGCTCCCACCCAACACACTTTTTTTTTTTCCTAAACAACTTGATATAACAGACGTTGAATAATAAGAAATATATAATGGAGAAAGAAACGAAAAATATTATCAAAATCGTCAATTACTGTTAGTAAAATCTATTTACATCAGAAAAATTATGAGGTCATTCTTTCCTGTTTTTTGGTGTTGTTGTTTGAAAAGATCATAAGGCTCCCATAGTGACGTCACAGCACGAGAACAGCTTGCCAATTCCATCTATTTTGACTAATCGACCAGTAACAGAGCACAAATTATAAAACTGTCGTAGTTAAGGGTGTTCTGGGGAGAAATGAAGAAAAAAAGTGCGCACTTGATTAACCAGAGCAGGTGATAGCAATCAATTCAACCAGTTGTCAGAGAACCTCAGAGAGTGTGTGACATCAACGCTGCAAGCACACACACAGACACACAGTTACACCCACACAAACACAAGCACACCTGTCATCGTCACACACTCTAAAGTACCAATCACACAAGCACACTTGTCACCATTTCACACTCTAAAGTACCAATCACACAAGCACACTTGTCACCATTTCACACTCTAAAGTACCAATCACACAAGCACGCCTGTCACCATTACACACTCTAAAGTACCAATCACACAAGCACGCCTGTCACCATTACACACTCTAAAGTACCAATCACACAAGCACACTTGTCACCATTTCACACTCTAAAGTACCAATCACACAAGCACGCCTGTCACCATTACACACTCTAAAGTACCAATCACACAAGCACACTTGTCACCATTTCACACTCTAAAGTACCAATCACACAAGCACGCCTGTCACCATTACACACTCTAAAGTACCAATCACACAAGCATGATAAGAATGATTTTTTTTTTAAGAACACGATTAAAAGTGATAAAACCATATGAGATTTTTAAAGGAGACGACCACACATGACCTACAAAGAAGACTTTTATAAATGACCTACAAAGAAGATCCTTAAAATTACCTACAAAGAAGACCTTTATAAATGACCCACAATAAAGACCTTTATAAATGACCTACAAAGGAGACGTCGATCCGTAGGTGTAATACAGTATCACAGCCTCCCAGACGACCACACCGTTATTTTACCCACAGCACAAATCCATACTGATTATAGATATCTTCAAAGCATCCACACACAGCCACGAACCCTCAAGACATCCACACACAGCCACGAACCCTCAAGACATCCACACACAGCCATGAACCCTCAAGACATCCACACACAGCCACGAACCCTCAAGACATCCACACACAGCCACGAACCTTCAAGACATCCACAAACAGCCACGAACCCTCAAGACATCCACACACAACCACGAACGCTCAAGATATCAACACACAGCCACGAACCCTCAAGACATCCACACACAGCCACAAACCCTCAAGACATCCACACACAACCACGAACCTTCAAGACATCCACAAACAGCCACGAACCCTCAAGACATCCACACACAACCACGAACGCTCAAGACATCCACACACAACCACGAACCCTCAAGACATCCACACACAACCACGAACCCTCAAGACATCCACACACAGCCACGAACCCTCAAGACATCCACACACAACCAATAACCCTCAAGACATCCACACACAGCCACGAACCCTCAAGACATCCACACACAGTCACTAACAACATATCCTCAAGACAATCTCCACACCCAGCCACACATCCTGCACGCACACACACACAACCAGACACAACCTATCCACAAGACCTGCCCACACAAAACCAGACACAACCTATCCACAAGACACCAACATACAAAACAACAAGACATGAACACACACAACAACAACAAACAACATTTCTACAAGATAATCTCCTCACACAACCACAAACCGACAAGACATGCACACACACACACACACGCATACACACAAAACGAGACACAACATAGCCAGTTATTCACTAAACCTCCACAAACAACCGATCCGGACAAGACAGTTTTACTCACGCTGACAATCTCACCTAGCTCACGAGCGAGTACTTAAATATTCTTCGCACGTGCATCGGGGTATAAAATTTAGATTAGATTCCCTCCATACGTTCTTACTTACACTTACATTCATAAGAAGGAGAACAAGGTTGAGAAATGGCTTTCCAACACCCCCCCCCCTTTCTTCCCCCGTTCAAAAGAAATATTTTTTCACCACTTTTTAACACGAGTTGCTTAATCCCTATAGAATCGGGTAGGACTGCGTTTCGAAATAAAGCAGGGGGTCTCACGTGCTATATTTCTGGGTACACGGCCGTGGAATTATTTCTAAGTAATGCATCCGTACTGACTAAAAAAATGTGTTAATTTTTGTTGTTGATTTCTTTTTCGCTTATGGTGCCCTTTTTGGTAGCACTGTCCTGGGTCCGCCCATGATGCTTGGGTTCCCTGCTGGGTATTTTATTTTTATTTTTACAAGAAATACATGTTTTTGGTGCGTTGGATAAAATAACATCTTTTAAAACTCTCCTATCCTGACTGATTCCCCCCTCTGACCGATAGACGATACTACTAGGTGCCGTCAATGGCTTCACATTTTTAAAAAAAGTTATGGAATGGTTGGAGCGAATACAATGACCACTGGATCCACCTCCAACATTTAAATTAATTTTTTTTTCTTGTAACGTTTCTTCTTGATATAACAACCCAACCACAACGACGCATCGGCAACACTTCAACAATGTCCCTTGTGTTTACAACATCTAATCCATTATAAACCCATCGAATGTCTTTCTTATAGTTTTAACAGACCACGTGAGTAGACGCTTTATTTACACAGCTTTCGAGTCCCGGGCTGTTTGCAGGTAAAAGTTCAAAGACATCATGAAGCACCACGGCTTAGCTCTAGCGGATTAAAACGTACCGACCAATGGCGCCAAATAGTGTATTATGCGACACGATTAAGCTGAGATTTAAAAAAACCACGAAAAAAACCAACAAAACTAAGTTTTCCTTTGTATGATTCAGTGAATGTTTAGAAACATATTTTTAAAAAAATGTTATTCTTGACAAACGATTTCGATTCCGACCCTACCACTGCGACTACGATTACGCCTACTTAAGGCCAATATCTAACTCCGTTTCTTAAACCCAGCATCTTTGTTTGGCACATTCACTGATTATTTGGTAACAGAGAGGAGGCGTCCGCCGTGTGCGAGTGAGATAGTTAGATATATATTGTGTGAGAGATAGAGTGTGTGAGTGTGCCCCCCCCCACCCCCGGGATTCCGGTTGACAAGTCTGTAGTGGCTTGCCGATTTGGAAGCGCTGGCCACCGACCCCCTCGGCGTTAACCCTGGGCACATTACCACCATTGCGTGTTCCGCGTGGCAGACAAGGGCATGCATGGTAGTTGCTGGAATAAACGGCTCCTACAGGGCTGCCACCTGTGATACTTCGCAGGGGGAAGAAAAGGCAAACACAGGGTAGGGATCGTGATTACAAGTTGCCGTTAAGGGATATGAGGCGATAGGCTGTGGTGGAAGCCTATGGCCGGTGATTCTAAATATGCAGCCCTGAGAAAGCTGCTCCTAGGCAACCGTTTCGTCCCAGCTACTTCGCGAATTAGTTGCGGGGTGGAAACCCAATGTAGAATCCCTCTTAGAGGGCGTCCGATGCTTCCCCGGGACGGGTGGGGGGAGATATTAGGACGTTAATTTACCGTCCCGGCCCCTAGGAAAGTGGACTACGGACGCTTGAAACACAGCGTCTTCGGTCGACCAGACGTCTCCGGGCGGGGGGGGGTCTCCATCAGCGAACTCGATCGAGCAGTTGCTGGTGGGAACGTCCCACGCCCGGGGGGGTCTCTGGCGTCCCCCCGCACGGCCCGGCGTCGGGGAAACCCGGCGGCTGGCAGGTGTGGGTGGGCGCCAGTGAGGGCATCAGGAGCGCAAGCTCGACGGCCCGCTGACGCCATTTCCTAATGAGATATTTCAGTGTGTGATTGTTTGAGAGATAGAGTGTGTCAGATATAGAGTGTGTGAGTGATAGCGTGTGTGTGTGTGAGTGGGTGTGTGAGATAGAATGTGTGAGTGAGTGAGTGTGTGAGAGATATGTGTCAGAGAGTGGGCGTGTGTGAGATAGAGTGTGTGAGTGAGTGGTGTGTGTGTGTGGGTATGTTAGATATAAAGTGTGCGAGAGATAGAGTGTATGAGAGATAGAGTGTGTGAGAGATAGAGTGTGTGAGAGATAGAGTGTGTGAGAGATAAAGTGTGTGAGAGATAGAGTGTGTTAGATATAGCGTGTGTGAGAGATAGAGTGTGTGAGAGATAAAGTGTGTGAGAGATAGAGTGTGCTAGATATAGAGTGTGTGAGTGATAGCGTGTGTGCGTGAGAGGGTGTGTGAGATAGAATGTGTGAGGGAGTGAGTGTGTGAGAGATATGTGTCAGAGAGTGGGCGTGTGTGAGATAGAGTGTGTGAGTGAGCGGATGTGTGTGTGTGGGTATGTTAGATATAAAGTGTGCGAGAGATAGAGTGTATGAGAGATAGAGTGTGTGAGAGATAGAGTGTGTGAGAGATAGAGTGTGTGAGAGATAGAGTGTGAGAGATAGAGTGTGAGAGATAGAGTGTGTGAGTGTGTGGGTGTGCGAGAGATGGAGTGAGTTGAAGGCGAGCAGGGCGTAAACAAGGGCCGACGTTATTAAAATAAAAGGTAAATGCACGCAGGTGAGGCGTGCTGATGGGTGTGATGTAGGAAGGTGTGAGAGGTGAGGCGAGGTGATAGGGGAGGGGTGAGTATGGACGCCTTGAGGGTCTCATTTATGACGGGTGTGATAAACTGACGTCACAGACAGGTATATCTCTCAACAATGCGTCGTGAAATGTTGTCCGGGTGGACGGATTCGCCAACATTTGTCCAGAGGTTCTCAACATAGGGTAGACGGTCCACATTGAAAACAAAGGTTGTTCCGCATAAACCAAAAATACAATGGCTAGAGAGTAGACACTCTGGTGCCTGGGCAATTTTCTGGTTAGGGGCATTCTCTGGTGACTGGGCAATTTTCTGGTTAGGGGCATTCTCTGGTGACTGGGCAATTTCTGGTTAGGGGCATTCTCTGGTGACTGGGCAATTTTCTGGTTAGGGGCATTCTCTGGTGCCTGGGCAATTTTCTGGTTAGTGGCATTCTCTGGTGACTGGCCAATTTTCTGGTTAGGGGCATTCTCTGGTGACTGGGCAATTTTCTGGTTAAGGGCATTCTCTGGTGCCTGGGCAATTTTCTGGATAGGGGCATTCTCTGGTGACTGGGCAATTTTCTGGTTAGGGGCATTCTCTGGTGCCTGGACAATTTTCTGGATAGGGGCATTCTCTGGTGACTGGGCAATTTTCTGGTTAGGGGCATTCTCTGGTGCCTGGACAATTTTCTGGATAGGGGCATTCTCTGGTGACTGGGCAATTTTCTGGTTAGGGGCATTCTCTGGTGCCTGGGCAATTTTCTGGAGAGGGGCATTCTCTGGTGACTGGGCAATTTTCTGGTTAGGGGCATTCTCTGGTGCCTGGACAATTTTCTGGATAGGGGCATTCTCTGGTGACTGGGCAATTTTCTGGTTAGGGGCATTTTCCGTTTAGGCATTGTGAGGTACGTGACATTATCTGGTTCATGTTCTATTGTCTGACAAAGGGCATTATCTCAAGATAGTATCTGCTGTGAGATAACAGTGGGAGAATAAAAAGCCCGCTAATGCTTGTGGATCTGCGCGTCTGCAATCGGGCTCGGGGCTTTCTGAGATAAGCTGACGTCACTTCCCGTTTTATCTTTTACCTCAGGGGTTGATTTCACGTAAACTAACAGTCGTCCTTGACCCGCTAGATCTCAAACTCTGCTCCCTGTAATTACTGCTCACTGCCCGCAAGATCTCAAATACTGCGCCCTGTGATACTGCTCACTCCCCAAAGAAGATCTTCAACTCTGCTCCCTGTGGTTACTGCTCACTCCCCAAAAAAGATCTCCAACTCTGCTCCCTGTTGTTATTGCTCTCTCCCCAAAAAAGAGCTCCAACTCTGCTCCCTGTCGTTACTGCTCTTTCCCCGCAAGATCTCAAATACTGCTCCCTGTGGTTACTGCTCACTCCCCAAAATAGATCTCCAACTCTGCTCCCTGTGGTTATTGCTCACTCCCCCCAAAAAGATCTCCATTTCCACTCCCGTGTTGTTACTCCTCACTGCCAACACATTGGCCATCAAGGCAGAGAGCTGTTGAATCCATTTCAGCATAACGTCTCAGTTTCCGTATCTTCGTCTCCTACAAATGACGTCACGTAGCATTTAAAGGCTGACGTTGAAACATCTTTGGCTCGAACAAAATGGATCGGACTGCATGAGTCCTGAGCCTACGCAGTGGATCACACTAAGCACGTGTTCGGGCCACTTAACCTTTTTATTTTCCCCTTTATATACTGACGAATTACAATGAGTACTGGATCCACCTCCAACATTTAAATTTTTTTTTCATTTAATTTTTCTTCTTGATATAACAACCCAACTCCAATGATGCACCTGCAACACTTCTACAATGCCCCTTGTGTTTACAACATCTAATCCATTATAAACCCATAGAATGTCTTTCTTAGTTTTAACCTTTTTTTTTTTTAAAAAAAGGTCCTATTGAAATATGTTAAATATTAAAATATTATCTCACACTTGGCACTGGCTTTGCTGGTTCATCTTTTCAATAAGTATGTCAAAGTCGAAATCGCTCTGTGGTTCCCAGATCCTGGTGATCTCATAGACAGCTTTAGTCTGTGGGCGTCACGTATTTGTCTGCACACGTTTGGCAGTTCACCGTATCCGAAATAAATGTATCTTAATTGGATTTTAAAAAATAATGGCAATCAATCGTGAAATGTATACAATTTAAATCCAGGGTATCGATTTTTATCGAACCGCGAGAATCGTATCGAAACGTGTTAAATAATATCGCTTTCTCCCTTGCAGTTATTTGTTATTTCCTGATTTTAAAAAAAAAATATATATATTAAAAAATTCGCATTACGCTGAAATATAATTTGTCAATATTAAGATTACGCTATATTTTGCATGTCATTTATTTGTGAGATATCCAAGTTGTGAAGGTCGTTTCTGAGTTACGGGGAATGAGGCTACTCGAGAGCAAAAAGTTTTGGACTCCCTGCTCAGCTCAAGAGTGGGTAAGGTAAAGGGTGTGATTAATATAGCATTAAAATCTGGGCAGACAAAGAGATTGGGGTAATGAAACGTATGGTAAACATAAAGATTGTAGCGATGTTAGAGCAGGTAGGCGCGAGAGGGAGGCAATTAAACGATGCTGTTTTTTTGTTTGGGGGGGGGGGGTGGGGGTGAGGGTGGGAGGGGGGTTCAGAGAATGTTGCAATGAAACGACCGGGTTGGAGCAAAGATTGTGGGACAGCGAAAGAAAAATTGGACTGGAGATGGGATCGAAAGACGTAGTAAGGCTGAGAGGAGAAATTGTATATGATGATAATCTGGGTGCTGGCGAAACAGATTGAAGACATACCGGTTTAAGTTGAGCAACATTTTGTGATATTGTGTTGTAACTTTCGGTGACGTAGCTAGGCTTGGTGCCGCCCAGAGAGGGACAAGCTGTTTTCACCCCCCACACACACACGCACACACTTCCACAAAAAGAAAAAAGTTCTTCAGTTGGCAAAAAAAAAATAAAAAAAAAAATAAATAAAAAAATAAAAATGCCGCCCTTACATATAAAGAAAAAAAAATACCACCAGGGGCGGATCGCCAACTTCGCTACTCCTTTCATACGCCACTGATACCTTGTAACATTGCAGCGGTGAAGGCTGTCGGGTCTATGACAGGCCGGAATAACGGAATAAAAAGTCAGATGAACTTAAAATAAGTGACATGACAGAAAAATGGTTCAAAATGGTCATGCATGAAAGGAAGGGGCAGACGAATGGATTAAATAAGGTAACGAATTAATGTCAGGGTGTTAGAAAAGGAAGGAAAAGAGGATTGATAAATGAAAAAGAAGTCGCAAGGGTATGTTACTATTACGGAGGCAGAAACCTTGCGCAATTAACAACGAAAGTTATAAAGACGAGTAGAAACGAAACAGCTGAACATTTCTTAGGTTTAAAAAAAACGGTTTGTGGGGGTGGGGAGAGAGAAACCCTCACCAGGTCTTCGTTATGCCACAATGGCGTGCTCATCTGCAACACACACACTTGCAAAACACACACACACACACAAAAACCAACGAAAAACAGTATGTATCATAAAGAAGAGCAACAAGGAAAGAGAAGCTGTAAACCTGTCCCCCTCCCCCCCCCCCCCCCCCGGCCCCGAACCTCCGAGTCTCTAAACCTTTCTGAATCTGACAGCTCGTCGAGGCTTACTGTGGGGGTCCCCCCCCCCATATCTCTGATTGCTCCAACTCGAACAACTACGGGGGCCGGGACGCTTTACGACTTCCTAACACCCTTGTCATGGGACCAGACTACAAACGGTTAATTGTATTTCATTGTAATGCGCTCGCCGCCTGTGATGGAGCTGATGTATTCCCTGGGAGTCAAGAGAGAGAACTCACTGCTCGCGGATGCACGCGGAATCATTCGGGAATGGTTTCTTGTCCTTCGTTGAGGCGAGTTTCTACCTTTGCGGTTTTGCTTATTGCGCGCCCCCCCCCCCTTTTTTTTGTTTTTGTTTTGTTGTTGTTGCACGAACCATCCCTTCCCCCCTTCCCCACCACTCGAATCTATTCATGTCAGAGTGTGGAACCGTTCAACTCTGGCCACATCGAGAACGTTAACAGATTCAGGCTGTATGAAGTTATCTAGTACTCCAAGATATGATATCACGCTCCAGGTATTTTTTGTAGTGCACAGAAATAAACTAAGGTATTTTTTTTATTTTTAATGAAAAAAAAACAAATTCTTCACACGCATATTTTAATTTTGGGATGCTCCCCCACCCCCACCCCAACCCTAACCCACCCACAACCCCACCCACAACCCCTCACACAAGCCCACCCACAACCCCACCCACAAGCCCACCCACAAGCCCACCCACAACCTCACCCACAAGCCCACCCACAAGCCCACCCACAACCTCACCCACAAGCCCACCCACAAGCCCACCCACAAGCCCACCCACAACCCCACCTACAACCCCACCCGACACCCTACTTCTAAGCACCAACAATAAAGTGTCGTGCTCCGATATCGTGAGTCATGCATGATGCAAGAAATAAATCAGTTCGGGACCTAGGTCTGTCCCATTGGGATTTTATTGATTCTCCGGGATATTCACCAATTTAAATATCCGCGGACGAAACAAGAGTTTCTTCATCTTAACTTTTGAAACTGTGCTATGTGTTTGTAACTGTGCTATGTGTTTGTAACTGTGCCACGTGTTTGTAACTGTGCTAAGTGTTTGTAACTGTGCCACGTGTTTGTACCTGTGCCACGTGTTTGTAACTGTGCCACGTGTTTGTACCTGTGCCACGTGTTTGTAACTGTGCCACGTGTTTGTACCTGTGCCACGTGTTTGTAACTGTGCCACGTGTTTGTACCTGTGCCACGTGTTTGTAACTGTGCCACGTGTTTGTACCTGTGCCACGTCTTTGTACCTAAGCCACGTGTTTGTAACTGTGCCACGTGTTTGTAACTGTGCCACGTGTTTGTAACTGTGCCACGTGTTTGTAACTGTGCCACGTGTTTGTAACTGTGCCACGTGTTTGTAACTGTGCCACGTGTTTGTAACTGTGCCACGTGTTTGTAACTGTGCCACGTGTTTGTAACTGTGCTACGTGTTTGTAACTGTGCTACGTGTTTGTATAACGTCACAGTCTGACTCGTCCCTTGAATGTACTTTTAAATCATTGACATTAACTTCACTTTTGTTCGTGCGTCTATTTCTCGCTAAGGGGGGCAAAATCTTTGGTCGGCTAATTGACCCACTTCCTGTAAACATATCGAGCTGAAATTTTGCTCATAGATTCTTCGCCGATGGCTACACATTCTAATTAATTTTCAGCCACACCCGCAACCCCCATAAATGAGTAGTTTCAGTTTTTCAAGGAGAACATGAAGGACATATGATACCGTATGCTTTCACGAACACGAAATAAAATTCCCGATGATTGCGCTAAATGAGATTCTTTTTAAAAAATAATATCGCAGGCGCGTTTGGTGCTTAATTTTATCTTTTGTTTTTCTGAAATAGTTGGTGCAATAAATCTGCGGTGTAAAAGCGTATGGGTCATTAGTACTCATGAGAGTAATGAATATAAAATAATTTAAAAATAAAACCATACAAACGATTTATACGAAAAACTTTGATGTTGTGGGTGGTTTAGCTTACATATGAGTCTTGAAATTTGTCTTAAATGTCAGACATAAAAATTCTCTAGGTCAGCGGTTCTCAACCTGTGGGTCGCGACCCCTTTGGGGGGTCGAATGACCCTTTCCCACGGGTCGCCTAAGACCATCGTAAAACACATATACCTTACAGTTATGAAGTAGCAACGAAAATAATTTTGTGGCTGGGGGTGTCGCCACAGCATGAGAAGCTGTATTAAAGGGTCGCGGCATTAGGAAGATTGAGAACCGCTGCTCTAGGTATTTCTGTGTGTAATGGCTGTGGCACTGTGCTTGAGAGGGCGCGCAAAATAAAAAAAGTCACGCAAGTTATCACTTATAAAGTGCGTTACTTGATTGCACACTTCGTCAAGTAAATTTAGTATGCGGGAAGTTCACGCACCGCAACCGCTGTAGCTTGGCGGGCTATTTTCTAGTATTGCTCGATTTTCAATGTCCAATACCCAGTGTCGGAGTCGACATGAATGTATTTTCCCGACTATTTTTTATCTTCGAGATCGATTGTAACGAATTACCGACGCTTAAATGCGGGACTGACACGGTCTAAGGCACAATAAATCTGTTTCAAACATCGACAAGAAATCAAATTGATAAACATGTGTTTCGAGTTTTTGGAAATAAGGCTTTGGGGGGGGGGGGGGGGGGGGAGAGAGAGGTAGGGTGATGTGTGTGATCTGCATGTATGGTGGTTATGTTAAAATTTATAATAGATTCTATAACAGCTAGGGTCACAGTGTAAGTAATGAATAAGGAGATATTTGATGTTAAGCAAATACGAGGAAGGTTTGAGGGGGGGGGGGAATTAAAATATATAAACAAATAATGTATTTAGTTAAAGGTTAAGAACATAGTGCGACTTTGACAAACATCTTGGTCTGAAGAAGAATAAAAGGCAAAAAGAAACAGACGAGCCAGAATACAACGCACACAAAAAATGTCATGAGCCACCAAAATGATGACGTCATCTCGATACGGTTGTTTTTCTGCGGATGGGTGGTGTGACGTCAACAGATATTCCTTATCTTCAGAATCGGGGACAACGACCCCCAACTAAACTTCGGAAATAAAACTCTCGACTCCTTCTATGTAACAAGGATTTGGTCTAATGTGTGATTATTCCAACCCATGTAGCTTGATACTAATCCACATTACTGAAAATGAACTGACCTTTCGCTCCATAAGACTCCATCTAACACTTGGGCGATCGGCACTATCGGCTTGGCTGTGCCGAATAAAATAGTATGGAAAGTCCTCCAACTAATAGTTCACATATTTTTTTTGCATAAAATAAGTGACATTTACACGCAAAGAACAATTGTCGTTAAAATAAATTATGTCGCATACAACTGTGTGGCTGTTTTCTGATAACCCCGGCAAGTTATCGCTAATTATTGTTTGAGAATCCCTGAGTTGATCGAGGAAAACGGGTAGTGGTGCCATGATGCAAGTGTCAGCCGGGTCAAAAAGCGCAGAAAAGTAACAAAACAAAACACGACACGTCATCTTTACTTAATCCTAAGTGGATGATGGCAGTCACTAGTCTATAAATAAGATGTCTGAAAGGTTCTCAAATTTATCGCCGGGGAACGTATTATTTTAAGTCTTTGTTGGTGGAATGATATTTTTTTAAACTTAGACATAAAAATGCGCAAGGTGGGAAGATAGGGGAAAGTACATTGCTGTTGATACAAAAAGGAAAGTACATTGCTCTTGGTACAAGTGGGTCTAAAAAGTAAATTAGAAGAGTTGTGGCTATAAAGAGCTTAATAAAGAGGTAACAGATACAATACTAGATCATATTAGCAACAGATACATCACTAAATGCATTTTAGCAACATGATTAGCTTTCGGGCATATTAGCAACAGGAACAACACTCAACGGGCACTCCACTGAACAGGTAGAGCTCTTCGGTAAAATAACAGCAACAGGAAGTCATCTATTACTGAAATATCCTTTCATTACTTCATTTACCTCAGCCATAAATATGACATCATGAAACAGAGAATATGACATCATGAAACAGAGAATATGACATCATGAAACAGAGAATATGACATCATGAAACAGAGAATATGACATCACGAAACAGAGAATGTGACATCATGAAACAGAGAATATGACATCATGAAACAGAGAATATGACATCATGACACAGAGAATATGACATCATGACACAGAGAATATGACATCATGAAACAGAGACACTTCATGTACAAGTATTGACAAACACTGCTCTTTAACAAAAGATACAAATCGTTTATTGACAATTGTTCATTTGAATGAAATCTGTTCCCGTTTCTTCTCGCTTGAGAGTCATTGCTCCAAAACAAACAATGGTTGCCTACTGGAAAGTGTTAATCACAATAACGTTAAGTGGCCGTGAGAGGGGCTGGCGGACGGGGGCGGGGGGGAAGAGGTGGTCTGAAACAAAGTCGCGATGTGGTTACATCCATCAATCTGGAGTCTAGACAACGGTTTGATGAAGTACAAATGGCGAGTACTTCATTCTAGACAATTGTTTGATGAAGTACAAATGGCGAGTACTTCATTCTAGACAGCTGTTTGATGAAGTGCAAATCTCGAGTACTTCATTCTAGACAGCTGTTTGGTGAAGTGCAAATCTCGAGTACTTCATTCTAGACAACTGTTTGATGAAGTGCAAATCGCGAGTACTTCATTCTAGACAGCTGTTTGGTGAAGTGCAAATCTCGAGTACTTCATTCTAGACAATTGTTTGATGAAGTACAAATGGCGAGTACTTCATTCTAGACAGCTGTTTGGTGAAGTGCAAATCTCGAGTACTTCATTCTAGACAGCTGTTTGATGAAGTGCAAATCGCGAGTACTTCATTCTAGACAACTGTTTGATGAAGTGCAAATCGCGAGTACTTCATTCTAGACAACTGTTTGATGAAGTGCAAATCGCGAGTACTTCATTCTAGACAACTGTTTGATGAAGTGCAAATCTCGAGTACTTCATTCTAGACAGCTGTTTGATGAAGTGCAACTTGTTAAGACTTCAACTTATACAAATGTTAAAGGAAGTACAACTTGTGAGTACTTCAATTTATAAAAATGTTTAATGAAGTACAACTTGTGAGTACTTCAATTTATAAAAATGTTTAATGAAGTACAACTTGTTAGTACTTCAATCTAGACAATTGCTAGACGAGGTACAGCTTCAATGTAGACTGCCCTTTTTAAGGCTCTAAGTACAATGACTGTGCACATCCATGTAGACTTTACGATGCTGCCGTATTACTAGTGTACATTGCACACTGTCTGGAATCTGGAGACAGTTATTTGGGTATCGACTACACTGAGAAGACTTGCATCATAGAAATTATTATAAAGCAGTCGACTTTGTTGTTTTAGAATTTCCAAGTGCTTTTTCGGAAAGGAAAAAGTGTGTGTGTGTGTTTGTTTGTTTTTTTGTTGTTTTTTTTTGGGGGGGGGGGGGGGGGGGGGTAATTTACAAGCTCAAAGTGGGCTTATTATGTCTAAGTTCTGGTTTTTAACATTGTAATGGAACTTATTTGACACAAGAAGTCATACTTTTTTAAGGTGATTTTTCGTGTGTTAATTTGTAATCTTAAATTGACTATTCTAAGAGGTCCCAGAGACAATAGAAAACTTAACCACACAAAATTACTTTTCTTGTGGTTAAATGACGAGACAAGTTTCATCTTTTGTTCTCTGGGTGGAGTTTTTCAATATTTATTTCTCCGAAGTCGTGTGTTTTAATACTCCGATTCAGAATTTAAGTTATCAACTCCTTGATTTGATCACATGACATCCCCCCCCCCCCCCCCCCAAAAAAAAAAAAAAAACAGCAACAAAAAACAAACAATAATCCAAAAATGGAGCCCACCTTGTATTTGCTACGGCCCCGACTCCACATAACAAGCTGTAATCGGCTTCAATAAAAGTAAATAACAGAAAGGGTAATCACTCAGTGCGCAGATTGACTTGACATATTCATTCTCTCCCTTAGTTAAGCTGATTAGAAAGAAAATTGAACAAATATTATTAGCCTGGTTTCATGTAAATGGCCCGGCGAGAGAGAAAAATAAAATATTTATAGTTAAAATAGAACTCGTGATGGCTACCGTAAGAGAGTAATGGCGTCTTGGCGAATCGAAAGTTGAATCAATGGAAATGAGTAATTCGACGAGAAACAGGAATCATTACTAGATGCGGGGGTTGAAAGGAAAATGAAGGGAGGCGCTGGAAAGATATGAATAGTTTTCGCCTTGTATATAAGTTGTCATCAATGACGTCATGTCAGGGATATTTTATTGGACATTGCTGGTGCCTCTTCCTACACCCCCCCCCCCCACACAATCCCCACAACCCTGTCCACTCAACTATACTGCTCTCTAGGCTATATAACATTATTTGTAATGTAAAGAGATGATATATATGAGTAAACTTTCTTTTAAAATGTGTATTGTCATCGCATGGGTAGGTTGCCCCCAATATATTCTTATCAAAGTAACGACTTCTATCATTCGCCTGAAAACTTTATTTCCATTCTAATTATTTTACACTTCTACTTTCTTTCTTCCTTCCCCCCTCTCTCTAACTCTCTCTCACTCTCTCTCTCTCTCTCTTTCTGTCTCTCTCTCTCTCCCTCCTCACCTTTCTCTCCCTCCCCTCTATCTCTTTCCCCCTTCTCTCTACTCTCTCTGTCTCTATGTCTTTTTGTCTCTCTATGTATGTCTGTCTCTCTCTCTCTCTCTCTCTGCTTTTATCACTCCATTATTTTATTCTATGTATATCCATTTTCTATCTCTCCATCTCACCACTTATATCTTTCCCTCTTATCACTTCTCTTTCTTTTCACAATCGCTTGTTCAATCTTCGCTTTCTCCCATTCTATCAAACTTGCGCACTGCAAATTTCAAACTCATTTTTCCTTCTTTTCACTCTTTTCTCGTCCTTCTGAGCTAACCATCACTGTCTCTCTCTACCTCCTTTGTATAATCCATATTTTTAAAAAATTGTATTTATATTTCACTACAAAGTCTTTACTATAAAAATCGACGAAAAAAACAATAACAGAAACTTTCGAATAACGTCACTAACAATAGCCGCTCTATTCTTTATTAAAAAACAAACAAACAAACAAGTGAATATTTTCCTTATCAAGCCATCAAACAGTTCTAGGTAATCTAATCCTTGGAATAGAGTTTTATAATCTAAAGTCAGTAAACAGAATCGATTATATAATACCGTTTTTATAACATTTGCCTAAACGTTTTTGTCAGCGTATTCGATTTTTAACGAATAGTTCCACCCGTAGTCGTCCTAGTTATCGTGGTAGAATCGACTTCTTTCCCCAATGCAACGCCAACTATTTCCATACTCCAGTCGGAGTCGTGAAATAATGTCTCCTTACAATTAGGATTCTAATCGCCACCGATTCTGCTGGTATCGATTCGTATACATTTCACGACAACGACCGTCGATCCGAATCATGAACAACTCCTAGCCCACAATTTAAAATGATACGATTCCGACTACTCTAATTCAAATCCTCTGGTCTGTGTGTCACGGCAACCCCCACCCCTAAGGGCGATTAATTTCTGCCGTGTGGAGAGGACATCGAATATTGTTCATTAATCAATCTTTCGGGTACTCGGTGAATTTTTTTTTTTTTTAAAAATGCTTTTTTTTAATAAAACACGGGCCTAAAAAAAATATAGCTGGAAACGTATTGATCAAATGTCCCCCATTAGCGAGGGTTACACGGCGATAAAATGAACAAAGCGATCGGATCGATTTTTTTATACATCGTCGCAGAGGAAACGGTGTTTGAAAAGGGACCCTTAAGGTATCGGTCTGCAAATATACAGTTGGTGTACTCTACTTGGACCAACATCAACCAGAGATCCACACACACACACACAAAAGACATCCACGGTTAATCTCCACAGCAACACGTCACAGACACTACATTCAAAACTTACACAACAGTGTATCCCAACCGGACGTCCACAACAACAAATCACAAACAGACATCTTTGGCGCACAATTTTAACGTATAAACTAAAAAAAAAAGATTCGACCAAATTTCCGTTCGATCAAATTTCCGTCGATCAATTTTCCGTCGACGAAATTTCTTTCGATCAAATTTCCGGATACGCTTAAAATCGGTCGAATTCAGTCCTAGCCCAGCCTTAAAGTCGGTCAAAGTCAATCTAACCCAGTCTTCAAGTCTGTTGAAGTCAAAGTCAGTCTAACCCAGGCTCAAAATCAGTCAAAGTCAATCTAACCCAGTCTTCAATTCAGTTGAAGTCAAAGTCAGTCTAACCCAGGCTCCAAGTCAGTCAAAGTCATCTAAACAGACTTCAAGTCAGTTAAAGTCAAGGTCAGTCTAACACAGTCTTCAAAATTCTTGCAGGTAAATATTCGAGCCAAACATTCACATATATAGAATGGGAGGGAGGGGAAAAAAAGGAAAGGGGGGTTTACGGCTTGCTGAAAAATTTAACCCGGCCCACAAGACATTCCGGAAACTGTATTAACTTGTTCAAATTGTGAATGCATTGTACAAATTAATAGTCAAGGTGTAAATGTTTTCAAACTATAATAATATATTATCTTAATAATAATAATCTAAAATAAAAATAATCATCTTAGCAATAATATTAATCTTAACAATAATAATAATAACCTTAAAATCATAATCATAATCATAGCAAATATTCGAAACTAGTTTCACTTCTTATTTTCAAACTGAATGACCTGTTAGCTAAACCGTAACTGTTTTAAACTATAGACATATCCTGAGGAGACCTGTGGAGGCACAGAGCCACAGAGGGCTCCGCTCCTACTCAGACCACTCCTTTCGCTCGGAACCCTCAATTTCTACCCCCCTCTCCCCCAAACCCCGACCTTGATTGTCGATCCGAATCAGTTTTCGAACGTATTCAACGCTCAGTAAAATCAAAGAACCAATGTTCTGTTTGCAGACGATCGTTCAACAACTTCACAATCTCACGAAATTTGTTTGTGCGTTTATTCCTTTGTCTTTGGTGACGTTCTGGAAAGCATAATTTCTAATATTGCATTTACAAATTCACCGAAAAGGTTGTTGACATTAACAGCTACGAATCCTGTTTTATTACCACTTTAATAAAGAAAATTTAAAAAAAATAAAAAAAAAATTCTCTGACTTTTATTTTAATATATATATATTAAAAATATCCCTCTTTGCCACCAACAGGGGCGTATCAACTGGGACCAGAGAAATGATGAACTTGACCTAGAAACTGTGCGTGAAAGATGGTGAGAATGGGACCAGAGAAATGATGAACTTGACCTAGAAACTGTGCGTGAAAGATGGTGAGACTGGGACCAGAGAAATGGCGAGTTCGACCTACAAACTGTTCGTGAAAGATGGTGAGACTGGGACCAAAGAAATAATCAACTTGACCTAGAAACTGTGCGTGAAAGATGGTGAGACTGGGACCAGAGAAATGATCAACTTGACCTAGAAACTGTGCGTGAAAGATGGTGCGACTGGGACCAGAGAAATGGTGAACTTGACCTAGAAACTGTGCGTGAAAGATGAAATGATCAACTTGACCTAGAAACTGTGTGCGAAAGATGGTGAGACTGGGACCAGAGAAATGGTGAGCTTGACCTAGAAACTGTGCGTGAAAGATGGTGCGACTGGAACCAGAGAAATGGTGAACTTGACCTAGAAACAGTGCGTGAAAGATGGTGCGACTGGAACCAGAGAAATGGTGAGCTTGACCTAGAAACTGTGCGTGAAAGATGGTGCGACTGGAACCAGAGAAATGGTGAACTTGACCTAGAAACAGTGTGTGACGTATGGTGAGACTGGGACCAGAGAAATGGTGAACTTGACCTAGAAACAGTGCGTGACGTATGGTGAGACTCAATGAGACCAGAGACACGAGACATGTTAAAAGAAGGAGATCATAGTTTTTATTCACCAGCCATTGACGTCCGATTTCTCTGCTGAGAATTACTTAAGTACAGACCAATGAATATAAAACTTAAAACACACAAACTTTCAGGAAATGAACCTACACACTCATAAACACTAGTACGCCTCAACCTGCTCACCTACACACCAATCTACTGACCGTGTTTTCCTACATATTCATCCTAGAGAGCAATTCATTGGTCACTTCTCCACATCAATGTGAGCATAACAACACCCCTATCAACTCCTTCATGTGTTCTCAACCCCATTACACATTACACAACCCCATCAACCCCTTCATGTCTAATTACACCCCTGTCAACCCCTTCATGTGTAATTTCACCCATATCAACCCCTTTATGTGTAATTACACCTCTCCCCTATCAACCCCTTTATGTGTAATTACACCCCTCCCCTACCAACTCCTTCATGTCTAATTACACCCCTATCAACCCCTTCATGTGTAATTTCACCCCTATCAACCCCTTCATGTGTACTCACACCCCTATCAACCCTTACATGTGTACTTACACCCCTATCAACCCCTTTATGTGTAATTACACCCCTACCAACCCCTTCATGTGTACTCACACCCCTACTCACAACGTCACCTTATTTGAACCAAGTTTTAAAATCTATAAAATCTATTGCTCCCCCCCCCCCCCCACAGACCCCACAGACAAGCTCCATTTTCAATGACGCCTCCACCCCTTTTTTCCCCACTCCCCTCTTCCACCCCAACAGACAACTAAGGCCAGGTTAGTGTGCAAGTAGTCCACCGAATCGATCGTACCCTGTGGTCGCAGACTGGCCCCTGACAACGTTCATGATAGGCAAGGGAACTGGCCAGTTTTTGATCGGGGCCCCAAGCTGGCCAAGTCTCCTACCCTAACATTTGGACCCCCCCTCCCCACTCCAACCCCTTTCCCCCAATTTAAAAAATCTAGCACTATTGTTCCATAGTTAAAGGCATATACAAGAACACGCGTTATTTCAATAAAATGTTTAAAAAATTCACAATAGTCTTTGCATTGTGATAGAGATGAAGGACCACATCAGCCAATTGGTGAAAACACAGTGGTTACACGTGATATAAAGATTTCTCTTACCAAAGACAGAAATGGAAGGGCCACAAGGACGCGCGTGTCATTGCAGAGGTGTCTGCAATGAAGACACGAAAGCGATTTATATATTTTTAAAACAACAAAATATTTTGTAGACCTCTTACATCAATATCCCTCTTTGCCACCAACAGGGGCGTTAGACGAGGGGGGGGGGCTCGATTTTGTAATAGGTCGCCTTGACGCAAATAACGACGCACCTCTACCTTTCCACGCCCTAGATTGCAACTCGATATGCAAGTGGACGGACCTACGCGTATCCTGAAGGATTACTAGCTGCAAGAATAAAAAAAAAATTAAAACAATAAAATTAATGTAATAAACTAAGTGTTAAAAAGAAAATCGCGCGAGCGGGAATGTGTTGAACACTCCTCTGTAATGACGTCTTCTTGTTTGGTTTTATCAAAAGTTGTCATAGGGGCCAGCCAGGAAATCGATGGCTACCCTATTGAGCCTGTAGAATAATGGGGGTGGGGGAGAATGAAGTGAGGGAAGGGGTTGTCTGTGGGGGGGGGGGGGGAACTTCCGTCCTGCCTGGCCCGTTCTGGCATCGACCCGTCCTGGGTGGGGTGTAAATATTTGCTCGCCTCTATGGGAGACTGGACACATAACAGAGAAGATCGATGGGGCGCAATGGTGGTTGGGGGGCGGGGTAGGGGTGGGGGATTGGGATGGAGGTCAGCTCAATTGGAGAAGGGAAAAAAAAAGATATGGGTGTGGAGGGGAAGGAAAGGAATACGGGTGGTGCAGCTGACGAAAGATGATAGAACGGTTACTGTAACTGAGGGTCTGTTATCCCTCATTCCTGGGAGTTATGTTCAAAACAAGTGGATATGCGTGCGACACATGATAACACGATACGTGGTCCCGAGACGGAAGTCTGAAGTATAAATGTCTCTTTAAGGTTTGACGCGGTCATAAAACGGATATATTTGGGCTCTCAATGTCACTAAAATGGTGTGCGTGATCATAGAACTGAAACAGGAGAATGGGAAAAGGGGGGGGGGGGGCGATAAATTTCTCTAAGATGGTGGACGTGATCAAATGAATCAAATATGGAGGTCTCAGTATCTCTATGTGTCTATGTCTCAACGGCTCGATGTCTTAGTGTCTCGATGTCTAAATGTCTCATTTTTTCAGTGTCTCGATGTCTAAATTTCTCAATGTCTCATGGTCTCAATGTCTCAGTGTCTCGGTGTCTCGATATCTCAATGTCTCAAAAACTCAATGTTTCAATATCTCAATGTCTCAATATCTCAATGTCTCAATATCTCAATGTCTCAATATCTCAATGTCTCAATATCTCAATGTCTCAATATCTCAATGTCTCAATGTCTCAGTGACTCAATATCTCAATATCTCCATATCTCAATGTCTCAATGTCTCAAAAACTCAATGTCTCAATATCTCAATGTCTCAAAAACTCAATGTCTCAATATCTCAATGTCTCAAAAACTCAATATCTCAATGTCTCAATATCTCAATATCTCAATGTCTCAAAAATTCAATGTCTCAATATATCAATGTCTCAATATCTCAATGTCTCAATATCTCAATGTCTCAAAAACTCAGTGTCTCAATATATCAATGTCTCAATATCTCAATGTCTCAATATCTCAATGTTTCAATATCTCAATGTCTCAATATCTCAATGTCTCAATATCTCAATGTCTCTATATCTCAATGTCTCAAAAATTCAGTGTCTCAATATATCAATGTCTCAATGTCTCAGTGACTCAAAATATCAATGTCTCAATATCTCAATGTCTCAATATCTCAATGTCTTAATATCTCAATGTCTCAAAAATTCAATGTCTCAATATATCAATGTCTCAATGTCTCAGTGACTCAATATATCAATGTCTCAATATCTCAATGTCTCAAAAACTCAGTGTCTCAATATATCAATGTCTCAATATCTCAATGTCTCAATATCTCAATATCTCAATGTCTCAATGTCTCAATGTCTCAATGTCTCAATGTCTCAATGTCTCAATGTCTCAATGTCTCAATGTCTCAATGTCTCAATGTCTCAATGTCTCAATGTCTCAATGTCTCAATGTCTCAATGGCTCAATGTCTCAATGTCTCAATGTCTCAATGTCTCAATGTCTCAATGTCTCAATGTCTCAATGTCTCAATGTCTCAATGTCTCAATGTCTCAATGTCTCAATGTCTCAATGTCTCAATGTCTCAATGTCTCAATGTCTCAATGTCTCAATATCTCAATGTCTCAATGTTTCAATGTCTCAATGTCTCAATATCTCAATGTCTCAATGTCTCAATGTCTCAATGTCTTTTTATAAAACACTAGCCCACTTAAAAGAACCTAACCAGTCCATCTCACAAGGTCATCTAAACTAATATCACAAGGTCATCTAAACTAATATCACAACGTCATCTAAACTAATATCACAAGTTCATCTAAACTAATATCACAAGGTCATCTAAACTAATATCACAAGGTCATCTAAACTAATATCACAAGGTCATCTAAACTAATATCACAAGGTCATCTAAACTAATATCACAAGGTCATCTAAACCAATATCACAAGGTCATCTAAACTAATATCACAAGGTCATCTAAACTAATATCACAAGGTCATCTAAACTAATATCACAAGGTGATCTAAACTAATATCACAAGGTCATCTATACTAATCTCACAAGATCATCTAAACTAAGTTCAACGGGGTCATCTAAACTAAGCTCAACGGGGTCATCTAAACTAATCTCACAAGGTCATCTAAAACTAATCTCACAAGATCATCTTAATTAATCTCACAAGATAATCTTAACTAATCTCACAAGGTCATTTTAACTAATCTCACAAGATTATCTTAAATAATCTTTCAAGATCATCTTAACTTATCTCACTGGGTCATATAAATCAACATCACAAGCTCAAGACCATGTAGACCAGCTGTTCTCAACCTGTGGGACACGACACCTTTGGGAGTCGAACGACCCTTTCATAGGGGTCGCCTAAGACCAACGGAAAACACATACTCTACAGTTATGAAGTAGCAATGAAAATAATTCTATGGTTGGGGGTTACCACAACATGAGTAACTGTGTTAAAGGGTCGCGGCATTAGGAAGGTTGAGAACCACTGATCTAGACCGTAAGACGTTGGCTTTCGCTTGACCATTGTGACATCATCAAGGATTAGGATCCAAGTGACTTATGATTTATCCAAATCACAGTCCCTCGTTGAATCATATGATGAATTATGGGACAAAACTGACGTCATCTTGTAGTTGGAAATATTCAGCATGCAGACCCCCCCCCCCCCAAAAAAAAAATATTTAAAAAATCATTTACTTTATCATCACTCGAACACTAACCATCACCAGCGAGTTACCGCCCTTTCACTACACATACATCACGAGGCACGCCAAAAACATTCACTTTACCTATTTCTCTCCCTTTGTTCTACGGATCCACCTTAACCCATCCCCCTCCTGCCATTACCCCTCTTCTGCCATTACCCCCCCCCCCCCCATTTTTTTTACTCATTCCCCTCTCCTTTTTCCCCATCTCCACGCACGTAATTTGTAAGAAGTGCTTCCAGCAGCAGCCATCAAAAACAACAAGAATGAAATGAACAGACGCCATGGGAGCTAATCCTGTCATGTTTTCTTGTGTGTTCCCCAAATTGTTTAGAAAATATGATGCTTTGGCCCCCATTTCCACCCCTTTCCCGTTTCTCTGCGGCTGATAAGTCATATTCCGACACTAATCTTCCATCTGGTTTTAGCGGACCAGGTTTTTTTCTACCTGTCGCTGGCCTAGCGGGTCTTGAGATCTGCCATTCTCGTCTGGGTTACCTTTGCCTTCGGGGTAATATCTGCTCGGATGTGCCTAGTGGACTGCTATGTGCCTAGTGGACTGCTATGTGCCTAGTGGACTGCTATGTGCCTAGTGGACTGCTATGTGCCTAGACCAATATCTTTCTAGACGCGTGGCTAGACCTATATCTCTCTACTTTCTACACATAAGTGCATAGAGCAATATCTTTCTACACATAAGTACATAGAGCAATATCTTTCTACATATGTAATGAGACCAATATCTTTCTACATATGTAACAAGACCAATATCTTTCTCATATGTAACAAGACCAGTATCTTTCTACATATGTAACAAGACCAGTATCTTTCTACACATAGACTTATTATATACATAGAACAATATCTTTCTACACATAAATATACATATAGAACAATATCTTTCTACACATAGACATATGTACATATAACAATATCTTTCTACACATAGACATATGTACATATAACAATATCTTTCTACACATAGACATATGTACATATAACAATATCTTTCTACACATAGACATATGTACATATAACAATATCTTTCTACACATAGACATATGTACATATAACAATATCTTTCTACACATAGGCATATGTACATATAACAATATCTTTCTACACATAGACATATGTACATATAACAATATCTTTCTACACATAGACATATGTACATAGAACAATATCTTTCTACACATAGACATATGTACATAAAAAAATATCTTTCTACACTTATGTAGGCCCTACATAGAAAAATATCTTTCTACACATGTGTACATTGAACATTATCTTTCTACATGTATGATTATAGACCAATAACTTTCAACATGTACATACACAGATTTATATCTATCTGCGCTGATATCCATAGAACAATATCCTTCAAAACGCATCAGATACAAAACAAGCGTCTGGTTAGGCCATCATTCCTTGTAGACAACTGTGTATTGAAATTCGTGCGCCTAGACTTGTATCTATTTAAACACGCTCGGGGTGTACCCTAATCTCTCTAAAAGCATACGCCTGGTCTACGGTCATATAATTTTAAACCCCCACCCCTCCACGTAAATGAAAGACCACGACTGTGTGCCCTAATTTTGGTTGTAATACAGTATCTATTTCTGTGTGGGGGGTATTTGAAATTCGTGGACATCTTTTTAATTGTTTGACGGCTGTATCGAAACTCAAGTATCAGACATTCGTCTCCTCTTCTTTCAATTCTGCGTTCCATGTGCTCAAAATAGCCCCAAGAAGAGCGAATAAAATAAGCTTTCAATAGCGCCGCGCATTATGGCTGTACACCGCTCGGATGTATTTAGAGTTTAGAGTAAAACTAAAATTATTGTCTTCTGGCGATATTGTATGTGGGTGTATGAAGATTCGCCTCCGCCATTTCGCTGCTGCTGTTTCACCGCCGCTGATTCGCCCCCGCAATTTCACCGCCACCGCTTCGCCAATGGAACGTTTCGCCGACTGCCGTTTCGCCGACTGCCGTTTCGCCGACTGTCGTTTCGCCGACTGCCGTTTCGCCGACTGCCGTTTCGCAGACAGACACAGAAATATTTTAAAAAACAAACAAAACCCATTGATAATAATAGAAAAGAAATTTAATTTTAGGTTTTACGTTTATAAATACAATTTTGGACATTCGAAATTTTGTTCGTTGGTGTTTCTAAATTAAGAGAATCTGCATTAAGTAAATCGCTCTTTGTTCTAGGGTCACGTTAAGGTTACATTTGTGAGACTAAGAGGGCTGGGTGGGGTGGGTGGAGAGATTTGTGTTTTAAACAGGGCACTGTCCAGAAGAAGGTCGCGAATGAATCGGGAGCTGACCGTGTTTTTAGATTAGGTGGGGGGGGGGGGAGGGGCGGTTGAGCTAGGAAGAGGAACAGGTGAGTTTTGATTTGACGCCAATCATTAGCTAAAATGTGTTGTTTGGCGGAGTTCGTTGTCGGAGTTGTCAAATGTAAGCTTCGAAATCGCCAAACGTTTGCTAGCGATAGAGATGTGTTTTTGGGGGAAAAAAATGAGGCTTTTGATTGGCCTGCCAAAGTGATTGAGTGGCCTACCGTGGTGATCGGAGCTGTACCTGTCACGAAAGAACCCCCACCGCTGCAGCTCTAATGTTCAACAGAACAGTGACAGCAACTTGAAAGCATGAGCTGTGACAGTTGTATTGACAGCCTGTTGACTCCTATTAGTTAACATCCAATCTATACATTTCTGTTGAATAATGGAGCAAGCTATACGCTGAGAGCAAAAGGAAACCGATATACAGTATGTGTTCTTTGGATCAGCTGTAGAACATCACCAAAGAGAATGGGTGAGAACGCGAAGTGACGACTGAGTGAATACAGCTTCGATCAAAAATTTCAAGAAAAAAATTTCCAGGCGCGCTAAATGAATAAATCGTCGCCAGTTTAATGAGAGCGTCCTTATTAGTTATAGCTAGGGGCGTAGGGGGCTTTTTTTTTTTTTACTATGGGGAGGGGAGTGAGTTGACCAACCTCCTTTGGCCATCCTTCGGGCACTCTTCGGATTTGCGTCGTTTATAAAATAATCTTGACGCCTCTAAGGGAGTGGGAGATCAGACCCCCGAGCCCGCCCCCTCCCCCCCCCCCCGCGGCCAGCTACGCCCCTGGTTATATTCTTCTTCTCCTGTTGTTTCAATTCTCGTCCTTTCCTTGCCGCCAGTTCAATTCAAAATTCACGAAAGACGCTCGAATCAAACAGGTTAATTTTTGTTTAAGCCATTTTTAAGATGCCAAAATTAACTCCAGGTTTCAAATAAAAAGGGAAACAATGCCAATTTTTTAAAAACATTAAAATGAATTGTCATAAATTATCTACTCTGATTCCGACGTCATTGCGTCCCTAGACACACTATACGTCATTGCACGTGACGACGAAACTTTCGACTGTAAGCAACTTAAAACCTGCAGACGTATATTGCGGATATAGCGTTGCTTGAAGATTTAGACACAATTACAAAAACTTCATCTACCCTTTCATAGTAGAAAGTAAAATGCTCAGAGAAGGCCACAAAGTTGTTTGGTCGTAGAGAGAGACTAGTATCACCTGGTCGACTGATAGGTGCCGTCTGCTGATTGTAGTGGGCTTCCAGCAGATTGGAAATAATCAATTCTACAGAGCGTGAACCTGTGAGCCTTATGGCAGGTCAAGGTCATGGGGCGGGAGGAACAAAAAAGTAAAAAAATCCGTCAGCCCTGAAATTTGTATGAGGTCGTCAACAATGCCAGACATGAACTTTTATAAAATGCATTGACTTTCTATACCAGACATTGCAGTTCTATGTCAGATATTAGTTCACTATAACAGTAATTACCTCTCTATGCCACACCAGAGTAACGCCTGTTGACGCCTCTTAACATCCAATCCAGACGGTACCCTCTGCGCAAGCCTGTACCTTTAAGAGCCAGGTATTACTCTTGTATGTCAGACATTACATCTCTACACCACACATTACCCTCCTTCGCCAGACATTACCACTGCACACCAGAAACTACCCTTCTGTATCTGACATTCAGTGGCGTAGCGAGCTTAACTCGCGCCCGGGGCACAATACCTTTTTAGTGCCCCCCCATATTCGAAAGCCATACAATTTTATATGTAAACTATACCATTTGGCGCCCCTTTGTGAGTAGCGCCCGGGGCATGATGCCCCCCTTGTCCCCTTCGCTACGCCACTGCTGACATTACGTTTCTATGCCATATATTATCATCTTATGGGAGAAAATACTCTTCTATGCCATACATTATCATCTTATGGGAGACAATAGTCTTCTATGCCATATATTATCATCTTATGGGAGACAATACTCTTCTCTACAATATATTATCCTCTTATGGGAGGCAATACTCTTCTATGCCATATGTTATCATCTTATGGGAGACAATACTCTTCTATGCCATATATTATCATCTTCTGGGACACAATTCTCTTCCATACCATATATTATCATCTTCTGGGACACAATACTCTTCCATACCATATATTATCATCTTATGGGAGACAATACTATTCTATGCCATATATTATCATCTTATGGGAGACAATACTCATCTATGCCAGGCATTTCCCTTCTAAACAGACCCTAACTTAATTCTATTCCACTTATTGTCATTCTAAGCATGTCTTGTACATTTTTCCTTTCATCGCCGGCCAAAGGTGTCTGTATGTCATGACAATGAGAAACAATTTGACACAGCCTAGACACAACCATGATGTTTGTCAAGAGAGTGCTATTGACAGCGTGTGATTTACCATCGGCAAAAGCACCAGAGTCGGTCCTGGGGAAAAAAAAGGAAAACCTGCAGTTCTGCTCCCACTGAGGGCTGTATTACTGCATGTGAGCTATGTAACATGAGATTGATATAAAAGGGGGTGGGGGATGTGGTGTTTGCATGTCTCTCTCCACCTCCCTTACCCTACGCGTAACTTGAGCTCCCCGTTCTAACTTCAATGTCATGCACGTGGCGGCGGCAGCCTCACCTCACCCCCCACCCCCCCCCACGCGCCCAACCGCCACGTCCGGTCAGACCTGCCCTAGTAATACATTAAGTTGACCCACTTACAATCTCAATCAGTCCATTAACGATACAGAGGAGTTGGGGGAGGGAGGGTTTACAAGACCATGTGTCGTGATGGTGGTTTATAGAACGGGTTGGTATTGGGAGGAGGGGGGTGCGTAATAAATCAATGAGTTCTCGTTTCGACGGGTATCATTAGTTTCGTATGCTCCTTTAAATTTGACAAACAAATCTCGGGGCGACTTGGTGAGATCTGGGGCCAAAAAACAAACATGGCGGCCGGAAGAAGTAGGGAGAATAATAGAGCCTTATGAGAGAGGAGCGATGGCGAGGGCTTGTTTTAATGCGGGCAGGAGGATGTGATTATGTTTGATTTGAGGGATTACGGGTACAGGGATGTAGTGGATTACGGATACAGGGATGTAGTGGATTACGGGTATAGGGATGTAGTGGATGACGGATGTAGGGATGTAGTAGATGGTTAAATGTGTTTATTACAAAGAAATGGGGATAAGAAGAAGGTAGATGTGGTTTGGCGCCTATTTTAAGGAAATGCAAAGTGAAAATATGATTTGGTATAAGTTGAGGGGTCGAAATTTGGATAATATGGGTTGTTTTGTTAAAAATTGTTTATTTTGTAAAATTGGGTTGTTTGGAAAATTTGGGTCGTTATCATGAATGCAATTTTTCAATGTATCATCATCATCATCATCATGTCCCTTAGTCTTTGGACCGCTTGGGCGCCACAGATGACATGAAAACTATCCTTCTCCATTCCTCTCGGTCTTCGGCACTACGCATAGCATCGCCTAGTTTTAATCCCGTCCACTCTTTGGTGTTATCTTCCCATCCTTTTCTCCGTCTTCCTCTTCTTCTTTCTCCTCTAGTAGTGCCCTGCATGATTTCTCTGGCGAGCCCTTGTTTTCTGGTAACGTGGCCATACCACTACAAATTTATTTTTTAAAAATTAGATGAACTCGTAGAGAAGACGTGACCTCGTTTTTCCTTACACTTTGGTCGAGGTGACTGTAATTATACCACTTCTGACACCAATGTAACGTTTCACTCTGTTGTGGTTAATACAGGGATGATAGTTAGCTAAATCAATGTTACAATGATTCTCGGCATTGTCTCTAATGACTCTTAGCACTTTCTCTTATGACTCTTGGCATTGTCTCTAATGACTCTTGGCATTGTCTCTAATGACTCTTGGCATTGTCTCTAATGACTATTGGCATTGTCTCTAATGACTCTTGGCATTGTCTCTAATGACTCTTGGCATTGTCTCTAATGACTATTGGCATTGCCTCTAATGACTCTTGGAATTGTCTCTAATGACTCTTGGCATTGTCTCTAATGACTCTTGGCATAGTTTCGAACGACTCTTGACATTCTCTCTTATGACTCTTGGCATAGTTTCTAACGACTCTTGGCATTGCCTCTAATGACTCTTGCATAATTTCTATCGACTCTTGGCATTGTCTCTAATGACTTTCGGAATGTATCTGCTGACTCTTCGCATTGCCTCTGCTGACTCTTGGCATTGTCTTAAATGACTCTTGGAATTGTCTTTGCTGACTCTTGGCATTGTCTCTGTCGAATCTTAGCATTTGTCTCTAATAACTATTGACATTATGTATAATGACTCCTGGTATTGAAATTGGTATTTTCTCTAAGGACTCTTGGCACTGTCTATGATGACTCTTTGAATTGTTTGCTGACTCTTGGATTTGTCTCCAATAACTCTTGGCATTGTCTATAGTCACTCCTGGCATCGTCTCTGTTGACGATTGGTATTTTCTCTGATGACTCTTGGCATTGCCTCTGCTGACTCTTGGCATTGTCTCTGCCGACTCTTTGCATTTGTATCTAACAACTCTTGACATTGTCTGCAGTTACTCCTGCCATTGTCTCTGCTGACTATTGATATTTTCTCTAATGACTCTAGGAATTGTCTCCAATGACTATTGGCTTTGTCTGCTGACTTTTGGAATCGCCTTAGCTGAGTTCAAGACCATTAAAGTCTCGAGGTTTCTTCGTTATGTTTACAACCTGTTCAAAGTCAGTGTCTGATTATTTACATAATTCAAGGGAAGAGAAATGAGCGTCGTAGTATCCATAGAGTATGAGTAAGCCATGGCGTAGAATAAAGCGTCGGGGTATCCACATAGTAAGAGTAAGCAATGGAATAGAATAAAGCAAATCGATTGACTTTTCATTCTTAATTAAAGAATGGAGTGAGGACGGGAATACTATAAAATAAAATAAAAAATATGAAAAAAGTTGAAAATTAGTTACAACTAACGAAAGCTGCGGGATTTCTTATACCGAATGGTTTTCTTCATAGTAACAATGTCCGCTACAGGTCAGCAGATATCGGGTGGATTGGTGTAACAATGTCCGCTACAGGTCAGCAGATATCGGGTGGGCTGGTGCAGCAATGTCCGCTACAGGTCAGCAGATATTGGGTGGATTGGTGTAGCAATGTCCGCTACAGGTCAGCAGATATCGGGTGGATTCGTGTAGCAATGTCCGTTACAGGAAAGCAGATATCGGGTGGATTGGTGTAGCAATGTCCGTTACAGGTAAGCAGATATCGGGTGGATTGGTGTATCAATGTCCGCTACAGGTCAGCAGATATCGGGTGGGCTGGTGCAGCAATGTCCGCTACAGGTAAGCAGATATCGGGTGGATTGGTGTAGCAATGTTCGCTACAGGTCAGCTGATATCGGGTGGATTGGTGTAGCTATGTCCGTTACAGGTCAGCAGATATCGGGTGGATTGGTGTAGCAATGTCCCCCTCAGGTCAGCAGATATTGGGTGGGCTGGTGCAGCAATGTCCGCTACAGGTCAGCAGATATCGGGTGGGCTGGTGTAGCAATGTACGTTACAGGTCAGCAGATATCGGGTGGATTGGTGTAGCAATGTCCGCTACAGGTCAGCAGATATGGGGTGGGCTGGTGTAGCAATGTCCGCTACAGGTCAGCAGATATCGGGTGGGCTGGTGTAGCAATGTCCGCTACAGGTCAGCAGATATGGGGTGGGCTGGTGTAGCAATGTCCGCTACAGGTCAGCAGATATCGGGTGGGCTGGTGTAGCAATGTCCGCTACAGGTCAGCAGATATCGGGTGGGCTGGTGTAGCAATGTCCGCTACAGGTCAGCAGATATCGGGTGGGCTGGTGTAGCAATGTCCGCTACAGGTCAGCAGATATCGGGTGGATTGGTGTAGCAATGTCCGCTACAGGTCAGCAGATATCGGGTGGATTGGTGTAGCAATGTCCGCTACAGGTCAGCAGATATCGGGTGGATTGGTGTAGCAATGTCCGCTACAGGTAAGCAGATATCGGGTGGATTGGTGTAGCAATGTCCGCTACAGGTCAGCAGATATCGGGTGGGCTGGTGTAGCAATGTACGTTACAGGTCAGCAGATATCGGGTGGATTGGTGTAGCAATGTCCGCTACAGGTCAGCAGATATTGGGTGAATTGGTGTAGCAATGTCCGCTACAGGTCAGCAGATATCGGGTGGGCTGGTGTAGCAATGTCCGCTACAGGTCAGCAGAGATCGGGTGGGCTGGTGTAGCAATGTCCGCTACAGGTCAGCAGATATTGGGTGGGCTGGTGTAGCAATGTCCGCTACAGGTCAGCAGATATCGGGTGGGCTGGTGTAGCAATGTCCGCTACAGGTCAGCAGATATCGGGTGGATTGGTGTAGCAATGTCCGCTACAGGTCAGCTAATATCGGGTGGGCTGGTGCAGCAATGTCCGCTACAGGTCAGCTAATATCGGGTGGGCTGGTGCAGCAATGTCCGCTACAGGTCAGCTAATATCGGGTGGGCTGGTGCAGCAATGTCCGCTACAGGTCAGCTAATATCGGGTGGGCTGGTGCAGCAATGTCCGCTACAGGTCAGCTAATATCGGGTGGGCTGGTGCAGCAATGTCCGCTACAGGTAAGCTAATATCGGGTGGGCTGTTTCGGTATAACGTCGCTGTTGTAGAAATAAATAACATTAAGAGATGAAATAAGGCTAACGCACATAGCAATAGTCGACAGCCGGCAGTAATAAAGAGGGAGCTGTTGATTTGTGAGGCCTGTGGGTTGGTATGGATGGACTGAGTGGGGAATGGATGGGGATGATTTGGCTGCGGTTGGAAATAACGAAAAATTAACTGGGGGGAAATGATATTTAATTTAAAAAATATTAAAAAATAAAATTTTATAAATTATAAATTTAAAAACTGGAAAAAAAAGTACTGCATTGAAAGCTTAAAATAATGTGATCGAGTTAGAATAATTGTTTCTGATAAAATGAAATTATGAAGAAATGCGGACATGCAACTGAATTGGGGCCGCCTTGTGCTGCAGCTATAATTAAGTAATTTATAATTTTACAATGTGGCGGATGATTTGATTTCCGCACATCTCTCCTGGTCTCATTTCGCGACGTCCATTATCATTAAGAATGCCGAGAGCGGGGTTTTATAGAATTACCGGACATTTAATTATAAGGGCATTCATATTTCACATCAACAATGTTCATTTACATTCAAATAGATTTATTTTTGTGGTGGGGGATGTTGAAAAGAAAGAAAGAAAAAAGTTATGTTGAAATATCTGAAATAATGTGCGTGCTTGTAAGAATGTCTCCCATCAAATAATTGATGCACATACACGTTTTACAGCGTTCAAAGAGTTTCCATTAAAAATTATTTCATTTAGAAGCAATAAAGGGGATTCATGTGTAATGCAACAGAGAAGGCATTTCGTTGTATTACCATTTATATTGACTTCGATTCGATGCGATGGGTGGCCAAATATTCGGGCGGCTTATTGACCAACTTTCCGTTAACCTGTCGAGCTGAAACCTGGCACATAGACGTGGCCTAAGAAACAAAAATTTTTTTTTCTTCTTCAAATTTTCAGCCCCACTTCAAACACAACCACCAAAAATCAATTTTTCTTTTTTTTTTCCCCAAGCGGGAGATGAAGGAAATATGATGCCACTGATTTCATGATTTCACGATGCTAAATTCCCAATAACTGCCCTAAGGTAATGCTTTTTAAAAAGTAAGGGGCGTGGAAAAAAATGTGCGGCTGAGACCCTTGTGGGGTGGGGGGGGCTCTAATTGGGATTCTCAGAAATTGCGTTACTTGTACGCGTATTTTGTCAAATATTCAGCCCCTTCCTCCCCCCCCCCCCCCCCATTGCTCAATATTACATTTTGAAAAGAATTTATACGAAAAACTATGTTTTAGTGGTTGTTTAAATGGACTCACTTATTCAAGAGTTCAGAGGTCATATAAGAAAGATCATAGAGGGCTCCGCCTACCACAACCTCCCTCACTTTAGAGTTCAGAGGTCGTAATAAAAAGATCCTAGAGGTTTCCTCCTACCTAAGCCTCCCTTATTTAAGAGTTCATATTTCATATTGAAACGATTATAGAGTGTCACAGAACGGTTGTTACGGAGGAGGGCTCCGGTCCCGACTTATCACAAACTGTATTGATGAAGTAGTAATCAGTGCAGGACCGCTCCTCTCTGTGATTTATATTGTGGGTATCTAGGCGTTAGGACAGACAAGAGCACAACGTAGACAAACGTAAACTGAACAACTCCAACTCCAGGTGTCCAGATGATAAACGAGAATGTATTTATTACTAAAATATCATAATCTCTTCTGTAGTCTTCACTGTCAGCTAACGACTTACGATATGAGTCTCTATCAAATCTATGACTGTTCCCAGTTTCGTCTCAACTATTCCTATGTTTCACAAGTCAATTGTCGTCTCCTGGTCTCTCTTGCAACTATTCCTTAACAACTGCTATCTTAGCTCTTTTCTCTCTACTTCCAACACAACGAACTACTACCAACTTCAACTCTCACTAAACTCAACTCTCCCTATGTCAGGAAGTGTTCTGTCTTATATGCCCATTCTCTACCTCCATAGGTGGCCTAGGAATGTTATCTAACAACACAGCCCCGCCCCCTAATTTCCGATTAATTTGGATTTCCCGCCGTTAACCCCAAAATTAACATGCGAAGTCCTCCCTCTATCTCAAAGATGCGAGACTCTATTAACCTTACCCTCGACCCTTTAACGATACTCTCCCCAAACTAACAGCAGTTTCCGCCCATCCTATAAATTACCTGAACAATGGAGCCTTGTCCTGTACCCCTCCCAGTCATTTGTGACATAGAGTCCTCCTCCTACTCCAGCCTCACTCACTCAAGAGTTCAGAAACGATCTTTCTTATTCACAAGCGGTTCAAAGAAGACAACCATGGAAAAGCCTCTGATAACCATGAACAGACGGTCGCAGTTTAACAAGCAGATACCTCGGTCAAGACGGCAACAGCCTGCTGCTAATACTCAGTTTACCAGCAGAAATGCCAACAGCTATTTGGTAAACCTGGGGGGAAGAAGGTCAACTGGGATAGTGGCGATAGTACCAGATTCAGTGTTAAGAGCAACGTAAACTACAAGCCAATGAGTAACAACACACATGGGTTTATGGGGAAAACTAGAATTACGTGCAATTGTGAGATGGGGGAGCTGTTAATATTATGCGCGCATTGAATTAGCTATATTGGTACTTTTCGTATCCAGATTTGTTTGTGGGTTTGTTCTATTACGTTTCGGTGTTATATGCCCTTGAAATATTATAATTATAACTATGCAATGTAGAACAAGGCAAACCAAAATGATCTAAACCTAATCAATAAAATCCATTATTTTTCATATTTTGCTCATTACACTAAGTTTTTTTTTAAATTTTACGACGCGTGTTTCATTTGACTAAACATTAACCTTATCAGACACTCATAGTTTCGTACGCACACTGACGACTGACCTCACAAGTTCATACGCCTGGTAAGCATAGTTTTAGATTGCCGTCATGGTCTTAAAACTCGTTAGCTCATACGCAAGTCATAAGTTTAACATGAAACTCACCAAATTTAGCATTTTTAAGAAACGTAAACCTAAAAAAATAGAACCCCCCTCCCCTGTTCCCCTTCAGATGACAAGCACACTGCGGCCAGCGAACATCAGTGGCACATGGATCGTGTCAGTCATTCATCTTGGCAGTAAAAAACGAATGATTGACGGGTTGATCCGGCACGGAACGTTTAATTAATGTAGGTTATGCTGACCGAGATGAGGCAGGCGGTCAACTTGTCCTGCGACACTAGAGTTCAAGCCAGATATCCAAGGCAACAAGTAGGATATTTTTCTCAAGTCCTTATTCGAAAAAAAACAAAAAAACAACATAGTTCACTAACTCTACAACTGTTATATCAAATAGAACAATGGTCCTCAACCTTTGTTTCACTCACAGCACACCTAGCGTATCCGGAAATTTGATCGAAAGAAATTAATTTCGTCGACGGAAAATTGATCAACGGAAATTTGATCGAACGGAAATTTGGTCGAATCTTTTTTTTTAGTTTACACGTTACAATTTTGCGTCAAATTTCTTTTTGAACGCATTATTTTGTTTTACTATATTGTATAAAAATTATATTTTAAAAAACTTCTAAAAAAAAAGACATTCTTTTAAAGACAAGTTAGAGCGCACTAAAAACTAAAAATAATTTAACATAATTTCCAGTACGCAAAGAAATATTCGACTGTATGAAGAAATCAGAAGAAAGATCTTCGGTACGTACGTCAGTCTCAACAGGATGCGGCTTAGTTTGTCTCGTGTTTGGTTTCATTTCTCTGTGATAAATGTTACCTCGGTATGTAAAGAAAAATGTGAACAGCCATCAATCAACACCTAGAGAAAGTATTGCACAGTACCGGCGCCCGCGTTAAAAAGCCGGGATCAAAGGAAAAGAGAGAAGGGCCTATTTTACTGCTTGCTTCAGTCGTTTTGTGCTCGTGACTTGTCATGTGACCCGCTAAATGTAAACAGGCAGCTGAGCTTTGCCATTTGACTTCAAAACTTTTCAGGTTGTAAGACAATCATTGCCCCTTTGTTTCAACACGTTCATGTGTATTATAGTTTTCGCGTGTTTTTCATCATATTGGAGGAATTTTGCAGCGGCACAGCTAGCATCGTCTCGCGGCACACCGGTTGCGGGGCACTCAAATAGAGTATTGTTAACATGGAGCAGTATGCATATCTTAATGGTCCCTTGGTATTAAATGTGTTTCCACAATATTATATAGTCCAAATTGTTACAAAATCAACAATAGGCCAAGTCTACATCGCACCTGCTGGCCTTTAAACAACTGGCGCACAAACATTCCAACACCCTACCTGTCGGCCTTTCAGCAATAGGCCTACAGACATTTCTACTGACAACCCAAGACCATTCCCATCACTCTTTATTGATTAATATAATAGTCACCTCCGAAACAATTCAACGTTTTTACCTGAGTTCAACCGTCACGCATGCTGCTTCACAGCATGAGTTTAAAAACTCAGTACATTAATATAAAACATGTTGAGTAGGGGCAGGGCCGGTTGTGAAAAGGAAGCAGCCACACCACTAGCAAAATATTTATAATAGATAAAAAAATGATTTTGTAAAGCGGTTTTCTAGTATTGTTGTTCAGTGATGTGACCAGGCCTGACACGATAACCCGAAGCTGCAGACGTGTAGTCCTTGAGACAATGTTGTTGTAATGCATTTGTCTGCCCCAGTCCCGTGTACAGACAGAAGCAGTGACAGAACGTCGTGACGTGTGTAAACAGACAATGTCTGGCTCAGGGGGAACAGGCAAGATGGCGTCTCGCTAATGGCGTGCACGTGGTGAGACCGTCTGTAGCGGTTTGCGTCGTTTCCGGAAACTTTGTCGGTTGCCTGGGCTTGAACGGGAGGGCCCATAAACTGGGTGGATGTGTCGTCAATGGTGTCTTATCTTTGGCCAGGTGCCCCCCCCCCCGAGATGCTTAGGTTAAAGGGGTGTGTGGGGTATAGGGGAGGGGGGGTAAAGGTTGATCCCGCCACACCCACGCACTTTTACCACCACGCCAACACTATTTGAGGCCATTCACAAACATTTTAAGCAGCACTCGTCCAAACATGGGCGTGCACCCAGGTGGATTCAAAATACAAATGGTCGTTTCTTGCCTTTGTTTCTGGTTTTGTAAACACATTTTTAAAATTCCGCGTACTGTATAATTATTTCTTAGGCTAATACGACCAGCCCATAAACAACACTAGCACTTAATTTGAATTTTTGAATTATTTCTGGTTGCAAACTCTGGTTCCGGCAAACGTTTCTGACCTATTAATTTCTAGGTACCAATCTGACCAGCTCAGGTATTACGACGAGGGTATTTTTTTTTCAAGACCTTGGCATGCAATGGGGCATGTTTTCTGTGGTGTGTGTTTGTGGGGGGGGGGGGGGGGGGGAGATATTATCCACCCAATATGACCGTCAACATTCTTGCAATATCCGTCTCATTTAGTTAACGGGCGCACTCTGTGTCAATAAAATGTCCTTGTCAAATCATAGTTGCTTCTGACAGGTCTACGATGGTGTTCTGGTTACCGTCTGCTTGTCTTTTACTGTTGGAAAAGTTGCAGTACACTGACATATTAAGTGAGCCCAGGTACTCCACAAAACCGTCAGTCTCAGCAAAGGAAAGATTGGCCAATGACATGGTAGAGTGCAGACGAAGATGTAGACGTAGACGTAGGAAAGATGATACGATTTCTCGAAGATCCGTCAAGTAATGGAAACGTTGAAACAAAAGCGTAATCATCGTCATCGCCTGTCGTCCCGTCTGGGGCATAGGCCACAAACAAAGGCTCTCCAGGCATCCCGGTCTTGGGCCAGTGTCCCCGGCTGTCCCCAGTTGTGCCCACTCTCTTTGGTGTCTGCCTCCAGCTCCTTTCTCCAATTCATTTTGGGTCGACCTCTTTTTCTCTTTCCCTGGGGGGGGTTCCAAGTGAGGGCTTGTCTCGTGACACTTGATGTGGACTTTCTGAGGGTGTGACCAATCCATCTCCATCTTCGCTGGCAGACTAACTCTTCCACTGGTTCTTGCTGTGTGTGCCGCTAGAGATCCTCGTTAGTGATCTGTTGGGCCAGCGGATTCGTGGAATCATTCGGAGACATGAGTTGATAAACGTCTGTAGCTTTTTTATTAAAATTTTTTTTTTATGTTTGCACCACAAACCATTGCATGTCTGTAATGTACTTTGTTAGTGGGTTTGATACAGAGAAAAGGAATCTTTTCTTACATCAGACGAATGTTCGAATGGATTGTGGGGCAAACATAAAATATAAAAAAAAACTTAACACATATCGAACATACAGAATAAACCCTACGACTTAACGCAACGCAAACCCTTCAATCAGTGGCGTAGCGAGCTTAACTCGCGCCTGGGGCACAATATCTTTTTAGCGCCCCCCTCCCCTATTTGAAAACCAAACAATATGTAAAATATACCATTTGGCGCCCCTTTGTGAGTAGTGCCGGGGCATGATGCCCCCCTCGTTACGCCAATGCCTTCAATACTTAAATTCATGCTTAATAGCAAAATTAATACCCCAAAAACAAACCGTAAAACATAGCCCCAAATTGCGCCACGTAACACCACACACCTCCGGCGGCACCGAGCTCTCCAATTCTTAAAATAACCCGAACACCGTCCCTGAAGCTAGTGGCTACACCACACCCCCTCTCCCACTCACCCCTCTCCCACTCACCCCTCTCCCACTCACCCCTCTCCCACTCACCCCTCTCCTACTCACCCCTCTTCAACTCACCCCTCTCCCACTTACCCCTCTCCCATTCACCCCTCTCCCACTCACCCCTCTCCCACTCACCCCTCTCCCACTCACCCCTCTCCCACTCACATCTCTCCCACTCACCCTCTCCCACTCACCCCTCTCCCACTCACCCCTCTCCCACTCACCCCTCTCCCACTCACCCCTCTCCCACACCCCTTTCCTTCTCGCCTCCACCCTTCCACAGCCCACCCCCCCCACTCCATTGATCTGCTAATCTGGATGTTTGTGCGTACATTTCTTCAGCTCATTGTTTAAAGATGGCCAGTTTTTTTTTCTTTAATGCCGAGATGGCAATCGCTGAAAAGTCTTGAAAAAAACCAAAGAAAACATTCGACCCAAACAGGCAATCAACTGGGTTATCTTCCTTTTCCTTGTTTGTCTTCCGCTCCCCTCCCCTTCCTCAATGCATTCCCCCATTCCCCCATTCTTCCATCCCAAAGCAAATGGCGGTATAGCCGTGCTCCCCACCCTCACCCATCTCTTTAATTCCAAAAGGTAATGTCAATATAGCTATGCCCCCCTCCCCCATACCTAAACCATATCCACAGACGCCATATAAAAAAGAGCAAGATAAGATCACTCGTGCTCATCACCAAGCTTACATCACATGCTGGGGGATCACATATCACACAAAAAACAGGCCGGTTCCTTCCCCCTTCCCATCTTCTAATAGATATGTTGAACCTTTTGGGACTACCCTTGGAGCAGCCATTAGCGGGGACTCTCAAACTATCAATTTTAGAGCAGACAATACAGGGAGTCTAAAATACGTGTCAGAACAACCATTAACAGTGAGTCTCAATCTAATTATTAAATTATTTTTTTTAAAATAGAAAAAAAACCCACATCTAAATACTAAAAAAAAACCCACAATATGTGGTAATATGTTGTTATACAACGATTACATATAGACCCACGTTCATATGATTATTATTTTAATGATGCAATCTAGGCGCTTCAAATTTCTTCTAACCACTCATAAAAGCTTATTGGCCACAAATAAATAAAATTTAATAAATAAATTTGTTAATTCTCTAGGAAAGAAAAACCTTGTAACATGTGACCCTAAAGTTTGAGATCCCTTGGATTGGTGTCTCCTACGGGGGAAAAAAACAAATCGTTACGATATATTGAGATGGAGAGAAGACCACGAGCGACCAATCGGTTGTTATGGCGTAACGCGCACGTGGCGGTGTTAATTACCAATGAAAGTGCAATTACAGATTACAGCTTCCTCCGGCGTGATTACCCCGGGTGTAAAGCTGGGTACGCGTTAAAGCGTAATCATAATCATTAGGTGAACCTGTTTGTAAATAGTTTATCTTTTAAAAAAATCATTGATGTTTGCGTGCTTAAGATAAATACATATTGGTTTTAGTGTTACTCCGCGAACAACATGTTGCATCAAAGGAAACATTTTGGATACAATTTTAAGACAGGAGCGTCACCAGTGGCGTAGCTAGAGTTAGTGTCACCCGTGCCGCACCGTTAGTTATAAAGAAAAATAGCGCCGCCCGGGGAGGATCCATCCTCCGCGGTATTCCGCCGCCGCCGAGCATAACCACGTATGGGCTCCATTTGCTTTAAGATTCTCTCCCCCTGATTCATTCCTGCAGCTTTGACTGAATCGGCAGGCGTACACCCATTTTGCGTAGTACCAGAGCTGTTTTTGTTGTGTTTTTAAAAAAAAAAAAAATGGACAGAATGGCCCAATACTTTCAAATTCATCATGCTGTTTTGGCCCTGGTCAGTGTCCAGAGGAGATTCTTTTTTTTATTCACCAAAAATCGTGGAATTCACCCCCCCCCCCACTCACCATTTTTTCTTTTACACACTCACACTTTTATTTTGTTTCGATAAAGACGTCAACGATTATGTAAGATAGTTCTCTACCCACCCCACCCCTCCCTTGATTGGGGAAAGGGTTGTTACGTTCGAATACATTCTATTTGTTCTATAGAATGCTCTCGGGGTGAGGAAATTTCTATAATTTCTTTTCTGGAGGGTTTCATCGTTCTCCCTACAAATAAACGGAAGCTTTCCCCGGTTGAAAAAAAAAGGGGGGGGGGGGGGGGTTCGCCATATTTCCTAAACACAGACGAGACACTTACGAGACACTTACGAGACACTTACGAGACGTATAAAATGAGCCTTAAAATGTTGTACTCTTTGTGCGTGCATGTATTAATTTCGTTACTTTCGAGTATTGTACATTTTCACATGCTGTGCTTTAAGTAAAAATAGTTTTTACTTCTGTTTGATTTCCCCCCCCCCCCCCTATACAATTAATAGTATAATTGAATTGAATATTGTTAACGCTAACCAGATTTGGTATCGTTTTTTCTTTGTATGCTGATTTTTCAGTCTTTTGCTGCTCATTTGTTCATCTATTGTGCCGGATCTTAGAGCAGATTACAGTTACAGAGCCATTTCACATTTACACTCTAGATGTCTACTCCCCAAGAGTAGTTGATGTGCCTGAAAGTGAAAAGGTGGCGGGTTCGAATTCGTCCCCATGGCCGAAGAGCCTGAGTGGGTGGACTGCTTTCTTCTTCTTCAAATTTTGAGGATTCTTAGCTGATCATGAAACAGAAATCTTAACAAAGTTATAAGTACAATTATTATCTTATTATCTTCGAAAACATGTATATATAAATATAAATATATATATATATATATATATATATATATATATATACATGTATGGATTAATGTATCTCACAGATCAGAATGGCAAACTGGCAAGTGCAACATCCTGAAGAGAAAAACGAAGTGAAACCGATGAACGCAGTTGTGACACAAAAAATGGTTCCGCCACTGACAGATGTCATAGACATACTCTATATCTATTTAATGATGTGGACGGTATTGTAAAACATCACTGTGACAAAATGCATGCATTAAAAAAAAAACAGCAAGACAAATACAGAGGAAAAAAAAATAATGAACAGATCCAGCGGGTCCAGAAAGTACAGTGGACACACTAATCTGACACACGCCACTGTACTGACACACTAATCTGACACACGCCACTGTACTGACAAACTAATCTGACACATGCCACTGTACTGACACACTAATCTGACACACGTTACTGTACTGACACACTAATCTGACACATGCCACTGTACTGACACACTAATCTGACACACGCCACTGTACTGACACACTAATCTGACACATGCCACTGTACTGACACACTAATCTGACACACGCCACTGTACTGACACACTAATCTGACACACTCCACTGTACTGACACACGCTACTGTACTGACACACTAATCTGACACACGCCACTGTACTGACACACTAATCTGACACATGCCACTGTACTGACACACTAATCTGACACACGCCACTGTACTGACACACTAATCTGACACACGCCACTGTACTGACGAAACAAGGTCTGGTGCCCTGGGGTTTGCGCTACATCGGGGAAGACCGGATACAACACATTACCACGCTGACGTGCATACAACACACTACACAGTTGTGTGTTATACAGTACACACCACTGACGGCTATAACAGACCAATCCAACACACAACACGTATGTTGCATCTTACACACACACACCAGACTGACGTCCGCTAAAAAGAACCTGCCAGACGCACGTGCATCCAACAGTATCCAGTGTCAGGAAAGCACGTTCAATGCACGTTCGGTGTTTCGGGGCTGTGAGTTGGGGGGGTGGGGGTAGGGATGTTGGTGCGGTGGGAATGGGGGTTTAGGTGGAGATCTGGGTGAGGACAAGGGTTGGGGAAATGGTTGGGGGAGGTAATAAAGGGGGAGAGTGTTGGTGGGGGAGGGGGGGATGTGGTTTCTGACTTTTAAATTCTATTTGTTTGAGACTTATTTCCGCAGCAGCCCTCTCGCGCGCCCGTCTCCTTGCAGTAACATGACGCTTTAAACAGCGGGCAGGGGAGATGACGCTTTTAACAGGGCGCAGGGGAGATGACGCACTTGTGGCGAGACCTGGAGCAACAAACATTCGTCTGCTTAAGTTACGCCGGAGAACAAAGAATAAACTTACGTCTTGAAGAGTTCCCTGGCAGATAATTTGGATTGGGCAGGTTTTTTTTGTTTTGTTTTATGAGATTCCCGGGAAACAAAACCCTCTTTCTGAGTGTGTCCGCCTCCTTCTGAGTGTGTCCGCCTCCCTCTGAGGTGTGTCCGCCTGTTTCTGAGGTGCTTCCGCCTCCTTCTGAGTGTGTACGCCTCTTTCTGAGGTGTGTCCACCTCCTTCTGAGTGGGTCCGTCTCTTTCTGAGTGTGTCCGCCTCTTTCTGAGTGTGTCCGCCTCCTTCTGAATGTGTCCGTGTGTCTTAGCAGAAAATTCATCGTACGACGAGAATCATCGGAGGGAATACTCGACACGTTTCTCGAGACTATACCAAACTAAAGTTAGGAGTGTCTACGTTGTTAGGAATAGACCAAACTAAAGTTAGGAGTGTCTACGTTGTTAGGAATAGACCAAACTAAAGTTAGGAGTGTCCGCGTTGTTAGGAATAGACCAAACTAAAGTTAGGAGTGTCCGCGTTGTTAGGAATAGACCAAACTAAATCTAAAATTGTCTATGTTGTCACGAATAGAACAAACTAAGACTAGGCGGGTCTTTTTTGGTGAGGAAATGACCAAGCTAAAAATAGGCGTGCCTATGTTGTAAGGTACGGTGACCAGATTTTTCTGGGGGTATTCTTGGACAAAAAAAAGGGGGTGGTTTGGCGAGGAAAGCAACAAAAAAATTTTTTGGCGAAAATGTACTGTTTGACACCCTTTGGGGGCGTCCATTAATTATGTCAACAAAATAGGGAGGGTGGGGTGAAAATGTTTGACAGTTGTTGACAAGGGGGAGGGGGGAATTTAGATATTTTGACGTCAACAATCATGTTTTCTCTAAAAAAGAATTATCTTAAAAATTGGCTGGTTATTACATTATTTTTAAAAAATTTATAAAATGTAAATGAGTGTAAATAGTCATATAATTTTTAGGCTTTTAACAAAATAAGTTTTATTTAATGTGTGTCTGTCTGTACACTGCAGATGGCTGGTGAGAATGTTGGTACACTTTGTTAGTGCACGAGAAGTCAAAAGTTGGCCTCTCTTCACCTGCACATTCTGTTGGTTGCAAAAAGACTAGGGCGGTATGTTGGCGATCATGTTGCAGGTATGGAACATGGACACGGTTCAAGTGTCACGTGCAGTCAAGATAAATGATATTGATCGAGTAGGAATACGATATTTTAAGAATTTGGGGAAAGTAAAGTGAGGAACAATAATAACATCGCTGCTTGAACAGATTTGCAAAATCTGTAACATCTATTTTGCAACACAAGTCATGTTGAAAAAGCATGCTCAACAGCACCGACAATGCCTTCTTGAGCATACGAAATTAGCACCTGCTCCTCAACAAAAAAGGATTCCACCAATGCGAGTAGCTGCCAGGAGACAGAAAAAGCTTACGGCAATTATTGCTCACACCAACAATGCTTTTATTTTAAGCGCTCAATGGTTAGGTGAGGATGATGTTGACTTGTCTGGTATATCAGTTCCGCAAGATGACTATGATAAATCAGCTACTGTATACTATGCCTATCAGGGGCGTCATTTCAGGGTTTTTTCGGGTGGGGAGTGGCAAAACCAAAACTTGGTCGGCTAAAGTACTGGAGGTGCCACAGTACATAGCAGTTTAAATAAAGCTGTAAATTCGGGGGGGGGGGGGGCAAATGCCCCCCTGCCCTACCCAAATGATGTCCCTGATGCACATTGTTACGATAGAACAACACCTTACTACTCCATGGCAATGTTCCCTCTAAGGTTTGCTGGTTCGTGTACAAAATCATACAGCTATGTGCAAAGTTTTACAGCATCAATTTTTTGTGTGCAAAATTTTACACCCCACAAACACACACACGCGGAAATTGAACTTAAGTGCGAAATTTTTATATAAATGAATAAAAGAACAATAATTAAATAATTATAATCAGACATGTCACAATAGTTCAATAAAAGCTATATTTATTGTATTATTTATCCCTGATCGAAGACAATCAGAGTTCGAAACTGCGTATTGATTGATTGAATATATTCATATTGCGCTTGTATCTATGTTACTTTAGCATGCTCACTGCGCTCTCATGTTCTTAAATCCCTTAGTTTCTCCAAACAGTCCTTGTGAACTGGATCATTATGCAGGCCAAACCTGCTTCTTACAGTATTCTGTCAACACTCGTATGTCTCTTAGCAATTCTCTTAAAGCAAAGTGTCGGGAAGCCATCTGATTTCATTTATTGGTCTAAAGCCCACGGAATCACATTGCAACACCTTAGCTAGTTCGGTAAATTGGACTTTCCATTCTGTCGACGTACTGAACAATGTGTAGACTGTCCTATGGAATGTTTCAGTGTCTGCCATTAAACTTATATGTTTTCAAGCATTATAGATGCATAAATCTTCACAACGAGCAAGGCAATGTTGTTCCAGTAGATTTAGAATACATTGCTGCAACTCCATTGTTCTTGCCTAGCATAGCCGATGCACCATCAAAGGTAAACATTAACATTTTCTGCATGTCCAATTAATTATCTTGGTAAAACTTTACTTTCACCTGCCGACAGAGACAAAATTCCAACAAACACTGTCTTGTAAACATTACCGGGATATGGCCGAAACTTTGCGTATAAGATCAACATTTTTGTCAGTGATATATCAGTGCTCTCATCTACTGTTCAAGTGTGGAATTTTGTATTGAGAAGTTCACTAATTATAGCATCTTTCACTACGTAATCGTTAGACTCAATAAAAACTCAAAAGCGTAATTCTTATTGCGCCAGCTATCAGGGACTGTCGCATACTTAGCCATATGGTTGTGTATGTATTGAACCGCATTCATACATGTGTTCACGATGACAGCCAAGAGGACGTTGTCAATAAAATTTTAACCTGGTCTTCTTTAGCACTTTTGCGTTGTGCTGCTTCTTACATGCCTGTGAGTCCTGGACAAACTAATAGCAGAACTTGAAAAGAAAATAAAGACGATGGAGATGAGATGTTTCAGATGCATTCTTGGCATCTGCTATAGAGACCATTTCACCAAAGAACAAGTGAAAGAAAGGATTCGTCAAGCAACTGGGAAGTACGATGACCTCCTGGTGTCTGTAAAAAAGCGCAAACTTGAATGGTATGGCCACGTGACCAGAAAAGAAGGGCTCGCCAAAGAAATCTTGCAGGGCACTACTAGAGGAGGAAGAAGAAGAGGAAGACAGAGAAAAAGATAGGAAGATAACATCAACGAATGGACGGGATTAACAATAGGCGATGCTATGCGTAGGGCAGAAGACTGAGAGGAATGGAGAAGAATAGTGTACATGTCATCTGTGGCGCCCCAACGGTCGAAGGACAGTCCGCTCTGACGACGAACCTGATAGTGCTGCATGCACAAATTCATTGAGCCATTCCGTTTGTAATTTGTATAAACTTTTTCTCAGCGAGCGATGACGCTGATAACTTGCTTAACTGTCATTTAGACATAACGGTTAAAACATTATTAAACATAATTATCTACTACATTTATAATAAACCAGACATTTGCGATTTATTTACTTTATACACATTCACAGCGCAGCATGTGCCACGAAATTAACATGTATTGTGGCGGTGGTTCAGAACGAGGTTAGCTTGATCAGGTATGTATCGGTAAGTATGTAAATCAATAGTTCTCAGTAAAAAGTAGAATACACAAATATAGATCTCGATCAAATTAAAAACTGTATAATTCCTGCTGCAGCGTGCAGCGTATCTGTTCGAATTTATTTTTTTTTAAATTTGCTGCGCGGATACTCAAAACTGCTGCGCGGATACTCAAAACTGCTGCGCGGATACTCAAAACTGCTGCGCGGCCGCGCAGCTTAAAGGGAACATTACTCCATGGGAAGATGATAGCAGCTAGATACAATACTACAATGGTCAGCTATACTGATATTAATCATACTTATACCACAAACAATGATATTTAGTCTTTAACAAATTTTTAATTGATTCTGCATTATAAAATTGAAATGTAAAACTTTTTAACTTGCTGTTTAACAACCTAAGGATGTAATAAAAAAATGTCCTACACTTTTATGTATCATTTAAATAGATCAGCACAATGTAAAATGTTTTTATAAATTAATTTATATTATAATTCAATTGCAAAAAGGGGGGGTAGAAGATGTTGACATAATTAAATAGGGGGGGGGGGTCATTGTAAGTTTAACATTTGTTGACAAGGGAGTGGGGGGGGGGGGTCAAAATATACGTAAGTATTTCAGGAACATGAAAGATCAACAAGTGAATTGTAATTTTATTAATTTTATCATCCTGGTAGTAACATTTCTGAGATGAGTGGTCAGCTCCCAGGACAGTGGACAGCTCCCAGGACAGTGAACAGTTCCCAGGACAGTGGACAGCTCCCAGAACAGTGGACATTTCCCAGGACGGTGGACAGCTCCCAGGGTGGTGGACATCTCCCAGGACGGTGGACAGCTCCCAGGACAGTTGGCAGCTCACAGGACAGTGGACAGCTCCCAGGACGGTGGACAGCTCCCAGGGCGGTGGACAGTTCCCATGGCGGTGGACATCTCCCAGGACGGTGGACAGCTCCAAGGACAGTGGGAAGCTCCCAGGACAGTGGACAGCTCCCAGGACAGTGGGCAGCTCCCAGGACACTAGCCATCTACCAGGACAGTGGACAGCTCCTAGGACAGTTGGCAGCTCACAGGACAGTGGACAGCTCTGAGGACAGTGGACAACTCCCAGGACAGTGGCCATCTCACAGGACAGTGGACAACTGCCAGGACAGTGGACAGCTCCAATGATACCAGCATTTAAAAAAAAATATTTCATGAAACTTGTTGCATGATTCACTGACGTTAGCTTTGACGACTGGCATACGTCGCAATGCATCGACCTTGAGCTGTCATTTATGTGGTGTCCACATGGTGTCAGTCAGAAAAAAAGACTCTTTCGGTGGTGTCATTCTTCTCTGTCACAGGAAAAGGACGCGGTTCGTAAACACAACACACGGGACGGGGGATGCGAAAATAGGGACTTTGACTAGACCAAAACTAAATCCAAACATCTCTATGGTGTCAGGAATATACGAATATAAGCCATATAGAAGTGACTGTGTTATGAAGAATAGAGCAATCTAAAACAAGGGGTGTCTATGTTGTGAAGAATAGACCAAACTAGACCAAGGCGTGGCTATGTTGTCGAGAATAGACCAAACTAAACCAAGGCGTGTCTATGTTGTCAAGAATAGAGCAAACTAAACCAAGGCGTGTCTATGTTGTCACAGAAAGACCACTTAAGTGAAACCGTTCAGGGACCACATCTACATCAGCAGAGCACGCACCCTGCGGCCAAGTCGTTAGAGCCTGTAAACAAACCATAACTGCTCACCTGGCGAGCCAGGGCAGAGCTGATATACCTGGTATGTTTGTCTTGGCCGACATCGCCATGCAGATAGCAAAATGATTGACTTCAAGCGCCCCCCCCTTTTTACCCCCCCCCCCCCCACTGCCCCAACCCCTTAACCGCCACCCGTGGAGACTTTGAGAGGGGTGTGGATATCTCGCACAAATTCCCTCTAATAATTCTATTTTCGTCCGCTCTGCTGAAACGTGAGGTGACCAGGTACAAGAACTTCGTATGATTGGGACAGCGCGAGAGAAGGTCAGAGGTTATCGGCATCGTGGAGTTGACATTTCGAGCCTGCTCATCTTGACTCGAGGTTTACTGCATGTGAAGGCTGGGGTATTCCCCACCCCACCCACTTTTTTCCCCCTTTTCCTTGCCCCCACCCATGTAACTCGATATGAATGTTATTGGCGTACACATGTGAAACATCGGGGGTGGTGGTGTGGTGGTGACACTTATAATTATACATTAGGCATGTAATTACCTCATCCTCACTCCTCACCCGAGGGCCGCCTTCGCACCTTGCAATTCTCATAAATTCTCAAACAATAAAGAATTGCATTTTAGGTGAATCAAACAATAAAGTCATGGAAATCGTACAACCAAGACAGATGAATTGAACAACCATGTACTTCAATACCAACCTAGTTTTGTGCAATAGGAACGCACCTCCCACCCCCACCCCCAAACCACACACGCCTCAAAAATACAATAAAATAAAAATAAAGCTAATTAAATATTGAAAATGAAAAAGTCACAGAAGCAAGGAGGCGCTAAGCAAACTAGAAATGACACTTAGAAAAATGAGAGGTAAAATAACACACAATTTCTTCAGCATTCCGTCGCCAAATTTGATAAATACATGGGTGGGGAAGACAAAGTGGACAAATAAACGCATTATACAACATACTTTCTCACATTTAACGCACGACTCACAGTCAGCAGACAACTCACTCACTCACAAAGAGCACTCAACTCACCCATATGCCACACGTGACTTACTAAAAAAACAGGTCACGATAGACTCACTCACTCACTCACACACAAAACGCCCATCGACTCACTCACAAACTTCGCGTAACAAACTCCAAAAACAGTACACATCTAACTCACAAAAATCATGCGACTCACTCACAAAAATTACACGACTCACTCACAAACCGCACACAACTCACTCGCACATCATACGAATCACTCACAATCAGCACAACACTCACTCATACACACGCTACGGCTCACTCACCAGCACACTGCACACGACCCATTCACTGAGAGCACGGGACTCAGACAGACACATCACCTGGAGACCTTTAACACCCATTAGCAGAATTCCTTCCCCAAGTTATAAATATGCCTGACTGGTCCCAGCATGGATGTGGCACGGAGCCTCGATTTGATTTACTCCACTACCACAAAGAGGTTTGCCTAGTCTAAAAAAATATATAAAACTAAATATATATAAACATAAAAACGTGAATCATTTGATGACAAAACGCTGTTCTATATTACGAATGAGCACTAACAAATATGCAAATATATCGTCAGAATATAAATTGTGGCTCCTCGTTTATATATTTATTAACTTCTTTTAATGAATTAATAATTAATTGGGCTTTTTAAACGATGAAATCTAGAAGTACAAACTGGGGGTTTAGTTATCGTCAAAAGCCAGTTTTGACTCCGGACCGACGAATCCATTACAGTGATTTGGTAGAAAGACATGGCGGAAGAGGAAAAAAACAACTCTTTTTTTTATTGCGCGGGAAAAATGTCTCGACGTCAATTTATTAACCTTGGCCTACATCTTGCTCTGGCTTATGTTTGTTTGAAAAACCTGGCCACGACAGCTATTCATAGAAAGCGCATGGGGACCAACTTCCGTGCGAGTGAGTGTGCGTATTCCCTTCAGATAAAAAGTTGGCTTAATGGCCGGCTGATGATGATGAAGCTAGGCGCGGGGAGGGTGTGCAGATTCACGCGGTTTGAGAAACAGAGTCGAGGCTGATGTAGAATCAGATAGGGCACCAGAGAACCCGTGTTTGGAGTCTGTAAAGGTTTCTGCGGGTGGGGGTGGAGAAACTACCTGACTAATGACCTTGTCAAGTGCTCGTGATCCCGAGTGTCACGCGTGGGGCAAGGTCGTCTTCGGTAACAGTACTGTTAATCATGAGGTAAGTGTTCATTCATTAGGTGTGCCGCAGGTCTGGATTTCCCTTGCTCTTCTCACCGAATCCTATGAAGTGGTTGATTTCTTGTGGAGGCGCTGCTACGGCCCTGGTACCGGGTATGCTGACACGCCTGGTTGACGTCGATTCCGTGGAAGACGCCAATCTCAGAAGTGAACATACAGACAAAGGTGTGTAACTAAAAAAAACACAAAATCCCTAGACTACTGAGTTAATACCATATTACAACCAAGAAGAAGCCTCGGTTTCCAAGAAACGCTGCATTAAAATTTTCTCAACATTCTACATCCATCACGAGTAATAAAAACAGTAAGGCAAAATAAAACATTACTGGCTGTCATCCTTTCCTGCCAACGCCACTGCCCCCCCCCCAACTGCACGTCTACTAACTCTCACCTGTATTCTTAACTCATCGATAATACCCCCCCCCCTTTTTTCAACCCACCAAAAAAACCGCCCTCCCTTCACACTAAATGACAAGTTCATATGTTAGACTTAGACATTTCTTCGAATAAAACTCACCCAGTGTTATCTTATTTGGAAGATATTTTTGTTTCTTTTAGTGTCGCATCAATACTGGTCACATTTTTCTGAGACTCTTTCGACACCGCCTCGTCTATCACTTGGCGTTCGTGGCTCGAGTTCTTTTCGCGTAAAAGTATAACATGTTTTGTGGTGAGAACACCTTTAAACTTAGGCTGCAGCAGCACTCGGAAGACGAGCCCCCCATTATACCACGTTGCTCAACTAATAGGTATGCACAGGCCAACATTTCAGTCTGAGGGGAATCAGGTGTACACCTCAAGAGGGCTGGGGGAGGGTGTGTGGGTGGGTTGGGAGGGAGGGGAGAGGCTCAGGGTATAGGTGTGGGGGGGTCGTAGGCGCTTGCGAAACTCATAGAATTGTGGAGGAAAAAGTATGGGGATGTAGGATAAGTTTCGATATTATTTCTTTAAGAGAAAACTTTAGATAATAGAGCTGACCCAAGTGTAAATGCGGCTGTGTACATTACGATGGCACGGTATACGGCTGTGTACATTACTATGGCGCGTTAAGCGGCTGTGTACATTACGATGGCACGTTATGCGGCTGTGTACATTACAATGGCACGTTATGCGGCTATGTATTTTAAAATGGCACGTTATGCGGATGTGTACATTACTATGGCACGTTATGCGGCTATGTACATTAAAATGGCACGTTATGCGGCTGTGTACATTACTATATGGCACGCCGTGTTTGCTTCGAAGTTTTATTTTCTCGTCCAGAAATGAATTCAAAATTTTGAAAATAAATCTTTCACTCCCTAATAAACTCCACCTCAAAATATTGGTATAAATTCATAGTTGAATTCAAATTATTCCCCTTGTTATTGTGTGTTTAAATCGGTAATTTGTAATTTTGCCATTGCGATATTTAACGAGTTGCTTTCCTTTGTTTTTCATGGACGACTATTCGTTCCAAATTACCATTAAAACAATGAAATAAAATTTAAAGGTGTCTTTATTTGTTTTGGGGGTCTGTTGTGTATCTGCTTGATATAGTACATGTCTGTTGGATATAGATTTTGTGTGTGTCTGTGTCGGATGATTGCAGTGAGAATCAAAATCTGATTCCGCCATCTTAGCATGTGGCTATCACATTTCATTATTGGATTATGGGTAGATTGTGTACCGGTGTTAAATTTTTTGTGTAATATCTTGTTTCGTTTCTTTTTCTTTTCTTCTGCCCCAAAACAGTTAAACATTTCAATGTTTCTTCGGTTACGGCAGTGTTTTTCAACTTTAACAAAAAATTTGAAATGAAAGTGAAACCCATGCACTGACACAAGGGTTTGTTCTATACCAATTAGGTATCCTTTCCAGGTGAACCCACTAGCTAAGTAATGCGTCACTGTGCTGATGAGCTTTAAGATTCCTATCGACAATGCGACTCACATGACGCCGGTGCTGGCTGTAGCTCCAGTCGTCTCACATGACCCCAGTACTAGCTTTAGTTTCCGTCGACCGCTCCTAAAGTTTTGAGTTTTGGCCGTCAGCTATGGAATCGTCTAATTTTCTTTTCGTTAATTCGTTTGTCCATGGTCGCGCCAAAACAACAGTGTTTTGAAAAGTTAGTTCTAACGCTAAAGGCTCATTAGGACAACAGTGAAAGCAGTTATTAAGTAGACAAACAGCGACTAATTACTGCATAGTGCCCGTACTGCCAGACTTGTTCCCTCGCGATTTCGGCGGTTATTTTTATATTTTTACTGGCCATCGTCGGAACCCTGTCTGGCGCTCACAAACCCGCGAAGCACCGGTTGACAAACACTGAGTTACGGACAATAGAGGATTTCTGTGTTCCTCCTATTCCCTTCTCTTACTTTAGAATTAAACACGGGATCTTCCACGTGCGTCACCGGCCACAGCGCGTCATTTCCGGTACTTTTTCATGAGAGTGTAGCCCCTCGAGATGACACCGACCCTGCGTCATCAGTCAAACTAAATTATCTAACGACAGAGAGCTTTACCTGGAGCCGACACCAAAAGAGCTCAGATGGCAATGTCTTGTTTCAACAATAATTGCGACAGTGTAAATAATAATAACGCCTTTGTTGTTTGGCTGTGTGACACAAACATGGACGTATCAGTTGGGGCACGTGGCGTCATCTCCTCCTTGAAGGTACGTGATTAAATAACACATTTTCTAAACATATAATTTGTACTCCGTCTTGACCACTTAAAAAAACCCATGTATTTTCGAAAATAAACGAGCGGTTTGAGGACATCATTGGTCGCCGACATGACTTGGCTATGAAACATGAATTAGATGACGATAAAGTGAATTGAAGAGAAAGAAAACAATTAAGATTGAAAGTATACTGTTTGTATAAAAAATTAAATATACTATCCGGTCTCCTTGATTAGCAATGCTTAACTTACGTGGCTCGAGTATAGCAGGATTAAAAAATTAATTATGAACTCTCCGGAAGTGGAAAAAGTGGGAGGTGTCCGGAAACAAGTTACCCTGTTTTACAAAAATGTGGACGTACCCCATGCAATATATAAGTATTATTCTCTCATAAATCCAACATCATCCCACCACAAAAAAATAGTTTGTGGCAAAACCTCATTTAAAATCCTTTAAATACCATTGAAGCGACAAATATATCATGTATAATATATATATATATATATATATATATATATACGTTTGGGGTGTGGCACACTAAAGTCCTTCCAGCTCCCGTCCCCATCCAAAACTTGCCGCAACACTTCAGTACACAATTCTGTGTTTGCGGGAATGCACGTCCTAAAAATATCCTTGTTGCTTTTCTAACAGGTGAATAGACGGATTAAAATACAAATCGAAGATGTCTTAGAAGTAATTATGTCTGAGAGGTCTATTTACCCAATCTGTTCACTGATACACTTCTCGGGCTGTCCTAACAGCGCCATGGCCGCCACCTGACGGCAGGCGCCGCCATCCTTGTCCATCTATCGTCACATCCGCTGCATCACCCGGCACGATGACGCTTAAGTCTCCGCTCGTGTTTACATAACAAGAAACTCCGGGGGCCAACACTCGCCATCTTATGGGTGTTGTTCCCCCCCCCCCCCCCAAAACCCTTTCCCGTCCGTGTGGAAGGGACCATGTTTGCAGGTTACAGTCTACCCATCCCTGGGCTGTGTTTTCGATAAGCTGACCTCAATCACAAACACGGAGAGATGCAAACATGCAGAGTTTAAAAGAGTATAAGAGAAATTTTAATTTGCGATCATCGATTGGTTATTAAAGATCACACTTGAAACTTGTGTGGATTATATCATCGGCGCCGAACCATTTTTTCAGCGTATTTAGGTTAAATTAGGACGGCAGCCATATTTTTAAAAAATAATAAAAAATACAAACATAATTTAATAGAAAATAAAAAGTTCTACTACACTTCATTAAAGTCATCTAAAATCATTGTGATAGTCTTTGTTATAAGGGATGACGTATTTTAAGACGCTTTGCCCGCCTTCCACGTGCATGACCTCTTTCAAGTCGGTCCTGTGTTGGGGCGGCTAGAAAAAATATCCCTTTGATGATACTTTTGTTTACTATCATCCGTTTCTGTGGAACATGATAGAACAATCTAGAAAATGTGGGAAGCAGTAAGACTGTGTGTTCCATTTCCAGAATGATCATCTGAAACTGCCTATAAAAAGGGCTGACCGATAGAGAGGGGGAGATTTTCCTTTCCTTGATTACGAGGCATGCTATGTGTCATTATACTTTGTTGTGTGTAGAGATTCTTATTTCCTCGTACAATTTTGTGCTCATTGTATTTTTATATACAGTACCGGTACCAGCAAATCTGTAAGTTTATAATTTCAATCATATTTCACTTGCTGTTATTATTTAATTGAAGTTCACAAATTAAAAGGTTATTAATTGTAATTAGCTCTGGCCTTGATTGTCGTATTTGGTATTATTTTTAAACGTTGGTATCGTTCTTTATTATGGACTGTTTCTGAACGAGCCATAGACTAAAATTAAGAGATTAAATTCTCCATCAATAACGGTCCGTAATATCTTCTAAGACGGGGAAAACGTGGGGAGAGGGGGGGGGGGGGAATTAGATAAACCACTGATGTCACAAATTATAAAAATTCAATTTATTGGATGTTGAATGTGTCAATCTGGAAATTCTTTCGATTCCCATACAGTTATTCCGACACTGCAGCACTGGTTAGAGGAGGGTGGAACACGGAGTCGACAAAGGTATGACAGGTACGGGTGGAGGGGAGTTTGGGCGCCACAGTGGCGCAGGCCAAACATCCGGACCACAGGGCATGTTTTGACAACGCTCACGGTCTGCCAGGATGTCGTATTTATTTACTTTTACTTTTGGTTTCGAAATCGTAAAAAAATAAAAATAAAAAAATAAAAAATTAATAAATAAAAGCACGAATAAAAAAAAAAAGAAGAAGTTTTGAAGCACTACAACTACAACAATTATTCAACTTACTACAACATTTTATCAACTAACAACAAATCGTTAACTCACTACAGCAATTCTTTGATAAACCCGACAGAATTAGGAAATTATTTAAGACGTTTAGCAAAGAGAATGTCACGAGACATTGACAATTTAACAAAGAGAAAGGGAATGTCGTGAGACAGTGAGAACATAAACAAAGAGAAAGGGAATGTCGTGAGACAGTGAGAACATAAACAAAGAGAAAGGGAATGTCGTGAGACAGTGAGGACATAAACAAAGAGAAAGGGAATGTCGTGAGACAGTGAGAACATAAACAAAGAGAAAGGGAATGTCGTGAGACAGTGATGACATAAACAAAGAGAAAGAGAATGTCGTGAGACAGTGAGAACATAAACAAAGAGAAAGGTAATGTCGTGAGACAGTGAGAACATAAACAAAGAGAAAGATAATGTCGTGAGACAGTGAGAACATAAACAAAGAGAAAGATAATGTCGTGAGACAGTGAGAACATAAACAAAGAGAAAGGTAATGTCGTGAGGCAGTGAGAACATAAACAAAGAGAAAGATAATGTCGTGAGACAGTGAGAACATAAACAAAGAGAAAGATAATGTCGTGAGACAGTGAGAACATAAACAAAGAGAAAGATAATGTCGTGAGACAGTGAGAACATAAACAAAGAGAAAGGGACCATGGCAGTGATGTGATAAAAGACGTGACCAGGCGTCGCCTTTCAGCGAGCTGAAGATAAAAACATTAGCACACCTCCGATGTTGTAAAAGGCTGTGTTTTAGGCATACAATCTACCCCCACACCCTGACGATGCTATACAATCTACCCACAAATTTCGACGATGCCATACAATATACCCACAAATTTCGACGATGCCATACAATCTACCCACAAATTTCGACGATGCCATACAATCTACCCACAAATTTCGACGATGCCATACAATCTACCCACAAATTTCGACGATGCCATACAATCTACCCACAAATTTCGACGATGCCGTACAATCTACCCACAAATTTCGACGATGCCGTAAAATCTACCCACAAATTTCGACGATGCCGTACAATCTACCCACAAATTTCGACGATGCCATACAATCTACCCACAAATTTCGACGATGCCGTACAATCTACCCACAAATTTCGACGATGCCGTACAATCACTCGCACATCTTGCTTGCCTTAAGTCTAGAGGATTTTCTGGGCTTGCACTCATTAAGGGGGGATTACAAAAGGATGGTTAGTTGAACATGCTGTATTCATTTGTCGATGCTTTCATATGTGGGTGCTTTCATACGTGGGTGCTTTCATACGTGGGTGCTTTCATGTGTGGGTGCTTTCATACGTGGGTGCTTTCATACGTGGGTGCTTTCATACGTGGGTGCTTTCATACGTGGGTGCTTTCATACGTGGGTGCTTTCATATGTGGGTGCTTTCATACGTGGGTGCTTTCATACGTGGGTGCTTTCATGTGTGGGTGCTTTCATACGTGGGTGCTTTCATACGTGGGTGCTTTCATACGTGGGTGCTTTCATGTGTGGTTGCTTTCATACGTGGGTGCTTTCATACGTGGGTGCTTTCATACGTGGGTGCTTTCATACGTGGGTGCTTTCATACGTGGGTGCTTTCATACGTGGGTGCTTTCATACGTGGGTGCTTTCATACGTGGGTGCTTTCATACGTGGGTGCTTTCATACGTGGGTGCTTTCATACGTGGGTGCTTTCATACGTGGGTGCTTTCATGTGTTGCTCTTTTCAGGATAACAATTTAACACAAGCGCCTGGCAAATAATAGATTGAAGGCAAGTTCATTTAGTCGTTGCAATATTGGGGTACTATCATACGTTTGTCAAACCAGGTTCTAACGACATATGTTTCGTTGTCAAAAAGCTGTTAAAAATATTGATGGAGTTTCAGCGCCCACGTAATAAAATAGTCAAAAATATACTCTGTACTCCCCTGTGCTTCTTCTCACCCCACCCCCCTCTCCAGCGTTATTTCCTGTTTATCAACTCTGCAAACACTAGATTGGTGCTGCATTGTTGATTGGAGTCGAAAGTCGCATAGCCCTCGAATCAAAGTGTGCAATCAATAATTACCCTATACCCCTGGTCTATGACATCACAATCACACGTGCAGTCACATCTCACACTGAAGCAATCGTGAGCTCATCAGTTGACCCCCCGTGACCTCCACGACCTCATTAGCACATACCTGATGCTTACCCCCCACCCCCAACCCCCTCCCTAAATCTATTATTCCGGACCCTGAGCCAAGATGGGAAGCATCCGTCATTACCGCGGCTACTTAGCCGGATAGTTGGTGTCACGCAAGAGATGGAGAAATACGTCACGGATTACTGCCAGCCCTGCCACAGGGAATTCCCTTACTGGTTAGATAGCAGATAGAGAAGTTGAACTCGTTCTGTTTATAATAAGCCAGATGTTGCCCCACACTATTGTTGCCAATAAAATGCCATTTACAGTTATGCAAGGGGCGTAAGCAGAAGATTCTCACCCGCCACAGAAACAATACTTGCGACCCAATGCTGCCTAGCAGTTTATGAGCGTGCTGTAACAATTCCATGGCATTTCCAATTCGTGTCTGTAGCAGTTATATTTACAGTTACATTTTTACCAGTTATATATACACTTATATTTATAGCAGTTTTAAATACAATTGCATTTATAACAGTTATGTTTACGTTTACATTTATAACAGTTATATATACATTTACACTTACAACAGCTATATATACAATTACATTTATAACAGCTATATATACCGTTACATTTATACCAGCTATATATACATTTACATTTATAACAGTTATTTATACAGTTACATTTATACCAGCTATATATACATTTACATTTATAACAGTTATTTATACCGTTACATTTATACCAGCTATATATACATTTACATTTATAACAGTTATTTATACCGTTACATTTATACCAGCTATATATACATTTACATTTATAACAGTTATTTATACAGTTACATTTATACCAGCTATATATACATTTACATTTATAACAGTTATTTATACCGTTACATATATACCAGCTATATATACATTTACATTTATAACAGTTATTTATACAGTTACATTTATACCAGCTATATATACATTTACATTTATAACAGTTATTTATACCGTTACATATATACCAGCTATATATACATTTACATTTATAACAGTTATTTATACAGTTACATTTATACCAGCTATATATACATTTACATTTATAACAGTTATTTATACAGTTACATTTATACCAGCTATATATACATTTACATTTATAACAGCTATATATACCGTTACATTTATACCAGCTACATATACATTTACATTTATAACAGCTATTTATACCGTTACATTTATACCAGCTACATATACATTTACATTTATAACAGCTATATATACCGTTACATTTATACCAGCTACATATACATTTACATTTATAACAGTTATTTATACCGTTACATTTATACCAGCTATATATATATTTACATTTATAACAGTTCATAACATTGGCTTTTACAATTTAATGACAGCTTTACCGCGGTGCTTTTCCCCCTCCATTCCGAAAGCTTCAGCTTTCAAACACATTCTTGGAAACAAAGAAAACATTTGTAATCTATTGATTTCCTTAAGCAAAGCTAACAAGAAAAGAATAAAATAAAACTTAATGACGCGCCGGTAAAATAATTAAAGGTAAACATTTTACCACTGTCAATCACCGACAGTGGGTGGAGCCAAAAAAAATAATAATAATTAAACATCAGGAATGGCTTTGTCTTAAAATGACATTTCAACTATCCTGGTGTGGGTACCGCAGGTAAAAACTAAGCTGAACCCCCCCCCCCAGCTGGTGTTGTATCTCTGGTACTACAGCCCCCCCCCCCCCTTCCCTTTGGTCGGATCCCCTGTCTTCCGTTTTCGTTGATCCTCTTCCATCTTCAATCCTTTCTCACAGACGCTGAGAACTTACTCTAAGGGGAAACTATTAAGTTCATAATCGCTTAGCCATAATACAAACACTAGCCATAATACAAACACTAGCCGTAATACAAACACTAGCCATAATACAAACACTAGCCATAATACAAACACTAGCCATAATACAAACACCAGCCATAATACAAACACCAGCCATAATACAAACACCAGCCATAATACAAACACTAGCCATAATACAAACACTAGCCATAACACAAACACCAGCCATAATACAAACACCAGCCATAACACAAACACCAGCCATAATACAAACACCAGCCATAACACAAACACCAGCCATAACACAAACACCAGCCGTAACACAAACACCAGCCATAACACAAACACTAGCTTGCTATAAAACACAACACGCCGCTTTGAAAAATCTCGCGTAACAATTTTGCTTCTGGTGTGGCTGCTTCATTTTTTCACAACCGGCCCTCCCCGTACTCAACATGTTTTATACGAATAGTACAGAGAGAGAGGGGGAAATAGCTGTCAGGTAGGGTGTAGGACCATATTGAAGAGCTTATTTTCAAAACGCTGTATCCACCATTTTTTAAAAAATGAAAAAACCTAACCATTTTGTAGAGCAAAACAGGTTCGTTTAGGACATGGTAAATTCTATGTACTAAACACATTATATTCCTATTTTATTCGTGTCTGAAAATGATTTAATCGTCTAAACGCTTTATTAATTTTTTGTAAAAAGTTGAATAATCTCAAATCCCCCAAAATGGATATACAGCATTTTGAAAATCAGCTCTCCATATGTAGACATATTGTTTATAAGCCGGCAGGTAGGATGTAAGACTGTCGGTGGGGCCCTTGTTTCAAATGCCGGTATATCATATAGAAACCGAGAAGTTAACCTTTTGCTTTCCTGTAGCACTTGGACACACCGGGTATTTTCTCAAAAAAAAAAAAAAAAAACCCAACAAAAAAACTGTCCTCGGGTTAGCCCTAGTATTAATAATAATAAAATAGTCTTCAAATTCCGTTTAAATAACAAGATATAAAAGAAAATCTCCAACATTTGTGGAAACCAACTTTTCTACATTGATTGTGTCATGTAGACGACGTGTTTACGTCATCTTGCCCCGTGAATGAACTCTAGCTGACACAAGTTCGGTACCGCATTAGGGTGTGGCTAGCTAAATATAGTCTCTCTTGACCTTGTTTAAAACTAAATAAAATCTATAGTCTGTATCATTAGAATTCTGTAAAAATATATATAAAAATCAGGAAAGGAAAACAATGTGTAAGAAATGTATTTGAAACAGACTATATAAATTGAGTGACAGGAAGGAAGTGAGAGATATTTTGGGCTATTGTTATTACGACAGAGCTTTGCTATACGAGACAGAGATTCTTTACTAACATTTGCTGAGTGGATTTTCTTTTCATCATTGTACCTATTTACAACATTGTACCATCTTCAACATTGTACCGGAACAAGCCAATCATTATACTGTAAGTCGATAGCTTTAATTTAATTCATTTTATTTTTGATTTTGTAATTCATTATTAACTTTAAAAAATGTATTAATTGTAATTAGCCCTGGTTTAGGTATCGTATTCTTTGTTATTGTATTTAACATATTATGGTACCGTCTTTTGTTGTGTACTATTTTAGCCTACAGTGGCAGTATGAACAATTAGCATACCGTGGGCAGTATGAACTAGTAGCCTACCATGACAGCATGAACCATTAGCCTATCGTGGGCAGTATGAACTATTAACCTATCGTGGGAAGTATGAACCTATCGTGGGCAGTATGAACTATTAACCTATCGTGGGAAGTATGAACCTATCGTGGGCAGTATGAACTATTAACCTATCATGGGCAGTATGAACTATTAACCTATCGTGGGAAGTATGAACCTATCGTGGGCAGTATGAACTATTAACCTATCATGGGCAGTATGAACTATTAGGCTAGCGATGACTTTTTCTCCACCAAATATTTTTAGAGCACTATCTATTTTTCTTCCTTGGCGCCCACGTCCAATGATTTTTTCCCTTTTTTCGAAGACCGTTGTTGGCGCCCTAAGCCCACGGCGCCCTGGGCAACTGCCCGAGTTGCCGGTACCTTGAGCCGGCCCTGCCAGCATCCTTTCAAGAGTTGTCAGCAAACAGAAAGCTCTGTTCAAGTGAGCACCAGCCGTGACGTCACGTAACCTCTTGTTTCTGGCCCTAGTTTATTCCTCTGATTTCAACCCGTGTTTAAACCCACGGTTCCTGCAGACATTATTTGTGAGCTTTAAAACACGAGAAAAAGACATTCTCAGATGAAGCTCGTCCAGTTTTTTTACCCTCCCCCCGGCAATAAATTACTTTCTTTTATTTTCACGAGCAACAAACTTTTAAAATACAAAAAAAAAAAAAAAAAAAAAAAAAAAAAAAAAAAAAAAAACTTTTAAAAAATCGATTGATCCAAGTTCACGAACGTGTATAGGTTCCCCCCCCCCCCACGGCGTTCAAGGTATTTTCGGTCTTATCCAATCCACAGAGGTAAAATAGCAAAAGTTACAGGGAAGACGAAAGAGAAAAAAATTCAAAGGTGAACAATAAAAGATAAGTAATAGAAAGTGGCGAGGGGGAAGGATGTGGGGAAAGTGATGGATTTGGGTGAAGATGAAAAGCATTGGGAAAAGGGGGGGGGGGGGGTAAATATGTTCAAATAAAAGGAATGGCTTTTCTTCATGATCTGTTATCACGTAGTTTTTGTTCATTTACACCCCCCACACACACACAGCGTTTCATGGTTGCTCAGTTAGATAAGGCTCCATTGACCTGCAGGCAATTGGACCAGCAATCCATCACTCGGGAGTGTAGAATAACTTCACGAAAATAATATATTATTTATGGAGACTTTATCGAAATAGAAACCAAATTTTCAACAAAAATAAATAAATAAAATAGTAATAATCTATGTGGACTCGACTCTCTTCGCCAGGGGAGGGGGGGGGGGGGCTCCAGTAAATTAGACCGACTCCACGACAAGGGGAGGTAAAATAGACCGACTCCACGACAAGGGGAGGTAAAATAGACCGACTCCACGACAAGGGGAGGTAAAATAGACCGACTCCACGACAAGGGGAGGTAAAATAGACCGACTCCACGACAAGGGGAGGTAAAATAGACCGACTGCAGAGTCCTGAGTACCGACTGCAGAGTCCTGAGTAGTGACTGCAGAGTCCTGAGTACCGATTGCAGAGTCCTGAGTACCGACTGCAGAGTCCTGAGTAGTGACTGCTGAGTAATGCGTCACGAGTGTCGCGTACTGTTTACTAAATGCCATGCAGTGTGTGCCAAGCATAGAGTTGAGTATCGTGTACTGCAGATTTGTTAGGAAAGTAAAATTTAAGTCCATGCGAAAAATTATGAACCAGTGTTGCTTAGTGTAAAGTATTAATTTTAGTTTCTGCTCTGAGTACGGCTTTTAGTGCAAAGTATTATTTATAGTTTCTGACTGACTATAGCTGTTAGCGGTGCTCTGATTACACATACATAAATCAGCACTAAACATTGATATTTCTTGAGCACTTAGTACATCCTTTAGCTGAGTACCGAGTGCCAGTTACGTCAAAGGACGTAAACACAAAACGGGACCGATCTTAAAGCGCATGCCGGGAAATGGCTTTCTATAATATAAGTAAAAATTATACCTGTGTGACGTATGTTCCCGACAAAAGGAAATTAGTAAAACATAGCATTGAAAACCTGAAAGGAGGAACGCAACAAACCAACGAACGTGTCGACAGGAAGCCTTCTCAGCAAACAAATAACAGAAGAAAAAAAAGAATTAGATTTTAAAAAATTGCATTTAGCTTAAAAGTAGTATCCCGAAAGGGCAGCAAAAGAATTTTGCTGAAATAACAACTGAAAAAAAAATTAAATGAAAAATAGCAATTGCTATAGTTTATGGTTGGGGGGTCACCACAACACGAGGAACTGCATTAAAGGGTCGCGGCATTAGGAAGGTTGAGAACCACTGATGTAACCGGTTATTCACAATATCCATGGGAATGCGTCCTATGTCGAGGTCTTTTCGCAGCTGGTTCGAGACGAACTCACTGTTGAGATAGCAGACGTGAGGACTTGCAACAACACGGAGACTCTCACGTGACAGTACTCACGAAGGACGCAGCTTTTATACTGAAGAACACCGTGGAAATAGTTTTGTGGCAATATATATATATATTTCTTTTACCCCAAGCAGGCATGGGACAAAGTATGGTGCACGGGGATCATGTCCAACTTTTAGAAACTCGGTGTCACTGAGAACCTGTATGACCAGGGTCCTTTTTCATTCTTATCGAAGCGGATGAAAGCAGACAAGTATAAGCGACAAAGTATAAAACACGGATGCACTTGAGGACGAACTCCAGCAGTGATCGGCCTTGAGATGCACCTTGTTCCTGGCACACGTACACGATTTCCAAGGGGAACTGGTGTTACAGAATGCAGCGTTCGTTAATTATCTAGTTATATGGAGTTCGGGGAAGAATGTGTAGCAATTGCAGACGGATGCAAGAGGATCTAAACCGGATAGAAGCCAGCGATGCGAGGTGGAATATAATGGTTAACACGGATAAAACGGTTCATTTCATTTTCACAAATAGAAGAAATCCGCTTCAGGAAAATATGAGAAAAGACTGAAATGGGATAGGACACCAACCTACACGTGGAAAGAAACTGGACCAGATTGTCAAGCTACATAACAACGTTCGTGAAGTGTGTGCCAAAGCCACCTCTCTAAATTGAGTCGGGTGAAGAAACTGGCATGCACTAACTGGTTGGGGCGGGGGGGGGGGTGTGCAAGTCTTCTAAGAGCTCTTTGTCTTTATAAGCCTTGATTACAGACTCCCTATCCAAGCCTTTGCCGCTCAGATCTTGATGGCCTGGATAGGATACTCAACGTCTCTCTTTGTTTTGTTGTGCTGGTCGCTCCCTTCCACGCCCATAGCCGCTGTAGAAATCTTGACATACACGGAACCACTCGGCGGAACGACACAGCACCATAGACAGAAAGGACCCCTGCTTCCAAATACAAGAGTGATGCATGGGTTAAGGCGACCAGGTTAAAGAGACCCTCCATTCTGGATGCTGTCAATGATTTGGAGAGAAAAAAAAACCTACCCATACCCAAGATCAGGAGGAAATGTGCTGATCCCGGGGCGGGACCTCAATAAATGCTTTAATCTTCTAGATATGCGTCTGTCAATGGGAAATGCAGCGGTGACTCAGGGTGCTCAGAAAGAAGACGCTTTGAGGGCGACTGCAGCGTTCACAGACGACGTGGTTAAGGTGGCACAGTCCCCGAGCATTGAGTACCAAATTTGTAAATAATTCTGACGACCAACTAATGAACACACTATCATAAAAGTTGGCCAGAATGTAGCCAAGATATTGTAGATTAAGGAAAATGTAGTGTGAAGAGTTTACTGAATGAGTAATGACCTAAAAACAACGACAACAACATTTGAACCGAATTGTACATTCGCTAAAATATGAACAAAATGCACAAAATGGCCGGAACTGTAGAACTGATGTAAACCTAAGTATCATGTACACAGCTACACTAATTTCCATAGATCTAAAAGACATGTTGGGCTCTCGTTACACTGGTCCTTCTGGTTTGTATTTAAATATACTGAAATGAAAAATTAGCTAATTTTTTGGGGGACAAAAGCAGGATACATCCCCACATTTCTAGTCCATTATAAGAAGTAGTTAACTAATTTTTGTTCACACTATATTCCCTACATTTGTATGTGTGCAAAATTTCAGCACGATCTGAAAATAATTGTGGAAAATAAGTGAAAACAAAATGTAGGCACAAGTGTAGTTTTTGGCAAACCTTATGCATACTAAAAAGAAATATTTTCTTACCTTAAAGCAATCAATACCCTCCTCCTTGGTAAGGATTGCCCTCTCTTTCCCTCCTCTTTGGCAAGGATGTCCCTCTCTTTCAGCTTGTTCTTATCATTTCCCTCCTCTTTGGCAAGGATGGCCCTCTCTTTCAGCTTGTTCTTATCATTTCCCTCCTCCTTGGTAAGGATGGCCCTCCCCTTCAGCTTCTTCTTCATCATATGTACATGCTTTACTTTACGCGGTGTTTTCTTTAAAGCTCTGTAGCTTCTTTTCCCCCACTGGTGTTGGTAGGTCCATTACACCACAAAGGTCTCTAGCTCTGATTTGTCCGCTCCTATGTTTAACATAGCAAAGGCAGTTCGCCTATTCACTGTTTACAAATGGTGATGAGTAGAAAGCAGGCTGCTTGTCACAGATTTTATTGCTGCAATGAAATATATACTTGCTAGTCCCTTTCTTTCAATTTCATACAACCTTACAGTATAGTGACAGTGACGGCACACCAAATGCGGAGCAGTAGTGTCCCCACAGTATTGATATGTCTGTAGTTCTACTACCTTCTGGATTGTCAACATCAAAATTATAATTCTCGGCTGCATATTCTTCGTCCTTTCCAGAAGATTAATTTTCGACATCTGACTCGCCTCCTGTACCTTTCTTTGTACTACTAGAGTCAAACATCAAGGCAAACATCAAGTCAAACATCAAGTCAAACATCAAGTCAAACATCAAGTCAAATATCAATTCAAACATCAAGTCAAACATCAAGTCAAACATCAAGTCAAACATCAAGTCAAATATCAAGTCAAACATCAAGGCAAACATCAAGTCAAACATCAAGTCAAACATCAAGTCAAACATCAAGTCAAACATCAAGGCAAACATCAAGTCAAACATCAAGTCAAACATCAAGGCAAACATCAAGGCAAACATCAAGTCAAACATCAAGTCAAACATCAAGGCAAACATCAAGTCAAACATCAAGGCAAACATCAAGTCAAACATCAAGTCAAACATCAAGTCAAACATCAAGTCATACATATTTTGTTTTTTTTTGTTCGGACCTAGCGTCTACACCTGGTCACACTCAATCTCTACATTGTTAGACAGGCCAAGGTCTACTCACAGTTTCCACTTATCAATGCTATCAAACAACTTTTGTTTACATCATCTTGTAAGCCGTTTCCTACCGTTTTCGTTCCCTATGTAAACTGATTGCCATAAAATGTATATTTTTTTCGTTTTGGAAGGTCCATACTTTCGATCACTTGACATTGTTTATGTAAAAGACTGTGATCGTTTCCATGACGGACGATTATTGTTGTGTGTATTGAGTGAACTTTGTGACCTGATTTGCCTGTGCTGTTGTCACGTGGTATGACTTGACGTGGTGAGTTGTTTTCATTCATGAATGTTTCAACTTAAATGTGTGAATATGGGGTTGGAGGAGTGGAGTGAGTGATCATGTGATGTGAATATGGGTTGGAGGAGTGGAGTGAGTGATCATGTGATGTGAATATGGGTTGGGGAAATGGCGTGAGTGATCATGTGATGTGAGGTATGAAAAGAATGTAGAACGTGGCATAATGATCAGTTGTTACACAGAACACAACGAGTTGGCGTCCTACTTTACTGTTACAAAGACAGCAGTAATCACAAAAATCAGTTGAAAGCTGTCTAAAAAAACACCAAACAACAACAACATTGAAACGGAAATACTGAATATAAGGAAATGCTCATTATATAAAATATCCTATTTATTTATTTTAATACGTTGCTATGTAACTGAGTGTTGTCTCCGCTATTTTGTCTATTTATGAGTATTCTGAGAGCCTACCCCTGCCCATACCCCTGCCCATACCCCTGCCCATACCCCTGCCCTCTTTAGATGTCAACAACTATCAACTAAAAAAATGCAGCAACCCAACCTGGCTCAAAGACCACTTAGACAAAGCCTGGCTCAAAGACCACTTATACAAAGCCTGGCTCAAAGACCACTTGGACAATGCCTGGCTCAAAGACCACTTGGACAAAACCTAGCTCAAAGACCACTTAGACAAAGCCTGACTCAAAGACCACTTAGACAAAGCCTGACTCAAAGACTAATTAGACAAAGACTGGCTCAAAGACCACTTGGACAAAACCTAGCTCAAAGACCACTTAGACAAAGCCTGACTCAAAGACCACTTAGACAAAGCCTGACTCAAAGACTAATTAGACAAAGACTGACTCAAAGACCACTTAGACAAAGCCTGACTCAAAGACTAATTAGACAAAGACTGGCTCAAAGACCACTTAGACAAAGCCTGACTCAAAGACCACTTAGACAAAGCCTAGCTCAAAGACCACTTAGACAAAGCCTGACTCAAAGACCAATTAGACAAAGACTGGCTCAAAGACCACTTAGTCATAGACTGAATGAAATAAGATTGGAGTAAAATGGCATAGTTACAAACTGAATGAAATGAGACTGGAGTAAAATGGCATATTCATAGACTGAATGAAATAAGACTGGAGTAAAATGGCATAGTCATAGGTTCAATGAAATAAGACTGGAGTAAAATGGCATAGTCATAGACTCAATGAAATAAGACTGGAGTAAAATGGCATAGTCAAAGACTCAGTGAAATACGACTGGAGTGAAATTTAAATCTGGCAGAATTTACATTTGTTTGAATCAGGGACTTGGAGCGGAGTTATGACGAGCAGGCGATTTTTCGCTGAGGTGGTGCGGAGCTGGTAAAATGTTGTACTGCTCCGAGCTCAAAATGATGTGTTAATATTTTTAACTTTTTAAGTAAAGGAATATTTAAAAAAAAATATGAATGCCCTACTCTTCTAACAGCCCCACTCCTTTTCCAGCAATGTTGCCCCATCTCTTCTACAGCAATTTCGCCTACATTTTTCTATCAGCTATCTTGACCAAATCTACCATCTATGTTGCACCCAGTCATCTTCCAGCAATGTTACCCCACTCTTTTATCATCTATGTTGCCCCACTCTTCTACCATCTATGTTGCCCCACTCTTCTATCGGCTATGTGGCCCCTACTCTTCTACGATCAATGTTGTCCCTAATCTTTTACCAGCTCTGTTGCCCCACTCTTCTTCCAGCAGTGTTGCTCCGCTCTTCTACCAGGCATATGGCTACCACTTTTCTACCAGCCATGTTGCCCCACTCTTCTTCCAGGATTGTACTCCCGTTTTTCTACCAGCTAATTTTCCCCGCTCTTCTACCAGTCTACCATCAATGTTGCTGGTATTGTATTTCTGATGCCTTGTTGATAATAGGGATTAGGGACAAACAAATAATTCCTTACATACTTAGGCCACCCCCCCCTCCCCAACTCAACTCCGTCATCCCTTTTTACTTTTGTCGGAGCTTGGAGCTGAGCTGACAAAAATCTGCTAAGAGCTGATCTCGGCATCTCCTCCTCCCCCCCCCCCCCCCCCCCCACTTTTTTAAAACAATAATTGAAGACTGCTCCAAATGCCTGATTTGATTACCCAACATCACAAGACATAATTTCTGCAGGCCATGATGGTTGAAAACTCAAATACAATAAATTATATACGTCAAAATAAGATCAACATTTTCTAGTAATATTACAACTGACATTTACCAATCGAAGTAAAACCATTATGCAGTATGCACTCTCATTACAATCAAGATTGTGCCGTCACGTTCATTTTAAGAATACGCGCAGTCACGTTACAATCAAGGTTGTGCAGCCACGTTACAATCAAGATTGTGCAGCTACGTTACAATCAAGATTGTGCAGCCACGTTACAATGGATTATTTAGGAAGAACTCACGGGGCAGATGCGGGGAAGGCACCTATTTGTTTCCTTAAAGCAGGCCAAAGTGTGACTCTAATTGAAAACAAAGACCAGACGACACACACACGCCATTCTAAGTGCTGGTTCGCTCATTGAGCTTAGATGTAAAGGAAGTCAAAGGGTACCTCACCGGTAAAATTTGCACCACCCTTCCCCCACCCACCCCCCTATTACCGTTCTTTTCAACTTTTCTTAGTTTTCTCATTCGATAAACAGACGCAATGGAGATATCTGCCCCTAATTCTCACCTGTCTAAAAAATGAAGGTTGGGGAGGGGGGCAGGAGGGGGGGGGGGCAGGAGTGAGGGAGAGAAAGGGGACTAGGGGATATCCGTCAACGACCAGGTCTTATCACGTCAGATGTTGGCACAAATTGACACGTGACACAGCTTTAAAAACTATAAATTGGTTAACTTCTTCAAATGTATCCACACGTTTCAATCTAATCCACACGTTTCAACGTTATCCACGCGTTTGGACATCACCCACACCAAGCAAGGGATGTGGTGGCGGATTGAACCAGGCTCGGCACAAAAAGTGAGTGGTGTCGTGAAATAGTTTGTAGCTGAGCATTTTGGAGTTAAGCCAGGAGTCGGAGCTAAACTTTTTTTTGTTTTTTGCAGATCAATGTTGGAGCCAATGTTGGAGTCAATGTTGGGGTCAATGTTGGAGTCAATGTTGGGGTCAATGTTGGAGTCAATGTTGGAATCAATGTTGGAATCAACGCTGGAGTCAATGTTTGGAGTCAATGTTGGAGTCAATGTTGGAATCAATGTTGGAATCAAAGTTGGAGAAATGTTGGAGTCAATGATGTAGTCAAAGTTGAAGTCAATTTTAATGTTGGAGTCAATGTTAGAGTCATTGGTTTTGGATTATGTTGAAATCCCTGCAAATGCTACTACTACTACTACTACTGCTACTTCTACTACTAATGCTACTACTACTACCACTAATACTACTACTACTGATAATAATATAAACTTTATTATAATAATACTAAAGATATATTTTAGTTTTTAACTACCAAAAGGAAAATTCAATGTGGTCATTGTGTTGGTGGTTTTGGTGTTGTTGCTTATGATGTTGGTGGTTGTGATACTGATGGTGTTGGTGGCTGTGCTTGTGTTGGTGTTGGATGTTGTGATGTTGTTGGTTGTGATGTTAGTGGTTGTGGTGTTGTTGGTTATGTTGTCGGTGGTTGTGATGTTGGCGGTGATGGTTGTGATGTTGGCGGTGAGGGTTGTGATGTTGGCGGTGAGGGTTGGGATGTTGGCGGTGATGGTTGTGTTGTTGGCGGTGATGGTTGTGATGTTGGCGGTGAGGGTTGTGATGTTGTCGGTGATGGTTGTGATGTTGGCGGTGATGGTTGTGATGCTGGCGGTGAGGGTTGGGATGTTGGCGGTGATGGTTGTGATGTTGGCGGTGAGGGTTGTGATGTTGGCGGTGAGGGTTGTGATGTTGGCGGTGATGGTTGTGATGTTGGCGGTGAGGGTTGTGATGTTGGCGGTGAGGGTTGTGATGTTGGCGGTGATGGCGAAAGACACGGGACCTCGTGATGAGTGGTTGGCCCAAGGGGGCGGTTGCCCGAAAGAAGTTTGAGAACCCCTGATTTAAACATCACTTTGTCGAACCCCCTCCCCACTCAACCGTAACTGGCGATAAAAAATCTCGTAGACACATTCTCATGTCTGAGGTCAATTTGCCGCTGTTAACTCCACTGTGATGTTCCTGGCTAATGTTCGCCCCCTCAACAATAAGACAATATTTATTGTGCTAATATTCATTATTACCTGTCCCAGGAATGGCGCATTACGACTGTCGGATCAGCCCAGGCAGTACTTTGTCGACAGTAATTACTCCACATTACCGTTCAGAAATTACTCGAGGGGACATAAACGGGATTATTCTCGGCACAGACAACTCGTATCGCTTTCGGGTATTTCAGGGGTAATTTCCCGTTGTTTCCTTATATTAAGTTTTAGTTAAATTATTTATTATTATTTATTTTTTTAAGACAGGAGCCTCCATAAAAAGCTTCATAGTGTGAACAGTTACATAGTGTGAATATTTACACAATTTAAATAGTTACACGGTGTGAATAGTTACACAGTGTGAATAGTTACACAGTGTGAATAGTTACACAGTGTGAATAGTTACACAGTGTGAATAGTTACACAGTGTGAATAGTTACACAGTGTGAATAGTTACACAGTGTGAATAGTTACACAGTGTGAATAGTTACACAGTGTGAATAGCTACACAGTGTGAATAGTTACACAGTGTGAATAGCTACATAGTGTGAATAGTTACACAGTGTGAACAGCTACACGGTGTGAATAGCTGCACAGTGTGAATAGCTACACAGCTGATAGTCATGTCCACACTCCTACGGTTTAAGTAATAATTTAACCAATGAGAAAGTGCACCAAAGTTTCAATGATCTGAGACCACTGTTTTTATACGTACGATCAATCTGTTTTAACGTAACGTAAAAACTAAATGACAAAAGTTCTTTTTGACAGTGCGGCACTCTACACATGCCATTAAATGATGTGGATAGTTACACAGTGTGTACACATGCCATTAAATGATGTGGATAGTTACACAGTGTGTACACATGCCATTAAATGATGTGGATAGTTACACAGTGTGTACACATGTCATTAAATGATGTGGATAGTTACACAGTGTGTACTCATGCCATTAAATGATGTGGATGCCGTAAGCTCGGATGCAATTTTGATTGTTTGGACTTATAACCTTTAACCCGTGCTTGACGGATTTCTGAAATAAAAGTCGATAAACGATTCGATATTAAAGGTTATAATAAATAAAGCCGTTTTTATATCACTGATAACTATTGCACTGTTATGTAGACTTTGTGCATATAAGTTTTCTGAGTTGGTGGATTATGCGACGTGCAACCTATGATCAGAATTACATTCTCGCCTCCTGTGATGATGGTTCGTAGCATCGCATTAAAAGTACGTTGTATATTGCATGAGGGCATGGACGTATTTCCCTAACCGGCTAAGCTGGCTTGAGCCTTAGGGCTTCCAAAACCGAAGCTGCCTTAAAATTTTAAGAGACTCCAACGCTTTAAAAAATGTAAATTACGGAAAAATATATTTTTAATGAATTTAATTATTGTGTAAAATGCTGAAATATAAATATGATTTTTTGAAAGAATCAATGAATTTAACCGCGACGTCACACACAGAAAACTGAATGCTCTTTAAAGAGCTGCTGTAAATAAGGTTTCAAGTCAGCTTGATTGCTTCCATTGAGAAGCCGCATGATATTGTCGAATGATATTGTCGCATGATATTGCCGCATGATATTGTCGCAGGATATTGCGTCTGAAACTATTGACCCAAGTGACAACGGGATATGTCTGTCTGAAACTAATGACCCAAGAGACACCGGGATGTCTGTCTAAAAACTAATGACACAAGTGACACCGGAATGTCTGTCTGAAAACTAATGACATAAGAGACACCGGGATGTCTGTCTGAAACTGTTGACCCTACTGACACCGGGATAAATCTCAATAGGGTTCAGAATATTTTATTTTGTGTGTTGGGTGCGCAGTTTTTGTGAGCTCGCCCCAGGCGGCATTTAGTCGAGGTACGCCGCTGCACGGCCCTGATTAAATAATTGGAAGTAGAGCTCTTCCACATTTAACTATCGTTTAACAACTGACAGGAGGTTGGAGAATAGAGAATGTTGGTAAGCTAGACAGTAACTGGTAATAAAATCCTAGAATATACATGTCGCTGTCACATACAGTTATGGGTTATGTGTGTGTGGGGGGGGTGTGTGGGTTGGTGTGGGGTTGGGGGCGTAATTTTGTGTACATCTGCGTATAGGGAACGCAGAATGTGCACGTTTATCGCTGTTTATATTTCCACACATTTATGAACATATTAGACCTAATCCTTTATTTCAGTGAACAAATCCCTTATAATACTCAACTTCTGAGTACACAAAACCCCACCGCATTTCACCCTCTCCCCCCCCCCCCCCCGAGTTTCCCTCAACCTTTGCTATAAAGTCTGCACTCCCTAGCAACCGTTGGAATAAGACTCAAACTACATTACAAAGTCAATATTGCATATTAAAATTTGAAAAAATTGACAACAAATCTTTTAAAAAAAAAAAAATTAACACTAAAAACTTTTTTGAAGTAGAAAAACTTAATCAACATTTTCTGGGGAAAAAAACATAGTATGGAAATGTATTACTTACAATTAGTTTCATTAGAAAAAAAACAAGAAAACTTGAACTTTCAAATATCACCTAGGACATACTGCTATCACCTAGGACATACTGCTATCACCTAGGACATACTGCTATCACCTAGGACATACTGCTATCACCTAGGACATACTGCTATCACCTAGGACATACTGCTATCACCTAGGACATACTGCTATCACCTAGGACATACTGCTATCACCTAGGACATACTGCTATCACCTAGGACATACTGCTATCACCTAGGACATACTGCTATCACCTAGGACATACTGCTATCACCTAGGACATACTGCTATCACCTAGGACATACTGCTATCACCTAGGACATACTGCTATCACCTAGGACATACTGCTATCACCTAGGACATACTGCTAGCACACTCGTGACGATATTGAATCTTTATATGCCATTCTATGTGTGCATTTAAAAATTGGTGTAAAGTAGATTTGAAGAACTAAAGCAGTTGTTCATTAAATGTCAAAGGTCAATCTATTTTCTTCTAGTTAAATCTTTAAAACAAAAAAATCACGGAAAAGTTCAACAATGTTCATTCCTGTCGGGTAAAAAATAAGAAAAGGGGGGTGGGGGGTGTGGGAAGTAAAAATAATGCTCGAGTGTTCATAAAGTGTTCATTTCGGAAAACTTATCTTGAGAAATTATTCTCCACATCGTAGCGTTCTTTTGAATTATTATTATTATGTTTTGTTGTTATCTCGGGTGGTGGGTAACCATTAAACTTAAAATAAGCAGAACTGCTGCATCCAGATAAGTCAAGGTCAGCTTAATGGGTTCTCTGTTTATGACTTTGTAAGTACCCGCATCTACAACAAGTCAAAATATCAAAGTCAGGTAGATAAACAGAACACGTGTTCCTTTTTTTAAAGGTTTGGAAAAAAAAGTTAGGGAGGTTAATAAATGTTACTCAATGGAACCTAGAGACCAGAAGTTTGAGAACCTCTGATGATCGTCTTTATGTGCGCCAATATTTAATTGTGTAACACTTAATAGTAAATAGATGTCTCAGAAACACATGTTAGTTATATACATATCACGTTCTTATATGTTTCATTTCGTTCGTCGGATGAAAATAGGGACACTTCATTGTGGATTTTTCTTCTTCTATATATTAAGGGCCCACGATCAATTTATTGATCATTATGGCTCCTATGAATGTTGATGGGATTTGCAATGTCTCTGTGCCTGGTGTTGATGAGGATATTTCACTGGTTACAAGAGTAACTGTGTGAGGGTATCATACACTGGGGGTTGGAAGGCCTGAGGCAATAGACGCAAATGAGTCAAGTGTTGTCGCCTCAACTGTTCCTTTTGAAAGATTGTTCCAGTCCCTGATTGTCTTTGGTAGGAATGAGCAGTTCCTATACTGGCTTCTCACTGGTATGAGCCGGAACTGCCTGTCATGGCCTCGTCGCTGTCTATGGGGGAGAGGGACGAGTTTCTGTTTAATGCCAGAGCAGTGGACTAGCCCATTATTTACTTAATCCCGCAATAAATCTTTTAGATCTCAACTCTCTGATGTCGCGTGCTTTTGTCTGCTGGTCAACAACGATCCATTTTAATGTCAAGGTCAAGCTCCTTGGGGCTGGATAAGGGAGAGGGAGGGGGTGACAAGCTTGGCCCGGTTTAGTATTCGGCCCTAATTTTAGGACGGATAAATTTGTAACATTTGTACGGTAAGTGAAGTGTGTGAGACATTTGTAACATTTGTACCGTAAGTGAAGTGTGTGAGACATTTGTAACATTTGTACCGTAAGTGAAGTGTGTGAGACATTTGTAACATTTGTACCGTAAGTGAAGTATGTGAGTAACAACATATTACAAGTAATGTTTACATTTTTATTAAGGGTTGGGGAGATGGAGGAAGGTGGAGGAAGGTGTAGGGTGGAGGTATGCAGAGGAAGGTGGATGGAGGTGCAGGGAGGTGGTGGAAGAAGATGGATGTGTAGGAAGGTGGAGGAGAGTGAGGGACAAGGTGGGGGAGATAGAGGAGGGTGGAGGTGGAAGTAGGATGGGGGGGTTAGAAAGTTTGACGGCGGTAGAGAGGTGGTGGGAACTGGGGTGGATGAGGGTGGATGTGGAGGACAGTGGAGTTCGTGGAAGCTAGAGTGAGGTGGGCGTAGGTGGAGGGAGGAAGAAGAAATGGGTGGAGGGAGTGAGTAGTGAGAATAGGACTATTATTAATCAATTATAAAAACGAATTTATGTTATCAAATTTATTTTTAGAGGGAGGGAGAGAGAGAGAGAGAGGGAGAGTTAGAGAGAGAGAGAGGGAGAGTTAGAGAGAGGGAGAGTTAGAGAGAGAGAAAGAGAGAAAGAGAGAGACAATGTTCAAAGTCTCTCGGGGGTAAAGGTAGCGAAATGGTTTGATGGAAAACATTCCCTTTTTAAATTGCTCATGTGAAAAGAGAAGTAAACAACAACAACAAAGTAACAAACAAAATGAAACTCTTGAGGGAAATTCGTTCTTGGTTACCTTCACACTTGTACTTTCTTCCATTCTCATCTAGCAGTCTATGTGGCTAATAACAAAATAAATGTTTTATCTTACATATAAGGAAAAAAAATATTAAAAATTACGCTTTGTAGAAATAGTAACCCATTTTCTAGCACCGAATGTCATAAATAATTGACACTACTTCAATGTCATTTGACTCACATACCAAGTAAAAATAATTTAATGTATATTATGCTGACGTCACTTCCGTGACAAATCTCAGTGTAGGTTAGCACTGTCCAATGCATGCTGTATATTCTAGTAGCATTACGTTATGCAGATCATCAACTGACCAGCTGTTACACAACAAGCACTAGATCACTAGTGGAGTCACGACCACCCCCCCCCCACCTTGTCCACCCCACTGGGCCACACATCCCACAACTCTCGATAATCCTTAAAATCCCAGGCGGCCATAGTTAATTTTGTCCCCCCCCCCCCCCCCGCCCTATTTTCCATAAATTCTCATCACTGAATTATTCATGAAAATCCTCTTGTTGTAATGAGATCTTCATGAATGTCATCATTTTAAATGTCCCTCCATATTGCAGCAAGGTCCATAAAATAAAGTGTTGGGGGGAGAGATACTTCTAAATTGTCATTTAATGACGTGGCTGTGATATTGCACGATAAAAAAAAACTTCCAGGACGTTTTGAAAACATATTTGATCAGAAATCATCCAAATGAAACAAAAAATGTTACTAAAACAACTGCGGGTATCGGCTCCTGCTCCAGCATAACGTCACTCATCCACTTTTGTTAGTCCAGCTATACGGTATAACGTCCCGCATCCACTTTTGTTAGGCCAGCTATACGGTATAACGTCCCGCATCCACTTTTGTTAGCCCAGCTATACGGTATAACGTCCCGCATCCACTTTTGTTAGGCCAGTTATACGGTATAACGTCCCGCATCCACTTTTGTTAGGCCAGCTAAACGGTATAACGTCCCGCATCCACTTTTGTTAGCCCAGCTATACGGTATAATGTCCCGAATCCACTTTTGTTAGCCCAGCTATACGGTATAACGCCCCGCATCCACCTTTGTTAGGCCAGCTATACGGTATAATGTACCGCATCCACTTTTGTTAGCCCAGCTATACGGTATAATGTCCCGCATCCACTTTTGTTAGGCCAGCTATACGGTATAATGTCCCGCATCCACTTTTGTTAGGCCAGCTATACGGTATAATGTCCCGCATCCACTTTTGTTAGGCCAGCTATACGGTATAATGTCCCGCATCCACTTTTGTTAGCCCAGCTATACAACATAACATCTATTTTTTTCAAGGCCAGGGCAGGAGTCGGTAACCGTTTTCGAGTGACGAGCCATTTTATAAATTGTAACTGCCAAGATTAGTAATCCGTTGGCTGCGAAGTGTTTAATGATGAAAATAGACATTTATTCAATAAAAGAGCCGAAAAAACCTAACATAATCTAAAATCACATACTAAAACCTAACAAAACCTAACAAAACACAACAAAACTGATCAATACTTATAATTAACTTCAAACCTAACTTACCGCTAAAAAAAACTAATATCACCTACCAAACATGACATCCCCTAGCAAAACCTAACATCCCCTACCAAACATGACATCCCCTAGCAAAACCTAACATCACCTACCAAACATGACATCCCCTAGCAAAACCTAACATCCCCTAGCAAAACCTAACATCCCCTAGCAAAACCTAACATCCCCTAGCAAAACCTAACATCCCCTAGCAAAACCTAACATCACCTACCAAACATGACATCCCCTAGCAAAACCTAACATCCCCTAGCAAAACCTAACATCCCCTAGCAAAACCTAACATCCCCTAGCAAAACCTAACATCCCCTAGCAAAACCTAACATCCCCTAGCAACACCTAACATCCCCTAGCAAAACCTAACATCCCCTAGCAAAACCTAGCATCCCCTAGCAAAACCTAACATCCCCTAGCAAAACCTAACATCCCCTAGCAAAACCTAACATCCCCTAGCAAAACCTAACATCCCCTAGCAAAACCTAACATCCCCTAGCAAAACCTAACATCCCCTAGCAAAACCTAACATCCCCTAGCAAACCTAACATCCCCTAGCAAAACCTAACATCCCCTAGCAAAACCTAACATCCCCTAGCAAAACCTAACATCCCCTAGCAAAACCTAACATCCCCTAGCAAAACCTAACATCCCCTAGCAAAACCTAACATCCCCTAGCAAAACCTAACATCCCCTAGCAAAACCTAACATCCCCTAGCAAAACCTAACATCCCCTAGCAAAACCTAACATCCCCTAGCAAAACCTAACATCCCCTAGCAAAACCTAACATCCCCTAGCAAAACCTAACATCCCCTAGCAAAACCTAACATCCCCTAGCAAAACCTAACATCCCCTAGCAAAACCTAACATCAGCTAACAAAGCCTAAGAAAATCTAACATCAACTCCGAAATCCAATACAGCCACCCCCCCGCCACCACCCCCTTCAAACGCTAATCATACCTAACATCATTTAAGAATAATTCAAAACACATTACAACCTAACCTAACAACTGCCAACCGAACCTAACTAAACCTAGACAGATCTTTCATTAACTAAATAAACCTAACATCCCCTAACAAAACTTAATATAACCCCCAACAAAATTAAAACATAACAAAACTTAGCATTCCCTAATAAATTATAACATAAATATCCAAAGATAACATCAACTCATACAACTAAAAATAACCCATTAATTGTTATAAATACCTGATATTATCTAATAATCTAATTTAAAAAAAAAAAAAAACATGAAATCTTCAAAATCCTAACATTAACCAAACCTTAAAATTAATACCACCTTAAAATAAACTAAATCTTGAAATAAAGTAAACCCCCAAATTTAGAAACCTTAAAAATCAAGTAAACCTCAAAATTAACAGAGCCCTAAACAAAACTAAACCATAAAATTAAAGAAAACTCAAATTTAACAGAACCCTAAAATAAACTAAACCCTAAAATCAAGTAAACCCCAAAAGTAACTAAACCCAATATTAACCAAAGCCTAAAAATCCCCATAAAAACAACCGAAGGCACCAGCTGACCTCGGTAAAACCAATAAAGAGGCCGACACTGACTCACGGCTATCAACAACGTGCGGGGACACGCTCCATTGAACCCGCTAAATGAAATGGGTGCCGTTCTCACCTGCCACAAAGGTGAACGAGTTTTATGACGCGTTGTTCAGTTTTCAGGGCAACACCACGTTCTACCATTTCCCCGCCACGAGCGGCTAAAGAAGCTCTCACGGCCGCTCGATAATCTATTGCTAAATTGAAGCGAGGGATAATTGCGTTTTTGTGAGACTTGTTTGTTTATTATCTTTGGTGGGAGAGGGGTGGTATGCAAAAGGAAGTGAACTACATTTAAAGCTTTGTTTAACGTGTACGAGAGTATGAAGAAAGTTTCCTGTCTTAAAGCTTTGTTTAACGTGTACGAGAGTATGAAGAAAGTTTCCTGTCTTAAAGCTTTGTTTAACGTGTACGAGAGTATGAAGAAAGTTTCCTGTCTTAAAGCTTTGTTTAACGTGTACGAGATTATGAAGAAAGTTTCCTGTCTTAAAAATACCACAGTCGCAGGTTCATAATTATTGTTCTTTGTCGGAGTCCAAACTTATTCACAATACAAAAGTTCACCTACATTAAAACTCTTGCTCTGATCTCCTGGACGTAACTGTGACAAAGACACAATATTTAAAACTAGAAGATATGACCCGGTGTCACCGGTGAGATGATGGAAGGATTATTGCGCTACTTTCTACCAGCTAAAGCAAAGTCTCAACTTCTACAAATTCAATGATTACTTATGCCACTGAACCGAGTTTTGTTGTTTTGTATAATTAAAAAAAATTAAGAAAAATGTCCACGTCCTTGAAATGCATGTATAGAAAATAGTAACTCAGACTTTCCCTAATTTTAAAGATGTATGGTCTAGTTGTTTACGTGTCTACCATCACTGGGTTTTGAGAATTATTTATCTACATAAAATAGAATATAGCCTACCATGTTTCCCGCCCCTGAATTGCAAAGATAACATATTTTCTAAAGATAAAACATGTCCTCTGATTTAAAACACACACACAAACACACATGTATCATATTAAATATCTTTAAAAATTACTGGTGATTTTGATAGATTGGTATCATCTTTAAGATTTATTTAACCAAACATTTTGCGCCTGTACCATATTATCTGAAAGTTGTAAAACACACAATTTTTATATCTAAAGAAAAATACCTTAATCCATTTACATGGTCTGTAAAAGCCTTGTGTTTTTTTTTAAAGAAATATTAAACTTATAAAAATTACTCGCCCAAGGTGAAATAAAAAAAAAATTTACAGATGAAATCTTAACTCAACGCTGGTGATGCCCTTGAATTGTATTTTCGAGAAATGAAAAAAATAAAAATGACTCTATCTTTAAAGATTATTTTTTTTAACGTGTCTAAAATGATTTTTTTTTTTTTGGTGAGATTTTGTTGTCCACACAAAAATGTTACAATCTCTTTCGTTCGCACTTGAAATATTTATTCAAGAAACATTTTTTCAATACAATTTTTAAAAAAAATATAAGCATATTTTTATCCTCATTTTCATCCTCATTTTCATCCTCATTTTCATCCTCATTTTCATCCTCATTTTCATCCTCATTTTCATCCTCATTTTCATCCTCATTTTCATCACTTCTTTTCGCCCCTGAACTGTTTCTTTGGGAACATGGGAAACTATCGAGAACCTAAGTTTCAAAGAAAATCGTATCCAGTATTAAAGTTGGAAGGGACATTTTTTTCCCTTCCAACTTAATTGAGTATTTAGGCGTGGGTATAATTATGTCATGTGCCCACACTACGTCAACGCCACTGAAGTGCCGACATTGGCTTTATCTATTTATTTAAAATAACATTCTAAAACATGTTTTTTCCACAGCTTTAATATCATCGGATTTAAATATAGCAATCCACATCAAAATATCTAGACATTCAATTTGCTCCATTTGAAATAGGTTAGCGGATGAAGGTGAAATACATTAATTCATTCGTTATAAAACTGACCATTTATTTACCGATTTCTGGCGTGAGACGTATTTCGGCCTTGTGATATTGCGATGCTTGTAAAAATACGCCCACCCCTACTCTACTATATTTCTGTCCTGCTTGGGGCAAAATCCAAACAATCGCAGCCCCCCCTCCCCCCATATACAAATATGTTATTAATATTTAAATAATCATTAATAAAAGGGCCACCGGAATGGGGTGAACCCCATAACCCCCCCCCCCCTAGGTACGCCACGGCACACTTTTTATTTGCACGCCCTTAAACTAAATAAACATTCCAATGCAACCACACCCCCTAAACACAAACACTTTAACCACGCAATAAACTACATTTTCTAAAACGATAGTTTATATGTGTAACAGAATTGATTGTATGGAAAAAAAGGCACAGGAAAAATTCACAAAATATGTTTCATGTAAACTCCTAATTTTCAGTATTTATATTTGTAAGATGGGGGATCAATCTCATGAAGCCAGCAGGATAGCGACAGCTGAGACACGCAAGCTAACCCGACAAAGCCGCCTTAGACCACCGACTACAGCAACTGTCCCCTGATTTATTACACCAATAGTTATAGTCCGCAATATTTAAAGTGAGACAATTTACGTAAAACAAAAGTCAATATCACGCACCAAACGCATTTGCGGTATTTTAAAAAAATCTCACGTGGCGCAGTAAGGGGCTGTCCATTAATTATGTCAACAAATTTTTGGCGATTTTTACCTCCCCCCCCCCTTTGTCAACAACTTGTCAAACTTCCAGAGACCCCCCCCCTATAAAATTACGTCAACATTGGATTAACCCCCCCCCCCCCCAAAAAAAAAAAAAAGATAAAATGGGGAAAAAAACAACAATATTTTAAATAGACTAGTTTACAACTACAACAAAAAAGTGAATAAAATTAAAATGTTTAGAAAAAAAAGTTTAATAAATTCTAAATTATGAAATTAACTTTATTAAAAAAAAAAGTAACATTGTTGACGTCAACTTTTCTTGACCTCCCCCCTCCCCCTTGTCAACAATTGTCAACAATTTTCAGACCCCCCTCCCCCCTATTTTGTTGACATAATTAATGGACAGCCCCTTAATGGGGAATTTTATTTTGCGCGCTATTGAACCTTAGCTTTAGTACCGGACACTGTTACATAGACAAGTACGTATTTTGATTTTTATTAGCTTCAATGAGAAAATGGCGGGAATAAAATATTCGTTTTAGTTATCTAAGTATCCCACTCATGGACTGGTAAAGCTTATCGAGATATCCCTTAACGCCATCATTATTGTATTTTTATTTCAACCCTGAAATCTTCCAATAATTAATACAAGTTAACCATTTTTAAAAATCCTTTATAGTAACGTCGCTTTTGTTCGTGGCTGGAAAAATCTTCGGACGGCTAATTTACCCACTTCCCGTCATCATATCGAGCTGAAACCTGGCACATAGACTCGGTGCAGATGACAACATATTCAGTCAAATTTTCAATCCCATATCCCAATCCAAACCTCCAAAAAAAAAATCAGTTTTCTTTATTTACAAAGTGAAGATGAAGGAAATATGATGCCACTGATTTCACAAAATAAAATTCCCGATAACTGCGCTAAATGGGATTCCCAATAACTGCGCTAAATGAGATTCCCAATAACTGCGCTAAATGAGATTCCCAATAACTGCGCTAAATGAGATTCCCAATAACTGCGCTAAATGAGATTCCCAATAACTGCGCTAAATGAGATTCCCGATAACTGCGCTAAATGAGATTCCCGATAACTGCGCTAAATGGGATTCCCAATAACTGCGCTAAATGAGATTCCCAATAACTGCGCTAAATGAGATTCCCAATAACTGCGCTAAATGAGATTCCCAATAACTGCGCTAAATGAGATTCCCAATAACTGCGCTAAATGAGATTCCCAATAACTGAGCTAAATGAGATTCTTAAAAAAAAAAAAAAAAAAAAATCGCAAGTGCGTTTGGTGCGAAATATTTTTCTTGTACGGTTCAAGTGCGTGACAAAATGTGTGGTTGTAAGCCTGTGTGGGAGGGGGCACTAACTGGCTTTCTTACATTATAAACTGCGTTACTTGTATGTATGTTTGGTGAAATTTCCACATAACCCCCCCCCCCCCCCCCCCCCCAAAGTGCTCGTAATTACATTGTGATTTTATAATAAATGATTTTTACGAAAAACTCTTTTCTTTTTTTTTTTTAGGTTAGTTTAATTATCCTTCATCTCATAGGTCAGTATTTTTTTTGTCACCAAAGAGGCTGAACTGACGCTAGAAACATGTTATTTTGAAACGTGTGTGGAGGGCCAACTGCCAGCTGCTTGCAGTCTTCCTTAGCCACAGTTTTGACCTACCGCCATGATGAACTCACCACGTGGCCTCAATCTCAACACACGGCCTTCAAGTGATTATGTTCAAATGTTTTCTCGTCCAAACGTCAGCTCACATAAGTTAACTTGCATAAATCTTTAATAGTTTCCTATTCCGGAGCACAGAACTAAAAAATAAAAGCTTTGATCGACAGCAAGGAAAGTTAAAACATCTCATACACACTCCACACACCCCTTAAAAAAATAACCCCCCCCCCCCCCCGTCCCACCACAAGCGAGTCTGTTACAATCACGCTTTTCAGGGCTCTGAAATATTCATGACATCACCCATCGGAATTTAAAAAAAAAAAAAAAAGAATTCAAAGGAGAAATTCTGAATATCGTTCTTTTTTCCTAAGAGCCAATAACATTAATTTCAAGCCAATATGATTTTTTGTTGGTCCTGTGACGTTTGATTTTGAATAAGGGATTGATGTTTGGACCCCCATGGGTCCGAAGAGAGACGTGGTGGTACATGGAGGGAGGGGATGGGGTGAAGATGACATCTTATTTGTCATGGAGCCTCTGCTGAATAAATGGCGTCAGGGTGAGTAAGAGCTTTGGAATTTGATACGGCAATTTATAACGCAGTGTCAAGAATAACAAAATATATATACAGTATACAAAATTCACATTATCTAACGTTGAGGTCGGTCTTAACCCATTGAGTCTCCATCCAGATGTCTTCAATGGGTCTGTGACTGAACAAGAGAAGAATATTTATATATTTACTTTTCCTAACATTAAATTGGATTACATATGCTCCACCCGAATACAAACAGGGGCTAAATAATGGCCTTATTACCTAGGTAAATAGTTGCTTAATTTCAGGCTAAATACCAGGCTTAATACATGTCTAGGGAAATGAAATTCTGTGTAGTATAATGGGTGGGACTAAATACCAGCAGAATTCAGAAACACGCTTCTGGACATTTTATTAGGACAAATACTGGGCCAATATTGTAATGGAGATATTAACTGGCTAAACACACCACTGAACAGCTGGTCGATAACTTGGGTATATACGGGTCTAAATACCGGTCTAAGAAATAAGTTTTAGTACAGGTCTAAGTACCGGTTTAAATACAACACTGAACACCTGGCCAAGTACTTGGCTAATACCGGTGTAAATACTGTCTAATACCGGTCTAGGTACTAGTTTAAGTACAGGTCAAAGTACCGGTCTAAAGACAGCGCTAAGTGACTGTCTAAATACTTGCAGCCAACAGCCGATTAAAACATATTTAAGGACCAAAATAATAAATGTTTTCATCACGTGACATTTAAACAAAAGATCAATGCAAGGGAAACGAGCCATATTGTTCACAAGAGCGTTCTTAAGAGAGGAATTAGTGCTGACGTCTGCTGGCCCTATGAGTAATTATTAGGCAGATGTTGGCAGACGTTATCGCCAGGCTCTCAAGAACTCTTGCGACCATAAAGGATAAAGGGGTTTAAATGCCACATTCCCCAGTGACAGAACCAAAATGGGACAAAATGTCGCACTTGTACTTGGACTTCTTTTTTTTTTGTCTGGTTAAATAGTTCACCCTTTTTCTAGGGTTACGGCCCTAAAGCTTTTGTTGATGTCTGGGATCCATTTTTTGATAACACCCCCCCCCCCTTTCTTTTTTGTTTTTTCAGCCACTTATCGAACTGAGGGATGCAATAAAAAGTTATCACAAGTCAAGGAAGGAGTATCCAAATATTGATAATCTCTTTGAATGCCATATGGCTGTACTGGATTGTGTTTTAAATAATTGTTTTATTATCATTACTGTCTAAAGATTTTATGTTATATCCTGACAATTATTTCTAAAAAAAAAAAAAAAAAATAAATAATTACAAAGCGTAGTTAAATTTTAAAAAAAATTGTATTCCAAGGGAAGTAACCTATAAAAAATGTTCTTAGGAATTTACATGATAAATAACATGTGACTTCATAGTGATCCATATTTCTTTCATTGATTAACTTCCCTTTGATTATAAAACGTAAAACCAAAACCAGGCACCTTCTCCTAATTGGTTGTCTGTTGACAGATTCTTCACCTTTTATGCACAAACGAAACTACGACTAAACAACAATAAAATAAATCTTTCTGCAACTTACTGTGATCAAAGTAATTGATACTTTGACTTATGGGCAGAGGATAAATTAAAATAAACAATAAATGAATCCGAACCTCAGTCATCAAATAATTAAATCACAGATGTGAGGGTTTAGTGTAAACTATTCTTTTCCAACTCTCTATTAACATTATAAGTGTTTTGAGATTTATATATTTAATTATAAATTATAGACTTGTAATGTAATAACATTCAAATGGTGCAGTGCTACATTTCTATACACAAGTTAGGCTAATTTTTCTAAAGAAAGATTTTAATCTATGGAAATTTGTTGACACTTAATTTATCAATTTTATTACGATTTGGCTAATGCAATTTAGCTATTGTGCAGTCTTGCATAGAAATATAACGTAATTTTCACTTCTGATGTGAATACAAAAATTTAATTTTCAGATATCATAATTTACTTATTTGTGATCAGGTTGGAAGATACAAAAATAAAATAACTATGTGATAAACTGTTTTAAAAAAAAAAAGTTTATCTTTTATATTATAACTGGCAACAACGCAGAGGATGTACATAATCTATAATAATAATTCCAGATGGCGCTCCATTTATCCACCTGTGCTTAGTAGATCCACTGTGGAATTATTATTACCGCCGGGTATCAATTATAGTGCATTGCAAAATATTTGATAAATTTAGTAAAACAATTGAAATAATACTGGTAATGTAATTTTATTTTTACTGCAATAGCTTTAGTTGAGGGAGTTATGCCATACAAACTTTTTAAAAGGGTTTAAACTGTATTGCCTTTCTTGATTGGGGCAGATAACATTAATTTGGCAATTATTAATGATTTAACTTTCACAGCTGAAAATTTTTATCCAAAAAATGTACATTTTTTTTCGAAGAGCAAAAAAGAGGTAGAGGCTGGGTTTATTAAAAAATATTTAAAATACTTTTGTTGGGTTTATAAGACTAAACTTGGTATCAAATGAAAGATAATTGAAAGAACTATATGCTTATAAACTTATTTCTTCAGTTTAAATAAAATAAGTTACAGAAAAGAACCATATAAAGTGAAAAGATTGTGATAAACCATTTTTTCCCCAAAACCTATGATGTTCGCATACCTCATCTTCTCTTCTATAACAATAGTTTTAGAGGATTTCAGTTATAAATTAGTAATAGTTTTAGAGGATTTCAACTAATCGAATCATGTGATGGATCTAAATATAAATCATTTTCACAATCAAAAGAAATAGTATAAAACAATTCCAAAGCTTTTTGAGCTGTTAATGTCTAGGAAACTTACTCACCTGCTATGGCTTAGGGTTGCCATAGCAACAGTAGAAAAAAATCGCGATGAAAATCATTTGAAGCATCGGTTTCTTTTATTAACAATGATGTACCACTCTTCTATGTAAAAGTCTTATTTAAAAATTGCTCTTAAAAAGTTTAACCGAGAAATAGCAAGGAAACAAACATGATATTGAAACGACACAAGCGCATTGGTCCGTGCTTTTGAGAACGGCGGATGAACGCAGTGTGCGTTGCTCCGCAGCGAAAGTGTTAACAAATTCTTTATATAGCTGGGCATATACGATGTTGTGTTGAGTATCAACTTTAATTGATGTATCAAGCCATGTATCAACAATGCACTCAAAGAATAAGATTATAGTTAAAACTCTGTTATCACCATGCCATCTTTCAATATAAGATTAAGGTCCTTTTGACAGATTTAATATGTAACTGGTCAATGTTGGTTGAATTAAAATGATTCCGATGTTGGCACAGACATCCACAAAGACACATATTCCATGAAGTTGCCATCACCTAATGTTGGAAATGTTCTATGCCATGTTGCACCAGTGTCTACTTTATTGATACCTTGTAATTTACTTGTAATATTGTTTATAAACTAACTGATTAAGACTGATTTTTTTGTTTTTTTAAACTTTTACCAAATTGAAATTAAATGAATCAATTTATTTTCAATCTTCTTTTGTCTTGATCAAGTTCAAGCCTCATATAACCCTAATATAATTAATCAATTTGTAAAACGTCTAAAAGTTTAAATAATTAGATTCAACCAAGTCATTTTTCTCTACGGTTCATTCATCTCTCCATTCTTGCACTCCTGCACACTTTAATAATTCCAATGGCAAGGAGGCAGTCAAAAGTCTGAGGCAAGGAGTGAGTCAAACAGCCTTAGGCAAGGAGGCAGTCAAAAGTCTGAGGCTAGGAGTGAGTCAACGAGCCTTAGGCAAGGAGGCAGTCAAAAGTCAGAGGCAAGGAGTGAGTCAAACAGTCAATGAAAATCTAAGAACTTTGTGATGAATTAATTAAAGGGAAATGATCTTTAGATCATAGATATTATTGACCAATGAAACAACAAATTAAGCAATTTGCAAAAGATATTAGAGAGAAATTGCTCCTTCAAAATATTCAGCTTTATTTACATAAATGTGAGAGAACGGGAGCTAACCCAAAACTTTGGTCCAACAGTCAATTGTATTACAAAAGGGGCATAACTGACTTAATTACACTCTCAAAAGCAAAAGTTTTTTTTTTAATTAAAAAACAATTAAATTATTTTTTTTTAAATATTTCAAAGACTAACAAGTCAAAAAATTATTTTCAAAATAAACAAAAAATATTTAACGTTAAAATAAAATGTTATGTACAGATCTTTAGCAAACACATCTTTCTTTTAAAAATCAAAATATTTCAAAGAATTGGAAGTATGGTTGGCCCAGACCCAAACAAATGAACACTTATTTAGAGATGGATAACTTCTTTCTGGAAACAAATTGATTTCATCTTGAAATATCTTCTTGTTTTAAATGTTTACCTACGTCTGATTCAGTGAGATGTAACTCAATAAATTATATTTGTGATCGACAATAGCACACAAACATTACAAGCGGGACATGTGTGTGATTGTGAGTGGGGGTGTGGTAAGTGAATTAAGGAGAATGAAGTCCTGATGGAGACAGAATGACAAATAAATTGTATGGCCCAGCACAGTTAATTTTGTGTCCATCATTCCCCCATGCCATCATGTATCAAATTAAAAACAAGTGTTACACCATCTGACTCTGTGTTGTCATCACTTTTACTTTTAAAAACCTGCATGTACTATTTACTTACTTGGATTTCTAATTTAAAAATATTTGAAAGCAATTTGCCTTCGATTTGCCTTCAATTTTGAAGAGCTAAAATTGATTGTATACACAGGTTAAAGATTGTGGATCATGATAATCAAGTGTAATTTTAAGTGTAGCACAGGAGCTTGGTCCTTACCCATAGGTGGCGCACTGCCACATAAGATATGTTACAAATTTCTAAATAAAATTGTAAAAATAAATTTAAAACCACAAAAAAAGAGGGAAGTTTCAGTTATGCTCAATGTAATGTATTTTTAACCCAAAAAATGCAAATTTTGTTCATGTTTTAAAAATCAGCTATATATTAAAAATTATTTGATTTAAGAATAAGCTAACAAATTTTATGTTTATAATTTAAGAATCAGCCATAAAATCTATTTAATTTCAATGCCATGTCCTCATGTCTTTTTTGAAACTGTTGATCACAGTCTTCAATCACAATTATTGTTGGCCAAAATTATCATGTACATGCGCAATTATCATGAGTCACACAACTATGAGTCAAGCACTTATCAAGAGCCACTATGGTCATGAGTAACACAATTATCATGAGTATTATCATGAGTCACACACACCTATCCTGTTCCCATCATCATGAGTCACACCATCATAGAGTTACACACATATCCTGAGTCATACAATCATCATGAGTCATACAATCATCATGAGTCACCATCATCATGAGAGCTGAGCATTGCTTTGATGGCCCTGGCCCTCATCTCCAGCTCCAGCAACTCCATCTGGTCCATCATGATGGAAGGGAGGACACCCTCTGCCCCAGTTGTCATGGATGTCATCAGATCATTCTCAATATCCTCCATGTCCTCCTCCTCCTCATCGTCTTCCTCCTCCCCCTCCACGCCTTCCTCTCCCTCACTCTGTGGCTCCTCTTTGATCATGGTCTCCTTGCGGTCTTCATCCTGGAGGAGAAATTGAGCAAATTAAATGTAATCATTAACTTCCACCAGGTCTCCCAAAGCGTCATTGAGAAAAAAAATTCCAAGGGACAAAGTTACAAGAAGTCAACACTTTAAAATTGGCAATCAGGTAGAACATACAAAACCAATAAGACCGAATACAATATGTCTTTTCACATATTTAAAGGTCAAATATTTTTGGACATTTATAGGGGTTAGTGGGTATAAAAAAATTTGATGTAAAATGACAGCAACATAAATTGTCAGTGGAAGACGACAATAAAATAACGAGATGACAAAGAAATGCAAGAAGCAATCTGATTAGCTGGTACAAAGACCAGCCAGCCAATCTCAAGGCTTTTATTATTGGGCCTATGGAGTGCCCCTTTTGTCCTTTTCGGCATTCTACTCTGGGCTATATCGGCCCAGTCGTCTCAAGGGGGTTGATATCTGACAATGATATCTTTTCTGTTTAGTTTCTTGAACATTTTAAATGAAGGAATGAAAGAGAGAGTGATACAAACCTGATCCTCCTTCCTCACCAACTCTCCATCCTCTGATCCCGATGTGTAAGTTTCTGGAACTTCCTCCTCCTCAGAGTCAGGTGGTTCTTGTTTCACCACAATGACAGCAACATTTTTCTGGAATTCGTATAAGGATTGAAATGTCAACTCCCACAAACCAAACAAAAAAATTAATTAAAAAAACAGGGGAATTAACCGATACAAAGAGTATAGTTTAAAAAATATTAACAAGATTATATCCCTTTGTTCGGAAAACTCTTGACTATCTGCATGATTTTTTAAAGGAGAAATGGTAAATCGTGAAATTATTTTAAAAAAATAAATACTTATAAAAGTATAAACAGGGTTTAATTAGTGAGTTAAGCTAAATGTAATGATTTCATAGAGTAAATAATGAAGTAGACTTTTTTTCGTTCAGCCATCACATGATCAAATAACTGGATACGCTCTCAATAGTCCATTAGTTAATTATGATGTAAGGAAACAAGTTAAGTTTTAAGTTAACATGATTAAAAGAGTAACTAAAGAGCAACCGGGTAATTTATCAAACAAACTGACTATCCGCTATTTAAGCCTGTAAATAAACCGTCTGCTATTTACCTCTGTGTCTCCATCTGGCAGAACACTGCAAATAGAAAAACACACAAAAATAGTTTAAACGTTAGATATTGAGAAATTAACAGAAATTGAACATGGAAACCAGATAGATGGGAGTTTAGTTGGGCAGGTGATGGTGGTTGATGTGATAGTGGTGGTTGGTGTGGTGGTGGATGATGTGATGGTGGTGGTGGACAATGAGGTAGTGATGGATGATGTGGTTATGGTGGGTGATGTTGAGGTGGTTGATTTGGTGGTGGGGGTGATGCTGGTGCTTGTGGCACATGATATTGTGGTGGATGAATTTGTGGTTGTGGTGGTGTTTATGATGGTGGTAGTTGTGGATCATGTGGTGGTGGTCGTCACCATGGTTGGGGTGGATTATGTGGCGTTAGTTGTGGTGGTGGTTAGGCTGTGGGGGCCCAAGAACAATACAATAAGGATTGCCCATCATGTAACCGTGATACCATTATAGAGTAACATACACAAAGTGTATCTAGAGCATCTTCCATTTTGTTGGAATTTTGTGGGAGGGACGAGGCGGGACAAATCCTACACTTCAATGACGTCGAACATGTAAGATATTCTATATAGTCCTAAGTTTTTCACAAGAAAAGACACGGAGTCTAGGGCACGTTCAAAATAAACTGCAGAAAATTCATGCAGGAAAATAAGAGCTTACATGCAACGACATGATTTATAGATCTCTAGCGAAAGAGTCTTGAATTACCACCTCACAGTCGAGATACCTTATGGACTTTACAGTCAATCTATCTAAGGTGCTTTACTGTCAAACGTCCCAATGTAATCCCCAATAACCAGGTCGGTCTCTTTGATCTCTGACTTTAGCTCTCACATTTGCTAACACAAACGTGTGACAAAGTTAACAATCATAAAATTCACTGGCTCCTTCCCATTCCCCTCCCTTACAAGACCCCCCCCCCCATCCACTTTTTTTTTTTAACCCAACCTCCCATTCAAGAACCTTAGAGACCATGCACCTACTTGCCTCCCTAATGTAGCCGCCCCTGTTCCTCTCACGGACAGAAAAGAGGGGGTCGGTTAGGGGATCATTTCCATTTGTGTGATGCCCGGGGGTCCTCCGCTCTAATTACCTGGGGTCCAATACAAGAGACGGATGAATTTGTCATTATCGTCCCTGTCAACAAAGCTACACAAGCGGGGGGCCGGGGCCCTCCGGCGGACCAGGACAAATAAATGAAAACTAAATGCAAAATCCATAATATTCGGCACATAGGGGGAAGGGGGAAAAGGGGGATTTTCATGTAAACTTTCCACATTTTTATATCCGCTCCATGTCAATATAACGAGGCATCTCTCCCCACCCCCCTGCCCTTTTCACTACACCAGGGATGCTTCGTTAAGATCAAAGTAGCCCAACCAACAAGGGTGACGTTATCACCGGACACCGATACTCTGGAGATGGTTCAAATGGATTTTTGGAATGGACATAAAACTTATTGAATAAGCAGTGTGTAAGCAATATAGAGACATCTCTGGAAATTTTGCCATCAGGGATTCTCAAAGTTTTTAAAAAGCGATAATTTTTTCTTGCATGACCATGGTTTATCAAGGACTTGGTTTGTTTGTCTTTTTTAAATTTTCTCATGTGCTTACCACGAAGAATGAAAAATTAAAAATTTCACTAAAGGCATTTTAAGAGACATAATAACATCTGCCGTACAGTAGGTATTACTTGTAAAACCTTGGCCAGATCCATGCCTATAATATAAAGCTTCTAATACCGAATGCACAGGACCGTGCTAATGGTCACACAAAATGTTCCCGTGTCAAGAAAGGAGAATTGAGTGCTTTGTATGGTTGGCCCTATATGCTTCCTCTCAGTCATTAAATGCAAGTATCACTCCGCTTTAATGATTCAACATGCGCAAGAAAAAAACAACACCTAAATATGTCATGACGACTTGGACACCAGTTAAGTCCCTTAGATGAGCCACTGTCCAAAGAACACAGTGTGACAGTACCTAAGACCACAGTGCCATTGTGACAGTGCCAGTGTGACAGTGCCTAAGACCACATTGTGGCTGTGCCTAAGACCAATGTTACAGTGCCTAAGGCCACAGTGTTACATTGCTTAAGACCACAGTGTGACAGTGCTTAGGACCGCAGCGTGACAGTGCTTAAGACCACAGTGTGACAGTGCTTAGGACCGCAGCGTGACAGCCTAAGACCACAGTGTGACGTGCCTTAGACCACAGTTACGGTGCCTAAGACCACAGTGTGACAGTGCCTAAGCCCTGTACAGAAAGGTCTCTCCCAATTACTTTTTTCGGTTCAAAGAGGGTTTGGACATCGCAAAAACAAACCTGGTGTTGTCCTGGCGTATGGACGTGGAGTCGGCCGGATGCCCTTCTGTCTCCGTAATATCTTGACTAGGCTGCTGGGACGGACCATCTGAAAGAAGAAAGAAAGGATAGTGGCTACAAGTATGCCATCGATTCAAGCTGCTTGTAATGAAACAAAGATTACATGTTTGGAATAGTATATGTTTTAATACATAAATAGCACTATACTAACTTATCCCAGTGAAAAAAGATGGTGGGGTGGGATGACAATGTTACTTAAGAAATCTCAAAGTATAACTACGCATTGGCCGCGTGAGGATCATTTCATGGTCAAAGAAAATAGGACAAGATAACATAAAATAAGATAGATAAAACAACATTCTTTATCATCCATACTAATTTTCGGCACATAAATAAATACATGTTTTAAGCAAGACAACATTTTAAAATTATAACAATTTAAACACAAGACATCTAAAGACTTTCGCTAGCGTAGAAATCAGCCATCAGTGAACTCCGTTAGTGATAATAATGATTTAATTAGTGATCGTTTATGTGTGGTAATCAATAATCTTTTAACGTCATGATGCTACACTAATCACTTAACGTCATGATGCTACGACAATCACTTAACGTCGTGATGCTACAACGATCACTTAACGACGTGATGCTACAACGATCACTTAACGTCGTGATGCTACAACGATCACTTAACGACGTGATGCTACAACGATCACTTAACGTCGTGATGCTACAACGATCACTTAACGTCATGATGCTACAACAATCACTTAACGTTATGATTCTACAACAATCATTTAACGTCATGATGCTACAACAATCACTTAACGTTATGATTCTACAACAATCATTTAACGTCATGATGTTACAACAATCACTTAACGTCATGATGCTACCACAATCATTTAACGTCATGATGCTACAACAATCACTTAACGTTATGATTCTACAACAATCATTTAACGTCATGATGCTACAACAATCACTTAATGTCATGATGCTACAACAATCCCTTAACGTTATGATTCTACAACCATTATTTAACGTCATGATGCTACAACAATCACTTAACGTCATGATGCTACAACAATCACTTAACGTTATGATTCTACAACAATCATTTAACGTCATGATGCTACAACAATCACTTAACGTCATGATGCTACAACAATCACTTAACGCTATGATTCTACAACAATCATTTAACGTCATGATGCTACAACAATCACTTAACGTTATGATTCTACAACAATCATTTAACGTCATGATGCTACAACAATCATTTAACGTCAGATGCTACAACAATCACTTAACGCCATGATGCTACAACAATCATTTAACGTCATGATGCTACAACAATCATTTAACGTCATGATGCTACAACAATCACTTAACGCCATGATGCTACAACAATCATTTAACGTCATGATGCTACAACAATCATTTAACGTCATGATGCTACAACAATCACTTAACGTCATGATGCTACAACAATCACTTAACGTTATGATGCTACAACAATCACTTAACGTCATGATGCTACAACAATCATTTAACGTCATGTTGCTACAACAATCATTTAACGTCATGATGCTACAACACTCATTGAAATCTTTTTAAGCTCAGTATCTAAAAAACAATAACTTTGCGGGTCTAAATAGAAAGCTTGGAGGGCGGCATGCGGCCCGCCATTTAGGGACACCTGCTCTATAGGATGGTACAAGTAAAAACCTACATTTTTGTATTAACACATCCAATCAACTTCGCGTGGATAGTAAAAAGGTTGGTCTTCGGAACAACTGCCCTCACCCCCAACAAAAAAAACAACACAAAACCAAGACAAAGTTAAAACGGCACATTAAAAAACAGACAAGTACACATTAAAACATCAGCAAGATCAAAGAACGAGAAGTATACTTAAATTTAAATATATAACCTAGATCGAACACAGACACGGCATAGACTTTAACACACACAATTTCGTGATCGGCTCCCTAAATTTAATGATGAACCAAAAAAAATATCTTGAAATAAAAAAAATGTTTTTCTTTTTAAGCAACCGAAAATAAAAAAGTAATGAAATGGCGCGCGCATAAAAGTTTTAACCCCCCACCCCCCTAACACACACACGTACACACACACTTTTCATCTGAAATATTTCAGGCTTCTGCCCCGCTCACCAGGGTCCGCAAGGAAATCAATTTCAACAAAATCAAATTTTAAACATTCACATGACAGGCAAAGATCGATCGGTCCCATTTTTTTAAAATATTATTATTTAAAAAAAAATTGAAGCTGGAAACCCAACATATAGAACTGAAAATAAATGTTGCGTGATAAAAAGAAATATTACAGCCAGGCCAGCGCGGGGATGAGATGAGATGGGGGTAAATGGGGGAGGGGGTAAGGGTGGGTGGGTTGGACCCGGACGGGGGTGTAATATTGCCTTACGAGATGGGCCTTGCATGTTGATTGTTTAGGCAAAATTTTTGAAATTATCGAATTTGAAGACGAGGCTTTGCTGGCAGGTCGGACAAATAGCCACACACGTTACATGTTGGGGAGGGGGTGGGGGGTCTTGCAGGACGGGGGTTTGTGTGAGTGTGTGTGAGGTGGGGGTGAGCGGGATGAGATCTTGTGTTAAGCTTCTCTTTATGGTTTTATTTTGATACATTTCATAAAGTACAAATAGCAGTTAGCTCGTAACCATCTCCATTCTCAGCTTCAGGTTACATAAGGCCAGTCAGCAAATGGCGCCCAACATTCAATGCGTGATGAGATGAATCTGTATACGGGGGTAACTTGTAAAAATCATAACATGCACCAACTTTCTCTGGCCTGAGGATCGAATGCTTCAGGACAGAGGCGTCGTATTCAGCATTGTGATTTTTTGAGCTCTTGGGGTTGATTCTAATCACCTGCGATCACAGTCCGTCTTGCCAGACCATTTAAAGCTATCACATTGTGACTTCACACTTGCATACCGGTAATTAAAACAGCTGGAAAGGATGGAGAATTTCACGCAAGTAAAGTTATGTGTATGCTGATGTTAAGATAAAAACATGGCATGATATTTTATACATTGACTTGTTATTTTCCACTAAAATTAATATATATATTTTTTTTTAATTTATAAGTGAAACGCTAAAGAAGATAGGGGTTCTTAACCAGATGGCGCACATCATTTAGGGGTGCGGGATGCAGTGTGCAGTATGCAGTGCGGGAAGACCCATATAATAAGGTTTAAATCTAATATAGCATTTTTTATCGTGGTGGTGCGGTAAGTATGTTTTGAGTACGAGATGGGGGTGCGGGAATAGCTTTGAAATCAAGATGGGAAAAGGTTAAGAACCCTTGCAAGAAGAGATCATAGTTTCTTTTGGATAAAGCCATAAATAAATAAGAATTTTATATGTTTTTTTAAACAGTTTTAAAATTTTTAAAAATAAATAACAGCAAGTCAATAAATGCACATCAGTTTTATATTGGTAGCCCACTTTCACATAACAACACATACTATTTACTAACAAAAATATAAAATTTCCTTTAGAACGTAAGTACATATCATTTAACCTCCAGCACTACCCCTAGTCTCTCAACAAAGGCCGACCAAGCACATGGCGCAAATCTAACGGTAAGACCAGGCAGGGATAACATGACGCCCGTTGATCTGATTCACTGAGTTCATTGATGTAATTCCTTGACCAGACAATCATGATGACCATTGACGGGGAGGATGCGCCGTCTTTGCGATGGGCCCCAGACCAACCAAGGGATTTTTGTCACTTCATAAGCACTGGGTTGTCGGTTTGTCGAATCGTTTGAACCCAAAAAATCATCTTCCATTCACAAACCGCCTGGTGACGTGCAGACATGAGCTAAGAAGAGGGGGTGGGGGGTAAATCCACTGGGTTAAGGGAGTGTGACTAACTCTAAAAGTTCATATAATGCGGGTCTTGCATGGGTAATCAATACGACCAAACCGTAACCTTATCAGATATGTTCTTGTAAAGTTAGAAAGTCGTCTCGGGCTGCTATCAGCACAGATTTGTCCAGAAAAACATTATTTTGTCAGTCCTCTTGCAAATGCTTAATACACTTTTCACCAGATCAGTTTATTGCAGAATCTTTATACAATTTTTCACCAGATCAGTTTACTGTAGAATCTCTATACACTTTTTCAAAAGATCATAGTTTATTTGAGAATATCTATACACTTTTTTTTACCAGGTCCGTTTATTGTAGAATCTCTATACACTTTTTCACCATGCTCAGCAAAGGGGTCGGTCACAGTCATAGTCGGAGTCGATACTTTCTCTCCTCCGACTCAACGGTCACAGTCATACTCGGAGTCGATACTTTCTCCCCTCCGACTCAACGGTCACAGTCATACTCGGAGTCGATACTTTCTCCCCTCCGACTCAACGGCACATAAAGACAAAACTTATAAAAATGTGTGACCAGGACGGATTGGATCTACGTTACAGATAAAGATGTATGACTTTCGTGAGGCGTAAGGAGACGTCGGTAAGACACAAATATAAGGGACAGGGAGACAACGTGACAAGAGAAGTGAAAACTGTTTCAAAGATGTGAAAACAATACACGAGGACCCGGGGGTTAGAGATTACGTGACGGAGATCGTGAGAAAGAGGGCGGTTTAGAGAGATTGGGGGGGGGGGGGGAAGGAGATAGGATTAGACGAGGAGTGGGGTGTGTTAATGGGGGGGGGGGGCCTTGAATTAAAAGCAATATGTTGATAAAACCCAGACAGTCTACACTTCTCTCTAAACCTTAAACAATGGGAAATTATGCGAGCTTGTCATCCGCTCCTTTAGTCCTCAGCGGCTGGGCCCAGATTTACTACCGGCTTCTGCATAAACTCACATTAAAACACACGTGGCCGAACAATGAAATTGTAGCAATTCAAAGGCAATATCTAAGTCCCGGGCGCACATAGAAAAGCCATTAGCTTGTCACCTAGCCCTATAAAAATGCTTTAGTTATGCACGGATTTTTGTGTGTTTTATACATTTCAGCGTATGGACTTCAACACGACAATAATAATAATATTAATAAAACAGATGGAAAAAAAATTGACATTATATTTCCCCTTCCCACATATTGTTTGAAAACAAAAGACAATTATCATCAAAGATTACTGGCCCAACTGTTGCACCAAGCAGATGTAACAACCGCTGTCAGATTGGAATACCCCCCCCCCCCCGGGTATGCCGTTGCACGTAAATTTAGATTTAAAACAAGAAGGGATGCATGAATTTATTTTTTTTTCCTTCTCACAACAGTATGCTGTCCATGAAGCAAGGACCGTCATCTAGCTGAAACCACCAATTTATTTGTGGAGTTTTCTGATATTTAAAAATAAAGTTAATATTGAGATTTATACGGCCATTTGGAAAGAACATCGAAAATGTATCAACCGTCTGACTAAGCAAATAGATTACTAAGTCTCATAATGACAAAATGGTCCAAATGTTTTGTTAGTGACCGACAAACCCTTAGGTAACAATTTGACACCAACTTTCCACAAAAAATTAAGTGATTTTTTTAAAAAAACGAACCCAATAGAATAATGTTCGCATGTAGATCACTAGACTAAAGATGGATCTGCACGCTTACAATATCGCTATGATCTGCCAGGCTCTTTATTTTCAACATCTGGTCGCGTCGTTAGCGTTAAAATACAAAGGAGATCCGAGAACAATCGCCCACAAAGCAACAGTCCGACTAGGATGCGACCGTTCAGTGAAACGGATGACTTCATTGGAGCACAGATGGGGCGAAACGTCCCGGGCGTAAATGGGAAAGATAAAACGCTTCATGACGGGAAGGCTGCTTTACGCCGTCGTATCGCACTTAAACTCGAATCAACTACTGTATGGGTCTGGCGCCGAGGGTGACCTAATCCCGGGTTGACAACAAAATAATAATTTTTTTTTAATGCACTCGCCGATGTAGATAAAGATCTAACAGTGTAGCAGCCACATCATATGTACATTTTTTATCTTAAAACAACGATCACCTTAAGAGGATTATTGTTGTCTCAGGGCTGCCAACTCGGAGTAGAGCGTGTCTTTGGGTGTAAGAATGGCAGTCGCACAAAACAATCACCCAAACCCGACGAGATGAGAGATCGTATAAAAAGTGCATTCTTAAAATAATACATCGCAATAAATCTGAAAGCAATCCAATGTTTGCCGCCACAAGTAGTACAGCCGGAGTGGATTATAATTAGTGTCGACAACACCCCTCCCCCACCCCCCAACAGCATATGACATGACATCTGGTGTATACGAGCTTCAGTCGCTTTGCAAACATTGACTTTTTAAAACTATTCATACGCAGATCTGAAAACGAGCAAATAAATAACCTTTCTGATCTGGGCGTGTTGTTTCCCGTGCCAGTTGCCATAAATGTGAATAAAAAGGGCGTTTGTTATTGTGTGTCTCTAGACGGGCTCCTGATTAATGGGACTTTAGTTGTGACATAAGGACTGTAAATAATGAATCTAAACAAAAAATAGTTTATGGGGACGATGTGAGAGATCTCCCCTCAACAGCTTGCACGCAATTCACCGAAACGTTAAAAATATGTTAACTTGAATTGTTTTCAATAACTAACCAAAGTCTTGAACAGCTGATGTACCTATTAATTAAAATAAAATGTTATCAGTTTAGGAAACGTAGAGCAAGAGAGAAGTCTCTTAAAACGATGCTGAGTGGAAAGCACAAACTAAAAACTTTAGAGAGGAAGAGGCCATTATCATAATCATTACCTACACATAACCTTTACACTTCATGTTACGGGGCAACAAAATAAAAGAATAACGCAATAAGTAAATTAAGCATTAAAAAGGAGTTTAAGAAATACCCCCTCCCCCTCACGACAGCATCACACCAAAGGATGAGCCATCCAAATCAAGAAAATAGTGACATTCCTCCCCCCAAACGGGATAAGAAAACACCATATGGGTGACCCACCCAAACGGGATAAGAAATCACCATATGGGTGACCCAACCGAACGGGATAAGAAATCACCATATGGGTGACCCACCCAAACGGGATAAGAAATCACCATATGGGTGACCCACCCAAACGGGATAAGAAATCACCATATGGGTGACCCACCCAAACGGGATAAGAAATCACCATATGAATGACCCACCCAAAAGGGATAAGAAATCACCATATGGGTGACCCACCCAAACGGGATAAGAAATCACCATATGAATGACCCACCCAAACGGGATAAGAAATCACCATATGGGTGACCCACCCAAACGGGATAAGAAATCACCATATGAATGACCCACCCAAAAGGGATAAGAAATCACCATATGAATGACCCACCCAAACGGGATAAGAAATCACCATATGGGCGACCCACCCAAACGGGATAAGAAATGACCATATGGGTGACCCACCCAAACGGGATAAGAAATCACCATATGGGTGACCCACCCAAACGGGATAAGAAATCACCATATGAATGACCCACCCAAACGGGATAAGAAATCACCATATGGGTGACCCACCCAAACGGGATAAGAAATCACCATATGGGTGACCCACCAAAACGGGATAAGAAATCACCATATGGGTGACCCACCCAAACGGGATAAGAAATCACCATATGAATGACCCACCCAAACGGGATAAGAAATCACCATATGGGTGACCCACCCAAACGGGATAAGAAATCACCATATGGGTGACCCACTTTAATCAAAACATGAACACAGTGCCCCGCAACCTTTTCCTTTTCACTCACCGCACACCCAGACCCTCCCCAGATTCCCATGGCACACCACAATTAAAACATGAAGAAAAACAACAACACACGAACTGATTTACTTTTTTTACACGTACAAACAGATGACATGTTTTAGAATGTCTTGTAGCCCTGAAATTAACATGAGCTATAAGATCTTTTATACCCTGTGATATAGCAAAATATATTTTTTCCCACTATTTAGACGCAAAATTCAAGCAGAAATATAGGGGAAATATTTATTTAAAAAAACAAACATGCAAGCATAAATATAAAAAAATAAATAATTTAACAATAACTAATGAGACGTTTGAACCTGTTTTGTTAAACATGTTTGTTTTATATTTGGTTCAGTATCTGATAGAACAACTCGAGTTAACAATCAATATCTGATAGAACAACTCGAGTTAACAATCAATATCTGATAGAACAACTCGAGTTAACAATCAATATCTGATAGAACAACTCGAGTTAACAATCAATATCTGATAGAACAACTCGAGTTAACAATCAATATCTGATAGAACAACTCGAGTTAACAATCAATATCTGATAGAACAACTCGAGTTGTTTGATAGAACATCTCCCAAGTTCACCACGGCCAGCAGACATTTAATTATGATTTTTAAAAAAACAACTCTGTTTATATATTGTATAAGTGATTGAAAATTGTAGGAGAATTGTAATTGCCTGGTAAGAGAGTCTAGAATATTCTTCCTCGACTAAAAGCCAGAAAACATCCAATGAAACGTCGGTAAACTTTAACTGAGCATACCGTCATTCCCCTATTCCAGAAAGTCATTCTGAACCTGGGGGGAAAATACTTATACATAATTTGTGGGCGTATGAGGCAAAAGAGTTTCAGATCCAATTGTAGTGCACCGCATTAAGCTTATAGAAATATTGGTCAAATTGATTCTGCAGCAATGTCAGATGTGTTTGAGCCAAGTCCAATGTTGAAATAAGCGCTTCCAAAATATCACTCGGCGTATCGTCTATATGTCTTTAAACAGTAACAATAGATATTAACGTTTTCTACTTCCTTTGCATTATTAGGCCCTAGCATCTTCAACTTATTTCGATGGGCCGACATGCTGGTCTAATGTGTTTCAACCAATTGTATGTGGGGGGTTTTCTAGAGTGCTATTAATCTTGAAACTTGATATCTAGCTTCTAACGCCTTTTCCAGAAACATTCAGAGACGACTCAATATTATTACTTTGCTTCAGATTTTTACTTAAAATTCGCTGAAAATATTCTTTATTGCCGTTGGCACAATAGTGGCGTAGGAAATGGTGGTGGGGGGGGGGGGGGTGTTTGCGGCCCATCCCTGATACAACTCTTTTTTCACTTTTTTCGATCAAGTTAACGAAATTGGGCGATTTTTTAAGGATTAAGATACGCTATGCATAATTTTATTATCAACTAGCTGATATACCCGGCGTGGCTCGGGATTGCATTAGGACCCCGATCCAGGTGGCCTACAGATCCCGTAAGGATACTGTACTCTGTGCAATCCCGTTCCATCTAGGGACTCTGCTTTCTAATGTTATCCCATTTCACTATAAAATCTATTGAATAATGTCATAGATATAGCATTTTAAGAATATCGAACTTTCTGGAAAATTCTAGATTGGATATTATTAGTTTTACATCCACCGATATTTCTGTTCGGACAGTGAAGTGTATTGCTACCACCCTAGGCCTATATCCATCAAATGACATAGAAACTATAGTGTTTTATAACCCTATTGACCTATAGAACTTTCTGGAACATTCTAGATTAAATTTATTATCCTCCCCGAACTGTGTAAAAACAGTCTTTTATTAGAAATAATTATTCTTCGAATACGAAAAATTATACGACTAAATGAATTTCTATAACTATAGTACATTTAAGTTAAAAGAGGGGCCCCGGGCGCCCATTCCATAATTCTACCGAATTAGCTTTTCCTGAGATGGGGCCCTATAATAATCATTCAGGTAAGTTATGAAGTTACAATTTTAAATTTGTCCCATTAAAATATATTGAATAATGCCATAGATATAGCGTTTTAAAGTTATCGAACTTTCTGGAAAATTCTAGATTGGATATTATTAGTTTTACATCCACCGTTATTTCCATATGGACTAAGAAGTGTATTGCAACAAAGCTAAGCCTATATCCATCAATTCACATAGAACCTATAGTGTTGTCTAAGTCTATTGGTATTTATATAGCTTATATAAGGAACAATTAAATGGGGCCCCCGGCCCCAGAGGAATGGATATTATGAATTCGGTACCCTTTAGTATTTGAGTATGGATAATCAAGTGTATGTGAACTAAGTTCGGTCAAAATCCATCAACTCATGTAGTAAGTATTAAGCCTATCGCTATTTATATAGCTCATATAAGTAAAAATGAAATGGGGCCCCCGGCCCCAGAGGGATGGATATTATGAGTTCAGTACCCTTTAGTATTTAAATATGGATAACCGAGTGTATATATACTAAGTTTGGTCAAGATCAATCCATTCATGTAGGAGTATTAAGCCTATCGATATTTATATAGCTCATATAAGGAAAAATGAAATGGGGCCCCCGGCCCCAGGAGAATGGATATTATGAGTTCAGTACCATTCGGTATTTGAATATGGATAATCAAGTGTACGTGTACTAAGTTTGATCGATATCCATCCATTCACGTAGGAGTATTTGTTTGTAATATTTTTATATAGCTCATATAAGAAAAAAACGAATTCGGGGCCCCCGGCCCCAAACGAAATGTTATTAAAAGTTCTCAACCCCTTAAGAGTTCCTTCTGGATAATGATGGATACATGTGCCAAGTTTGGTCAAGATCCATCAATCCGTGTAAAAGCCTTTGTGGAACAGACAAACAAACCCACAATTTTTCACTTTTATATATATACTAGCCGATATACCCGGCGTTGCCCGGGATTGCATTAGGACCCCGATCCCGGTGACCTACAGATCCCGCTAGTATACTGTTCTCTATGGGATGCCGTTCCATCTTGGCCTATATCGAGCTATTCACATATAAACTGTAGTGTTGTCTAAGCCTATTGATATTTATATAGCTCATATAAGGAATAATGAAACGGGGCCCCCGGCCCCAGAGAAATGGATATTATAAGTTCAGTACCATTCGATATTTGAATATGAATAATCAAGTGTATGTGTACTAAGTTTGCTCAAGATCCATCTATTCATGAAGGAGTATTTGTTGTTAATTTTATTTATATAGCTCATATAGGAAAAAACGACAGTTTGGGCTCCCGGCCCCAAACTGAGTGTCATAAAAAGTTCATAACCCCTTCAGCGTTTTTCCGAATAATGATGGATATATGTGCCAAATTTGGTCAATATCTATTCATCCATGTAGGAGTATTAAGCCTATTGACCTTTAGAACGTTCTGGAACATTCTAGATTAAATGTATTATCCTCCTGGAACTGTGTAAAAACTGTCTTTTCTAAGTAATTATTCTTCGAATACGAAAAATTATACAACTAAATTCATTTTTACAACTATAGTACATTTAAGTTAAAAGATGGGCCCCGGGGGCCCATTCCATAATTGTACCGAATTAGTTTTGCCTGAGACGGGGCCCTATAAAAATCATTCAGGTAAGTTATGAAGTTAAAATTTTAAATTTGTCCCATTAAAATCTAGTGATTAATGCCATAGATATAGCGTTTTAAAGTTATCGAACTTTCTGGAAAGTTCTAGATTGGATATCATTAGTTTTAAATCCACCGATATTTCAGTACGGACAGTGTATTGCTACCACGCTTGGCCTATATCCATCAATGCATATAGAACCTATAGTGTTGTCTAAGCCTATTAATATTTACATGGTACGAAAAATGAAACGGGGCCCCCGGCCCCAGAATAATGGATATTATGAGTTTAGTACCTTTCTATATTTGAGTATGGATAATCAAGTGTATGTGTACTAAGTTTGGTCAAGATCCATCCATTCATGTAGGAGTATTAAGCCTATCGATATTTATATAGCTCATATAAGAAAAAATGAAATGGGGCCCCAGGCCCCAGAAGAATGGATATTATGAGTTCAGTACCCTTCGGTATTTGAATTTGGATAATCAAGTGTATGTGTACTAAGTTTTATCGATGTCCATCCATTCACGTAGGAGTATTTGTTTGTAATTTTTTAATATAGCTCATATAAGAAAAAAACGAATTCGGGGCCCCCGGCCCCAAACGGAATGTCATAAAAAGTTCTCAACCCCTTAAGAGTTCCTTCTGGATAATGATGGATACATGTATTAAGTTTGGTCAAGATCCATCAATCCGTGTAAAAGCCTTTGTGGAACAGACAAACAAACAAACACATTTTCACTTTTATATATATGATATGATTACTACTCACTATTATGAGAACTCTGAAAATTTAGGCTACATTCTAATTAGAGTGTATTTAGCTCTTCCTTTAGACCACAGCTAAATAAAAAAAATAGTGGAAGGGGGAGGAGAGGAAGCATCCTTATTGCACCACATAGTACACCAAGGGAACATCTAACATACAAAATGGTACATAGCCCAAGGATTTTCTCAAAGTTGACTGTAAATGTATACATTGTAAGTAACGTTTATTATTAATCAAGATGAATAAATCTAGTAATGTTTACAGTGTCAATGACGTTTTTGTTTGTTGTGTAACTCCTTGGAATATGTCGCCCAAAGGACATGGGTTTCGTTTGGTCTTATATTAATTAAACTGTAACTATATCTTTAAAAAAATATCCCGTGTTTATATTCTATTTTTCCAAGGTGTGATGATTCATGGTGAGATCAAGGCCTTTGAGGCCATGGGTACAGTTAACATAGGGACTCATTACTTATGCATTGTCCATAGATAGTATTGTTCATTGTAGTAGGCCTGGTCCATAGATAGTGATAGTTCATTGTAGTAGGCCTGGTCCATAGATAGTGATAGTTCATTGTAGTAGGCCTGGTCCATAGATAGTGATAGTTCATTGTAGTAGGCCTGGTCCATAGATAGTGATAGTTCATTGTAGTAGGCCTGGTCCATAGATAGTGATAGTTCATTGTAGTAGGCCTGGTCCATAGATAGTGATAGTTCATTGTAGTAGGCCTGGTCCATAGATAGTGATAGTTCATTGTAGTAGGCCTGGTCCATAGATAGTATTGTTCATTGTAGTAGGCCTGGTCCATAGATAGTGATAGTTCATTGTAGTAGGCCTGGTCCATAGATAGTGATTGTTCATTGTAGTAGGCCCGGTCCATAGATAGTGATAGTCCATTGTAGTAGGCCTGGTCCATAGATAGTGATAGTTCATTGTAGTAGGCCTGGTCCATAGATAGTGATAGTTCATTGTAGTAGGCCTGGTCCATAGATAGTGATAGTTCATTGTAGTAGGCCCGGTCCATAGATAGTGATAGTTCATTGTAGTAGGCCAGGGCTGGGTTACTGGGGTACGATGACAATAATAGAGAAGACGAAAGAAAATGTGGAAAACATTCCCCCCTTCAATGTTTACCATTAATATAATTAAAAAATGTAGCGGTTCGGTCCTGATCCTAATACAAAGGTTTGGGTGCCATCAGCGCCAGAACTATCTCGCCGTACCCGGAAAGCAGCATATATATAAAACATTCTATATTGACAGTAAACTACGGTACGTAGGTTCCACACCTTTAAAAAAAATCCTTTACTGAATAAACCATAATTACTTTATAGTAAAAGTAAAAATAAAAGGATTTGTATAAGCCCAACCTGGCCAAGGGACAACTAAATTTAATCGCATTTGTTCAGTTGCGCTTCGATGAAGTGTAGAATGGCGCAAAACTAAATTCTCGTATGCGCCAAAAACTAATCCTCTAATAATGAATTTATAAATAAATTTCGGGGAAGGGGGTGGCGGGTTGCGCAGCTCTGCGGTAACACACTTTAAGGATAGCACACACTAGCAAGAAATGAACAACATATGGAAAAGCCACCCAGAAAAATACTTGAGATAAATACACCATTTGAACAACTTATCCACTATTTAAAACAAACAACAACTGCCATTTCCTCTTGACAATCAACCGTTCTTGGAATCGAACCTTTGAAACTTAACCCCCTGCAATAAATCCCGAAGATGAACACACCGTTGAGACAATGACACCCTTAACCGCCCCCAGCCCTCTCACACGGCCTGTATTGCAGATACTCGACACAACGGCCCTGCAGCTCAAAATGGCAACTGCTGAAATCGAAGCTCAATTTGAAATTTAAAATCTGTAACTGATCAACCGACCAGCTGTGACACGGGTCACGAGACACGATCCTCTCATCGATTGCCCCCCCCCCCCAACCCGGCTTTCCATTGTCTCAGTCATGTATTACAAGGTGTGAAGCCACCACGTTACACACCGAAGTCACAGTGTCCCGGAGCGCATCGCGCCGTACAGATTCATTCTTTATTTGTTTTTTTATAACAGTCCAAATTTTGTAAAGCTGTGCATACGAGTATGCATTTTTGAGATGTTCTGATTGTCCAATCAAATAGTCTCATGTCATCTGTGTTCAAAAACTCAAGCAAATGTACATTTCCAATAAGTCTCATCTTAGTCACCTTCCAAGCAGTCCGGTGTCAGTTACCTCATCGCAACATGCTAGTTGTCCTAACAATCTCTCATACATTCCTTAAAAGTTCCTCAACCCCAGGCCCCTCAAACACTTCCACTGAGCACTTCCTTCAGTGCTCTAACCAGTAAATGGAACTACAATGAGACTCACAGACAGTATTAGATTAGTCCCTAGTTCTGACTGGCCTACACAGTTGCTCTCATTCCACCACCACCACCCCCCAGTCCCCGGGGGCTGGAATTGACTTGAAATTAAACCACTAATGCCCACCAAACAATGAGATTTCTATACATGATTGTTTAGTAACAAAAATTACCTCACACATCCTGGGGATTGGACTACCAATTCTGTTTGGCCTTTAGCCCTGATCAACGTTTTTGGGACACATAATGGTGAACTAAATTCTCAGTACGCTGAATCCTGTTATTTCAAAGTCATGCCCCCCCCCCCACACACACAGTGGTCATTATCACTGTATAATAATGTCAGTGGTTCTCAACCTTTCTAATGCCTCGAACATTTAATAGAGTTCTTCATGTTGTGGTGACCCCCCAGCCATAAACATATTTTCGTTGCTACTTCATAACTATGTGGTTTCCGATGGTCTTAGGCGGCCCCTGTGAGGGTCGTTCGACTCCAAAGGGATCGCGACCCACGGGTTGAGAACCGCTGATCTAAGTGAAAACATAATGAAGAAATCAATTAACTAAAACTAAATATTTTGATTTTTAAATGCAATAATGTAAAATGAAAAAGTGGCGTAATGAAAGGTGTGTGTGTGGGGGGGGGGTGCAGACTAATAATGGGCGTGGTATTTTATTGATGAAATAAATGGGCTTCAGAGTTGAAGGGGGCGTCAAATTGAATCTTGTCCCCGTGGAATGAAATAAATCATTGGCATAAACTGTTCTCCGGTAGACTAACATATGAAACGATACATATTTACATTTGGTGTTAGACATATAACTTGAAACTGTATCAAATTTAACGATACCCCCCCCCCCTTTTTCCCCCTATTTCCTTGTAAAGGATACGAACAAAATCAATGCGGCGAAAACAGGATTAAAATTTGTTGAATAAAGACAGGCTTTCAGAAAATGTTAATTAGATTTATCTTTAACATGCATAGGACTAGGAACAAATTGTCCACCCTGCATACATTTTGAAGGTGGACAGTTTGGTTAAATTATATAAAATAACAGCATGCCAAAATTAAAATAAAATAAATGAAACTCCTAACACAATTCCTGGTAATAATTTTATCCCCTGATTATCTCAGTGTCTTAAACCGGTTCTCCACTCTTCCTCCTTGATAGACTCCACCATTCCGCCGTGATAAGGTTAACCAGCCAATCTAAATACTAACTACTGCCTGCTAGCCACGTGACACCCCAACACATACCCTTCTCGATTCGTGTTTCCTCCTAAAATAAATCTGGCGATCACCAATAACCACCCCGACCCTCCCCCCATACCCAAACTAACTTTAGTTGTCGGCTCCCCCCTTTTGGCCCATACGCCGACCAAGATTGGGACTGGTGGGTCACTGAAGAAAAATGGTGATAATAAAAAAAAAAAAGAGGGGAAAAAACGGGGGGTGGGGGACGGGGGACAAATGAACGAATAAGGGGGAAGAAAGGAAAAATTGATGAACTAACGAGAAAAATGTCAAAATGTTGAATCGAAGGAAGCCACGTCCATCCGGAGTGGTCAGGCAAGTCGCGCATACAGGAATTTCAATCAATTTCTATCTGGACAAGGGTCGTTAGGGTCAAGAAAGCCGCCTCCCTCCGCTGGACATTTTCCAATAAATCTAATAACTGGCCGCTATAGGAAGAGAATTTTCCATTATGAATTTCATGCAGGCCAGAATAAAGCCGAGGATGACCACAGGGCTAGGGGAGTGGGAGGGGGGGGAGGCGTTTGAAAAAAAGATTCGGGTTGGGGGGGGGGGGCAGTGTTTTCTCCATCATCCATTGCATGTGCGGAGGACAATGTCCGAATAGATGCGTGCGCAGCCGGTCATCTAGCCGGACGTGCCCCTTGTCTCAGGCCATCCCTCAGTTTCATTTCCTGCGGGAAAATGTTCTCCAACTTTTCCCGTCCAATTCAATTTTGAAATAGTCAAATCAATATATTGTGAGAAAGCTGAAGGGTTTCAGCCTGGGCGAGCGACGTGCCCGGCAGTCCTGAGGCTGGACTGTGTCCACTACACGGACCCGACAATATATCGACCCGGTAATAAAATCATACACCACAAGGGGGATGGATGAGGAAAATAGCATTTCATCTGGTGGGTCCCTTTTGCCTGTGAAAATAAAAATAAAAGTAAAGAAAAAATAAAACAATCTCGCACGTCATTTGATTAAAAAGAACTAAATAAAAGCTGAAGAGTTCTTTATTGTCAGGAATGGCCCTTCAACAAGTGTATCTCGGCCTAGAGATTACTGAGTACCGACAGGCAAGCACACACTCCACTGCACGCACAAATAGACTTACGTCTTAAAAGTTGTCAGATTTTTTTTGGTAGGGGAGACCGAAATGATCAAACTCAGCGCTTGTTCTAGACTCGTGTAAATGTGGTCCCGGCCCGCTGCCTGAGATGATCCGACTCTGAACTTCTCTTAGAATCATTTTAATGTGGTCTAGGCCCACAGCCCGAAATGATCAGACGCAGCACTAGTTTCTTGAATTGTGTTAATGTGGTACCGGTCCGCAGCCTGAGATGATCCGACTCTGAACTTCTCTTAGAATCATTTTAATGTGGTCTAGGCCCACAGCCGGAAATGATCAGACGCAGCACTAGTTTCTTGACTTGTGTTAATGTAGCCCAGCCCGCAGCACGACATTAGATCTCAAAATGTATAAAGAGTAATGTATGTTTACACCAGACGCCGTAGATGAGCTATAGATGTTGAGTGTTTTTTCTCTCCCCCCCCCATACACACACGCACGCGTATCGAATTTCACGTGCTTGTTTCCTTAAGTTTTCTATCGATTTATAAATTATGCAGCAAAACTGTTCCTTGGTGTTGGTTACTTTGTAAAATGGCAGAGTTGTTTCTCCAAGAAAGTTGGTTATGATGGTAATATTCCCTTATGAATGCAATAAATACAATCTAGTAACAACCGTATCTCTTTCCAGCCTTCTTATTTTTCAACACCCCCTCTAACAAACTTTTTTTTTTACATTTTAGATAACATAATTTTTAAAAATAAAAAAAACAAGAAAAAGAAAACAGCTTCCTAAATAAAATATGAAAATCTCTTCCTCCTTACAACCAAACTTGCCCATTTCTCACCTCCAATCACTACGAAAAACATATTGGCCTCCTACAACCACTTTAAATCCTGTACTCACTATTTGCTCATTTCAAGAGGACATCTAATGTGAACCAATCGCCTCTCTCAATTAGAAAAAGAATCCCGAAAAACAAAAACAAAAAGTAACTTGGACATGTTTGATAGCAAAACAAAGCGGAGACATGCAAATTCAGAACAGGCATCTTAATCAATTGTTGTTAGAAAAACATTAAATCACGACTTCGTAAACACGTGTGTGTTTCCCCTCCTCCCCCTCTCTCTCTCAGAGGTCCCACCATCTCTTATTCAGAGACACCGTTTTTATTTTCTCTTCTCTATTTACTTTAAAAAGAAAAACAAAACTGAAGTGTTTTGAAAAATGGCCTGCAAAACCCTCCTCCTTCCCCCAGCATCCCGATTCCGCTCCACCAATCAACTCTCCATTGTCTTGTAACCTGACCATGGCCGGCACCACAAAAATATCCTTGGGCGGCACCAGCAGCCCCTGTCGCTATCGGCAGCACCACTGCCGTAAAACAACATTAAAAACCTGGCATAGATGAATGCGCGTATGACAAATAGGGAAAAATTAAACTATCGTTTTTCATCTTCTCAGATATCTCATGGCGGCATTTCAAACCTCGCCCGTGACAGGAGAGGGAAATAAAAAACCACTTCTCTCCCCTCCGCTTCCGTCGTGGCGGATCTGCGAACCCTGGGCTAACCCCCCAACGATAAAACAGTGGCACTAATAAAGTTGACAATTGCACGACCAAATCGCCGCCCGACACGACACATCTTCACTGTGCTAATGGCAGATATAATTATGGTTCGATGATGAAAGACGAGTGGCCGGTCTACGGGTCAGCATCTATGTGCCTATATCCCTATAGAGATGGGTGCTGCAAAATGTTGGGCGTTTCAATAGGTTTGGATGCACTTAGACGCTGCAATACGGTTGGGTGCTGCAAAATGTTTGGGTGCGGCTATGAGGTTGGGTGCTGCTATAGGGTTTGGTGTTATACTAGATTTAGGTGCTGAAATAGGGTTGAGTGCTGCAATAGGATTGTGTGGTGCAGTAGGATTGGGTGCTACAGTAGGGTTAGGTGCTGTACTACGGTTAGATTCTGCAATACGGTTGGGTGCTGCAAAAGGATTTGGGTGCTGCTATAAGGTTGGGTGCTGCTATAGGGCTTGGTGTTATACTAGATTTAGGTGCTGAAATAGGGTTGAGTCCTGCAATGGGATTGGGTGCAGCAATAGGATTGGGTGCTGCAGTAGGGTTGGGTGCTGTACTACGGTTAGATGCTGCAATATGGCTAGGTGCTGAAATAGGGTTTGGTGCTGCTACATAGATTGGTGTTATACTAGGTTTAGGTGCTAAAATAAGGTTGGGTGCTGCAGTGTTGAACTAGGGTTAGATGCTATGTTGAAATAGTAGATACGTTTCGTCATTGAGTTGAGGTTAGTGTTAGGATGAACAATATCGCTAGTGTATGTGCAGAGTTTCGTCAAACGAGACAGAACCTGGCAGATTTTCTTTTCTCCTTTTTTAAAAAAAAAAGTTAAAGAATAGGTGCGCCAAAACAGATTTTCAAACAGATTGTAGGTGCGTGCTGGGCTTTGAGAAGCTGGTTTAGAAAGATTAGTGCATAGCTGAATAAGACATGTTTTCTCGCAAAAAAAAAAAAAAATTAAAAACCCTCACAAAAACTGTTGAAGTGTAAAGGTTATTCCAAGGGTAAATAGCACACCAAACTTGACTTTTCGGCCTCCACCAAAGCAAGAAATTAGAGACTGTTAAACTCTTCCTTAATCACGACTCCCCCCCCACCCCCCTTTCAAAGAAATAAACAACGCCAGACTATTTAAATACTGGTCGTGATTAGAGAAATCTGGCTAGACAGGTAAGAGCACTGGACCTATTGGATTTGAGCCAGATATCAAGCTGTCCGTCAGTTCAGTTAATGCAGAGATTTGAGCAGGGACAAGCCACCCGAATTTGAGGAGTCGAACAGATAGTACGAAGTAGGAGTTCTACAAAATGTGTAGAAGTCTTTTTTTTTTTTTTTAAATGTGTTCGAATCCGTTTTTATTGATACAAACAACTCCACTTTGGTGAATTAAGATTCTTAGAATAAGGAATCGTTACTGCCAAGGGACGTTCAACCTCTACGGGGGTGGTATCGCCTATCGGGTTCTTTTGGAATCGAGTACATAATATCCTCAGCGGCGTTTCGCCTTCTGTCGGCAGATGTTGTCTTGACTTCACGCCGTACACACCTATGAAGATTTTGAACAGCTTCATTAGCCAAAGTTCCAAAACGCTCGTGTGATGACCCCCCCCCCCCCCATTTTCCTCCAACCCCCTTTTCTTTTACCGCGAGGTGAGAGATACGGAAAAACTATATCCCCCTAGATTGTTTACCCCTGGGATGCAATTAAGGCAAGCAAGAATCGACATTAAAATGTGCTAGAGCGGCTCCATTTTGGAGGTGTTTGTTTTGTTTGAAGCCGAGTTGACAGACACCCAGGTCTGGAGTGATCAGCAGATTTTTCTAATCATTTACACCGAGATGTGAGGCACAGGGAAAACATAGAGCCAAATACACGAGTAAATAAATATCCATGTAAAAAAATCCAGTGATTGTGAAGCTAAACGTGTTTTTTTAATAGATTGAGCACGCTATATATCTAAACAAGTGGAGTTTTCTAGGTCAGGAGGTACAGGATGATTTTAGATTGATTCTAGTAAGACAATTAAAAAACCACACAAAAAATTAGAATTACAGCTCATGCCTGGAAAGTGGGATATGTGTGTATGTTGTTTTTTTTACAACTCTTCCTAGAGGAATATATTTCTGCCTGAGGATAAATTAGACTAGTGACTGATTCACATCTTAAAGATCAGTTCACACGATCAAATTTCGTTAAACCATCGTCAGATTATTTTTGAACGTTCAAAAAGAAATTTGAACAAAATTTGATCGCGTTGAACATGGCAAAAAAATTTTTAAAAATAAATGAATAAACCAATAAACCTTGATGAGTCACCTTTTCTAAAACGACTACTTTGTGTGTATCAAGACTCGAATACACGTAAAGTGAACAATAAATATTTTACACGATTTGGATAAAAGCATCGATGAGAACGAAAATAAGACACTGGCAACGGAAGAGCAAGTTCTTGGAAGGTTTAATAATTTTGTAAAAAGTAGTACATATCACATAACGTAACGCAAAAATGGCCCGGGGGTGGTGGTAAAGAATTAAGAAAATTGGAAACATGGAGAAAACAATTGAGAGATAGAGAGAAAGAGAGGCGTGGAGGAAGAAGAAGAAGATATATAAAGAAAGAATAAAAGAAACAATAGAAAAGAAATGAAAGGAGAATAAGTTTGATAATCATTCCAGTCTGATGTGTTCAACCAACGTTTCCAGCTCAACACAATTCACACTCCCCCCCCTCCCCCAACCAGCCATTTGACCACTCGGGACGCCAATGTTTTGTGTGGTCAGTCAACAAACAAGCTAACCTCAACTTACAAAATACCCCCCCACACACACACACATCCGCGCGATATTGCTGGAGGTGGCACCAAATTTCATTATAAAACTGACCACGATACTGGACTAAATAATAACACCAAGAAATGGAAATAAAATTTAGATGTTTAAGCCCAGGGAGTATTAAAAAGGGAGAGAGAGAGAGGGGGGGGGGAGATGGCGAAGGCTGACCAGACCCTGCTGGCTTAGAGCGCATTATGAAAAGTCTGAAAAGTCATGTTTAATTCTGGGTTTGGACAGAACCTAGGGGCAGTACTGGACCTTTGGAGAAGTGTGGAGGGAAGGGAAGAAGGGGGTTAGATTTAATATTTCAGTGTCAGGAATGAAAACATGGTCAAACTCTGAAAAAGGGGGGGGGGGGGGGGGCGGGGCGAAACGAGGGAGTCGGGGTAGTGGAGCTTGTTTTTAGAGGCGGTGGCTGTTGTAAAAAAAAAATGCCGGGGTGGTGGTCCATGAGAGGAATTAGTAAGCACTTAGCTTGACAAAAATGAGTGAGTGTTTAAGGGTTGGGGTTGGGGTGGGGGTGTGTCTGAGATCGATAGAGTTGAAATACAGACTGGAATGGCCAGTTAATCAAATTTGATTCTATAGTTCGGCCATGGACAGTAGACTAGGAGCACATATTCCGGCTTATACTTGTAGGACTAGATTAGACGTCATAGGGCACTGTGAAAGGAGGCTTTTAGCAGGTCCGATTAAAGCCTATAACTTTAGCAGAGGAGTAGACCTTCATATATTTGATGTAAATAAACAATCGTTTTAAAAAGTACCATACAGTTATTGTAATTTTGAAAATAAACAGGACTTTTTAAATTTTTTTAAAATGGTTTATTTTAAAAAAATTCAGTGAAACAAATGCAGAGGAAAGAGACACAACTTCTAATGTGATATAATTAGGCACAATTTTAATAATTAAACAACCCTTGAAAACATAGTTTTTCGTATACATCCTTTATAGGCATTTTTGTTTGCATTTACATGATTGTACGTGATTTATTATTAATATGATTGTGTCGACTTATTTTTGGTATGGGAATGGTTATTATCAAACCTGGTGCGTGTAAAAGCCTAATAGACTAAATATATATTTAAAAAAAAAGAAACGTCAAAAATACAAAGCACATAGCAGCAGCTACACAATTTAATAAAACATATTTCATTCTTCTCCCCCTTGATAAACAGGCAAAACTGATTTTGGAGGATGTGGGGTGGGGCTGAAAATTTGAAAGAATGTGTAGTCTTCGGCAACGAGGCTACGCGCCATATCTCAGCTCGATAGGATGACGGGAAGCTGGTCCATTAGCATTCCGACGGTTTTGCCAGAAACACACGAACAAAAGCAAAGTTAATATAAAGGATTTTAACAAGTAACTATACAACGCTGCAAGCTGTCACTCATTTTCTTAATTGATCTAGTGACAATTAATGTTCACAGACCAAAGATCGGCGTCAGTTTTCCTAGAGTGGTAACAGCAAAGATGTCATCGCCAAACTTGGCGCTGTGAGTGAGGATCGTTCCTAATAACGAAAATCTTTAGAATGGTCCCACCGACTAACATATCAAGAAGGCTGGAGTCGAGATGGACTCACTGAACTAAGGGATCGATGGGGTATATAAAAAAAGGAATGATAACCCTTTTGAAAGGAAAACATAAATGTATGATAAAGAAAAACGTGCAGATAGTTTGTACAAATTCTAGGAGACACTCTACAATCGCCTTATTAGCGTGTCACTCGCCACATCTCTTACAGAAAGGACTCCCCAGACCAGGAAAAAAAAAAACGACTCCGCATACATGATTAATTACTTTAGTTCAATGATGAAGTGGCTTCCAAATATGTGGACAATTATTATTTTTTTTTTAAACAATGGTGCATAAATCATTTTTAAAAAAACCTGTTCGATTTCATCTAAACTAGGATTGGGACATCACGGTGTATATGATTCAACAAATGTATATAATGTATTAATTTTTTAACAAAAATTTGGTACTTATGGAAAAATGTTTCTATTTGATTAAAAATAACAAAATGTCAAGAATAGTAAAGAGCATTATTCAAAATTTTCATCGATAAACTTTTATTTAAAAAAAAACAAACACTGAGCTGCCCTATCTGATAGATATGTTTACGGCGCCTCTAAGCCCAGAGAATGAGATAGCCCATGTCTCACACTACACAATATCAACAACACGCATGTAGACATTATTATAACGTCATTTGAAACGTCGAGCGAAAACAACACAATTTACATAACTCATTATAACGGCCTTCTTTTCACCCCCCACCCTCAAACAAAAAAACCCCAACCTCTTACACACTCACAATTTCCGATTTCTGATAAGAACTACGTCACAGGTGGAATTTTTTTTAATGCAACCCCCCCCCCCCCTTCCCCAAACCCTTTCCCAACCGAGATCATGCCATGTTGTTCTTTAGGTCCACCGCCATCGGAAACCTTCCACAAACCCAAACAACGCGTTTAGATAGCCGGTAATTAGCTATCGCATTGCCAATGTTAAATATCTATTTAGCACAAACATTAGCACAAGGGGTCGACAAGGGTACACCTTTTTTTTAAAAAAAATACATATAACTGGAGCGTTTACGAATTTGAGATTTTTTAAGGGGGTAGAAGGTAGGGAAATGGTATTTTTTTCCTAGCGGGCAGGAGATTCAATCAGGCGGCTTGTGAATCCAAACAGAAGAAACGAACCCACCTTTCTGGTGGTAGAATCCACAAATAATTTGGTAGCCTTTCCTCAGTTGAAGTGCTTTGTTTGTTTACCACCGTCAGCCCGTGCCCTTGTTGGTCTTAGAACGCCCCAAAAAAAGCCACCCACCCACCACCCCACCAACACATTCGACATTCGACCCTCTGTCTTTTAAGAGTCGAAATGCTACCAAAATATTTCCCCTCCATTTCGCGGCATATGTTTTAAAACCCGGGGTCTGGGTGCTGGAGTTGGCTTAACCTTTTTTCCTAAGACTTAAAAAAAAAACACCACCAAAAAAAAACAAAAAACACCAAGATCTCAAAATTCAGGAGCTGAGTGCTGATGCCAAACGCGGTTTAACAAAAAACAAAAAGAACCAAAAAAACATTAGGCTGATGTGTAGTTGTGGGTCCGTGGCGTCATTTGCGTTAGGGAGAGGGTCAAATCCCTGTTAGGGAGAGGGTAAAACCCTGTTAGGGAGAGGGTCAAATCCCTGTTAGGGAGAGTGTCAAAACCCTGTTAGGGAGAGGGTCAAAACCGGGTTAGGGAGGAATTTAGGGTTCATGTTAGGGTGAGGGATAGATTTAGAACATTTTTTCATTTTTAAAAACTTTTTATTCGTCATGGTAAAAAACGCGGACCCATAACTACACATTTACCAAACATTAGAAAAAACTTTTAAACAAAAAACAAAAAAAAAACTTCAAATGCCAAATGGTTTTAAAAATTTGTACCATGATTGTCGGTCAGAAGTGCTGAGTAAAATTCAACTTTTGGGTCAGAGGTGCTGAGTAGAAATCAATTTTTGTATCCTCCTTGTCGGTCAGAGGTGCGGAGCAAATGCGAAATTTTGTCCGTCCGGTGTCACGGTTAGAGTAATTTGAACGCGTCAAATTAATCTTTGGCACGACAACTTACAGAAACTTTTCAAATTTTTACATTTTGAGAACTGATGTTTCAAAAACTGCACGGCACCACCGCCATGACACAACCTGTACAAGGGGGGGGGGGGGGGAGAGAGAGAATGACACAGGTACCAATAATGTGACTGGACACAAAGGTCTGTGCTCATCCCCGGTTACATTTAAAATTCTTTTATAAATTCTATCGATATCACTTAAAAAATAAAGTATGTAAAGATTCCTATTTTGAGAATCACTGCTGTTCAAAAGCTGACAAAACGGTCGAAGAGTTCCGCTGCTCAGCATGGCGACAGAATTTACAGTGGCAAAGAGAGAAGGGGGTCGCTGTGAGAAAGAAACGCTTTCTGTCTTAACACCTCAGCAGTAAGAAAGGAATTATTTTCAAATGTATTTAAAATGTAACATGCTACTGCTTTGTAGCTTGATGCCCCTATTGTGGTAGGGGTTATTCTTGAGCATTTTCCCCTTGAACCCCCCCCCCCCCGTCCCGTGTCCAATGACTCCCATTTGAGAACCACTGCCTACTTTAAAAAAAAAAAAAAAACTCGACTGAACCACAACACCGATAATGCCCTGCTCAAGAAATTGGCAGATTGTCTCCCTTTGTACGCACGGCTCACCGCTCCGAAGGCGGAGGTTATTACACAAATAGCATCAAACACGAAAAAAACATGCGCAAACTTCGTGCCCCACCTTTTCCATCCCTCTATTTTATTAACTTAAAACTGCTTTTTATTCGTTCATGGTGCTTGGCGTTGATTTTCAAAGCAAAGTTTTACACGTGAGCCTTTTTCACGGTGCGGCGGAGGGCGCTTAAGTGCACATTATACCCCAATGAAACTTTAGCCCCCGCCCCCCGACCTTTTCCTCTTCCTCCAGAACACACTTTTTATTTTTTGCCTCTTCAAGCGGTTATTGAAAAGAATTTATGCAGTTATGAGTCTTTCGCCCTGTTCAACACTTGAGTTAACGCAAAGACCGGCGCACGCAGCTGACCCGCGACGTCCATAATCACTGGAATACGTTTTTATTACTAGGCGGAATTACGTCTCTATCATGTAATGTACGAGCATGTTCTTAATGAGCTAGCGGATAACATCACACAAGCAAGTCTTATTTCATCTTTATTTTTGTATGCAAGGGCAACGCCACACCAATGCAAGGGCAACACCACACCAATGCAAGGACAAAACCACACCAATGCAAGGGCAACACCACACCAACGCAAGGGCAACACCACACCAATGCATGGGCAACACCACATTAGCACTAGTGCATGCCATATCATTTTTATTAGCATAAAACGGTGTACACGCATCTAGAGGTGACCTTCTATATGGTTCAATAAGGGATAGATGACTAAATTAATTAAATTTTATATAGGCAGATTTACTGTAACTGGCATCACCTATTTAATTTAGTACTTAAACTTAACTAGCTAAGAGGCACACAAGCTCCAAGAAATTAATTATATATAGCTATATATGACGCCATATTACCGAGATAATAATGGTAAGGATTTAGCGATACTTTCTACCTGCTATTGTAAAAACTAATCAGAAATCCTTGTTTTAAATAGATATATCTATGAAATGATGTTACCGTTTCTAGCATTGTTAAGTTTTGACAAATATTTATCTGCCATATAATATAGGTCTACCCTACCCTTTTTCGCGTTCCTGAACTAGAATTGTCTGTTCTCTAAAAATTAAAGAAAAACATCTCAAATTTACAACAAAAAAAAATCTATATACAATTTTAAATATTTTATAAATTAACGGAATTGGATATACTGGAATCATTAAAAATGTAAGCAATTTTTGCATTGTTTCTCTTCTATGTTATAGGAAAATCGTAAAACAAATAATTCTTTTACCTAAACAAGAATCTCTTAACCCATTTTCACGACTCTAACAGCCTTGAGTGTGTGTTTTTTGTTTTTAAAGAAATATTATTGATATAAAAATTCATACCAACTTTTCTATGAACTTTACTTTACGCACAGTGGGAAAAAAATATTTTCATATTCTGAAAGGCAAAATTAAATCACCTTTGCTTTTATCAAATTTATAAATTAATATAAAACTTAACGATTTAAACTATTTTCAAAATTTGTTACATTTTGTTTTTAATAATAATTTTTAGGAATTTTTTTTCTATGTAATTCAGAGACCTAAAAAAAAGTTGGATTGGTTTATATTATTTAAAGAAAGTAACTCTCAAAATCCAATGATGAGAGAAAGGTAAATACCTAGACATAGATTTTTTTAAATCAACGAATGTCAAATTACCCATTGCCTAATTAATATAAGGGCGATGAAATCTATCATATTTTCTGTTTTAGGATACAATACACCAAAACTCGATTCATTTACATATGTAAACATTGTATTTTTATATGTTGTGACTTCTCAAGAACAGGTGGAAAGTAACACAGTATGCATTCCATTATTGCCCCGGTAACATCGGGTCATAAAGTCTAGTATTAAATATTTAAATTACAACTTTTATAGTGGAAGTGACTTATACAAATAATGGTCACATTCATTCATACATACTTTCCATATTTAGACTACCTGTCCTAAATCAAGGATTATCCTAAGTTTAATAGAGGTATATCCTCAACAAGCATTGGTTATAGGAAATAGTCATGTAAGCATTGGCTACAGGAAATAGCCATGTAAGCATTCAGTACAAAATGTTAATATTTAAGAGATATTTTTATTGTTTTTGTTTTTTCCACTTTCTCTAAATCTCCACAGTTCCGACCCCCATAACTTATATCCTCCATTTCAACTCCACCACTCTCCTTTTCAGCCAATGCATCTCCTCTCTCACACCAACACACACAAACACAAATGCTTACATTCTTGTTCAAGAATTCCCTGCCTTCTGGCACGCCCCCCCCCCACTATAAATGCCATTGTGGCGATGAGAAAAATTAGAAACATCTTTCTCCATTGTAATGTAACTCCCCAGTTACCAGAGTAATTTGTACGTTAGCACAGCCTCCCGCACCCCTCCCACCACCCCCCGGATCTCTAACCTCCTGCTGACTTGGCACTAGACACGGTCATGCACAAATCCCGTTCACGACCTATTAAATTTAACAATAACTTTCGCTGTTGAAAAAGAACCCAATGAGATTGGAACAAGAGACCGGAAGCCGTTAAAAGTGTGTCTTGACAAAAGGAAAAGCTTTTCGAGTATGTAGTCATGTTTTCGGCAGTCCAGGGTGTGTGTGAGAGTATGAAAAAAAAAAAACTAAGACTTTAAGGTCTATTCAACTCTTACGATGTTTGGGTCTATTTAACTCATACGATGTTTGGGTCTATTCAGTTTAACGATGTTCGAGTCTATTTAACTCTGCGACTTTTGAATCTGTTTATCGCCATTCACAAGGCGGTCCGTGACGGTTATTTATGGTCAAAGCACTTCTAAGGTCTATCTAAATCTACGTCTTTAACGTTTATGTAAACACTCTTTCTCGGGAAACGTTTTACACGCAGTTCTTTAAAACAATACTTCAAATCTTGAATTGAACACATGTACGGACCGCGCCATGTTATAGTTACGTTACACGGATATACGCGACGGTGTCCACAGTACCAGACCTGTTTACTCTTACGATTTTGGCGTACAATGTACGATTTTGAGGTGTATACATTATATTTATTTTGTATGTTTATTTTTAGTATTAAGATAATGTATTGAACGATTTTGTGATGAGCTTGTACGATTTTAAGAGTTTGAGGGTAAACAGGTCTGCAGTACATCCGAACTCCACTTCGAAATTATAAATAAAATTGTTTTGGAACATGGTAAATAGTGGATCTGCAAACCCTACCAAGGGTCAAAGGTTTCCCGCAAAACTAAAATGTGTACTCAATTGTTTTAGACTTTTAGGATTAACGGAACTTTGAGAAATTGTGGATGGAAGTTTTTGGATAAATAGTCAAATAAATAAAATGTGTGTGCAATAAGTGTTGAAAAGGGGCGCTAAAGGGGGCGCTGGATGGTTCCAATTAGTTATTTGTTTTTCAATATACACAATCATGGGTAAGTTAAATTTTAACAACTTGTATAATATATTGACTAATACAAATTAAAGTGTATGTTATTTTTTACATCTATTGTCTACCAAACAACCGCCCGAACTTCCCCTCATCAACCCCACACCCACCCGAAAAAAACAAATAAAAAAAATCCCACTACACTTAGCATCGACCCATGTTTTTATGTCCGTTTGTAACGAAACACGGGGCGCGCCCATTGGTTTGCGTGTGTGAACGCGCGCGCGTTTGCCTGTAGGTTTTTCATCACCACCATTTTGTGTGATGTCGATTAGAGTTGACAGCTTCAATGAAATACAATTCAGAATTTTAAATTAAAAGTCGCACTTTTTTGTTCCCTGTTTTGATTTAGGAAAATTGTTTTGATTCTCTCCCCTCCCCCCAATCGCGATGAAACGGTTTTACCAAAGGAGGGCCGGTTAGTCACGTCAGAGTCGGAGCTGAATACTGGATTCTGAAGTCGAAACATTACATAATCCTCGTAAGTGTGTAATGGTGAAAAAAGTCATTTTTTTTTATTTTTGAATGTTTTCTTACATTTAAAAAGAAATCTTTTGTAGGTGTCGCATAATTGAAGTGGTTACTATAGCCTACATGACGTCATTTTCCGGATTTATCCACCCCCCCACACACACACACTTTTTAAAAAAAGATTCTATAGCCCTAATGAAAATACACACTTTTTTAAAATGTCAAATTTAATAAAAATATTTTTTGTCAAACATATTTTTTAAACTGTTAAGTTTATTATTTTTTAAATAGCCTTCCCCCCCCCCCCCCCCGGGCGCATGTTGACGCGATTTTTTATCTCCAGCCTTTGTCGGGGTTCTTCATCAATTTCAAATGCAAACACAAGTTTTTGAAAGGCACGTGCCTAACATAGGGACTCGGCTGATGCTTGACAAAAGGAGTGGGGGGGGGGGGGGGAAAGGGGAGGCAAAGGGGTATACCGAGTCAGAGGACGTCGGTGGTGGGGTTGTGGAGGTTTGGGGGAGGGGGGCGCTGTCTGATTACGCTTGAGGGCGAGACCGTTTTTGAAGTACAATAGGGGGAGGGAGATAACCAGTGTTGGCTTTATGGCAGGAATATTGGGTCCGAAACATTAGAGGGGGTCAGGGGCGGGACCGTTGAGGAGCTGATATGGGGCATCACGCCTCTAGGTGAACGGAGGAGGTGTAGGTCGGGTCCGACTACGTCTGGTATGAGTACACTTTTATGTGTGTGAGTGTGTGTTTGAGTGTGCGTGCGAGCAAGCGTGTGTGTGCGCGAGAGAGAGTGGGTGGGATGAGATATAGCTTGACAGGTTATGAATCAAAATGTATACCATTTAGAAATAAATGTAAAACTGCAACAGTAAACTACCTAGGAAATAATATAAATTACAGCTAAGTATAAATAAATATGGTTTGGAGAAAATGGGATGGGAAAGTTGCTAAACGGTGTTGTATGTGGCATCATATAAATGATACAAACAGGATGGGCGTACTCTGTTATAGAAAAAGGATCTATTGAACTACATTATAGAAACAGGACCTAGTGTACTACATTAACGAAATCGGTTCTAGTTTACTAAATTATAGAAACAGGGCCTGGTGTACTTTATTATAGAAACAGGACCTGGTGTACTATATAATAGAAACAGGAGCTAGTGTACTATATTACAGAAAAAGGACCTAGAGTACTATATTATAGAAACATGACCTAGTGTACTATATTATAGAAACAGGACCTAGCGTACTATATTATAGAAACAGGACCTAGTGTACTGTATTATAGAAACATGCCCTAGTGTACTATATTATAGAAACAGGACCTAGTGTACTATAGTATACAAACCAGATCTAGTGTACTATATTATAGAAACATGACCTAGTGTACTATAGTATACAAACAGGATCTAGTGTACTATATTATAGAAACAGGACCTAGTGTACTATAGTATACAAACAGGATCTAGTGTACTATATTATAGAAACAGGACCTAGTGTACTATAGTATACGTCACAGAAAAACGATAATTTGGTCGTTAACAATGATATTTTTGCTTCTAATAAAATGTATACACTACCAGAGAAGAAAAAAAGAAGGGGTGACATTGACATATCAAGATATGACATCAATGACATCAAGTTGTGACATGCTTGACATATCAAAATGTGACATTATTGAGATAACTAGGTGTGGCATCATTGACCTATCAAGGTGTGACATCACGGGCATATGGTGTTACATCATTGACATATCAAGGTGTGACATGACTGGCATATGAAGGTGTGGCATCACTGACATATAAAGGTGTGACATCACTGGCATATGAAGGTGTGACATCATTGACATTTCAAAATGTGACATTATTGAGATAACTAGGTGTGGCATCATTGACATATCAAGGTGTAACACCACTGACATATGAAGGTGTGACATCATTGACATTTCAAAATGTGACATTATTGAGATAACTAGGTGTGGCATCATTGACATATCAAGGTGTAACACCACTGACATATGAAGGTGTGGCATCATTGACATATCAAGGTGTGACATCACTGGCATATGAAGGTGGGACATCACTGACATATGAAGGTGTGTCATCATTGACATATGAAGGTATGGCATCATTGACATATGAAGGTATGGCATCATTGACATAAGGTGTGACATCACTGACATATCAAGGTGGGACATCACTGACATATAAAGGTGTGAAATCCTTGACATATCAAGGTGGGACATCATTAGAACACTAAGGTAGATAGTATAACTCCTAAATGACATGACGTTAAACTCCCGCCACATTGAAATGTTGGTCTTAAGATTCCTTTGGTCGGAGTCAGCGTGTGGAAAAGTTACCCCGAACGGGATTTAGACAATAAAAGATTACCAGTGAAGACAAAAAACAAAAAAAAAACAACAACAAATTATGAAATAATTTTAAAAAAGCAACTAAAAGAGCGTTTAAACACATGAGTGACGTCACACACAGAAAATTGAAGTTTCAACTCCTTACTGCTGTTGTTTTGCTTGTTTTTTCGTTGGTAAAACATGTTTAGAGATAAAACACATCTATACAAAATATGAAATAATACCATTATGAAAAAAAAGATGGGGTGAGTGTGTCTATTTGGGGAGTTGGGAGGGGTGGGAAAAAGTGAGAGCTGTCACTGATTCATTTTGACTTGGTGGAAAATGAGGTTTAAAGAAACGAAAACAATATGAAAAAATGAAACCGGAAAGGGGGGGGGGGGCAGCATGTTCGTGGGAGGGTCAAGCCTGTTGCTAAACTATACGGGTCAAATATGATAGGACCTTGGGGAAGTGGGCAGAAAAGGAGAGTAGGATATAGAGAGAGAGGGAGAACGAGAGAGAGACAGAGAAAGAGAGAGAGGGAGAGAGAAAAAGAGAGAGAGAGAAAGAGAGAGAGAGAGAGAAAGAGAGAGAGGGGGAGAGAAAGCGGCCGGGGGGGGGGTAGCGGTCTGATTTGAATTCGAAACAATATATTGCTGAAGGGGATGACGTGGGCTCTGTGGTTTCTGGAATGTTGTAGCAGAAGTTGAAATTGTCAGAACATTTAGCCGAGGAAAGGGTAGGCGTGGGGGTCGTCACAGTTATACTTGTAAACGTAAATCGACTTTTGAGTGAGTCGCCCATAACATGCTCAGACTTTGGTCATGGCAAATATTAAGTACTACTAGTTACAAGCTAGACGTAGCGGTCTTATGGCACAGGCCTACATTTTTATTGCATTTCAGATACTCCTCATAAAAATTGGACACAATCCTTATATTTTATCGGGCACATAATTAGTAGCTTAGACAATTTTGCGATCGTCAATAAGAGTCCTACCACCTCCCCGAAAATTGATTAAATCAAATTCTTTGTTCAGTTTTACTATGACAGAATGTAACTTGCTCACACTGTGGTCCATAGAATCACCATGATTCACAGAGCGCAGCTTCCATTTGCCCTGAACGCCCCCGTGCAACACGCTCACACTGTGACCCTAGCAACAGATGGCAGCGGCAGCATGCACTTGTCTCCACCTTCCTCCAGCCTTCTCTCTTTTAACTCATCAAATCCCCCCCCCCCCCTAAACCTTTCCAAAAATTTAAAAAAATGAATAAAATAAATACATTAGCCAATCTCTGGAAAACACACACTCAATAACCTTTGTTGGAACCTTTTTAGGTTTTATTTGTTAAGGAATGTCCCCCCTCCCCCCACCCAATGTTTTATTCCCACATAAAGCTGATTGGTACACATGTCAGTTCAAAGTCGAAGAAGATAATAATAAAAAATAATGAATGTAAAATAACGAACTGGAAACACACATCTTGTAATATCCTCGTCCATTTTTCGCTTTATACGGTGTAACGTCGGGGAAAAAATAAAATAAACATCATCATCGCTTCTCGGCGTATGCAACTCCAACTCTACCGCATGACGTAACTGATGACGTAACCGATGACTCATCATCCGTTGAGAATAGGAACCGATTGGAGTATTTTATCACATTCATCAAGAAATTAATTAAATATTTATACCAGGTATGTCCAAATTCTGATTTGCACCTCAGTTTGTTTTTTAAAAATCTCTATGTTTAAAAAACAATAATTAAAATTCTTGACGTCCTATATAAAGTATGAGTGCTTGTACATGACCCACTAGAGCAGTTCTAGTAGGTCGTGGTAACCACGAAGCCTCCAAAATAGAAGTTTTGAAATGGAGAAAGGAGAAACAAATTTTTATTGACTTGACCCATCCGCATTGCGTCACAGCGACTCCTCGAGTTGAAAAATGGTCAGGGAGGGGGGAGATCAGAAGCATTATTCAAAATAACGATACCCTTCATTAATACACCCACCCCCACCCCATAAACACGAGATTATAGATGACAACATTAAAAATTAAGTACGCGGCCTTTAATGGCGGAGCAATGTAGAGACGTCCGGGGGAGGAAGCTGGCCTCCTGTCGGACCAGTCTTTACGGCGCAGCTGTTCTACGTGATTAGGGCACTCGAGAGGGGCACACTGCTCCAGGTCTTGGAGTTTGAAGGCTCTAAAGCAAAGACACTCTGCAGTACGCAAAAACGACGGCGTCGTCGTTATATAGAGCTATGGGGTAGCGTTTTATCTGACGGAGGTGTTATTTACTCCTGGAATAATACTCGGAATTCGGTAATAGATATCAACTGGAAAAAAAACTATTTTGACCAAGAAATAAAAAAAAATAATGAAACAACCTTTAAAAACATGAGTTTTTCGTATACATGCTTTCTAAAATGTAATATCGATCTATTGGAAAAGAGAGAAAGGGGGGGGGGGGTGTAAAATTTGACAAAACATGCACTTTATAACAATCCCAATTAGTGATCCTTCCGCCACCCCCAGGCTGGCAACAGCATTTTTTTTGCGCCTCTGAACTATATTAATATTCTAACGTATCGCCCCCTTTAACACCACAGATTTGTTTCACCAACTACAAACTAAAGAAAACATTAAGCCAAAAAAAAACCACTTGCGATATTTTTGTTTTAAAAATCTCAATTAGCGCAGTTATCTGGAATTTTCCTTGATGATGCCCTACAAAACAGGAAAAACAGATTTTCTGGGTTGGGGATGAAAATTTGATAAAATGTGTTGTCATCGGAAAGGAGTTTACATGCCAAGTTACAGCTCGATAGCTTGACGGGAAGTGGGTTAATTAGCCGTCCGAAGATTTTGCCTGCCTCCCAGCCATCCATGAACAGAAGCGAAGTTAATATACATTACTTTAAAAAGGGGGAGGGGGAGCCAACCCAGCGAAACGTTTTGAATTATTTTGAACTTTTCCCGGAAATTTAATCGGGAGCTCCTTATGTCATCAGCCCCAAAACTCTAAAGCTCATTTGTAATACCCGCAGATGGCATCTGGTCCTTGGATGCATGGTGGTAGCCATTTCTCTGTTTTTTTAAACCCCCAGAAACTCATGGAAAAACCCTTGAGTGTCATTAAGAAGGGGAAACAAGTTTGGTTTTTGTTTTGTTATAGAAACACTAAACGACAAAATACTACATGCAAAAAAAAAATATATATATATATATTTTTTCTTTTTGATCTGGTAACATGTTTTTTCGTTTTAATTTACTAACCTAACAGTTTTGTCATCCAAGCTACCGGACCATATTTGTCAATGACATCACTAAATCTGCAGGGGACGTCACTCAAACTGCACACCTTGACAGTATCTCGAAACGACAACTAAGCTTTCTTTAGCAATTGAATAGCGGCACAAGAAGTTTAGCCACAGTAACATAGGAACAGGTAACATGGTCAGGGGCGTGCCCATCACAAAAGCGGGGTCCATACTGAGACCAGCCCCCCCCCCCCATCCCAGTTTTGTTCCTAAGTTGCCCTGTGACATCTGGAAGTAATTGCCCTATATAATGAACCATAAGCCTGCTACTGTGACGTGACGAATGCGATCGGCTACCACTCTTCACCACTTTCTTAAGTCCAAATGATCGTTGAGGTGACAGACTGGTGGGGTCACATGGAAATCAAATACAAAGACTTTGACCGGACAGCGTCACAACTCTTTGAACCTGGCGAACTATCCTCCACATTGAACAAGCCGACACAGAGACTGTTCAACGGACATCACAGCCTACGAGGCTAGACAATGAACACTTTATACGAATGCCTGGGCACGCGCAATATTTCATAGACAAAATAGTTTCAGTTTTTTCTGCTTTTCTTTTTTTCTTTTTTTTTTTTTACAAATGTTGAAGAAGCAGGGCGCAATGTCGGATCTTGTAAATCATAAAGATGGGAGGGGGGAGGGGGGAGGGAGGAGGGAAAAAAGACACGTTCCTCGATTAGTAACTGAATAACATGATAATATTCAAACATCTTTTTATCTGAAAGTCAAAGGGGAAAAAAAAAGGGGGGGGGGCGAGAAAGAATTGAATCACCGTGACATCTAACCACATTTAAAAAGAAGAAGAACAAATCTTAATCTTTGCTTTTAGGAAAATTTAAAATGACACAAACCAGAAGCGTTATGTTTCAAACTACTTATACTTTTGTATTAAAACTTTGCTTATTGAGCCAATAATAGCAACAAAAAAACTGAGATTTACCGGAAGGGACCACCAAACCGACGTCAGCCAAAGTAACAATAGTAACATCAAAGTAATGAGCCAAGTACCAAGAGCTCTAAAATATAAAAATCAAATAACATTTATTTTTTTTAAACAACAACCGCCAAACGGGGTATTTAAAACAAAAAGAGTACAGAGTTTGATGTATTTTCTTCTGTTGGCTTTAGACCCAAATTTTATCCTACAGCTCTGCTTATTTCATTTTCCCCTGACGTTTGGCCCTGAAACAACGTCAATAAAACAAGCCTTTCAAACAGCGGACCTCCCCATTTATTTATGATTGCTGCATCCCCCCACACACCCAACCCCACCCGCCCCCTCCCCCTACGACCATTTGCGGTTGCTACATCTCGTGCAGCAGCTCTGGCCACAGCCCCCGGTAATGGCGGTCCCTTTAATTAAGGCCATCCATGGAAACCAATTGATCTTTAGGGGAAAAAAAAAATAAAACACAAAAACCAATGGCACCCGGCATATAGAAAAACTTTTCAAATATATTCAATTGGATTATTCGCTTCTTCGACACCTCCCCCCCCCCCCCCCATTTTATTTAAAACCAGCATCCCAAACAAAACTCAAATTTAACTATCGACTTATCCGAGCCCTAGCGCACACCCCGACCCACCCCCGTACCGTCACACACAAAAACAGCCCCATCCAAGCAAGAAGAAGTCTCAAATTATCCTTACACTTCCCCTTACTGTCACTTTCATATTAAGTGTACATTTCATTCGCACAGTCTCTCCCACCCCCTTGCCCTCTCCATCTCTCACATTCTCTCCCCTGGACCATCGCCTCATTTTTCTATCTGGTGAATTCAAACAATAACATCTGGCAGACCACGAAATTTATTAAATGTCCCGGGCTCTGAAGAGATCTGAGGGCGTGTTGGGGCTTTTGTTGGGGTGGGGGTGGGGGGCAGGATGCCTGGGGTTGGTATGAATCGAGTTGCGTGGACGACGGGGGCTAGTGCACCAAGTGTTGGTGTCGAGTTCTTGAATTAACAGCAATAAGTTACGTAAGCATCATGCGGGTTTTTTTTTTTTAAAGTATGAGGGCGGTAGCTTGGCGAAAATACTTCAATCGTTTAAGTGGAACATCCCCTTACAACACAATGTTTAGGCACAGGTAACAGACGTTTTTAGGGTTCTGCTGTCACGCTTCACGGGTTCTCAAATGGTGGAAGCTCGATTCCAGTCATTAAAAAAAAAAAGATGTGTTGTTGAATTCGAAACATGTCATTTTGGCACAATAATATTAATATATCTAAATTTCTATATAAAATAAATGCGCGCATTTACACACATCAAGGCATTTATACTCTTAGTTTTTGGTTGTTTTTTTTAAAGCAGCAGGCAGCAGTGTTTATTTAAATTACCATCAATACTACACGTGATTACCCAGTCTAGAGGTCAGCATACGGGATTCCAAAGCTCGTCCAATCCAAGTGTTTTATTTGGTATCAGGTTTTTTCTTTGTTTTAACCAGACATTTTTAAGAGAAATTGATCTACACCAAGTTACCTCAGTTTATATTTATATTACTACTGGGAAAAAAAACCAACTAAAAAACAAAAACACACACAACTTTTTCACCCCACAGTAGTATAGGGTCGAGGATAAGGTTTTTAATTTTTTTTTTCCAACTGGAATATCATAGACAATAGGTCATTAATCACATCTCAGAGACACCATGGCCTCTAGTTCTGTATGGTCTATACCAAATGGTGGTCCGCTGACCGGCATCGGCCTGCGAGCCTTACCTTTCAGGTCCGCGTAACTTAAATACGCATGATGAAGTAAAAAGAAACTATAAATAACAAACTGCCACCCGTCCCTTGTGTCAGTTCGAAACGTGTTCACCGGGCCCGCAAAACTGAAAAGTTTGGGTATCGCCGCGCTATGCCTCCACTAAGAAAAATTGACGTTAGTAACGTAACAAATGGAATCACGAAAGCCAAGTTGTTGTTTTTTTCCCTCATTTGAGAATCCCCGTGACGTCACTAACGAAATTTAACAAACAAAACAACTAAAAACAAAAATAATTCCGCCCATCGTGAAATGCTTATCGGCCCGGTTTTATGGCGTCAATAAATGGGACGATTTCAAGTCCAGTTACCAAATCCGCTACATTTGAAGGAGAGGAGACGGAGAGCTTTCGAGGGAGGGGGGGGGGAGCCTGGAGAGCGATGTTCGTTTGGTCAAAGAGTGACGCAGTCGAAATGCCTCAGATTGACATTAAGCCCTTCGGGGAGAAATTGAATTTGAAAGCGGGCGTAATCGCTCGGTGAGATCACAGCTCAAGTTTGGTTTAATTGTTTCAACAAGTCCAACACCGACACACAGGAATCGATTCGTAACTTTAAAAAAAAATATTTTGTTAAAAAATTGCGAAACTTGTGGCAATTTTCATTATTGGCTAGGTCCAAACCCCGTCTCCACTACCAAACTCTTCCCCACCCACACACACTCCCCCCCCCCCCCCACCACACACACCCAAGTCGAATGCGCGTCCCAGTGGGAATCAACTCTTTATTTCAATCTGCAACGCCAATGAATAATTTGTGTCACTAGGAGGAGGCACAGACAACTGATATTAAAAGAATATGCCTGTCATTAGACAATTTACCGCACCGTTAACATTGAACGCTTTCCGCTGTGCTCCTCTATACATCTACTTTGAATTGTAGCGTTTGAAATAGATGCAGGGATCTGCACCGGCCACATCAATAGATGGGCTGCATAAACGCCAATACGTTTGGGGGTTCGGTTATGACCAAACCAAAAAAAAAATAATGTGTCTGTAGTTTAAACAAAATATTGATAGGGGTTTAGGCGTGCATGAAGATGAGGTGTGGGTATGTGTTGATGGTATTTTGGCATGAATCAAGATAGTGTTTGGGTATGTATGAAGATATGATGTGGGCATGTAAGTAGATCGGATGTGGGCATGTGTGAAAAGAGGATGCGGGGATGTATGAAGATTTAGTATGTGGGCATGTATGAAGTTGGGATGTGGGCATGTATGAAGTTGGGATATGGGCATATAGGAAGCTAGGGTTTGGGCATGTATGAAGATATGATGTGGGCATGTAAGTAGATCGGATGTGGGCATGTGTGAAAAGAGGATGCGGGGATGTATGAAGATTTAGTATGTGGGCATGTATGAAGTTGGGATGTGGGCATGCATGAAGTTGGGATATGGGCATGTAGGAAGCTAGGGTTTGGGCATGTATGAAGAAGGGATGTGGGCATGTAGGGTGATGAAATTTGGGAACGACATTCTATACAGATTTAACAATGCTTAACTCTTTAATCTTAGTGCTTATATAGATGGGTCAGTTGGGGATCACCCTATGCCGGACCATCGACGAAATTGAAAATGTTTAATTAACAAACACAATACAAAGGATGGTTTACAGAAACGTATTCGGATACGCTGTTACTTTGTGTTGTTGTTGTTTTTTAAAACTTAGTCTTTACCCTATGTCAGATTTCATGAATATCGCGTTTTTTATTATTATTAAACTCACATGTCTATGAGGTAGCTTCAATATGCTTATAACCAACACCTCTCGCGACATATCATTGGGGGATGCATCTGTAATTTTAATTGATCCGCATCTGGTCAAGATGTCAACATCCTGATCGCGTAACGCGCCACTAAGAAAGTGTGGTTATGCAGAGCGACGTATATACCACAGACTCTGTCCACCAAAGATTACCTCATGATAGATGCACAGCACAACAACTTGCTAACATTAACCGGGTGATACACTACAGACATTTGCTGTCCAAGAATCTTGAACAGTCTTAAGAGATTATTATGTAGAGATAATTGCCTTTAGTGTTGGGCTTCTCCCCCATCCCCGATTTTAAGCTGAACTGTGAGAAATGTATCTGACTGCGAGACGTATCTTGATATCTTGAGAAATGTATCTGACTGCGAGACGTATCTTGATATCTTGAGAAATGTATCTGACTGCGAGACGTATCTTGATATCTTGAGAAATGTATCTGACTGCGAGACGTATCTTGATATCTTGAGAAATGTATATGACTGCGAGACGTATCTTGATATCTTGAGAAATGTATCTGACTGCGAGGCGTATCTTGATATCTTGAGAAATGTATCTGACTGCGAGACGTATCTTGATATCTTGAGAAATGTATCTGACTGCGAGACGTATCTTGATATCTTGAGAAATGTATCTGAACTGCGAGACGTATCTTGAGAAATTTCACAAACACAGCTGTTTCTAATAAAGGTTAGTCGGTTACAGACCTGACGTTGCAAATAGATCCAGGACATGTCGCTTGCTTGTAGATTTTTGTTGATGGCCAGCAGCTCAGCTACCCAGCTTGTAATGACTCGACTTGTAAAACATAACTCGTTCCTAATCGTGTCACATCGGTCTCACCGGACCAACGTCCGGCGGAACGGTGGTGTAATGATGTCACTTTGGCTGCAGTGCCGGGCGTATATAAATTTGTTCAGTGAAGTTCAAAAGGTTGTGTTTATGATGACGTCCCTGGCGGCCGTGTATGAATATTGCATCGGATGCGAACTTCCCGACACCGCGATAAGTCATGAAGCATGCATTTTTATTCTTGATACATAAATAGTAATTTTGTGTGTGTTACGTTTGGGGATGGGGGTGTCTCGTAAAGGTCGAGTGTAGAATTGAAAGTAAATCTATTTGCCAAGGTGGGTCCCAGTGGTGGCGTCCACAAAAAACACGCCCGAGCTGTGGGACATGGGTCCGACAAAGGTCAGCAGTGGAACTTTTGACAGCTTATTAAATAATGGATCTTCGCAATAGATGGTCAAACATGAGGGGCGGGGGCTCTGATGCCAGTGGGCTGCTCTTTAATAGGGCGCCATGGTGTATTCCATTAACATATAAAATAATACAATGCATTAGTTGGGCACAGGGTACTTATTTATGACACCACTTTTTCAAAGTGTACCATAGGTGGTGACAGTGGCGTCAGGTATAAAGGTCAAAGGTCTTCTAAAGCTTTCGAGGAAATGACCCCAATGAAACTGACATCAAAGGAAAACTTATTTTGAACTCATGGATTCGGTCTCCTTGTTTTGGACTGTTCGGAGCGGAGTAGGCTTGAGATGGGCCATTGATGATGGAGTAGGATCTTTTAGATCATATTTGGACCATTTAGACAGGCGTGGGATCTCTTATGTCAAATTTAAACTATTTAGGTTGACGTGGGATCTTTTAGGTCACATCTGGACCATTTAAGTTGGCATGGGTCTTTTAGGTCAGATTTGGATCATGTAGGCAGGCGTGGGATCTTTTAGGTCAGATTTGGATCATGTAGGCAGGCGTGGGATCTTTTAGGTCAGATTTGGACCATTTGAGTTGGCGTGGGATCTTTTAGGTCAGATTTGGACCATTTGAGTTGGCGTGGGACCTTTTAGGTCAGATTTGGACCATTTAGACAGGTGTGGGATCTTTTAGGTCAGATTTGGACCATTTGAGCTGGCGTGGGATCTTTTAGGTCAGATTTGGAACATTTAGGCAGGCGTGGGATCTTTTAGGTCAGATTTGGACCATTTAGACAGGCGTGGGATCTGTTAGGTCAGATTTGGACCATTTAGGCAGGCGTGGGATCTTTTAGGTCAGATTTGGACCATTTAGGCAGGCGTGGGATCTGTTAGGTGAGAGTTTGACGTTGAGGCCATGTAAGAATGTATTCTTTGTATTGTTATGGAAAGAAATATGATTAGGAAAAAATGTATCGGAAGTAAGTGATAATTTGACATAACCTCATTGTTCAAGTAAAGAGTTTATGGGAAATGTGAACAAATTGGTCAAGAAGTCACAAAGCAAAATTGTTACGCCGCGCTAATGCGGGAGTCAGGATTTCTTATACATACGCCGATTAAAAACAGCGGCATTTGAGAGGTGATCGTTCCATCCTACAATATGCCGATCAAATGAACGCGGTGAGAACCAGTGGAACAAGTTATAACCAACTATACCTTGCCACTAGTCATCGGGGGGGTGGGGGGTTGTGCACTCTATTAGCAGTTATTATGTCAATAGGGTAAAGACTGTCAAACAGGATACTTCCTTCTCACTAGAGACCAATGGTAACTGCATGTGTTGAATATCAAATATGGGAGTAAGTGCTGTTGTCGCAATGACTGGTAATTTGACTTGCAGTACCGTGTGTAATTAGTACCCGTCCCTTAACTGGACACAATTAGGAATTATTGGGTCTGCTCTTTAGGGGTATGTTCCAGGGAATCAATACACACATAAACATATATAAACATATATAAATATATATACATACATAATTCGGGAAATAATTTTTTTTCTTAATTCCATTTGCGAAACTGTTATATGCCGCACAGACGTTATTTTCTATTTCGGTCATTTGTAAAATTATATATGACTTGAAAAAACAACAACAAAATTAAACGATGTTATAAAGCTGTAAATTGCCGAAACGGAATGTAACCTCTGTGTGACATCATATACCAATTTCACATTTGTGAATGAGAGCATTTTATTGTCCGGCAGAATTTTCCAGCCGTGGGTCAGAATGTTAGACGACTGCCAAGGGTTTCAGTTAACAGGAGTCAACTTATAGAGTGACACGTACTGCACGATTAAAAAAACAACAACAAAAACAGACAAATCTGTAACAGCGCTGGCAGATGCAACTGGGAATTTAAAAAAAAACAACGGAGAAAAAGAATACCCCCCCCCCCCCCCCCCCCGCGACAAGAAATGAATATCTGAACGTACCTGGCACCTCGTCGTCGCTCGTGTCGTCCTCTGTCCCCGAGGATGAGATGTTGCACGACTCCTCCCCAGCCACTATGCGACGGATGCGTTTCTTGGACATGACCTCAAGCTGTTCAAGGCAAAGCTGCTCCAGCTCGTCCAGCGGAATGCTCTTCGAAATAGGTACAGAAAACATATCTTATAAATTCGGGTACTTATCCTAGACATGATAAGTTGGTTGAAATCAGACTCACGGTAGTAAAAAACAACTTCATTTTTAGGCTCTTTACTTCACGGCAATAATGGAGTAGGGCGTCATTTGTGCACACAGAAATAAATTATGCCCAATATCTACGTAAGACCTCATCAAACTTAATGAAAATATAACTATAAAGACAATGGCCGGAAAATAAATTTACAAAACTTTTCTACGTTGTGTGGAAATTAAAATTTTAAATTAAATAATGCTATAGATACAATGAAATAAATATTATTAAATTATAAAGCAATCTATACTTTTTTTTAAAGTATGACTTTGAATTTTGAAATTTTAATAACGAAGATTATTAACTTAAATTTTTAATTTTGTTTTGACATGCATTCCAAAATATATATATATATATATATAAAATTTTCGACCGTATCTCCCCGTTTCCCATTAATTCTGGCATACACAAAGTCGTGCCAAATTTCAGTCTCATCGATTTAAATGTCCTTTTTAATTATTTAGAGAAAATCTTAAAAACGATTAGCCGGTTTCGGTCGCGTGTCCGGGACAGGCGGCAACCGATGAAGTAGCTGATTGTTTTTTTCTAGTATTGGGCGTTCGTTATATGACTCCATTTTTTTTAAAATCTAAACTATTCGTTTTTTTTATTTATTTTTGTGTGTGTGTGTGGATCGGCCATACCAACTAGTCAGTTTTGTGGAGTCTGCAATGTGCACAGATGCAATGTGCACAGATGCAATGTGCACAGATCGAGTGGAATGAATTGATAAAAAAAATGTATTGGTTGAACGCATTTTCCCCGTTGTTTTCAAAGGCATTTACCGAGTTTTGTTAATTTCCAGGCAATCCATATTAAGATCATTTAGAATATTAACGGCAACACTTCGCTACCTGGGTTGTATCATCTACTACTCTATAGTTATCTACATCAACACACTGGCAACAGTACGCTAACACACTGGCAACAATAAGCTAACACAGGAGAGAACAATGCGCTAAAACAGGGGTTGAGTGAAAATGAGCTAATACTGGGAGGGAACAATACGCTAACAGGGGGACGACAATACGCTAACGCTGAGAAGGAACAATACAATAACACAGGGCAGGCACAGTACGCTAACACAGGGTGGGATAAGACGCTAACACAAGGGGACTATACGCTAACACAGGGGGTAACAATAAGCTAACACGGTGGGGAAATAATGCGCTACAGAGGGAACAATGCTCTTACTCGGGGGAACATCACGCTAACACGGTGGGAACAATTGACTAATATAGGGGGGGACAACACGCTTACACTGAGAGGTAACAATAAGATAACACGGGGGAGGGGGGCAATAAGCTTGCAAGGGAGGGAACAATATGCTAACACAGGAGGAACAATACGCTAACACAGGAGGGAACAATACACTAACATAGCAGGGAACAATACGCTAACGCGGTGGACATCCTGTCCTATATTTTCCTGATGGGTGGTATCCCGAAAAAAAAAAGGGGGGGGGGGGGTAATATGGTGAAAAGACTGGAAAGACAATCCGGAATATGAAGTTTTAAGCAAACCAATCAAATTGGTAGTAAAGGGAAGCTACTAAGAAATCTATGCACACTGCAACTGTCATTGACCTCCCCCCTGCCCGGCTCACATTACCATGTTTATTGGGGGACATAAAAACCCGCATGAAACCGCAGCTTCGCCTCCCGACCCGCCCACCATCGATCCGACCGCCGGAGCTCCCTGTCCTCGCGATTTGCAAATTTCTCAAAACTGCGTAATTGCGCGGTCAAGATATTGATGGGAGAAGCGAGCATTCAAAACCAAAAGGAAATGAAACGGCCTTGATTACGGCCCACAGACGGAGGTTTAATTACGGCATTCGGGGACAACCCCAGCCTCTTGGACCGCAACTGCTTCATAATCGCCAGTCATGCTCTGTTACGATTTTGGGGGGTGGGGGTGGGGGGGGGGCACGGGACTCGGTTCTTTTCGGGAATATTATTACATGACTCGGGGGGCACCAGGGTTGAGGGGAGCGTAATTTGGGATTAAATGCTTTGGGGGGGGGGGATAAAAGAGACAGTGTGTGGTGAGGTGGTGTTAATGCCAATTGCGTGGATTAGAGAGAACGGGGGGTGGGGGGAGAGGAGGGGACGAGTAGCGTGATAGTGCGAGAGAGTTGAGAGGGGTGCGAGAGAGTTGAGAGGGATGGGAGAGATGACGAAGAGAGGGGAGCAGCGGGTAAGGAGAGAGGGAAAATATAGAGATGATGAGCGGAAGAAAGACGTAAGGAGCGGCGTGAAGAGAGAATAAAACAAAAGAAGGATCAACACTGAAAAAAATGTTGGGGGGGGGGGACAATTTGAGGATGAGTTGGGTAGATATGGAGACGGTGGACAGTAGGGGAGTAGAGAGAATTTAGCATTAGAGATGAGCATTAGAGTATTAGAAAAAGAGACAGTAGAAAATAATAATAATAAACGGACAAGAATTATGAAGCAAAATGGTAAAGCTGGAAGAATGCGTAATAGGCTAGTGAGTGGAGATAGGGAAGATGGTATACATCAATATGCTCACAGGTTAGAGTGACTTAGAAATGTATGCTAGAATATCCTCCACGGTGGTGTCGGCGTTGAAACCTTAGCTATCAAAAAGCCCCAGGGATTTGAGGGGAGCGGTAATTGAAATGGGGCCGGGGGGCGAAGTTCAAATTGTCAGAAAGTACCGCACTTAATCTTACCCATACTTTATACAACCGTTATACCCCAAGATGCCGGACGTCACTAAAGATGCGTTATCCCCCTTTGCATAAATGTCATAACTAGGCGCAACCAGCCTGAAAATGTCTGCAACTCCCATCCTGCAACTCCCCTCCCGCAACTCCCCTCCCCCAACCCCATTTTTTTCACGCGTCTTTCTAATCTCCTGTGACAGGTCGCTTGAAAAATCTTAATGACTTCTTGTCGTTGGCCATACACGGCAGACGAGACAACGATAGCCACATTCTATTTTATCAACAAACAACATCTTATGACAGTTTAATTCAGCCGAGACCTGCCGCAGCAATTAGGGGCCGGGGCGGGGGGCGTGTTGATTTTAAGACGACAAAAAAATGGGGGCCCAGTGGTGTTTGGCTTTCATTTTAACCATGTCTCCCGGTTTGATTAACTCGCAGACATGATGGACACAAGAAAACAAGAGCCGAGTCGCCTACCTCACTTTATCTCACCGTCAGACGACAGAAAATGGTCAGCGATAAGACGCGAGTTTGCAGGAGGTCGACAATTGTATCGGGGGTTCTGAAATACTGGCCAATCGGTGTCAGTATAAATGATGGGATCTAGGGAATGTCAGTATATATTATGATGTAACACAGCCACACCTGGTTGTCGACTGGAAGCGAAGGTGACGAGGGTATCATTCGGATAAGTATGTCAGTACTAAAGAGAGTGACACAATTTTGTGCGCATCGTCACACGGGTCATTCGGTAGTGTTAAAGTGGAGTTTGCACCTAGGTGACTGAGATAAGTGATTTGGTGTAACGCCAAGCTATGAATAAATAAATGTTTTAAGTATGAAGGATTAGTTAATATGAACCGAATAGTGGTTATTTTAAATGCAATCTATAATATTCCATTAGGATAGTAAAATATATTGACGAAAATGTATTTGGTGGATTTAAATTTTAATAGTGCGCTAATAATAAAATGCTAACTTTCACAAATATTTGTGCCAAATGTTAAACTAAATGATAAATTAAACAACCCTTGAAACAATGTTTTTCGTAAAAATCCCTTATAAAATGTAATAGTGAGCAAAGCGTGTGGGGCTGAAAATTTGACAAAACATGCATACAAGTAACTCACCTCATAAGAATCCCAATTAGTGCTTCCCCCCCCTCCCCCCGGCTCACAACCGCACAATTGTTTCATGGGCTTGAACTAATTGATATTCTAATTAGCCACCAGCTTTTATATAGCAAATTTATTTCGCCAACTATTTGAGAAAAACAAAAGAAAATACTACGCACCAAACGCACTTGCGATATTTAAAAAAAAAAAAAAAAAAAAAAAAAAGAATCCCATTTAGCGCAGTTAAAAGGAATTTTATTTCGTGAAATCGGTGTCATCATATTTTCTTCAACTTCCAGCTGGGAAAAAAACCCAGGAAAAACTGATTTTAGGGGGTTTGAGTTGGGGGTGGGGATGAAAATTTGATAGAATGTGTTGTCATTGTTTTAGCCCGATAGGATGTCGAGATGTGGGTCAATTACCCGTTCGAAGATTTGTGCCTGTCAGGCACGAACAAAAGCAAAGTTAATATAAAGCATTTAAAAATAAAATGATTTTACTAAAATCTTTTTTTAGACATAACTAAAATTTTTTTTTAAAAGAGACACATAAATGTTGAGACTATATACTATATAGTATGTCAATGTGAACTGTATAGACTGGGCAATGCCCTTTGCCATTTGACGCCACGAAGACAATCATTGAGTACACATGGCAAGATTAACATCTTATATATGCTGTATGTTTATTTTTTACTGTATTGAACGATTTTGTGATGATATTGTACGATTTTAAGTGCACACGGCAACATTTTTTTTCTATGTTACAAGTCAGACAATCATAGATTGCAAGTAACAAGATTGGCGTCTCTGACACGAGGTAGAGAATTTTAGAGAGGATATAAAAGGTCGGATTCTCTGACACTAGGCGATAATTTTAGAGAGTAATGGGCTAGATGGTCGCCTCTGACACAAGCCGGTATCCTGAAAGTGTCCAAGCTCATTTCAAGAATAGCCTGACCACAGGACCTAATCTGTGTTACATGGAACAATTTGTGATTAACTTAAGAAAACAACAGCGTAGGCCAAAAAAAAAAAGGAGGGTTTTGGGGGGGATTTTAGGAAAAAGTCACAGGAAAAAAAAGTCAGAGAAATAAAGTCACAGGAAAAAAAAGTCACAGGAAAAAAAGTCACATGGGTTCGAGATCCCAATGGGGTCGGGATCCCAATGGCGTCGAGATCCCAAATGGGGTTGTGAACCCAATGAGATCCTTTTCTGGAAAGGGATACCAATCGGGAATGGGACCCAATTGGGGTTGTGATACCAATGGCGTCAAAATCGCAATGGGTTCAGGATCCCATAGGGAAAGGGATCCCAATCAGGATCGGTATACCAATGTTGTCGGGATTCCAATGGGGTCAGAATCCCCATTTGGATCCCATTTGGAAACGGGATCCCAATCTGGATCAGGATCCCAATGGGGTCAGGATCCTAATGGGATACCAATGTTGTTGGGATTCCAATGGGATCGGGATCCAAATGGGATCCCAAATTCCAATTTCCGATTTGGAAACAGGATCCCGATTGGGTTCTCAATCTGGATATGTAACCCAATGGGGTCGGCATCCGATTGGGGTCGGGATCCGATTGGGGTCGGGATTAAAATGGGATATGGGATACCATTTGGGGTGGGGAGCCCGATGGGATATGGGATACCATTAGGAAACGCGATCCCACCACTCTTTTCCGAATTTATTTAAGATATCTGATGGCTGATTGCTTCTGTGACGTTTTTTCCTGTGACTTCATTTCCTGTGACTTTTTCCTAGCAAAATGTGTGACTTTTTTTTTCCTGTGACTTTTTTTCCGCTCACTTTGAGGGGGGGGGGGGGGGCGGTTGACTCCGGATTTCAGAACTGACGCTTGAGGGGGGGGGGGGGGTTGACTCCGGATTTCAGAACTGACGCTTCACTCAGTTTTATACTGATATTTAATTAGTCTGAAGTGCATGTAGTGAAAATAAACGCGTTAAAATAAAAATAAAAATTAAAAAAAAGGAAAACTAATTTTGATAATTGGATGTGCTTTTACGTTAAAGTTGTTTTCACCACATCTAACCCCACCCGTCCCAAACCAGATTCGATGGGATACAGTATTGTAAAAAAGCAGCGTGCTTTTGTGTGTCAAAATATAGTAGAGCGGCATATTAATGTGACATTGTAATTATGGCATAGTAGTCAGTTGTGTAACATTATTGTAGTGTTGTACAGTAATGTGGCTCAGCGGTTTGACTTTGTGTTGTATGTAGCATAGAGACACTGTAAAAATGTTTCACAGAATATTAGTGTAATATCGCAGTCTAAAACTGTCGTGTGATTTACCGGTGTGCCTCGGCGTAGTATAATAACAATGCACTGCCAATGGAATAGCAGTGCGGTGAGCAGAAAAAAAGTCACAGGAAAAAAAGTCACGGAAAAAAGTCACAAATTTTGCTAGGAAAAAAAGTCACAGGAAATAAAGTCACAGAAGCATTCAGTCATCAGATATCTTAAATAAATTCTGAAAAGAGTGGTGTGATCCCGTTTCCTAATGGTATCCCATATCCCATCGGGCTCCCCACCCCAAATGGTATCCCATATCCCATTGTAATCCCGACCCTAATCGGATCCCGACCCAATTGGGTTACAGATCCAGATTGACAACCCAATCGGGATCCCGTTTCCAAATCCTGATCCAGATTGGGATCCCGTTTCCAAATGGGATCCAAATGGGGATTCTGACTCCATTTGAATCCCGACCACATTGGGATACCGATCCTGATTGAGATTTTGACGCCATTGGGATCACAACCCCAATTGGGTCCCATTCACGATTGGTATCCCTTTCCAGAAAAGGATCTCATTGGTATCACAACCCCATTGGGATCTCGACGCCATTGGGATCCCGACCCCATTGGGATCCCAACCCCATGTAAAAGCCTTGGTGGAACAGAGCCACCCACAAATCCACAAACCCAAAAACATTCACTGTTATATATGATATGATATATGATTTATATGATAAACACTGAAAATTAGGAGTTTATATGATACATATTTTGTGACTTTTTTCTGTGACTTTTTTTCCTGTGACTTTTTTTCTTGTGACTTTTTTTCCTGTGACTTTTTTTCCTGTGACTTTATTTCTGTGACTTTTTTCCTGTGACTTTTTTTCCTGTGACTTTTTTTCCTACAATCAGCAGTGCGACACTGACAGTAGAGTTAACATGGGGGAAATAGGACAGGGACTCCAATCACTTCAACAACAAATCAAGTTTCCTATTGTTTGACAAATTTTAAATTTGAGGCGAATAAATTAGTGTGTATTTAAAACTGCACTGGGGAGGGCTCGAAAGATATCTAGCGCGACCCAACCAATGTTTTGCAGAGGACCGTCAGAGGACCTTCGCTGGGTGTGGCTAGAATGACAATCATTTATGAATCATGTACTCAGCATATACTAAACATTAAAATTAATGATTATAAGAAAAGAGGTGGGGTGTTGTGGGGGGGGGGAGGTTGTAGACAAACTTACGCAACATAAAAAATGTTTATAAAGTCTGCATAGAAAATCTACTCACAAAACACACGTGCGTGTCCCCCCCGCCCCCGCCCCCTCCCAGGACATCTGCCATTGGTTAAGCTTTTAATGAAAGTTAAAAGTACAAAAAATAAAAATATATGAATATGAGAGAAGTAAAAAAAAATTTTTTTATCCCTAGCAGGTGTTTACACCTGTATAGTTAATGTGAATGTAGAAATGAAATCTGCTCAAAGGTGTTTGAAAAAAAAAAGAGGAGGAGGATTGGGAAATAGGTGAGTGAGTGATGTGGGGGGCGGGGGGTAAAGCTCATGGTGAGGATTAGATTTTTTTTTGTAAAGTGCAACTTTTATCGTTTGCGTCGAATGACATCAGACAAGGATTTCTATGTGTTGCCTTTAAAAAACATTAATAACTTTTCCGGACCAAAAAAAAAACAACCTACAAAAATAAAACCATTCCAGTTGAAGAATTCTAGTTGCGAAATAATGTGACACCAGGCTCCTCCATCAAGAACGCCAGGCTTTCGTAACAACGCTATTGTCTTAGCTCTTAACTTAAGGCAACTAGGTATAACACAAAGTATCCCCATCTCAAAACAGTGGTTCTGGAACTTGCAGTTTCAGCCTATTCCCCCCTTGGCACCATAAACCCATCGATATTGCGCCCCCTCCCCTGGTTTTACAATCCCCTCCCCCAAAAAAATAAATAACAACATATTTAGGACAGTATTTATCCCAATTGTGTAAGGAATATAACACAGTAAAATATAAAAGAAAGATAATGATATTTCTTTGCAAGATAGGACTATTGACCACTTTCCACAGTGCATAATGTTGACATGAAGTTTTCTTCTGAAGCCGATATTTCCTAAGCTTTGGCTTCAGCTTTAAATTACCTTTTATTTTTCATCAACAATGCCAAAATACATCTGCAACTAAAATTGGATTTAACCCCCAGTGTAAAATTGCAATTAAAGAGGATCCTAAAATCGCTCAGATACAATTGTATGTACAATATTCAAATGGTCACTAGATATTTTAAGAAGTACCATGTCTAGGGATGCGGATGACACTCTATCCGTGTGAGAAACTCACAGGAGGTAAGGGGGTGATGCCAAATGTAGAATTGCATATCCGCTTCGAATCAGATCTCGGTTAATTACATGTGCAGGGCGACACAAGAAAGAGCAGGTTATCACCATAGCAGGTTGTATCCCCTGCAGGTTGTCTCCAGATCAGGGCGTTACGAGACGGAGCAGGGTGCCATCAGAGAAGATTGCCACAACGGGATCAGGTTGCAAAAGAAAACGCTGTCACCAGAGCAAGCATAGTCTGAGGCCTATGGGTCAGTCTTTAAATGAAGAAGGTGACACCACTGGCTTAGGGAATAGGGTAGCACCAACCTTAGTGACGCCACTGACTTTATCATTGTGTATCCCCTCGCACCCCTTTTCTGCTCTATGCAGACCTGTTTACCCTCAAACTCTTAAAATCGTACACTATCATCACAAAATCGTTCAATACAGTAAAAAATAAACATACAGCATATATAATATATACATCTCAAAGTCGTACATTAGACGCCAAAATCGTAAGAGTAAACAGGTCTGTCTATGTCCCACTGGCTTGAATATTGGCAAATATCGCATATGGGCAGCGTTAATTAGATGTGAAAGTAGACTTTATTTATTTACTTTTAGTAAGAGTGGCATTATCTTCCAGCAAATGTACATTGATTTCTTTGAAATCTGCAAATAGCTTTGTCGTGTCTGATAAATTCGGGCTAGCACTGAAGAGTAATTCAAAAGTGGCACATTGGTTCTAAAAGCGACTTATACACTCGCACTGGGACAGTCAGTTAACTTTTAGTTTTTATCCACCCGATGTTGGCAATGAAACAATCAAGTAAAAATATTTTTTAAGAAACATCTTTTTAACAACCTTGTCCTTGATGGTTAAGTTTCCGTTAAATTATAAGCAGTAAACTTATGCACAGCCGCGCCACTCGGCTTTTAAAAGCATTGAATCAAGACTAATAAACTTTGATGAAAATAAAGACATGAAATAATACTAGTTAGATTGGACATGCCAGCACGTCGATGACCCTGTCTGGCAAGGCACTGCCGTCTTTAGAAATATATAAGTGTTGTTTGGATAACTGACATTGATAACAATCAATAATATATATACTGGTATCACTAGGGTAAATAAACGTAATGATTTAATTAACTTCTTCTGCGTCCAGTGACTGTGTAGAAAAATATGTCGGCGGCGTCTCTTTAAAGTGCATTCCCTTCTGTTGTACAGTATATTTATTGATTGAGCCTAGCTAAGTAAATATTTCTTGTTGCTAATATATCCTTGTACAGTTTGATTAATGTCTAATCATGACGCCCTTTAGAAGTCGATTAAGATAAATTTTAAATAATTATAAATCATGTTCGTCAAAGTTTATATAATTTTAATATTAAAATAAAGTATTCTGCTATAATACCCCACCACCCCTTTAGGAAGTCGTAGCGCCCCCCATCGCCCTAAATCTACAAAGCATTTTATCACTCCCCTGGGACACCACCCACTTTGAGAACCACTGATTTAAATCTTAATTCCAATCGACTTTAGGAATAAAATTTAGCGTGCTGTCGTGCACAAGCTCATAATGTCCTTCACAGAGTACCCCCCGCCCCCTTTTCCTAAGGCCCGGACAGACCCCACTATCCTGTTCCAAGGCGGCACCCCCAAAGCACCACCCCGCAGCTGATATAGCCCCGAGTTCGCAACTCCACTCGATTGAATAGGCAAACGGGGGCCACCGCAACGAAGGAGCACCTGTCCGGTCGGTAGTGTCGCCTTTTCTACAACATCGAGCTTCCTTGGGTCGGGATGGCTACATTAACGTCCTTCGCACATAGACTCGTTGCCGCTGACATGTTCTATCAAATTTTCAGCACACCCCTTAATAAACAGTTTTTTCCTGTTTTTCAAGGCGAAGATGAAGGAAATATGAGAACGCTGATTTCACAAAATAAAATTCCCTATAACTGCGGCAAATGAGATTCTTAAAAATATCGCAAGTGCATTTGGTGCGTAATATTTTCTTTTGTTTTTATGAAATAGTTGGTGTAATAAATCTGCGGTGTAAAAGAAAAAAAAAGGGGGGGGTGGTCATTAGATTATAATATATTTCAGGTGCGTGAAAAAATGTGCAGGTGCAGCCTTGAAAAAAAAAAGTGGGGGGCGGTGGGGGGGGGGGGGAGGGGGGTGCGCCGCACTATTTGCGATTCTTATAAAGTGTGTTACTTCAATGCGTTTTGTCAAATGTTCCTCCCCACTCCCCATTACTCGATATTACATTTTATTTTTTAAAAAAATTACACGAAAAACTTTGTTTTTAGGGGTTGTTTAACCAATATTAACCTTCTTCAAAGCACATCACTCTTAACACGCAGTCTGAAATCGCCGTTCATTTTCTCAGACCTTATCAGCACCATTATCGTACTCATTATCACCAGTGCTAACTATATGACTTGAACTGATGCCTCACATCATCCTTCTCTCCCCCAACCCCTCACGCGCCCTCTCCCCTTATATACTGGTAATTTCTCTCTCATTCAGACAACGCCGGCCAGCTTTAGCTCCAAACTAATGAATTTTACTCACAACTTTCAAGTGTGTGTGTGAGTATACAAATAAACTTGGGCGGCCCCGGGAGGGGGGGGGGTTGTCGATCAGTGGTGAGGGGGGGGGGGGGCTATCGGTGTTGTGCGAAAAGGCTTGTCCGAGGCAAAATTAATCACTTTGATAACATTCGCTTCATTTATTTCATTACAAACAAATGTTCAAATAGTTTTTTTTTTATTTCCCTCTTAAATCGGCTTTCTCGAACGGAGCATCAATATTCTATTTGTAACGGCCCATAAAACGCCATTAGAATCCGCAAACTCAATGTATAAAATAAATATTAATAAGAAGTCCACCGCAAAAAAAAAAGGGGGGGGGGGGTTTGGGGTGTTATTAATGAGTTCTAGTAGTGGCTGACATAAAACATGATTTAAATCTCCACACGTATTCCATGTCACAGGCGCAGCTGTACAATAACGACATATGGGTACAGACATAGTCGCAGCTGTACAAGAACGACATATGAGTAAAGTTAAGGTCACAGCTGTACAAGAACGACATGAGTATTGGAGTCGCAGCTATACAATAACGACATACGAGTCCAGTTGTAGTCACAGCTGTACAAGAACGACATATGGGTACAGTTATAGTCGCAGCTGTACAATAACGATATATGGGTCTCGTTTTGGTCGCAGCTGTACAAGAACGCACATGAGTACAGTTATAGTGACAGCTGTACAAGAGCGAGGTGAGTAGAGTGGGGGTCGCAGCTGTACAATAACGAAATATGAGTACAGCTTTAGTCGGTTTCGCGTTAGTACAATAATGCCATTAGAGTCCAGTTATTTACGCAGTGCTCCAGCTGTACAAAAACGAAGTTACAGTACAATTATAGTCATTGACACCGCTTTTTTTTGGTCTATAATATTGGCATTTAGAGTTGGGGTTTTGTTAACATTTCGGGCACAGTCGTACAATATTGACACTAGAGTACAGTCATTGTCATGGACATATGGTTTCGACAATGGTATGTTCAATATTGCGAGCGGCACGGCAGTCACATTTCCATCAATTTAATACAATTGACAGCCATTAGGTATTTCACGAAATCTTACTTTCAATATGAGGGAGAGAACGAGTTGAGTGAAGGGATCAAGTAAAGAATAGAGGGGGAGAGTGAGACATAAAAACAATCAATAATCATTTTAGAGTTTAGACCGTATCTTGTAATTAAATATCTAACTAATCAATCTAGATCCTGGCTTTTATTTGTCTATATATTTTTTTCTATCGATTCGTTTCCTTCTTTTAACACCCCCACCCCACTAACAAAAAAACACACAATAAACGCGAATTTTTCCCCTTCCAATATTTTCAACAGTCAGCTATAAATCGGAGCATCTATGACAGCAGAATTAATATGGGAGTCTCCCAATCAATATCAGCACAAAGCAGACCTCGCACACGTACACACAAAAGACAACTGTCCCATTTAAACGCTCTTTTCTAGTTAAATCATACAGCTACAAAGGAGGCCGACGTGCGCCATAAAAAAAAACACAGATAGAATTGAATCGGTTATTGGGCGGTCCGTTCCGTTAGGTTCGAGGAGGATATCTGACTTAATGAGACAAGGGGCTTATTGGATTTTGCAAACAAAAAGTAATTTTTAAATTGGATCTTTTAATGAAATCCAGTGAGATCCATACATATCTTTGGGATGGAGTCTGGCTGGATTTTATAGGAACTTAATGCCGTGTCATGTAGGTTGTGATTGTATAAACGCGATACTCCATAGTAACAGTAAAATATAACCTAAGGAAATATTTTTTTGACTGCGATAAACAAAGAAATTATATAGATAACAAGCCTAACAGTAGGCCTCGAAACTTGAAGGGCCCCGTGCAGAATGCAGTTTCCAGGGCACATACACAACAGCACGGTACAGCTAGGGACCGAAAATAAACTGCTTTACAAAAATGGGACCAGGAAGTAAGGAAAATCTCCATAAAGGGTAGACATTTTGCGTCGACCCTTTGAATTAATGTCCAGCGTGATGACGAATTTGGCGCCCTCTTACGATAGCACCCGGGGGCCTGTCCCACCTTCGCCATTTCTTTTGCAAGGCACTGCCAATGCACTACAAGACACCGTGTGTTCGAGTAACTACGACAAAGACATAATTTTAAAAAAGTATAAAGCCCTAATCAGTGAAGTGATAGGGGTGAAACATTTAATGATTGAAGTAGCCACTAAAAGGATTGTGGTTAAAATTTTAAGAAGCACCCCCACCCAACGAAAAAAAAAATCACTAAAATAATTGTGTTGGGCACTTAAATTATTAGAGGTCAACAAATAATAAGGGTAGACAAGCAGTGAAAGAACACGCCCAAGCACAGCACTAATTACCCAGCCTGATTAATAAAATGACTATCGATAAGGCGTTGGCTTCAACGACCCTGTGTTAATGAACGAGATAAAGGCAGTCGAATGAAACAACCTGTGTCCAAGAATGAAGTCTTGGGTGATAACATGCCCCAAGTCTAGACCGGTGGCATACAAACTATGTTAATGCGCTCTTAATGGGAAAAAAAATGTAATAGCCAACCGAAATTTATAAAAAAAACATCGGCGATATAGATGCATATGTAAAAACACAACTTTTCTATAACAGGGAGCGACACTTGGGGAGTCCATGAGAGACTAACAGTCTAGTTGACGGCTTCTTGAAAGTGCACAAAGTCATTAAACTTTTTAAGTAGACCACATCTCGGGTGGGAGTCTCGGATGGAAGTGTGGGTCGGGCGCCTCGGGTGGGAGTGTGGGTCGGGAGCCTCGGGTGGGAGCCTCGAGTTGGAGTGTGGGTCGGGCGCCTCGAGTGGGAGTGTGGGTCGGGAGCCTGGGGTGGGAGCCTCGAGTGGGAGTGTGGGTCGGGAGCCTCGGGGGGAAGTGTGGGTTGGGCGCCTCGAGTGGGAGTGTGGGTCGTTGATCTCGGGTGGGGTTGTGGGATGGGGTGTAGTCTGGTCGGTTGTTCACCAGTATAAAATAAACACGTCTGCAATTTAGTGCGAGAATAGGGATGTGAAGAAAAGGTTTAACAAAGTGAACATCCACGCGCAAGCATATTTCCGGACATGCTGGAGGAAAGCCAGCTGAATATAACTAGTTTTGATGACAGTCAACACACGGTTAAAATTCGGTGTGTGTAAACAAGGAGGGTGGATAAGAAGTAAGTGGTATTGTAGGCACTATGAGAGGACAGTCATCGGCGTGTCTACAGAACCACTGACTTCAGTCAGCTCTTCTTGGTCGGCCTGTTGTGTTTCAAGGTTTTACAAGACACTTTACTGAACTTCCCAACATCTTGGGGAGCTGAAATTTGATACACATCTTAGTCTTGCCAGACATTTTCATTCCTGCGCAACATTTTAATCTATCAAAATCTGACGGATCATCCATTGAAACGTCAGTTATAGATTTGATAACTTAGGTTGGGCTTGTTTGACATTTATGTTTTTGAAGATCGTAGAAAGCTTGCGTTTATGTAAAATAAAATATGTTTAAATAAAAACAACACATTTTAAACTGTTTTCACCCTACATAAACAATGCCAATGATTTCCACCCACGGCTTTCAACCACTGCAACCACCGCAGAACATATGTAAATGACATGTTCAATTCTATACCAAACTCCACGCGCAATCATCATTGTGTCTCTCTTCACCAGCATGAACAAGTGTCCCCCACATCTACTTTACAAAAAAAAAAAAAAAAAAAAAAGTAATAACATCTATCTACTTTTAAAATCCGTTTGTAATTTTGATCCATCTAGAGAACCCCCTCAACGGTTGTTCATCCCAAACAATAGCTGGAACTCTGACAGGCTGCATTCAAATAAAGCAGAATAGTAATGGAATAATACGGGACCCACCCTATCCATTTTCTCAGTATTACCGCCCCCCCACACCACTCTCGCCCCCCATCCCCGGGCTTTCTCTCCCGGTGGCCCATCAAATTTATCAGAATTACTATTCGTTTTATTGGAAAGAGGCTTAAAGCTTAACAAATATTAATAACTTCTGCTCCGCTGGTATTGATTATGCCCCCTGGCGAGGGGGTTCTACAATGTTATAAATTTCAGAACAATTTCTGAACAAACATTCACATTTTTTTGGCAGAAAGGCCAAAGGGGGGTAAACCCTGGGGCGTGTGAATGGAGAGGGGTGGAGGGTCTCGGTTTTTTTTTTTTGGGGGGGGGAGGAGTGAAGAGGTGGTTCCTATGACCCAGGTCGATATTATATCTGAATATTTTGGTCATGTTAAAGATGAAAAAAAAAAGAGAGAGAGAGAAGAGAATAACCAGAGCCATGGCGTGGAACAGAGAATATGGTAGAAAATATTTAGTTCAGGGGAGGGGGGGATATCACACAAGCTTTACTTTATCGAATGTTTCCAGTAATGTATGTGGGGATAGGGGGAAGTGCGGAGTTAAAGAGTGGGTCTGGAGAAGTGATGTGACTTCACAACAACCTTGGCATGGAATCAGATAACATTTTTTCCCCCTCAATGTTTTAGCTTTTCATTTAAAAAAAAAAAAATCAATTCAAATATTCTTTTTTTTTTAAAAATTCAAAGAACAATAAAAGCATAACTTCTGTCTTTATTTTTCTGCCCATTTCAAATTCCCCTTCCCTTTTTGTTTCGTCTCCCCTAGCCATCTTTCATTATCCCATTCAAAAAACCAAAACAAAATGCGAGTGTTAAAATCTGACGCAAAAGATGCTGATTAAAATTCTTTTTAAAAAACATATTTTTTTGCTTCTGATACAGGTAGTTTTATTATTATTAATATATAGAGAATAGATCTTTAACAGATCATAAATCTTTCTTAACCGGAACGCGAGAGTGAATGCATAAGCTCCACATTTTTCAGGTGGATTTAAACCAATAAAGACAGAATGTATTAACTAAAATGTCGTCCTTTTTTTTTCTACATAACCAAAAAACAAAACAAAAAAATTTATAAATATACCCGTACATTTATTTAAAAATATGTTTAGCACTTACAATAAAAGTGAAACACACAAGAGATGATGAAGATGTGGCGGAGGTGTGGCGGAGGTGTGACGGGGATTAGATCATTCCGTGTGATAAGTGACTTGTTGGTTTATGTCACTATGTGAATCTAGAGCTACTAACATGTTATGGTGGTGTATAAATCTTTTGACGGCACTCAGAAATATACTTCAGTAATAGGGAAACACGTTGTTCTTTTATTCTGGCATGGAGTTTGTGCGTAATTAGATCTATTACAAAGTGTGAGAAAGCCTGGAAAAAAAAAGGGGGGGGGGGGTGGTGGTTGTAGGGAACGGTAAGTGGAATACACAGATGGGGCTAGGGAGTAAAAAAAAATTATGTTATAAATTGACACCCTGAACAGAGTATTATCAGGGAATAAATCAGGGAAAGCAAAAATATAGTTTAGCTATTTATAGGTTCAAAGGCTGCAGCAACAAACAAAAGAAGGAAAACGGGTTTGGGCATTTGTGGCAATAGACTGAAGGGTCCTCGGCCTTCATCTGGCTTGACGTTGGTTATATGAAACAAGCAATTTGAAGAAGCCCTGAGATTTGTCTGAAATTATAATTTAATTTACACAATAATGGCTGGATTTGTTTGAAGTCTATAAAAAAAATTAAAGTACTAATTCCTAATTGAATTTGGCTGAGCGTCATGTGAGTCACACCAGAACACCCTACATCCCTCTCTTCGCCTGGTCTCTATCTTTTACGGTCAACTAACAGATGCTGAGTCGGACATGGCTAATTTGTTCTAACAGCTGGGGGGGGGGGGGATACAAAAGGATTATAAAAAAAGGGGTGGGGTGGTATTTTTATGGTGTAATTATCTGATCCTTGACCAAGAGATTAGAAACAAAAATCGATATTAGAATAAAGGCCTGAGTAGACAGGTCACGTGGTTCAGGGAATGAAAGGGGAATACAGGCATGAAAATCGGGCATGATGAGATCTATCATAAACAGGCATATGACCAAGTAGGGTCGAGGCTATACTGGCATGGAGTTAGGGAATAATTAGATCTATTACAAAGTGTGAGAAAGCCTGGAAAGAAAAAAAGGGGGGGGGGGTAGGGAACGGTAAGTGTAATACACAGATGGGGTTAGGGAGTACAAATTTTCTATGTTATAAATTGACACCCTGAACAGAGTATTATCAAGGAATAAATCAGGGAAAGCAAAAATATAGTTAAATAGTAATAGGGATTTTACTTTAGGGACCAGATCCGACCAGCCAGGTATCCTTAACTTGGCCTGCCTGGCTGCCATATGGCAACTAATTTGGAATCTGGCATTGACAATCTGATTATCCAAAACAGGCCAATACTTCTCATTGAACTGCTAACGTTTATTATTATATTGATAAAAAATAGTTTTCTATTTTAAATCTTGCATTGGTTTTATTTCAATAAAAAAAAAGACGTGTGCAGTCTGACGGACAGTGAACCATTCCCTGATTAAAATGTTTTGGGCAACGCTGGATTAAACAAATGTAATGAATAAAGGTAAGACCTAAAAGATTAAGTGGAAAATTGAAGAGAATGCAAAGGAATCAGATACTAACGGGGAAAGACATAATATATCGAGGAAAGAAATAAGACTTTCCAAAGGATCTCATAAGATTAAAAGAATTCACCGCAGCAGCTGTCCTTTTCGTGGTGCTAAAAAGTTAGATAAAGTGTGTTAAAACAAATAGTTGTCATATAGGATTTAATAATAGATACCCGAGCAGAGCCAAGATAGTGTCCAATATACAATCATCCATGTTAACTTGCAAATATATGAATAAATGACCTTTAACTTTTCTGAGGGGAGTTTTTGACTACTTACGTTTGCTTGGAAGGACCTAGATTTAAATACCTGTGGCAATAATTACATATGGTATCTCTGACAGCAATGTTCCCTCTAAGGTTTGCTGGTTCGTGTGAAAAATCATAAAGTTGTGTGCAAAGTTTTACTTTGTGCAGCGTATTTGTTTGGATGTATTTTTATAAAAATTTGCTGCGCGGATGCTCAAAACTGCTGTGCGGCATCTGTGAGGTAGCTGCGCGGCCGCGCAGCCGCGCAACTTAAAGGGAAAATTGTCTGACAGTAAATCTGACTCCATAAGCCATTTCCATTCTTTGAAATGACCTCGACGTAATAAATTACAATCTTTTCTTCAAAGGCCTTTGACTTAAATATCTAAATGAATGCTCTACAGCAGAAGTTCTCAAAGTGGAGCGAATTGTCCCCGTTGGAGGAGCTGGTGTTGTCCAGGGGGTGGGGGTGGTGCTGAAAGGCTTGGGAAATTTTAGGTTGCTTTGGGGACATCAAAGTGGAAAAGAGTTGTTTAATTAACATTATATATTACAACAAAAGTTTAGGCATGTGGTTTTGATGGTCGGTGACTAAGTATAGTCAAAGAAAGATATATTCTTTGTTACAGGAAGACGAGAAACACACCTTATGACATATCTTTAAAAAGATGTTTATTAACAAATTTAAATGTACGCGGTACTGAAATCTGACAACGCTAAGGCTTGTAGTTTTACATGGACTTAACAAATGAGCCGCGGGTTAACAAGCATGATTAGCAACTTTCTCGTGTTCAAGTTCATTGATTAATCGGAAAAAATACCAACAATCGATGATACATTTTTATCAAGATATGGAAACATGTATAGGTACTTCATATTTTAAAGCAGTTCTCTCTGGAAAAATTCCACAAAAAATCATACTATTGCAACTGATAAGGAACCATTAATGATTGGCTTTGTTCGATGCCCATAAGGGAGGAATGCAAAACCAATGCCAAATGTCTTCTTTATTTTTTGTGTCATTTATAGCCCACATGTCAGCTAAAGAATTTAGTGCCCTTAATTAGGGCATTAAATTTTATAAATTGTATAACTTGCTGCTTTTTACCGACGTTCTTTGGAACAAATGCTTCTCAAGGAGGTGACTCCAAATACTCCACGCCCGAAATTGATTTTCATAAAATGAAATCAGACCAGCCTTATGAAAATCAAACTGTGTCCCTTACTTTGGAATACAAATTATCTCTGTTCAAACTCTTATTGGGCTCCCTAGAGACATGTTAACTACCCAGTCAGAGTTAAGAGTTTCAAAATGATTAATAGAGCCATCGAGGATTTCCTTTTGAAGGAAGTCACAGATTGTGTTCCCTACACCTATTTTTTTCACAGACTGTGTTCACTAAACCTATTTTTTTCACAGTATGTGTTCACTTAATCTATTTTTCACAGATTGTGTTCACTAAACCTATTTTTATAATCAATGCAGTTGTTGAGTGGGGCTCCCTCAGCACAAAAGATTTTAAAACAAAAGTTTAAATATTAGCACTAATTTTTTGTCCGACCTTCAGCATGACACTCATTTTCAAATTCTCCACAGTGGAATGCCTGGTTCCGTGCTGCATTCTTATCACTCTATTTGGCGGAAGGTGATTTTAGTGAGATAGGACAGCTTTGTTTAAAATAAATTAAAACATAGTCAATGAGGTTTGTTTTCAGATAATTAAAACCAGACATTTAACAATGCAGATGCCTGGTAAATCAAAACTAAACCTACGACTCCATCACATTAAGACAAATTACCAGTGAAAACGTTTTTAGGTATCGTTAGGTAACTAAAACACTTGCTATATAATTTTCTTACTATGTCACCGCTGGATTCAATTATTCGGCTTATAAATGAATTAATAAAGAGATTGATTAGCAGTTTGATTAAGTGCTGCAATATATGTTACAATTTTCCATGTCCTGTGTAATTATCTTCCACGGATTAAAAGAAAAATGTTCATAAAATGCTTATAATTGGGTGTGACAAGGGGGCAGTGAGGCGAGTTAATAGGTCCGAGGTGGTGGTGGCTGGAAAAAGTTTGAGAGCTACTGCTCTACAGCTTTACCTTGAGAAGATCCGGCAGTGCCCTCTGCAGGCTATTTCCACGGACTGTGTGGAACATTTCTTTAATCATCCTCGGACGATCTTTGACGTAAGCACTGATGGGCTTCAGGTCTTTCTTCAGGTCAAGGTCGGAATCTTCATCTTCCGGTAGAAGAACTTTTTTTCCCGTCTGATGATTGAAATGAATGGAAGTGACCAGGGATTAGAGCTAATAAAAATATTTTGCATTGGACGTATTTCACTAAGGGAACAAGAATGCACATGTACGGTTTGTGATATGCGCCAAATGTCAAAGTACCCATTCAATCCCAATCAATACATTTTCTCAAAAACGTCTTTTCATAAACAGAAAATTTAGAGAAATAAATCCATTTTAAACACACCTGGTAAAAAAAATAAAATAATGTAACTCTGTGATGATGCTCCTAATGCGGCCGCCATTTTCTAGATCAGTCACTAGATATCACTAGCACATTACACACAGATCACAACCCCCCACTTTTTTAAAATATATATTTTTTTATTTTTACCTTTTTGACCTTTTTCTTTTTCTTCTTTCCCTCCAAGTTTTCTGCCAGCTCTGACTGTGTAGAGTCAGCAACCATCTTGGCTGCACTCATGCCTTCAGTGTCCTGTCGTCAGTACACGCTTGGGAAGTTAGTATCGGTTTGTAGGCCTGAATTAAATGAGAAATAGACAACACAAATTCAAGTAATGGCTTGCATGAGCTACAAATGGAGCTACAAGAATAATTTTACATAGACAAGACTCACACAGTGGATTGAGACCACACCCCAAATTTATTTTAACCACATAAACTGACAAGACTATGACTATTTTACTATACGATGTCAAACCTATTAGAGAATGCAAATTTGTAAATTTAGTAAGAGTAAAGTTGAACTTTTAATATATATATAAAAGCTATGCTCAAAATTTTTGCCCAACTAGTGGTGCATTTTGTTGCTCCAGGTGGTAACAGAAATATAAATGACATGACCAATACAAATTATCTCATTAGGAAATGGCGTCAGCGGGCCGTCGAGCTCGTGCTCCTAATGCCCTCCCTGGCGTCCACCCACACCTGCCAGCCGCCGGGTGTCCCCGGCGCCGGGTCGTGCGGGAAGACGTCAGAGACCTCCCCGGGCGTTGGACGCCCCCACTAGCAACTGCTCGATCGAGTTTGCTGATGGAGGCGCCCCCCCCCCCGCCCGGAGACGTCTGGTCGACCGAAGACGCTGTGTTTCAAGCGTCCGCAGTCCACTCTCCTAGGGGCCGGGACGGTAAATTAACGTCCTAATATCTCCCCCCACCCGTCCCGGGGAAGCATCGGACGCCCTCTAAGAGGGATTCTACAGTGGGTTTCCACCTCGCAACTAATTCGCGAAGTAGCTGGGACGAAACGGTTGCCTAGGAGGAGCTTTCTCAGGGCTGCATATTTAGAATCACCGGCCATATGCTTCCACCACAGCCTATCGCCTCATATCCCTTAACGGCAACTTGTAATCATGATCCCTACCCTGTGTTTGCCTTTTCTTCCCCCTGTGAAGCATCACAGGTGGCAGCCCTGTAGGAGCTGTTTATTCCAGCAACTACCTGCATGGCCGTGTCTGCCACGCGGGACACGCAACGGTGGTAATGTGCCCCGGGTTAACGCCGAGGGGGTCGGTGGCCAGCGCTTCCAAATCGGCAAGCCACTACAGACTTGTCAACCGGAATCCCGGGGGGGATCAATACAAATATCCAGTTCGAAACGTAAAAACAAATCTACATGGTATAACAAGCATGTTGAAGTATTTTTGGCTGCTAATGTTAATAATGGAACACTCCTAACGTTTGAGAACTGCCCTAATTTCCAAAATGTGTGGATATTTGTTAACAGTGCAACTTGAAAAAGGGGGGGGGGCGAAAATAACAAACCAGACAACGGATTTTTATATAGTGTACTTTAAAAACCTTCATGTTGGCATGTACGTTAAATAACCTGGTATTGTGCATGTACACACAGTATCGAATACCACTGTCCTATATATATATATATATATATATATATATATATATAATATATATGTGTATGTGTGTGTGTGTGTGTTTGATACAATGATACAATAGTCTATGCATTGTAAGACTTGAGAAATTTTATTAAAAAATTATTTTTTTTCCTCGAGCGTGATTGGGGTCGCTGTTTTAGTTCTTGTTGAGCGCCATGTTATGTCCTCGGTACGCCTCACAGTGCAATCACTTGGTATTACAGCTCCGAATCACAAGCTGTCGGTCTCGTACACTCTCGCTTTCAAACAAGATATATATATATATATATACATATATAAACTGTCCGGAAAAGTTATACGAGACTAGATTAGGGACAAACATTTTGCCCGACTCAGTTGTAAGGATAAAAATATTTTTTTTTAAAAAAGGAGAAGACAGGAGAAGAGAATGCACTAATTAAATCGAATCGATTTGCAACATAAGTAACCAATAAAAACAAATCTGACACACAATAATGCCCAAATTTAAGTTCGACGTTAGATTACGTAATTATTTAGGCTCTTGCCTGCGGTCCTCAAATTGAGACCCAGCAGCCTGCGTGTACTATATGCTAAGTACCTCCCCCCCCAGCCCCCCACCCCAGCCCTTTCCACTCAACCCTGCCGAGCCGCTGGTTAAGTGTAAGATATGGCGGCACTTCACTCACGCTGATATACGCCAACGACTTTGTCAGAAAGACTTTTATGAGCAGACAGGTGAATAAATCACAACGTCGTTTTATGGCTTGTCCGATGATTTCCCTTGAATTGGAAATATCTTTGTTAATGATGAAAATCAACCTAGTCTGATTTCCCACGTAGTTTACTCTCTCTTTGCCCTTTAATTTTCACTAGATTAGTATTTAATTTAATACTACTTTGGGCATAGTACTATCTTAACAATATGCAGCCATGCTTTTATACTGCTCTCTATAATTTATTTTACGTACATGTATGAAAATCCCCCCCCCCCCCCAAACCAAAGGAAAAAAAGAACAACAGAGAATCCGTGTACCCAGTACATACTTTACAGAAAAACGCTTTCTTTCAATTTAATGAGACAATAATAAAGTAAACATAAATAATCAGTTTTTAACATATTCCTCTTTATTAAATGTCATTTATTCGTTATTTTTGTAAGGGCGACGACTGGTCGGCTAATTTCCCCAAGCATCATTTGTTGAGAGCGCTTGTAGACAAAGAGCTCGCTTAATTTCAACACTCGAGGATGAGTAGCAAACTATAAGATGCCAAGTGACAAATATGCCGCGTACATAGACTCCTGGGACGTCTCGCGGCTTGAAGTAAGTTGAAGGCTGGTTCCTTGGGGGAAATTTGTGTCTGGGGGTGGGTGGGTGTGGAGGGGAGTACATGGGCGGGAATAGATAGGTGTGGAGGGAGAGATGATAACAAAATGGTAGCTTTTGTATACTGTATAAAGTTTCAAGATTTGGAATGGTCGTGTAGGACCAATTGTGCTGACGTGTCAGATTCCTTGAAAATAAATATTACAAAAAACAGATAGTTGTTTTTCCCCTTTGTTTTCCAGCAATTAGAATCCTACATTTTTAGTAAAAGTAACTATTTTACTGCGACTCGACCCTGAGCCCTGAGGAAAATAACTCCTACAAAAAGCCCCCTTGAGAGTAATGCAGGTGCCGGTAAGGGAGGGGGTGGTATCTGAGAGTAGATTTTTAAAAAAAAAGAAACCTCTTGGGTTCTACTTCATTTTAAGCGTGACAGGGAGAAGTTGTGAGAAGTGGAATTCTCAAGTAACATGCGGCATTGTTGGAGATGGGGGAAACCCCAGAATATGGAGGGGGAAAAACAAAACGAAACAAACAAAAACAAACAAAAAAAGTGATGAGGTTGGCAGACAAAGAGAAATAGTTATCTGTCCCTGACGCTTAACACGTTACACCGTGGATTATTGGGGCTCGTGTTCCACGTACTACCGACAATTGGAACATGGCTTTAAAAAAAGGTAGCAATTCAATATAATCAGGGCATGTGGCGAGGTTAGTCGTTAGTTATTCGGATACAGACATTGATGAGAAAGTCAGGGAAAGGAAAATAATAAAGTTTCGAAAAAACAATTAATATTTTTTTTAAAATTGATCGTTCGCGCACATTATGCATGTAAAGTTGATTTTAAAAAAAAAAAAAAAAATATATAAAAAAAAAAAAGAATTATCGTCAAAATTAATGAGGAAAATTACCACGTGGAGAACTCAATTTTATGATATATATACAATAAATGTATAATAAATACAATGAATAATAAAGTAAAGAAATCCTTTAAAACCATATGTCATATTTCCAAATTAAGATAATCCCGTCTGCTTACATTAAATATGATTGTTTAATTTTTTTAAAATTGAAACTTCACTTTCATGGCTGCAGCCTAGATGTTACGCACTCAAATGGAAGCAGCATGATACTATATTTGAGAGAGACATTGAGAATTCAGTGAAATATTTACACACATAAAGTGATCTCGGAAAAGAAAACATATTATGAACATTCCATTGAAAAATTGTGTAGAACATAGTTCTAGCACAGGGCAGCAACCGAACAACATTGGAGTATATTACAACGATTTGGGGTCAGGAGTCGAAAAGAAGATTGTCAAATCAATGCTTGAAGTTATTTCGGCTTACCATGAATCGGTGTCACCCAGAGTAGTAGCCCTGGAGCTCAACTCATGTCCACCAACCGTCGGAGGAGTACACTACTTATCCAATGCAAAGCATACACGAAGAGGGTATTGATTTCAATCGGATATAGCGAAGAAAATAATATCTATCGGGATTCGTCCACAACAAACAAAAAACAAACAAAAAACAACAAACAAACAATTAATAGTATAAATAATAATAATCTTACACCATTCAGTTATTTTTCCAGGATCCGCCAATGCATGAACAAACAAAAAGAAGGGGAGAAAAAGAAAAGGACACCGCTATTTTAGATACAAGCCGTGTGTGTAACAAGTGAGTGATAGCTCCCATCACTCTGGGCGGCGCTGCGCAATGTCTTCAAAAAGTGTTGTGATTTTTTTTTAAAAAGCCCCCTTCTGGGTGGATCGGTTATGGTTCTGATCAGCTGACGACGATCTTTGTTTTACTTTTCATTCCAAAACAACAAGGACAAATTAATATACTTTTAAATTTAAAAAAAAAAATTATAATAAAATAAAAATTAAAAAAACATTATTAAAAAACGTTATTCGTTTAATTGTAGGAGTGAAGTTAATCTCCATTTCCCAGATCGAGGACTTCAAGACTTCGTCACAATCATTGCAAATGTCTATTTGGCGAGGATAAGTAATGAATCTCTCCATCGCTAGGTATGTTCAGACCTGGGAAGATGTGAAGAAATCTTGAACTTTAGAAAAGGTTAATTATTAGAACAGTTGTTCTCAACCTTCCTAATGCCACGGCCCTTTAATATAGTTCCTCCTGTTGTGGTGACCCCCCAACCATACAATTATCTTCGTTGCTACTTCATAAATATGGATTTTCCGATGGTCTTATTCAACCCCTGTGTAAGGGTCGTTCGATCCCCACAGGTTGAGAGCCGCTGTATTGGAGGATGACTACCAGAATAGAGAAATCTAAGTTCCCTATGTTCGAATAATAACAGAACCCGAGGTGTCTACAGTTTTTATTTAAAGTAATTTTCGTTGTCCCAGTAAATAGTGTGTACACATTAGCCACAGAATAAAGTGGCCGCATAAATATGTTTTAAAATGTTTGTTTATTTTTACATCCAAATGAACGTATCTCTTGAAACCATCAACCGACATCAGAGCCTGGACTATTTATATAAACTTTACACGTTATGTAAATGGTGGACCCCTACACTTGCTACAGTGAGCTCTACGCTCAACAAAGGGTTTTATTTATCTTACAACAGGCTACGTGTAAACAGCCTGGACTCCAATACAACAATCTCAATTTGCCTGGTTTTAAATAACTCAGCTACACGTGCAGGGATCTCAGCTTCCCTGTGGCCTGGCTTAATACACAGGATTTAAGTGTGTCCTCAAAAAGTCCTTTGTAAAACATGTGAAATATAGTAACCACAATATGCACCAGTACAAAGAAAGAGAGCCTGGGGTGAATTCGACTGTGCTAAATCAGAGACGACATGACGTTTTTGTATCGATATAATCATAAAGACATGTTGTCCACTCTCACAGTGCAACGCCTAGGTTTAAAAAGAAAAAGTTATGTGACGACACCGGGCGGTATCGATACTGTGAGACTCGGAGATGGGTATTCGTGCAATGACGGGGCAGAAGCCAGCCTTAGGGTAATTAAAAAAGCTCGTGAAACATCTGGTGAAAATAAATTAGTTGTATATATCCCATATTGTCCATAAATTATATAAGCCACTTTCATTATTATTTTCATTTTTCATGCGTCTAAAAACTATCAAAGAAATATCTTATTGAGAATAGGGGACAGAAGGCTGTGTGTGTGTTCGTGTGTGTGTGTGTGTTGGGAGGAATTGGTGGGGGGGGGGGGTTGGACACATAAAAAAAAGATACATACAATCACAAAAATTGATAATAAAAACGAAGAATCGTGTTGAGTAAATCGAGAAATGCAAGCCACCGATTCACATATTATTATGTGGTCCCTCTCACCATCAACGCTGTCATTGTGCTTTTAATTGGGAGACAAAAAGTGTCCGATCATTACATTGTTGTGATGTCGTTTTGGGAACATCTTGCGAACCACCTGTTTGAACAAACGCGTTTAGAGAGAAGACGAGCAAGAGATGAAACACTTTTATAAAATGATGTCATGAAATATTTGTCCTTGTTTATTTGTAAGCATAACACTTTATATTTATAGAGAACCAACACATACCACAAAATGGTCGTGGTTTATTGGTCCACGGAGGACCACGTGATCTCCTGAAATATTGGGACATGTGTTTAACGTATTATTCGGGCGTAACTTAATATACCGGGAGAGATCCCTTGTACTATGCAAATGGGGGGGGGGGGGGGAAATCCTTTTGCGAAATTTCAGTAGAGACCCCTTGCATTAGGAAAGGAGAAGAACCCTTGTACTATGTCGGAAGGGGACCCGTTGTATTGTACAAGAGAGGTCCCTTGTCCTATGCCAGGAGGGAGCAATGAATAACAATAGTTGTCTACGTTCATTTTTTTTTTCTTAAATGCCTATTACGAAACCGCCACTGCTTGTGTCCCATTAGTATTGGTTTCACTACAGGTCTAATTGGCAACAATTTTGACAGTCCTTTCAATAGCCTCTCCCGTTTTGTGTTTAATTTCCGCTCTGCAAGCATATGCCGCGTGGAAAAAAAACAATAAAACCATTGCAAAAGATGTTGAAAAAAAAACTATCAGATTTCATCGCTTAATCGACGTTATTTCCTGTCACGTTTGTAGTTATCTATTAATTATTTTTTAAAAGCATTCACTGAACTATAGCGCCACGTAATTTAATACGGACCCACCAATAACTTGAAGGTTTAAAAATGAACGGATTTGAGAATTAGGAGACCTTTGGTCCATTTAAACGTATATTGGAAGTTCGAAAACCTAGACGTAAGTTTGAAATTCGAGCATTTTCACCAACGCTGGAACTTCTGGACGTTTGAGCACTATGACGTATTCTGAAAGTTAGAGCACTTTGACCTATTCTGGAAATTTGAGCACAATGACCTATTCTGGAAATTTGAGCACTATGGCCTATTCTGGAAGTTAGAGCACTATGATCTATTCTGGAACTTCTGGAAGTTGGAGCACTATGGCCTATTCTGGAAGTTGGAGCACTATGACCTATTCTGGAAATTAGAACACTGTGACCTATTCTGGAAGTTAGAGCACTGTGACCTATTCTGGAAGTTAGAGCACTATGATCTATTCTGGAACTTCTGGAAGTTGGAGCACTATGACCTATTCTGGAAGTTAGAGCACTGTTACCTATTCTGGGACTTCTGGAAGTTAGAGCACTATGACCTTTTCTGGAATTTAGAGCACTGTGACCTATTCTGGAAGTTAGAGCACTATGATCTATTCTGGAACTTCGGGAAGTTAGAGCACTATGACCTATTCTGAAACTACAGATGCATGTATACAAAAACATAAGTCATGTCACAATAGTATCTAGGTAGTTGTGACTTTAAGAAGTAAACGTAGACTGCACCTCATGTGGCTTACAGATACAATTACTGCAAGGGTAATGGTTTTTTGGATCCCTCAGAATTTAGAATTAGCATGTAGTTAATTTTTATTCCAAATACGCAGATCCCCAATCTGTCTTCATCTCTTATTTTTACTATACTATTTGATACATTTTCTTTAGCACAAAATGTAAGTTTTTTGTATGGTGTCAAACTATTTGAAATAACAAAAGAAAATAATAATAAATCGAAACGTTTGAAGGATGAAGCTTTCAAGTAATACAAGAAATAAAAGTGATGTTTAAAAGTTGTAGCCGATGTCTAAATCAAATCACCCCCGCTTGAGTTGAAATTTTTGTAGAACACAATTAAAGCACATAATGAACGGTGAACTAAAGGATTGTGATGAGATTAGTCGTAGGTTGTTTTTTTTTTTAATTATTATTATTTTTAAAGACCACATTTTGAAAGTTATTATAGGGAGTTGAACCACTGTCAGGAACGACGCCCATGTAACTCGAACCGCTCCTGTTACCCGTCTGAGGAACAATGTTACTGAAGCGAATGTAAAATATCTAACGTCACGGGTTTTTTTGTTTTTTTTTAAATGTGGGGGAAAACCCCTGAACGTCTAGTTTGTGTCCCACCACCACCCCCCTTCTCCACCCCCCCCCCCCCTTTGTCCTTGCACTTTATTAATTTGTTACAATGAAAACAATTCGTTCTGAATTTTCACTCAATACTCTTTTTCAATCTTTTCACTAATACGATAATTATGTTTTTAAAAAGATAATATTCTACTAATGCACAACCAGTGGCTACAGAAACGATTACGGAATAAAATTACAGGAATCCACATTGTTCATTAGCCTAACTTCTCTTATTGTTACCCCCCCCCCCCCCCCCCCCCCCGCTTTTTTTTCAACTTAAAAAAAAACCAACCTAAATCAATGATGTAATTCTCACAAATATCAATATAGCATATGTTACTTGTAGAAAACATCTACGACTCTAACATTGGCGTTGTGAAGAAGTTTTTTTTTATAGAGAATTCAATCACAACTCCAGCTTGGGAACGGGGTCAACAATTCAAACTGGTTCACTATACAAGTTCAACAAACAGAACGTTTTAAACAACAAATTTCAAAAATATTTCCACAAATAAGCACCCGCCCCCCCCCCCTTCCGCCCACGCCAAAAAAAACTAAAGCACACACACACACCCATCCAAACACACGCACAAAACTTAAAACACAGCGACCCTCCCCCCCCCCCCTTTTTTTCCCCCGCGTACCATTATCAGCATTTTACCGTCCCAGTCATCAGCATCAGATCGATGACTACCCCTGGCCACAAAAAAATGACCTTCGGCCCATTCAGTGCCAGCCAGGCAATATTTTCTCAGTTATTGCCCCTGGCATCGTCCAGTGAACAAGGAGTATATTATATGAGCTTTAAATAACTGTGGAAAAGACGGGTCAGAGAGAAGGGGGAGGGGGGAAGAGGGCGGTTTGGTCAAAGAATGACCGCTTGACCATTGTGTTATAAGAAATGTAATGTATTCTACTGGACGAATCTAGCGTCGTGGAGAGGTTCTGGGATAACACGCTATGTTTTCACTGTGTGAATTGATCCTCGCTAAAGAGTCCGAGTGGTCTTGCACTGAGAGTGGACAGTGTGTCTCCCACTAAGTTTATACACGAACAAAACTACATAATTTCAGTTTATCACAAAAACCCTTAAGAGGGGGGGGGGGGGGGGGGGTCATCGCTCTGATTATTTCGTTTGTGTTTTATTTGAAAGAAACTCTGGGTTTCACAAATAACTTAGACACATCATTTGTTAAGTAAAACTAAATGATTATTTTTATTTTGGTTAGCTAAAGAACAAGTTTAGATATATATTAATATGATGTTTAATTGAATGAGAAAGAAGGCTTTAAAATAGTTAATTGATTACCATTGCGGTCTACTTTAAGTCTTAAGTGGTTTTAATTTGAGATGACTCTTATGAATTTTAAAATCTAGGGGGGTGCCCGTGGATTGGTAGTTAATTTTTTTTTTTTTGTTACATGTTCTCGCGACCGTCATGAAATATGCAAGTGCAAGAGGAACGCTCATTTATAGGGAAACTCGGTTATGGGGGACAAAATCATGGATAGGGAACCTCGGTGATGGGTAGACACTCATTTATTGGGAAACTCCTTTATTTAAAGGGAAACATTTTTTTCTGTGTGAGGGGGGTGGGGCATTAATTCCTATGGATACTAATTAAAGAGGAAAAAACCTTCATGGAACACCGTTATAAAGAAACTAATTAAGGGGACACTCATGTATAGGACCTACTTTATAGGTAAACTTATTTATTGAGAAGGGAGACACATTTAAAGGGAAACTCATCAATTGGGGGGGGGGGGAATATTTAAGTGGACACGCATTTATGGGGACACCGATTTAATCACACACTCCACAATAATTGATAGAAAAATATTGCATCTATTCGTATGTGTATAGATTTTCACCCACATTAAATTAAACAAAAGTTTATGGTGATTAAATGAATTTTGTGGTTTGTAAAATTTAGGTTCCAATCAATGCAATCAGATGTAAATTGGGAGAAGAATTTTTTTTTTAATATAAAAATTATTACTTAAATCTTTTATTAACCTCGGTGATAAAGTCAAGCGATTGAATAATCGAGTAATAGCTTTAGAACTGATTAAATCTGAATGCATTATGTTTGGTGACCTATGTAAGAAAAAGTTTGTGTCGGGTATTTGTACAGAATTTTTTTTTTTTTTAAATTCAGTTTCATTTGACTGGAATTTTTCTTTTTGTTGTTGATGCAATTCATTTTATTACATTCGTGTCTGTCAAACCTAGGGTTGAAGGTCATTTCTATATTTCTTTCTCTCTGTTTTTTTTTTCTTTTTGAATCCATGCATGTATATGTGGGAACTCGAATTTAATGCGAGGTTTATTCAGTGTCCAAACCTTCCCAAAAGTCGTTGCTTTCAGATGAATGGTCAGGACGTGCTTTAGATCGACTGTAATAAGATGAGAAATGGTACTTATTTATCACTTTTTTGTTTATTCAAAGACCTGCTCTGTGAAGCAGTGTTATCTAAGTGCCCCCAGGTATCTCTGGGGACCTTTTTTGCCTGGCAATCGTAGAGGAAATAACATTGACTGTGCTACATCAACCCAGATACCAAAACAGTTATTCCATTTTATGCCGTTCTCAACCAAGAAACAAAATAACCATTGTATTAAAAATGAACCATGGGTGTGACATTTCCAGGTATGGGGTTGCATTGGGATTCGGATTGAAATAGTAAAACTGGCCAGCAGAGTAACCAAATAAGGCTTTCTAATACCTTTGCATTGGTTTGATCATGCTATAAGCATATTTAAAGAGTAAACGTTTCAAGGCCCCCCCCCCCCCCCCATTTTCCCCACTTGAACAAATACGCGCCCTACTACTGGGATCGCGACCCGACGGTTAGCGAAACGCACTGTCTTTTGCGATTAAACCGAATCAGCTCAAAAATGACGTCAACAGATATAGTTTAATTAGCCAGGAAAGCATTTAAAAAGATATTTCCCCATGTTTACAACCGTGCAAAACATGTGAATTCTTCATATCAACCCAGCCATAAACAATAGCGAATTATGTACCCGCGACTTTTTTATGCCACTTCTTGACCCGCCATGTTTTGTGTCCGCAGACGATGAATATGGCGACCAACACAAAGTGAACGGCACGGTCTCACTTTGAGCATTCATCAAACTCCTCCAAGACGAGAAAGGGGAGGGCAGTCGAGGCAGCACTACACGGGGCAGTTCAAAGGATTTTCGTCAGTTTAGAGAGTAGCGTCTTCAATCTCTATCACCTCGACAGCGGATTGAAAATGACCCTTTGTCCCGGGCAATCTGCTTACGGCGCGGGGAAAATTAGCGCCCGATCCCAGTAAGAATGCGAAAACGGCTCAGGCCCGGGAGGGGGGAGTGGGGTTGTCGCGGGGTGTCATGGCTGTAAGACGCTCTTAACTTTCCAACCAGGGCAGGCCGCGGCGGATGGCGATGCCAATCAGCTTTGCTGGTCTAGCTAAGAGACCACAGGACTCCAACAGCCATCAAAGCCAATTCCGTCATTGATTGGCGATATAATAAAGCTTTAAATTTTCAACTTGTCGGGAGCAGGATTGGCACTCCCCTACCCCCACCTCCCTCCACCCCCACCCCAACCCTCACCTCGAACACACCGCAAATAATGATATTAATAATCAGGTGACGGAGTTCGCTATCATCGGATTTCGGGCAACGTGCTCTAGACAAACAGATTGGTTTGAATTAGTCATTGTCGAGACTGAAAAGAGCCGAATAGCAAGTTGACGGACTGTTTTAATACCGAGGCTCGGGAGAGATGAAAAAGAGGCTCGAAAACAACTTTGTCTTATCGGGAAAATTTAATCGATTTGCAGAACCAATCACGTTAAATAGATTTTAATTTCGTTAGAGTCTGGAACAACAGCATGGGATTACACCACATAAAGTAAAATGTAAGCTGTAATAATTCTCCCCACGCAAGTAATTTGCAGTTGTGGAGTATTACAGTTTATGAACAATTTATTAAGCTTGTTTTTATTTAGTTTCTGGAACGACAGAGGTAAAAGTTGATCACGTTTTATAACTAATTTTAAAAATAATAATAATTAAAAAACACATGGATGGATTCGATGGAGGCATGGCATTTTCATGAAATGACAAGACCAAAGGATCGAAGCTTGCGTTATCTTTTGATTGAAAACGTTTTAATTAGTCTGTTGTTGTTTTTTTAAATGAAGTTAGGGGGGGGGGGGTGTTCCTACTCATGAATGAAAAGCGCGAGCTTTCTAAAAAAACAAACAGATGCTTGTAGAAACTTTAGATACAATGAACAGCCCCCGCCCCCCCCCCCCCCCCCCAAACCACACACATACAATCGGCTTGCTGCATATGGTTGATGTAAAAACCAATAATTGATATGAAGCACTGGCGTCATTGGATGTCTGAGATTTACTGACTTCTAAATCGTTATTAAAAATGTAATGGATTATTCGAAGCGTGATGGTTCGATTTAAAACTGATTATTGCCAATATTGAGCCCACGATTAATGAATGAATAATATTAGACGAATTGTACTTACATTTAATGCAACTTTACTTACTTTTATTAAATTCTGATTCGGCATATGAGTTCATTTTAAAAGATTTCATTAAAACACAATATTTAATAATATTTTTTGTGCAACAATAATTGACTCTTTTTTTTAAATGGCAGAAACGGACTTAATAATAAAGTGATTAACTATATTTTTGAATCCTTAATATTAATTCGCTTTTATTCGTGGCTAGCTGGCAAAGTCTTCGGGCGGCTAATTGACCCACTTCCCGTCAACCTATCGAGCTGAAACATGGCACATAGACTCGTTGCCGATGACAACACATTCTATCAAAATTTCAGCCCCCACAACCCCACCCCACAAAAATCAGGTTTTCCTGCTTTTCAAGGAAATATGATGGCACTGATTTCAGTGCGTTTGGTACGTAATATTTTCTATTGTTTTTTTCTGAAAAAGCTGGTGACGTATATCTGCGATATAAACGCGGGTGGGTCATTAGAATATTAATATAGTTTAGGGGCATGAAAAACGTGTGCGTGGAGCACTAATTGGGATTCTTTTACAGTGCTTTACTTGTGTGCATGTTTTATCAAATTTTCAGCCCCACCCCGATTGCTCGATACAACATTTTATATAAGATTTATACCGAAAACTTTGTTGTTAGGGTTTGTTTAATTGGTTAGAAGGCGTAATTGCTCTAATCGGAACTGTGTTTCACAATTCCGATTAATCAAAGTGGAGGTGCGAAACAGTGAAGACCCTGTTCGTCACAATACAGATAGCAACAATCCAATATGTATGTCGTCGCTTGTCTACATAAAATGGTATACCAACTAGACTTGTAATTTTAAGGAATGTATAGAGAGAGAAAATGTTGTCGAACCGGGCTGTCACGCTTAGAAATTGGTTTAATCCTGTTCAGCCTTATAGTCCCCCTTAAAACATGTTCCAGTACCTGAACAGTAACCGCACGGGTGGTTACAGAAAATGGATATTTTGGACATGTTAATATAAAATAAAAAAAAGAAAGAAAACCCGAGCTCCGAATCCACGAGTCCATTAACTAACAGATCTCGTCATGCGTTGCTCGCTGTACATCCCAGGTAATGTTTACTGAAACAAAAATGTTTACAATATCCAGTCTTTGGGGACACACTTCCACTGAACAATAAAACGGAAATCTTTAACAATATCAGCTTTGGACAGGTAGTCCTGTAAAATGATCTCAACTCGAGACATTTGAACTGAAACCCGTTATCTTGAATACAACCGGGTTTAGTTCTTTGAAAGCATTTTTCTTTTCTTCTTTCCCCCCGATCTAGTAGACTTTTTTTTTTCAGATCAAGCAGCGGCGATCCCTTACTTTTATTGGAACAGGACCTGGTCGGGGAGACGGACTCCATTGATTGCCAACACCGGGTCATAAAATTATAGCCGAGCTAAACATTACATTAGAGAGAAGGTCATTTCAAGTTTATGGCAATCGATCCCCCCCCCACCCCGGTGTTATTAAAACTTGATTGCAGTCAAGCAGCCGTTTGAAGCAGACGGCAGCCATGCAACTACCAGGTTACTCAGAGTTTCAACCCCCCCCCCAACTCCTTATATATATATATATAAATAGATATCTTGGTTTCACTCTTGACAGAGCCCATGAACCAACTGACCAAGGTATGCTGGCCATGACAGAAATGGTGAGTGGACCTTGAATCAAAAAAAAAAAAAAAGGTCTGTGGAATGGGGGTAGGGAAGGGGTGTTAAATTAAGGACACCATATGTGCCCTTATCTCGAAAACATGTTTCTGACGTCAACATTTTATTATCGTCAAGAAGAAGTTAGTTAACTATAGAAATATGATATTGATATGTCATAACATCTTCCATTTCGAAATTTTCTTTTTGAATTTTAAAACCAGAGAAATGTGTCGGCTCAGACTCATTCAAAGAGGTTTAACGAGAGATCTGTTTTTCAGACTCCTTCAAAGAGGTTTAACGAGAGATCTGGTTTTCAGACTCCTTCAAAGAGGTTTAACGAGAGATCTGGTTTTCAGACTCCTTCAAAGAGGTTTAACGAGAGATCTGGTTTTCAGACTCCTTCAAAGAGGTTTAACGAGAGATCTGGTTTTCAGACTCCTTCAAAGAGGTTTAACGAGAGATCTGGTTTCAGAACTTGGATAAATGACTCATGAGCAGGACTTATCGTGTTGCATGTAAGGTCTCAGAAGCAACCGTTTAGCCTCAATCTTTAATTCGCTCCAATTTTCTGGCGACTCTCAGAAACCATAGCATAGCTCGAACTGTTTTTAAAACAGTCCTTACACACCCCACCCCACTCCCGCACCGTAAAACAACAACAAAAGGCTCTATATAGTTCCATGACCAGTCAGAGTCTGGTCATGATTAGTGAGATAAACCCGGGCATGAGATCGCAAGACCTAGGTCGGCTTTTCTGGACCGGCTAGACCAGGGGAAGAACTGCTCCTCCACCACAGCATCCCACCTTTTCGTACCCGCCCACTACAGTTTGTACCCCCTCGAAGTGCCAGGGATCACGGAGTGGAATCAAATAGGTTTCAATTTAACACGGGCACCCTTCCCTGGGCGCTGGTTCGAGTTTACAACAAACACCGTAAAGATGTTTACAGCACACGTTGTAAAGATGCCACGGCGTTTAGCTCTGCCGGTGAGGACGTCATGCTCACGGCACGTGCTGTTGTAGAAATGGCACTTTCCTCTGCCGACTTCAACGGGGGTACTGAGACGACCGCCGGTACATTTCAAAAAAGCGTAAACACGATGCAGGCTCACATTGTGAGATAGATCACACGCTTTTTTAGGGTTAGATTGAATGGCGAATTCGGTACCTAGTCGGCAATAGTGGTTTCACAGTGAAGTGGTTTTCTGGTAGATAAATGACACACAAACAATTTGTGTAATATAACACTATAGGTTCAACTTTAATTATCATTACACGGAATACAAAATGTTTCGGCAAATGCTTTATTCAATACAACTCTTTTAATTACTTAATTTGTTTAGTGGTAGTAGTATTTCATGTTATTTCTCGCAGATAGCCTTACAGAAAATTAACATTTCAAAACATCACCTGTTACCCTGGAATAAGATTAGTTTAAGCAAACGATGGACCAATGCCTAATTACAATCTAACGCCCATAGATTTCAAATTTTTTTTGTCGGTATTCATTATCGGCGAACTTGAACATTAAAAAGACATGGCGTAATAAGTAAGAGGTGGTTTCTAAGCCATTAGTTTTCATTATTTTTCTACGATTACAAATCTCTGACTGAATATACAATAAAACGTTAAGCTAATGACACTCGGTTAAAATGAAATCGTTCCAGGCCAAAAGATCATTCTAACTAAATTGACAAGTTTCAAATTACATAGTCAGTACAGGAATTGAGCTGCACTATTATTTACGATGATTTTATTTATTTTATTGACATAACCAGTAACTGTCATCACGGGGGGGGGGGGGGGGGGGGGCTACAAAATTCCATTTTAAGTCAAGACCTTAACCGTCGCGGATAAATCTTAAATCCAGAAACAATTCGCCAATATATTTTATGTTAAGGTCCCTTTGTTAGTTAATTTTAGGACTACGCCTCAAATTAAAAACCCTTTTACCCCTATCCCTAACCCCGCTGTCATTCCGAAATGTCCCGTAACTAGTCCTTAAATAAAGTTTGTATTTACCCGCACGAAAGGACACCACTCCAATTGAAATCAGCTAACAAAAGATCAATTTTTCAATATAGCACATGAGGGGAATCTTGGCTATTGGTTTATTTTTTAACACGAAAACTCACTCTAGGCCTGTCACAGACACAGCCTGCTCACTTCGACGTCGAGTGTGGGTCGTTTTTTTAACAAATATTCTGGATATATATTAATTAAACTGACCAATGATGTCGAAAACTGATTCAATTGTAACTTTACTTTTCCCAATATTTTAAACTCTGGTGGCCAAAAAAATTTCCTTAATATATTCGAAATGAACTGAAGAACATCGACAGGTTGGAGGCGGTCCAGCGACGGGCAGCACGCTTTGTTCTGAACCGCTACAGAAACACCTCTAGTGTTGGCAGCATGCTGGAAACACTGGGCTGGTCACCGTTGGAAGAACGACCACGACTATCTAGGCTCTCCATGTTGTACAAGATCAAAAATGGGCTGGTCCAATACTCCAATTTTAAACAGAAACTCGTCCATCTCCCCCTAGACAGCGAAGAGGCCACGACAAGCAGTTCCGACTTATAAAAACAAGAACTCAGTACAGGAGCTCCTCATTCCTGCCAAAGTCAATAAGGGACTGGAACAAGCTTCCAAAAGCAACAGTTGAGGCGACTACACTTGACACATTTGCGTCTTTTGCCTCCTGTCTTCCAACCCCCAGTTCATAACACCATTGCTGAGTTACCCTTGAAACCAGTGAATTATCCCCTTCAAAACCACGCACAATTACATCGCGAACCTCTCTGAAACATAAGAGCCAGAATGATCAATTCATTGATCGTGGGCCCTGAAAATATAGAAAAAGAAGCATTGCTTGAATATTTTTTTTAATGAAATGCTTTAACGATAGCAACAATCAGTGCTAGGATCTATGACTGCTATCAGCAGTAGAGGTTTTTGAATCAGAATGACATTTCTTGTCGTTCAAGATATTCTAGATTTTGTTTTAAAATATATTAGTTAAATTCTCTGTTTCATATTCTGTAAAACAGTCAAGGTTAAAGGTATAAATAGGATTCGATAAGTGTAATTTGACTGAATTGAATGACGCAATTAATTTGGCAACAATACAGCAGCAGTTAACACGTTCAATGTCAGGATCGAGGCCATAACATTCTGGGCGCCTCGATACCACAGATCCACATTGTTCGTTTCAAAGTCAAATACTTTGCTTCAAGAAATTACCCGATTACGTTACCTCTACTAATACTAGGTTACTGTTTGCGGTCTATGGCCGCGGGACAGACTTGACAACAGCTATTTCAGTTACACTCTTCGGTGTCTTCAGTTCAAAGGAACATTGAAATATTTATAAAATTTTTGTTTTGAATAAAAAAATATAATAATAATGATTTTGACGATCATTAAAGATTACAAATGTCCAGCAAGAATAAATTGTGTACCGTATCAAATATTAACTCTACCAAAATATAGACAGACATTGTCGATTCCAAGTTAAATTGAAGATTTCATGATTTTACATCTAAAGTTGAAAACCAGTCGCTAAAGAAGCGCTTTTGGTGTCAACTCCTTTTGCTTTGAATATTTGATCGGAACTCCCTCCGACAACATTAATTTATAATGCGTCCTAATTTCATTTTACATTTACTCATAACATTAAACACCACCAAAGTGTTTCCATTCATCATAAGTCTTGAACTATATTTTTGAAACCAGGACTGGCAACGTCATACCATTTAAGGGAAAAAGGAGAGGGTAACGGGGCAGCGGTATGGGTAGTTTTTATTCGAGCCCCTCTTTTCTGGAAACGCAGTCAAGATGTAAGACAAGCTTAAACTTATGTAAAAACTCAGAAAATAATGATTTTTCGACACGTACATAACTTCGTTAGTTCCGGTGGTACCTAACTTCGTTAGTTCCGGTGGTACCTAACTTCTTTAGTACCGGTAGTACCTAACTTCTTTAGTACCGGTAGTACCTAGCTTCTTTAGTACCGGTAGTACCTAACTTCTTTAGTACCGGTAGTAACTAGCTTCTTTAGTACCGGTAGAACCTAACTTCTTTAGTACCGGTAGTACCAAACTTCGTTAGTACCGGTATTAATGTTATTCCATTGAGCTCTCGGTGTTTGCATGGACTTGTAACGAATTTAAACGCTATCACTATCAGTTTCAGTCTCACAAAAAGAAAAAAACAGATAATTACCAGAGGTTTAGAAACATCAACAAAACTTCTCCGGTGACACTAACGATGGAAGAAGAGCAACTTTGTCAAATTAACGCGTGCCAGAAAATAACGGGACGGAGACCGGATTTAAAATGTTTAAAAAAAATTTTAAAATAAATTAATCATAGTAGATGTATGAAAGTGTTATTTGTTATTTTCAGTCCTTTTCGATTCTTACGAACGTGTGTATTAACAGTGTTTGGTGAAAACAAGGAGATATAATCAAAATAAACTAAGTCCTTTTCCACTAAAAAACCTTTCCGGCATGCCCCAGCTCGCCCCTCAAAAGACTGGGTAAGAGATAAGGAGCTTCATGTCAAAAGTCGATTTAACGTCTTGTAGAGATCCCAAAATGTCTCGGAGATATGACGGAGTAGCTATCAAAGTGTTTTTCAAATCATAATAAATCACATTTTAAACAGAGGCGTAACACAACGGCCCGATGGAAACCAGGAGTGTCTCAAAGGCCCATAAAAAAAGACCAGAAGAAATATCCCAAAAAATAGTCTCAATGTCCACACCCCTACCCCCAATTGATGCTAGCACGGTATGTTTGTCTCTGAATTTCTAGCTAAACCAAAATAATAATTTTAAAACATATATTTCATTACAGGCGCTTTATGGTGGGAATATTTATTTTACTTTTTACTTCAATTTTATTAATTCGTAAACATAAAGATTTGCAATGCACTACACATTTAGATTAGTCAACAAATTTTTAAAAATAAATACATAAATAACTCATCAGGGTAAACCAGCTTTAAAAATGTTTGATACAGACCAAGCACTCGAAATTTAAGTTTAAACAAAAAACGTATATAATCATCCCCAAAAATGAGTGGTCAAAGATCATTTAAAACAAAGCAACACTGACACGTCAAAGACTGACTGGGGCAAAAAATGGAGGGGGTGGGGGCATGGAAACCGCTCTTCAAACAGGGGAGACAACTAATGCTAAAGATGATCCCTGGACAGGATCCAGTCAATATTTTAGTCAGAAAATTGGGGGTATCACATTTCAGGAATTTAAAATAAAATAAAAATAGAAAAGAAGGGGAGAAAAAAACAGCGCTTCATGTGCCCCTCGACGCAAAGAGTTCTTTTTTTTTCCTTCTTTTCTCAGTCGATTATAGCAGAAATTTATTGATTTCTGCCTGCTTAAAGAACTCAAAAATTCATAGCTAGCTCCCAGCTCAGGCCATTGTAGTGGCCAATTAACGTTGAAGCTATTTAAACAGACACCAGTGCGGGGATTTTAAAGGGCCATTCAGTGTTGTACAGCGTACATAGATAGCCCCGGCTCTCAGCCGATCGGTTGGAGGACAAAGGAGATGATGCACGCAACAAAAATTTGGCCGTGATCACAACGCGAGTAGTGTCTATAAAGCATAACCAATACAGTACTGTAGTCGTGTACTTTTGTATATGACTGCATGGAAATATGCTTGAATAAAAAACTGAAAGCTGTTTTACAATTACTGAAATCACTTCCCCGTAACTCATTCCATCTAAAATCTTCTTACCGGACCGACATCTCTTGTTTTAGATAATAAAATGTTCTTGTGTGTTTGGTTCTTTGTATCCCTCACATTCTCTCTTATCTCTCCATCCTCCGATATCTACCATTCCATGCCTTTCCTCCCATTCCCTCAATCACACTCTTTCATTTCCATCCCTCTCGTTTATCTTTATTCTCTAAATGTTTAACATACGCTGTCTTCTTTTCTTTTCTTTACTTCCTCTTCTTCTCCCAATCTTTTCTAATCCGTCATTTTTCATATCTTGTGATAGTGTCATCCCTGTTGTCAAGTTTTAAGTGTGCAGCGATTTAAAAAAAAAAAACATTTTGCATTTTACCACTTCGCCTATTCCGATTCCCAATATTAGGGTTCAGAGACTTTGCACTATCTAAGTATCTAATGACGCATTCGCTTTTTTTTTATGGCATCCGTCCGTTACAATGTGACGTTGGTGTAGACTTCGCAGGACGAAATCACAAGACCTGGGTTCTTTAGAAGGATAAGCTGTTTCCTTAAACAAAAAATCGCCTCTCTCCACTCATCTGGATATCCCAAGGAAACACCATATATGGATGATACAGCTTGGCACCAGTGGCATCGCAAGATTTTTCATTGTATTAATGTATCAGCCTACGGGACTCCTCCGCTTTAGTGAGAGAGAATATACACATAGACATATCGTGATCACGTGAATTCAGGGGTGATATCAATTATTTATTCAATAGCAGTACAATACAATGAAAGAAGCATTTAACACGACACATTTTTTTAAAGAAAAAAATATATTAATTTGTAAAGCTGCTTTTGGAAAGCTGCCCCTCGAAGACCTCTGTCCTATACCGGTACCCGGAGTCTTGAGAACAAGTATTACCACTGCCTCGCAATTAACCACACCCACCAACGTGAAAAGAGGAACATTGAAAAGAGACAAAGCCCTTGTGGTGTCAAAATCAGTGTCTCGCTCTAGGCAATCAGCACAATATGGCGCGGCAGTAACACGACGCCAACAACAGCAAGTGGTGAAATCAAAGCCGGGGCCGGCCGGCAGTCGGGACAAGGGCGACAGAATGGAGCTGTCCGGAGAAGACAAGGCAGCTGACGGCACGCCGTGAAACTGGAGACCCGACGACACGGCATTTTCCAGCCAAGGTGGTTTCAGATCGGCCGCTAAAACTTCTATACCTGGCAGATTACTCATCAAGCGATACTGTTAAATCCTTAAACAAGCCCCTGATTAACTGCCTTTGTCTCCGTACTCCGTGGCCATTTCTCATAGGCTTGGTTACTGTCTCGTTGTGTTAGAAATGTCTTGGGACGAAGTCAATACTGTCGATGGCCCTCCGAGCTTATATGGAGGAAGATGCAAGCAGATGGTGTTAGGAGGATGAATCATTGAAAGGCAAAATTATTCATTCAGGGCCCCTAGGCCGAAAGCGAGCTGTATGGCCGAGAAATATTCTGGTGGGTGATTTAAGAAGAATAAATATTGAAAAACATTTATTTTTTATCAGTACCATATTAAAGTAGCATACGTCCACGTGCTCTGTTTCGTCAAATGTAGTTATTTACTTCAGCCTTCAATGTTACAGCATTCGAAATCTATACAGGCGTCCTTAACCTTATTTTAAGCCATGCACCTAATGAGCTGTCTGAGAATTTTTAAACACATGATACATTTGTTATGAACGGAAAGACCACTAGATCAAACATTAAAACGGGTAGGTCTATGAAATCTACCCGTTGATTGAGAGCACGCGATATACCTATCAGGGGCACGGCCCTTTTAATAATTATTCTTGCTTGTTTATTTAAAAAAAATAATAATAAATTCAAATGATAGTTGATGATAGTATCAACGTTAACTATATAATATCTGAGACTGAAAATCCCATGATCATTTTTAGGTAGGTTTATTTAATTTTCTTTCAGGATAGATGAGTCCCATTTGAACAAGGTGTAGTGACGCGTTTAAGTAAAAAACAAAATGTTCCATATAAAAAAATTAACACGTTTTTTTCTTCTTTAAATTTCAAAAAGCATTGCTATTCCAACTTTTATTTAGAGCAGTATATAAGCACGCGGCCCGAACAGCTGATCTTTTGTTTCTCAAACAGGCATATGTGTCAATTGAGTTTGACAAGACCCGGGCCCCGAGGGTAAACATTTAGAAACGACGCAGAGAACGGCTCACTCAAATATTCTTACTTTAAGGCAGTGCTGCAAGAAATGCACACATGGAAGCAGTGCTCCCATGCACGAAGTACTCTCACGGAGGAAGTGCTCACATGGTATAGCGGCTCATACTAAAGGCATGCATGGCATAAATATGGAAGCAAACATTTCACTTCTTTACAGATTTTTTAACCAAATAAATAATTCAATTTAAATAAGTAATATTCGCAAATTTAGAAATTATAAATAAGCCTTTGAGATCCACTGCAAAACAGCCTTTTTAAAAAAAAAAAAAAAGAATTAGTGGAGCTGGCGTCATGGTGAGGTATCTTGCTTGAGAAAGACAAACGGCTGTTGTTTAAGAGAAGTATGTGCAGAGGTCAAAGTCAGCTTGCGTAACAGGGTGTGTAATTCATATTGAATGCCAGTTTCAACTCCTCCCGTCGCAATTTAAATAATAATTTAAAAAGAACACATTCGATGTCGTGGGGTGTGAAAACCCATTCAGTGCTAAAAAAGTAATTTAATACAAATGTGGCGACCACGCCCTTCTAAAAACTATCGCGTACGGCGCTTGCTGTAATTAGTCGTATAGCTCCCAGACCAAAAACATATCAAAGTTTCCAACAGCAATCCTTAGCTCTGACCTTTCTTTGCAACACGCCTGGCACATGTGGCAGAATTTTAAATCTATATACCAAATACTCTTAAGATAGAGGTTCCCAAACTGCAACTGAGTGTAAAAGGGGACGGGGGGGAGACTATAAAAGGGCGCGAAATTGTTTATCTTTATACATGCTTGCTTATAATAAAAAACAATCATTCTTTAGGTATGAATAAATGGCTCTGACGTTGTGTTCAATAGGCGGGTGATATAGAATGCCCAGTTCTTGGACTCATTGGGATTCTTCAAAACACCGGCATTGAGTTAAGTAAATAAATGTGTCAAACAACTTCAGAAATGAGAAGTACTGCCGCAGAAAAGGCTGAGTTAAGCTGCCACAACCTATGAACGGGACCTGCAATTTGAAATTTATTTTTCAAAGCCCTGTATGGTGGGCTATTACTTGTACGTATGTATTATGTTATTTTATGTATGAATACAAACGGTCCGGGGTAAGTTAGAAAAAGAGAAAACCAACATTTCTTGTTCCCAACCTCAAGTCTTTTTTTTCCAAAGATTAAAATACAACCACTAAGTTTTAAACACAGGATTTAAGTTAGAAAAAGAGCGGGAGAAAGAATTTGAAGAGGGGATGAAAAATCAAAGAACAGCAAAATGGAAAGAACAAATCAATATAAACGAAATATAGTTCTTTTGGCGCGAATATATCAAAAGTTTCACACGCTTTGCAACGCGCGACTACTACAAATTTAATTGTTTTCCCTCCCGTTTTGGTTTCTTGGGTATTAATTGATTTTTTTCTTATATTTCAGATCACTCGTGCCTCATAAAGGGTTTTCTTCAATGGAGTGCATCCACCTTTAGTTTTTTTTAAAGCTTCACTAATTATGAGGTCACCGTTTGATTTGGTAGCACTACGTTTTTTGATAAGTTGTTGAAGCTCCTAAATTACCGGTAATTCAGTGGGGTAATGTAATAGATAACACATTCACTTGACTTATTTGATGGGAGTTCCACGCCTATAACGAATATCGGAGTGAAGCAACGAATTATTATACAAATAGGATGAGCTTCTGCCAAATAAGGCGTTTAGCAGTTGGATGCGCTCTATTGAGTTCTACCAATTATGCAATACACGAGTGCTATTGACTGTTTTATTGAGAACCATTGAGGAAAGACCTTTTTAAGCCGAAGAGAATTCCATGATGAAAGGATGGGGAAACCCGTTGATATGAGCAGGCTACACTTGAAACAGTCTGAGGGATTAGACTGGCGAATCTCTCCCTGTGATACTGTTGTTTGCGTTTAATGCCGGATAAATATTAGAAGGAGCCCCCGACATCTTAATATGCACGCACAATTACAAACTTCACGCGATGTTAGCACGTTGGTTCAGGTGAGTAAAGGGGGTCACGTGACTGGGAAAAAAAAAGTTTATACTTGGACATTTATACGATTTGTGTAGATCCGGATAGATGTGGGTAGGGCGTTTATCAAGATATGTTTCAACATTTCGATCGCTTGTATGAGCAGCAGGATAAAATAAACAGTTAAACATTGAGGCGACAAATGTGGCTGGTGTCACCATATGGAACGCGTTACTTAGGGTAAATAAGGAAAACGTTGTGAGACCAAACGTAACAAACATAATGTGAATGTTAACCAGAGACAAACACTGTGTCAATGGCACACTTTCCTACAAGCCCTAACTTCATATATAGTATAGTTAAGGTATGCGAGCATGTCGAATAATGCAAAAAAAGTCTGTCCACATGTAAAATAATGCCATAAGTCTGTCCTCTTGCGGAATAAAACAAAAAATTCTGCCCTCATGCCATATATAGCCAGTTGTATGTCCGAATGGCGAATATAGTCAGTATCAGTCTCCAGAAAATTGACACTCCCCCCCCCCCCCAAAAATACACACACACAGCCATAGTTTCTCGTCAACCGGTCAAGCCTAACGCTCTTCCCCTCCTCTCTTTGTGTGGTCTCCCCTTTCAAGCTCAATGTAAGTATTACGGGATACATGTCAAGCTTTTCAACGAGCCACATGCAGATCAGAACTACCACCACACGCAACACGTTTTAGCTGACCACAGGATCCCAAAATCCGATTATGGATACATTTTTTTTTCAAAAGCATCACATATATCCAGTTAAAATCGAGGTTGTGATATAAAATACCAATGGAAAATAAATACTCTTCTGGATCTGTGACTCAACATCAGTCGCGTGAAGTGGCCCATAAGCCATTTTCTTGCTGGATTCAAGAAATTATGACGTCATACAATTTATCGGAATGATTTTTCCCGCTCGCATTAAAAGTCAACTTCAAGGATGCTATAAAGATGAGAAAGAGTTTTTAAAAAAGAGTCAGAGATGATAGCAAGAGACCGGGAGGAGTGGAAAGATATTGTTAATGGCGTATGCCAAAATGGGAGTTGAAAAGGCAAAGAAGAAGACGAATAAGAACTTAACTACTGTGCCCTTATAACGACTCGATTCCTACGATGAATGCCAGACCCTGAGGCCTTGTTACAGTTTGAGCCATGCAGGACGGATGCCGTCATTGCCTATCATGTTTCTTCTTCTTCTTCTTCTGTCTGCTTCAACGGAGGAGGCGTCGCGGAGCCCATATCATGCAACGAATATAAACTGGCACCTTCTCATTATGACCGCTCAGAATCGACTCAATTGGCGGATACCGCACAGGCACCGGTGGTCATTGCTATCTATTTACGACGGTGATTTCTATTTGACCAGTCATGGTAACGCTCGGTTTATGCGGCATGCATTTCTGATAGAGCATTCCTTATATTGAAAAGACTGGGGAGTATATGTAACCAAAAATGGGGGGAGGGCCCTTAGAGGTGAAGGGAAAAAAGTGTGTGTGTGGGGGGGGGGGGTAGTACTTTGGTTACGCTTGTTAAAAAAATCATTTAAGACCAGCATTTTGTTTCATGAATTCCTTTGCATCATTCATTGAAAATATTGTTCATGTTGATTGAAATTAAATATACTTCAATCGCTAATACAATGACAAAGTATATCAACCAGACAAGCACAAGTTGAAGCTCTTGTATCTCAAAGTGGTCCTCATTCCCTCCACCTCCCACTAAACATTTCATTCCAATCGCCTTGTTCTTCTTACTCCTTACTTAAATAAATTATATTTGTGCTTTATAATAATAAAGAAGGCTAAAGAAAATGTTTCCGACACGAATGGTAGAATACTAATAAAATCCCCCTTCCCCCCACCCTAATTCCCACACACAATTGAAGAAGTTCGCCACTGAGCCATGCCGTAGACCTTTCTCAACATTACTTTCTTCTCTCATCAACTTATCCCTAGAAAAATCGACGCTTACATTGAAAAAGTTTAGATCAGGATGCTAAAGCAAGGAGTAAACGAATAAATTTAGCTCAACTTTTTCCAACCTCGTCACCACGCATGCTAATCCTAAACAAGTCGTTGCAAAAAGAGTTTAAAAATATTTTTAAATTTGTTTTTTAATCACACTTTTGAACAATGTCATGTAAAGCGTTACTTCCAGAGAGATAATCTGGAGTCAGATAGGTAATCTGGAGTCAGAGACGTAATCTGGAATCAGAGAGGTAATCTGAAGTCAGAGAGGTAATCTGGAGTCTAGAGAGGTAATTTGGAGTCAGAGATTCGACTTCATTCTGTGCAACTAATCGGTCTATAAAGTCCTATCATTGTGATTAACTTATACTTATAACTATACCATTTAAAAATAAAAGTTACAATAATGTGGACGCTAATATTCAGTTTCTTTATACAGATCGTGCCTCACAACCCCCACGTGGCGTAATGTGCCAGGATCGGCGACGCGAAAACATCTCCGTCTCCGCACCACTTGCTTTCTTTCTCCCTTTAATGACGTTACACTGAGATGGATGAGGGGAACCACACACGCCGCTGTTCACAAGACGAAACTGCTGGATGTGATTGAGGCCTCACCGGTTGCAAGATAACATGTCGCAGCCTCGAGTGGGATTCTTGTCGAGCAATGGCTCGTGAAGTTCACGTTGGATACAATCGAGCAATACTTCATTGTGCTCTATCGGTGCACGGCCTGCTGGCAGCCAGCTGAGAGAGAGCACAGGTTAGGTAGTGGAGCGCGCGCCGCGTGGTTAAGTCTGGAAACGGATTTTTAAAACCAATTCTGCAATAGCAATATAACTATATATATATATATATTTAAACTTTCCGCCGACAGGGAAAACGTTCAAAGGCGAACGAGGAATGGCAATTGTAAGAAATTTAGTATTTTTTTGGTTGATGAGTGGATAAATTTAGTCCAGCGTTTCTCACAGAATTTTTTTTTTGCTCATGACCCAACTTTACTTTCTATCACCTGATTGGGCACGTTGCCTGTTTTTAGATAAGAAAACTGTTCTTTTATATATAAAGTCCATATTTAAATTGTTCGTGCCCCCCCCCCCCCCCCACAAGAAATATGCTGTGCCCCCATTGGGACAAGCCGATATAGTTAACAACTGCTTAAATCACTTCTCTCTTGGCGACTGCAAAATGTTGAATAAATGTTGTTTAGCCGAAGTTAATGGAAGTTTTTAATACTCTGTCGAAAAATTAAACAAAACTCAACAAACTTTTCCATAAGATTTTTATGAATCTTTTTAGTTTGCCTTAAAGGGTGGAGGGTTCTTATCGTGGTGAAATTTTTATTACCTCTTCGCCATTCAAATTGTAACATACTCTTAAATCAAATGTTTTGTTTTAACTTGTAATGGATCGTTCCACGCATCCTATAATATGCCCCAAATAATCACGATAAAGATGAGTGGGGGGTATGGAAAAGTCAGATGGAAGTCAAACACAGTGTCAACACTAGTCACTATTCACATCCATCAAAAGTCAAATAAAAGTAGCTAGATAAACAAACACACATGAGTACTATATTACAACGCTTCAGTTCATTTTGAGATAGATGTACGGTACCATGTCACGGTACTAAATGCTTGAATGCATTAGTCAGTCTGGAAAACGAGAGACAGGGAGATACCTTAATAAGCTTTGAATACTGTTGTAAACAAGTAAGCGTAAAGGGTAAACTTTTCATGTTACAATATTAAAAGAATTGAAACTACCCTCAAATCTATCGACGGCAGAGACCTAACACACGCCGTTCTCAAACAGGGCTAATAAGTCCACTTATATAAATGAGCTACCCAGACCCTATCATCTAATAGTAGCATCAATATTACAGTGCCGTATGTAAGACAGCTGGAACCAACCTAAAAAGACACTAAAATAAGCTTGTGGAATTATATCAAGTACAAAGTTTAAAATCCCACCTATACTAATAAGCTGGTGAAATGAGAAATATGTTGTAACACAAAAAACCACCTCAAACAACTGCAGTTATCACCCATTTTCACTAAATCATTGACCTCTTATTTACTTTCTATTTTTAGCCGATCGGCGCCGACCTTTGACCCCCCACCTCTAATGCACTTGAACTGAGAATAACTCCATCTCGTCTTTATTTTTTTTCTCTCTTTTCTTTCTTCCTCTTAACAATTCCACCTCCCCACCCAGGAAACCAAAGGTGTCTACGGCCACCCCCCAAAAGGTAAAGTGACGTCGGGCGTGCGTCAAAAAAAAAAAATACAAACTTTATGACCCACTCTCTGCCTCAGAGAACCGACGCACACACGGAGAAGGTTAAAACATATTTTCGTGAGCCTGTCTCAATTAAAAGAAAAGGAGAGTGAATTTACGAGCATGAAATGGGCAAAATTGAAGCGAGAAATGGCGCTGCGAGCATCTGTTTTCTGTACGCTGACATTTCAAGCGTGGGGCGGGGTTTGATTCGAGCGTCTTCCCCCTGGGCACCAATAATAAACAGTACACTTTACTAGCGGGACGAGATGCATTTCAACGGTTCACTTAAAACCGCGGGATGGAATTCATTTCGGTTGTTTTGTTTCGTTCCTTTCCTCTCCAGACAGTTGTACCCTTTAATGCAGTGCAGTTAACTATTTTATGTTGTCGAGAAGTTTTACCTTTCGGCTCACGCATCAAATCACCCCCCCCCCCCAACCCAAACCAAAAAAAAAAAAAAAATCCTCCGACACCCGGGTTTTAAAAAAGGCAAGGTGGGGTGCCGGTGGAGTGAAGGGGGGGGTTGAACGTAGAAGGCGTGGGGGTGGGGTGGTGCATTAGCACAAAAGAAGAAGCTTAACCTTCTCTGGTAGCCAACATGCAAAGTGTTCAACCTGGAAATTCCCAGTCAAAGAGTTCAAGGGAATTTTTGTGTATCCCAAAAATTCTTTAATTCTTTATTTTTATTTCTTTAAAATAATTGAAGTCCAGAAGAGAATGAGAGTTTCAAATAGATATTTTCCATTTCGTTGTTTATAAATTACTTTTTTACATTTCACATAGTATGAACTGCAAGAAAATTAGAGATGATATGTTTTCAAACCCAGTGTTTTAACAATGAAATCAGCCAAGCTGCGCAAATTGCTTTGTATATTTCATTTCGTGATTAAATAAAATTTAAACAAAAATATGCCCCAACCTGCCCTGTCAAATGAAAATACCGGAAATGCATGTGAACTAACAGATTTTAAGATGCAGATTTTTAGTCATAAGACAATTTTGGTGTTTAAAGCAATCATTGAGATGAAATGACTAATTTCTTTTGCGCTGTGTGTGAGAGTGAGAGATAGATAGAGAGAGAGAGAGAGAGGGAGGGAGGGAGAGAGAGAAGGATACATACCAGATGGACATTACGACGAAAGCAAATAATCCATCTCTATACGCAATACTTCGTGAACTATCAGATGATTTATTGTATACTGGTTGACCTGCACTCTGAGAAATGATATCAAATACGTCTATCACTTTGCTAGCAAACAATATTAAACAGGGAGACAATGCAATACATATATCAGAGGTATTCAGAAATTAGATTTACGCTCATGATGAATTGATGAATCATCAATGTATTGATAACTCAGAAGTCAACCGTCCGTGACAATCAAACTCCATAAAATGATTAACCGCTCAAAATGAATACGGGTTGACTTCATTATTAGTCTCCTTGCACATCTTATAGGTATGGGGTAAAGAAGTTGAACATTGTTAGCCCCTTTAGCCATGTGAAGACATCCAAACGTTCAACAGGTCACGATGCGTAAAACAGCGTTTATTGAATATTTGATCGATCTCTATAATCTTAATTAAGTAGTTTAGACTAAAATCAACCAAAACTATAAATGAAATTTCTATAAATCTGAAAGTTCCATAAAGATACAAAACTAGCGTGGCTCCGAGTCGTCTAAGTGCTGTATTATTGTGTCTGGAATTGATTGCAAGGACTCGGGGGTTTTTCAGCGTTTGAAGAGCGCCTGAAATTTCCTTGAAGGTCACGCGAGTTGAAGAGCGCCGTGCACTGTGACCTTTTGGCGTCATTACGTGGAAACACGTCACGTGCGTGGTCCTCGTGATGGCGCGGTACTTAGAATAATGTTCCAGAAGGTAGCGAGTCGAGTCTTAGATCCACTCCAGTTGCCTCAAATTAGAACAAACCGCCGCGACCACATTCCTGTCACAGCGGTGTCGGGAAAAACTATATAACTCCGACCATCAGTTGTGATTATACATAATGGCAACTTAATTACATAGAATTGATGTTGTTTTTTTCCTTTTTATATTAAAGAACAGTCATAACCCTGTGCCTGGCGATGGTTCTTGTGGCCTCAAAAACAAAAAGTTGTAAAGAGAGGAAAAAAAATAATTTGTTAACGATCACTGCATGTTGTCTTTGACATTAAACGCCTTAACTTGCGTTTGGTTTAAACACATTGACCACGCGGGTTTTAAGAAACTGTTGCGAGATGTTCCCCTTCTGAATAAGAGCGTTTCTTTCAAAGATGGCTCACTGAAAGCTGAATACACCTCCACGCAGTGGGTAATTTTTGTAAAAAGTATATTGGGGAGGGCGCCGGTTAAGAAAATAAATTTCAAATTCAAAGTAAAGAAAGGGGCGGATCATGGTGCCGTGCATCACCCACTCCCTGCATTGGCGTTTGCATAGACGTTTTATGAACCCATGGACCATTTGAAAATAGTAATAGACGCAGTTCAATTTCAGTGCAGAGAGCCGTGTCTCTATATATGTGCAAGGAATCACGTTGAAGTCAATCTTAGCCGAGACAATGCTTTGTTTGTACACCGTGCATTAGGAGCACCGTGACATTGCCCTCGCGCAGTGGCATCCCGAGAGTCAGTTGGTATTTAATCCTTCTTGTTCTGTATACAACAGCCACGCGTCAACTTTCTCTTCAGTACACGGTCACGTTTTGGTCGGGTCATTTACACATGAAGTACTGAGCCACGTCCACGTACCTCAGTAAGTTCTACACTTCTATGGATACATTGAGCCCCAAGAACACAAGTGTGCTCAAATCTGAATCCATCGACCCCACAAACTACTACGCCTGCAGTGGTTCACCCGAAAGCACGCTAGCTTCCCACTCTGCACAATTAGATCTGCCCTTTAGCCGAGGCCTGCTCTTGACTTGCTAACGACAGGCCTCGTGCTGTTTCCCCTCTTGTCTATTGTCTGTTGAGCTGTCGGGACGATTAATGATAAGCAAACCGTAGTTGTCTGACATTTCCACACTTATTAAATATTAGAGAAATGTAGAAAAATCGATTTACATGCTGGGAATCAAAACATACACATATAAAAACAATGGGTGGAAGAGTGGAGAGTATTATACTGAGGTGGAGGCTCCGGGAATCTGGTCATAACTGCGGCTTGCTTCCATCGCATGTGACACGGTGGAAATTGCTGAAAGAGCAGAATGGGTAATGTCTGACATGGTAGACTTAAGAAACAGAATTTGGATAATGTCTAACATGGCTGACTCCCAGAACATGATAGGTAATATATGACGAGGCTGACTCCTAGAGCATGATGGTTAATGTCTGATATGGCTGAGACCCCCAGAAAATGATGGGCAATGTCTGACTTGGCTGACTGATAAGACAGGATGGGTATAGTCTTACATGGATAGGAATTATGATCTGAGAAAACAAATTAAATTTTATATAAATAATATAGACATGGAAAATGGAATAATAATTAGCTATCATTTTTTTAAAAAGTCTTTCAGGATTATAGCTGACAAACTTTTTCCATAAGGACAAAAACGGGATTTAACAAATGAGCAGGTATGCTGTTGGCGACTGGTGGTGACCTTGGTAAGGACTGCTCAACTGATATCGAACACGAGTGGCTTGAACAAACGATTACAAAATAATTTAAAAAGCAATATGGCAGTGAGTAACAATATATGTATGTGTGTGTGTAGAGGGAGATCAATATAGAGGTGTATGCAAGCCCCCATGTCGTGCAATCAGTCGGACTTCATACGTCTTGCACAAATGACATCCGAATAGCATTGAGCCTAATGGTACCCGGGTGCGAATCGCAGCGCTGCGTATCCGGGTTCATTTTGACTAATGCTATTCGGATGTCATTTGTAGTAGTTTACTTTAGCTAAAATGAAGAATTAAGCTTACAAACATATAGTCCATTCAATTATCTTTCATTTAATACCTCATTTGGTCTTACAAACCCAACAATAATAATTTAAATCGTTTTTTAATCACAATCTCTCAATTCTGGTACCAGTGTACCTGTAGGTGCAGCCCAACCTCTCAATTCTGGTACCCGTGTACCTGTAGGTGCAGCCCAACCTCTCAATTCTGGTACCCGTGTACCTATAGGTGCAGGACAACCTCTCAATTGTGGCACCCGTGTACCTGTAGGTGCAGCCCAACCTCTCAATTGTGGTACCCGTGTACCAATAGGTGCAGCCCAATCTCTCAATTCTGGTAGCCGTGTACCTATAGGTGCAGCCCAACCTCTCAATTGTGGTACCCGTGTACCTATAGGTGCAGCCCAACCTCTCAATTCTGGTACCCGTGTACCTATAGGTGCAGCCCAACCTATCAATTCTGGTACCCGTGTACCTGTAGGTGCAGCCCAACCTCTCAATTGTGGTACCCGTGTACCTGTAGGTGCAGCCCAACCTTTCAATTGTGGTACCCGTGTACCTATAGGTGCAGCCAAACATCTCAACTGTGATACCCGTGTACCTATAGGTGCAGCCCAACCTCTCAATTCTGGTACCCGTGTACCTATAGGTGCAGCCAAACCTCTCAATTGTGGTACCCGTGTACCTATAGGTGCAGCCCAACCTCTCAATTCTGGTACCCGTGTGCCTATAGGTGCAGCCCAACCTATCAATTCTGGTACCCGTGTACCTGTAGGTGCAGCCAAACCTCTCAATTGTGGTACCCGTGTACCAATAGGTGCAGCCTAATCTCTCAATTCTGGTAGCCGTGTACCTATAGGTGCAGCCCAACCTCTCAATTGTAGTACCCGTGTACCTATAAATGCAGCCCAACCTCTCAAATCTGGTACCCGTGTACCTATAGGTGCAGCCCAACCTCTCAATTCTGGTACCCGTGTACCTGTAGGTACAGCCCAACCTCTATATTGTGGTACCCGTGTACCTATAGGTGCAGCCCAACCTCTCAATTGTGGTACCCGTGTACCTGTAGGTGCAGCCAAACCTCTCAATTCTGGTACCCGTGTACCTATAGGTGCAGCCTAAAATCAATGTTTCAGTCAAGTTTAATTCAACTAACCCAACTCAAAAAGAAGAACAAAGTGTTCCCATCACCCTTCAGTTGGAGAACTCCACAGATGATTAAATCCTCCTAGCGTGCGCGCTAAGACAAAAGCGCCCTGAAGTTTATATTTTGCACAATTCTCCCACCAAAACATAGTTTTACTTTCATCTCAACTCATAACTACAACAACAACAAAATGAGAAAGAGTTAAAAATAAAATTAAAAAACACCATAAAGCCAGGGACAGTTCGTTGAGCGGTTGGGAGGAGAGGGAAAGGGGAAAAAAAAAAGAAGAGATGTGACCATTTTATTGGATTTCTTTCAAACGGTTTCTATGGTAACAAGAAAGAGCGGGACAGATGTGCTTTGTTAATGGCGGAACCTTTAATACCCCATCCACCAAATATTTTCTCTTCCCCCCAACTCTTCAGATTTTTTTGATTTTTTCGGTGGTCATCAAATTTCAGGGGCCGTCCATAATTCATACTTTGTCTCAGTGGCTATGGGACAAAAGAAAACATGAGGCGGGTGCGAGTGATGGCTTCGTTTCCTTTCTTTCATGATATACAGTTGGTTTTTTTTTTATTTTAATTGTATATATCACAAAAGAACAGTGGCGGATACTGATGGGGGAAGGGCGGGAAATGGCCCGTCCTACCGTTAAGCATTATTATTTTTAATTATAAGAAAACATTTAGATGAAACATTTTTGACTTAATACAATGTAGCAATATAACATTCTCAGCACAGCCTCCCCACAAGCACTCAGTTTATTTATGAGCACAATCTCCCCTCACGCATTACGATCTTCTTCTTCTTTTTTTTCCTCCCTGGATGCGCCGCTGCCACGGGAGAATGGGGAATGTAAATTCAACGAGGCAGCGACAGTTTTACTGATTTCGTTTTTAACGTGTTTGTATGAGGCGATGTAACGCACTCATTTATCTCCGGGTATTTCCAACATCGGGCATCGGTTACTCATTTATACAAGCATTTCGCTTCACCCGCACTTTGTGTCTGTGAGTGTTACCCCGTACCCCCACCTCAACCCCTTTTTAACACTGGTTTTTATCTCCCCCTTACCGAATGTTAAATAATATTTTAACTAGAAATAAAGCGTGATAAATAAATAATTAATTAATATAAAAACTAAACAATTGTTTAAAAGCATTATTTAATCATTACAAAATGTGAGTTGTTATAATAAGTGACAGACCACCAAACGAGGAAAACATTAAAGAAAACGGGCAATATCAATAAGGCATAGTTATTTTTAAGTTTCTTTCAAATATATATGTCAAATGCTTTCCAGCAAAGGACCGTGTCGTGCAGCCAAACTGTGCAGCCAAACTGGGCAGCCAAACTACGACTGCATGGCTTAACATTAAGTACCACTTGAACCCACCACAAGGGGGACAATTGCAACAACTACTCTTTGCAACCATATGTTCCTCTTTAAAAGTGTTAAGTCTTAATTTTGGAGGGCACAGTGCTGGGAATGAAAAAGGGGGAAATAGAGGGTTGGGGATCTGAGAGGGAGGGGAATGGGCGAAGATCCAACCAAGCCTCTTCTGATCATTTCTGACACACATAGACACGTGACTGGAATTAAAATAACACATCATTAGCCACGACACACATTAAATATGATTCTAACACATCATTAGCCATGACACACATTAAATATGATTCTAACACATCATTAGCCATGACACACATTAAATATGATTCTAACACATCATTAGCCATGACACACATTAAATATGATTCTAACACATCATTAGCCATGACACACATTAAATATGATTCTAACACATCATTAGCCATGACACACATTAAATATGATTCTAACACATCATTAGCCATGACACACATTAAATATGATTCTAACACATCATTAGCCACGACACACATTAAATATGATTCTAACACATCATTAGCCATGACACACATTAAATATGATTCTAACACATCATTAGCCATGACACACATTAAATATGATTCTAACACATCATTAGCCATGACACACATTAAATATGATTCTAACACATCATTAGCCATGACACACATTAAATATGATTCTATCTTATTTTGATATTCTTCAACAGATGCTGGGAGCCAAGCAAAGAAATAAGGTCTCAATATTATTCCCACGCGTTAATAATATGTTGACACTTGTACTCATGTAGTCGTCCATTTTCTCTATCTCTCTCTCGCTCTCTTCACCACCTCTCCTTACATCTACAGTTCCCAATTTAAACACCTCCGAACTCCATCACTATACCTTCATCTAAATTCAAAAAGCACTTCTATTTCTCATTACAGTACTTGCGTCATATCTAGGCAAAAGTCAACTGTTAGCATTAACAAGTGTGACCATCGCATAATTTAATAAGAGCTCATTGACTGTGAAGTTCTAATTTATACTCGGGGCTTCAATGTGTAAATGGAACCCATTTGGGGTAGGGGTATGGAACTAATATATTTCGAATCAACGGTTCCATTATATTTTGCTAGTTGTTTTTTTTTTAATGGTGGTGTTGTTCAAATTAACAGTGATGGTTCGTTTGTTTCTATCGCATTCCCTTTCTCATTCTCTGTGGGTATCATTGTCTCAATGGTCGCCGTGAATCAGCGTTTTCAACTTTCAGTTACTTTTACATAATCAAAAATCAAACCATATGTATCCACCTTCACCCGCTCTCTCTTATTCAATTAAGTATCATACAGACACACTTAACTATTGCACCCCCACCCCACCCCCACCAAAAACCGCAATGTTTCGCCCTACGGATGTCAACCTCAGAAAGTAACTTGAAAACGACGCGCCATGATATCAAATACTACCGGTCACGAATAAGCTACCCATTCCAACACCATTCGACTGATCTTTAAAAAACAGAAGAACAAAAAGACAATTTCTAAACGGTGCACTCTTTCAGTTTTCGCCCCCCCCCCCACACACACACATACACCCACACACCTCAAACCCCAATAACACATAATTTCTATTCTTTTCCCTCACGCACGGGGGGAAACTAATTTCAAAACACGAAACACCATTATAAAGAATCGTTCCCCCGTAGAGAGCATCACGTGTAAACAAGTGAATAAACCTACAGATTTTTAGTTGATTTTATTGCTTTTGGCGAGTTCTTTCAAGCTTTAAAGCCATTTCCATGTCCGCCTCTAGCGGTGGGTCTCAATCCATTTTGGACAACGACCTTCTTCTGGTGTGTTAACTTTCAGTAAAGTACCATTGGAAAAAAAAAAGGATTTAATGGAGCTGAGATTTTTTTATCTTTATTTAAACGCATAAACAATTTTACTTTTAAAAAAACAACACAAAAAACTGTACCTTATTTATTTTAAGATTTGTATTGGATAAAGTTTATTAGTTGAGAGTCTCAATTTTATTTTTCCATTATTACTTTTTTGTTTTGGAAGCTGCAATGAGTAGTCCAGATAACAAAAGCAGACGACGTTATTTCTGGTGTGCTTGTGTATGTTCAATTCCATTTTCTTATTGAAATTCTTCTATTTTAAAAAAAAAAAATGTCGATGACTGGATCAGCCAGAATAGCAATATCTTGCTTGCAGAATGTGGCGGAATATAAATCCACTTAAGATTTTTCAGTTTTTTAAAAATAAAATGTTTCTGTATAAATTCTTTGTAATATTAAGCAGCTCTAGTAAGAAAAGAGATTTTTTTTTTGATTGAGTCTCAAGAAAACGGACAATGTGCAGTAATTTTGCACACATACTACAGTAAAAGTAAAACCTGGAAATACCACAAACCCTTGAGACCAAAGATAAGTTGTGCTATCGCAGGGGTTACGCTATTAGCAGGTTCATCCAGTGTAAAATTATTGTTCAGTGCCGGGGGTGAGTTAGCTCATATGATTGGGACATCGCTATTTCAAGGTTCGTTATTTCCAGGTTTTGCTGTAATCTCTTCGCGATGTTTGCCTAAATACCCTCCACCCCCCAAACCAAAAAAACCCAACAAAAAACAACCTATTGCCCACCTCCTTATACATCACACTTAATAGGCAGATAAAATAGAATTAAAAAACAAAGAATATGACTGTGAAGAATGACTACGAAAAATGATTAGGAAGATTTCACAGACTATCCAAAACACCTGTAACAGTGTCATTGTATCTTTAAAATTGGGTTTAAGATTATTTTTTCAAGTTGAAGGCAGAAATTTTTTTTTTTTAATATTGCTATTCAAGTTTCAGTTAAGAAATGTTTAAAAGTACTTGTAGTTGGAATTTTTCTTAAATTTCCAGGAGTACTCCGATAACCCCGCGAGGCACACGACACCACAGGCTGAGCACCTCCAACCTAGAACCTGATAGAGCAAATCTCCACTAGTTTGCACCATATGGTCCCCACACTCCAAACTCACCCTCCCCCATCCTTTCAACCCCTACCTCCCTCCCCCGCAGCCACCCCCTCCCGGGATGCCAACAAAGCATTATTTACTTTCAATAAACTGGGTTGGAGATGCGTTGATAGCGAGGCCCCGGTTGAAATGAAGTGAAAACAGACAGCGTGAATTTATGTCGCTCCCAGCAAGCCGAAATCAGTTCAATCGCACCGCATAGAGCCGGGGCTACAATAAAAATCCACTAATTAAATCGCGCAAAACAGATGGCGGGGCTAACTTTTAAAAAACTCGGATATTAGCTAAAGATTTCAGTGACATATTGATTTTTTTTATAGGTTGCTCGTTTCTTTTTGTGTTATTTGTTTGGCTTTATTATTATTCATTTTTAAGGCATGCGATACGAACAGTTCCAGGAAGGTAATAATTTAGTAAAGGCGTGTTTCTCTCCACCACAACTTTAAAATAAAAAAAAAATATGTGGTGCTGTAGACGGGGCGTACAGGTGAACTTCTAACTATTCGACCTCACCTATCATACAATATGGACACAATTTGGCTGCCGGTTCTCTTCTAGAGATCTCACTCTCGTGGTAGTCATCAGCTTACACCCGATCTTACCTTAGGCTCGGGGTCAGGGGGGAGGGAAAAAAAGGGCGGGGGGGGGGGGGGGTGAATGAAATTTTTTCTTAAAACTACTAAATTTTAAGATACTTAAAATTAAAATAAAAAGAGCTTGATTCATAAGGTTGTGATAAATATAATTGGACGTACAACACCTGTGAGAAATTGAGTATGGAGGGAAACGGGTTTGGGGGACGGTGGGGTCAATTAAAGTGATATCGATATATACTACACATATTCCGTCGGTAGACATTAAGTCTAAATGTATTAGTCAATAATAGGAGAGTTAAAATTTTTCAATAATAATTCTACTTGGATACAGCACCTCCCATTTCTTCACACACTTCTTAAACTTCTTACAAAACATTGTAGCTACAGGCTAAACAGGTGTTAATTTAATGCACTATCGGTTTTATTTATTTTTTAATATAAATTTTGAAGAAAAACAACAACACTTGAAGAGCATGGAAGTGCTTCACTTTAGACAAGCCACAAAAAATGCATGCACTATCTGGCCTATGCTATTAAGCCCTGGCACATTTAAGTCACGCGCGCACACCAACACACTGACACACGCGGCTTCCATTGTTCTGATAAGGATGGAGGAGGGGAAATGTTTTTAATTTCAAGAAAAATTTCTGAGACCTGTCGTGCCTAGCGATGCTTGTGAGAAATTCCAGGTTCCGGTCGTGGTCCCTAGCAACAGGGGCAATAACTCCGCCCGGGGTGGACTATAATTGAAGGTGGTGGCGGCAGGCAGTAAAAACCCTACCTATCTCCGTAGATTACAATTCATATTTTAACGCTGCCTGCAACTGGGAATTTTTTTGGCCGGGTTCCATGTCGACATCTGTCGGTACTTTGTGCCCCCGAAATCCCCTCCCCCATCTCCCCCTCCTCCTCGCCCTTACCTTTAAGGGTGGGGGATTCCTTAAAAATGGTTTCCAGCATTTCAATAATATGTTAGTCCTATCTTCCATTTTTCTTCTTTCTTTTGAAAAAAAATGGTTAACATGAATATATTATAATATATACATAAAAACAGAGACAAGAGAGGAGTGGTAGCTCCTATGAAGAGAAGACCTGATGGGAAAGAGTGGGTAGGGGTGGGGGCAAGAAGGTAAGAAAAAATTGAAGATTGCTGAGAACAATGGGAGATGAAATGAAGGAGTCGGGCTTGCCTTTTCTTTGTTTACGCATGTGCGGCTCATCAAACCTACACGTCCACGTAAAAAAAAAAAATTGTTGGAAATCTTAAGGGGGAATTTTTCAGGATTATTATTTTTTAAAAAATATAGCAAATAAATGGGATTGTTTTTATAAAACAAAACAAAAATGTATTAAATAATACTAAGAATCTAGCACAGCAGAGGTAATTATGTACGATAAATGTAACGATTCGAAGAGCGAACTAAAGACAACAGCAAGGTGAATGTTAAAGAGACGTTCGCGTAGATTGCAAACATCATAGGAGTCGAGGACGTTCTTGTGGAAAAAGGGGGGGGGGGGCGTTCTGAAAGTGAGAAGGTGGATAGGGAAAATGAAAGTGAAGGGGAGAAAGAATAAAAACAAAGGCGGGGCCGGGGGGGGGGGTACTCTTTTGGAATGGATGCAGTAAAATCTGAGTGGCCTGATATCAAATGACATGTTTATGGAACCAGCCAAAAAGTGACATTGCATTCAACATAATATGACATTTTGATGGAGCCAACCCTTACCACTTTTTAATCACGCACACACACACGATAATTAGCCTTATGCCGACTGAGAGAGCTGGGTCACAATACAATGGTGTATTCTATTCAGGCGAGGGTTTTTGTTGTTGTTTTGTTTGTTTGTTGTTTTTTTTGGGATGGGGGCAAACAATGTAAGATACAGAAAAGGTATCATGGTGCTGTTCAGCTCAACCATTAAGGGGTCGTTCTTAAATTACGTCACACAAAAATGACCATTTTAGATCCCCCCTCCCCCGTCACGAAGTGTTGCGAATTCTTTAACCCCCCCCCCTTTTTTTTCCGTGTCACGTCATACCGAATAAGATCAAAACATACATAAAATTTTCATAAATCAAGTAAGATTTTACTATATTTTTTAACATTTTCCCATCATGGATTAAGATGTAGTGTTATTTAGAAAACTGTGACGCGAAAGAACCAAGTCATCCCCGATCCGAATGTAAAATGGCCAACAGTTTTTGCGCCATTTTGTCCATATGCGCAAATGGTGTGAGCGACTGAGTTCATAGTATCCATAATACCTGAGGCAATTTCGACCTCAAATTAATTTTTAAAATGAATTAAATTTTAAAAAATTAAAATTAGAATATTTTAGATTTTAAAAAGTGACGTCACAGTGTTTTCCCCCAACCTCAGAGCGTGACGTAATTTGCAAACGATACCTAATAAGCTTGTAAAAAAAAATCATCTCTACTATACGTAGCAATGGCCTACTAGATGGAAGTCATTTTATATATTGCTTAAATTAAATCTTTTTATAGTACTTTCGTTGACGATCATTGCACGGGGAGCAAATAATGAAGCACAACACCCAGGCAGACCGTTTGTTTTAATGATAAATGATAATTTTGTTTCTACTTAAACAACCTCTAACAACATAAGTTGTTCGTATAAATCCTTTATAAAATGTAATATCGAGCAATGGGGGTGGGGGTAAAATGTGACAAAACATGCATACCAGTAACGCACTTTATAAGAATCCCAATTAGTGCTCCCCCCTCACTAAGGCTCGCAACAGCACATTTTTCACGCCCCTAAACTATATTAAATAGTCTAATGACCCACCAATTTTCACACCACATATTTATTTTACCAACCATTTCAGAAAAACAAAAGAAAATATTACGCACCAAAAAAAACGATCTTTTTTTATTAAGAAGCGCAGTCATCGGAAATTTCATTTGATCTTTTCCTTTAAAAACAGGGAAAACGGATATTTGGGGCTTGAAAGAATGTGTTGTCATCGGCAACGAGTCTATGTGCCAAATATCAGCTCGATAGCTTGACGGGAAGTGATCCAATTAGTCGTTCGAAGATTTTGCCACCCAGCCACAAACAGAAGCGAAGTTCCTATTAAGGAAATTATATTAGCCCTGCACTTAAAAAAAAAAAAAAATCTGCGACGAAATATTCGACCACATTTCTACAAATAAACAAAATCTAAGAACTTCATACGATTTGAGGGCGTCATGACATATTATGAGTATAACATCAGAGTTACACTATAAAATGTGTACACATTATGATCTGGGCACACTGTATGATCTAAGAACAATATAGTGTTCTGGGTAATAGATTTGATCGGAGTGCACAACAATCCCTGAACGCACTCTGTGTACGTAGAGTACTAAATGCTGCGAGGACTCAGCATGAGCTGAGGGCTTGATAACTTTTTGAGTACACTTTAAACTCTTAAATAACACTATATTTTTAAAATTTTTAAAGTGCTCATTTAATACAACAGAAAAATAAAACATAATTTTTTGTCATATTATAATAACTATTTTGATTAATTTCAGTGCATATTTGTTGGGTATCACAACTGAATTTCTCACTAAAGTGGAGTGGAGCTCCATATTTTGAAAAGAATACATTTGTGTGCGTTTTTGTTTTTTTTATGTTTTATTTGTTGCGCAGAACATTATTGTAATCCTATATATATCCCTTAACGGCAATAAACCAACCCAGTTATTTCATTTGAAACCATACCGGAAAAAGATCCAACTTCCACCATGGTCAACAGAAATTCAATGCTTCCCACCTGTGGAGATCTTCTACTTCTACACAAGACTTTTTTTAAATAAATACGGTGGCATATAAACCCCGCACCCCGCTCGCCCGATTGATTTTGCTCACACGCTCCTTCTCCATACGAATTGCGATCCTTAAATTTTTATTGTAGTTATTTAACGGCCTTAAATTTAAAATAAATACATATATAATTAAAATATCTAATCAGGTTGTCACAAGAGCATTGTGATAATAGATCATTTTCTGATCTAAGCAGGTTTCCATCAGGGCAATGTGTCACCCAAACCAGGTTGTCACGGAAGCATTATGTCACCTAAGCAGGTTGCCACCAGTGCATTTTGTCAACTTTAAATGTTACTAACAAAGCATTGGGTCAGCTCAGCAGGTTGCCACTAAAGCATTGTGTAACCTAATTAGGTTGCCATAAGAGCACTGTGTCACTTAATATGGTTGCCACCAGAGAAATGTGTAGCATTGTGTCACCTAATCTGGTTGCCATAGAAGCATTGTCTCGCCTAATCGGGTTGGCACCAGAGCATTGTGTATCACTGTGTCACCCAATCTGGTTGCCACCAGAGCATTGTGTGACCTCACCAGGTTGCCACTAAAGCATTGTGTAACCTAATTAGGTTGCCATAAGAGCACTGTGTCACTTAATATGGTTGCCACCAGAGAAATGTGTAGCATTGTGTCACCTAATCTGGTTGCCACAGACGCATTGTCTTGCCTAATCAGATTGCCACCAGAACGTTGTGTAGCATTGTGTCACCTAATCTGGTTGCCACGGACGCCTTGTCTTGCCTAATCATGTTTCTACTAGAGCATTGTGTCTCCTAATGAGATTCACCGAAATAATATATCATTATTTGTCCTCCTTATATTTAAGTGCTGTGTGGCGTGAAAAAGACGAGCACGACGATAGATGTGTAGATTTATTTAGGACTGACTGTAAGTTGGTTCATTAGTTCCCCAACTTTAAGTAGACCAGCTTAGTTTTCTTCTAATAAAATCCAACCAGAGACATCCACTCCTATAAGTAAGTATATGCTTTTGTTTTTTTTATAGCTGTCCAATAGGACATCACTAGCCGTAAAAGAAACAGGCCGTTTAACACTAATAAAATTCAACTTCTCATAAAGTTCACAGTAATCAGCGTAGTTATTTAATATCCAACCCACAACCCAAATAGAAACACCACATAGTTTCAGTTTTTATGACATCACCGGGTGCTTTGTTTGCCGACAGCGAAGACTAGTTGACCGAGATGAACAATACAACAATGGCGGCCGTTGTGCGTCTAAACGCCCGGACAAACACGCGCGTGACGGAGAGCACATGCGCAGTGCTCCATTCAAAATTTGTTAACTCAACATGTCCCAGATATGTAGCATACTTTTATTTATTTGCATCGATTTCGGTTAACAGTCGTTGCCTCCACCCCCCACCCCCTACTCCCGCGAGACAGGACTTGTGTCTCTCCCCACACACACCAACACCCCCCCCCCCCCAAAAAAAAAAACAACAACCCTGATCGCCAGGGTGAGAACAAACTGAAATTCGCAACCAATCAAAACTTGAGGCCGCGTCCAGCTGCTGCTGTTTGCTGGCGTTTCGGTGGTTAATGAATATGACAAGTAGTTTTGTGTTGGTTTACTTTAAAAAAAAATTTTAAAAAAGGAATAACTTGACTTTCTCGAGCGGGGAGTCAAACTGAAATCGATATATTACGATGGCTATAAGCAGAAGGGCTAAAGATAGTCGAGATCAATACATGGTATTATAAAGCCACAACTCTCAAGTGGTTTAATGTAGCACTAGAATTAATAGTAGTGTTGTATCGCAGGTACAAGTCACTATATTGAAGTTATTTAATGGCAGCGGTGGATTTTATAGGGGGACAGTGTGGGGGAGGGGGCGTGACTCCTGTGCTTGAGCCCTATGGTGCCCCACTTATTAAAAAAAGCCATGTGGAGTATAGAAGGCATTATTGGTTGTTGTTTTTTTAAATTAATGTATCAATAGCCCTCATTGTAACTACATTCACACGGTCATTCATATCATCAAGATTTTCCGTCCTGTCAGTGCCAGTATAATGGATCCACCACAAATTCAGGGCTCTTGATTAGACATTAGTGGCAATCTGAATAGCTTTTTTTAATAATGTGATTCTAAACTGAGCAATGGCGTAGTTAGTGCCCCCCCCCCGACTCCACGAAAAAAACTCTGCAGTTAGTCAAACTGCCACCCCTCAATATATTGAAAAAAGGGGTCGCCTGGAGCGGACCGCCCCCTTCACACAACCCCTACCAACGCCAGTGGCATTGAGTGAAATATGGGGGACCTTACTAAATACACCTCTTGTGTATAAAGCCAGTTCTAACTTTAAGAGTAAAGCCGTCTGCTCTTTATACCTGCAAATTCAGTCTACCACATGATTTCTGCACTCTCCCAACATAGGTTTATAAGCGTGCATGAGCCTAATTATGTCCCTATCCTTCGATACTATAGCCTATTACAGATCATTCAGAATCCACACACACACAGCAGCTCGCCTTCTTTAAAACGCGCTAGGTTGTCATAAGAGTAGTCAGACTCCAACGCTTATATAAATAATTTTTTTTAAATATATAATTAAATTCGAGCCTTCTGTTTATTCAATTCATATCGATCAGACAGCAACACACAACGCAGCACAGATGGACGGGCGGGGGAGAGGGGGGGGGGGACCCAATAAAACAGGGGAAATATCACATGGGCATTAAATGTCACGGCTACAATTAAAGCTTTGGAAAGCCATTGGAATTAATTCATGTATTATCGATGGGATTCAAATAGTGGGAACCGCCTCAGTAGAGCAGTGTTGTTATATTATTCAAATTGAACAAGGAACAGCAAGACACAGGCATCCCGAGTCGTCGATTTGCTCCTTAGAAACATGGAGGCAATAAGTCTAATGTTTAATATAAGTCAGATGCTGCTTGTCACCAATGTCGAATTTGACTGTGGCGAGCGCATGAAGCCTGTGTTTTCGAAACAGAAAAACCACTAATGATGTAAACAAAAATGTTTTTTTCAACGATTATGGCTTGTAATTGTAATGTTTTTGGTGTTACAAAATATACGTGGTAATGTAATGGGTTTTTAAAATACTTGTTAGGGCTGCTCTGGTTGTTGTGTGTATCCATTAGCACGATCTTATTGATTTAATAGTCATTTAACCCATTTTGGCAATATTTTTCCAAACTTACAAAGTATATCATGCCCCCAGTAACTTTTATTTTAAAATTAAGGATGCTGTGCGAAATAAAAACAAAAAATATAAAGTGCCCAACTACCACAGTATGTATTCCTCTGCCGTCTTAAAAGTGACAGAACACTTCCCTCGACAACTGTTGAACTCTCTCATTAACATAAGTGCACGACCCCCCTGCTGTAAGGTCACGCTGTTTGTCGGGAGCGATCAATGACAGCACTCCAGCATCGTCGTCACAACGGTAGGGTGCCGAGGCTGCGAGGGGTGGCGGGGAACACGTTGTGGTGGGGGAGGGCACGAGTCCAACAAAGACCATTTAAAATGCCACAGCGCCCTTTTCCGGCACGGTTTTTTAATTGTTGCTTAACCGCCTTCGCTAAACTATTGAGAAGGAATGACATTTGGAGCGATCAGCACACATTCTGTGTACACGGCTGCTCAGCACTGGAACTCAAAATGAAAACATTCCATCCTGGTGGCCACAACTTGTTTGTCACGTTTCCCACATGTAAGATCTGTTGGTGGGAAGACGTCCCACAGCTTGAACGAAGCTCACAGACATATGTTGGGATGTTTTCATGATTAGATAACAATGCTTCATCTTGCAGAGGTGTTAGGTTGGGAAAAGGTTACTGATCAAACACATCATTTGATTTCAAATTCACCCCCCCCCCCCCCAAACCCAAAAATAAAACCCTTAGCGTTCCCGGGCTACTAACCAGACCTTATAAGTCAAAGTAATAAAAGGATAAAACTCAATGTCCGACATTTAGGTTTACGACTTTTTGAAAGTCATCATCTAGATTTCGGTTTGTGTGTTCTTATAGACTGATACTAATATAGGAATTCCATTACTATATAATCGTCTCAGAAAATAAGAGCTAGACCTATGTCGTAGAAGAATGAATATGTCGTAAAAAAATCCAAAAATATTTGGGTAATTCCAGGTGGTAAGTAGACGACGTGTTTACGTCATCTTTCCCCGTGAATAACCTCTAGCTGACCCCAAGCTCGGAACCGCATTTTGGGTTGTGGCTAGCTAAAAATAGTCTCTCTTGACCTTGTTTACAACTAAATACAATTAATATTCTCTATCCGTAGAATTCTGTAGAAATATCTGTAAAAGGGGACGAGAGTTAATTTTTTAGTGTGCTATCATTTTATCACGATATTTTTTAAGCGTGTGTTATTTTTGCTACGAGACAGAGATTCGTTTACTGTGTGTGCGTAGATTCCCTTTCATCATTTACTGAAGACCAGTTGCCGTTGACATTTTGAGTAATTTAAGTCGACCACACCAGCTTTTTTTTATTCGTATCAATGTTATTTCTCGTGGTGATCTTTCCAAGATGCAGGTGCCCGGTACCTACAATCAAAATTATGTTTGTCATATCCACAGAGTTATGATTTAAAATTGAGACGTTACAAATGGTGACAAAAATTGTTCTGCATGCTAACAATGCCTAAAAAGCTCAGCTAATATTTCTACAAAATTATTTAAATGTCCAATGCATAGACGCTACTAATTTGAAACAGCTCGACCGACTAAAAAGCTTTCTTTCAAATTTGAAAATCTGACCTTGACATTTAGCTGTCCTGTGGCTAAAAGTTAGCACCATTTTCAACGCTTTATGGAAGAGACTGACACCTCTTTAAAACCGGCGCTCATGGCCAATAAGATATGAAATTCGATCAACACGCTAATTTTATATGGCTTACCTGGTCAAATGAAGTTGGGATGCGGACAAGAGGCGATCATGTAACACTGGCAATAATTCCCTTTGATGTGAATCAATAATGTGATGACATCACCTGGATGGATGGGTTAGGCTACAAAGTGTGAGAACCGTCATGGATTGGGAGTCATGGATGCATCTAACAATATCCATACAATTAAAGAATTTTTAATGGAATGACTTCATTCAGGTTTTTTTAAATATACAATAGGGGTTAGCGTAAGGTCTTCTACGCGCCTTTATGACTTAATGTAGCAGTTATTTGAAGATGTCTATCCATCCGCCTTTCCACGGCATGTATAGGTCTTCTTTCCAACTCCCGTTAGCAGTTCGGTGTAGGTCTTCTATTAAGTTACTATTAACGTCATTACACCAGTTAGAGAAGCGCTTCTCAACCTATGGGTCGCGGCATTAGGAAGGTTGAGAACCGCTGAGTTAGAGAAATGTTTTCTACCCCCGCCCTTAGAGCCACTAGGGAAATGTCTTTTATCCCGACCTGTTTAGCACTTAGTGAAAGGTCTTCTTCCTGGTGCTTATATAAAAGTTAGGGGAATGTCTTCTACCCCTGTTTCACTAACAAGGGAAGGCAAGGAAGAAATGGTGAACCTGACCTTTAAAAAAATGAACCTATACGTTTTTTTTATTACTATTTTAAAAAAAATATGGATCTTTTCCAACACTAATTGGACTAGCTTGTAAAATGTGGAAGCTCAATACCGCACGTCATGTTATGCCGTGAAGAACAAGGGAAACCAGGGCACATGGGAAAGTGAGTAGCATGGATAAAATAGCTTTTGGAGGCGGTGTCTTTGAGATGTATCCTTCTAAATTGGTTTTACATTAACTTCAGAAAAAAATGGAGTCGTCGAATTCTCTGTTACGATATCACCCAACACAGTGCTTCTCACACCTTTTCAGTAAGACTAACCAACATGAATCTATTCACATTGCGGCTGGGACCGGTGCCCAATTAGTTATTTCTGCTTTTGCGAAATTCTTTTTTTTTTAATATGATGGCGATCGGTACTACTTTGTGAAGCCTTGAATGCTAACGTAGATCACTTACAAAACGTATGGGTCATAGCTCTAAACCTATTACTATTAAAGAAAAAAAAATATGAAGGAGTTGTTGTTTTTTTAATTCGCACTTGATCCATGTAGTTTATTTTTAACTAAAATAAAAATCAGTTTTTTTTTTCAGAATCCGTTTATTTATAGCTAAATGAAAGAAATGAGCACTCCAACGCTCATGATTTGACGGTAACCACGTTTTTCACATCAATTGCCCTGGCCCTGGAGACTATCACTACTCCACCCCACATCGCTTACGGGACTATAATATGTCAATATGAACTCTCTGTGGTATGTTAAGGACAATATGGACTCTCGACAGCACTTGTGATTAGAACAATACTAATCTCGGAACACTCTCTCTCTCCCTCCCTTGGACGTTTTTTTAAAAAAAAATGTGTTGAATGAGCTCTCGGCGCCTGAACAAATAGACACAACACCGTGAAACTTAAAAAGCCAATACAATGATCTGTTCAAACTCCACGGCACTTCTGGTGGTGGGTGGGAGAGGGGGGGAACAATTTCACTATTTCAAACCCGCCATCAAAGAGGACAATGAAGAGTTCCGGTTCACGGTCGAGTGACTGCGGCATTATTTTATTAAACGCGAATTAAAGGCAGTGGCGGAGTGAGGAGTGGGGGAACGTTGGCATCATCCGATTTGTTTTGAAAAAGTATGAGAAGGAATCAAAAGAGTTTAATATACCCATATTAATATATTCCTTATAAAAATGATCGTCATAAAAGGAGGCATGATCATACGTACTGACCCGATAGTGGTTGAGGTAAATTTTGGTTAAATGCTTTCGCCCTAATAGTTGTTAACTAAAAACTATAACCCATCTTGAAATTTTTTATTTTTTTTAAAATGCAAGCATTTTTAAATAGGCTGAATTTATTTTCACAAAATGGTTCGCTTGAATAAGAAGTATGTATAATTTAAATACGTTTTTAAAGCTATAGATTAAATCATCAACGTAAACTTTGACGCATGCATTGTGCTTTAACATTTTATTTTCATCGATTAGTTTGCAAGTACCGGTACTGTTTTTTTTTTTAAAACTATATATCGACTACAGTTTAACACTGTCAGGTGATGTAGGAACCATTAGATTTCAATCATTACGTCCTAATATGGTATTAAATTCTACATCATTATTTATTTAAATATTGGAGAAGAAAGCTTTAGTGCGCGGAGCAGCGGTTGAAAGTACGTATATGTGGTTGTAGGAAGGTTCACATGTTGTAAGGAAGGGTGCGTTTATCATAGTTTATAGTTGAATCTAAGACTTTTAGGAACGTGAGGAACATATACAAAAAATTAATACAAATTATTATCAACAATAAATTTAATTTTTTACTATGCAATACACACTGAATTTTTTTAAAATTATTTATTTATTTAAATTTTTTAAGGCTTGCTGACATTACTTAGGAACGCCTCTGTGAATAATCTAATTCAAACCAAACCCATCGCATGCGTGAGGGGGGAATTGTTTCATCAATTTGCACTCAAACTTTTAAAATTGTATAAACCGTTCGTGACGCAGCCCCCCCCCCCCCCCCAAAAAAAAAAAATCCGTATCCTTTAAATCCCGTGCGTCATAAAATACGCAATTAATTTTTAGGTAAATATTTGTCTTTTATTTTATTCATCGTGGGGATCCAATCGATATTTGTTACATGATCTCACCGTAAAATCATAAGATCGGCGTCATGTTATCGTGACGTGACTTAGTTTCAAAACATTTAATAATTTTTTTTAAAACAAATACAAGTTAAAAAAATAAAGATTTAAAAAATGGTAATCGTTTGTTTGGTTACTGTATTGTAATAGAAAAGAAAACAGAAAAGTCTTGCTGGTTCCAATCAGATTACCGATCTTCTTCAAATGTCAACGATGTGTATTTAACAAGGGATACGGAGTCGATGGAAAGAATTTTCCGACTCCAAATCCATTCAGGTACCGGGGAATTCAGAGTGCAGTGTTTTCAAACGGGTGCATACCTCTGTTAAAGATGGGTTGGGGGGGGGGGGGGTGTTCCATCGTGATATTTACAACATTGATTTACCTTAATAAAAAAAATGTTTAAAAATGAGCACGCAACGCAAACATGGCGTCAGTCACCAATAACATGTATGTATCGAAGCGATGCTTTACCATTGAAAAATTTAATAGCATTTTTTTTAAATGTCACAGTTTCGTTTCAATGGTGGGTAATATGTCAATAGAAATTCATTTTATTTTATTTACTGCTTGAAGACTTAACTCAGAAACGTAGCAACGCCAATTTCCAGTCCTGCGTTGTTTAGAAATAGAAGAATGCACCAGACTATCTTCTTGGGTGTTATTGTAACATAACGGACCGGTAGATCTTTAGACATAATGGACTGGTAAGTCCTTGGACAAAACGGACTGGGAGTTATTTGAACAAAGGGGACTGGGAGATCCTTGGGACATAGAGGACTGGGGGTTCTTTAAACATAGCGGACTGGGAGATCCTTCGACAAGACGAACTGGGGGGTCCTTGGACATAACAGACTGTGACTTTTTTTTAACATAGCGGACTGGGAGGTCCTTGGGACAGAACAGACTGGGAGGTCCTTGGACATGACGGACTGGAAGGTCCTTTGGACAGAACGGACTGGGCGGTCCTTGGGCAATTGGACATAACGGACCAGTAGGTCTTTAGACATAATTGACTGGGAGGTCCTTACGCATAACGGACAGGTAGGTACCTATTTAGACATAATGGACTGGGAGTTTTTTTAACATAGCGGACTGGGAGGTCCTTGGGGAAAGAACGTAATGGGAGGTCCTTGGACATTACGGACTGGGAGGTCCTTGGAGATAACCGATTGGGAGGTCCTTGGACATGACGGACTGGGAGGTCCTTGGAGATAACCGACTGGGAGGTCTTTGGACATGACGGACTGGTAGGTCTTTTGACATAAAGGAATGGGAGGCCCTTGTCATATATAAATGGGAAGTCCTTGAAGGCTCAATCTAATAGTGGATTAAAATGTTTCCTATGATTAAGCGAGGGTTTCAGGTGTTTGCAAGACGTTTACTAAAGATTTTGTTGAAATGAATTGCAATATTTTTAAGACATCATCTGTTACAAGTTAAAGAAATGATTATACAATTGTTAATATAAATTTTGCAACTTTTTAAATAATTCATAAAACAAATAGTAACTGTAAGTTCTGAAATAAATTTTGTTTTATTTCCTTTTAAGAAAAAATGAAGCCGCGGTGGAAAATGGGGGGGGGGGGGGGGAGGGGGCGCATGGTCGGGAAAATGATGGAAAAATTGTTTGCGACAATAACAAAAAGAGAGGAAAAAAATAGCACTAGAACCTCTTTTCCATTTTTATACAGCTATAACTTAATGTAATTATAATTTCTTGGCCTTTTGCTGAACTTTGTGGCTAAAATGTCAATGCCACGTTTCAAATTGAAAGGCTTTTCAGAATAGCTCAATACACCACTCACTACCTTTAACACCCTGTAAATGGCATTGTCTATTTTACTTTAATAAATCGCGTACTTTTTTTTAAAAAAAATGATCTATTGTTTCTGTCTAACAGATTTCCCTCTCTTTAATTGTACTACGCTTATTTCCGCGCTGAGACGTTTTTGGGGTTCATGGCATTTTAGCCATTTTTCTCCCATCTAATCACCACTTAAGGAGTGATTTTTTGTGTGTGTGTGTGGGGGGGGGGGGGGTTCCAAAGTGCTTTTTATTTTCATTCTTAAAAATATATCTTTGATTTAAATTTTCCACTTAAAAACAAATAACCGATTTGCAGGGGTTTCTCTGTCGAGTCTAAGACTTTTGTGTTGAAGTGAAATGAAACACCAGTTCAGGCAGATCTGCGGAAAGAATGGGATACATAAAAAAAAACACGAAAAAAAAAAAGGGGGGGGGGTGAGTGGGGAAAGGGAAGGGATCTTGTAGTTGGAAATGGAAGAGAATCAAAAGATCAATAGCCGGCAACGTTCAATTCCTCTGTCACCAAGTGCAGGCCAGCGAGCCTGGATGATAACCCTCAAATGAGCAGGATTGAACAATTCTATTTGCGCATTAGTCTCCACAGAAAGAAGTGAGTGTACACAATACATCCACGGCGCGGGCCCCGCAGCTCGTGAAGGGGGTGGGGAGGACAGACGGACGCCCGGACAAGGTTGTGGAGTGCTCGCCTCACGGCGCCACCAACTGGGTTTTCACATTAGCTACGAACATTCGGTAACACAAACAAAAAAAAAAAAACAAAAAAAAAAAAAAGAGAAGACGAACCACCAACTGCCTTAAAAAAAGTTTTTCTCAACACGTCATTGGAATATGTTCAATTACTTTAATCGCGATTTGAATACACGAAATCCCTTTAGATGAAGTGTTTTTATATTCTCTTCCGGGTAGAGGGGGGCACTTCCCACTTCACGCTCGCTCCCCTAGGAGTTAGCCTTCACCCGCTTTAAATGAGGTGTTTCTCACGACTGGCTCCGGTGCTCCCCCCCCCCTTTTTCTCCGTGCTTCTTTTAAGAGTCGGGTGTGAATATTACACATCAGTGGTCACGTCTAGGCAAAAAGTTAGGTGAGCAACAACGTGGCTGTTTTAAACAAAAAATGTACCGGTACAGCTTTAAAAAAAAAAAAAGAAAGAGAGAGAGAGAGAGTGAGTGAGGGGGGGGGGGGGGGGGAGTTAAAGAAAAGCTTGGGGTGGGGTTTAGGGGGAATGAAAGAAAGCACGCGTTAATGCGTTTGAGATGAGAGCAGGGGCCATTCAAGTTCTAATCAGCTAATTGGAGATTCCAATAATTATGAAAGCTTCAGTCAAAACAGAAAAGGAAAAAAAACAAATACAAATGCATAAAAAAAAAAAAGGCCACGAAGGAGGAGGAGAAGAAAATCGAACCAAGAAAACATCGAGAAAGCACTTTTCAAATCACAACCAACACGTTTTTTAAACGCCTTGAACAAAACCCCGCCAACAATATACCGCTTATGATGTATTGGGTTATTATTTGTACAAGCAATCATCCTAAAAGTAGATCCATTTTTAAAAAAATATGTATAAAGCAATCATTGAATAAAAAAAAAAGAGAGAGAAATGAAAAAGTCTTTCCGCTTCTCACGAGTGGAATGAGAGCTATTGAAAGTAAATGTTTCAAACACGGCCGAAAAAAGCCTTCTGCACTCATTGGTGCTTTTGTAATTAAATTAGTGACATCCAGGTAAAATATCAATACTCTCCTACTCTGCATAAATCATTAGTTTGATTTTCTCGAACATTTTTTTTCTTCCTCTTCATAATTTATTTTTAAACAGATCCCCCACCCCTCTCCAAACCCATTCTTTGTTTATCATAGGATAACGGGAGCTATGTGGGCTCGGTCGGTGTATGTGTGGGGAGGGGGTGAGCGGAGAAAAAAAATGTGGGGGGTGGGGGGACACAATATAACAGGATTTCCTCTTTCGAGTGCGTTTTAAAATATATTGGTTCTTTTTATTCAGGCACACTGGAGGAAATTGCAAATTAGAGTTTGGGTTCAATCCTATTTCTGGGCGTAAGTAGGCATCGGTGTTATTACTTGAATTAAAACTATTGATCACCGGGCACCGCGAGCCGGAATTGGGGGGGGGGGGGGGGTGTACTGCTAGCGCCGTAGACCGCCGTGATCAATGAGACAATGAAATAAATTTAAGTTGTACACGTCAGAGATAGTTGATGTCCTGCCCCACTGTTTGCTCGGGCTCGCGGCTGACACATGGAGACATTTGGATTGGGTTTAATGACTTGATTAAATTCCAGACTTTTTATTTTATAACTTTTTTTTCTTCTTCAATATTCTTTCACTGGCCGGCGTTTGTTTCAGAGGGCTGTGTTGGTTTTTCTATTTGATTTTATTGGTTTTGTTATAGAGATCATGATTGGTGCTCGCGTGGGAAGGAAAGAATCGGTTTGAAGCTGTGTAACAAATAAAATGCGCCTTAGCTTAAATGGTCAGTTTTATTTAAGTCTGAAGGGGACGTAAGATAGGTTGGGTGGTTTCTAGAAGGTCTTATTTTAACCTTCTTTCCGAATCTCTCTCTCTACATATATAATTATAATATATATAAATCTCTCGCCCTCTCAATATCTCTCGTTCTCTTTCTCTCCACAATTGTATCACTGTGTATTGACCAAAGCTTTTAACTATGACAAATAAAATAATCCAAGGCAGTGTTCCCTGATATGGAATTATGAGCATTCTTTAAAGCCGACTGCCAGGCTTATCAAACATGGATGAGTCAGCATGAGTGGACTGGGTGGGACGGGGCAGTCGGTGCTTCTTGATTGAAAATAAAGCGCCATCCACTCATTCCGTGGGCAGTGTACATAGTAAAAATGAATGAGGTGCTGGGGACAAAACTAGTTGGGGGGGGGGGGGGAGAAAATGTAACTATGCGATTTGGCGGTGGAAGGGAGAGAAAACTAACCTTGAAATTTGGCGGTGGAAGGGGGAGAAAACTAACCTTGAAATTTGGCGGTGGAAGGGGGAGAAAACTAACCTTGAAATTTGGCGGTGGAAGGGGGAGAAAACTAACCTTGAAGTTTGGAGTTGGAAGGGGAGAAAACTAGCCATGAAGTTTGGCGGTGGAAGGGGGAGAAAACTAACCATGAAGTTTGGCGTTGGAAGAGGGAGAAACACTAACTATACAGTTTGGCGGTGGAAAAAAAGGGGCGGGGACTAATTATGCAGTTTGGCGGTGGTGGTCAAAAGACAAGGTGTAAAACAAATCAAATCTAAATCAAATCTTTTTTAGATTTGTTTTGGTTGGGGGGGGGGGGTCTATTATAGAGTGCAGCGGTGCCTCAATAGAGTTTCCAACCCTTGTTATAGTTCCAGCAAAGGCAGAACACGTGGTTCTATTTTGGTTAGTAAAGTAGGCCAAACCATTTTAATGTTTAAAAATGGCTGACTACTAATTGCAATAGTTAGAGAAACATTGCCATTATAAGGTAAATAAACTAATGACAAGGGGGATTGGACTGGTACACAGCTTAACCAGATTAATAAGACCCAACGATTTGTGTTAGTAAACCACGATAGTTTAAGAATAGGAGTAGTAATCAAATATAATGCCTCTCTTAACTCATTTTTGAAAAATTGTAACTTAAGTACTTTTTCTACTCGGCCCTTCAAGTATGTATTTTGTCTTCTAATTAAAGTTCGACCATACTGTTTTAATAATTACACAATTATTTTTTCTCGTCAATCAAATGTAAGTTAGCAGTACTCTACCTAACATTTCATCTTTATGGGCCGAGCATCAAAGATCATTTTCAAGAATTTAACTCACGATAATCAAAGACTGGAGACACAATAACACAAAAAACTTTTTTTTTCAAATAAAAATGGATTTAAAGACCCTCAAGTAAGATGAATGAATTGAATGGGAGGTTAGCAGAGAGAGAACTGAAATAATACTTCTATAGTTTACAGCTTCGGTTCTCAACATGTGGCAACCTTAACCCTGTGGGTATGCGGCGGAATGGTTGAGGTATGTGAAAATTATTCTGATAATGGCGGAAAACCTCAAAAAAAAATTCATTTATGGGAAACTATATTTCAGTATAGTGGGAGGGTACACATAAATGAAAATTCGAATGAATGGGTACAAGAGAAAAAAAAAAGGTAGGGAGCCTCTGATTTACAAGATTATAGTCGAAGTTCTACAGACCTCGGTGTGGTAAGCCAAAATATTTAATTAAAATTCCATTTTTTTTCTTCAACTTTTAAAATACAATGTTTCTTTTGTAAGGGCCTGAGAGACTTAGCCAAACCATTCAAAACGGGTGAAGGATTTCAAAAGGTTGGGAACCTTTGTTCCACATAATTTATGTCATATCTTATGTTTTGATTTTTTGATTTCAAAAAAAAAAATTCTATGTAAATAGGGTCCATAGTGGAAATCTTGCCATTTGAGATCCGGTTGGCAATAGTAATCATCCTTTCGATCTAGCAGAAAAGAATAATAAAAGAAAATAGCAATAAATGGCCTTAAATAAGTATAGCTTAAAGATAAAACAAATTAATGCACTGTTCAGGCCTGGCCAGGATGTTACAAACAAGAAAGGTTAACCAATTAAGTAAGTAAAAGGCCGATGGAAATCATGAAAGGTTCATCAATTGTATTGGATAATTTGATGCCTACCTAATTCAAATACATTTTTTTTTTTTTACACAACAAACCAAGAATTTTTTATCACCAAGTATTTTTAACTGCTACAAAATATCAAGTTCCCATGTCTAGGAACCTAAAATTACAAAATGTCAAGTAATATTAAGCTTGAATGTCAAGCACAACTGATGCTAGCTTGAAAAGGGCTACACTTAAAATGGAACGGAAGAGTGGTTGGCATTTAAATTTACTTATGTCAAGCCCCTGAACAATGCTTTAATAAAATAACACACAACTAATAAAGCTTGAACAAAAATCAATCACCCATTTCATTGCTGCTACAAAATTTATTAAGGTCACAGAAACGCGGTTATTTTCTTGAAAGGTTATCAAGTTTTCAGCAGAGTGTTGTCTTTAATAATATTTTTTTTAACCTGACCACTGTCACCATTGTTGCATTGTCTGCCTCACAAGGAAGCATGATCTGCCTCATGAGGTAGCATTGTCTACCTCAGAAAGTAGCAGTTTCAAATTTGTACCCGCTGTCACCAGCTATGGGGAATTAACATGGGGGATCTGATGTACACAAGTGGGATAATTTAGGAGGATCCTGAGAAAAGAATTTTAACCACTGAAGCCTAACGACAACATCCAGCCTGAACAGATGCTGTGTGATAAAAAGTTGGCTGCATAATCCATCACAACACATAAAAATTTAAATAGGTATCGAGACTAAAAAAGAAAGTAATCTAAATGCATGCTAAGTCCAGAGGCATTGGTGAATAATGATACATTTAAAAAAAAAACTTTAAGCAAAAGTTATAAACCCATTCATTACTCTCACATTTAATTAATAGCTTATTAGAATTTGCAACTGTTGTGTAGATAGAGAGAGTGAGAATGCAGTGATTTTTAAAAAATGGTTCACAACACACGGCCAAAAAATTACAAATGTAAGTCTTGACAATCAATGTCAGACACATTTATAAAAGCATGTCCATTTGAAAGGGTTACCTTTTAATAATTTGTTATAACATAGTAGTGATGGCTAAAGTAAAATCATAGACCTAATGCCCTAAACCATTGCCCTTCTAAATATAGGATGCGAAGAAAAATTCAGCTCTTCATTTGCAGATAGCACAAAACCAATTATTACACTTATTGATAACCAAAAATACAAATGGGAATTACTCATATAAATCATATAAACTGGCAAAATTAAAATGAACTTTTATGTAAATTTTTCATAGCTTATTAACACTACTAAAAAACATTTAGTGTTAAAAAAACAAGTCACAACCAACACCATGTCGTATAAGTGAAGTGACTCACAGCCCTATTTTATAAACGCCAAGTGACATGTGAGCCCAATACATTTTAAAATACAGCATAAGCATGTATTAGTATAATTTACTTTATTATTATATTAACTTTTGACTAATTAAATGCAATAATTGAAGTGGTAATGAGTTAATAAGGTTCTAAATTTGTACTTGAGTTCAGTTTGATATTGCTAAACTGGTGTTATTCTGAACGTGATATCAGTTTCCAAAAAGCTTTGAAAATCCACTCTTACAGAGAAGTGCCGTAGCAAATAGGAGTACTATGTTATTATTCAAACATTGGCCTGGAAACATTGGCTTAAAGCATGTATATGTGCACACATGATTTGATAGGTCTAATTGAAAACATTTTTTAATCATGTAGTGATTGCATAATATTTATCGCACAAAGATCCTACAAATTTTAATTATTAGACCAAAAAATAGCTTTTGAAACTTTTGTTTTTTAACTAAAATCTTTTTTTTTTCTTTGAAGGACTACCGGTACTCAAATTTTTCAATTGTTAGAGTTAGTGTGAGATTAATCCATTCACATCATCTCGTATGATTGACAGTAATGTTAATAAATAATTTGGACAAAGTTTATTTAACATGAAAAAAATGGTGGTCTTAGGGCAGGGGTGGGCTTGAGAGCCAACTGTGGCTCGGGCCTACGCTTTGAATGGCTTGCGCTCCCTAAAAAAAAATAATTTAAATAATCATAAAAATGAAAAAAAAGAATAACGAACAAATAATTTAAATTTTCGATTACAGATGTCACTACTATATGGGGTTGTTTCGCTTTTCTTTTGAAGGAGGTTTTCTTAAGGTTTGTGGAGTTAGTTTCTTACCCCCCACCCTTTCACCATTTATGGCTGCCATGCCCATGTTACCTCTTGCATATGACTCACAGTTACTTCAGTTTGCCCCCCCCCCCCCCGAGTTAGGGCCTTAAATTATTAATCTTCATAGACCTTGTGCTTAATTCCTATACCTAAATTCAGGTAGTTAACCCATAGACCTAAAAAAACAAAACAATAACTATATCAGGGTTTGGGGAAATTTTTTAGCTATTAATACCCCAAAATGTACTACACTGCTGCCATATCGGTAGGCACTTTGATGTAAATGTCAAAACATTTTTTAAAATATAAAAATACTACAGCTGTAAAGAGCCTAGAGAATGGTTTACAAAAACACCAAGATCAACTTTCTAGCAGGAGTGGCTCAAAAGTTGTGGATTTTTTAGTAAGGACCTCAAAACCACTTTTTCACTATAGACATTTCCTCTACATAGGAACATAGTTTAAATATGAGTTCAACTAAATAAAGCCACAAAATATAAGTTTAGTTATTACTAATATTAAAATAAAAATGTTAATATTTATATCTTGCCTTAATAAAAAATTTTAAAATATGCTGACCCGTCACTTATTTGTATTTCATTAATTATTGTTGTTTAAATATTTTTTTTTAATTTCTCAATAATAATATTAATATTCTTTAGATATTAATTTCAACCTTTATGTGGAATTGTTTAACATTTATAATTATAAACAAATAATACAGGGATTTTTTAATTTATTTAGTTAAAATTTATGATTATGCTTTTTATTTTACCAATTACTATATATGTATGTATATTTTATATATAAGTATATATATATATATATATATATATATATATATATATATATATATATATATATATATATAGCCACATATGAATATGACACAAAAATAGCATGTCATTTATTTTAAGTTAGTAGTCTTGTTTTAAAAATCAACATTTATTGTTAGAATCAACTTTTGCAGTTGATAGAAATTAAAATAAGTCTTAGACGTTTGCTTGAGGTAAGTACAAGGTTTTATGATTGTTCTTTGGTAATATCTTAATTAATTCTTGGAATATTGTGCCAGAAAGTTTTTTCTTTGAGAATACTGAGGATTATATAACAATTCTCTCATGGAATATTGTTATATGTGATTAAAAATACGATATTTCATTATCAAAGGTAAGTGAATATATTTACATTTTTATTTAATTTATGCCTTAAGACAAAAATCAAAATATTCATTATAATACAATAACATTGCCTAAAATATCATTTCATTACATATAATTTATAATAACAGGTACTACAAATAATAAGTTGGGTTGGAGCTATGCCTAAATATATATATTAGTTTTAAAAAAGGCTATATATATATTAGTTGTAAAAAAGCCCTAAATATATATATTAGTTGTAAAAAAGGCTATTTATCCCACTCCCCAAATAATTTATAGGGTTGGTTGCCATGGACATATGGGACTGATAACCAATTTTCAAAGACAATTGGTTATCAGGCCCATATTCCATGGCAACCAACCTCAAAATGAAAACCACTGATAATTGATAAGCCAATTATAATTATATATTTTTTAACATATGTTATATATTTATTGATTTATTGTTAGGTATATTTCCCATATATCTTCTGGATAACCAATTAAATAAATTATTAAATACCCCACAGCCCCTATCGATAATAAGTATTATACAGACAAGCATGGTGGCCATGATGACAAATTACATTGCCTAAAAAAAGTATCTTTTTGATTTTTTGTTTTTGACGCCAACCTAGGGTCTACACTCAAGAATTTCAGATATATTATATGACATGATATTATAAATTTAATAACCTTTTATATATATATATATAAATAAGCGCTTCTTTTTCTAAAGTTATTGATCTGTAAAAATGTTTACCAATTTTTAGCTTCAATTTTCAAAGCTTTAACCTCGAAAAAAAAAAATCAAATGAATTCTTAATAGAACAATCAAGATGTCTGCTTTAAATTTAATCAATTGAGGGATGTAGAATTTATTATATTATGAAAAAAAATCAGCTATAAAAGCCAATAAAAGGTGAACAAACAATACCCTCTAAGGCCGTTGTAAATTAAAAAGGGGAGGTTGCCATTTTGAAAACAAAATTACGATATCCAATTATCGGGTGTTTCCGTGCTATCCAATTATCAGGTGTTTCCGTGCGATACCAAAGTGCCTACTGTCTAAGCCGAAACAGTCCACCCAAAAACCAAATAAATAAATTATAGATAAATTCAGACAATTGGCGCCATAACATATCACTCTGCTGCCATTTCGGTTGCCACAACAGTGAACTTTTATAATTTACTGTCACTAAACCTAACCTGAACCCTAAATGTATCCCTAAACCTAACCTGAACCCTAAATGTATCCCTAAGCCTAACCTGAACCCTAAATGCATCCCTAAAGGCACCAATGTTTTGAATTAGCCAAATTATATTTTATGGGCCTACTATTCTAAATTAATTAGCCTTGGCCTTAGCTGCTATAGTTAATTCAAGTGCTTTATTTTAAATTTAGGCTTAGGTTAACCCTCTTGGGAAGTAAGTGCCGGTCTATCGGCCCAAGGTGGACTATAGAGAAAGACAAAAGTCCGAACCATCGGCCCCATAATTCGAGCCTCGTGATTGGCTTACTTGGCGTTGTACCAGCGAATCAAATTTATTCGTACGTATTTCTGCACATCCTGGCATTTTAATGGCCGTGTTCGTTGATGGTGAACTTAAATTTATTTGTGAGCAGGAATTTTTTTTTTGTGTGTATAGTTGTATCGTGAACTTCGAATATGTCTGACAGTGACTCTGATCAACTGTGCTTAGTAATTTTGATATTCTAGCAGTGAATCTGACACTGAAACTGATGAAAACAACCAGGAAATTAATTAAGACTTTCAAATTGAGGGTAATGCTAATGTTGTGAACTCTTGGTTTAGTATTACTAGTATTAGGGGTCCTCAACAGGACAGAGATGACCCCTTTAATTTTTAGACACCATAGGTAGGTACTTCGCCGAAGCAAGGGACAATCATATAAAATTTGTATCGGAAACGGAGGTCGGCGCAATGAAATCCGAGTTTTTAATTTTTTATGTGCATGTAATTAGAATAAATCAGGCGTCCTTCTGGTCCATAATTAAGGTCAAACTTCGCCCATTCACGTTAGGAGAAATGTTGACCTACATTCCTATTAAGTTATTTTTTTCATTAAAACAACTTTAAGTGAGGAAAATCATATGTTAATATAAGGCATCTTTGCATTAAAAAATTCGGTCTAAATATTCAAGGTAGGTTTTTCATATTAAATGTAGGTCTGCATAATATATTGAAGTATATGTGTGCAAAATTTCATTGCGCTAGCTCACATCACATTTTCTCCATTCTCTCCAACGTTGACCTCATTATGCACAGGTCGCCCAACTTTAAGTGAGGAAAATCATATGTTAATACAGGCATCTTTGCATTAAAAAATTCGGTCTAAATATTCAGGGTATGTTTTTCATATTAATTGTAGGTCTGCATAATATATTGAAGTATATGTGTGCAAAATTTCATTGCGCTAGCTCAATAAATATTTTCTCAATTCTCTTCAACATTGACCTCATTATGCACAGGTCGCCCAGGCCATTTTGGATTAGTGATCACGCCCCCTTTTAAATGGCGGAAGACGCCGATACTTAGCTTAGGAAATATTCAATTATTACCACTATATACTTCAAAATATTTGATAACTTGTGTTTCAGAATGCATTTGAAAGAGATTTAAACTGGAAGGTTTTAATTTGAGTTTTAAAAACCGTGTGTAAAAGGTCGTCATGGGCAACCATTCACAGCCCTTGCATAATGGCAGTACTACCTCAGAGTTTCATTCATAAGAGTTTGCCATGTGCAAAACTATTCAACCATTGGTCAGAGAAAGTTTTAATTAATTAGTCATGTGCCAAAGTTGAAAGTTCAAAATAAGTAGATCCCAAACAGTATTTTAGGGGATGCATTGCCTTATATAGTATAGACTATATAGCTTGGCTTATAGTGGTATAACGAATGGACGCTGTAGATTTGGTAAACAGAAAAGCCTTATATTAATACATTATATTAAATTTACTGGTATACAAAGTGCATAGTTAGATAAATTATAATTGTATAACATTATTTTTTAATACAGCATTAGTTCTGAAAATAAAAGTCGTATAAAATTATCATTAAAACGAGTTATTTAGCTCATGACGCGAACTGCAGAATTGGGTCACAGAATGTGGCGATGCTGTCCATGTTAAGAAATGACAAACTAAGTCATACTTTAAAAATTCATAACTTTAAAACTACAACAGCTAAAAATATGATTTTGGTGTTATAATTCTGTTAAAAATTAGCTCTATTCAACTATGCCATTGGTTTATTTTACAAAAATTGATGAATTTTTTACCAAAGTACCTACCATAGGTCCTATAAATAGGGCAAAAGCACCCCATTTGAGTACTTTATGCTATTTTTTACACTAAATATCACTCAAATGTTTATGAGAGAGACCAAGTTTACTAGTGTAGCCTTAACTCATACTAACAATAAAATAACTACAACTAAGTGAACTAACTAGTCTGTACACTGTACTATAGTGTACAACTGTACAGCGTACAGTCTACGTCTTCGTCTATTCTCTGACACGAATCGACATTTACTAATTTAAATTTCCTTATCGGTGCATCCTAAAATAGAAAATATTGATTTGCAAACCTAAAAGATCTGGTAAATTTCAAAATATTTTAAATGAAAGATAATTGGACACAATTTATGTTTTCACAGTTGGTAAAGACAACAACAACGCAAACCTTGTCGTCTGCTCTATTTGATGAAAACGAAACTATTTGGAAGCAGCCATTTTGTTGAGCTGCATCATGGGAACAATAAAAATAATGGATCGGAATCGTTGTTGGAAAAATATCAACATAACCAGTTTGGCTGTGTATTTTATGTGGATGAAATTAAATATAAACAGATATTTGGTTGTCCATTTAAGTGATGATTTATAATATTGACACCCAAATAACCTTTCGTTTTCACAGTGCTCTCAAAAGTCGTTTTTCATTTTTAGATAATGCTGGCACCCCTTACAAGCTGCAGCCATCGGAGGAATGAACTGCTCCAGTTCCATTTTGAACATTTTTTTCACAGGAATCACATTTAATATCACCTGAGTTTTGCTTCTGCGCCTGGCTAATAATATAGTAAGAGACAATGGGAGCAGGAAAAGAAACATTTTTCTTTGGCAGCAAGTTGAAAAATATTCGATTTATGAGACGCGTGCTGGTAAGTGTTAAGTTTAATTATAATTATATATATTATACGATACCGATACCTTCATGTGCATTATTTCTTTAATAAAAAGTAAAGAGCGCTTTCATTTATTTTAACCGTTTTAATAGTAATTCGTTAGTTTTTAAATTATTAATTAGCCTAAATATACATTTGAAATTTAGCAGGGATATAGAAGGATCTATAATGTCTTAAATATAAAAAATCTCAAATAAACAGAAGGCTAATTAATTATTTATTTTAATTATTATTATTTTAAAATTGATGGCCAAAATTACATTTTATCAAACAATAAATATCCCTATTTAAAAAAAAAGTTATCGACATCCCTTATCTTTATTATTTATTTATAACTATGTACCCTTAAATGTTCCACAAAAAAACTTCATTGGAAATGGGAAAATTTGGAATTTTAACACACACAAACTTTGGCGAGTGGGCTGTAAATCTGTAAATAGTTTTCATAACCACAGACAATGCGATAATCAATTTTAACTTATAGAGCATTTGATTTTGCTTTACCGGTACATTAATTTTTCTTATACTGATACTCTTTAAACATATATTCAGTTTACTCCCTTTTTCTACTTGTATATGGAACTTGTAGTGACGAGGTTAATTCATTTTATGACATACATGTTAAATAAAGTTGCCTCGTCTTTAAGAGGATCTTGAAATTAGTAGGCCCTTTTTAAGGCCAAATAAAATTGATTAGTGCAGAATGCTTTAATGATAAGGTGTACACACCTGCCTGGTATGCTGTTGAAGAGATTTTTTTTTTTTTCAGTCGAAAAGATACTTGGATAATTCCTTCCGTGGTTATCATTTAAATAAACTTTAAATCTGGCTTTTAGAGCTTTTGTTTCCCATTTTATTTTAAATGTGGGGAAATCCACTAAAATTGAAATGGACATATCTCGTGCGGATAATGCCATATATACCAGGGAACGCAGAGGTCGTGGACAGATGATTTATGCATTAGTATAGCCTCATTAATTAGGTTATCGCCCACCCAATCCGTTCGTGATGCTTGTGGTGTGCTGCACTTTGACTTTGTTGTGAGTTTTGTTGACTGTCTTGTGATGTGCAGTGCTGCATGATTTTAAAGCCCTAGTTCCCAACCCATGGGATACGACCCCCCAAATGGATTCACGGTGAGTTTTCTGTGGGGTAACTGAATGAAACCGTAAACTGAAAACAAAAATATTTTAAAGAAATGTTTAATTTGTATTAGGTATCTTTTAAAAGTTTGAATAATGTCATGAGAGGCCCAATGCAGCTCTTTTCAATGTGTATTGTCTTACGCTATATTTTTTAAAAATGTATATGGAGCGCCGGCCACTTTGCTTCTATAAAATGGGGGTCGTAACTCAAAAAAAAGTTTGGGAACCTGTTTGCTAAAGCAATTTTTGCATTAAAAGTAATTATGACTGATTTTTTTTTTTACGTAAGTCTGAACATAAATATATTTAAGATCTTTGTTTGTCTATACAGTAACTATACAAACCAGGAAATATTAGCCAAAATATATATTTGAATCAGAGTAGCACACAATGGGCATTATCTCTTCTGGGTAAATTAATTCCACATGCTGTATTAGAAAGGGGAAAAAAAGATAAGCCGGGACTGGCGGCATATAGTGTGAAGATGTCATTGGAATGGACGATACCATTACGAAATGAGGGGTTTAAGGACATACATATTTACCTAAATTCGTAAGTAGGTTACTCTCGATTCCGCATTTCATATTACATTATACATAGTTTTGTCAGCACAATAATAACACCAAAATAAAAAGAGTGTTATTAAAAATATAAAATGTTGGTTAAGTTGGTGAAACGAATCAATCCAGTGGAGAGGCGCTGTTGTTTTTTTTTTTTTTTGTAACGACATTTGCCGTGCCCAGTACTGGCCATATGACTTCATGTCTTATTCATAACGGGCTGGGGGTGTACATTGAACACACATATTAATTTTTGGTATTGTATTGTGAGGATAGACGCTACACTCTGTAGTTCTTAGGAGATTATAGTTAAGTAGTTCTTTAGATGCTTCAGCATGTATTTCTTTGGAAGCTACAGTCATCTGTGCTTTGGACATTACAAGCTGCATAGTACTTTGGACGTAGTGGCGTAGCTCAGGTTAGTGCCTTCAGGGCGGTCTAAGTTTTTCACCACCCCTTTCTACTAAAAAAAAAAATCTACATTTGGCCGAAAATGGCACCCCTCCAAATAAGGAAATAAATAAACTTCCTACGTTGGAGTCTGTAGTTCTTTGGACGTTACAATTTGTTGTTCTCTGGACGGCTCAAAATTCTAGAGAATTTTTAACTGTCATGGTTAGTAAGTTTTGGGGATGGGCGGTCGGGTTAGGGTTAAAGGGTTGTTTTGATAGTTGTGCAATGAGTTGATAAGTATGCAGTGAGACACGGAGGTAAAAATATGATAAGCAGTGGGATCCAGGGAGGGAATATGATAAGTAGACAGTGGAATATGGGGGATGTATGATAAGTAGTCGGATATAGACAGTGGAATACGGAGGGAAAATATAAGTAGGCACTGGGTTAATGAGAGGATATTATGATTAATGGGCATTGGGAAAACGTAGGAAAAAAATCGATTTGGTAAGTAGGTAGTACACAATGAAGGTAAAATTGAGTTGATAAGTAGGCAGTGGGATATTGACCGGTAATTTTTGCTTTCGAATTAACACTAATGTTACTTAAGGCAACAATTGCATTGAATCCTTATTTCACTGAAATTTGAGACTGACATTCAATACCAAATTTTCGGCAGAGCGATTCTTCACACGATGTGCTCAAATTGCAACCGAAGACATCCGATTTTGGTGTTGTCCGTATTTATTGTTTATCATGACGACAGCCACAGCCCTGTAGCTAATGTTGAGCGATAGCCAAACTGGTCGCAAACTAAACAAATTGACTGTTTTAAATAGCTGCCAATTCTTTATCCTACGAAATTACAATTATATATTTTAGCTACAAATACTATGTTGAAATGTTCTACGACAAAATTCTGGAACGAAAAATCTAATCAAGGCGGCCCTTCGATGCTTTCAAAGCATCTTACTGGTCAATTCTTGAGGGGAAAAAAATGATTTCCACCGAAATTCTTGGACACGTCTCCGGTCTGTTATGTCAGTTTAAATTTTAGGTGTAATACGGATCCAGTGAGATTTGAGCCTAAGACATTTAATTTGGCACTGATGTCCATGTGCATGCTGTCTCATTGGTCGGGATTCCGCTCTTGTTTTATTGCCCCAACCTCTTCGCAGTAATTTGAGCCGACTTCCCTCGGCAGTGGAGGCTAAACTTTAAATACACGGCTTAGTTTTGTGATACATTTTAATCTATCATAATGTGAAAGCCCTCCAATGAACTGTCCTTTAGAAATTTCAAAAATGCCCCGCATAATAGAATTTATATTTCCAGTAATGACACTAAAAAATGCGAAAATTTCAGTTTTTGAAGTAATTTCTATTTCTTGTTGTTTCTTCATTTGTCCTGTTTGCTGAGGAGGTCTCTTGGCCGAAATGTTTTTCTTGTCTTGTCTTTCTATTTTTAGCTTCCCGATACCATTGTTCCACTATTTCCTTCACACAGCTTGTACGCAGTCCTTCATTTATGATCCTAGAATTCCAAACAATTTGGTATAAGGTTTGCATATTAAAAGCAAAGTTTTTATTTTATTTATCTTTTTTTTTTTTTTAAAGTTATGCCAATGATTATACAGCATGACCCCCACCCCAGCCTCTTCCCTCCTCCGTAACTAAATTACTATATACAGAGAGAGATAGAGGGGAGAGAGAGAGAGAGACGACAAGAAGCGTTGTTAAAACTGATAAATGGGCATATAAGAACAAATTTCTGTAAAATAAAGCAAATTCTACTATCAGATCCTTTCCAAGTAAATCTAACAGCTATGACTAATTATAAAATCTCTTATATATATTACGCTTCTGGTGTGACTCGGGGACCGCTGCCATTTCCGGTTGTTTCCTAACAAGCTGGCAGCTTCCTACTCAGCGTATTTTGGTACTGAGAGTATTTTACAAGTCATTCTATTAGTTTGAACGAAATTATGGTGCAATAATGAGTTCAATAGCGCACAAAATATAATTCCCGATAACTACGTTAAATGACTGTTTTAATAATGCAACCGCGTTTGACGCGTAATATTTTCTTTTCGGACAATGAAATCGTCTCAATTTAATTATAGTGTAAAAAAATCAGTTTAAAAGTGTTTTGGACATCAGAGTAGTTAATATAGTTCATGGGCGTGAAATAAAAAGTGTGTAGTGACGCACCATGGAAGGAAATGGTTATGGAAAACATTGGGATTCTTAAATGTGCGCTACCTGAGTTCATGTTTTGTCAAGTAACTTTAGGATATGGGAAGTTCACGCTTTGCTGTCGCCAATCTTTGGCGGACTATATCTAGCTTTTTAATAATAATTTACATAGTTTATTGCAATGTGTCCGATTTGGTGTTTATTGCAATGTGTCCGATTTGGTGATAGAGCTTTCTGGTGCTATGGTATAGGTGGTCAGTGTTAGGATATAAATGGCCGGTGTTGTGATATACGTGGCTTGTGCTGTGGCATAGGCGGTCGTCGTGTGGGTAAAATTCGGCAGCCTCTATCGAAGAGCACGGGGTTAACATTGTGTCACTGGTTTATTCTACCAACACCCCCACCCCCACCCCAAGAGGTGATTCGCCATGTGAAGTGGGTTGTATCCATTTTCACCTTATTGCGAAATTAAGACGTTGAAGCCACAAGCTGACAGGTAACAAATGAAAGTTATTACACTGGATCCCTTCAGACCTCGACCCCTTTCTTCTCTCAAACCGCGACACCTTTCTTCTCACGCGGCAAATGTTTTCCCGTTGTCTAGCATGTCTCAGCCATCGTGTTGTTCCCGGTAAACTTTCCTTCACATAATTTGCCTTTGTTTCAGAGTAGTTTTTTTTTCCTCCCCTTGGTCTAAGTTTTGACGCGTATCTGAGGTAGATGGTTTGTGGTGAGGTAGATGGTTTGTGGTGAGGTAGTAAGATGCCACGTGACAGAAGGCGTTGTGTTTGCTACGGGTGAAAAGTGAGTCGTGGGTTATTCCAGGCATACAATGCAAATATGTGTGAAGATACTCAGATACAAATAGTCTATAGGTGCTGATATTGTGGAATCGTAGCCATATTATGGGGTTTTGTGCTTATTGTGCAGTGGGGGGATCAAGTGCTAGTAGGTCAAAGTTCACTTAAAATACCCTGGACATTTGAAAACGGAGGGTCGATTTTATTTATTCATTTTTGTACACTTGACTTTTCTTACTCCCAAGTAAAAAAAAGTGGGTTGGTCCCAAGAAAGTGTTACAGTTTGTAACTGGGGAATGGGGATTTGTGACGTCACACATTTTATATATATTTTTATCATACATATAAAACCTAAAATTGACATGATGTTTAACTTTTTTTGTGATGCACGCATTCTGACAGAAGATGTCACTTGAATAAATTTAATTGTTAAAAAGTAAAGTTTGTTTTAGATTAAATTTTAATAAACTTTTAATTTGTCAACGCTTGTTTAGTTCAAAAGTGTGGCGCGCTCTGGGGGTGCGTTGGGGGGGGGGGGGGGGGGGTCGGAAATTTTCGAAAATGTTTGATAATGGGAAATTGGGGGGGGGGGGGGGAATTGTTCAAAAATAGCCTGACGTATTTTACGGACTGCCCCTTACTTTAAGAAAAAAAATAATAAATTAAACGATAGTGCGTTCTTACTAATTATTGTCGCACAACTTCTCTCCCTTGCTCATTCTGTCTTAGCCACTGTCTTTTTTTTTGTTAACTTCTCGCCCTCTATCTATCTATCTCTTTCTTTCTTGTGTGTGAGTGTCCACACAGCGCAGTGCGCCAATATTAAGGTCCCACAAAGTTAGCATTATATCCTCTAAAAGTCTCTTGGACCACCTCTCTATACCCCATCCCCTCCCGCGCCCCACCCCATCATGTCCCGGAAAGTACGTTTAAATTATAGCATCTAGTGACGTTTTTATTTATGGGCCCTTATCTCCGCTAGCTTAGATGGATCACTTCAGACGGCCTAAATTCAACTGTCAAGCGCCACTGGCCACGGTCACAGGAATGCAGCGTCATTACTTTTAACTGACCAGAGGTCACGATTAGGCTAGGCTCATTCTTCCACAAGAAAATTACCTGGGGCCCAGTTCCTGCTCTAGGCATTAATATTCATTGTGTTGTAACCTTGCCTGGTCACTTGGTTACAGCAGGGCAGGGGTGGGCAAACTTTTTGTGGGAAGTGCCACATTGACAAATGTAAAGCTATTTAGGGGGGGGGGGAGCAGCGCATGTATATTATGTCCAATTTTTACATGTCGACAAACATTTATCTATATTAAAATCGGTATATTCCCATTTTAGCATTGCATGACAAAAGTCAAGGACTGTTAAAAAAAAAAAAGAAAATAAGAAAGAAAGTTGATCAAAAATGTTAAAACAGTCATAACCGTACAACATAACGGTACAACATAACGGTACATTAAATTATGAAACATTCAACAAAATAACTTAAAAAACAAAGTATGTTCTTTTTTAAATTTCTAAATGCCTTCGAGTGCCGCATAATATCAATTGCCGGGCCGCATGCGGCCCGCGGACCGTAGTTTGCCCACCCCCGCAGTAGGGCATCAAATAGATAATGTCTTTGTTGTAAGTGGATTTTTAAAAAGTACATGACTTTAAAATCTGCATGACTCTTGTATCGCTTTAACGGCTGATCTTTCTTTTTTCTTATATAAATAATTAGTGAGTGTCTGTGTGCGGGAAAACTGAATTATCCATAGTAATGTAGCTTACTTGTATCATTGAAACTGATCTTGTTATTAGTAAAACTTAATTAGTATCTGATTTTTGTAGCATTAAAACTAACTTTCCTCTAATTACAATGACTTTTGTATTGGTAACTTTGATTTTGCATCACTAAAGCTGACTTTATTGACTTTTATCATTGAAACTGACTTTCCAAATTTCATATAGTCACTTTTGTTTCACTTAAAAGGTGTGTTTCTGAATTAACTGCATCGCTTTGGAATTGTTTAGTCTGAAAGTTTAAGCGTCGTGAGCAATCTGAAGCTTGCTATACGATACACATTTCAATATGAATGTCCTACTGTGTCTATAGTATTATTATGTCGCCTCAGCTGTGTATGAACACGATTGCCCGCCGTGGCACTTGCTTGCAAGTTCGATCAAGCATTTGAATGCGTTTTTATTCCTTGCGTTAAGCTTTCTTTAATCAGTTAGGTTAAAGCTATAGCTTTCTACACCAACTTATCTTCCCACTCATCAATGCTCCGACCCTAAGAGTCTGGTAGCTTTGATTGCACACTGCTTAAGCAGATTTCCCTCTCACGGAATGGATCGTAACGTTTCGTCGATTACAGATTACCATAATAAAGTTAAATCGGCCCGTCCGTCCGCCCACCCCCCCCCCCCCACCTTCCAGACGCCAAGATACACTGGAAATCAGGTAGTGCTTAGCTTTATGCCTGACTAGACGATTTCTATTCGATACACTGCATGCCCCACTTTTCAATAACTTTCCCTAAACTCACTCTACAATCATCTACTTTACTCTCGTTGTTCGATCTGTTACTCAAATCTGGTGGCGCGCAGCCACTGGATTAATGTGAATAGGCTAGTCTCCTGGCATATTTGCTAGATATTTCAGTTTAAAATTCGTGGGATATAACTATTTAAAATTTCGATAAACAGTATCAGTATTCATCATTTTAACAATAAACCATAAGTCTCAGAACCCTACAATATTTCCAAACCTGGTAATGGGGTACCGGTACCATGAAAGTACTCTAGCTTAGCTTAGTCCAGAGGCGTAGCGAGGGGGGCAGGGGTACATATGTCCCCGGGCGCCAAGAAACAGGGGCTCCAAAATGAGGCTTAAAACGTTACATTATAATAAGTAAACAAGGGTAATAAATCGGTCACAAGATTGACCAGTTTGCGACAGTGAAATCAAGAAAAATAAATCTTTGTGGACTATGTAAACCAATCTACGACAATGACTGAGTGGGTCATGGACTATAATGTCTATAAATTTGCCTCATTAATTACAATTTTTTATTAAAATTTAAATTGTTTTCCTAATTCAATGTAATAGAAAAATGCGATTTGGGGGAGGGGGGGCAGATTTTATGGTTCGTCCCCGGGCGCAAAATATCATAGCTACGCCTCTGGCTTAGTCGTATCGTATATTTGGCTTTTTTTTTTTAATGTAATTTTTTGGGGTGTAAATTTATATATATTTTCTTTGATTCATATATTGTATGCATTTTTATTGGGATGGTGCGTGTGTGTGTTCTTTTGTATTTATCGATCACTAAATTTCCTACACCTTGTATTTATCGATCACTAAATTGCCTACACCTGTGAACTCTGTTGCGTTATCTGTTGCAGATGAATGTGGCGCTGTAAAGCTGCATTATTGTACGTTATATTGAGAGTATTTTCTCTGAAGAACCGTTGTGAAATATCTTACCGGGGTGGGCGAAGAATTTTTGCCGCCCCATGTCTTATTATAAAAGCTCTGCATTTTGTCGTAAATGCCGCCCCAACATGTAAAGAGAAAAGTCCCACATGACTGGGACGGACCGATCCCTCCGCCCTCCTTCTTACGCCACCGCTCCTAACCTTAACCCCACTAAGTCACACTACGCCAGCGTTCAAGTCTACGACCACGCGCTATTCAAGGGGCTCTCAGCCTTTTTGAGTACCACGACGCCTTAATAATAGTACTTATTACTCAATTCGGCGTGTCCTAAAAGCCAGGATTACGGCTAGCAATTGAGAAGCGGGTGTGTAGATGTTGACGCTGGCGAGCGTTGTCTGTAATCGATCTATCACTATTTTAGTTGTAAAATGAAAGTTTGTACAAATAGATATAAAAGTCACATTTTTAAACCGAAAAAAAAATCACATTTCTGAAGTCCTCAAGTGGCACCTAATATAGTGTCAGCGATCCTGGTGGGGGTCGTGCCACACTCGTTGAGAACCACTAAACCATACAGGTCCACTCCCCCCCCCTTTTGCCAGGTAACACATGACTCCACAACTCCCCAGTACAACTTTCTACTTCACATGTTATCCTGTCTAGATTGGCCTGGGCCTGCGTTTTCCCAGTTTTGATTCATTTAGTCAATCACAATTTGCCATCAAAATACGGTTGAACACCATCCCATTACCATCTCAGTCACTAATATGTTGTGCCCTCGCTATCCTCCTACGCTCTAGTCTGTAAGTTCATTCCAATATCTATAATTCCACCCTCTTGCTACACTCCACATGTATACCAACTGATCTAAACCCACACGGCTGGCTTTAATTGCATAATTTTGCCAACTTTCAATCAATTTCCAAAACGACACAATTTCCCTGTGCCTGTTGGTCTTTATGGATCGATTCAGTGAAATTAAACCTATGAATAGAATTGAATGTCCTAATACTTTAAAACACGCACACACACTTTCCCCACGCATTGGTATTTAAAAGGTTTACATTTTATATAAGGTCGTCCGCAGATATGATTATCCATACCACTTCCCCTCTTCTTCCCAACCTGTTTTTTTTTTTTTTTTCAATTCAATCCAGTTGTCTGACGCTGACAATTTTTTCGCCCGAAGGCGTCGTGCGCCTATAAACTTTTCAATGTGAATGCGTCAGTGAGCGTTACGCATGTGACCTTGATGGACCGGGGGGGGGGGGGGGGGGGGGGGGAGAGAGAAAGGCATCGCTAACAAAGACATAAATAGCTGGTCTGACTCTCTGGCCTTGTCCTGCCATTGTTAAAGTCCCTCATACGTCACGCTGGTCACTGTAACCTCAAATACGTACCACAACGGGGATTTCATTTACTCTGCCTGTTGTTAAAAAAAAAAATAGGGGGGGGGGGCGGGGGGGCGGGGGGGGGCGGAGAGAGTGTGTGTGTGTGTCTTGAAGGTTGGGGTGGGGGGATGTGCTGGACAAGCGTGTTTTCCAACCTAAGTGGTTTGTGGGCTAGCCGGCCCTTGTGACATTTAATTTGTTTGTTTTGTATGTTGGCTCAAGCCTTGATGTATGTACATGTATCATCTTTCAAAACTGTATCAAAAGTGCCATGTAATATTCGCCTTTATTATATTGGTAATTTTTAAAATAAAACATATTTCACTTTGTATGAAACGTGTCACTTGTAGTTTGTTTTTTTGGTTTTATTTTTTTGTTTTGGTTATTTATACAATTTTTTTTTTTTTAAACTATTCCTGAACTAATCTCTACGTCTAGGGGCGGGCAAAATATGACACACGGCTTAGTCCTTGTCAGGCATTTTAATCTATCAAAATTTGACGGATACTCGATTAGACATTTTTTTGAAATCGGAATTTTTGTATTTTTAGAGAGGCAGTTTAGAGCACTTTACGAATTCTAAACAAACAAAGGAAAGTGGATGAAAGTTACGCGGTTTGAGGATATGCGCATGAAAATGTTAGGCTAAAGCAGACAATTCGCGTCATGACGTCATTTACGCGTTTATTTAACTGAATAGGCTTAGGGTTCAGGTTAGGTTTAGGGATAAGTTTAGGGTTCAGATTAGATTCAGGTTAGGTTTAGGTTTCAGGTTAGGTTTAGGGATAGGTTTAGGGTTCAGGTTAGGTTTAGGGATAGGTTTAGGGTGACCTTTCCCGGGACGTGGCAACCAAGATGGCGGCCGAGGCGCGGATTTTCTCAATTTACCAAATGTTAATAACATATCGTTGAATACCGAACATTTGTAGTGGTGTATACGTAAGTGCTTACTTGGTTCTCGTTAGTGCTCAACACTACAGTGACAGGTCGGAGAACAACGACTGACTTGAAGACATCTTGGTGGAACGTGTCTATAATAGTATACATTACTATAACATTCTTAAGTAAACCTGATTTTTTCCCCCTACATATATGGCTATTACAGGAAAAGGATCGGCAACCTAGGACACGCGTGCCATACTTGGCACGCAGAGTGATTTCAATTAACAAAAAAAGTAATAATGATAGACTAAAAATATTTTTTATAGGGTAGACATATGACATATAGCATATGACATATACTTCATGTAGCATATGACATATAGCCCTGTTGGTGTGCTGAATGAAGAATAAATCGTCTTTAACACAATCTTATTAAAAGGTTGCAGAACCGATGTCATAGTTTATGTGAGTGCCTGAGTGCGCACCTCTCTAAAATTCTGGGTTCAGACAATCAAATCTGGTCATTGTTAGATTCAATTAGTGGTTCGCAGGTTCTGTCTAAGCCCGGTTGTTTCGCCCTATATAAGATTCGACCCCTTGCTGTTTGCTCCTGTACCATTTACGCCCACGGCGGTCCATTGTCTCTTTACTAACAAATTAAATTTGAATTTCACGCTGTTAGAATACATGGCCACAAGCGCAGTTCAAACTTAGACGAGTTTTGTTTAGACAAGTGTTCGCTCGCTGATGTCCCCGTCACAGCACATAGGTGACTTTAGGTAGGGCCCAAAGTTTGGGGGCCGTCCGTAAAGTACGTCACGATCCGGAGCGGGATGGGTATAAGAAAATGTGACAGTTTGGGACCCGACTGGGGGGGTGGGTGGGTGGGGGGTGGTAAAGATCACATATTGAACAATTTTTTGGGGGTCACAAATATGACACCGATGTTGATATTTCTTCAGTGATGAATGTATTCTGACAGTAGATGCCAATGTATTTATTTAATGGATTAATAGTGAAGATTAAATTTTAAATTTATATTTGTTTTTTTTTTAAATTTAAATTTTAAAAAAATTTGTACAAAATTTGGACGTATTTTGGTACGGTCGGGGAAGTGGGTCTGAGTTTTTTGGCAGATTGTGACAGGGGGGGAGGGAGGGGGTAAAAATGTCCCAAAAATAGCGTGATTTATTTTACGGACAACACTTTTGGAACTTTCCATTTCCTCACTGGTTTATGGAAAAGGCATGTGTGAAAAAATACATTTAAAGATAACAAATGTTAACGCTGAAATTATCGAAAAACGACTTTAAAAAATTATATATTGATATATATATATTTATTAGAATACACGACCTCATTTTTTTTTCCTTTTATCTACCTGGTCTTCAGTGGGCCTTTATGGAGAATATTTGAGAACCGGTTATTCAAAAATATTAAATGAGGAACCCTGGAGGGCATTGTTAGCAAACTGCATGCAAAATGTTGCTCTCGGCCATTTTTAATTACGATTATTAACGAGGCATTTCACAGTTGTTAGAACCGCACCGCTTTAATTTCACTCTTTAAAATAACAGGGGAAAACGTGACACGTTACTTCTGTATCTATGGTCACGAGCTGCAGTTTTTTTCTTTCATTTGTTTTGTTTTGTTATTTTTTTTTGGAGGGTTGTTTTGGTTTTGTACTTTTTAAAATTACAATGGGTGTTAACTCTCGCCAATCATTGGACTGGAAGTGAATCATGTGACTTGAGATAAATATCTGCTTCTGGCAATTTCGGTTTCACGTCACGTGACTGTTGTTTTATCGTCAAATGTCGAGGAAACCTTACGTGATCATAAGAATAGACGTGAAGAATCGGGAACAATCGATGCATGAAGTGGTTTGTGACGTCGTGAGTGGATCATGTGATGCGCATTCTTGAAAGAAATACATTATGGCGTTTTGACAATGACTCAGTGCGTGGAATGGATCATGAAATGTAATATGACCAGCATGAACGCTTTTATGAAGCTTAAATAATTTTGCAACGTGAAACATACAAGACTCGCCTACGTTGAGGTGGATACTAACAACGTATTTTAGCCCCCCCCCCCCCTAAAAACATGAATTTTTTAACATTATAATTGTATGAAGTTATAGTAGTGTGGAAGGATAATTGTATGAAAGTATAGTAGTATGAAAGTATAGTAGTATGAAAGTATAGTAGTGTGGAAGTATAGTAGTATGAAGGTATAGTAGTATAAAGTATATTAGTGTGGAAGTATAGTTGTATGAAAGTATAGCAGTACGAATTAAAGGAAAAAATAACTGTAGAGCCTGTTTGACCGTTCATCGAATTTTAACATTTCCTGGACGGATGGATTGATACTATTCTTGCTAGAGGTAGGCAAATCCTCACGGTCACAACATAATTGGGTGTTAAAAGAATTAGACATTCGACCAAGTCATCAAGTCAGATACAGTGGTTGACTGCACCCAAAGATCTATGACCTCTCTCAGGGTTACCAAGGGGTTACCGGAAATTTGTTTGAAAGAAATTTCGTCGACGGAAAATTGATCGACGGAACTTTGATCGAACGGAAGTTTGGTAGAAATTTTTTTTTTTCAATTCACACGATCAAATTTTCGTCAAATTTCTGTTTGAACGCACTATATAGTAAAATAGAATAAATGCGTTCAAAAAGAAATTTGATGCAAAATTTGATCGCTTGAACTGAAAATAAAATTTGACCAAACTTTCATTCGACCGAAATTCCGTCGATCAATTTTCCGTCGACGAAATATCTTTCCAATAAATTTCCGGATAAGGTACCAAGGGAATTAGGTTTAGGTATTCTGACGGTATTAGACTTGTGAGGCTATTTACGTGTACAAAACTGTCTAGTGTCGTAACAACATGAAGTAAAATAATACACCAGGGCTTGGAGAGTATTCTTTGTAAAAAAAAATTAGTATTTTCCTTACAGTGTTTAGATGTGCGGGAAAAAAAGGGGGGGGGGGGGAGGGGACTGATAAAAAGAATGCATTTTTAAATTTTTTTTTCAATTTATTCAGGATAAATCTTTCAGCCCTTGACTTAAATTTACATTTTTCTTTGTTCAACGTTCTGAAACTTTTGTGTAGTTGATTTAAAAATATTGCGACGATCTTTTCCGACATTCATATTTATATTCCAAATGCCTCGAGCTGAGAATTCATGTTCATCTCTAAAGTCTAAACTGCCCAAATAGTGTGTTTGGGGCCTTGGCCTTGTCATCTCATTATCGGGACCTTTAATGGACCTACCGTACTCCTTCCGGTGACCTTGCCTCTTTCTGACGCACATGGGCCTCTTCTTGCACAGGGAGTCCCATAATGTTACATTTGGTGGTTATCATGAATCTGAGGCGTTACTGACTGGGGTGGGGGGGATTTCAATGTGAAATGACGTCCTTTAAGTGTTCGATTTAAGCTTAGTGAGATCCTGAGCTTGAGGGTCTAATTTTTTTTACATGTTTTTTTTAACTCCAGAAGGCCTCGCAGAATATGAAGAGAAAAAAGTGCAGTGACAGCTAAATGAGAATAAGTTTATGTAAATATAATATTTACCAGGATCGAATGAAATGACAGCCTTTATACACAAGCAAATTCTGAATGAGTGTCTGACCCTCGGGATTTTGATGCTACAGTTTTGGGTAAAGCCTGGCCTTCATATCGGCCATTAAAATATAAGACAAAATAAACAAAATATAAAATAATTGGCGTCTTTTCAAATCCATATGTATCGGTATCGTGATAAACTGTTTGGTGTCCAGGTGTAAATACTTCAACTAGCCTGGTAACTCCCCACGCCACCCGCCACCAAATGATTTTTGTTTCCTCTCAAATAATGGCGACATCAACCAATTTTGTCTGCAGCAGCTTCAATTTTCTATTAGTAGAGCGAAATCCAATCCTGAGTTATACGTCCCGTATATCCGTTTCCAGCCACCGTATCCTTAAGAGAATTAGATCATCTGTCGTAAATCACATTTTAACCTCTAGAACACGACCACGAGAGGCGTCTAGAAGCGTTGTATTCTTCCGCAACATAAATAAAAATCTCGCGTTGCTGTTGTAGAGAGGAGCCATCCTACACACCGTGGAAAGTGAAGAATTTTTTTTTTAATTACTTAATATTATAATGCGCTTCTCTCCCCCAAAAATCTGGCTCATGAATGCACTGACAATACCTTCCAACATACATTGAGTAACGTGATTTAAAAGGCCTCCCCGGGTACATCGTTGTGTTCCCTATATTAAAAGTAGTTGCCAGTTGGCGCTAGCCCAGATTTTTGTTGGAGATTAACGCTGGGTTAAAATAATGGTTTTATTGCTGGTTTGGCGTTATCGCCCATCTATAACACTTTTACACGGGGTCTACTGTGGCGCTGATCTCTAACATTGTACACGGTGTCTACAGTGGTGCTGATCTCTAACATTGTACACGGGGTCTACTGTGGTGCTGATCTCTAACATTGTACACGGGGTCTACTGTGGCACTGATCTCTAACATTGTACACGGTGTCTACAGTGGTGCTGATCTCTAACATTGTACACGGGGTCTACTGTGGTGCTGATCTCTAACATTGTACACGGGGTCTACTGTGGCACTGATCTCTAACATTGTACACGGTGTCTACAGTGGTGCTGATCTCTAACATTGTACACGGGGTCTACTGTGGTGCTGATCTCTAACATTGTACACGGTGTCTACTGTGGTGCTGATCTCTTACATTGTACACGGGGTCTACTGTGGTGCTGATCTCTTACATTGTACACGGGGTCTACTGTGGTGCTGATCTCTTACATTGTACACGGGGTCTACTGTGGTGCTGATCTCTTACATTGTACACGGGGTCTACTGTGGTGCTGATCTCTTACATTGTACACGGTGTCTACTGTGGTGCTGATCTCTTACATTGTACACGGGGTCTACTGTGGTGCTGATCTCTTACATTGTACACGGGGTCTACTGTGGTGCTGATCTTTTACATTGTACACGGGGTCTACTGTGGTGCTGATCTCTTACATTGTACACGGGGTCTACTGTGGTGCTGATCTCTTACATTGTACACGGGGTCTACTGTGGTGCTGCTCTCTAACATTGTACACGGGGTCTACTGTGGTGCTGATCTCTTACATTGTACACAGGGTCTACTGTGGTGCTGATCTCTTACATTGTACACGGTGTCTACTGTGGTGCTGATCTCTTACATTGTACACGGGGTCTACTGTGGTGCTGATCTCTTACATTGTACACGGGGTCTGCTGTGGTGCTGCTCTCTAACATTGTACACGGGGTCTACTGTGGTGCTGATCTCTAACATTGTACACGGTGTCTACTGTGGTGCTGCTCTCTAACATTGTACACGGGGTCTACTGTGGTGCTGATCTCTTACATTGTACACGGGGTCTGCTGTGGTGCTGATCTCTAACATTGTACACGGGGTCTACTGTGGTGCTGATCTCTTACATTGTACACGGGACTTAATGTGGTACTGCTCTCTAACATTGTACACGGGTCTACTGTGGTGCTGCTCTCTAACATTGTACATTGGTTCTACTGTGGGGCTGTGGCGTGAGGTCTACTGTGGTGCTGTGTCGCGAGGTCTACTGTGGTGCTGTGGCACGATGTCTACTGTGGTGCTGTGGCGTGAGGTCTACTGTGGTGCTGTGGCACGATGTCTACTGTGGTGCTGTGGCGCGAGAGTTTGTGGAGTAGAAGCAGGCAACATAAATTGTTTTGTGAACTCTACGATCGACATATTTTATTAGCAGGCCGGGCTGGTATCGTTGTGGAAGCGTGATTCCCAGGAGCATGCTCGACCTTTGCCCTTGCAACTGATGTTTTCAAAAATATTAACCAGATTATAAATAAATACGATAACACGATGTTAATAATAAAATGTATACAATTTCACTGATATGTTCAGTTGAATTTCGTTTTTTGGTGGAGACGCTTTTTAAGCTCTTTGTTTTCAAGGAGATCTTCATTTGAATTTGCGTTATTTTTTTTTGTTTTGGCTGCTTAGTTCCCTGCAGTCTTTCAACTTGACGCTTTGTCTGGCTAGTAGGAGAGCATGTCCCTGTGACACAGTGTGTGCCATCTTCATGTTTGTGTTAATACGTAGTTTTATAGAATTTTAAAAATTATTTTTAGACTACCGTATGTTTGCTCATTTACATCATATTGTTGGATTTGAATTGCAACTTAAAATTAAAATTGTACTCTCAAATTTCCCCGAACTGGACCCCTACTTTTGAACTTGCACAGGAAAGTGGTCAAGGAACGTGGTCAAGGAACATGGTCACGGAATAATGGTACAATATGCAATATAACAAATAGTTCCATTTCCACTTTTATTTTTTTAAAAAAAACGTTAATGCGCCAATGTCTTCTAGCGTAATGTAGGCCTAACTGTTATTCTTTAAAAATATAGGCCTAACTTTTGTCTTAAAGATATAGGCCAAACTGTTGTCTTAACAAAATATAGGTCTCACGGTTTTCTTTAAAAACCAAAAAACAAAACAAAAATCCCACCGAAACCTCCACTTTTCACTCCATGGAGGTGAGTCCTGGTGTAGCCAAAAATTAACAAACAAGATCACCCAAGAGAAACAGAACTCAAGACTCCCCCGAAGAAACGGTTTCAAATAACGGGCTGAGAATCTTGGCTGTACGGGCCAGAGCAGGAGGGGAATCCGTGGCAAGAAATTGATACAATTGCACCAGACAGGAACTTCTTGGAAGATGATTGGTTGATTGCCCGTGTACTTCGCGGAGATGTGTGTAAATATAAAAAAATGATTAGTTGATTGCCCGTTTTACTTCGCGGAGATTTATATCAAGCATAACGGGTTGTGAGACCCTACTATACGGTAGTCAATTGTTTTGGTAGGAAATTTGCCGTGTGCCTTTATATCTGTTCCCTCTTTTGTCGCATGCAGTCATTGGCGTAAGAAGGGAGGGGCGAAAAGGGGGTGGGCTATAACCCCCTTTTTTTAAGGGAGATGAGTTTTAAAATTTCGACCACCCTCCCTCAAACAATTTGAGTAACTAGAGTCGCATTAAAAAAATTGTATGCAAAGAGTTGTAAGAAAAGTCTCCTTACTCAGTGTCCAGTACTCTGATGATACGATGGCAAATGGTATTTTCAAAAATCCATTCCTGATTAAGAAGACAAAAAGAAAGAAAGAAAAAAAAAGACGTTGAATAACCCTATAGTTTAGACATATAATCCTAGTTTGGACATATAATCCTAGTTTGGACATATAAATCCTAGTTTGGACATATAATCCTAGTTTGGACATATAATCCTTGTTTGGACATAATCCTAGTTTGGACATATAAATCCTAGTTTGGACATATAAATCTTAATTTGGACATACAAATCCTAATTTTGACATATGATCCTAGTTTGGACATATAATCCTAGTTTGGACATATAAATCCTAGTTTGGACATATAATCCTAGTTTGGAAATATAATCCTTGTTTGGACATAATCCTAGTTTGGACATATAAATCCTAGTTTGGACATACAAATCCTAATTTTGACATATGATCCTAGTTTGGACATATAATCCTAGTTTGGACATATAAATCCTAGTTTGGACATATAATCCTAGTTTGGAAATATAATCCTTGTTTGGACATAATCCTAGTTTGGACATATAAATCCTAGTTTGGACATATAAATCTTAATTTGGACATACAAATCCTAATTTCGACATATGATCCTAGTTTGGACATATAATCCTAGTTTGGACATATAAATCCTAGTTTGGACATATAATCCTAGTTTGGACATATAATCCTTGTTTGGACATAATCCTAGTTTGGACATATAAATCCTAGTTTGGACATATAAATCTTAATTTGGACATACAAATCCTAATTTCGACATATGATCCTAGTTTGGACATATAATCCTAGTTTGGACATATAATACTACTTTGGACATATAATCCTAGTTTGGACATATCAATCCTAGTTTGGACATATAATCCTAGTTTCGACATATAATCCTAGTATAGACATATAATCATTTTCTTATGTAAAAGCGTCGTGGGAAGTGTCTGCACCCAGATGATTTTTTAACGTAGACTCCGAAATCCTGGTGTCTCTAACTTTTTACCCATGACTTTTTCATTGTTATTATTAAAAAAATATATATGACTTAAAAAATGTAGATTTTTAATTAACAGAGTACAGCATGCTCAGTAGTACTTAGAGAGCTTTGTTGATTTCACTCAAGCGTCTGCAACACTATAACTCAGCACGATTGTGTTGTTACGATTTCACCATTCATTATGGCAGTGATACTTCACGTATAAAAGCTAAGTGAACTTAGGGCCAAATTATCGCAGCAGAAAGTCATGCCTGGTAAGAAAAAAAGAAATCAACAACAACAATTGAAAAGGCACTGAACATGATCAAGTCGGGATGGGTGAGATTTTGGTTCATCTTAAAAATGCTGACCTTGCAGCATCCAATTTATCTGTAATCATTTTTTTTTTTTTTTTGGTTGGCAGTGTTGCTGATTGTTTGCCCTTTTCTAATAGTTAATTAAGTATCTAAAATTTCATCTTCGGGTCTATTTCAAAGTCATTGCTAGAAAGTTTCTTCTTAATTTTTTTTTATTTTAAATGTATTTACGGATCAAACATCTACGAATCTCAAAGTTACAATTTTTACACACTAAAATATCCAGTTAACGTTTATATAAAGTACGATATTAAGTTCCCGTTTTTTTAGTTCACAAGTTCAATGCAAGGACTTAATGGTGAACTACTGAATGCAAGAGGGTTTTTCTTTTTCAATCCACAGGGTTTGAGATTATATTTGGACATAGCGCTAAATCCCTAAAATGGATCCCATGCCAGACTAACCTTATAACAGAACCCCCCCTCCCCCATTTTTTAAAAACCCCATGATGCAGACAATCCGCGATAAGGCCCTCCCACCACACCCACACCCCCCACCCCGGGCGGAGATAAGGACTGACTTGCAGCTGATGCACAGTTATAAGTCTCTCGCCGCCCCCCACACCACCCCACCGTGCACACCCTGATAACACGTGAAGAGCAATTCATAATGTTATTATCAGGTTTGTTAGGAGATGGCTTCGTCAAACACATAGCACTGATTGGTGACGCTGCACTCAACGGGAGGGCGGGGGTGAAGATGGTTGGGTGGGTCGGGGGTCGTTGATAACCGTTCAATAAGAATGACACAAGTCATGTCATGTTACTTTTTTTTTTCTAGATGACTTTAAAAGCCGCTGTCAAAAGTCAAATAATGTTTCTTAAACGTGGCATACACATTATGAGGGACCAATTAAATTGTGTGTAAATAATGTTATCTTTTACATTTCACTTTTTAGTTCACGCGTTTAACCATGAACATTAAACGAGATTGCCCCCCACCCCCCCAAACTGGACTTGACGCGCTTCATTGTTTCCAAGGCGTTCCGGCAATCCCCCCCCCCCCCCAAATGCTCTGGGCTCCACATTGTTGTGTGAGAATCCCTCTTATCTTGTCTTTGAAATCCTTATAATAAACCATAAAGCTTTTTTAACTTAAAAAAAAATGTTGTATGTTCAGCGTGGTGAGCCCAGCCCTAGGTTGGGGTACCAGCCCTAGGTTGGGGTACCAGTCCTAGGTTGGGGTACCAGCCCTAGGTTGGGGTACTACGCTACAGAAAACTTCTAATAATAATAATAATACCAAGCATAGAGAAACTTAAATGCGGGTTGAAATTTTTTGAAACAATTTTCTTTTAATGTTATAAATGAAAGTAACTTAACATTACGTTTTACAAACAATATCTCTTCGGTGTTCATACAATGTTAGACTTTGACTTCTAATACGAGCAAAGATGTAGTTGTGTCCTTGACAAGCTGCTTCATTTTATGTTCAAGTTTCCGAGTGTGTGAGCTGTTCTTCTGTGTTGACATTTTCCTCACTCCCCCCGTTCTCTCTGCATTTTCATCTCTTTCCCTTTCTGTGGTAAATCAGACCTGTCATATTGTCGGGGAAAAAAGAAGTTTTTAATAAAAGATCATTTAAAAGTGATTGATAACAGTCTGAAGCGGCTTCGTGACCTCGTCACCACCTCAATATGGATGCACACACCAGAGTTCTCGTGAAATTTGAATTGCTGCAAAATAGAACGCGAGGACGAAATCATCTTTCACCGATACCTCAGAATTTCATGGATGTGATCAGGGGCGACATCCTTCAGCCTCATTGATGTGATAAGGGGCGACATCCTTCAGCCTCATGGATGTGATAAGGGGCGACATCCTTCAGCCTCATGGATGTGATCGGGGGCGACATCCTTCAGCCTCATGGACGTTGTCAGGGGCGACATCCTTCAGCCTCATGGGCGTTGTCAGGGGCAGATTCGAGAGGTTGAAGGGTGGGGTTACAACATGCATATTGCCCCCCCCCCCCCCCCCACGTTTTATTAGTAACAAGCCTTGAGTGGGTTGGTGGGACTGGTTAGTGCCACACAACTCTCTGGTCTCCCAACCCAAGCCGAAGTATGAAATACACAGGTGAAAGTTATAAGAAAATTTCTATTCTACTAGGATCTCTTCTATATTTTTTTTAAAGTGGTCTGCGTACCGCTCTACCTGATTTCGATAGGCCACCGGGGAGGTGGGTGGGGGATGAGAGAGGTTAGAGAATCGTCATTAGGATCGAACTAAAAAAAGATGAGAGAGGCTAGAGAATCGTCAGTAGGATCGAACTAAAAAAAGATGAGAGAGGTTAGAGAATCGTCAGTAGGATCGAACTAAAAAAAGATGAGAGAGGTTAGAGAATCGTCAGTAGGATCGAACTAAAAAAAGATGAGAGAGGTTAGAGAATCGTCAGTAGGATCGAACTAAAAAAAGATGAGAGAGGTTAGAGAATCGTCAGTAGGATCGAACTAAAAAAAGATGAGAGAGGTTAGAGAATCGTCAGTAGGATCGAACTAAAAAAAGATGAGAGAGGTTAGAGAATCGTCAGTAGGATCGAACTAAAAAAAGATGAGAGAGGTTAGAGAATCGTCAGTAGGATCGAACTAAAAAAAAACGGGGGTTACTAATGAATGGCAGAGTTATAAAAGAGATGTCATTCTCGAGCTATTCTTCAATATGCAAACTTTTATGCGTGTAAGAAGAATACAAACGAATCTCCAGCACATTGTCGCAGAAAGAACCACAAAAAAAAAGGGGGGGGGGGAAGAAAAAATTGTTTTCGTTCCACTGTCCTGTGTGCCGCCGCCACTGGAATTTTATTATGGATCCGTCACTGTAGCGTGGGGATATAATATTCTAAAATATCGTCTTCTTTTATTTTCAGATAGTGTGGGTGGGTGCGGAAGTTATAACATGAGACGCATGGAAAAGGGGGCAAGGAGTGAGGGAGAGAAAGAGTGATGGATAGAAAGAAGAAGGAGGAGAAGGGTGGGAGATATAATTTTTGATCTTATGACGAACACAAACAAACCCAAAAAAAAAAAAAAAAATGTGCCGTCGTCCAAAATTTTTTCGGAAAAAATAAAAAATAAAAATTCACTGACGTATTTCTGGGATTTCTCACCCTTGAAGAGTTATGATTTCTGATCACGTGACAGAGGTTTTAAGAGTGGCGTGGCTTGCAAAAGAAAGAGGGGGGTGGGGGTGAAAAAAAAGGGGGGGGGGTAAGAGAAGCAGTGTTCACAAGTTAAGCCTCTTATTTAATGAGACCTTCAAACTCATATTGATCAAAGTTTTTAATCTCTTTCTGCATGCACCATTGTGTGCCGCGCACTGCCTGCCACGCTGTCAGGATTAATGCACGCACGGAGATGGAGCCCGCTACCTTTATTTAGAAGAAAGGGGATGTGGGGGGGCGGGCCGATGGGGTGGTGGGGCCTCTTAGAGGGTGTCCTGTCCTGCCGTTGTTTTAAAAAAAAAAAAAAAAATTTTTTTGAATCTCCATCTTGTCTCTGTTAGTCAAAAAACGATCTGACATGGCTTAATGAAACAAACCCTAACAACAAAGCTTTTCGTATACATCTTTTATTAATTGTCATTTCGAGCAATGTGGGCGGGGCTGAGTATGTGACCAAATATTGATATACGTGATGCACTTTATAAGAATCCTAATTAATGCTCCCCCCTCCCCCAGGCTCGCAACCAAACACTTTTTTCCACGCCCCTGAACTTTTATAATGCTCTAATGACCCAGCAGGTTTTTGAACCGCAGCCTTATTTTACCAACCATTTCAGAACAACAAAAAAAAAAAAATTACGCAACAATCGCACTTGCCATATTTGTTCAAGAATCTGATTTAGCGCAGTTATCGGGAATTTTCCTTCATGTTCACCTTGAAAAACAGGAAAAACAATTTTTTTTGGCTGTTCGGGTTGGGGGGGGGGGGGGGGCTGAACATTTTAATGAATAAGTCGTCATTTACAACGTTTCTATATTCCAAGTTTCAGCTCGGTAGGTTTGCGGGAAGTGGGTCTATTAGCCGTGCGAAGATTTTGCCACCCACCCAGCAACAAACAATAGCGAAGTTAATGTAAATGATTATAAAAAAAAACACTGCTCACTGATTTGACTATCTCCATGTCCAAACTGACATGCTGGCGTTGTTTTCTTTCGACACCTAAATGAATGAAGGCAACAGTTCAATATTCTCTAGGCCATGTGTGGTTTTCTGACCTTGCTCGGCCATTATGACTCTGATTACCCTGACTCTGGCGTCAGCCTTTGACTCATCGATCCCTCACAAGGATTTATAAAAATATGAGAAAAGTATATGTGTAAAAAACAACAACATATCAATGACACTGTATGCGTGTGAAATTGTTTAGGGTTTTAAAAAACATATTTTCAAAAAAAAAACGTATGTCGACTGTCAGTGGAAGCAAGACGTAGTGAGAACAAGACGTAGTGTGAGCAAGACGTAGTGGGAGCAAGACGTAGTGGAAGCAAGACGTAGTGTGAGCAAGACGTAGTGGGAGCAAGACGTAGTGTGAGCAAGACGTAGTGGAAGCAAGACGTAGTGGAAGCGAGACGTAGTGAGAGCAAGACGTGGTGGAAGCAAGGCGTAGTGGGAGCAAGGCGCATTGAGAGCAAGGCGTAGTGAGAGCAAGACGTAGTGAGGGCAAGACGTAGTGGAAGCAAGGCGTAGTGGAAGCAAGACGTAGTGGAAGCAAGACATAGTGGGTGCAAGATATAGTGGGTGGAAGATGTAGTGGAAGCAAGACATAGTGAGAGCAAGACGTAGTGGAAGCAAGACGTAGTAGAAGCAAGACGTAGTGGGTGCAAGACGTGGTGGAAGCACGGCGTAGTGGGAGCAAGACTTAGTGGAAGCTAGACGTAGTCGTAGAGGAAGCAAGATGTACCGTAGTGGAAGCGAGACGTAGTGGCAGCAAGATGATCGAAAATCGTGACACTGCACATGCAAAGATATTTTATATTTGGATTTTCATAACAGACTTGTCAAATACTGAACATGTACATGTTGATGTACCTATTGATGTACATGTTGATATACATGTTGATGTACATGTTGATGTACATGTTGATGTACATGTTGATGTACATGAACTAAATGCAGACTTTTAAAGCACAATATAGTCTACCTCGGTTTCACTATTGTTCTGATTTTTTTAAAACACAACCATGTACATGTTAACAACCATGTACATGTCAACAACCATGTACATGTCAACAACCATGTACATGTCACTTTCTGTTTATTTTTTCATTTGTTATTATTTTCTGTGTGTCAGTTTTCTTCTTTCATGACTCTTGGCTGAACCTGCAAATAGTACCACTTTGGGTTCTAACCAAAGGGTTTATGCTAGTCACCGGTGTCACTATTTCTCCTTTATTGAGATATTTTGGGCGCCTGACCAGTTCCAAGCACCCCCCCCCCCAATTTCTTTTTTAACACACCTCTCTATGAAACCACCTCTGGCGTTGGAGTTTACCAGTTTTTCCCCGTCGATACACCCCTGACACAATTGCGCTTTAACAGCACTATAACGAATTTCTATTAGGCTCAGAGTACCCTAATAGCACTACAATATCAGAAATAAAAATAAACATGAACGATCTTTCTCTTATTGTGCCCCCAAACAATGGAATTCTCTTCCACTACACATCAGAAATATACCGGCCATCACAGCCTTCAAAACTGCACTCAAATCACATCTCTTTAAACTCTATTATCCTGACTGATTCCCCCTCTGACCGTTAAACGATGCTGCTGAGTGCCGTCCATGGCTTCACATGTAAATTGTTATGGAATGGTTGGGCAAATACACATTTGTTTTTTTTTAATTAATGTACAGCGTGGTGAGCCCAGCCCTAGGCTAGGGTACCACGCTATAGAAAACTACCAATAATAATATAATCATAATAAATTGTTTATGAAAATTTTGGTTTTTCATCCATAAATATAGGAAAAAGTTGTGCCCAGGTCCCCGGGGCCCCCCTATCCCCTACACTCAATTTCAATCTACATCCGCCCTTTAACCTTAATGATAGAAGAAAGGCCTCTTAAATTATGAAGATGGGGGTATGGAACCATCTCTCATCGGTGTGCCACGCTACAATGGCGTGGCCACGGCAACAGTGAGACGAACACGTGGTCTGTGTTAACCGTACCTCGAGGCGCCCTCCTCGGTGGCAACCACACCGTGTGGAGCGTGTAATGTCAACCTCGCCAACGCTAGAATCCATCATTAACCCCCTGATCTGGCATTAACCCCTGATCTAGAATTAACCCTGACCATAGAAAGGTCTTACACATTTAGCCTACCGGTAACGTAAAGATTTGGACATTAAAATAATCTGCCGTTGGGTTACCATTCTCCTTTCTCCCTCCCCCACTTCCACCGGTCACCCCCCCACTTCCCCTGGTCACCCCCTCACTTCCCCCGGTCACCCCCCACACTTCCCCCGTCACCCCCACTTGCCCTGGTCACCCCCCTCACTTCCCCCGTCACCCCCACTTCCCTGCGGTAACCTCCCTCACTTCCCCCAGTCACCTCCCCCACTTCCCCCCGGTCAACCCCCTCACTTCCCCCGATCACCCCATTCACTTCCCCCGGTCACCCCCTCCCACTTCCCCCCGGTCACCCCCTTACTTCCCCCGGTCACCCTCCTCACTTTCCCCGGTCACCCCTACTTCCCCCCGGTCACCCCCCACTTTCCACGGTCACCCCCCTCACTTCCCCTGGTCACCCCCCTCACTTCCCCCGCTCACCCCCCCCCTGGACACCCACCCTGACACGTGTACATCAGAAGAAACACGAAGTGACTAAGGCTGCTATAATGGCAGTCAGTGTATCCCCTAGACATAGAGATATCTCTATGGTATATCCACGGCTACCAATTTGGAACTCTTCTTTCCCGGGTGATCATTTAAAATACAATGTTATTGGGACCCACTTACCTACCAGTGGCAACTGAGGAGCTGTTCACAGCTTTCCATCGTCCTTCCCGGTGGTCAGTTTGTCACCATGAACAAGTCAGTATTCGGTGGTCAGTGTGCCATCATGGACATGTCAGTATTTGGTGGTCAGTGTGCCATCATGGACATGTCAGTATTTGGTGGTGATTGTGCCATCATGGACATGTCAGTATTTGTTGGTCAGTATGCCACCATGGAATTGTCCATATTCGGTGTTCACTGGGCCATCATGGACATGTCAGTACTCGGTGGTCAGTGTGCGTCCATGGACATGTTAGTATTTGGTGGTCAGTGTGCCACCATGGACATGTCAGTACTCGGTGGTCAGTGTGCCACCATGGACGTGTAAGTATTCGGTGGTCAGTGGGCCACCATGGACATGCCAGTACTCTGTGGTCAGTGTGCCACCATGGACATGTCAGTACTCGGTGGTCAGTGTGGCCCTATGAATGTGTCAGCATTCTGTGGTCATTGTGCCACCATGGACATGGAAGTATGCGTACGTTGTAACGTGCTCAGAGCGACCCTCCTCTCTGCCACCTAGCTAACTTACAACACACAAGCAGGGCTCTGTGTGGCATTTGACAAACACAGTTTTCGTTTTAATATAAGTATAAGCTTCCATCAATTAATTTAGCTCTTACATATACTTATGTGTGGAGCTGGGGGGTTGAGGGGGGTATTGTAATTGTTGGCAAGAATCGCGTTACGCCCTCTCCGGGGCCCATGTCATAGAGAGCAGAGCATGGGAAAGTTGATATTACATATGAAACTTAAAAGGGGCATAAAAAAATAATAAAACGACAACCGGTTACCTCCCTTTAAAAGGTCCAATTTTTTGTAATTATTTTGTAAATAATTGAAGCCGGAATAATTAGGAGATTATGCTGAATGCGTCACAGACATGGGAGTGTATCTTGTTATTATTTCTTTTTTTTTTTTTTCCATGTTCGCAATTTTCCCTTGTTTTTTTTAAAAATATATTCAATCTTTATTCCCACCCACCCTCTCCCGCTTTTCTTTTTTTTTTTTTTTTCCTTCTTCAAAATGAAGCATTTATAAAAATACAAATTCTGACCCCCTCTATGAAAACATTTTCTTTATTTCTTTCCGTCTATCACCAGTGGCGTAGCGAGCTTAACTCGCGCCCGGGGCACAATACCTTTTTAGCGCCCCCAATACCTTTTTTAGCGCCCCCAATACCTTTTTAGCGCCCCCCGTCTTTCGAAAACCATACAACATTATAGTAAAATATACCATTTGGCGCCCCTTTGTGAGTAGCGCCCGGGGCATGATCCCCCCATTGCCCCCCTCACTACGCCACTGTCTATCACTATCTTTCATCTCTCAATATCTTATCTCTCTCTCTCATTCTGTCTCTCTCCCCTTACGCTCTCTCTCTCTCTCTCTCTCGATCTTCTCCGGACCTCAGCAATTCTCTGTTGCAACCGCGTCCATCCATTGTTTCCAACTCTTACCTCCCTTTGCCACTTATTGTTTCCATCTCTTACCTTCCTTTGCCACTCATTGTTTCCTCGACTCCTTATTTATAAAATATGATCTCATGTAATTCTTTACCTCTTTTTTCCAGCCTCCTCATCAGTCCTCTTTTAACTCCTCTTCCGCCTCCTCTTTCGCCTCCTCTTGCACCTCCACGCCCGTGTTCCCATCCCCCCCCCCTCAAAACCGCTCGGCCACCCCTGGCGCCTCCACCAGTTGTAAATCTTTTCAATTGGCCGCCATGTGTCATACACACTGGGCACGTTAAACAAAAATTGGCCCGGCTCTCTAAATTCCGCGGGCATGACGAATTTTATTGGCGCACTCACGTTTTCAAATGTCAAACTTTGACATTTGACTTAAAGGGGTCGTGAGTAAAACAGGCCTTTGCCGCGAGTGTTTGGAAAAGAAAAAAAATAATAATAATAAAAGAATGAAGATACCCACCTCCCCCCCTTTCCACCCACCCCTGTTTTTTTCTTTTTTGTGTGTGTTTCTATGTTTAATCTTACTTTCTCCCCTTTTAGAAAACACGTGCGAGTGGCCCCGGACGATATGTGTCTGGTTAATGGAGGAAGACGTTCCTCCACTCCGGAATACAAGATTACATCTGGTTGGTTTTCAAAAGAAATATTTTAATTTGTTTTGTTACGTTTGTGTGTGTGTGTGTGTGTGTTTTTTTTTGTTTTTTTTAACGTTTCCTTGTTTTCAGTTTATTGTTTCTGAAAAACTTGAATTGTTTTTTTGTGTTTCGTTTAACAGGAATTATTTTTGTATACAAGCATACGTAATTTCTGAAAAGTTTTCTTTAATTTGTTTCAATTACAGTTCTTCCTCTTATTATTATTTGAAAAATTAAATGTTTGTGGGTGCCAGGGGTGGAGTTGGTATTTAGTTGAAAAGAAATTTTGGGGAGGGGCATTCTGAGCTGAAATTGTGTATTCTGTCACATCATTTGCAATAATGCTTGTAAAAAGAGATGTATCGATCACAGATATATGGCACCCACGTCAAGATCTATAAGTGAGCCCATTTCTACATAAATCAAATTTTAGGGACAATTTAATTTAAGCGAAATCGAGGCGCTCATAGATCGACCTTCTAGAAGAGTTATTGCTTTAAACAAATGTAAAAAATATAAAAATTGATAAGTGTTCTAAAATTGTTGGTCAGTGTAGTTATAAGATTTGAACAAAGCTAGCTTAGGAAAGAGTGCATTGAAAGGTTGCTGTCACCAAAACATTTGTCCCGGTTGTCTTGAAAACTTCCTGGCGATTGTAACAATCTCCACCATTACATATTATGTGCTACAAATGTAGAGGGAACCATCTCCACCATTACATATCATGTGCCACAAATGTAGAGGGAACATTGTCCACCATTACATATCATGTGCTACAATTGTAGAGGGAGCAATCTCCAACATTACATATCATGTGCTACAATTGTAGAGGGAACAATCTCCAACATTACATAATATCATGTGCTACAATTGTAGAGGGAGCAATCTCCACCATTACATATCATGTGCCACAAATGTAGAGAGAACAATCTCCACCATTACATATCATGTGCTACAATTGTAGAAGGAACAATCACCACCATTACATATCATGTGCTACAATTGTAGAAGGAACAATCTCCACCATTACATATCATGTGCTACAATTGTAGAAGGAAGAATCTCCACCATTACATATCATGTGCTACAATTGTAGAAGGAACAATCTCCACCATTACATATCATGAGCTACAATTGTAGAGGGAACAATCTCCAACATTACATAATATCATGTGCTACAATTGTAGAGGGAGCAATCTCCAACATTACATAATATCATGTGCTACAATTGTAGAGGGAGCAATCTCCACCATTACATAATATCATGTGCTACAATTGTAGAGGGAGCAATCTCCAACATTACATAATATCATGTGCTACAATTGTAGAGGGAGCAATCTCCACCATTACATAATATCATGTGCTACAATTGTAGAGGGAGCAATCTCCACCATTACATAATATCATGTACCACTGTTGTAGAGGGAGCAATCTCCAACATTACATAATATCATGTGCTACAATTGTAGAGGGAGCAATCTCCACCATTACATAATATCATGTGCTACAATTGTAGAGGGAACAATCTCCAACATTACATAATATCATGTGCTACAATTGTAGAGGGAACAATCTCCAACATTACATAATATCATGTGCCACAATTGTAGAGGGAACAATCTCCAACATTACATAATATCATGTGCTACAATTGTAGAGGGAGCAATCTCCAACATTACATAATATCATATGCTACAATTGTATAGGGAACAATCTCCAACATTACATAATATCATGTGGCACTGTTGTAGAGTGAACATAAGGACATGATCTTTAAGGCAATAAACATTTTTATGTTATTTTAAGTAGTTTTGGGGGAGGATGGGGTGTGTCTAATTTTGAGGGTGGTTGTGTGCGTCTTGTTTAGTGGGGTTGTGGTGTCCTTTTTTGTGGGGTGGGTAGTGTGTCTTGTTTTAAGGGGGGGGGGGTCGTGTTTTGGGGTGAGGTGTGTGTCTTATTTTAGGGGTGGTGCTTTATGTCTTGTTTTTGGGGAGTGGGGTGTGTGTCTTGATTTGGGATAGGGTTGTATTTTGTTTGGGTGTGAGGTGTGTGTCTTGTTTTGGGGTGAGATGTGTGTCTTGTTTTAGGGGAATTATGATGAAGAAGGGACACCTATTCTTGAAATCTATTGATTCGTCTGTGTGATTTGAGCTGCTACATCTGGGAATTTATAAGACAAGATGAAAACGCAGAGAGCGTCACTGAAAGACAACTGGTGAGTTTTTTTAAAGTCCCGAACAGTACGAGAAAGAATGATACATTTTTTTATATTAGGACATCCATGCAAACTCTTTATGACATCCATGCAAACTCTTTATGACATCCATGCAGTGAGCAAAGTCTACAATTACAAAGAGCTTAACCTGGGGGATACATTGAGGAGCAGCACCTTTCTAGTGGCCTGAGAGATACGTGGAGGAGCAGCATCTCTCTAGTGGCCTGAGAGATACATGGACATGAAGTACCCTTGAAAAATGACCTAACCTGACACATACACAAATGCAAACGCACTGACATAAATAAAGACCCGCATAAAAAACGCGTTTAGATCAGAAGGCGCACGGGAGTACATAATAGATCTCCTGAAGAAATAAGCCATCAATGTCTCTATAACTGTATAGTCGGTTCTTTATATAGAAAACCCAAGGAACCTTCCTTTCTTTATCCACCACAAGTGCTTGAAGAATAAAACATATATCTATATGCCTGAGAAATGAGTCTCAGTCAACGAATAGAACCCCTCCTATCGACGTCACGCTACCGTTGTCATCTGTGACCACATACTTAACAGGAAGATTACTTCTTGGATAGCGTGAGGTGAAGTTATACATAGTGCCTCTATGCATGTCTGATTTATTTCAACATGCATCCGTCATGGTCATTACTGCGACGGGCTGTTGTTGCTCCATATCTCTCTCTTTCATTCTCTCTCTTCTGGCCATTAACCCTGCTGTTTTCTGCGGTGCTCCCCAAAACAATGTCTTAATGCTTCGTTTCCAAGTGCAAATTTTATTGTTCGTCTTCATGTGAGTGTCGGGGTTAGGAAAAGAAAAACAAACATGAAGAAAGAATAAGCGAACGGTCGTTACAAGACTAAGTCATTTGTGCCACTTTGAGCACCGTCAAATCTTACCCATAATCCGAGGATTGCAGTTTATTGCAGGGGTTCTCAAATTTCTTATAATAAAAGATAGGAGCCTGTCAGAATTTTTAATTAAAATATATATTAAAAAATAAAATAAAATTTTTAAAAAGCTATACCAGGTCTACCAGAGCAAATGATTATGAAGGAATAAGACAGGCTCCTCGCTAAAGACAGCCTCCAAAAGAGCAACGGCAGGACGCCGATGAAGATTAACAACTCTAGCAGCTCCTCGCTAAAGACAGCCACCAAAGGAGCAACTGCAGGACGTAGATCAAGAGGGACAACTCTAGCAGATACGGGACAAGCATGATGCTAGAGAAAGCGTGGTCATTTTTAAAGAATGTCAACAAAAATATTTTATTTTAAAAATCCAACTTGCCAAGACAAAACTAAGATCGAAAGCCCATTGGAGAGGAATCCGAGGAAGACCCCCACCCCCCCCCCCCCCCCCCACAAAAAACAAAAAAAAAGACTTGGCGAATGTATCGAGAGGATCAGCGGAAGAGAGACAGCTCCCATAAAAACGACCATAAGCAATAAGTTGTGTCCTTTGGCGGTGGCCTCAATCGCCGGTCAACATTTTGTATTGAAACATAAGAAAGAGTGACCAGAAGGAATTAGAGGGAGGGGGCTTGACACCTATTGGTTACGAGAGTCATGTTTATGACTCCGATTCCTGTAACAATAATGTTACTCCATGACATGGTATAATATAAGAACTCATTTGAAACTAACATATCACACAGTACTCTGTACATCACTGATTATTTTTTTTATTTTTTTTTTTTGAAATTGAAGCCAAGATATTTTTAATTAAATATTTTTTACAGATTATAAATTGGTTTGGTCCATGATTCATTACAATATATGGGTGGACTCTTTACGTTTTTCATCCTGCATAAAGTGGGATAAGCTAGTTTCCCTCGCTTTATTTTTGGTCTTTTTGGGAACTTTTTGGGTCTTTTTGGGGGGGGGGGGGGTCTTTTTAGGGTCTTTTTTTTACGGCCCGCAACAAAAATTTTTTTTTTTAAATACAACATATACAATAAATAAATGAAAAAAAAGATGAGTAATAATTTGTTGAAATAATAGATTTATTCTAAATAGGGTCGACTTGCACGAAGGGTCACGGTTTACAGGTATCCTCAATCTGAATGTGATGAGATCCATATATTGCAAGGTAATATTTTGTTAAAACACTTTAAAAACTTAACTACATACCTAACAGGTTAATCTTACCAATTATGTCAATAACTCCCCCACTTACCCAAACGACCCTCTCCTTGCACAGGCCAGTACTTCCTGTTGTGTAGGCTATAAATGATTTATGATTACACGAGGTTGGAACCCACGCCATCTAATCTGTTCATTTTGCTTTCTTACCCTGGACCATTACTTCTGTACTGATCAGCCGTGGAATATAAAGAAAAAAGTGTTAGCGTGTGTGTGTTGGGGTCGAAGGGGTTTAATTTTTCGTTAAACGTATGCGTCTGTGGAGGGGAGCGTGACCTAAATGACATATATACAGGATATGTGTTCAATCCTCAATTACGTAAAGGCTTAATATGAAAACTTTGTGTTTCTGATTCGGCGCATCTCTCAGCAGCTCACTTAAAGACTGCCAGTCATGAGGCCGTCTCCACAGTCTCGCTCAGCACGACCGCCTCGTTCACCAGGTATCACGGCCAGGTATGGTGTAGCGATGATTTGATTGTGTAGTGAGATCATTATGTAATTGTTACCAGCTGTACAGTATTCACGGTTGCCGATTGCCTCATGATGTTTATTTTTGAATAGCGTACAGTTGAAATGTCTGGTGAGAGCATCATTCTGAATATCTGATCGTCACCCTTACATTTACATCTATATAATTAAATATCTAACCACCGCCCTTACCTCTATATAAATATCTAATCGCCCCCCTTACATATTTCTAAATATTTAGTTACCCTTACATATTTCTAAATATCTAGTCGTTCCGCTTACATCTTTCAAACGATCTAACCCTTGCATTGTTGATAATATCTTTTATATATTATGTATATATATATATATATCTAATTAATATTTAATTAATAAAGCGATTTCAACTTACTTTTTGTCAAGGACAGAGGAATTCGTGAGATGTAGAACTGCTGTTAAATGACTACTGACTACTGACTACTGACTAATGACTACTGACTACTGACTACTGACATGTTGATGTTGCAAGAAAGCTAGTCAAATAATGGCGTCCGTTCTGATCACTGCTTTAAAAAAAAAAAATTGACAATTTGTTCCAGAATGTTCACATGCAAAAGAATTGTTATTAAAGTTTTGACTAGGCCTGCAATTGATTAACTGATTATTACAGTAGGACGCTTACAGTGTCGGGTGTAAGCGTCACCTGGCCGTCAGTGCGGAAACGTTTGCTTCGTGACTGACGCCTGTAGATTGTAGGATATTGAGCCTTATTAAATACCTCTCTAAATGGGTCATGAAAGAGTTGGTGCTTTCCCATTGTGCCAGATGTCCGAGACACTAATATCAGGTAACTATCGGTATACTTATTTCGGGGTCTTTTTATTGGTCTCATTTTTGTTGGTCTTTTTTTTTCGGGGGGGGGGGGTCTTTAATTTTGGTCTTATTTTTATTGGTCTTTTTTTTGGTTTGGGGGGGGGGGGGGGGGGGTCTTTAATTTTGGTCTTTTGGGTTGTTTTTTTTTTCGGTCCAAATATTTTTTCCTTTACTTAAATTGAGCATTGTATTTTGGTTCATAAAATGGTGTCTGTGTTCCTGGGGACTTTGCCTGAGATGCCGAGCCGCTGCATGTCATTAAAATAATTGAATAATTTACCAGATTAACCTTTCGCCTTCCCTTTTCTCATAAATTATCGCACGGGGGAAAGCTGTATCTGATTTCTCGTGGAAAATTTCTAATTAACCTACATCTTATCAACGGTACACCCAGGTCAGGGGCGGGGTGATGAGGGGTGGGTGCCGGATGGGTTGGGATGGTGGGTAGAGCAACAGGATCGGAATAAATTTAGAATGAATTCCGCGACGATGTATCTCTTCTCCCTGACAAAAGAGTGGGGTGGGGAGGGGGAGGTGGGGGTCGCCTAACATGGGCGAACGTACGATAAACCGCATACGTAGAACCCCAGGAACGACATGTCGTTCTTGTAGCAGACAACTAGGCGGGGGATTAGATCAGTCGGAGTCTTAAAACCCACACCGCCTGAATTCGACGTGCCACAGACTACGGAGGCACTGGCTGCAGTGTTTATTGGATAGTTAATTTAATTTTAGGAAAATGCCAAAGTGTAACATTTTTTTCAAATTGTAATATTTTTGTTTTACGTCTGTTGCCAGAGTCTGCACAAAGGACAAGACTACCTGATAGTGACTAAATACAATATAATGGAAATGTTCGTAATCCATGTTGTTTTTGGATGGGATAAAATTCTTTACTCTTGACATTTTAAATATATTTTTTGTACAAGAAACATATATGAAAAGGCAAAATTTAAACCCAATTTAGTCTAATTATATTCACGTATTTTCACATATTTCACTTGTTGTTAAGAATCCAATATAGCTGGAAATTTTCTTTTTTTTTTTCATTCACGGCTGTTGTAAAGTATAAACATTTTAAAAAATCCAATTTTTACGTATGTAACTGAGTCGGGTTATGGTGTGCTTTATCCTCATATTAAAATTGCGACAATTTTCTATATCATTTAAATTTTGTAGTTATGAAATGATGAATCAGACTATCGTTATCTTTAAAGAAATAACTCTGTATAGATGTTTACGTTTCTAACATTAGTCGTTTTTTTGTTGTTTTTTTGTTGAGAAAATTTTTATTTTTTACAAATAATAAAGACCTAACAAATACTTTTTCACGCACCTGTACTATGAGCCTTCCCAGCACCATGACACGGCCGTGAACTGCAAAGAAGTCCTTTTTTTCTATTTTAAAAATGTCAAAACACAATCTATGCATCATTTTAAATATCAGTACCATTTACGGCTTTTCAAATATCAAATATTTTAAAAATAGTGGTGACCTCGTCTACATAAACTGTTATTAACCCGCAGGTACGCCACCGCTCACTTTTTTTCCCCACGCCCCTGAACTATATTAAACCTCTTACATCCCACCCCTTTTTACCACGAAATGTACCAGATTTTCTTAAAATAATATTTTCCGTATATCTAAAGAATGTGGCTATTTATTTTTGAAAATTAAAATCCATACCAATGATCAACTATGGCATTTAATCGAGTTTGGAGATATTAATGTGTGCGCCATTCAATATATTACACACCCCTTCCAGTTTTACTCACCGTTCACGTGTAAAAAAGCAGAACATGGTAAAATACGTAGTAAAAGATGTTGCGTTCAAAAATTAAATTTGCTTTCAAATGAAGTAAAACAGAAATGATAGTAAAGAATCACAATCCTCCTTTTATACGATAGCTTAACGCCCGCAGATTCAGATACGTTCTTAAAATAAATTATTATTTTATTCTATTCAACTAGCTTTTAACCGGTTGATCCGGGACCCTGCAGACAGTCCTACACCCCTACCTGCTGACCTTTATACAATAGCCCTACAGACAGTCCTACAGACAGTCCTACAGACAGTCCTACAGACAGTCCTACACGCTGCTTTGTGCAGGTATCCGGATTTTTATTTTGGGCGCTATTGAACTGAACATGGTAACATTGGCTTACATATATCTACATAATATACATCATCTAATTATATATGCAGAAATTCTGACTACGTTTGCTTGCGGGCAGCATTTCTAATGTAAATGAAAAGCATTTTAAAAAAATCAAATATTAGGTGTAAAATTCCTAACAACATTGTTTGCGGAACCATAGACTTTGAATTAATATTATACAGGCTATTTTTTTTTTAAATCTAACTCTTGCCACTGTGAATTTAAATGGCCATTATAGACAGACCTGCCGTAAGTGTCATCTTGGGGTCGTTTCAACCGCTTCTTCCCCCTCTCTCTCCGATTCCCCCCCCCCCTTTTCCCCCATTCCCGTAATAAAACTTAGATGCATAAACCCAGGTCGTCTAGCAGAGCTTGTAGTCGCAGTAATAGCGCTAATAACAAGGCGCGAGCTGAAGTGTATCTTCTCCTTTCACAGCTGGTCCAGGGGGGCCAGATAGGGCGGAATGTCTCTCCCGACTGTAGAAGTCTCCCGGAGCACGCATCTGCTGTAAATTAGAGCCACTTTGTAGAGGCCGGGGTATTTGAAGTAAGACCTCCACTTTGTCCGATGTAGCGCCAGGTATTCGCCCTACCTTGCCCGCTCCGTCTACAGCCTTTCACGTGTTTTGCTTTGTTTTGTATTTCTTGTCGGCTATTTTTTTATATACATATATATATATATATAGCTTTTTATTTTTACCCTGAAGCCAACCTCATGTGATACATAGTTTCCACCTCTCTTCTGCTATTACCTGACGGGTGAAAGTTTTCTCATTGTCACTTGGCGTCGTCGAAATAGTGGCAGAAAAAAGGGGGGATTTGCCTCCTCATGATATTCGAGCAGATTGTAAGATCTACTGTAGACCAGAGTTTCCCTGGTACATGTTTTCATACAGTCATACAGATCATTCCAGCATTTATTTATGTATTTCTATTTTTTTGTCTTAAATTTCTTTCGATAACTTTATACTATCCAACTCATCGACAGGAAATGTGTACGCATGAAAGAAAGGGGGTTTTACGAAGATAAATGACACCCCCCTCCCCACTAAAACTTTATAATTTGAATTATAGCCCCCACCCTTAAAGGGAGTTGACATTTTGTTTCCAAACTATGGTGTTGTACATTTTGTTGGTTCACCCAGACCATGGTAAATTCTTCTCTTTCTATCACTTTGTCCGTACAAAGTTAGGGGAAATTTGAGGACATTCAATTTTAGACTTTACAAAAATTAGATATGAAAACACACCAACAATCTCTGAGGCAGTGGTTCTCAACCCTCCTAATGCGCCGCGACCCTTTAATACAGTTCCTGGTGTGGTGACCCCAAAAGGGGTTGCGACCCACTGTTTGAGAACCGCTGCTCTAAGGGATCTTTGGAATAACAAGTAACTCGCGAATATCCCCTGATCCAAACAACGACAAAATCAATTGAATGAAGAAGCTTATGATTCATAAATCTTCGCCATTGCTGACATTTAGCTTTTAACCGGACCACCATCAGAAGTACAGAACCTATACTTTTTATAGAGACATGACAATTGTATTGTCTTTACAATGAAAGCCCTGCCAGTCTTAAGACTCCATCTTGTAAGATAGTGATTGATTGATTTACAGAATATGTCATATAAAATAATGGCTTATGTTTGATGTGTGTATTTCCGGGGGGGGGGGGGGGGGGTGTGTGTGTTTTTTTTTGTGAAGTTTTCGGGAACGAGGGCGTCAAAGTCAAGTACCGTCCCGGGATACACACGCTACGGCTACTTTATCGAGTTTCTGGCTACACCTCTCCGACGTAAGCTAAATGCGAAACTTAAGTTAAGTGACAACAAGTTTGAACCATATTTCGTAAAAACACAAAAAAAATCATTGTCTACGCCCATGCGTTGTTGTTGATTTCTTTCTCACTTTCTCTCTCTCTCTATCTCTTTTTTAAAAAAAAAAATCTTCGAGCCTTTCAGCTAAGCCTGTTGTATTCCTGTCTCATCCTACAGAGCGGGCTTATTATTTCATTGTGATGACGCGTGTAACAAAGAGGAAGGGAAAAAAAAAGGTAATTTGCTTTACGGGGTTGAAAAAAGGGGGGAGGGGGAAAAAAAAGTGGGGGGGGGACTGGTCTTTAAAAAAAAAGTGCAACATTTGTATCGTGAAGTTCAAACCCATTTCACCTTGAAAAGTTCGACCTGAAACAAGAAACAACGAAAGGTATGCATTGAGGTGTCTGTGACGTCATACCGCGAATGTATTCAACTGAGCAGCGTCAGAATAACCTTATCATTGGCTTGCTTGACCCTCCCCCCCCCACCCCTGATTACCGCACCCGCTCCACATGCACGTTACCACCCGGCTATTTGAGCATCGTCGGCTGCAGGAGGATGGTCCCTGTGCCAGAGACGCGGCTAGTAAACACGTGATGATGTTCAATTTTGACCGAGATTTCAACTGACCAGCTTAACTATCCTTGTTACGGTGAAATTTGTCGGCAAATTTTATTGCCGTCAGTTATTTTCGTCTAGATCTCCCCTTGTGAATTATTATAAACTTCTTTTATTATATAGAAGTAACCTAGCCTTCTTTTAAGTAATACCAGTTAGGGCGGTACCCCCCATCACTCCACACACACGCACACACACACATACATACACACACACACGCGCGCATATATATATATATATCTCCAGGGCGTAAAACGGTTTGAGTTGCAACATACATGTATATATATATATATATATAGACACTATTATTTGGAGGGTAGGGACGGGGTGGGTTTATTTCATGGCTTGAGAAGTGGGGCCACCGAGCCTCATTAACTTAGGGAAATGGAGTTTTCTGGAAGGAAAGCTCGTCCCGTAGCACTCACAAATATAGCTAATCTGGCCGCTAACCTATTGTTCATCGATTGTCTGATTGCGTTGTACCACGGCCCCACGCCGGGGTTAACTTCACTACTTTCTCCGCTTGTACTTGTGCAGCGGTTCCCCTTCCGGTGGCATGCGACCCCTCCAACTAGACGATGCTCCGTTGCAAGGCAATGATTTGCCGCGACTGGACGGTCCGCCCGGGCTAGAGTGACCAGTTGGTGTCCTTCGACCCAGACGCTGGTCAGGGAGTCGGCATCTCGAAGTAGAAATGGGAATTAAGAAATATTTTATGGAACAGGAAACACAGACGTGTCACAGGTCACGACTTAGTCATGATATCAACTAAACAGAGAGACAATTTCTGGGTTTATCCTATTTGAGAAGGTCTTGATATGAAATGGATATAAACATGACTAGTGTTGCACGAGCGCATGGGCACTACTTTCCTGAACTTTTTTTCCTTATGCATATTTTTTTTGAGGAAAAACAAAACAAAAAGTTGTGTTGGGGTCGGGGATTCTTAGGTGAGTTCCCACATCTGACCCCTGGATAAGAGTCGTTTGCTTGAAGTAGAGCCACTTACTGTCAGTATTCATACACAGCTATCTGTTACGTAATTCATTGGAAAAAAAGTGGGGGGGGGGGGTCTGAATCATAACATCAAAGATGTAACCACCCAAAATAATTTATTTAGAGAAGAGTTTGTCTAAGGACAGTTTCACCGAGTGGTCCGATTCTTTCTCGGGGGGCGTGCGGCTCCCCTCGATTGTCTCCCGTCTGTTGGACAAGCCGGACTAGAGACAAAGCCTTACATTTACTGCATCAACAAATTTCGGCCCAACCCTCCCCCCTCCCCACACACACCCACCCTCACTACTTGACGTCACAGCCTTATACTGACAAAGGCATTAAGCAAGGGGGAACTGTTTCGGTCGTGGTACCACACTGACTCTTTGGTTCTACAAATGAGTTTGTATTCCACGTAAATCCTAGGGCCATAGTTTAGCATAGTAGTCTCTGTCTCTGTGTTTGCAAGTGTGTGTATGTGTGTGTTTCATAGTCAGTGTATGTACAGGATCTATCCTAAGGCTGCGGGGGGTTGGGGGGGGGGTAAGGTTGGTGGTCAGCTGGACCGTCTGAATCTTGCTCTATATTTGCAAAGCCTCAAATTTACATATGGCCTACGAAGACATCAGCTAATTACATTCTAAATGTAAAGGAAAATTACAATTAGATAAAAGTATTAAAACCTTTTTGTTTCCTTTTCGTTTTCAATACCGACAATTGGATGATCTTAATCACGTGGTTATTTTGGTTGAAATGTCGACGATTTCAATGTTGATGTGTGAATATGACAGTAAGTGACAATATACTTTTGTTCGGTATTTAGATTCAAATACTTGCATATTTGGATCTTGGCATATTTAATTATTGCCTTTTTTATTTTTATTTTTGGCATATTTGATTCTCGGCATATTTGTTCCTTGGCATATTTCATTCTTGGCATATTTGGTTCTAGTCATCTTTGGTTCTTTGCATATTTGGTTCTTGGCATATTTTTTTCTTGGTATATTTGGTTCTTGGTATATTTGGTTCTTGGCATATTTGGTTCTTGGTATATTTGGTTCCTAGCATATTTGATTCTTGACATATTTGATTCTTGGTAAATGTGTTCTTGATATATTTGATTCTTGTCATATTTGATTCTTGGGATATTTAATTATTGCCTTTTTTATTTTTATTTTTGGCATATTTGATTCTCAGCATATTTGTTCCTTGGCATATTTGGTTCTTGGCTTATTTGGTTCTTGGCATATTTGGTTCTTGGAATATTTGTCTCTAGTCATATTTGATTCTTGGGATATTTGGTTCATGGCATATTTGATTCTTGGAATATTTGATTCTTGGCATATTTGATTCTTGGCATATTTGGTTCATGGTATATTTGTTTCTTGCCATATTTGGTTCTTGGCATATTTGGTTCTTGGCATAATTGGTTCATGGCATATTTGGTCATGGCATATTTGGTTCCAGTTATCTTTGATTATTTGCATATTTGTTTCTTGACATTTTTTATTCTTGGCATATTTGATTCTTGGCATATTTGATTCTTGGCATATTTGCTTGTTGGCATATTTTGCTCTAGGTATGCTACGGTACTGAACGATTCCTTCTAGTTATACACATTTGTTTACGGAGTCGGGTAAGGAGTCCTGGATCTTCGAGCTCGGCAGTTTGGATTTAAATGTAACATTACTCTAATTACGCCCTCTATGGGCTATGTATTGACGTAATATAAACCTTTAAATACGTTTTTGGGGATGTGTGGTTACAGTTTGTTACGGTCTTGTCATCGATCCCATGTCCTCTGGATAAACGACTCGTTCCATTAAACGCTTAGTCCCTGATGTGGCCTGATAATAGTGGGAAATAAAGAATTTTGTATTGAACGTCCTAGGAATGAAACAACTTGGAGATGTTGTATCTATGAAGAATGTTCATGGAGACCCCAAAAGGATCCCCCTGCTTTCAAAGTCTTTTTTTTTTTTTTTTTGTTTCCGGTCCACTTTAATGTAGAGTTTAGACAGACAAAGATAAGAATTGTTTTGTATTTCCGGTCAATTTAAACAAAATGACGCAAGGGAATTTTTTTTTTGTTGTTGTTGTAATAAGTGCTAGGGGTACTTCATGTGAAATGGCATGGTTAGAAAGACATGATCATGACGGAGGCAGAGGTTGGTGAAGGGGGTGAGGGTTTGGGGAGGGGGGGTTCTTTGGGGCATTTTAACGCCTGTAGAATAAATCACAGGATAGCCGAGACTACTTAACTCGCAAGTGGGTTATGAAAGCTCCGCTGGTTGAAGATAATTAGAACAGTAGTGCGTAAATTCACCACAGTTGTCGCCCGGTCCTGCCTGCGTACATAAACAAAGCTTGGTGCTACTGCCACAACGGGTTTAGTTACTCCATAGCATGTGTGCTGCGTCGAGTCCACTTTGGCTGGACCGTGTGCTGCGCCCAGTCCATTTTGGCTGGACCGTGTGCTGCGTCGAGTCCACTTTGGCTGGACCGTGTGCTGCACCCAGTCCACTTTGGCTGGACCGTTTGCTGCACCCAGTCCACTTTGGCTGGACCGTGTGCTGCGCCCAGTCCACTTTGGCTGGACCGTGTGCTGCGTCGAGTCCACTTTGGCTGGACCGTGTGCTGCGTCGAGTCCACTTTGGCTGGACCGTGTGCTGCGTCGAGTCCACTTTGGCTGGACCGTGTGCTGCGCCCAGTCCACTTTGGCTGGACCGTGTGCTGCGCCCAGTCCATTTTGGCTGGACCGTGTGCTGCGCCCAGTCCACTTTAGCTGGACCGTGTGCTGCGCCCAGTCCACTTTAGCTGGACCGTGTGCTGCGCCCAGTCCACTTTAGCTGGACCGTGTGCTGCGCCCAGTCCACTTTGGCTGGACCGTGTGCTGCGCCCAGTCCACTTTAGCTGGACCGTGTGCTGCATCTCATTAGCGTTGGTCGGACAGTTTTTTTTAATTCATTCCGTACAGGTAGACCCCAGAGATAGAGCCTACCGTCTCCACCAACCATAAATTATTTCGTTCCCCTTACTTGCCCTACTTCAAATTTAAGAGATAACAAGCCAACGCCTCATACGTTTTTTAAACTTATTGATTACTGTATATGGGCATACACTTAAAATCATATATTACATAATCAGCAAGTTGCAACAATTTAATGTTAACACCATATCTTTCAAGTGGAAAAAAATAACGTTTTTAAGGGATAAACTTAAACGACAACATGTCCAGAGTTCAAAGAAATATGGAGTAGATCCATCTAGTAGACCCCATCGAGTAGACCCATCTAGAAGACCCATCGAGTAGACCCATTTAGAAGACCCATCGAGTAGACTCATGGAGTAGACCCATCTAGTAGACCCATCGGGTAGACCCATCTAGTAGACCCATTGTGTAGACCCATCTAGAAGACCCATTGCGAAGACCCATGGAGTAGACCCATCGAGTAGACCCATTGATTGAGTAGACCCATGGAGCAGACCAATCGAGTAGATCCATCTAGTAGACCCATGGAGTATACCCACCGAGTAGACCCATGGATTAGACACATCGAGTAAACCCATGGAGCAGACCAATCGAGTAGATCCATCTAGTACAGGGGTTTTCAACCTTTTTTGACAGAGTACCACTAGATTCTAGTAGACCCATCGCGTAGACCCATGGAGTAAACCCATCGCGTAGACATATGGAGCAGAACCATCTAGTAGACCCATCTAGTAGACACAGCTTGGGTTGCGTAAGCGACCGCGTCCTCGAAGAAATTCGGGGGCGTCCACATGGGGTTTTGCCTCTTCGCGGCGTGGCAGACTAGTAGGGGGGACTTGTCCACCCGAAGCTAAAAAACCCCGGCCAAACGCATGACTCCCAACGCAACGGGAGCTGCCACTAACATGATTACTAGTTGCTGTTAATGGGTATGAGGCTTGGGTGGCCCTCAAAACCAATGCCGATGATTTTAACTACGCGGCCGTGAGAAAGCCGCCCCTAGGCAACCGTTTCGTCCCGCCACTACCAACGTCCCGACCGAAAGACTCCCTGGGCGGTGGGGGTTGGTAACGCAACACCAAACCACCGGAGTGGAAGCAAAGCCGTCCTGACCCACAGAGAGTTAACTGCGGACGCTTTAAACGCAGCGTCCTCGGTCGACCGGGCCTCCTCTAGGTCAAGGGGGAGGTTCCCGGCGCCCTCCCGCACGGGCTGGAGTCGGGTTAAGTCCTTCAGTGCTCTGGTTTGTGTGGGGGAGCGCCGGGGGGGGGGGCATTAAGAGCTCGCGCTCGACGGCCCACCGATTCCATCTCTTATGCGACATTTGGAGTAGACACAGCTGCCTGTTATCCAAGTTCACATTCTCAGACTAACGTTCACTCCACAAGAGTTTATACATCAATTTTTTTAGAAGATCCCTGGCTCCGCTCATGTAGTCGCTCTGACCTCAAAATTTGGACTTGACTTAAAATCTAGTCAAAACCTCCAATCTTTAGGCCATATATCACTAACACATTTTCAATATAGCACAGATCCCAAACTTTAAAAAAAAAATTTTTAGTCGCGACCCCATGTTATAATAGCAAAGTGACGCACGACACAATATATGTTAGCGAATGTAATGCATTAAGAAGAAAAAAAAAACTTTAAAAAAAAAATAGTTCTCACTATAAGGCTGTTCAGCCTTTATTAAGAAACAGATTATATTAATTTTTTTATTCGCAGTTAACTATTTTTGTTGTCGACCACACTAAAAACTCCCCGAGACCTCATTTGGGGTCGCAACCCATGGGGTTGGTTAACCAGGGGCCTATACCCTAAAGGTTGGCTTGACACACGCGCTATTTTTTAATAAACTCAATTAAAGTTGAAGAACTTGACATTTAAGACACCGCGTGACATCTTGATGCCCAGTGACATTTTCACTTTTTTTGTGTGTTTGTTGCTGATTTATTTTTCACGTGGCAACATCACGTGGGATAAAACCCTACCAGTGACATTTTCATCGCGGCATCAAGAGGATTTTAAGGTTAGGCAACTCATTTATTAATATCCTGACATTCTTCATATAGATCCCTAAGCCACATGATTGGCTGGTGTTTAAATAAGTCGGTCTGTGCACATCCATCAAAGCCGTCATGGCGTGTGTCCAAACAAATTTAAATAGACCCCAAACACAAGAAATTTGAACCCCAACGTGAATCACGCGAAGCTCTTCAGTATTAATTTACGTAAAACTATTAATACAATGATAAGGACACCCCCACACACACACATGCCAGTAGCGGATATAATAAAGGGCAGACTGGGCGGTTACACTTATAAAAAAAATGCCTAATGACAGATGAGTTGAGAGGTTTCACCACCAAAAAATTCCCAGAGGAAAACGGCGTAAAGGCGTACCCCAAGCTTAGAAGGATAGGCGATGTGGGAAAGGGTGTACAGCAACTGGAAATCCAAACATGGGAAGGAAAAGCATCAGTGAGGTTTGCGTGGAAGGAAGTGGTGAGCCAGTCCAAAGCCCTGTACGGGATGGATGAAGGTTTCCAATAGAATAAACAGTAGACGCTACTTAAGTACAAGTAAGCATATCTATTTCTGAGCTTTAGGATGTTCTCAGAAAAACGGGAAGGCTTGGGGGGGGGGGGGGGGGTGGTTAATTCCCTTGTTTAAGTCTGAATCTGCAAATAGATCATCACAGATAATTCAGCTTACGCCTTATTTATTCTTTATGGGTTTAGAGGTGGGAAACCTAGAATAATACTTGTATGTATCACACATAGGACATTAGCCATTTTCATGTCTGTATAACACAAACGACATCAGTCATTTTCATGTGTATGTTCCCTTCCCTGAAACCGCCGCTGGAGTGTTGTATAAATATTTAATTCGCCAATTTACATCATTTGAAAAGATCTGTCACTTCCCCTGGGGCCCACCAATATTTCACGGATGAGCTGTGGATTATTGGATCACATAGATGCGTCCAAATCTCAAGTTAAAAATTGCACAGTTTTGAATGTTGTTGATTGTTGTTCAGAAAGTTCACAACTAAATAGATCAACTGGCATATCAAACAAAAGTCACAACTGAAATATCACATTAGGAAAGATATCAGCAGTCCGTCGAGCTATTGCTCCTTATACCCTTCCCAAAGCACCCCTGCCCCCCCCCCAAGCCCGAGTATCAGGCCACGAAGCGGCACGTTTGAGATGTCCCTTTGCCAGGACGGCCCCCACCCGAGTTCGCTTGATCGGGGTTTCTGCTGGACGCCGCCCAAACCCAAGGACAGCCGGTCGGTCCGACCCTGCGCATACACACAGTGCACATACACACAGTGCGCATACACACAGTACGCATACACACAGTGCGCATACACACAGTACACAAGATCGACTTACTTAGGAGTTGGTATGGTAAATTTACGTCTTAATATCTTCCCCGGCCATCCCCGGGGAAGCATCGGGCGCCCTATAAGAGGGGTACTACAGTGGGTTTCCACCCCGCAACTAGTTTGCGAAGTAGCTGGGACAAACGGTTGCCTAGAAGTTACAACTAAATAGATCAATTGGAGATTGTGGGATATAGCGCGAAAGGGAATTGGGGAAGTGTCTGGGAAGGAGTGTGGGGTAGTGTTGTTTTTTTTGGGGGGGGGGGGGTGTAGTAGGAACGGGGTACAGGAATTAAAACTTTTTACAGAACTATTTACGGCGTTGAACATTTAAAGACGAATAATTGTACTGACGCTACTATACGATGACATGGCCTTGTCCCAGGACATCTACCAGTGACCCTATTCCACTGTACCGCTGTTGCATCTTCAAACGGGGGGGGGGGGGGGGGAAGGGGGCGGAAATCAGATAACAATAACTCTATCAGTCCTAGCCCATCCATCATTGCACGGACTGTCTTTGATGCCGGCAAAAGTACCCCCCTCTCTGTATTTGGTGCCCCCCACGTTGTCTCACGCGCCCCAGCCCCCCCCCCCCCCCCACATCCACCCCATCCCCCCCTCTCACAACTCTCGGTGGTTTTTCTGTGTGCTTAGCACATGATGATATAGAGCCCCGTTTTGATTGGTGGCCACTCTATTGAAACATTCATCATCCCCCCCCCCCCCCCCAACGACATGCTGCGTGGCTGTCCAATGTAAACAACCTGGGGAGCGGTTATACTTTTCAATTGGCCTCATCCAGGGAGTCAAACTGTTTGAGTTGCAATTGGCTTGAAGCCACGGATTTTGAACATCAAAGTCGAGCTGAGCTCCTCTGCCTCGCTTCCACCCTAAGCGGCTGTTTGTGCACGGTTATAATTAATATCCTTTTTTAATAATAATAATATGAATTGACCGTTGTTGGTTAGTTGTTTGTTAACCCCCACCCCCCACAACCCCTCATCAGGCGTCCGTCATTCAGCCGTCGGCACTGGCGGCAATTTCGCCCTGGATGTTTCTAACAATCACGGAATGCACGAATGAAATCGATTTTTTTTTTTTTGTATCAAAGAACGATTCTGTATACGATTGAATTCATAAACCACGTGTTAGTCAGTCCCGGAAGTGAGCGAAACAGAGTTGGGGGAGATCTTGAAGAGAAAAAAAAAAAAATGGACGCAACAAGACAACGAACGCGTCGGCAAGACGCCTTCTTCGCCGAAGACAGCAACAATGAAAACAATAAATAGTAAACATAAACATGTTGCTGACAGCATGTATACGAGAGCGTTCGTTGTTTTGTTGCGTCCTTTTCTTCTCTTCAAGTGTTTCCCCCGTAACTTTGTTTCGCTCATTTCCTTTTGCATAGCCTGGTTGCATTCTCTCTCCTTTATAACCTGGTGGCAGTCTCTCTCCTTTATAACCTGGTGGCATTCTCTCTCCTTTATAACCTGGTGGCAGTCTCTCTCCTTTATAACCTGGTGGCAGTCTCTCTCCTTTATAACCTGGTTGCAGTCTCTCTCCTTTATAACCTGGTGGCAGTCTCTCTCCTTTATAACCTGGTTGCAGTCTCTCTCCTTTATAACCTGATTGCAGTCTCTCTCCTTTATAACCTGGTTGCATTCTCTCTCCTTTATAGCCTGGTTGCATTCTCTCTCCTTTATAGCCTGATTGCATTCTCTCTCCTTTATAGCCTGGTTGCATTCTCTCTCCTTTATAACCTGATTGCATTCTCTCTCCTTTATAACCTGATTGCATTCTCTCTCTTCATTACCTGGTTGCATTCTCTCTCTTCATTACCTGGTTGCATTCTCTCTCCTTTATAACCTGATTGCAGTCTCTCTCCTTTATAGCCTGATTGCAGTCTCTCTCCTTTATAACCTGGTTGCAGTCTCTCTCCTTTATAACCTGGTTGCAGTCTCTCTCCTTTATAACCTGGTTGCATTCTCTCTCCTTTATAACCTGATTGCATTCTCTCTCCTTTATAACCTGATTGCAGTCTCTCTCCTTTATAACCTGATTGCAGTCTCTCTCCTTTATAACCTGATTGCAGTCTCTCTCCTTTATAACCTGATTGCAGTCTCTCTCCTTTATAGCCTGATTGCAGTCTCTCTCCTTTATAACCTGGTTGCAGTCTCTCTCCTTTATAACCTGGTTGCAGTCTCTCTCCTTTATAACCTGGTTGCATTCTCTCTCCTTTATAACCTGATTGCATTCTCTCTCCTTTATAACCTGATGGCAGTCTCTCTCCTTTATAACCTGATTGCAGTCTCTCTCCTTTATAACCTGATTGCAGTCTCTCTCCTTTATAACCTGATTGCAGTCTCTCTCCTTTATAACCTGATTGCAGTCTCTCTCCTTTATAACCTGGTGGCAGCTTCTCACCTTATTACCTGACTGCTGTCTCTCCCCGTTAAACAACCTTATTGCAGCCTCTCTCTCCTTTATAACCTGATTGCAGTCTATCCCCCTTAATACATGATTGCATTCTCTTCCCCTTAACACAGTGGTTCTTAACCTTCCTAATGCCGCGACACTTTAATAGAGTTCCTCATGTTGTGACGACACCCAACCACAAAACTATTTTCGTTGCTACTTCATAACTGTAGAGTATATTTGATTTCCGATGATCTTAGGTGGCCCCTGGAAAATGGTCATTCGACCCCCAAAGGGGTCGCAACCCACATGTTGAGAACCGCTGCCTTAATACATGATTGCAGTCTGTCCCCCTTAATACATGATTGCAGTCTCTTCCCCTTACATGATTGCAGCCTGTCCCCCTTATTACCATGATTGCAGTCTCTCTCCCTTATTATCATGTTAGTTCATTGGATGAAGAATTGAGCATAAAATAAAACTAATACGAACCCAAGTGATGAGTTGGAATACAAATGATTGTTTGAGGGGAACATAGGCTTAAATTTAGCTGGGCGTTCGTTGACGATTATCTAAGAGTAAGAGTTGAGCAAACGCATAGTTCTGTTTTGATTTGATCCGCCGCTGGACATAGCCCTTGTAAAGTTGGAGGAGGAGCAGGCGCAGATGGCTCACGGGGCACAACGATAACCTTAAGAACTTAATGAATTACCGGTCAAATGCTTCCCGTAGTTATCGGAAATCTGTCGTCCGTAGTCATCGGAAGCATGTTGTCCGTGTTTATCGGAAGTATGTTGATTTCAGATTTTTTATGTCCAGCATAGTCATCAGAAGTCTCTTGTCTGTATCGGGTCTGTTGTCTGAAGTCTGTTGTCTGAAGTCTGTTCGGTAGGAGTGGATTAGCTTAATGGTGACATTTGTGTGCGTGTGTATATATATGTATGTATGTGTGTATGTGTGTGTGTGTGTGTGTAATCGTCACGTGTTTCACGTATAGCTATCTGTCTTTTAAAGTCCTTTTAAACCAACTTCGCTTTTGTTGGTGTTTAAGGCAAAACCTTCGGGTGGCTAATTGATCCACTTCTCGTTATCCTATCGAACTGAAACTTGGCAGATAGTCTCGTTGCCGATAACAACACATTCGATCAAATTTTCCGACCCACACCTTAAAAGTCTGTTGGTTTTTTTTTTTCTCCCTTCTGGTTCCACATAAAGTGAGATGAGTGTATGAATAAGACAATTAAATTCACGACAACGTTGAACAATGGCTAAGGTGTATTCAAGAAAATCAACACCAGACAAGATTCGGCTGACGTTCGGTATTTATTGAACTATATTTACACCTTCCAACCTATGTCCCCCAACCCTCCTTTAAGTGTTTTTTCTTTTTTTTTTTTTCCCCTCATTTTTTTTTTCAATCATTTATTTTTCTCGTGTCGATCCTCCACCTCAACTGCCTGCTTACAGATGCCATTTCACCGTGAATCACATTTACCCATTATCAATAAACCCACGGGTGTCAAGGCGCTTTCAAGTGTGCTGGTAGAAAATTGTTGCGGTGCAAGCGTTCACAACGACAAATTCGCATAGTAGGACTAAAAACAAAAGAGGAAAGACATCTTTTTTAAATTTTTTTTTTTTTTTTAAAAATTAAAGTGCATTTAAAAGGGAAGAGAGGAAATCAAATGATGAGACTGCCCTGCTTTCTGATCCCAACCCCCAATAATACGCCCCTGGCCGTAGCACCAATTAACCAATCTTGTGCAGCGAGTGCCGGCTGCTAGATCTGCGCTGTATTGACATTAGCCAACTAAATGGAGTGATTGTGTCTAGTGGCATTTTAATACACGCCAAGTCAAACGTCGTGAAATTCTATTGTTTGATTAGTTTCACTTAAAGGAGGTATGCAAATGTCAGGGGTCAACATCGGTTGGCAGTAGATGCGAGTCAGGTGTTAAGTTGATTTTATCATCTGTCCTGTTTGTGTCATGTGACGTTTGTAATCTGTCGTGTTTGTGTCATGCGCAATTTTGTTCATTTTATAATCTTTCACGTTTGTGTCATGCGATGTTTCGTTGATTTTTTTATAATCCGTCGTGTTTGTGTGATGTGACATTTTTGTTGATTTTATGATCTGTCATGTTTGTGTGATACAACGTTTTGTTGATGTTATAATCTGTCGTGCAGGTACCATGCATGCCTTTGTCTGCCCACGCCGGACACGGAATGGTGGTCGCGTTCCCCGGGTTAACGTTGAAGGGGTCCGGCGGCCAATGCTTCCAAATCGGCAGGACCCCTCAGACTTGTCGACCGGAATCCCGCCCCGGGGGGGGGGGGGGGGGGGGGGAGATTCATTCATTATTAGATCTGTCGATTGCACGGTGTGCTTATTATAAGATATGTTGATGGTATACCATGTTAATAATAAGACCTAATAATTGTATGTTGTGTTCAATATAAAATATATCGATTTTATAGTGTGTTTTTAAGAGATCTGTCGATTTTATAGTGTGCTCATTATAGCATATGATGTTTGTATAGTTTGCTCATTATAGAATATGATGTTTGTATAGTGTGCTCATTATAAGATCTGATGATTGTATAGTGTGCTCATTATAAGATCTGATGATTGTATCGTGTGCTCATTATAAGATCTGATGATTGTGTAGTGTAATGCTTATAAGAAAGATTAACGTGAGTGTCCCGCATCGCGCCAGACAGCTTGATGAACCCTTCAGGTGTCTGCTTAACGCGTCAGAGACTCAATCGATTAAGAGTTGACTGACATTGCTTGTCACATGACACGCGATGAAAGATGTTACACTTACACTGTTCGACTACACTTTTATCGATATGTAAGCTCAAAAAATGTGCTACACTTACTATATAATCTTTTCTGGGAGTGTAATGGCTGACTTAACATCGAATGACCCCGAGTGCACCACAACAATCCTAACACAATGTAGTAGAAGTAGAAGTAAGTAGCTTTAAAAGACCCCACTGCTTTAATCAAGAGTGGTTGAGTGGGGGGGGGGTTGCTAAAATGTATAAACTGACAACCCAATAACGTCGTCTTAGATGTTACCAGGCAAAAGAAAAAAGAAAGATAATCCGTCCAACTGTTGGGTTGGATACATCAAGTGAGACCTGGGCTGACGGTGCCCGCCAGCTGTCCGCTGTCCTTCCATTGTTATGAGGAAATGATAGATAAATAAATTGATACAGTGCTTCGGCGGCCATGACCCCACCCGCTGACAGCTTATATATTATAGTATCACGTGACGCCCTGTGGCCGTCGTGTGGGTCGACTGCCTAACCTATGCCTGACGCAGGCACGTCATAGAACGCATGATGGAACTGACCTGTGGTCAAGGCGCGATGGAAACAGTCACAGACCGACGTGCCAATACAAACGGAAATTATGACAGCTTGATTTCCTAATTTTTGTATTTCTTGGTGTTGATTAATTTCCTAGCCCTTTGGGCTTGGGTAACATTGTGCCAAAAACGGAGGATGTCTATTTCACTCAGTCTCAGCATGCCCACAACCTACCTTACTACACGCCCACAACATACGTTTTAACACGCCCACAATATAAATTTTAACACGCCCACAACCTACCTTATTACACACCCACAAACCTACCTTTTTACACGCCCATGACCTACCTTATACCAGGCCAACAATCTACCTTTAACAAGCCTTTAGCATACCTTAACGCGCCCATACCTTACCTTATAACGCGCCCACAATCTGCCTTTTAACACACCCACAATATAATTTATAAGATGCACACAACCTACCTCATAACACGCACACAACCTACCTTATAACACGCACACAACCTACCTTATAACACGCACACAACCAGAGGCGTAAGCGGGTGTTTGACGCCCTCGGCTAATTTATTTTTGGCGCCCTCGATATTTAAATAAAAATTTAAAAATTAGAGATTTGGCTGCGCCCTTTTGAACTGGCGCAAGCCGGCGCCCTTGGCAACTGCCCCAATGCCAAGCCGTTGTTACGCCACTGCACACAACCTACCTTATAACACGCACACAACCTGACGTATTACATGCATGTTATTGTCATTTATCCTTTATTATTTCAACAATTTTTTTTTTATTATTTTGTCTTTCACATGTCATCGGAAATCGCTCCGCGTTTTAAGTATAACGCTTATGACGTAGATTGCCGACATCCGCCTGAACTTAGTCCCAAGCTCCACCCTCTTAGAAACACGTATTCAGGAAACCCTTTAAATGGGTTACCGGAAATTTGATCGAAAGAATTTTCGTCGACAGAAACTTGATCGAACGGAAATTTGGTCGCATCTTTTTTCAGTTCACACGTTAAAATTTTCGTCAAATTTCTTTTTGTACGCACCATACTATATTTGACGCAAAATTTTAACGTGTAATCTAAAAAAAAAAGATTCGACAAAATTTCCGTTCGATCAAATTTCCGTCGACGAAGTTTCTTTCGATCAAATTTCCGGATACGCTTTAAATGTTCATTAATGGAACACAGTGGGAGTATGAAAAAGTAATAACTAAGTCATTTCCCTAATTTAAAAAAAAAAAAGCCAATTAAAGTTTGAAAAAACCCAGCATTTGCCTACAGTCCTGGCACCAGCAAAGTCTCTACACTATGCTCACCTTTCCCGGCACGGGCCAACTACGTACCGGCATGTTAATCCCAATACACGGTGTAGTTTCACACCGCAGTCGACTCACTGTCTCATTTGAACAAGACGCGGGTAGGACTTGGCGGGGGGAGGGGGGCAGGGCAACGGTTCTCAACATAATCGACACTATCTCATTCGGCATAGGCGAGGGCAAGTGGGTGGGGGTGTGCTGGTTCTCATGCGTTTCCCATCTAATTTATCTCATCTTTTGGAAGCATATATTTGACTTGAATTGGGGTGCAGGGAGATAATGTCACACACCATCTTTGATGTTTGCCCTATATGATATATAAGAAACATGTGTTATTGCCTTTGTGGTGCTAAGTAGATCATCACTATCATGGTCAGAGGAGATGGGCGGGATGAGGAGATGGGTGGGATGAGGAGATGGGCGGGATGAGGAGATAGGCGGGATTGGGAGATGGGTGGGATGAGGAGATGGGTGGGATGAGGAGATGGGCGGGATGAGGAGATGGGCGGGATGGGGAGATGGGTGGGATGAGGAGATGGGTGGGATGGGGAGATGGAAGGATGAGGAGATGGGCTGGATCATTAATTTGAACTTGTATGTTTTTGAGAACCTCGCGTGGATATAAATATACTAATTGGGTGGAAGTTAATTCACGTTTCAAAAATATTTTTTTTACTTTAAAAATCATTCACCACTTCTGATCGTACCCCCTCACCCGAGTGGCGTAGCTAGGGTTGGTGCCGGCCTGAGGGTGTCCAAGAATTTTTCCACCCCTTCAACGAAAAATACTCTTCAGTTGGTCGCATCCCCTTCATACGCCACTGCCTCCACCCTCCTTTTTTTTCATAACTACCGTCCCCCACTAAGGTCCAAAGGGAGGGAAATATGAAATTTTTTTTGTGTAACTTCACCACAAGCTGAAGAAATGAAACTTAAAGAGACGCCGCTGATAAGGTGTATGGGTGTCGTGAAATAAGCAATGAAAATATCATGCATTACTTTCTCCCTCCCCTGTGTCGGCTGTGTGTGAAAGATTCTCGGCGATCTTTCTTCCCTTTTTTAAAACAAGGATTTCCACTTTTTTTTTTCCTATTAAACTTTTTGATGACTCTATTGGTGTAGCGTTTTAACGCGCTCGTTTCATAACTCCGCCCCGTTCTGTTGAATATTCCCATATTCCTCACCCGCTGCGAGCCGACGATCTATGCCCCTCCCTCACGGACGGAGCGAGCGATGCTAGAACCGTCGCCGCTCACCGCTCCCTGCACTCTCTTGCCCCGGCAACATCACTTGATTGTAATGAAATTTACGCATGGACAATGCAACAAGCCCTTCTTTTAAAGTTTCGCGAAGGGGGGTGGTTGGGGATCGCTCGCTGTTGCTGCAGTTAAAAACCGAGAATGTGGTAGAGGGTTGTTGTGTTGTTTTTTTTATCCACGAAAGTGGGGGGGATTTATCCTTCCCATTCATCCATGTGACTATTGCCCAAGCCAGGGACAATGGATCTGCTCAGCAAAGCGAGCCGGCCAGCCCAGCAGTGAAATCCCTCTAACTTATTGATTGCGAACTGTCATCTATCAAGTCCTCAGAAAGAATAAATGCAAATTATGACATGCCATTTATCTGAATAATTATACTCGACAAACACTGAAGCCAGCGCTGTTGCCTCTAGTCTGCCAGTCGCGGGCCGGACCTCTCGCACGGCGGATCGGATTCATAGCTCTCATCGCATTGTGTGATCGCAGCAGTCAACCTTGGAGTGACCGGCTGGTCAGTTAGGCCGAAACTGGACTTCGACGGAGTTTTAGAAAGAAAAAAAGTACAAATATTTCCTTTCATACTGCAAGTTAGAATATTTCTTCATTGGTATTTGGATTATTTTTAATTCGTGGAGGTATTGTGACTTTCGAACCATGGAACACAAGTTTGTATTTTGTTAAATATTTCTTTCGTTTGTTTTTATTATTAGACCAAATTTTTTGTTAATTAAATTTTTAAAAAAGAAAAGAAAAAAAAAAAAAAAGAAATTTGAGGCTTGCCGAGCCGGGCTTTGAGTGTGATAATTTATCATTAACTGACGCAGTACTGGCAGAGTTGTTTTGTTATTTATTAAATATTTCTTCAAAATATGCCTAAGTTATATCGTTGAGATTGTTTTTAAAGGCCCAGGCCAGGGCCAATAATTAAATTCTCTCATTCTTTCATGTTCGCTCTGGGGCTCTACTTATAAACTTATAGTTTATTGGGCTTAGCTAGGGTTTAAGCTTTGGCCTAGGACTCACCGGTATTAAAATTAAATGTCCTTATTATGATTTTGATATTTTGCTTTGGCATAGTACCAGTACCATGTTTCATTCATTAGATTGATCTGAATAGAATCTAATTTAATAATGGGATCGGATATAATCAGCTGACATCTTTTATTTAAAATAATGGACTGAAATACGTGTAGTGCTGCTCCTAAAGTAGGCGGTGCCATTTGTAGTTACTACTTTGTTGTAAGTAAGCCTATTGTGTTAAGTATTATTACAAATTAATTTGGCCCAAATGACTGATCCTGTTGTAGATGATACTCGATGATAGCATATGTCTCATGACATACACTATACTATACACAGCATAGACCAGGCGTGTTACTCTAGTTACACGGCCTTTGGTAACAATAGCAATAATAGTAATAGTTAAGACTTCGAAACCATATACTCATATACGTTTACTCGTCAGTCGTTGACAACCCCGTTGTGTTGTGTTGTGGGGCGAGAAACATCCACTTTTCACAACGCAATCACTATCCGCTTCTCACTGTCACTCTCTCTCTCTCTCTCTCTCCACCCTTCTGTACGATGTTACAGCTATTTACACCCAGGCACTCGTAGTAACACCATCAACTTTCGTAGAATATAATCTCACAAATGCCCGTCGTAAAACTTGTCTTTGGTTTGGTGACCTTAATGTACTATAAATAAACCACGCATAAAAGTATAGGACCTCCTCTGGCGTTGCCACCGGGAGTGGCGAAATGTCAACAAACGATGACCTATGAACCTATTGTTGCAGTGCCAGTGACACTAACTATCTGCTACAGTGTAGAGTCGTCCGTACACTTGTCATGTCGTGGTGGCTGAATGTAATCGGTGAGCTATACAAGTGGTCACTAAATAAATGGTCAATGCTGGCTAATTTTCAATTGCTGTTCAAACTAAATAAAAGATGATATTGAATTGAAGGAAAGCCTTTTGGGGGTCCTAAGGCCAAGGAAGGTCTAAACGTAGCCTTACTTTGACTGACTATACATACTATTATTATAATTCAAAGTGTGTAGTCATAGTCATAGCTGTTTAAATAATTGTGAAGGCCCTAATGATGGTCGCAATTTGTCGCCTATTCTATACTATTCTATAGTTTCGAACCAAACTTCACTACCCGTTTGCATTTTAACTCTATAAAATGTTATCACGCTAATTGCGTAATCCATTACTTTCAATACTATAATAGGCCTATTTGTCCCTCTCTCTCTCTCTCTCTCTCTCTCTCTCTCTCTCTCTCTCTGTGTTTGTCTCTCTCTCTTTTAAAGCTACTATTTCTTGTTTATTCTCAATTATCAGTATTTAAAATAAGACATTTATGTAGAACGCTGGCATGGAGCTCAGGGGTATGTTATAAAGTTTCAGTTGAGTGAATTTCACTACTGTGTAAAATTACAGCAATAGATTTGACCATTTCTTAGACGTTGAGATTTTTTGAATTAATATTAGCATTAAAATAATTTGTTTTTGTGAGGTTAATCCAAAATGAGACCAGCATAAATAATATGGGCATGACAGCAATGAGTGAGACTCAGAATGAGACCAGCATGGTCATGATAGTAATGAGTGGGACCCTACAACACGTACAATTCTATATAAAATAAACATCTCTATTGGTATATTTCCTTACTGAGTCACTCTGGGTAACCAAGCTTCCATCCTTTTTTTTATTCCTGATTTTAAAAAAAAATACCCCCCCCCCCCATTAAAATAAAATGTGTATTTGGAATGCCGGCCATGTTTAGCATCAGTTTAAAAAAAAATCTGGCAACTCCAGCAACTCCCAGGGTTGGCATTATTACTGTTATGAGTCATGTAGCTTTTAAAGGCCATGTTGACATACATTCTCTGCTGGTGACATCATTTCCGTTTTATTCGATTCCATTTACACCAACAAACCGCCATACCAACACGGACTGACCACCACACATATACCTAGTGATTACCACACCGAGATTTACGATCACTTTTGTGAGACTAACTGACCACGACGTTGTGGGACCAACTAAACATCTTTGTGAGACCAACTGACCACCAATGTTGTGTGTGAGACCAACTGACCACCACTGTAGTAGGACCAACTGACCACAACCGTAGTCTGACCAAATGACACGGCCATGAAATCATTGCGTTGCCCACCTCACGGCGGCTCTGACCACCAATGTTGTGTGTGAGACCAACTGACCACCACTGTAGTAGGACCAACTGTCCACAACCGTAGCCTGACCAAATGACACGGCCATGAAATCATTGCGTTGTCAACCTCACGGCGGCTCTGACCGCCCCCATTGTTGTCGTCTTTGTTGGCCTCAGTCAAAACCGTTCCGGTGCCGGGCCCTGCCGAAGTGCCCCCCCCCCCCCTGGGTCATATTGGGACCGTTCGTGCTGGGGAAGGGCGTCGATTAGAGGCCTTGCTCCACTAATGTGTGCGTGTGTCCGGGAATGTGGGAATGAGTTTGAAAAAAGGGGGGGGGGGGAGATTGGTCTCGGCTGTGCTGACAAAGTTTGGTTATCTTCGTCAAATCTGTTATTTTCTGACAGGGAAATTGAAGCACCATCAAGAAGAGAAGGGGTGGGACCAAAAAAAAATGGGAAAAGAGTGTCGTTGGGGGAGGTGTTGAAGTAAAGTTTATATAAGTGCTGCAAAACCCGAACTTAAGCAATTTTAATGGGTAAGGTCAGTGGTTCTCAACCTTCCTAATTCCGCGACACTTTAATATAGTTACTCATGTTGTGGCGACCCCAATCACAAAATTATTTTCTTTGACACTTCATCATAACTTTAAGAGTATATTGTGTGTTTTCCAATAATCTTAGGCGCCCCATGTGAAAGGGTCGTTCGACCCCCAAAGGGATCGCGACCCACAGGTTGAGAACCGCTGTGTTGGGTGGTTAGGGATTATTAAAGACATTGCCAAAATTATCCTTTCTTATTATTTGACAATGATTTGAAAGGTTCCTTCATTTAGACAAAAGCGTACCACTTTCCGAAACATGTTTTTTTTTCTTTCTTTTGTCGTGTTAAAGTTAAAAAGTTAAACCTGATGTATAGTTTAAATGAGCTAAGTGAATGTGACTTTGTGGGATATTTATATTTAATCCAACCTGGGCCATACAAATATGTATATTAATCTGTGCAAATCTGCCTCACATAATCATAATAGGACTTTTGGTTTCGATCGTCATCTGTGACGTGACGAATTTGTTGGGGCTTAAAACATTAATGTGGACAGTTTGTAATGTTTCGGATTGCGAGTCTCATTACCAGCGGCGTAGCTAAAGTTTTTGGCGCCCGGGTACATCTGCACCCCCTGCCCCCTACGCTACGCCTCTGCTCATTACCAAGAATAGCAAAAGTAGTGGATGGTGTGTGTGTGTAGGTGGGGGAGTACTCAGAGATGGTTGTTGATACATGCCTGTTAAAAATCTACGCCCCCCCCGAAAACAGTACGCACCCCCTCCCCATAATTCCCAGGCGTCTCCACCCTTTTAACTTGGCCTACCTGAACTGACCACTCATGTTTTTAGACTAGCTTGGTGTACAGTACTGTACACTAAATTCGGGAAGAATGAATCTGCATTTAACAACACACCAAGGCCTCGCTCCCCCCACACTTGTCTTTCCGCTCCTCTACTTCTTTTGAGTAAACGTGTTTGGTGGGTGCCACAATGCCATTATCCGCCCTGAAAGGGGCGCGTGTTTCGCCCCGTCTAGTGGCCAGGGAGGGAAATAATTTGCATTTAAATAGGAGCGACATCCCCGGAGGAAAGTGCATGAAGGCAAGAAATCTATTTATCAACAATCTAATTTTCATGCACCTTTCATCCGGGGCTGACCAAATTAAGCCTGAAAGGAGTGTTGTTGCGGGCATGGCTTGCCGCCTTAGTTGGGGCAAAATTAGCCATCAATGAAATCAACTGGATTCTCCGGGAGCTATTTACTGATGTGGTAATCTGGTTACATTTCAAATCTCAGCAAGGTCCGCCCTCCCCCCTACTTTCCTTGTTGTCTGGAGGGGGGATAAGGGTTTGGTGGCGCTGGAAAAAAAAAGGGGGGGGGGGCTAGTAGAAAGATGTGATTTTGATGAGTGGGGTGTGTGCTGCTTGGATTAATGTGTGTGTGAGAGAAGATGCTATTGGTAGGAATTGAGTGATGGGACAAGTTGATTCAGAAGACAATGGCTTGATTGTTAAAAAATTTTTTTTTTTTTTTTTTAATGAATGTAAATGTTCACTTTGCTTTTCTATTCGTCTGATTTTAAATTTAAATATTGTTTGATGGACAGCCCCCCCCCCCCCCCAAAAAAAAAAACTGTGTCTTGACATATGAGAAATTCTTAATGGGTTATATTTAATATACTTGTAATTATTGTAAATTCTCTAATTAATTAGATCTGTCTGAACATGGTACACCAAAGTGATTTGGTCTGCTATTGAACTTAAAGCCTATCTTATTCTTGTTTTGGTGGTGGTTTGGGGGGGGGGGGGGGGGGAGGAGGCCAATTATATCAAGTGAAACAGCTTGTGAATAGTTATATATATATTGTATGCAAATTACATATGTTCAAATACCAGGTAGTTAATATCATTTTTTAATTTTATAAAATCTATATTAGCATTGATAAAATAGCAGAGTTGATAAAAATCTATTGATGCGTTGATTAAATCTATAGGAGCATTGATAAAAATCTATAGGAGCATTGATACAAATCTATAGGAGCATTGATACAAATCTATAGGAGCATTGAAACAAATCTATAGGAGCATGAATAAAATCTAGAGGAGCATTGCCTCTTTCGGCTGCTCACTAGCACACACCCTACATTGCAAGACTGCGAGTGATGCATTCAAAAATCATCATTTTGGAGAAATCTTTTAACCTGCCATTGAATGGGATAAGTTTGTCTTGGAAATTTTAACAGCTCCCCCCTATTTCAGAATTGTAATATGTCCATCTTACCTAGAGATTTTGATAGAATCTCTGAAGTCATTGCTAATTAATTCTAAAACTTTGAAATTCGTTTGCCGTGAAGGCCCTCGGACCAAGTTCTGTACCAACGGTAACGAAGACGGCTCTCGTTCTAAGGACGCTGCTCTTGGGTGAGTCACCTACCAAGAGCCCGACTCTCAGTGTCGCCTCTGCAGTTCTAAGCCAGATGCTGTGGGAATACTGCAACATGGCTGTGGACATGTATGGACGAAAACGGGGTTACCACTAAATTATAATAAAATGGAGTGTATAAGTATCGTTTTGTCAGTCAGCGTTAACACTAAAATGTAACAAATGGAGTGTATAGTTTTGACAGCGTTAACATTAAAATATAACAGAAGGGCGTGTACAGTTCTGACAGTTGGGACAATATTTGGTCAAAACGGGGGAAACGGCTGCTTTACATACGTTCTCTATTTAAAAAAATTGGATAATCAGACCATGCCTCCCAAATTCACCAACATTTCAGACGACGCCCCTGTCTGAGTAGTAGTAGCATTTTGTGTATGTGTTTGTTTATCTGTGATCCGCTGTTATTAAAATTAGGGTCTGTCCACGCCGTGTATGCATTTTGGTTGTCTGGTAGGAAGGGGTGGTTTATAATTCCAACCAGATAATGGTGAGGTATTTACTGAGATAATGGAGTTAAAATGCAAGAGACTTCTAAGAGCCTGGCAGCAAATTCTTCCTCCCCCGAAAAAAATGCTAATAGCCTAAATAGTTGGCTTACGGCGCGTTAAAAATTGAAAAAATCAATTGAACACATTTAACCTAGAGATCTGATATATATATATATATCTTGAATTTTTTAATATAAAATAATCTTTAATTTATGAGTTATTTCTCTATTTCTCTTTCTCTTTATTTTAGCCCATATTAATCTGTTTAATACAAATTGTAACCCGTCTTGTTGTTGAAACCTGTCTATTCCGGTCTGGACTTCAAAACTAATCCTTATGAAAATTGTAGCACACCATTCTTCATTTAACTGTATTATACTTGCGTACGCACACCATTCTTCATTGAACTGTATGATACTTGCGTACGCACACCAAGCATGACGTTTAAAGTCATCCAAGTTGTTAAATTGTTCTTTGAGGGTTTTTCTTTTTTCGTTCATTGTAGTATTAGTGTCTTCACGGTTCGCGGAGCTTAAATCCTGGTGAGCCCACGCAGCCAATGGACCAAATGAAGAGATCGTGGCAAATAACTTTAATGGTGCCCTTTGAAAAACTCAAAACGTCATACTCTTTTATTGATTTAAATGAGAAGCCGCAAAAGAATAAACAATTTTTAAAAAAATATAATGAAAAAAAAAATGGTGAGCCCAAAATAGTTTACCCTTTACCCTCTGACCTCTGTATTCCTAATTTATCTGTTGACCTTTTAGAAAATGCAAAAGTCACTTGTGTAAAACCATGAACGGTACATTTCAATTTCCATACAAAACTTTTAACTCAGATAGAAACAGATATAGATGGATCAAGAGAGAGTGAGTGAGAGAGAGAGAGAGAGAGAGAGACAGAGAAAGAATAAAAGGGGGTTGGGAGTGGATGAGTGAGTTTGAGTTCTAGCCAGCGGCTTCACTGTTGATTTAATTTCAAGAAATTCGCCTTTCCTAACTTCAAACACTCATACCCTTAAAGTAAAGTGTCAGGTCCAGTAATGTCATTACAAGTCACCCCCAACCCCCCCCCCCCCCCCCCAAAAAAAAACAAAAAAACCACAACCCCGGTCAGAAACAGGGTGAACAACTTCACTCGGTCTTACATCAAAATGTATATCTTTCATTTATGATGCTGCTCTCCTGCTCCTGTTTATGACTTTCATTTCTTATGCTGATACTGCTTTCCTGCTCCTGTTTATGACTTTCATGTCTTATGCTGATACTGCTTTCCTGCTCCTGTTTATGACTTTCATTTCTGATACTGCTCTCCTGCTCCCGTTTATGACTTTCATTTCTGATGTTGCTCTCCTGCTCCCGTTTATGACTTTCATTTCTGATCCTGCTCTCCTGCTCCTGCTTATGGTGTATCTCGCCTACTTCTCTGGGATCTGGGTTATGAAACAAAAATTATCCGGTTAACTTTTGTTTCCCATAAAACCTCTACTCCTGACATTTTTATTCATACGCTCAGTTTAACAAAGTTAACTTTTACGACTTTACACCGGTTTTCAGACCCGTATAAATAAGCGTGTGATACCGGCTTAGATTTGGATCTTCCCACATGAAATGGACACGAAATTGACTTCCAAAACAAAATGCCTTACATTCTCTATCTTCAAGTTATTGTAAAATATTGACATTGAGAGGTTAATTCGGGCTCATGGCAAATAGACCTATCATAAAATGTTCCTATCGTGGTTTAAACTTTTTTTAGTGCTAAGTACAACCAACGAATGCTTTCTTTCAACATTTATGAAACAGATCGAACACGTCTGGATCCAACGGAATGCCTGCTCCAATGAGCCAAATGTCCAAACTAAGTAAAACGACACCCCCCCCCCCAGCTTACAGTTATTGAAAGTCTTAGAAGTTGCACGAATGCCTCTTGTTCAGCAAAACCTCCCCCAAACTTCTACCCACAGTTCGGCAGTCTCTGACATTTTTCTCAGTCCGTGTTATTCCCTCACCACGTCAGTCTTCAAAACTGCACACCACCAGTGTACCCGCCACTACCAAACTTGATCCACTGCCCATCAAGTTGTACCAGCCACTACCAAACTTGATCCTCTGCCCATCAAGTTGTACCCGCCGCTACCAAACTTTATCAATTTATCCAATACTAAAACCAACTCTTTACCCACGGCGGCCAACTCCTACACTGTACCAACCAACTTTTACCAGGACCACAAAGCCTTTTTTTTTCACAATCACACCATTACGTTGCCACCAGCTCTCACCCCATTGACCACCAACTTTAACCCTTTGACCACCAAACGTAACCCTTAACCACCAACCATATTCTTAGACCACCAACCTTAACCTTTAACCACCAACCTTAAACCATTAACCACCAACCTTAACTTGTAATCACCAATTTTAACCCATTAACCACTAACCTTAACTTGTAATCACAAATTTTAACCCATTAACCACCAACCTTAACTTGTAATCACCAATTTTAACCCATTAACCACCAACCTTAACTTGTAATCACCAATTTTAACCCTTTAACCACCACCCTTAACTTGTAATCACCAATTTTAACCATTTAACCTTAACTTGTAATCACCAATTTTAACACATTAACCACCAACCTTAACTTGTAATCACCAATTTTAACCCTTTAACCACCACCCTTAACTTGTAATCACCAATTTTAACCCTTTAACCACCACCCTTAAACATCAACCTCCTATTAAAACACCCTCCCTTAAAACATGCCTCTTACAACAACAAAAGTTATTTAAATCAAAGCTCACTCCCTCTCATCTCCCCAAATTATTAGCATCCATGGATATACGCATCCACCAACACATACAGACCCATACTGCGGCCCGGGCGAGGAAAGAATAATGACAGTTATGTTCCCCAAAGAAACTTTATGCCTGTATTTTGTCAGCTGATTAAACAGAACATTTTAAAGTGTACGAGCCCCGGTGTTTGTTCATTAAAGCAATCAATACATGGAGAGGTTTGGCTTGGCGAGTGGCCGACTCGCCATTAGAAGGGCCTTGTCTGGCCTGACTTTTACAGTACCTCACATTTTGTTTCCCAAGATAAGATTTCAGTTTTAATTGTTTGTGGTTCTCCCCCCCCCCCACACACCCCCTTACCAAACCCACTCCCTCACTCATTTCCACCGTAACCAGGGGCGTAGTATCGGGATTGGGAGCAGCAGTGGATGATTATGTTGGGGGTAATATATAGGAAGTGGAAAATGAAATATTTCTTTTATTAAAGGGGAAAAAGGACGTGTTCCCACCCCCCCCCCTCTATTTTTTTTCTTCTTCTTTTTTCAACTAGACTTGTACTTAAAACCATTCAGGCAACATAAATTAGTATTAAAAAAAGAGTCGCATTTATTTCTCCAGAGAGCCACATGCGGCTCCAGAGCAACGGATTACCGAACAGTGTGCCGCGCCAGTATAATTAAAATTATTCCTAAATATTTAGCTTTATTTGATGCACCACTATGTTTCACTGTGTATAATTTAAATTATTTTATACAGAATTTCATTTTTAAAAAAGTTCATTTTTAAATTCATAATATGCACGAGCAAAATCTATAAAAAAAAAAAACATGTTAAAAATATGAAAACTAATTTTATTTTCTCATTCAGTTGGTTATCTGACCAGATGGTAGTCACGCCGTCGCTCCCCCTCCGCACGCCCCACTCCAACTCGATTCCTATTTACGGGCCCCCGTCTCCATCCGTCCCAGACCCACTTAACACAATCTCCCCCTCAGCCCCTCGATTCTCGCCATAAACCATATGGCATTTAGGAGATGATTTTTTTGTAAAATTTTTTTTTTTAAATGAAGAAAGAAACACAAAAACAATTTGGCAAACTATGAAATAAATGTCTTGATTCCCAGGGTTTGTAATCGGAGATAAAGTCCACCCTGGTGTTAGTTACTTGAACGCTTGTTGAAATAGTGAAGGCTTGCAGAGAAACTACGTGATGTCTTGAGTCCCAGTGGCTGATTGCGTTGTTTCACGTACGTTGAAACGTTTCATCCACGCGCTGCTCTGTTACAGTTGGCAAAGTCATCTTGGCGGAATAAGACAGAAAATAACTTGGATATATATTTAGGGAAGAGAAGAGTTTTAAAAATGCAAATTAAATATTTCAAAAAAAAAATAAAAAAATAGAAAATTTAATTTAACGAATTCCACTAGCTTTATGACTTTATGTAAATATTTCATTTTTTGAGACCTAGGGTTTTTTATTTATGACTCCAATTCTGGGTGTAAAAGTTTGATTAACTTTTTGACTGACCTCCTCCTTCGCTAAATAATTATTTTTTTAAAAAGGTTACGTTAAATTCATGAGAACTAGTTCCTGCTGTGAAGCCTGATGAACTGGGTGGCATGGAATAGTTCAACTTCAAACAAATGAAAAGTCTTTGAATTTTGCTCTATTTTCCGAATCAAAGAAATTTTTGTCACTGCTAAAAATTTGAAGGACCAAATTTTTTTAAGATGTTTTTTTTTTTTTTTTGCCGGGGGGGGGGGGGGGGGGGAGGGGGGATTTTCTGCATTTCATGTCTGTTGAATGTTGTCTGTTGAATGTGTCTGTTGAATGTTGTCTGTTGTCCATTGAATGTTGTCCGTTGAATGTTGTCTGTTGAATGTTGTCTGTTGAATGTTGTCTGTTGAATGTTGTCTGTTGAATATGTCTGTTGAATGTTGTCTGTTGAATGTATCTGTTGAATGTGTCTGTTGAATGTTGTCTGTTGAATGTTGTCTGTTGAATGTGTCTGTTGAATGTTGTCTGTTGAATGTGTCTGTTGAATGTTGTCTGTTGAATGTTGTCTGTTGAATGTGTCTGTTGAATGTTGTCTGTTGAATGTTGTCTGTTGAACATCTGTTGAATGTTGTCTGTTGAATGTTGTCTGTTGAATATGTCTGTTGAATGTTGTCTGTTGAATGTATCTGTTGAATGTTGTCTGTTGAATGTATCTGTTGAATGTTGAATGTGTCTGTTGAATGTTGTCTGTTGAATGTTGTCTGTTGAATGTTGTCTGTTGAATGTTGTCTGTTGAATGTGTCTGTTGAATGTTGTCTGTTGAATATGTCTGTTGAATGTTGTCTGTTGAATGTATCTGTTGAATGTTGTCTGTTGAATGTATCTGTTGAATGTTGTCTGTTGAATGTTGTCTGTTGAATGTTGTCTGTTGAATGTTGTCTGTTGAATGTGTCTGTTGAATGTTGTCTGTTGAATGTTGTCTGTTGAATGTTGTCTTTTGAATGTTGTCTGTGTCTGTTGAATGTTGTCTGTTGAATGTTGTCTGTTGAATGTATCTGTTGAATGTTGTCTGTTGAATGTTGTCTGTTGAATGTTGTCTGTTGAATGTTGTCTGTTGAATGTTGTCTGTTGAATGTGTCTGTTGAATGTTGTCTGTTGAATGTTGTCTGTTGTCTGTTGAATGTGTCTGTTGAATGTGTCTGTTGAATGTTGTCTGTTGAATGTTGTCTGTTGAATGTTGTCTGTTGAATGTTGTCTTTTGAATGTTGTCTGTTGAATGTTGTCTGTTGAATGTTGTCTGTTGAATGTTTCTGTTGAATGTTGTCTGTTGAATGTTGTCTGTTGAATGTTGTCTGTTGAATGTTGTCTGTTGAATGTGTCTGTTGAATGTTGAATGTGTCTGTTGAATGTTGTCTGTTGAATGTTGTCTGTTGAATGTTGTCTGTTGAATGTTGTCTTTTGAATGTTGTCTGTGTCTGTTGAATGTTGTCTGTTAAATGTTGTCTGTTAAATGTTGTCTGTTGAATGTTGTCTGTTGAATGTTGTCTGTTGAATGTTGTCTTTTGAATGTTGTCTGTGTCTGTTGAATGTTGTCTGTTAAATGTTGTCTGTTGAATGTTGTCTGTTGAATGTGTCTGTTGAATGTTGTCTGTTGAATGTTGTCTGTTGAATGTTGTCTTTTGAATGTTGTCTGTGTCTGTTGAATGTTGTCTGTTAAATGTTGTCTGTTGTCTGTTGAATGTTGTCTGTTGAATGTTGTCTTTTGAATGTTGTCTGTGTCTGTTGAATGTTGTCTGTTGAATGTTGTCTGTGTCTGTTGAATGTTGTCTGTGTCTGTTGAATGTTGTCTGTTGAATGTGTCTGTTGAACGTCTGTTGAATGTTGTCTTTTGAATGTTGTCTGTTGAATGTTGTCTGTTGTATGTGTCTGTTGAATGTTGTCTTTTTAATGTTGTCTGTGTCTGTTGAATGTTGTCTGTTAAATGTTGTCTGTTGAATGTTGTCTGTTGAATGTTGTCTGTGTCTGTTGAATGTTGTCTGTTGAATGTGTCTGTTGAATGTCTGTTGAATGTTGTCTGTTGACTGTTGTCTGTTGAATGTGTCTGTTGAATGTTGTCTGTTGAATGTGTCTGTTGAATGTTGTCTGTTGAATGTTGTCTTTTGAAAGTTGTCTGTTGAAAATTTTCCTTCACATATTATTTCATATTCTCTCTCATGAATTAAAAACTAGATTATATTTATAAAATTAAGTGTTCAAAAAATAGATTATTTATTTTGTTAATCTTCAACAGGTTGCTCCCAGATTTGTTCACCGTCAGGAGAGTTCACCAGTGAGAAATGAGGTCAGGCGCTAAAGAGTAAATCATCAAATTTTGGGTTTTATTACAGTTCAAGAATTCACAAATGTGCAGACACGAATTGTAGAGACCAACACCAGAGGTTCCTGCCATGAAGTCCAGCAGACGCAAGCAAACCAACCCCAACAAAGTAGCACCCGGGTCACGTGACCTCAACCCTCTGATCATGCCGATGCACCCGGACCAAGCAAGGCTCATGGGCCAGCAGCAGGATGACCTAGATAAGGATGATGATATGGATGACAGATCCCAGTCCCCACAACCCATGAGCAATGGTCCGAGTTCTGATTATGAGCTTCCTTTAGACATGCATGTTTCAATCTTGGGTTGCCCAGACTGTTCCGACACCTTCACCAATCCGAGGGAGCTCAACATGCACAGGATGGAGGTCCATGGGCCTGAAATGAAGAAACAGAGATTTGAAGGGCCCCCAGAGGATTTTCCAACTGCTTACCACAGACTGGGGAGAGAGTTACTAGAGAGTTCTGATGTCCCACTCACCAATGGTCATCTTGAGACTGAACCATCTCCTGCACCCCCAGTTAACAGTCTCCCACCATCACCGCGACATACACCCCAGCCACTATCTTTAAAAATTCAGCATATGGTCTCAAACTCAGAAGACAGCAGCTGTCTATTTCCTGATCAACTTCACCCGCCCCCGCCCACAACACCAAGAACCTTAAAAGAAATAAATGGGGAGCCCGTAAAATCTGACAGAATCTTTCACATGGATGCATACTGTGAGTTATGTGATAGGGAGTTTTGTAATAAATATTTCCTCAAAACACACAAGGCCAACAAACATGGTATCTATGAGGAGAATTCACCTCCAGCAACCAGCGTACCTCTACCTTTCCCTGGGCTCATGATGCCCCAAGATCCACTTGCTTCTTTCAACTTCAAAATCGATTCTATGAAAGCACCATGCAGTGAACCTCTCCTACCCTGGTCATTTAAACTTGATTCTATCATGCCACCCAAGAGATCAGAGAGCTCTCCTAACATGAAAGCTCTGGATTCTCTGCCGATGTTTCCTATGCCTCTGCCAACTCTAGAAAGTCCCAAACCACCGTCAAACAAAAGCAGCGGTGGAGGTGAATGCAGTGTAAGCAGTTCCACCCCCTGCAGCAACAACTCCTGCTCTATCACTTCCAGTGCTACTTCCATTCTCACCAGCATCACAAACAGTATCAAAAGTGGACCCACGTCCAGCAATGCACAGCCCCCTGCCAATGACCCAAGCATGGAGGATTACTGCCACATATGCCAGAAACATTTTTGCAACAAGTATTACCTCAAGAAACACAAGCAGGATGTGCATGGGATCGTCCCAGACAACCCACCAGCAACAACCAACAAGAGGTCAAGGTCCAGCCTGCTGGACATGCCCATGACTTCCTCTAATCACATGATGCTTCCACAGCCACTAGCCAGCCTTGCTGGAATGCACAATCTTCCAGGCATGCATGGACTTTCCAGCATGCCACCCATGCCCAACCTTGCAAACATGCCCCCTGGTGTCATGGTGATCAACCCTTACAGTCTCCCCCCTGTTGCCCTCATTCCAGCTGGCTCTTTGATGCCTGGTCAACAGCTGCCTCCACCACCCCACCCCATGATATCCCAATCCATGAACATGACACCCCTGCCTGATTCCATTCTCCTCCCACCATCCATGCCCCCTTCCTCGTCTTCATTACACATGAACAACTCTGGTCACTCACCCAACAGGCCTAACCCTTCCTTGCAAGATGGTGGTGTCCACTGCAACATCTGCGCCAAAGAATTCTGCAATGAGTACTATCTTCAGATCCACAAAGAGAGTAAGCATGGCATACGCAGGCCGAGCGAGGATGCCCCCAGGGATAAAGCACTGTCCTTGGTGAAGGAGAACAGGAACGATGGCAGCAGGCCCAGCCCTCCTCCGTTATCGAACCACAATAAGAATGAACACCTTTTCATGAGGACAAGGTCTCCAATGGAACGTTCATCAAGTATTGAACACAGCTTTTTGATCTGCAACATTTGCAACAAAGACTTTAATAACAAGTACCTGTACAGGATACACCGCATACATGACCATGGCCTGAATGAGCTCATCGATCCGACGCTCATAGAAAACGGTGAGGTTTCAAAAGAGGACCCGGTGCGGAGTATGAATGAATCTCTCATGCGTATGGCGGCCGATGCTTCAGCCGTCTGCTACGCCTCCAGCTTTGGCCCACCACCTCCCATGAAGGAGAGTGCGATCTGTGACATTTGCAATAAGGAAATGACGAACCAGTATTTCTTACGTCTTCACAAGTTCAATGCCCATGGGATTGATCCCAGCAACAATGACAAGTATGACAGAAAGCCTCTGAACTCTCCCTTGCCTCCACCATGTCCCAAACCAAAGACCCCCACATCATCAGGCAGCTTATCCTCATCCAACCAACAGCCAATGAACCTGACACCACATCATATGGGAAAGCCACACATGCTTCCATACCTTCCCCCTAAGCTGGACTTTAAGGACATGCCGCCTTTTGTAGACTTTGGCAGGGAGTTCAAGAGTTACAGGGACATGCCTTCTTTCATCACCGATTCGATCAACCATGAACTGTTTGCTAGGTCACATAGCCAAGCCAGGCACATGGATTTGAACTTTTTTGGTTTGCCGCCACTTGGGAAAATGCCAGGAGAGGACAGTATTAAGTTGAATTTTGACCCTGAAGCTTACTGCGATATTTGCAAAAAGGAGTTCTGCAGTAAATATTTTCTCAGGACACATAAACAAAATATTCATGGTATCAAAAGTGACACAACGTCTTCTGTGAGCTCCAAGAGTTCTGAAGGTGAGAAAATAATTAATTCTATTTCTCCAGTGAAGCCAAATATTACACCAATTAATAATAATTTTATCAATAAAAGCAAAGAGGGAAGCGAGAAGAGCTCAAGCTCTTGGAGGTGGAAGGAACCGGTCAACTCCTCGCGGGTGATTTGTGACATCTGCAACAAAGAAGTATGCAACAAATATTTCTTGCGCACACACAAGCAGAAGAAGCATGGCATTGTCCCCAGTGGTCTATCACCAAATGTCAGTATGAGTGGGTCACCCAATGCCTCTGACTGCGACTCTGCCTCAAATGCCTCTAGCCAACCAGAGGAGAAACCTTTCCGGCTTGATCCTTTCTGCCTGCCTCAGATGATTCCGCTTCCCCCAACTGATCGGCTGGGTGAAAAATTTCACCTGAAGCCGGTCAACTTCAGCAAGAATAAAGATGATCAGCCCTTGAATAACAACATCGAACAGAGCGAGACCTGCAATATCTGCAGCCGCAGATTCAAAAGCATGAAATGGCTGAAAGATCACATTATCAAAGACCATTCGGACAATGAAGCGCTTGACATGAGATCAAAGAATGCTCCACCCCTGTATACATGTCAGGTATGTGGTGTTGACTTTCCTGCAGAGCTGTCTGTTCAACTGCATCTCATACAGGAGCATAATGCTAGGGTAACTCTCGACACAGATGAGCCTCAGATTCCTACGGAAGAGCCAAGTCTGCCCAATGGTGAAGGAAATAACAACAAAGTGGCTGAGCTCAGCGCCCGGTGGGGGCTCCGCAAAAAAATCTCCAGCTACAGTCGGCTCAAGAAGTATGTGTGTCAACGCTGTGGCTTCGATACCCACTGGCTGTCGTCATTGCTTGATCATGAAAGGTCAGAACATGGCATAGCCTTTGAGCACTCACCGTCATTCACATGTCGGCAGTGCCACCAGGTTCTTCCATCACCAAATGCCCTTTCAGCACACATGGTAACTGTGCATGGTTACTGCATTGAGGATGCAATCACTGAAGCCAAAAATACAGAGCCAGAGTGTCCCAACAGCTTCAAATGTTCACACTGCTCTGCTGTCTTCCCTACCCGATCATGGGGCATGGCTCATGTACGCCACGTTCACATCCGCAACCGCAGGGATCTTCCAATTAAAAACTCTTTTGAGAAAAGCTTGCTTCGCTGTCCGTCATGTTCCTTCAAAACACATTTTGCTTTTCGCTTGCAGCGGCACGTTAAGTGTCGGCACAGGCGTAGCCTGCATTCAGGAAGCAGGTCCAGCCGCTTAATGTGTTCATCATCGCCTCTCATCACTTCTGGTCTCATCAGGGCTTCTGAGATGCCCAGCATGATGTGCTCATCCCGTGATGAGGGCCTGATCAGTAACAGCGCTATTTATCAAAGTATAGCAGCCTCGCTCCTGTCCACCCCTCAAGCAGGTCGACCTGAGAGTCCAATGGGCACCATGGAAAGAGATGACATTTTGCTCCACGGTTACAATCTTCCTTTGGGCTCCAGTTCAATGGATACTGCACCTTTCAAAATGACCAGCCAAACATCTGCCGCCTCAGCTATGATTGGTCTGTAAATTATTACTGAAAAATAAAGTCTTAAATTCCTTTGTTTCATTCCACCCATCCTAACATGTATTGGTTACAAGCAGAAATTTAAGTCTCCTATTTTTAAAAGGCTGCCTGGTCATTTGCCCAGTCAGCTTGCACATAACACAAAAACAAAAAAATTGGACATATATTGATATGATATCTTGTACAATTTTTTAGCTAACTGTTTTATTCCCCTGGTGACATTCACTAGTTCTTATTAAATGGGAATAACGTAGCAGCACAAGATGAGTTTTAAATCACTTTTCGTACCTGTGTGTTGAGCCAGGTGAAACATCTGCTCGTCTCACTTGCGGGCAAGATGCGTTCACCCAGGTTTTATTGAACCCGCTGCTATGGATTTTTTATTCATTTAATCTTATTACCCATATTGGTGTATATGATTCTCTGAACCCATTCCCTCCCCCACCCTACACCCTTAGCCCATATAGCAATACTTGGTCCTATACAGTTCCTTACTGCAAAATATAACAAAAAAACCCAAACAAATGAAATAAATATATTCAATAAATAAACATTATTGTCGAGTCTACAATTCCTGTGTTAAGACAAATTTTTATTTAATTTATATGAATAATGCGTATGAATAATTTGCTTCAGTACATCACTCTTACATAGAATATTTTTTATATAATCCAGGGGTTCTTAAACTTTCTTTCATGCTAGTATAAATAGTTAACTATTATTTTAAACTTTCTTTCATGCTAATATAAATATTTAACTATTATTTTGAACTTTTAAGTGGGGAAGAAAGACGTGTTCTCTTCTGGTATAAATAAAGATAGAAGCAGATGTAAGATACCAAAAGAGCATGGTCCTACAGCACTTCACCAGATACCGGTATTTCATTATTCAGAAGTTACATACATATGTCATTACAGTTACATTAATGCACACAGCATCAGTGTTACACCCCATAGTTTAAGAGCCCCTGTCGCATACAGTAAGTTGTTGTTTGAAACTACTCTTACCCCTTTGAAAGATTCCGTGAACCGAATGTCCACTTATTAGCTTGTCATTTTTTGTTTGTTCCAAGAGCCACATTACCTCAGGTACTTTGTGTCATTCAGAAAGTCAAGTCAGTGTATGTCATCTCTCTCTTTTACTCCAATTATCCATAATGTTATTGTCATACAAATTTTTTGTTTTGTTTTAAATTTAAGTGCAATGATCTTCCCATGTGAGGATTTGCTTATTGGGAAATGGCAAACTGTAACAAAAAAGAGAAACATGCAAATTTGAGTGGGGGGCTATTCCTTTGTCAAATTATGTGCATTGGGGGGATGGGGTGGTGGAGTATTCATGACTAATTGTATATGTTTTTTTTTAACACTGTCAAATAAAAAAGAAAGACTCCTTACTTGTCAAAAATGTAATAAAGATAATCCTTGTGTGGCCCAAGCTGACCCACAAAACCTTAATAAACGTATTATGTATGACTGGACTATACACACATATATAAATATATATATATGTATAAATATGCAAATTGCCTGTTGAGTGAAGAAAACTGTTGCAGATTAGATGCATTGTTTGTATGGATTGATTGTAGTTGGCATGACAATTTTGTCATTGAGTAATTTCCTGTTTAAAGATGTGTTCTCCCCCCCCCCCCCCCACGCCCCCATGTGCAGGCTCGAAATGTCAGTTTTAATGCTTTATTTTCTAGAAGTTTCCCAGTATTATAATTTATAAAAAAAATAAATAAAAAGGAGCAACCCTACCAGTGAATATTATAACTTGTGAAATGAGCGGCTCCCAGGATGGCCCACTTAACAGTAACAATCTGCTCCTTGTAGCTAATAGTAATAGATATTGATTTTTTTAACCCCCCACTCGCTTTCTCTCTCTCTATCTACTCCCACTCTTCCTACACTGTGCATTCAGACAGAGGAAATATTCTGGATTGTGTTTGTTACTTTTTCTTTTCTTTTCTAAAGGAATAAGGTAAAATTCTCCAAATACCAAGTTCTAAACCAGGGATCCTCAAACTTTTCAAACAAGGGGCCGGGTCAGTGTTCTTTAACACTGTCGAGACTGGACTACTAAAGTTTGAAAAAAATATGAACAAATTTAATGCACCCTGCACATATTTCATTTGTAGCACACAAAAAAGAAAAACAACTTGAAAAAAAAAAGATTAATATATTTAAAAATGTATAAACAATATACCCCAAACATAAACTTAATTGTATTTCAAAGAGAAGTTTGGCTTATGATATGTCTGGTTTCACATTTGTCTCTGCTAGCCTGCAGCGGCCAAGCTGGATTAAGGATCCTTGGTGAGCTGGATCTGGCCAGCGAGCTGAGCTGTAGTCGGAGGACCCCCCTGGTCTAAAAGAAACTATAACGCCCCCCTTCCTTATAGGACCTTGACATTCACTATAGTGCTGAGCAAAAAAAATAAAGAAAAAAATCTTGATTAAATTTTTTTTTCTACAGTAGTGTTTTTTCATTACCAGTTTAGTAGTAATAAAGGTTAATATTTACTTTATGAGAAATATCTTTAACAACAAAAAAAAAAAAATCAATTTATTATATTATAATTACCTTTTTAATATGATGCAAATAAAATTATTTTTTTTTAAAAATATGTATAAAATAATTTGTTTACAGTAAATCCTTTAAAAAAGCAATCAATTACTTCATCAATAATGGAATTCTTGAATAAATGTTCATATCATTGTCATTGTGCAAGCATGTAAAAAGAGGAAAATGAGAAGCAGCGGATGGTACTGATAGAGAAAGATAGTAAACAATATTTGAATATTTGGGATAGGATGAAAGAATATTACACTGGGATAGGATGAAAGAATATACTGTACAGAAAGATAACAGTATGAAAAAAAACAACACATTTTTGTTGTTTTATCCAATTCACAAATAGTGGATTTTTTGAAAAGTTTTAATTCATTGATCATCACTGCTTATAACTGTACTGTGTGTATTATAACTACCAAGGCAACACTTGAAATATTTATTGTAATTACTATTATTGTACAATTACTATTTATAACTGATTCTTGCATTTCATGAACACATTGTGATTTTGTTTGGTTTTGGTTGTTTTTTTTGGAACATATTTTGCAAGCAATAACTTTAGAGTTAGGAGGAGGGGGAGGGTTTGGGTGATTACAATTCTATGTAACTGGACAGAGGCTCCATGCTAGGCTTATCTGTGTATGGGCTGTTGACTATTACTATACTTCCATTATACAATGGATTATCTTTATCACTTCCTCACAATCTGGCCCAGCCCACCCGCCCCCACCCCTCCCCACACACTCTTAAAGCAGTTAGCAATTTTAAAAGTCTGCTTTGTTTTTATGTGTATTGTTAATTTTTGAATACCGGTATATCCTAAAATAATTTTTAAAACTTATGCTACTATTTCTTTTAGAGGAGCTTCAAGTTTAAGGAAACAAAAAAAGTGTTAAGGGTAGCATTGGGTGGTGTGTCTTGGGAAGTCAAGAAAACAAAAATAATAATTATAAAATAAATTGTATTTATATTGTGTTTTTTTTCAAGTTTCAAATTAATTTACAACTATAATAAAAGAAAGATGGTTCTTTGGTTTAAAAGAAGACAAGGATTCTAGTGTTTTTAAAATCACCTGCACTAAAAACAGAAATGTCTAAATTCAAGTAATTGTTGAAGTGAGGGTTTTCATTTTCTGAAACTTCAAACAAAATTGCCTACACTCCCCAACCATGAGCACTGACTATGTTGGTTTGTTATTTATTTGTCAACTGTCTGAGAAATAGGGCATATATTATTTTGTTAAATTTATTACTAAAGTTTGATTTTTTTCCCCCTTTAAACTATAAATGAAAATGCATTTGGGTACATAATTTCTTAATTTTTTTAAAGGACTAAACAAGATCTTTTTTAAGATTGTTATTTGGGAGTATAAAATTTGTTTTTATTTACAAATCTTTAAATTAAAAAATAATAAATTATAGACTTCTTTGTTTTATCAGATATTATAATTATAGCAATGAAGATGGAAAGCAAATAAAATAATTGTCATGACCTGTCACAAGACAAATGATATTAAATATCACCGTCAAATGCCCTCCTGCACAAGTTTTCACCTGTCAATCTTTGGCATCAAGAAAAAAAATATATTTCATTAAAATATGTCTATTTCCAGGTTTGGTCACCATTCTGTGCATCTATGTATTTAATTTAATTTAATTTTCATTTCTTAAAAGGTTGAACCATAAAATTTGATTTGGAACGGAAATTAAAATTTTTCATTCTTTTTGTTTCCTTTTAACATGGGAGTAATCTCTCTTTGGTGTGATGTCATTGCTTTAATCTCTATGGAAATGTGAAATGTATAAAATCGTGCTGTGTGATAATATTTTGAAATGACTGACACTTCCTTATTTATTGTATAATTTATACTCACTGTAAATAGTGTACCCCCTCCCCCTCTCTCTTCCTTGTTGCAAAATTTTTATTTTTTTTGTTTAGCGTGTTTGTTTTTTAATTTAAAAAATATGGTTTGAATGAGTTTTTTAAAATGTAAAAAAATAAAAAATATGAATTCGTCTCTAACCATTTAAATTATAAATATGATATTAAAATATCTTTACATACATAATGGCATAATTATTGTCAATAGTATTATACAACTGGGCCCAACAACCAGCTTTTCACATGGTTATTATCCTCTGCAAATTTTTTTTGTTGTTGTTTAAGTTGTAAGTTTCATAAAATTAATGTCAATGAAAAGCAATAGACTAGACATATTATTAATATTTAGAGTTAATTGTTTATAATTTAAATGGCTTAAGCTTTGTTATAGCGTTTTTGTTTTGTTTTGTTGTTATTTTTAATTTTGTTTTTAAAATTGAACAAAATCCATTCTCTTCCCCAAAGTCCAGAAAGCTATTTTGAAAACTATCAAGATATATTTTGTTGTTTAATGATATTTCTTATTTCCTACCCTTGAACGGTCCGTCAATTTCGGTAGTTTTGTGCAGATGGGGAAAGCCTGGTTAAAAGAGAGAGATAGCACACACGAAAATCGGGGAGACATGGAGAGAGAGAGAAAGATTAGTGCAACAAAAATGTAACAATGTTTCAGAATTGTGATACTATTAGAACGTACAAATAATATCTTATTTCTTGGCTTATCCTTGCCCATGTTATCTCATCTGTGTTCACGTGATTGGTTCGACCGTCCGGTGATTGTTTTTATAGAGCCCGATAGGATTCCTAGTTTTTTATTAATTCATAGCAACACCGCCCCCCCACCCCCCACACTCTTTTCCAAATTAGAACGATGAGCCAAAATTTCATATCCAGTTAAAATGTGTAAATCTCTACCGGGAATCGGTGCTTCATTTAATACTTTAAAACAAAATACATAGAACTTTTTAAACATTATGAAATCATTGTAATAACGGGCTTTTAAAAATCATTTTGTTTTTCTAACAAGGCGTGGTGGAATGCAAAAGAAGCCCTTAGTGGTCTGGAGTGGGAACCGTTGGGAACCATAAGAAGTTTCTGGTAGATTCTACGGTTTAAAAACAAAACGATCGGTTAAAACACAAAACGATCGGCTCTCAAGGCGTAAGTGTGGCACCATTATCAACACTCGAGCTTATACCGCAATTTTACGTCACGCAACACGGGCTTGTTAAGATCCGTGCACGTTAGATGACGGGAGAGAGGCAGGCGGCAAGAAGATGGGATATACCTCTTAGAGTTTTAGATGGGGTTAGGGTCAGGGTGATATTTCGGGGGGGGGGGGGGATTTATTATAAAAATAAAATCTCCAGGAGATGACTCTTGTCAGTTGTAGGTTTTTAAAATTTTTTTTAATGTATGACATTACATTGAGATTAAGTTCATGTACCAATTTTTACAATAATCTTGAAGTACAGGTATACTTGCCGTAAATCTATAATGTCCGCAACTAGTGTTTTCTCCCAAGCTATTGGAACTATTTTAACACAGCTCCTTTCTTAAAACTCACGCCAAGAATATAAATATAACTCACCTATGACTATGCTAGGAGTCACCTATGCTAGAACTAGAAGCCACCTATGCTATTGGCCACCTATGCTAGGAGCCACCTTAGACTACCTGCCCCACCCTTGCACTCTACTTTTTTTCAACCAGGGCATCCTCTTTCATATGATATGATCTATTCTACTCAGATGTTTATAAACTTGCTTTAAGAGCACTCTGCAAGGGAAAATTGTCCTCTCCGGCTACGTTACAACAGCTATTAAAGAAAAAAATAATACTACAACCGACAAAACTTATCCTGTACTGACAAAAATTAAATCCATAGCGCACCATTTAAATGCTGACAGCAACAAAAAAAACAACAACAAAAAACAACACTTTAACCTTGCCCGGATTATCTCAGATGTTTTCAAACTGGGCTGTGCTCATCATCTTGGGTACGGCACTAGTGGACTAGAACAATTTCTATGGGCCGATATAGCTGGAAAAATGGTCCAGGTCTTTAAAAATGACAGGAATATCATTTGGCAATGATCGTTTATTTTCGCCCCAACCACCCCAGCCCGCCTCTAACCCCCCCCCCCCCCCCCCAGACACACACGTTTCTCGGTCTCTGCGCCAAAAGAGCAAAGAATCATCTATGATTTTGTTACTTAAAGAAGATAGTCTAGTTGTCCATTTTTAAAAAAAAAAATATTATAACCTTTTTTTTTTTTCGTTGCGTGTCGTTCTTCGATTACAATGCTACTAGAACTAGAAGGGTACGACATAACCCCACGACACGACACAACATCACGACACAAAACCACGACACAACACCAAGACACAACACGTTTGAAGATCACCCATCCATCCTAAACTCCGCAACCACACCACCCCCACCCCCCGCGCCCGCCCCTGTCTCCCATTTTACCTATCCGGCCAGGCTTATTATTACGTTCTCAACATATAATCGAAACAAGAGTCAGAAATTCATATCACACACACACACACACACATACGTTTATTTCCACGCTTCCAGCTTATCTCTGGAATGCTAAATTAACTTTACATTTAAAAAGAAAAAAAATTAATGATTATTTCAGCATTAAAAATATTAGAATGCGTCGCCGCCCCCCCCCCCCCCAATAGTGTACGCCACCGTCCAGTCATTGGTTTATTCGAACCAATCAATGTTTAATTCTAAACTTTTTTTTTCTTTCTCCTTTTTAAAAAAAAATCGGGTTCGGATTTGTACATTAAATATCAATGCCTGGGGGGCAGTGTCATTTATCAAGTCTCTCTCTCTCGTCGGTAGGTACTCTGACGTAGGAAAATTGATATATATATATATGTGACTAATATATAACTTATTTATAATAAGGTTGTGTGTTTTGTTGGTAAGTAGGGTTGAGCAGTTTAAAAGAAAAAGTTTGATGGTGTTGTTAGACCAGTGGTTACCAAACTGGTGGGACTAATACGGGACGCGTTAGACCAGTGGTTACCAAACTGGTGGGTGTAATACGGGACGCACGGATAGCAAGATATATTTACTTGTCCCTGATAGATCATTAATGGTGGGGGTTGTTTTGGTTGGGGGGGGGAATTGGTGGAGGTCGAGGGCAAATTATATTGAAATAAGAGAGGCGCCAACAGTATTGTTATTGACGCAGCAAGGCTATATGATACCGGTACGTAACGCTCTAGGTACCGGTACGGAGGTAAAGGAACTAAGTGGAAAAAAATGACATTATTCGGATGACATTCTTAAATCGTCTCATACATTTGGTGAACAAGAAATCAAAGAGGAGATGGGAGCGAACGTCTTCCTTAGAATCTAAAAGATACGATGAAAAGTAGACAATGTCTTAACTTGCACAATCTAGGAAACAAGTGATCATAACCTTTCAACTCAATTTTGAGAGCGTACAGTAATCTGGTTTACATCACTGAGAATGGAGGGGGGGGGGGCGTCGAAGTAGTTTTATATCTCATGCATTTCAGGCGTTTAAGTAAACAAATTTCATTTATAAACAATGCCGTGATGGAAAACATACGACCCAACACCCGCCCCCCGTTTCTCTCTCTTTCTCTCTCTTTCGTGGTTTCAACATTTGTTTGTAACGTGACTTTGCGTGTGAAATCTCCAAACCGCTGTGTGGTGCTCATTTCCCTTTGTTCATTGTCGTCTAACACATTGACAATGAACGCTCCCTCCCTTGGGGGGGGGGGGGGGGGGGAGAGAGATTGAAATAGCCCGTGTGACAGCTTATGCTTTCTTGAATTATTTTTTTTTTTAAAAATATTAATACATTAGATAAATTGAACCTTTACATGGCGAGCTTGGCTAATATACCCCTAAGACACCATAAACACTTCTTGTCACTCCCGCAAACGTCGCTATGCTGAAAGTCAAAGATAGATTCATACAACTGCATTCATGCTTTTTTCAATATTGGTGATGTTTACCAATACCCCGATATTGTACATCAGACGTTCAACAATTCGGCGAGCACTTCAATACCAACACCACGAAATAGTACATCAGGCGTTCAACAATTCGGCTAATACTTCAATGCGCTGCCAAAGTGTTGTATTTTCAAATAATGATGACGATTGGTCTTGCTGTAACCTATTCAAAGAATTTAACATAATAAGAAAATTGTTGAGAGATTACATTTTAATTGCATTATTTCAACTCCGCAACGTCTGCCAGTATTTCCAACAGGTTGTTTTTATGTTCGCGTCCAAAGTTACTCCATATGAAACTAAAATTTGTATTTATTTTAAATTGTAAATACTTTTATGTGATCGAAGTTTGTGACGGTGCGCACTTTGCTATGTTTATATGTGAAAAGCTTGGTTAGAGGGTACCAACAATTTTTTTAAAATTTTTTTGTGTGTTTTATTTTCAAATTTAAAAGTTTATGTCTAAGTAATTATATATATGTACATAGCCTCGCCCTATGAGATTGTGTTATTACATGTTGTTGAAATATAAGGTTGATATAGAACAGCTTTATAACTGGGATGCTATAGCTTATAATGAGAATCCCTGTGAAAAATTAAACCCCCAAAAAGCAACAACAACATCAACAAACACAACCCTGCAACACACTACTTATTGTAAACAACATTTGCGCGCATGCGCTTTGCTATCAATTCATTTCGGTGAAGGGTCTCCGTGTTTCTTTGTTTGTTTGTTATTTAATTTTTGACATTTCTGGATAATGTCAACACAAACCCTATTCCGTTTGACAGGTTTAATCGAAAACGTTGCTTAAACGACAGATTTCACCACTGCTGTACAAAACACACAGACAGACGCACATCTTGCAAACGTGACACACTGTCCATGTTGGTCTTGCCTCCATACAAGAAAGATATTATTGCAACCCATTTTTTTAATTTTTTTTTTTTTAAAGTCGGCAATTATTTATTATTCTTTGAGATTTGTTCACTGGCATTCAGTGTATGTTAATATCATGGTTATAGTTATAATTATTATATTTATTGTTATTATTATTATTGTTATTGCTATTATTAATTATGTGTTTTGATTTTCAAAACCAATACACTAGCTTTCCTATGGTCATATGTGATGATATCTCCATTTAATGAACCGTGTGTTGGTGAGCAGGATGATCTGAACAAGAATTTAGAAGAAGACTGTACACTGAGTGTATTAGTTGCCAGAGGGCTGTCCACAAACGGGACCGGATTTTAGGGATGAGGCAGGGGTGGGGGGAGGGAAGGGTACACCTCATGTCGATCAAGCCCTTCCTCCTACTATTTTGACAAATTAAAAGATACCGATTTTGAGGATTAGGATAAGTAAAAGATAAGAAATATTTTTAGCTAAAAAAGTTTTTTAAAAAACCTTTTAGATTCTCCCCCCCCCCCCCCCCTTTTTCCTTCTTTTTTTCAGACACACTTTTATACATATTTTACTATTCGTCATTTGAACAAATTTAGCATCGTTAGGAAAAAAAAAAACAAATTTCTAAGGCATTTGATATAAACCTAACGGGCATAAGTAACATCTATCTTCTGCAATGTAGAGTTGCCAAGTCGTTCTATGGACATTGCTTATTGGTTCAACACATCACATGAAGTTTAACTTAACGTGTACCAGTACGATTGAATGTTTGCACCAATTTTAGTTGCCTTCTCTTGTTCTGGAGCCCCCCCCCCTTTTTTGCATTTGAACCTCCCCCTCCCCTTGTTCAGGAGGGTTGACATTTGTTTTATTTTTCAATATTCTTTCCTGGTTCTCACAACTTATTGATTGTGGGGTCTTTAGTTATATTTAGCATGTGGTTGCAGTCCACTTTATGCGTGTGTGGTTGCATACCACGTGCCGTGTGTGTGGACCAAAGCCACATCTCTCAAATCAGGGATTTCAAATAATTATTTTTTACCTGAATGTTTTCCAAAAATTATTATGCATTTTTTCACCAGCTTTGAGCCGCCCCAGATGTGTGTTCCTTTTTGAAGTGTGAAAATAAACATTTGAAAAAATGTGACCCAAAAACATCTTGCCTCACTTCATTGCTTTACTTATTGGCTAATTGTATTAAATTATGCACATACTACACCTTATAAAAAGTAAGTGGTTGGGGGGGGCAGTGGCGTAGTGAGAAGGGGCAAGGGGGGCATCATGCCCCGGGCGCTACTCACAATGGGGCGCAAAATGGTATATTTTACTATAATATTGTATGGTTTTCGAATGGGGGGGGGGCGCTAAAAAGGTATTGGGGGCGCTAAAAGGGTATTGTGCCCCGGGCGCGAGTTAAGCTCGCTACGCCACGGGGGGGGGGGGGGGGGGGAAGATTCGTTTTACCGGTATATATACATGTGTTTGTTGTGCCTAACAGAAAACGAAGTTATAGTAATATTAATTTTTCGTTATTGGCTAGGGCAGTGGTCGGCAAACGCATTAGTCAAAAGAGCCAAAAATCAGCAGCAAGACGATTAAAACTAAAATTTCAGAGCCACATTTCTTTTCTAGAATAATTGTTTTTCGGAGTCAAAACCGATTTGTGGCCGAATGGCCAGGTTTTCCGACCACTGGGCTAGGGCATAATGATAAAGACATTAAAAACTGTTAAATTACTGTAATATTCAAAAAACGTGTACCCGTACCACAACTTACAGCAATTGAATAATATTTTTTTTTAAAAATTCAATTCAAAGAATGTATTATACAATAACTTCTATTTACATTTGTGGGTGGTGGGTGACGTCATATCCAACACTAGATATATCCTTGAGTTCTGATGCGTGAGTTAACATTTTCTTTTCTCTTTTGAGCAAATTGCGTACGATTAGACTAATATATGCTAATTTATGTATATTGAAGTTTCTGCAGTCTAAAACATCGCGTGGCTGAAATAAATTATTTGAAAAAACGTTTCTACTGCTGTGTTAAGATGGGAAGCAGAGAGTGTTTTTAAATGGTTTAATTAGTGACAGCGGAGGACACGTGCCTTCTTAAACTAGGTCAACACGTTGTGGTGATGTCGATGTGAGTCTCGTGAAGCCACACGGGCGCCATGTTGTAACATGGCCGATTAAACAGGAAGTGGGCGAATAGTTGTTTGTTGGGTTTTTTTTAGAATTAGGGCGGCGCACTGGATGAGGGAGAGTTCATTATTTATTGAGTGAACTTCTAGTTGGGAAAAACTGAAAACATAAGCAAGGGCACCACGTTGTTTTTGTTGTTTTTTTGTTTGTTAAGTTTATTAAGTTTTAAAAAGGAGCGTGTGGAGCCCCCAAACCACGCATGCGTTATCGATACTTCCAATAACCGCACAGAAAAGTTTGAAATGTTGAATTATCGATACCTGCGATCTAACTTTGGAATCAAGGCTAAGCCATCTCGATACCTACACTACCGATTTGCTAACGGTGCTTCGAGAAGTCTCTCACGTCCTTGACTTCCACCACCACCACCCCCCCCCCCCCCAACTTCCAGCACAACTCCACTTCATCCACGACGGCTGTATTGGTTGCCGTGATGGCTGATGACGACATCGAGTTAATTCTGACGACTTGCCCCCCCCCCCCTTCCCCCTTTTTCACTGAAGTCAAGAGGTTAAAGTTATCAGCCTCGTAAAATACTTTTTCCTGTATAACGCTGTTTAACTCTGCTACTGTGGCGCTGTCGACAAGGGGATCAATGATCAATTCATGATTCTCTCCACTGCTACTGCAGTCTACACTGTTGGATGACAGGTTTTATTGATTGGACTTTGAACGAGAACGAGAACCTTTCTGTCGCGTCACTGACAGATGACATGCGGTTGCTGCTAGCCCCCCATCTGGGAGGACATGAGTTTGGCAGAATATTTCAATGAGCGTAGTTTTAAACGTCATTCTGCTGGTAACGTAACTGACACAAACATTCGGGGTGGGGTTGGAGGGGACGGTCCTAGCCCCTCCACCTACCCCCCACCCTAGCCTCCACCCTAGCCCCCACCCTTGCCCCCGACCCTAGCCCCCCACACTAGCCCCCCCACCCTAGCCCCCCACCTGTAAGATGCGGTTGGACTCAACCTATTCACCCGTTGTAGTTTCGGCCTGATCCTGCCGGCGGCGTAACTAACAGACGACACGTAAGGGGCTGGTGGCCCCAGTAGAAAGACACACAAGTTTGGCCTTGTCTACGTGGGCATCAATGTTAGTTGGTTCATATCTATGAGCCCCAATGAATTGCCAAGGTTCTCAAATGCTGTTCGTAAAACAACCTTGACCCAAGTTGCAGCTATCAGAGTAAATATATAGCGGTATTTATGGTGATTGGTTAAATCGCTCATACCTGTCATAGCTATATATCAGCTTCTTTTTCTTTTTTTATACGAACTTTTTTTTAAAAAAATTTCTTTGAAAATCATATAGAAATAAATAGAATTAACTATTGTCATCAAAACATTTGTATTAAAATGGGACTAAATTTTTGACATATCTTTTTGTTAAGTTTGGTTGGTAAATAATGCGATCAAGGGCAACAGTGTTTGAAATACGTCTTACAAGCCGTGTCTAGTTAGAACCAGGCTTGTAGTCAGGCATTTGTACATTAAAAATTAGCCCATCACACACTTTTATCGAATCTCACTAAACCTTGGTACAAAAAACAAATAACAACATAAATAATTAAGCATATTAACATTATTTTTGGAGTGGTGATGGGAGATGGGCTTGGCGGTTGGATCGCCATGACTCACGACTAGTTGGTTACCGGAAATTTGATCGAAAGAAATTTCATCGACGGAAAATTGATCGACGGTAATTTGTTCAGACGTTAAAATGTTCGTCAAATTTCTTTTTGAACGCACTATACTATATAGTAAAACAAAATAATGCTTTCAAAAAGAAATTTGACTCAAAATGTTAACGTATAAACTAAAAAAACGATTCGACCGAATTTCCGTTCGATCAAATTTCCGTCGATCAATTGTCCGGATACGCAACTAGTTACTTTTACTGGATTTTAATTTCGGGATGTGAAAATTACAAAACTAGTGGACAGATTAAAAACCCCTTCGCGGTGATTTGTAATTTCGGCATTGCCAGTATTATATGCACGGTATATAACGTTGTTAAGAGATGTACCTTTTTATTTATATTAAGACGCCAAAGAACGTCATTGCATAGTTATTTCAGCAAGTAATAATTAAAATAAAAATTGTCAAATATCTTAAAAACGCAGACCTGTGTATGTAATCAAGTAAATTAAAATTGGCAGAAAAGCTAAAACAATTGTCACATCAACATATTACATTTCAAATAGACTCTAACGTATCAAAGGTGAATGTCACAGACTTGTCAGAGAAGACAAATGTAGTAGAAATTTAGCCTTGTCAAAATTCACAATATGACACAATAGATAGTATGTACACTCAAGCGTGTTAAATATGACGCATGAGTCAAAGATGTCAAATTTTACAAGGTAGTCGAAACATGTCAAATGTCACACATGGTCTAAAACACATCAAATGTTGCAAATGGTTTTAAAACATTTCAAATGTCAGAAATGGTATCAAATGTCACACAGTGGTCTCTGATGTGTAAATATTACTTAAGGTCTTAAAACAGGTCGAATGACATACGTGGTCTCACATATGTCAAATGTCACACAGGGTCTCAGACATGCCAAAGGTCATACGTGGTCTCAAATATGTCAAGAACTTAATTAGAACAAAGCAACTGATACGGGTAATCATTCAGTCAGACCAGTGGTTCTCAAACTTTTTTACGACCACCGCCCCTTGGGAACAAAGCACCTGATATGGGTCATCATCCAGTCACACCAGTGGTTCTCAAACTTTTTACGACCACCACCCCTTGGGAACAAAGCACCTGATATGGGTCATCATTCATTCGGACCAATGGTTCTCAAACTTTTTACGACCACCGCCCCTTGGGAACAAAGCACCTGATATGGGTCATCATTCATTCAGACCAGTGGTTCTCAAAATTTTTACGACCACCGCCCCTTGGGAACAAAGCACCTGATATGGGTCATCATTCACTCAGACCAGTGGTTCTCAAACTTTTTACGACCACCGCCCCTGGGGGGACTAAAAACTCACCCTGAGTTCCCCTTATCTGAACTGCTGTTCAGCATTCGAAGAATAGTATTTACATGATCTTCTACTGTGGATATTTACACAATGAAATGTTAGCGTATAATATAATTATAATATATTCTATAATAGTATCAGGTAATTAATAAAAATAGAAATATATTACATAAATAATTTTTTTTAAAAATGTAATAAATTTGGCAATAAGCAGATTCATTTGATCCAGCGAATACATATCTACAGTCTACACTGGTGAGTTATTCTTAAGGGATTTGTTTGGGCACGATATAATGATAGCGGTTGTTCAATGTCAAGTGTCAAGTCTTGAAGCAGATACTTAATTCCCAAATGTCCATCTATTTGTTTCATTGGCGTGTAGCATAGTTGGACGGCCTTACTAAAACTTAGTTTTAAAGCAACGCTCTTCAAACGAATGCAATGCTGGGAACTCTATGAAGAACCTCTTAACCGCATTCCTGCTGGACATTTCCTTCTGCTTGTGAAACTTCAGGCATCGCCCTCCACGGGACTTCACCTAACTGCTTTAACCACGAAATGGATTTATCACTCAATCTGTGATTTACATCAAAGTAGAATCCTACATTCGCTCAGAAAATATGTAACATTGCAAAACAGTAACAAAATAGATGTACTTGTATACCACTTGTCTCTCTGAGATCAAACAGATTTAGTTAACTTAGTAATTAGGAGAAAACCAAACTTGTAGGACCAAAAAAAAAAAGATATATATTTTTTTTAAATCTTTAAATTCAACCCATCCAGTTGGAATCAAAATTCTATTGACACTATGCTACATGACTTTCTTTAATGCCCCACAACTACCTTCCATATCCCTAGCTATCTGTGAATGAACTATTATCCTCACTAATTGCTGGTAGGATCAGTGGTATCGACATGGGGGTGGGGGTGGGGAAGAGAGAGCAGCTGCTTCCGATTTGTTGGGGTGGGGGTGGGAGGTCGGATAAAATTCACACCCCTGCCAGTTTTTGAAATTTAAAAATTATTATGGTAAAGGCAAAAATAAAAATACTTGATAATTATTTAATGATATATATTTATAAAAATTAAAAGGCGGTGGGGATGTGCGGAGAAAAAGAGTCAATTTTATGCAACTGGCTTAGGTTGGCAATTGACCTCGAAGCCTCCAGTTTGGTCAGACATTAGCTTTGATCGCACAGCCCTCCAATGACATGGTTCACGTAGTAGAGCACTGGTCCGATATTTCCTTTGCCTCCTTTAAAGTTGGTTTGCAGTGCCGTTAAGTTAGATGAATCCAAAACAGTTCATCTGCAATGGATGTCTAACTGAAACGGAAAAAAAAAAATCTTCTAAACAAGTTATGCCAGCGGGACACACTTCATGGCTTTTTTCGCGAATTTAAAGTAAGATTTAGGGTACAAACACGACATGTTTGGAGACAGGGCCGACCCTAACAATTGCGGGGCCCTATGCGAAACGGATTGCGCGGGGCCCAGTCTGGGTAGGAATAAGGATAATAAGTGAAAATTAAGATTTTGTATTAGAAAATAAATTCGGAGCGGGGCCTATGAAAGTGCGGGGCCCACTGCGGCCGCATAGGTTGCAGTGGTCTAAGGCCGGCCCTGCTTGGAGATCACTGAGTTTGGAGGAGACTTTACATTTGAACAGCATTTTTTGTTGTTGCATTATTGTTTTTTTCTTGGTCAAAGCTATTGGCTTATGTTCTCAAAGCATTTTTTTCCACTCACATCTGTCATTAATGGGGTGATAAAAGTGTTTATCCTATTTATGTACAAAGCCTGGCATTGTGAAGGGTTTTCACCAAATGGATACTTATCTGGCCGATGTAAATGTTTTAGAGAGCCATTACATTTTTGGGATAGTTTTAAGGAAAGCATTCGCCCCCCCCCCCTCGACCTCATCATTTAAACGTCATGAAACTTGTCATTACTTATGGAGAAACCATCTCGAAATCTGGCAAACGGTTTGGGATTCAAACTCGATCCAAACAGCTGTTTAACTTTGACTTATGCAGGTTAAAAAAATTTAACTTCTCAGTCCTGTTTTTTTTATTTTAAACGACCTTGGCCTAATTCGTGGCATTTTTTTTTCATTGTATCCAATCCAAAAAACATGTAAGTCTATGCTCAGACTTCACATATTATACATATCTCTATACCCTTTCTTTCATGACTACACAGCACTGACATCTGTAATGTATTACAGCACATTGTTTGAAACACCGTTATCTTATTCAACCACGTGCAGCTCATTTGCATTTTCAGTTCGGCAAATGTCAAATTTTAAACGGCGTTAAGCCTTGAAAGCTGCGCCATTTTGTCTTTGGGGATGAAAAAAAAAAAAAAAAAATTTCGTTCCCAACAGTCATACGGTATATGAGGTGGTTTTCAGGGGCGGAAACCCCCACGAGGATATCAACTGCCCGCGCGGATCGTGGATGGTTGGCGGTTTGGGGGGGGGGGGCGGGAGGGGGGAGCGACTTGGCGAGATGATGTCTTGGGGTATCGCCACCAAGAGGCGCGATACAGAACTGTATAAAGTACCCGGTATGTATTTTTATATAATCAAATTGCAGACATAACATTTTTATTTTTATTTTTTTTTAATGAAAGACCTTTTCATTCATGAAGTACTTGAGATATTCAGCCTTCTGTTGGATAATTATTTGTTGAGGAATAAATGCTTCAGCTCTTCTCAAAAGTTAGACGGAGCATAAACGATGTATTCGCTTGTTTCAGACCTATGTAGGCCTCCATTTATAAATATTAATAAACTGAAATATAACCTCTGTAGAAGAAAAAAAAATTGGAAATAACTTTTGATAAATTTTATTATCAGGAAAAAAATAATAAATCCTATTATAAAGTATAGGCCACCTGACGCCACTGACAGAACTCCCGTTCGCCTCTCGCCCCACCCTAACGCCCCACATTATTCTCACCCCCCCCCACACCCGTTTCGCATATCAAATAAAATGTGTTTATTTATACCATGAACATTTTCCGGGGTGTGGCGCCACAGTTTAGCCAAACTTTTATTGCTTTCACAAATGTTTCGCCGTTGCTTTTTCCAATTTTTAAAAAAAAAAAAACTACGTCATTCCATTTCCTGTTTTACAACCTTCGCACGCATGCGTCACCCACCCTCCATATTATAGCAAGCGTTCCCACGCCCCTGGGCGACTGTTTGACTTTCATATGAATTGTGTATTTAGCAATTTAAATTCAAAACATAAAAATAAATGTAATTTTTGAAGCTTTGTATTGTAATGGCTATGAATAAAACATCCAATTGGGGCATGAATACACAATTGAAATTCAGCCCGACATCGATTTTTTTTTCGCCACCAAAAGGCAAAATGGCCTAGTGCCTTGAGTAACAATGGGAGTGAAGTATAAAAACTTTTTTTTTTTTAAATAATACCATGCTGTTTGTCGTAATCTCTATTTATTAGGCTCTAATTATATGCGCAATACAAATTAGAAAGAGAAAAAAGAAGCTTTTCAAAACATTTATGTTAGAACTTACAGGAAACATGTCATTTAGAACTAGGGAACATGCCATTTAGAACTAGGGAACATGCCATTTAGAACTTGGGAACATGCCATTTAGAACTAGGGAACATGCCATTTAGAACTTGGGAACATGCCATTTAGAACTAGGGAACATGCCATTTAGAACTAGGGAACATGCCATCTAGAACTAGGGAACATGCCATTTAGAACTTGGGAACATGCCATTTAGAACTTGGGAACATGCCATTTAGAACTAGGGAACATGCCATTTAGAACTTGGGAACATGCCATTTAGAACTAGGGAACATGCCATTTAGAACTAGGGAACATGCCATTTAGAACTTGGGAACATGCCATTTAGAACTTGGGAACATGCCATTTAGAACTTGGGAACATGCCATTTAGAACTAGGGAACATGCCATTTAGAACTAGGGAACCTGCCATTTAGAACTTGGGAACATGCCATTTAGAACTAGGGAACATGTCATTTAGAACTTGGGAACATGCCATTTAGAACTAGGGAATATGCCATTTAGAACTAGGGAACATGCCATTTAGAACTTGGGAACATGCCATTTAGAACTTGGGAACATGCCATTTAGAACTTGGGAACATGCCATTTAGAACTAGGGAACATGCCATTTAGAACTTGTGAACATGCCATTTAGAACTTGGGAACATGCCATTTAGAACTAGGGAACATGCCATTTAGAACTTGGGAACATGCCATTTAGAACTAGGGAACATGCCATTTAGAACTTGGGAACATGCCATTTAGAACTAGGGAACATGCCATTTAGAACTAGGGAACATGCCATTTAGAACTAGGGAACATGTCATTTAGAACTTGGGAACATGTCATTTAGAACTTGGGAACATGCCATTTAGAACTAGGGAACATGCCATTTAGAAATGGGGGACATGCCATTTATAACTTGGGAACATGCCATTTAGAACTGTTGGACATGCCATTTATAACTTGGGAACATGCCATTTAGAACTTGGGAACATGCCATTTAGAACTAAGGAACATGCCATTTAGAACTATAAGGGAACATGACATTTAGAACTGGGGGACATGCCATTTAGAACTGGGGGACATGCGATTTAGAAATATAAGGATACATGCCATTTAGAACTAGGGAACATGCCATTTAGAACTTGGGAACATGCCATTTAGAACTATAAGGGAACATGCCATTTAGAACTAGGAAACATGCCATTTAGAACTGGGGGACATGCCATTTAGAACTTGGTAACATGCCATTTAGAACTATAAGGAACATGCCATTTAGAACTAGGGAACATGTCATTTAGAACTGGGGGACATGCCATTTAGAACTAGGGAACATGCCATTTAGAACTAGGGAACATGCCATTTAGAACTGGGGGACATGCCATTTAGAACTAGGGAACATGCCATTTAGAACTAGGGAACATGCCATTTAGAACTATAAGGGAACATGCCATTTAGAACTAGGGAACATGCCATTTAGAACTAGGGAACATGTCATTTAGAACTAGGGAACATGCCATTTAGAACTAGGGAACATGCCATTTAGAACTAGGGAACATGCCATTTAGAACTTGGGAACATGCCATTTAGAACTAGGGAACATGCCATTTAGAAATAGGGAACATGTCATTTAGAACTTGGGAACATGCCATTTAGAACTAGGGAACATGCCATTTAGAACTTGGGAACATGCCATTTAAAACTAGGCAAAATGCCAGGGTTGTGAAGTCAAAGTAAATACACTTTAACTTTATGTTTTAACATTCAGATTAACAATGTATTACGGTAGAAAAGTGTATTTTTTTTAAAAATATATATTTAAAAAAAAAAAAAAACTAGCAATTTTAATAAAATGCAATGCAACCTTGTCTTCGCAGACATTTTTTCTGCCATCTGTGGTAATGACCAAGTTCGCAGTGATCGCATTGTCCCAGTCTGGTCATTGCCATTACACAACGTATCTGACTTCTGATCCGGATGTTCTACTGTAATCGGATCATTCCCGGCACGCCTTGTGTATGATAGTATTTTTGCTTTTTTCATTTTAAAGTCTGCAGACCTGCTCAGATTAAGTTGAAGCTTGAAGCAGGATCAACATTCGAAGCTTTATCCCCATCCCAAGTCTACTATTTCTTCAAACTTCATCCCCATCCCAACGTCAAGTTTACTATTTCTTCAAACTTCATCCCTATCCAACGTCAAGTCTATTATTTCTTCAAACTTCATCCCTTTCCCAACGTCAAGTCTACTATTTCTTCAAACTTCATCCCTATCCCAACGTTAAGTCTACTATTTCTTCAAACTTCATCCCCATCCCAACGTCAAGTCTACTATTTCTTCAAACTTCATCCCTATTCCAACGTCAAGTCTATTATTTCTTAATTATTTTCTAAAAAAAAAAAATTATTATCATTATTAGTCAATGGCGTTACAATGTACCCTCTGTATAGTCTTTTAACCATTTGGTAGAACTAAATCCATGAAAATATGAAGAACGGGTAACGGAGCTTGGAGCCAACAGCTTCAGTTAGAACACGTTATAAAAAGCTTTGAAAGACTTCTGTTAAATGAAGACATATCCCAGTAGTCCATACCGTCATCAAATTGCAGTTTTCTTACTTTAGCCTATAAATAATATCATACCCCATGTCAATGCCCCCCCCCCCACCCAAGAAATTAACCCACCCCCAAATATTAACCAGGGCTCGTGTGCAGCAAGCGAACATTTCGGCCCAGATCATTTTTCTAGGCGCCCTGCCATCACGCCCCCCTTGTCCCCCCACACTGCCCTCATGGGATCCTCCTGTCCTGACTTAAACCAAAATAAGGGGCGCTTATTTCAACAACAGCTCAGCGGGGGTTGTGTTGTTTCTTGTGTGTGTTTCTTTGCGTGTCTTTGGACAGCGATTAATTACTAAAATTTGGCTCTCAGTGACACACGTACACCGTGCAGTTTTACAAACTGTTCAAGTCGAGTTGAGTGGGACAAGGGCATTTATTATTTTCTTTTGGAGAGAGCGGAAGTTCTATGACTGCACGCATGCGCTCTGTGAGCTCTGGGGTGGGGGGTGAGGGGGGTGGGGGTTAACGCAAGAATTCTGGGTCATGAGGGTTACATCATCTTGTCTCAGCACTGAGAGCAAGGCGTGGTTCTTATAATATTTTTTTAGGAGCGCCCAGGAGTCGGAAATTAACTAACGATTCCAGACATTCAGCTACGAATTCTGACTTCTGTTCTTTGATTTTCAGCACACCGAACCGTCGCTTTTTGAAGTCAACTACAAAAAAAAAATAAAAAAAAAAAATAAATAAAAAAAAAAAAATAAAGTATTTTAGATCCATTGTCTATATTTTGTATTATTATTATTATTATTTTGACAGCCACTGAGAAATTCTGAAACCGACTCCAAGAATTCGATTTTTTGTGTGCGTGTTTAAAAGAGGTGGGACCCTGTTTCGGGGAGGGTGGGGGGCGCCTCAGGGGTCAGCAATAAAAATGACAACTTGTAAATAGGAGCCAATTAACATCATTTATATGAACAAGTTTGTTGGGGAGGGAGGGGCGAGTTGGGGGAGGCAATGAGGCTGGCGTTGCTGTGGGCAGACGTGAGAGGGACGCAGGCCTCTAATTGTTGGGCCATTATGGCAGACCTCGCGTTGCTTTCACGAGAACGTGAACACACGTGACGTCATCATGTCGAATTTTAATGTCTAATATCGCTGTTTCGATTTCCCCCCCCCCCCCCCCGACCTCTTCACATCAGTGTCTCTAGCCTTGTTAAACTGTGTTGCCTCTTGAACCTTTCAGCACTGGAAAATACTTCAAACTCACGTGCGTTGCACACAAATATAAGAAATCAACGAAATTTCAATCCAAAAAATTAAGTTAAACAAAACTACATAAAAAAATTATTTTCATGCATTTCAACAATAAATATTTAAAAAAAAAACAACAAACAACAATCAAACAAACAAACAAAGCGCACATGTCATTGATATTCAACCACGTGACATTACAAAACAACAAAACACAGGATCTATGAGTTGTCGCCCGTTGTCGTCCAACAAAAAAAACCCCTCTCCAATCCATTATCATTAAGTCAAAACAAATGCTGCGACACTCTCTACCAAATCTCGCTGCAGTAGATTGTAGGGTATTTCTAATGCATTTTTTTTACTGATTATAAAAACCCCAAAAAGGCAGCTGAAGTGCACACAAAACAAATCTACACAAAAGAGACAAAACTAGTCACCAAGAGAACAACACTTCCAATGACAACATCTGGCGGTCTTCACAGGTCACAGCTGAAATCGCCATCTGCATTGGGTTTTTAAAAAAAAAGGGGGGGGGGGGAAACATTTATTTAACACCATCAAAAGCGACATATTTCCCTCTCTTTCTAGGTCTGAAAGCCTTACAAGCGTATACAACTCAAACTATAAGAATGGCCTTGATGTCTGGGGGATGGTCCGATTTTAAACCCCATTTACCCGAACAGATGGGGTGATATATATTTTGTCAACTAATATAATGACGGGTGCAGTGATGTAGGAAGTGGGGGGGCAGAGGGGGTGGGGCTTCTTTTTATTTATATGGAGGGGCGTCATTTTCGGCCAATTGCAAAGTTTTTTTTTTTTTTTTTTTTTTTTTTTTTTGTGGAAGCGGCGGCAAAGCTTTAGGGACACACCTGGCGGCTCTAACCGTAGCTACGCCACTGTCTCTGTGATGTAAAAGTTTAATTTTGAACTTTTTTTTTTTTTCTCATACAATATAAATACTGAGTGAATGTTGTTTCAACATATCTGACTTAGCCATTCTAACATTCCATCAAGAGGCATATCTCCTAATCTGTTAAGCTTATTAAAGAAAGACGCTATATTGTTTTAATAAGGCACGCACACATGGGGTAAGACGTGTGATTATAATTATATATATCTAGACTTTTTGTGTGTGTCTCCACATCATGCCACATGTATATACAAGATTAAAGAGCGATTGAAGGTTAATTGTTCATGTGAGTTGTTCATAAGTTCATGGTTTTAGAAATAGGCTAGTTGTAGATTATGTTGGATTAAGTATAGTTTAGGTGTCAAATATGTTAGGTGTAGAATAGCTCCACCTCAACCCCCACCCCCTCGGGGTATCTAGTCTACATGCCTGCTGTGGCATGCCGACTGAAGAGGCGCTGCCACCGACCCCCTTACATTACCCGGGGAACATAACCCCCAAAGCGTGAGCCTGCGTGGGCCGACAAAAGGCATGCATGGTATCTGCTGAAAATTGTAGCAACTACAGTTCGAGCTGTAGCCATTGCCCACTGTGGTCATGTCTGCAGTTGAAATAAAAGACAGAAACAGGGTAGGGGTCGTGACTACAATCAGGGCCGACCCTAACAATTGCGGGGCCCTATGCGAAACAGATTGCGCGGGGCCCATTCAGGGTAGAGGATAAGGATAATAAGTGAAAAATTAAGATTTTGTATTAGAAAATAAATTCGGGGTGGGGCCTATGAAAGTGCGGGGCCCATTGCGGTCGCATAGGTTGCAGTGGCCTAAGGCCGGCCCAGACTACAATGTTGACGGATAGGAGACCTTAGGTCGGTAGTGTTAGCCCCATACACAGAGCAACTGAGAAGGCTATTACTAGGCAACCGTTTCTTCCAAGAGAGTGTCCGACGCTTCCCAGGAATGGGCTCGGGGGGGGGGGGGGTGATTTGTGAGGATGTAAATACACAATCCCGGCCACTGGGAAAGTCGACCGTTTATGTTGTGAGAGCAACATCACCGACTGACAGAATGTCCATGGGCTGAGATGGCCCCCGTAGGGCTAGTCAACCAAGTGAAGTTATAGGCGGGGATTGTCCTAGCTGGAGGAATCTCCAACGTGCCGCTTCGCGGCTCAAAAGTTAAGGGACTGTTGTGTCTTGAGGTGAGGCTTCTTCGGGGGAGGGTATTAGAGGCTTCATAGTGGTCGACAGCTCGGTGGCGCCATTTCCTATTGTATGTATTCAGTTGTAGAATATTGAGTTGTCGAATAGATTAGTTGTAGAATAGGTTAGTTGTAGAATAGGTTAGTTGTAGAATAGGTTAGTTGTCGAATAGGTTAGTCGTAGAATAGGTTAGTTGTAGAATAGGTTAGTTGTCGAATAGGTTAGTTGTAGAATAGGTTAGTTGTAGAATAGGTTAGTTGTCGAATAGGTTAGTCGTAGAATAGGTTAGTTGTAGAATAGGTTAGTTGTCGAATAGGTTAGTTGTAGAATAGGTTAGTTGTAGAATAGGTTAGTTGTCGAATAGGTTAGTTGTCGAATAGGTTAGTTGTCGAATAGGTTAGCTGTAGAATAGGTTAGTTGAAGAAATGGTTGGGTCGTAGAATAGTTTTGTAAAAATGTTTATTTATAGAATTCTAACTCGTTGAACGTCAACCTGATACGACCAACACGTGGACGGTGACTGGACCAACACGTGGACAGTGACTGCACCAACACGTGGACAGTGACTGGACCAACACATGGACAGTGACTGCACCAATACGTGGACAGTGGTTGCACCAACACGTGGACAGTGACTGGACCAACACGTGGACAGTGACTGGACCAACACCCGGACAGTGACTGGACCAACACCCGGACAGTGAGTGCAGTAACACGTGGACAGTTAGTGCAGCAACACGTGGACTATGAGTGCAGCAACACGTGGGCAGTGCCTACAGCAACACGTGGGCAGTGCCTACAGCAACACGTGGACAGTGAGTGCAGCAAAACGCGGACAGTGCCTACAGCAACACGGAGGCAGTGCCTACAGCAACACGTGGACAGTGAGTGCAGCAAAACGCGGACAGTGCCTACAGCAACACGGAGGCAGTGCCTACAGCAACACGTGGGCAGTGCCTACATCAACACGTGGACAGTGAGTGCAGCAACACGTGGACAGTGCCTACAGCAACACGTAGACAATGAGTGCAGCAGCAGGTGGACAGTGACAACAAATAGGATGAACAATTTAGTGTTTCTTCACTTAACTTCCGGACACATCAGCAAATAGAGCTCCGTAACAGTTCGCCATCTTTATCATCATTGCTCATTTGAGTCCTATAACAAAAGAACTGAGTACGTCGATATTACCGCGTGTTGTTGGTTGGGGGGGGGGGGGGGGGCTTACTACGGATCGATATAAAACTAAATGAAAGCAAGTGGAGAACAAACGATCACCGCCGATGAGACTGGCAATTAACAGACAGCGAAAACTAATCTTGAAGCACAATCAAAACATGGGCACAACAGCTTGGCAAGAGCGTATAACTCTGATTTAAGGAAAAGGGGTTGGCAAGTGGTATTTAAAAAAAACACCATTCTACTGCAAGATGTATTTAAAAAAACACCATTCTACTGCAAGATGTATTTAAAAAAACACCATTCTACTGTAAGATGTATTTAAAAAAACACCATTCTACTGTAAGATGTATTTAAAAAAACACCATCATGCAGCCCTTGGGCTTTTTAAATATTTTTTTTACTCAATTAATTAAATAATGAAATGTCGTCCATAATTTTTGTTTATCTTACATATATTTTAAAATAAGTTAATACATGAGTTCATACTTGATTAAGTTTTATGTATTTTAGAATGCTCAAATGGAAACAGATGTTAAGCAATGTTATTTTTAATTAAAATTCGCAAACAGCCGAAGGGCTCGGAGACGAGGGGGGTGAGAAAAGTGTGAAATTTTATGTCCAAATGTTAATGAGCAGACGGTCATTAACCGGACACGTATTCTCTTTCTGTCTTTGTGTCCTTTTTTAAATGGTGTTGTCGGGAGGGGAGGGATGGAAAAAAAAGAGGGTTGAGGGGGTGTGGACAGCAGGTGTACCGTGATATAAGGCGAGGAGAAGAGTCTGATGAATGTTAAGTCTTAGTATTAGGGAGGGATTGAACGATATGACAGGGTATATTTGATAACATTGTGAATAGGGATTTCCATAGTGGGATTAGGATTTCTATCCCCGGAATAGGTTTTCATCCTGGGATTAGAGTTTTTATGCCGGGAATAGGTTTTCATCACTGGATTAGGTTTTCTATCCCGGGCTTAGGGTTTTCTATTCCGGGAAAAGGTTTTCCATCCCGGGATTAGGGCTTCTATCCCGGTAATAAGTTTTCCATCCCGTGATTAGGGTTTCTATCCCGGTAATAGGTTTTCCATCCCGGGATTAGGGTTTCTGCTAAGTGTATATTTATAAGATGAGAGATTCGGGCCTCATATTCCCAAAATGACAATCGATGACAGGCACAAAACTATAACATATTCCTATATGTCTATAGATAAAAAGGCATCATTGTACATATTCCTAATCTGTCAAAAGATCAATGGCGTGAAAGTACGCAATGCTCAATGTCAAGTAATAAAAGATATCAGGTTATACCAGACTCCTAACCATAAGCATGACATTTCTCGCACCGCCATGATGAAAATGTAACTAGGTCATCATGAACTGAGCATATCGAACACAATTATAGTACCGGTACTGGGTACTGGGTACTGGTAAACCGAAACGAACTTTAAAAATGTCAAAGTAAGATGCACAAGAATAGATGGGGGTGCAATTTTAGCCAACAGGGGAGAAGGTGCCATTATTAGCGGGATGGGTGAGGGTGCCATTATTAGCGGGATGGGTGAGGGTGCCATTATTAGCGGGATGGGTGAGGGTGCCATTATTAGCGGGATGGGTGAGGGTGCCATTATTAGCGTGATGTGTGAGGTTGCCATTATTAGCGGGATGGGTGAGGTTGCCATTATTAGCGGGATGGGTGAGGTTGCCATTATTATCGGGATGGGTGAGGGTGCCATAATTAGAGGGATGGGTGAGGTTGCCATTATTAGCGGGATGGGTGAGGTTGCCATTATTAGCGGGATGGGTGAGGTTGCCATTATTAGCGGGATGGGTGAGGTTGCCATTATTAGCGGGATGGGTGAGGTTGCCATTATTAGCGGGATGGGTGAGGTTGCCATTATTAGCGGGATGGGTGAGGTTGCCATTATTAGCGGGATGGGTGAGGTTGCCATTATTAGCGGGATGGGTGAGGTTGCCATTATTAGCGGGATGGGTGAGGGTGCCATTATTAGCGGGATGGGTGAGGTTGCCATTATTAGCGGGATGGGTGAGGTTGCCATTATTAGCGGGATGGGTGAGGTTGCCATTATTAGCGGGATGGGTGAGGTTGCCATTATTAGCGGGATGGGTGAGGTTGCCATTATTAGCGGGATGGGTGAGGTTGCCATTATTAGCGGGATGGGTGAGGTTGCCATTATTAGCGGGATGGGTGAGGTTGCCATTATTAGCGGGATGGGTGAGGTTGCCATTATTAGCGGGATGGGTGAGGTTGCCATTATTATCAGAATGGGTGAGGTTGCATTATTATCAGAATGGGTGAGGTTGCCATTATTGTCAGAATGGGTGAGGTTGCCATTATTGTCAGAACGGATGAGGTTGCCATTATTGTCAGAACGGGTGAGGTTGCCATTCTTGTCAGGACGGGTGAGGTTGCCATTATTGCCAGGGTGTGAGAGGCCGCAATGCTTACTAACATGGTCGAGAGTGGCATTCTTACCAGCGCGGCAGAGGGCGTCATTCTTAGCAGGATGGGTGAGGTTGCCATATGTGTGTCAGAGTGGGTCAGGGCGCCATTCTTGCCAGGATGGGTGAGGTTGCCATATGTGTGTCAGAGTGGGTCAGGGCGCCATTCTTGCCAGGATGGGTGAGGTTGCCATATGTGTGTGTCAGAGTGGGTCAGGGTGCCATTCTTGCCAGGATGGGTGAAGTTTTCCGTTCTTTGCTTGCATTGTGGAGTGAAGTCATTTCGTTCTAATTTTAAGTTACATCTGTTTCATTGTGTTTACCCAGTGGTACTCAACCTGTGGGTCGCGACCCCTTTGGGGATCGCACGACCCTTTCACTGGTTTCGCCTAAGACCTTCTGAAGACACATATACTCTACATTTATAAAGTTTCAAATAAAATAAATTTATGGTTTGGGGGGGGGGGGGGTCGTCACAACACGAGCAACTGTATTTAAAGGGTCGCGGCGTTAGAAAGGCTGAGAACCACTGTGTTAACTTTTCATTTGAATAGTTCTGCCGCAGATATAGGGTCCCTCGGAGAAGCCGCACAATTCAACTATGTCTCTGCGGTCAGCTGGAGTCAAGAAACACGTGACCACCGCTACGTGTCTGTGAAACATGACACGAGAAGCGCACGTCGCTCGTTTCATTATTACAGTAATTATTTTAATACTTCAACATAATTATTAAATAATTAAATAACAGTCAACACCCCCTCATCCTCCCCCCCCCCCCACCTACCTCTTTGTCCCACTCGCTGCCTTTCAAAACCAATAGTCTCGGACAGTTAAATTTTTTACGCGAAGAGAGTCCGATCCTGTAGATTGAAATGAGGTATCGATCCAAAATTTTCGCCATTACAGATGCACACACATGCACACAGATGCGTGCAGTAGCCAAAGATATTCCGATTTTATGACCAGTCCTGTGATATTAATGGCAATATCGAAAGTTAAATGAAATCCCAGCCAGTTGTTTCCTTGCCGGAGTTTCTGCTCGGGTGTAGAATTTAATGAGCAATTACTTTGAATAATCGAAACGTGTCGGGATTGGGGATTGGGGCAGGAACAGGGAATGTGGGTGGGGGGTGGTTGAACGTAGTTGCTGAAAAAAAAACAACCACGGTCATTGTTTCAAAAATCATGAAATCGATATGCGTTGCGGTTAGATTGAATCATCATGATTGAGATGGACACGCACTTTTGGAATGTGGTGTGATTCACTTTGTGGGTGCTCTAAACTGAAGGGTACGCCGCTGACTGAATCCGTAGCTAATTTTTTTTTAAATAGCAGGCACTTTAAAAAAAACGCCATATTCACTACTTTTCTAAAAATAATCCCCCCCCCACCCAAATAAAAAAACTGGTATATTACACACATGTAAACAATCATTATGTCCAGGTCAGATGTCATCGCTGATGTCCAGAACTTATGTAAGTGCTCATGTCCTTATCAATATGTAAGCACTCATGTCCATAAAAATATACGTCATCGTGTCAATCAAAATCTTAGTCCTATTGTCCATAATAAATGTAAGTCTTAATGTCCATAACAATATTATTGATGATCCGTTCCCTAGAATATCAATAAAAGAAAAAGTCCAGGTACACGGTCCTGGAGAGATACGACGATTTCTTTAACATTACTTTTTGGTTGTAAAGAAAGAACCCACTGCGCTAGAATGGCATGAAACAGTTAAGATACTTTGTTCACATTTGCTTCAGGAAAGGAAACATCTGGCCGAGCTGTGAAATTTTAATTACTGAGGGCGGTAAATGAATAAAGCAATTTTTGTTTAAAAATCGATTCGGTTTAGTTACAATGATGACAGTTGTATCGTATCCCAGAGTTCATCTCAGATACCACTGACAGGGGCTTTTAATGTAACATGTTGAAAAGCAGCATTGTTTAAATTTAAGAGATGCTTACTAGATATGTAATTTGAAATTTCTTACTGGCAGTGACCAATGATCTGTGGGTGTGTTTCCACATCAGCCCCACTCCCCACTTTTTTTACACACACACACACAAAGTCAAACACGTGTGCTTTCAAAAACAAAAAAATGACTTTATTGGGCTGCAGATGGTAAAAATCTCATACTCTCGACACGTCTGTTTGCAACATTTATACTTCATTTAACCACACCTGCCATTTGTTCACATTTTACCGCATTCTGTCATTTGTTCACTTTAGATTTACCCACGCCTGCCCTTTGTTCACATTTGACCCGCTCATGTCATTTGTTTACTATAGTTTCACCCACTTCTGTCATTTGTTTACTATAGTTTCACCCACTTCTGTCATTTGTTCACATTTGTTTCACCCACTTTTGTCCTTTATTCCCATTTACAAACTCCTTCCATGTGTTCACATTGTATCTACTCATGTCATTTTTTCACTTTGGTTTTACCTGCATCTCTCATTTGCTGACAATTTTACCCAAGTCTGTCATTTGTTACCATTTTACACACACCTTTCATTTGTTCACAATGTTGTAACCCCCCCCCCCCTCCATCCGGTCATTGTTTCGGACTCGCCGCTGTCAATATCCTCGCTGACATAATTGTAACTTCTTAACCACCTTACTTTACGCTTTAAAATAATTCGACATCATATTTGACAACGTTTTCAGAAATATTCACAACTGCTGAAACGCTAACGGTACGCTCGAAAAGACCCACAATCACATTTAAAATAATAATAGTCGATGAGAAGCTGAACAACACACCACGCGTATAGCAAGTAGGGACACACAAAAATATGCCATTGGCGAAAAATTAAGTATTTTGCCAAGTGTTTTTAGTAAGAGAAAATACAGTGTAAATAATCTCTTCTATACATTGAATCTGTCTGCCCTCTGCAACTAAAGTCACTTGTTTCCACTAACCAGGCCGACTCCTACCGTCCCTTGACTTCGCCCCGTGCACCGCGTTGCTTCTTTAAAAAGAAAACTTGTTGAAAGTAAAAAACCACCCGCCAAAAGAATCAAACCGTCCAGGCCAAGCGAGACCTAAAAATCTCTGGTTATCATCATTTCATAGCGGACGTATACATAAAACATGAGACCATCGGTCAGCAGGGGCGGAGAGGAGGGGGGAGGGAGGGAGGGGAGAGGGGGGAAGAGTGACCACTTGTAAGATCGATTTTCATTTTATTTAGCGGGCGGTCCAGCCTAAAATCGATAGATTCAAGCCCTTTGTCTAAAAGCGGCGAGTATCGTCCACCCTTAGTCATGTCTGGCACAGACTGTAGCCTTCATTAGTCCGCTGACCGTTAGACCACCGCTGGTGGGGTGGCCTTCGCTTTGAACATCCGGGCATTACTGGCAGGCGGCCATGATTTCTTTCTTTTTTTTTGTATTTATAACTGCATCAACGAAAATTTAATCAATAATCCAATAATCTTAATTTTTTAGTTCTGACCTTCCAAAATATTACTTTTTTTTCTCTTCTTAAATTGTGATTTTTAAATTATTTTTTAAAAAATAGAGCGATATAAAGAAAAAGAAAGACAACTTGATTGTGGTGAGCCGGCTTGTAGGTTAATACCAATCTAGAACTCTGACTTAATGTTATTTCAGCAGGGCCCGGATTTTCCACTTGGCCAACCTCGGCCACGGCATAGGCTGCACCGGTCAGGGGCGTATATGCAGAAGAAATGACAAACAAATATTTACACAATTTTTTTTTCAATAGTATTTTGAAAAGGGCCACGCAAAAATTTTTTTGTAGTAGATTGGAATAAAAAAAATATAGACTATGACTAATGCTGTTTTTCTAAAATTATAAAGATTGTATCACGTGATGTGTTTATAAACTAAACTGATTATATATTACATTGGAAGTTGAAAATAAACTTTTTTGAGGTCGGGTTGGCCGCAGAATTGTTTTTTTTTCGGCTTAGGCTTAGGGCTCAGAAATGTGCAAATCCGCCCTGGGTTATGTTGAGAGTTGAGTACGAGAATTTGGGAGTCTGATAAAAAAATAATAATTTGGCATGAGCGGGGAAAACCTTCTCAAATTTTCTGCACAACAACCCACCGAAAAACTACTTTTGAACAGTTTCAGCAAAATCTAGATACAATATTCAGATGTGGATTCCTTGATATGAGTATGATTCATATATGTCCAATTTTTTTTTCAAACACTTTAATAAAAGAGAAACATATTTTATCAATATATCACATTTTTGATATTTTAATGCACTCGCTACCAACCCACACAAGCCACAACACAATAGAACTTGTAAGGTAGTTTGATCCATCTGTGTGATCACGGACATGGAAATGTGTGTAGATTCTCTCTTTGTTATAAGGTCTAATGTGCATACTCTTCCTCACCATTATTAGTGCTAACGCTTGTATTAATTTTGTTTAGTGTACTTACTTATGGAAGCTTTATGTACACATTTTTCTAACTTATTTAGGACACGTTATCCAGCCATCATCTCACAGCCACATGCTTAATCCAGCCATCATCTCCCGTCTTTCATCCAGTCATCATCTCACATCCTTCATCCAGCCATACTACATTACAGCTAAAGGCAATGCGTATTTTTTTCAATTTTTAATTCTGTTTTTTACTGTTGTGTTTTCGTTGACGAAGGCTTCTTGGCGACACGTTCGTTGTTTTGTTGTGTTCTTTTTTGTCAGGTTTTCCTATACTTTGTTTGGCTCATTTCCATTCATCCAGCCATCATCTCACATCCTTCATCCAGTCATCACCTCACATTCTTCATCCAGCCATCAGATCACATCCTTCATCCAGCCATCATCTCACACTTCCAGACCTTTTTGCTCTTACGATTTTGGTGTGCAATGTACGATTTTGAGGTGTAGACATTATATAAATTATATATACTGTATGTTTATTTTTACTAATAAGATAATGAATTGAACGATTTTAAGAGTTTGAGGGTAAACAGGTCTGTCCTTCACCCAGCCATCATCTCACATCTTTCATCCAGCCATCATCTCACATCTTTCATCCAGCCATCATCTCACATCCTTCATCCAGCCATCCTCTCACATCCTTCATCCAGCCATCATCTCGCATCCTTCAACCAGCCATCATCTCGCATCCTTCACGCCACCCGACAGGAAACGCGTGTATCCCCAACTGACCACCGTACAGGAACACACAGCGCCCCCACTGGGACCAACGTCCGAGCGGCCTGTCCAGAAGATTCTGACAGGTTATAATAAACACACGGCCCGCTTCAATGGCACGCACGGGTCATTAGAGCCGCCCCATGAAAGGTTACGCCACCGGCGTCGTAATCAACGAAGTTTGGAACGGTTACGTTGGCCATGACGAAAACCCCGGCACAAAGACCTTTCTCGGCTGAGCGCACTCCTGGCGTGCCGGTGTTATGGTGAGACAACTGCGCGTAGGTCCGTGGCCCAGGCGATTAGGGGGGTTCGCCTGTCGCGCTTCGAGAGATCGGGTTCGTAATCTGTATCGGCTTTAAACGGTTCATTTCTTCGAGGATGGAAACAGTGACGTTACGAGAAGGGTGTCTGAAACGTGTTCATCACGTCGGTCGGCGTTAGGAAATGTAAGCAAGCCCTTCAAAAGAACCCCCCTTACCAGGCCTACCACACTACCAGCCTACCAGCATCACCAGGAGCCAACTGATGAATCTAGTGTTATGTTTTCACACGTTGAAGACCATATTATGTTAAATATGGATATGCCCATATGGCATATGGACATGGTGGTGGATGCCTTCTTTTTCTCCACATAATGTATATGTTACTTTGTAACTTACAGTACTTACAGCAATGACGAAGTTTGAGAATGCCAGTTCGAAAAAATTATGTAGTCAGAGAATTGTTAAATGTACTCTTTATTTTCGTTCACAAAATTTTTTTTTTTAAAAATACGAAAAATAATATTGTATCAAAGAATTTCGATCATTTCATTAATGCGTGAAGAAATAACGTGGTAGTTGGTAGCGATGCAAATTTTTTTATGTTTGTTGAATGTGCGCCCCTTAGACTTAGACTTTGTACATCTCTAGCAGAGCTAATCTGTACACAAACGGCGTGTATTAATTTTTGTACACATGCAAATATTCCCACTTTTGTGTGTGTGTGTGTCCGCAGTGTTAACCAGCGCCTACATCTCAACAACCGGCCGAAACAGCCAATCACAAATGTTAACATCATTTGAAAATTTTCATGTTTTGAACATTTTCAAAATTTGAACATTTCAAAGTTTTGAATATTTTCAAATTTTGAAAATTTTCATGTTTTGAACATTTTCAAATTTAGAAAATTTTCATATTTTGAATATTTTCATAATTTTGAAAATTTTCCTGTTTTGATCTATTGCTAGGGAAGCTAGAGTCAATCTTAACAATCATCATCGTCTTTCAGGTTAAACCTGAACCAGGAGGGCTTAAAACGTGGCGTCATCTTAATAGACAATTTTGTGACGGGGGTAAGCCGTTTAGAAGTAGCCGAGGCCTTGAGATGCAAAAATGATGATCGAATCCTCAGCCACGGTAAGCCAAAACCTCAGCCATGGTAGGCCAAAACCTCAGCCATGGTTAGACAAAAACCTCAGCCATGGTAAGCCAAAAACCTCAGCCATGGTAAGTCAAAACCTCAGACATGATAAGTCAAAACCTCATATATGGTAGGCCAAAACCTCAGACATGGTAGGCCAAAACCTCAGCCATGGTAAGCCAAAACCTCAGCCATGGTAAGCCAAAAACCTCAGCCACGGTAAGCCAAAAATCCAACCATGGTTAGCCAAAAACCTCAGCCATGGTAAGCCAAAAACCTCTGCCAGTCACTTTCAATACTTCAAGAAAAAAATTATGTGACGTTTTGCACACAGCGCCTAACACAAAAATGATTCGTTCTGACCTGGTCACTTGTGTGCCGCCAGCCACGCCCTCGTGTAAGTGCAGGACAACACCATTAAAAGCAAATCATCAAGATGACCGATTCATGAGTGGTTGGTTCTCTGTTGATACCGCTGTATTTCGTTCGATTGTGAGTGTTAAGTGTGGGGGAATAAAAAAAAAAAGGGGGGGGGGGGGGTCACAGTTCTTTTATTTAACTTCTAAAAACGTTCGATCTCTTTTAATGCGTTAATTTATATGTTAAAAAAACGAGGAGGAAAATATATTTTTTCCTCAAATATAAAGACATGTGCGGATGCACAAACATAGACGACATAGTATCATTTAGTGTATGTATTTTGTGTTAGCTTTTTGTTGTTGATCTGCGTGGCTTGAAAGGGGACAAAAAGGGGGAGGAGGTGTCCCTTCGTTAAAATTGATTGTGCTCAGTAACGCCCTTTGAATGCAGCTGTATTCCGGATGATCACGTCAGCTGAGGAACTTGTCCACACGGATTAGCTATGGTACTGAATTAATACCATTCTTTATGAGCGGCGATGACCTTTGCTGTACTTATTCAGTATTTCACTACTAAATGTTGCCCCTTCGTAGTAAGTATTTCACTACTGAATGTTGCCCCTATGTAGTAAATATTTCACTACTAAATGTTGCCCCTTCGTTGTAAGTATTTCACTACTGAATGTTGCCCCTTCGTAATAAGTATTTCACTACTGAATGTTGCCCCTTCGTAGTAAGTATTTCACTACTGAATGTTGCCCCTTCGTAGTAAGTATTTCACTACTGAACTTTGCCCCTTTGTAATAAGTATTTCACTACTGAAGGTTGCCCCTTCGTAGTAAGTATTTCACTACTGAATGTTGCCCCTTTGTAATAAGTATTTCACTACTGAATGTTGCCCCTTTGTAATAAGTATTTCACTGCTGAATGTCGCCGCCTCGTAGTTTGTCTCCTTCCGATCTTACCACCTGATCTCATGGGGCATGCTATCCGTACATTTGGCGTTACTGTCACCCTGTTCCTATATTTATCTAGCATTCAAGAATAGTTTAAATGACTCTCTCTCTCTCTCTCTCTCTCTCTCTCTCTCTCTCTCTCTCTCTCTCTCTCTCTCTCTTTGTGTTTGTGTAGTGGGTTCCTGGGGGAAAGTGGAAGGGGGAGTGGATATCACCTAAAGATTTAATTCTTAAATGAAACAAGTCCAACAGGAAATGACCACTCTTTCTTAGAAGTGGCCTTTATTTATTTCTCGACTGTCAGAGAACTTAAGCCACTTGAAACAACTCACACGCACACACAAACACACACACACTCTCTCTCTCTCCATTTTCTTACCGCACTTCGGCCAGGAACACGTGATCAAGTGAGAAAACACTGCTAATTGTGAGATTTCATTCCACTTTCAGATCTGTGATCGGAAGGACTTGGTCATCCTGTGACACCACCTTCTTGCTCTCAACGTCAACGTCTTCCACTTCTCTACTCGCCGCCCCCCCCCCCCCACCTTTTGTCAAGCACTGTACGGGCCAGTTCGGTGTCATAGCTCACAGTTTCAACAATTTGTGACACCGACTTTAGACTATTGGTTCTAACGAAGGAGCGTTTCGTTGTTCTGTTTCTATTACCCGGTAAGGAACCATTTGATCAATTAAGGAATACCCACTCGGAGACAAAGGTAAGCGGGGAAAATGTCACAAGTTTTGCAAGGGAAAAGGTCACAAGTTTTGCAAGGGAAAAAATAAGCCACTGGAAAAAAGTCACAAGTTTTGCAAGGGAAAAAATAAGCCACTGGAAAAAGTCACAAGTTTTGCAAGGGAAAAAATAAGCCACTGGAAAGAGTTACAAGTTTGCAAGGAAAAAAATAAGACACTGGAAAAAGTCTAAGTAAAAAAATTCACAGAAAAAAGTCACAGAAAGAAGTCGAAAGTTTTGCAAAGGAAAAGGTCACCAAAGAAAAAAAAACCACACAAAAAAAGTCAGAACATCTATCTATTAACCATAATGTTATTTGTAAGTCCATATAAACGTTTATTATATACTAAAATGTAGATGGAAAGAATATTTAAGAATTAGTTACATTGTTATTCTCCTATTGTGTTAGTTGTGACTACAATTGGAGCATTTTTTTCATTATTTATTTTTAACGTGGGTGTTTGGAGGATTAGCCTTGGAATCGCTCTCAGTCCACTGAGATTATCAGGACAAGGACTCACTTACCAAACCGGCCCTTATATTGTAATGACTCACTTACCAAACCGGCCCTTACATTGTGTTGATGTTATCTCAGTTTGTGTTTTTAATCATAAATAATAATGGCGGCCGCAAATGCGTGAACTTCTCATCTACTAGAGTTACTTGACAAAACACCCATTCAAGTAGCGCGCTTTATAAGATTTCCTAATTAGTGTTACCCCCGACTCCGGAACTCCACCGCCCATGAAAATATTAATATTCTTATTTTACCAAGCAGATTTATTACGCCAACTATTTCCGTCAAACAAAAAGAAAATATTACGAATTAAACGCACTTGTGGTATTAAGATTTAGCCTATCAATTAGAGCAATTATCGTGGATTTTATTTAGTGAAATAAGCGTCATCTGGTCGCGTTAGTGACAATGTTATATAGAGAATTACATATTTGGATATGGCTGCGACTATTCGCACCCGGGTACCAGAAGTGAGAGGTTGGGATTAAAAAAATTAATTAAAATATCATTGTTGGGTTTTGTAAGACAAAATTCGTTATCAAATGAAAGATAATTGAATGGACTATACGTTTGTAAACTTACTTCCGCAGTTTAACTAAAATAAACTACCACAAATGACATCCAAATCTCATTTAGTCAAAATGGACCCGGACACGCAGCGCCACCATTCGCAACCGGGTCCCTTTAGACTAAATCCCATTCGGATGTCATTTGGGGCGAAGGATTTTTGGTGGAGCCGCTATCTGGGACCTGGAGTGGATGTTGAAGTAAAACATCATATCACCTGATTTTTAAATGTTGATTTTACTTTGATGCCAGAGATCTAAATGTGTGGCTGATTTATCGTGCCCGACGTCATCCTCCTTTACTTAAATAACTAAAATGTTCTTATCCGTGCACATATCTTATGTGCATATCCTTATCCCACACAAATAAAATCCTCTTCCATCCCAACTCACGACACCACCCACCCATTCCAAATCTCTGCTGTCCACGCCAATCATTCAGCGATTGTTAAATTAAAAAATCCAGGCCTGGTCAAGACCACACTGTGAAGAGACTAATGGCTTTAATCAGGTCCAGACCCCGGGGCCTGGCCACGTGACCACGGTCTGACCGGCCGTCGTGGTGCAGACATTGAACTATAACCAATAAATAGCCGGCCACGCCAGCAGGGGCGGACATTGCAGGCCCAGGCCGCGAAGATAGCAGCATTAACATGTGCTGTGGCGACTTCAAACAAAGAGTGTGTCTATGAGTTCAATCTAAAAAGCACGTGATTTCTATAAAGTACGTGGCTGTCATGTCGGAAATTTGGATTCGTAACGAAATTATTTGCTGACCTCACGTCGAGAGTAATTACGTCTCCTCCAATCCCCTCCCGCCTTCTTCCTTTATATATCCGAGGCCCCCAGCAGCCGCGGGTGTTGCAGGGCCCATACGACGGTTCTGATCGCAACGATTTAAATTTGCACCATTTCATATATGCCATTAAAATTGCGGCCTTCCACGTCTGCTGAGTGTGAAGTACACCCCACAAGTCTTGTTTGCCGGGGTGCTTTAGGGAAATGCAGTGGTCGCATATTATTTAAGTTACCGGCACTGTCGAACTAGACTGATGTCGGCCGAATATCCATGCATTCATCCATACATCCATCCATTCATCCATGCATCTATACATGCATCAATCCATGAATCAATCTATCCATCCACGCATCAATCCATCCATCCATCCACCCACCCATGCATCCATGCATCCATCCATGCATCCATCCATGCATCCATCCATGCATCCATCCATGCATCCATCCATGCATCCATCCATGCATCCATCCATCCATGCATGCATCCACCCATCCTTACATATATACATCCACCCATTGGCGGTTTGAAATTTCTGCATTGTAATTTATTGTAAACCAATGCTCAGTTAGAACAATAGTATTCTGTAGGTTTAAACTCAAGGCAACTTGTTCAATGCGTAATCTCTTGTGTAAGGGAGCGCACCGATAATCTCCTGCGGGAGTAGGGGGAGACCATCACATTTCGTAACAGCTGTAACCATATGTCACCTCGTCCGGGGTTGTGTATAAAAAACACAGATACGCCTTTACACACACGAACGGAAATTGCAAATACAATCTAACTTTAGTGGTGGGGGCATCAAAGTGTTCAGTGCGGCGGTCAGGTTTTTCTTTCTGCCGACATCTGTCTGTGTGTCCACGTAATCGATCAACGGTCCTCACATTATCACTAGGGTATCTGACTACTAATTTCTGGGGTGCGGATCAAATCTTTTGTGGTGGTCCGTCCTAAGAGAATCGGGTGATTCTACTTTTTCCCCCCACCGCATCATATGACGTCATTTTGGGTGCTGTAAAACAGAGCTCACCATGGGGGATGAGGTCACATGACATGCGGATGGGACATCGACGTGAAAATACTGAACCCAGAGGAGCATCCCTGGTAGGCTAGTGTTGGAAGCGAAGGGGTGTGTGACTTTGCTATGGTGTTCTTTTAGAATTTCGTTATTCTCTTCCCACTTCCTCTCAATCATTTTCTGGTGTTAAAAAACAAAAGGCTATAACATTATAAATACATTACATATATATATTTGTAATGTGTTGAAATATATAGACTTTTTATTCCGTACATCACAAATATATGTATTCACAAATATCCGGTGCATGTATTCGTATACTTATCAGAATATAAACCAAATATTTTTTTTTAAAAGGAAAAGAATTAGAGTAACAAAAATTCGCAAAATTCATGAATAATTCTCAACATCGGTAATCACAAAAAAAAATATATCATCAGATACCATTAATTTGGTAAATTCTTTAAAAACATTGAGTCTGATTTAAATGGCATAACAAATCATAAAATTTGATGAAAACCTCCCCACCTCTCCCCAAACCCCCCCCCCCCCCCGAAAAAAAAAAGAAACAACAGAACAACAGAACAACAGAACAAGAGAACAACAGAACAACAGAACAACAGAACAACAGAACAACAGAACAACAGAACAACAGAACAACAGAACAACAGAACAACAGAACAACAGAACAACAGAACAACAGAACAACAGAACAACAGAACAACAGAACAACAGAACAACAGAACAACAGAACAACAGAACAACAGAACAACACAGACAAACAATTGAACATGCTCCTTAAAATGCGTCTCTATAGACCGTAAACAATGTCACAAGTTCCCAGGTTCCCTATTTCCCAGGTTCGTCCCCTGAAGTAACAGCCGAAAACAACCCCCCAAAAAAACGAACATGTCACAAGAAATAAACACAACCTGTAATCAAAATCCCCCGGATGCAAAGGTCACCAGAACCCCGGGTCTTTAAAAGTTCGTCTGAAAGTCTAGAATCGTGTAGACCTGGGCAAATATTTTAATGACCGGCCTCCGTATGGTGTCGGGGGGCTGTAAATCCCAAGTACGAGATAAGGCCGACCGCTGGGTTTTTTTGTGTTTTTTTTTAAAACAATTCTCGCCGAGGCTGCGAGACTTGGCATTTCAAAGGTTATCATCTTATTTCTACGGGGTCACGGGTTCACAGGTCAGGATTTTGAACCTCGGCATGTGAAATTTGTCGGCAATGAGAAAGGAATTTAAAAAAAAAAATTTTTTTTTGGCCTGGTTAAATTTTTATGATCCGGAAGAAGTGAGTGCCGACACGGTGCTTAATTGGATGGATGATAATGAGAGCTTTTATAACGGGACGAGTAAGATGACGTCATTTTTATATCAGAGCTTGTGTTTTTTAATATATATATATTTAGAATGTCAAGTCTTGATTGGTTTCAGCTATAGCATCATCAAGTGGTGTTCTTATGCAGGCCTACTCTCGTTGTCTAGGGTCTAGTTATTCCTTACGTCTATGATTCCAACGATGTCCTTATAGTGATCTGAAACCAATCACACTTTACCCAATTAAGTCCACAAAAGTATCTAGAGTTTCATAACTCATTCCTTTATTCATAAACAAATGTAGTCCCATCAAGACACTAACACGTAATCAAATCCTCAATTACACGTATGGAATAAACTCCGACTAACACACGTGTTCATCACATTCTCTCATCACGATCTCCCGTCTTCTCTACGATTCCTCTCCCGACTAACTAACACACTGTCCTTTTATATCCACTCACTTGTTTATTCATATTTCCTTGTCATCCAATGACCATTCAGCCACAATAATACAATTCATAACAACTCATGGACAAAAAAGTGTTAACACTAACAACAGTGGTTCTCATACAACTTTCATCATGCATGAACAACTTTTCATACCGAAACATCGCGCTCCTAAATCGACACCTACATATATATATATTTAGAAAGTCAAGTCTTGATTAGTTTCAGCTATAGCATCATCAAGTGGTGTTCTTATGCAGGCTCGACCTTAGTTTAAAAAAAATTGAGACGGTATATATATATAAAAAAAGTTTAATCTCTCTCTTAAAAAAGATGAGTTTTTAACGCTAAGATTTTCACGTGTTATTTTTGTCCTTAATATTTTAATTGGATTGAGATTTCATTTTTTCCAACATAAGTTGCCAGGTTGGTTAAGAGAGTTCTGGGGCAAAAAGAATGGTTTCTGCAACTTTAAAAGTCGGTCTTTTAAAAAAAAAAAGTAAAAAAATGTATACATAGCCTAAATCTATTAAATTTTTAAATTACAATTTTTGTTGTTGTTTGGCAAAGAGCGGTTACTTAGCTGAGCATATTCAAAATAACACAATTGTAACTTATTTACATCGGCTTTGGCATGTATGCTTAGCGCCTTTGTCTCCGGCTTGCTGAGTTTGGTTGTCAAATCTGTGATAACTTTTTTAGACTTTATAAAGATTTAGATAACATTTTCTGTAATAAGGGATTCACACTATGCCATCTTTAATAAAGATTTGACACTATGACTCCTGCGACAAAGAATGGACACTATGACTCCTGCAACAAGGAATTGACACTATGACTCCTGCAACAAAGAAACAAAACTCTTGCAACAAAGAATTGACACTATGAGTCCAAATCTACGCAACAAAGTATTTACGTTATGACTCCTGCAATAAAGAAATAACTTTTGCAGTAAAGAATTGACACTTTTGACTCCGATCACAAGTGATTGACACCATGACTCTAAAAGTTATGAGTCATTCAAATGGTCAATGTGGGAGCCATAGCGGTGTTGCTTTATGATCGCGGACTGGAACAACAAAATTCGCCTCTCCAAACTGGCTTCCTCCAACCATACTTGCTTAGGGAGTTAAACATTTTAAAAAAACAAAATTGTTTTGGGGTACAGGCAATTGATCGAAAGGGAACCGCTGAAGTAAAAATTTAAAAATTTCAATTTAAAGAAAATCTCGACAAAACCGTCATGCTGGTCTCCTAAAAGACAGCCCCCACCTATATGCCCCACACCTGGGTTCCCCTTCCATAGCTATGTCTCCGCCACTGACTCTCAATGCCATTACTTGTAGGAAGAGGAGGTCCGAGTAGTGGACTGGCGTGACAAAGCCAATGAAAATTTCACACAGTGCCACTCTCTCTCCCCTCTCTCTCTCCCCCTCCTCCCTCTCTCTCTCTCTCTCTCTCTCTCTCTCTCTCTCTCTCTCTCACATTGAAGTCACGTGACATAGGAGTTGGCATTTTCTTTTTCATTTTTTTTTTTTTGGCCAGCGCTATACGAAATATGTAGAGATAACCCTTGTGACGTAGTGGTATCAACTTTCCAACTCTTATCTCTGGTCTCCCTTTCTTAGCGCTCAAGAGAGTGCTTAGGGGGCCCCCCTCTAATAATTAAAAGTACCCCCCCACTCCGCCCTTAAGTCTAATTAAAACCTTTGAAAATTGCGTGTTGATAACAGTGTGCTGTGTTTCATTAATAATTGCACAGCAGGGGCCAAGCTTATGTTAGGTTTAAGGCAATGATATTTGTTATGCGAAGCTATGTTGTAGTGTAGTGGTTCTCAAAGTTTCCAAGATAACCCCTTTCCTTTGAAAAAGCGGAAAATTATTTGAGGGGGTAGAAAGAACAAGGCTACAGGTGGCTTGCGGAAATTCGAGATTTCTGTGCTATTGTTTTATAAGATTTGTGTGCTCTTACTTTATAAGATTTCTGTGCTATTGTTTTATAAGATTTGTGTGCTCTTACTTTATGAGATTTGTGGGTTATTAATTTATAAGATTTGTGTGCTATTGATTTATAAGATTTGTGTGCTATTAATTTATAAGATTTATGTGCTATTAATTTATAAGATTTGTGTGCTATTGATTTATGAGATTTGTGTGCTATTAATTTATAAGATTTGTGTGCTATTAATTTATAAGATTTGTGTGCTGTTAATTTATAAGATTTTGGGAAATGTTTAGAATATCGCAGTTTTTTTTTTTTTGCAGTGGAATTTATCATAATAAAATTATGAAATAACGACAAGTCATTTAACTTTATTAAAAAAAAGCCCTAAAATTAACGCAATTAAGACTAGTATTGCTATAAAAATGTGTATACCATAAGATTGAAATGTGAGTTAGCTAGTTTTAAAAATTTTTTATAAGATATGCCAAACAACGTCAACAATTTTAAAAAGGGAAAAATATTTATAAGAAAGAAAATTTGATTCTACTTTTACTTTCATGTCACTGAAAACATTCACTGATAGATCAGGGACTGTTGAGTCTTAGCGGTACTTAGTCCAAAACCGTCGGATTCAAATAATAGATCCCCACCGAATGACAGCCCTTAGCTGAAATATGAGAAGCACTGACCGTTACCATTGTGAAAAATGGCAACCTTGAAAAAAAAAAAAGGTTATGGTTTGTAATATGATTAGGAATGAAATTGTCAAAAAGACAAAAACTTTAATTAGTTTAGAAAGGACTGGTTAAGAAATGACTGGTTTAGAAAGGACTGGTTTAGAAATGACTGGTTTAGAAAGGACTGGTTTAGAAAGGACTGGTTAAGAAATGACTGGTTTTGAAAGGACTGGTTTAGAAATGACTGGTTTAGAAAGGTCTTATTTATAAATGACTGGTTTAGAAAGGACTGGTTTAGACAGGACTGGATGGGGTTAACTAAGAAATTAACATACAAGGATTATGTGCCTAAATAAAACAATTGGAATGAAATTATGAAGCAAACCAGAACAAAAATAGACAGAAGTCATCACACTATATACTTATATATATTGATATATTATATGAATATGTATGTACCGATGCTCCGGTTGTACCCGTACTGTATATGACGTCATAAAATACAGCCATTTTGTTTTCTAAAACGGCAAGAAAGGAAAACAATTCATCACGACCCCCGAATAAAACTTCTAAAGTGGCGATGACCGGACATACATCAGTGCTTTGAAGCTCTTACGATGAGAGCTACCGCTGCTGACATAGTCGCCACTGCTCCTTGTGAACATTATAGTCACCACTGCTCCTTGTCAACATGACATAGTCGCCTCTGCTCCTTGTCCACATGACATAGTCGCCACTGCTCCTTGTCCACATGACATAGTCGCCACTGCTCCTTGTCCACATGACACAGTCGCCACTGTTCCTTGTCAACATGACATAGTCGCCATTGCTCCTTGTGAACAATACAATATTAAAATAAAAATGCAATGTCAGTTACAACACTTTTTTGTTGTATGTACTAAATAAATTAAAATTTCAACTTAGTAATTGCAAAGCTTTAGCAAACATAAGATAAGATAAGATAAGATAAGATAAGATAAGATGCTTTTATTGATCCAAATTAATAGACAACATTTTTTGATTGCATTGCACATATTGTTTTGGAAAGTCCTTGACATTTTGCTGTTCCCCAAATTTGGTCAGCAGCAAAGCGTTTGGTGATAAATTGTGTGGTCAGATTAGCTGTTACGTTCTTGAGTGAATCATTGTGTGGTCAGATTAGCTGTTACGTTCTTGAGTGAATCATTGTGTGGTCAGAATGGCTGTAAATTATACAACAAGCTTAAGTTAAGTAATAGTTCTATAATTTAAAAAAAAAATGGTTTTGCGAAGATGGTGAAGGAATCCCAAATAATAAGGGACCAACTTTTAAACTCCAAGCAAATGGTATTTTGTTTCAGCTCAATTTACCGGATATCCCGAAAAAAACGTCACGGGAGACCTGCTTGTTTGTTTCAGTGCCTTTTCTTTCGGTCACTAGATGTCTATTGAATTATAGTGGAAAGATCGTAGTGTATAGAAAAGTAGAAATTGGCCTACAGGAGAGCATGGAACAGAAACTGGTGATACGTCGGGAACAGGGGGGCATGGAATAGAAACTGTTGCTACATCGGTCTTAGGAGAGCATGGAACAGAAATTGGTGCTACATCGGTCATAGGAGAGCATGGAACAGAAACTATTGCGACATGGGGCACAGGAGAGCACGGAACAGAAACTAGTGCTACATCAGGGCACAGGAGAGCATGGAACAGAAACTAGTGCTACATCGTGGCACAAAAGCTAATTAGACGTAATTTAAACCACCCCAAAATTTTTTTTTTTTTTGAAATAACAAGAAAATGTTAACATTTATAAGTAATTGTCAACATTTAACAAACGGTCTCAATATGGTATTTATCTAGGCAACGAAAGAAAATCATGCGTTATGTAAAACAAAAATCACTATCTAGCCGAATTCCTTAACTAACATTACAAAGCCCAACACTCTCATTAACACTTTCTTGTATCAGATATTAATTTTGAGCCTCGAAAAGGAATTTTGAAGATGGAGACCGAATGCATTATTTTTCTTCTTATGAAAGAAAAAAAGAATAAATAGGAAACAAATCAAATCTTTGTACCATTGACTAACGACATCCTTCACATTCATCCTTATAAAAATATTTAAAAAAAACATAGTCTCAAGCAAATTATTTAAACCCATTTCCGGCATCTGGTCGGGGCTGTGGGCCGGCATCAAAAGATAAACTGTACATATGGCCTGCCATGACGGGTGACCGACAATGGGGGTCCGGACCCCCGGTGTACAATTTCAGCCCGCTATCAAATTTAGAATGCTTTGTTGTTTCCCGAAACTGCGCACTCGAGACATTTTTTACGATGGCAGTCCTGCACTTTCAAGTCCACTTCTAATTGGTCTTCAAACTGGGCCTGAAGGCCAAACCCCGCCCGTCCCCCCTGCACCCTCTTTCACCCACTCTTTCCTTTCACCCCCCCAACCGCCACCACCCATCCCCTTTTTCAAATGGGCCCTGAAGTCCAGTGCCACTCCTCGCTGTTATCGGTCTAGATAAAAAGCCATATATCAAAATTTCCCAATTAAACCCAATGAGGCGACCGTGGCCGTCCGGACGCCAGATATAATTTACCTCCGTGGTCTTCTTGTCCATGTATTGTATTATACGAGAAGACCAACACTCGGGACTTTATTTCGGGGTTGTTATTGTTTTTTTGTTGTTTTTTTAAGGACGTGCCCTAGCAGTAATGGACATGTGATGGATTGGGTCGATTCTTCAACTGTTCATACATATTTTTTTTTTTTAAATATGTCTACAAATGTCTACAAATTCTGTCTACAAATGTCTACCATATGTTCACATATTGTTCTCCTACTCATCCTTACATATGTATATGTAGAAGTATTCCTACGCTTGTAACTTTGTGTATCTAAACGGGTTTGGGTGTTTGGCATGTGCACGTGTTTGTATACCGTTGAATAGGGACATCTCGTTACTAACAATGTGAGAAACCCTGAGGGGAGAAAACAACAATAGACGATTAATATGATTTAATTTTTGTTTTCTCTGCTAACGCATTGATATTTCCAGAGCATCATTTTATGTTTGTCCACGGAAATAGTACGCTTAGATGTCAAACAAACACCAGGTTTGTAACACTAGGTTTGTAATACTAGGTTTGTAACACTAGGTTTGTAACACTAGGTTTGTAACACCAGGTTTGTAACACCAGGTTTGCAACACCAGGTTTGTAACACCAGGTTTGTAACATTAGGTTTGTAACACTAGGCTTTTAACACCATGTTTGTAACACCAGGTTTGTAACATCAGGTTTGTAACACCAGGTATGTAACACTAGGTTTGTAACACCAGGTTTGTAACACCAGGTTTGTAGCACCAGGTTTGTAACATTAGGTTTGTAACATTAGGTTTGTAACACTAGGTTTGTAACACTAGGTTTGTAGGTTCAGTAAACCCCCGTTATTGTAGATACGGTCCATTCCTCTCGTTGTAGGTCCATGATGTAATCATTTCATAACGTCTGCTGTACTATTTTCTTCAGCTTCCAACTTCAGCTTTCAACTTCAGCTTCCAACTTCAGCTTCCAACTTCAGCTTCCAACTAGTGATTTGTTAAAGGCTGCACCTATAGGTACACGGGTACCAAAATTAAGAGGTTGGGATTAAAAAACGATTTAAAATATTATTGTTGGGTTTGTAAGACCAAATGAGGCATCAAATGAAAGATAATTGAATGTACTATACGTTTGTAAACTTAATTCTTCATTTTAATTAAAATAAACTACTACAAATGACATCCGAATAGCATTTGTCAAAATGGACCCGGACACGCAGCGCCGCCATTCGCACCCGGGTACCATTAAGCTCAATGCTGTTCGGATGTCATTTGTGGTAGTTTATTTTTAGTAAAACTGAAGAATTAACATTTCAAACGTATAGTCCATTCAATTATCTTTCATTTGATACCTCATTCGGTCTTACAAACCCAATAATAATATTTTAAATCGTTTTTTAAATCTCAACAATATACCATATGAGTTTATATATACCATATGGGATCATATATACCATATGAGTTTATATATACCATATGGAATCATATATACCATATGATATCATATATACCATATGAGTTTATATATACCATATGGGATCATATATACCATATAAGTTCAAATACATCATATGAGATCATATATACCATATGCGTTTATATATACCATATGAGTTCATATATACCACATGAGTTCATATATACCATATGAGTTCATATATACCATATGAGTTTATATATACCATATGGGATCATATATACCATATGAGTTCATATATACCATATGAGTTCATATATACCATATGAGTTTATATATACCATATGAGTTTATATATACCATATGAGTTTATATATACCATATGAGATCATATATACCATATGAGATCATATATACCATATGAGTTTATATATACCATATGGGATCATATATACCATATGAGTTCAAATACATCATATGAGATCATATATACCATATGCGTTTATATATACCATATGAGTTCATATATACCAGATGAGTTTATTTATAACATATGAGTTCATATATACCATATGCGTTTATATATACCATATGAGATCATATATACCATATACGTTTATATATACCATATGAGTTTATTTATAACATATGAGTTCATATATACCATATGCGTTTATATATACCATATGAGTTCATATATACCATATGCGTTTATATATACCACATGAGTTCATATATACCATATGAGTTTATTTATAACATATGAGTTCATAAATACCAAATGAGTTCATATGTACCATATGAGTTCATAAATACCATATGAGTTCATATATACCATATGAATTCAGGGGCAATGCTGGTGTCAATTTGGATTTAAAAAAAAACAAACAAAAAAAACATTACAGACACACACAAAAAAGAGGAACGCAACAGACTCTATTCCTTATCGCAACAGACTCTATTCCTTATCGCAACAGACTCTACTTCTTATCGCAACAGACTCCATTTCTTATCGCAACAGATTCTATTCCTTATCGCAACAGACTCTATTTCTTATCGCAACAGACTCTATTCCTTATCGCAACAGACTCTATTTCTTATCGCAACAGACTCTATTTATTATCGCAACAGACTCTATTCCTTATCGCAACAGACTCTATTCCTTATCGCAACAGACTCTATTCATTATCGCAACAGACTCTATTCCTTATCGCAACAGACTCTATTTCTTATCGCAACAGACTCTATTCCTTATCGCAACAGACTCTATTCCTTATCGCAACAGACTCTATTCCTTATGGCAACAGACTCTATTCCTTATCGCAACAGACTCTATTCCTTATGGCAACAGACTCTATTCCTTATCGCAACAGACTCTATTCATTATCGCAACAGACTCTATTTCTTATCGCAACAGACTCTATTTCTTATCGCAACAGACTCTATTGCTTATCAGGCTTGGAATTATTTCGTGTGTGTCTCCATCTACAAACTCAAGTTTTAAGTCATCCGACTCCGACTCCCTTACATTACACTCCAGTTGTTGTTGCTAGTTTTGTTTTTCTTTTAAATAGCGGCTTGATTACCCCCTCCCCCCTTTTTTTTTTGCCCAACCCTTACCATGGTTGTGGATGTTTAGGTGTCACATTTTCCACTCCCAGCTTTGCATGGCCGCGTGACAGGACGCGAGACCGTCTGCAGGGGTCATGACCTTAAGCCACCACGAGAAAAAATTCGAGGACGAAAATATAATCAAAAATTTTATTCAAAATTTGTATTTTTTTTTTTAAAAAAAGAAAAAGGGAACAGAGCGTGCCACCACCATACGGGGAGTAGGGGGGTGGGGGTGGAGTCGGTGCGATGAATGCCCAAAATAGCATGTGCAGTCCGTCTCATTGTTCAAATAGCTTTTGTCCAGGTTTTTTTTTTCAAGTCTAACCGGGTGAACACTGACCAATGGTGTTCCGGTCCGAGATTTAATTTGAAACGGCTTAAAAAAAAATATATAATTGATGAAACCTTTGTCGTGTTTAATACAAGAGGGAGGGCATGGGAAAACGGACGACTGCAAGGGGAGATGACTTCAGGGGCAATCACTCTTCTTGTGTACTTAACACACGAAGAAGTAAAAAAAAAAAAAGTACGGAACAAAGTGTGCATATTGTAATGAATGATTGGTCACATCCGGATTTAGAGGCGACAACCAGACAAATAAAGAAAAGGAAGGAAAATAAAAAGTAAAATGACCTGTGGTCGTGGTTAAAATAGTTCAGAGGGAAAAAAAAAAAAATGTCAAAAAAAAAAAAAAAAAAAAAAAATAGATTCACATTTTTTTTCAAAAATAATTCAAGAATAAATTTTTTTTTAAAAATCTGAAAAAAACCCCAACAAAACAATCACAACCTCATTAGCTGGCCACGTGCGGGTATATGGAACTTTGCCTCATCGGCGGATACGGGGGCTGGGGGTGGGGGCTGATGCCCCCCGCCCCCAACAGGTTTTTATAAATAGGATATGATTAAATGTTCCTTTTATATTTGTGTTTACTTTGCTTTATTTGAAATTTTATGACGATGGGTCGCCATGTCAGCGTTGAAAGAAATGTCCAAACCGATTAAGTAGAGCCCCCCCCAACCCCCACCCCCCACCCCCACCCCCCCCACCCCCAACCCCCACCCCCAACCCCCAACCCCAACCCCCAACCCCCAACCCCAACCCCCACCCCCCACCCCCCCAACCCCCACTCAACCCCCCCAACCCCCCCCCCCCCCAACCCCCACCCCCCAACCCCCACCCCCCAACCGGTTAACCATAGAATTACGTCACCGAGCGCTCAATATAGAAACTATGCTATAGAAACCCAAGAGTCGGTTTGCACATCCCAGGAACAGTGGCGTAGTGAGGGGGGGGGGCAAGGGGGGCATCATGCTCCGGGTGCTACTGACAAAGGGGCGCCAAATGGTATATTTCACTATAATATTGTATGGTTTTCGAATAGGGGGGCGCTAAAAAGGTATTGGGGGCGCTAAAAAGGTAGTGTGCCCCGGGCGCGAGTTAAGCTCGCTACGCCACTGCCCAGGAAGTAAGATTTTTTTTTTTTTAAAATTAGTTACGTATAAAGTGTTCTTGAACAAAAAAATAAATGACATAAACATTTGAAAGAAAAAAAATTACTGTGTTCTTTTCTTCACCTCCCCCCCCCCCCCACCCCCGATAGCTTTTCGGTTAGAAACGTAGACAGTAAAACTCCAAGCACGAACAAGACAATGGCTAATACATAAAACACAAAAATACACCTTTAAAAATATTTTTATGCTTTAAAATGACCTTTCATGTTCATAACATTTTTTGTATGTTTTTCTCTTTGTTGGGTAACTGGCAAAGGAATCGCGGTTAACTTCCGAGTTGACTCCCCTTGCTAAGGATTTATCTTCTCCTCTACTCGACGCCACGCGCGTGAAGGACCTGCTCCAATGTGCGATAATCTACTGAGATTAGCTTTTACACGGATGGAGTGACCCCCCCCCCCCAACCCTTGTGTCATTATTACCTCTATACTTGTATATTTACATCCGTTTTTACCTGCCCTCACCTCTCCCCTACCCCACACACCCCTACGCTTTACACCCCATAGCTTCCTCTTCCGCCTGAGTCCTAGGTGTATGTCATACCGACTTGACTCTTCATTCTCAACAAATTGTCTGCTTTGCAAGAGGTAGATCTAACAATACAGACGGGGTCGTTCGTAAATTACGTCTCGCTAAAAATGACCTTTTTTTTAGGCCCCCCCCCCCCCTTAGTCACGAAGTGCCACCAATTTAAAATATCCAAAAAGACAAGTTTGTTTGCGTGTGATTTTGTTAAACGTATCAGATTCTAGCCAGAAAAAATGTTCGACTCCAAAATCAAATATTCCGCTGTATTCAAAGTATCTTTAGAGGAATTAATTTCCGGCTAAATAGGAGCAGAGTTGAAGAAATGTATATAATTTTAATTACATTTTTAAATTGTGGAAAAGGTAACGAAAAGGAAAGAATAGAAATGCAACCAAAAAAAAAATTAATTCAAAATGGAGGGGAGAAAAAAAAAAGAGATGAAAAAGGAAATTCCCGATTCCAGTGATAGGATTGGTATAGTAAATATTGTAAGGGTCTGCGGACCAACTATTAGGCATGGCCCTCGTATCTTTGCAATCAGACACGCCCTCCACCACCTTCCCCCACCCCACCCCTCTCGCCTTCTAATCTCTGTCCGTGTTCCAAATAATTCAACAATTTTTTTTAAAGACAAACATCGTGTCATGATAACGCCCGGTCCCATCTCCGATTTCTCCAAAACTTTCTTATCGTTCAATTTCTCCCTTCCATTGTTTGTTTCTTCACATCTCTCGCTTATTCTTTCTTCCCACTTTCCATCGTAAGGGAAACTTAAAAAAAAAAAATATAAAAGATCTGAGATGTTGGAATCATACTCATTAAGTCATATTCGAATCCAAATTAAATACCGATACCAATTTCAGAACTTAATTATTTTTTTAAATCCTCTTAACCTATTATGATAAATTTGCACAAGTTAAAAAAAAAATTAGTTTAATTTTTGCGGATTTAACTAAATAAATATTATTCTAACATTTTCATGATTTCCAAACCAGAGGTGTACACCAAACCAGAGGTGTACACCAAACGAGAAGTTAGAGACTATAAGACTAAATAGGAATCGACACCGTGGTGCCGGCGACGTCAGGATCTTCCCCGACTCTTTTTGTCTTGGAAAAGAAATAATTCCACATTCGTTTTTTTTTTTCCTTTTTTCTTTCTTCTTTCTGTTTATCGGGTTGACTAATTTCCTGTTCTGATTCTAACTGGAGTTGTTTCCCCTTTTGCCACGTTGTTTTCCCTATATACATGACCTTTTCCCGCCATTCAAAATATGTTGTTATCAATCCGTGTTTATACTAAACCATTCGCTTTCAAGCTTTTTATCAGACTCAGAGGGAGAGAGCGAGACGAAACAAAAAAAAAAAAAAAAAAAAAAAAAAAAAATCTTGCTGCCAGCGGGCAAACAAAGGAAGAGTGTAAGATCTTGGCCCCTTCTCAAGGGCAGTTATTGTTCTGTTAAAAGTCGAACTTTTTGAAGAAAGGGGGAGTTAACTTCAGCAGGACGCTAAACGTGGCGCCTTGAAATTGTTCAAACACGAGGTCTACAGTAACGAAAATTACAAAGCTTATTTTAAACGGGAATTTCCAAACAGGTTATTCCTAGATCCTGACCATAAAAATAATAATAATGTGTGTGTGAGAGTGAGTGGTGGAGAGGGAGGGGGCGGGGGAGGGATATTCATTGTAAGAAACACACATTTCAAACTGTTAGTGTTCAAAAACAAATATTTCGATTGCATAGAGAAATTGTTTGTTTTTTGAAAAGTTAATTATAACTTGTTTTCGGGGAAAGGGGGGGGGGGGGGGGTGAAGAAGAACACATCACAGCCTACCTCACATCTCACACACACACACTCCCCCCCCCACCCCAAACCATTTCCTAAAACAAAAGTGTTTTTTTCCCTCTGCGTAATTAAACTCCATTAATATGTGAGTCATATCTACGATACGTAATTATGTTGTAAATGAGGCCAAGTCGAGGGCTAATTGCACTTACAGCGCACTCTTCTCGTGTGTCCTGCCGTGTACAGCTTGAACTCACGCCACGACGGTACAGCATTCAGCCAAAATAAATTTTCAGAGTTCATTTGAGAACAAGCCATACACACAAGTACCGGTAGCCAACATGTCATATATAATGTTCGAGCGGATTATAAACAAATAAATAAATATATATATACAACGCGCTCGAACATTAACTCTCTGATGCTAGTTATTCGTGCACAAGTACTCTCATACTCATACATTTTAGACTTTGACATAAGTTAGTACGTTTTCTGAGAATGAACAACTATTACAACCCCCCGCCCCTCCTTTTTTTTCTCTGCCAACCTACACCACATCACCATCCACAAATTTACAAACATCACCAACTCAAAAAGTCATCAAATAGCATCACATCCAGACATCACCAACTCAAAAAGTGATCAAATAGCATCACCTCCAGACATCACCAACTCAAAAAGTCATCAAATAGCATCACTTCCAGACATCACCAACTCAAAAAAATCATCAAATAGCATCACTTCCAGACATCACCAACTCAAAAAGACGTCAAACGCATCACCTCCAGACATCACCAACTCAAAAAGTCATCAAATAGCATCACTTCCAGACATCACCAACTCAAAAAGTCATCAAATAGCATCACCTCCAGACATCAACAACTCAAAAAGTCATCAAATAGCGTCACTTCCAGACAACACCAACTCAAAAAGTCATCAAATAGCATCACCTCCAAACATCACAAACTCAAAAAGACATCAAATAGCATCACTTCCAGACATCACCAACTCAAAAAGTCATCAAATAGCATCATTTCCAGACATCACCAACTCAAAATGTCATCAAATAGCATCACTTCCAGACATCACTAACTCAAAATGTCATCAAATAGCATCACTTCCAGACATCACCAACTCAAAAAGTCATCAAATAGCATCACATCCAGACATCACCAACTCAAAATGTCATCAAATAGCATCACTTCCAGACATCACCAACTCAAAATGTCATCAAATAGCATCACTTACAGACATCACCAACTCAAAATTTCATCAAATAGCATCACTTCCAGACATCACCAACTCAAAATGTCATCAAATAGCATCACCTCCAGACATCACCAACTCAAAATTTCATCAAATAGCATCACTTCCAGACATCACCAACTCAAAAAGTCATCAAATAGCATCACCTCCAGACATCACCAACTCAAAATTTCATCAAATAGCATCACTTCCAGACATCACCAACTCAAAATGTCATCAAATAGCATCAACTCCACACATCACCAACTAAGTAAGTCATCAAGTAGCATCACTTCCAGACATCATCAACTCAAAAAGTCATCAAATAGCATCACTTCCAGACATCACCAACTCAAAAAGTCATCAAATATCATCACTTCCAGACATCACCAACTCAAAAAGTCATCAAATAGCATCACGTCCAGACATCACCAACTCAAAATGTCATCAAATAGCATCACTTCCAGACATCACCAACTCAAAATGTCATCAAATAGCATCACCTCCAGACATCACCAACTCAAAAAGTCATCAAATAGCATCACCTCCAGACATCACCAACTAAGTAAGTCATCAAATAGCATCACCTCCAGACATCACCAACTCAAAATGTCATCAAATAGCATCACTTCCAGACATCACCAACTCAAAATGTCATCAAATAGCATCAACTCCACACATCACCAACTAAGTAAGTCATCAAGTAGCATCACTTCCAGACATCATCAACTCAAAAAGTCATCAAATAGCATCACTTCCAGACATCACCAACTCAAAAAGTCATCAAATAGCATCACTTCCAGACATCACCAACTCAAAAAGTCATCAAATAGCATCACGTCCAGACATCACCAACTCAAAATGTCATCAAATAGCATCACTTCCAGACATCACCAACTCAAAATGTCATCAAATAGCATCACTTCCAGACATCACCAACTCAAAATGTCATCAAATAGCATCACTTCCAGACATCATCAACTCAAAAAGTCATCAAATAGCATCACGTCCAGACATCACCAACTCAAAAAGTCATCAAATAGCATCACTTCCAGACATCACCAACTCAAAATGTCATCAAATAGCATCACTCCCAGACATCACCAACTCAAAATGTCATCAAATAGCATCACTTCCATACATCACCAACTCAAAAAGTCATCAAATAGCATAACCTCCAGACATCACCAACTCAAAATGTCATCAAATAGCATCACTTCCAGACATCACCAACTCAAAAAGTCATCAAATAGCATAACCTCCAGACATCACCAACTCAAAATGTCATCAAATAGCATAACCTCCAGACATCACCAACTCAAAATGTCATCAAATAGCATCACATCCAGACATCACCAACTCAAAAAGTAATCAAATAGCATCACTTACAGACATCACCAACTCAAAATGTCATCAAATAGCATCACTTACAGACATCACCAACTCAAAAAGTCATCAAATAGCATCATTTCCAGACATCACCAACTCAAAATGTCATCAAATAGCATCACTTCCAGACATCACTAACTCAAAATGTCATCAAATAGCATCACTTCCAGACATCACCAACTCAAAAAGTCATCAAATAGCATCACATCCAGACATCACCAACTCAAAATGTCATCAAATAGCATCACTTCCAGACATCACCAACTCAAAATGTCATCAAATAGCATCCCCTCCAGACATCACAAACTCAAAATGTCATCAAATAGCATCACCTCCAGACATCACCAACTCAAAATTTCATCAAATAGCATCACTTCCAGACATCACCAACTCAAAAAGTCATCAAATAGCATCACCTCCAGACATCACCAACTCAAAATTTCATCAAATAGCATCACTTCCAGACATCACCAACTCAAAATGTCATCAAATAGCATCACCTCCAGACATCACCAACTCAAAATTTCATCAAATAGCATCACTTCCAGACATCACCAACTCAAAAAGTCATCAAATAGCATCACCTCCAGACATCACCAACTCAAAATTTCATCAAATAGCATCACTTCCAGACATCACCAACTCAAAATGTCATCAAATAGCATCAACTCCACACATCACCAACTAAGTAAGTCATCAAGTAGCATCACTTCCAGACATCATCAACTCAAAAAGTCATCAAATAGCATCACTTCCAGACATCACCAACTCAAAAAGTCATCAAATATCATCACCTCCAGACATCACCAACTCAAAAAGTCATCAAATAGCATCACGTCCAGACATCACCAACTCAAAATGTCATCAAATAGCATCACTTCCAGACATCACCAACTCAAAATGTCATCAAATAGCATCACCTCCAGACATCACCAACTCAAAAAGTCATCAAATAGCATCACTTCCAGACATCACCAACTCAAAATGTCATCAAATAGCATCACTCCCAGACATCACCAACTCAAAATGTCATCAAATAGCATCACTTCCATACATCACCAACTCAAAAAGTCATCAAATAGCATAACCTCCAGACATCACCAACTCAAAATGTCATCAAATAGCATCACTTCCAGACATCACCAACTCAAAAAGTCATCAAATAGCATAACCTCCAGACATCACCAACTCAAAATGTCATCAAATAGCATAACCTCCAGACATCACCAACTCAAAATGTCATCAAATAGCATCACATCCAGACATCACCAACTCAAAATGTCATCAAATAGCATCACTTCCAGACATCACCAACTCAAAATGTCATCAAATAGCATCAGCTCCAGACATCACCAACTCAAAAAGTCATCAAATAGCATCACTTCCAGACATCACCAACTCAAAATGTCATCAAATAGCATCACCTCCAGACATCACCAACGCCAACACACTTACCAGTCATTCACTTACGACATCGCCAATCTCTCTTACACACACGCAGCAATACAACAGGCGGGCCTAAATCCCCACATCTGAGACGTCGCGAACCCCCCCCCCCACCTCCACTCTACCACAACGCAACCACACCCATCACAGGCAAAGTAATCACTTGATGACCTCTTCCCCCATCCTCACCTACCATCACAACCCTCAACCCCTCATGATCCCCCGCACCAACTTTATAAAAAAAAACACTACCAAAATTCGTGCCAACAGCGGTGGAAATTAATCAATATAAACATATCCATTCGGCAAAAAGAATTCAAATTTTCATGTTTTGTAAATGAAATTAACAATTCAAACTTCAGAGCATTTTAGTTGATTGAAGTTCCTGGCGCCACTAAAAAGAAATAATAGGAAGGGTGAGGGGCGCCGCATGAAAGTGACGAGAAGTGGGTGAGGGCGGGAACGAACTAAGGTGGGTGGGGGAGGGTGTCCGCTGAGGCCTAATACAATTAAGCTCTACAATTTGAAACGCCCAGCTCCCCCTCTATTCAAAATACTACCATAAAAACGCACATTATGAAAAGAGCCATTTTGTGCGATGAGCGGTCGAGCTAAAAAATATAAAAGAAAAGAGAGAGAGAGAGAGAGAGAGAGAGAAATGAGGAGATGAAAAAATAGGTCGAGGAAATTGCTGCTCAAATTTAAATATCTTTTTTTTTTTTTTTTTTTAAATAGTTTTTTTTATTTCGTTTTATGATGCTATGGAGTTATAATTTTATGAATAATCTTCCCATATTATTCGTGACACCATTTCAAAATATTAGCCTGCATAATCCACGATGACGTCATGCATGCATTCGTCAAATAATTTTTTTTTAAAATTATAAAATAAATGATATCTTTTATTAACGAACTTTCTATGAAATTTATATCCGTGTAAATGTGTACACATTATATTTGTGGATTATTTTTTTAAATTATTTGGGGGGGGGGGGGGGGGGGGTGAAGGGTGTACATTTCAAATGATTATGTCTTTGTTTCGCGGAGTGATACAAAGATTAAAATCGTGTACCAATCTTAGCTTAAGAGGGGGAAATTTCATCGATCAAAATTAGGTGAATCTGTATCGACCATTTATCAATCTGCGTAAAGGGTATCGTCAGGTCGAATCAGCGCGGCATAATAATTACCGCTTAAATCTACAGCGCAGTGCACACACCTTTCTCTGCTGGAAGTGCAGCTTTTAAAATAACGCCCAACTTGTAGCAAAACAGAAAGCGGCTGCATTATTTTATTTTGTAACTTTAAAAAAAAAAAAAAAAAAAAAATAGTTTGTAGTAAAAGCTGAACTAATACATTATTAGGGGTAAACATTTGACAACATTATCGCGAAATAAGATTAAATTTTTAAAATAGTTATTTTAGTAAAGAAATACTTTGTAGTAAAACTATAGTGATACATTATTATGTGAAGACATTTGACAACATTATCGCGAAATAAGATTACATTTTTAAAAATTTTATTTCAGTAAAGAAATATTTTGTAGTAAAACTGGAGTGATACATTATTATGGGTTGACATTTTACAACATACTCGTGAAAATAATAAAAAATGTTAAACTTACGCACAACATATCGTGTAAGTTTTGCTGAAATATATCTAAAGATACAACAGACTATTAAGAAATAAAAGGAAATAATAATTTCCTTTTCTTTTTTTCTTTCTTTTTTTTTAATATATCAGCTGATCACAGTTTTGGGATGACATACGGTCTGAAAATTTTAATTTATAAGTATTTTTTTTTTTGTTAAAACGTTGTATCAGCATTGACAACAACCCTATGAACCCATAGACAATTTAACGTTTAACAGTATGTCACACACACACACGCGCGCGCACACACACACACACACATACACACGCACACAAACACACACACACGCACACACACGCACACACGCTCACACACACACACACACACGTACTGAGTTGACGTAATTAAAATATCTCAATGCACTATATCCGTCATTTAAAGTAACCAAAACAGTGGCGAGTTTATGCATAGGCGTACTGGTCAGCTGAACTGGCGGAAATGCGATGATTATGGGCCTTATGGGGGATATTTTGTTCATGAAGAATCCCTCCACTCACCCCCCCCCCCCCCACACACACACGCACACACTTTCTTTTTTCCTTCCTGGATGCATTGCTGTGCGCAAGTTTTGATATGATAGCAAAGGACAACAATTTTAACCAAGTTTAATAAAGGTTTTTCTTATACGAGGCATCAATCAAAGAGAGTCCTTATAGCCAGGGCCGACCCTAACAATTTGCGGGGCCCTATGCGAAACGGATTGCGCGGGGCCCAGTCTGGGTAGAGGATAAGGGTAATAAGTGAAAATTAAGATTTTTTTATTAGAAAATAAATTTGGGGCGGGGCCTATGAAAGTGCGGGGCCCACTGCGGCCGCATAGGTTCCAGTGGCCTAAGGCCGGCCCTGCTTATAGCCATAGTAAGCAGTGGCAGGAGTGTAACTTTTGACTCATTCAACGCGAGATGTTACAAAGTCCTCAAGGAAATGGATAGTAACGCTTCTTAACTTGGAGCAGGATCGGAGGGGGGGGGGGTGTTGGTTGTTGTGGTGAGAGGTGGAGGTGGCATATGGGGGAGCGGAACGACGCACCCCAATTCTCAACGGTCATATCTTTTTGATTTCATCCTTTGTTTTCGTTCCGTTTATGTTAAAACATTAATTCAACGTTGGATAGTGTACACATTTTTTAGTGTGCTCTAATTGACTTCAGGAAATAGTATTAACAGAGCTGGAAAGAGAAAAGACTGTAGTTCCTAAAATACCTCCTATCCCCCCCCCCCTTTTTTTTCCGTTATAAATCTTTTTTAGTTTAAAAGTGAAAAAAGAAAGGAGGGGAAAAAAAAAATAAGAAAAATAAGAGGACTTAATGAGAAATTCAATTTGGCTAAGTTTGGTCTTCCGTTTGTTTTTTTTTTTTTGTTGTTGTTTTTTAAAATTCTGAAACCCCCATTACAAGCTTCTAAATATGTGCGTAATAGCAATAAATAAATTTTAAAAGAAAGTGTTGGAGTGCGATAAATCTTTAAACTAGATTTAAATAGACACGAACAATCTGTGCCGTTATAACAATAGATGTTAAGCTTTTATGATAATACGTTTACATTACACCTAAGTAAACGTTTCGGCAAGTGCCTTCATCAGTACAACATGACATATAAATAAGTAAAAATCAAATGTACATGATATATATATATATATATATATAAATCCTACCTAAAAAAAGAGAGATAAAATTATAATCAATGATTTCAAGTTAGAGCCAACCCCTCCCCCCACCCCACACTTCCTTTAAAATCAAACCAAAAAAAAAATAATAATAATAAAAAATAAAAACAAACAAAAGTGTGCCAGTAAAAACAACAACGAAACAAACAACAACAAATTTAACTAGCAATGCGCTGCACGCTTTATTTCAATAGCGATGCTTTCGTTTGGTAAAATTGGCAGAATTAAAAAAGCTTAAATGGACTTTTTTAAAAAAATAAAAAAAATAAATAAACGAAACAAACTCAATTACGTCATATTTGATGTTTTTCACTTACCATAAAGCTTTAAAGGTTGGAAGACGTTAGATCCTTATAGTTTAATTCTGTTTACGTGTGTGGGAAAAAAAAGAAAGAAAAAAAAAAAAGAAAGGAAAAAAGAAAGGAAACTTCTTTAATTTTAAATACCAAGCTCTTGATTTATTTACGGTCATAATCTCCAAACTCGCTTTGAAGCAAAGGAGGCCCGGGCAAAAATGAAAAGTTGGGGTATATTATTTTGAGAACGTCTGACAAAGCAGAAGGGGGAGGGGGTGTGGGGGGGCAACGCAATGGGATTTCAAGTGCGGTTGGAATTTTTCGTTTGGCAGCGCTCGCGGCCAACTTTGAACTTTTGAAAAGAGCAGTGGTATTTGAGGCGTACTCTCTGGCACCTCGAAAAAACCTGGCTTATCACAATAGTTCGGCTTCCTCGTTGTCATGGTGACACATGTGGGTGGATTTCTCCAGTTCTCGAGGAGAGGCGGAGAGAGGGGTTGGGACACACACACACACACACGCACCACACACACACACACACACACTCACACAAAACTCAATTTTGAGATTAAACAGAGAGATGCTTATATTATAAATCTGTGGGGATGCAGATGGGGAGAAAACCACAACGGGGCACTAGCGCTATTTTGATGACTGGCACCACTAAAAAGTAGAGGGGTGAAGGTGATTCTTTGATAGTGTTTTATTGTTGAAGAAATCAGAAAGAAAGAAAAAGGACCGGGGTTTGAAGAGGCGCGGACACACAATCTTATAACGGACACACAATCTTATGACGGACACACAATCTTATAACGGACACACAATCTTATAACGGACACACAATATTATAATGGACAGACAATCTTATAAAGGACACACAATCTTATAACGAACACACAACCTTATAGCGGACACACAATCTTATAGCGGGCACACAATCTTATGACGGAAACAATCTTATAACGGACAGACAATCTTATAAAGGACACACAATCTTATAACAGACACACAACTTTAAGGCGGACACAAAATCTTATAGCAGACACACAATCTTATAACGGACGCACAATCTTATAACAGACACACAACCTTATAGCGGACACACAATCTTATAACGGACACGCAATCTTATAACGGACAGGCAATCTTTTAACGGACACGCAATCTTATTACTGACACACAATCTTATAAGTACGAGCGTTAGGTGATTGACAAGAAATGTGACGAACTTGGACATAATAAGAATGAAATGGCGTAAAGCCATGTTTTCAAACAATATCGTCAATGACAGCGAAACACGCATCACGTGCAAGGTGGGGTAGGGGGGAGACGAAGGGAGACGCTTTTACGGAGAAAAGGGATCAATTATTATTAATTTTTTTTTTTACATATAATCGTACATCGAGATGTCTTTTTTTTTTAAATTGTTATATTAATAAAATGCCATCCTGCTTAAAAATAAGTATTAAGTTTATGTGCTGAAAATGAAGATGTACACTGTAATAAAAGAAACAGCATTTCCGTTGATTCGGATCAATAAAGTATCTTATCTTATTTTTATCTTATCTCATTTTGTCTTATCTTATTTTATTTTATCTTTTTTATCTATCTTATTTTATCTTATCTTATTTTATCTTATTTCATTTTATCTTATCTCATTTTATCTTATCTCATTTTTATCTTATCTTATTTTGTATCTTATCTTATTTTATCTTATCTAACTTTTTATCTTATCTCATTTTATCTAATCTTATTTTATCTTATCTCATTTTATCTTATCTTATTTTATTTTATCTTATTTGATCTTATCTCATTTTTATCTTATCTTAAAGTGTGTGATAGTTTTGGAAGATTGACTGACAAAACGAAAATTTACGTATGGTCAAATTCCGAACAGAACTCATTCTTTATTGTCTTAGTACTTATCTTGACCTGATTCGCCACCCCGTCACGTGTTAAGACTGAAACGAAACATCACTAAACTACAAAAAAAAAAAAAAAAAAAAAAAAAAAAAAAAAAAAAAAAAAAACTTGACAATCAGCGAAGTCCTAATTTCAAATCCCCCCCCCCCCCCCCGGTCTCCTGTCATTGTACGCAATGGCCGCGCGATGTCGTTGTAAGCCCTAACCCGGTCACATAGTTGTAGGCGTCAGATCGGTAACGTCCAAAATACGCCTTTGACATGTCACGTGACATCACATTTCCCCCCCCCAACCCCCCCCACACTTTTTTTACCCCAGACGATTCCAAAAATCACATCATCCTACACCAGTGGTTCTCAACCTTCCTAGTGCTGCGACCCTTGTTTTACAGTTTCTCGTGTTGTGGCGACCCCCAACCACAAAATTATATGTAATGCTACTTCATAACTGTAGAGCATCTGTATTTTCCGATGATCTTAGGCGACCCCTGAGAAAGGGTTCTTCGACCCCCAAAGGGGTCGCGACCCACAGGTTGAGAACCGCTGTCCTACACGAAGCTCAGACCACGTCATTTCTACAAAGATGCCGCCATCTTTTTTCCTCTTGTACTTGGAAGAAATACGAAAATACAACAACAATAACAACAACAAAAAAAAAAAAAAAAAAAAAAAAACAACAACAGAAAAACAACTAACTAATAATAAATATCCAAACACATATCACGTGACGATTTAAAGACACGTGCAGGCCTATTATGTCCTGGCAAGCCCTCGTGGCTCACGACCTGTTATTAGTATACCACATGGCAATCTAATTGTGGCGGGGAGAAGGGGGCGGTGGTAGAAAGGTTAGGATGGTTTGGGGGGGGGGGGCGAGGTTTGTTCTTCCTTGTAATAACAATTGTTATTATCATTGAGCAATAATATGTTAATGATAAATTTTTTTTTTTTTTTTTTTGCGAAGGGAGAACAGAAAAATTGAAATGCTCTTTCTCCCCCTCCGGTGCCTGCACTAGCGTTCATATGTTTGGCCGTATGACAACAAACATACTCTATTCATTAGCGCGTTCAACGACAACACGTGAACTGCACCACATGGCCGTGCATATTCTTTAAGAAGATTTTAGGGAATTTTATGAAGAAAAGGAGTTTTCATTTAAAAAAATATGTGTATATATATATATATATATATAATTTTTTTTTTTTTAAATAAAAAACCTAAAATATTTTCCGATGCAGCCACATTAACCTACTCCCCCCCTCCCCAATCCCGACAAAGCAATGAATACAAAAAAAAAAAAAATTAAATTAAAAAAAAAACTTTCTATGTAAAAAAAAAATAAAAAATAATCGAGATTTCATTTTTTTCAGATATTTAAATGCCCCCCCCCCCCCCCGAAATAAGAAAAAAATGTTACCTTTAATTTCTGTGTCTAATGAATCATTTCCACATCTGGCTGGGTTTGTTTTTTTTAGGTGGTGGGGTTAAAAAAAATTTTAATTGATTATTCTCACATCAAACATGAATTTTGTAATTATTTTTTTTTTTACATTAGTACGTTTTTTATTATTATTTTTTTTTTTTAAATTTGAAACACCTCGTTGAATCCAGTGGTCTATAATGATTATCCCGTATTCGAATTCTTTTTGGAGATATTCGTATTTTTTTTTAAAAAAAAGAAAAATCTAACCAATTTTTTTTTTACGATATATTTTTAATTATAAATTTCAAAAAACAACAACAACAAAACTTTGAGACCCCAGGCTTTGTTTGCTCCTCCGGTCAACTCCGATTGAAGAACCTGGAATCTATGGAGTGGTCTGCTTTGTCGACTCCTAGCTTCTGGTTATCAAAATATATATATTTTTTTGCCAAAAATTACATCTGTTCCATGCAGTACTTACTATACTTTTTATTTCTTTCAAGAAAAGAAGAGGAAAAAAAATGGGGTTGGGGGGGGGGGGGGGGGAGGGAAAAGAATTTTAAAAAAAATTAGGAAAGTTTTTGGTTAAGCGTGTTTATCGTTTAGTAAATTGAGTTACCACCCTTGTTTGTCTAACCTTATCGGCCCATTGAATTTCTCCCCCATTGCTGATTAACAACTAACCTCCCACCCTCTCACTCTCTCTCGCTCTCTCTCCCTCTTTCTCTCCCCCCCTCCCTGTCCTCGATTTTCACGACCCCCACTTCTTTGGTTTTCCGCGGCCATATTTTGTTAACTTTTAACCTTTGCCGTGTGGTATCCACAAGAGATGGAGTTTTTCCAGTTTTCGAAACAAAAATAATCTACCTTTTCTCCCCCCGGCTCGCACGAGTTAATTTCACCCAACAAAACACTGGAGAGCATGAAAATGGAGAAAAAAAAAATTGCCCCCCCCCCCCCCCCCCAAAAAAAAAGTCGTCCGTTTTTTTCCTTCTTAATTCTTCCCGTCCAACAATTTGAAAGTGTCGAGTTGTAAACAGCGCGTCTGGTGGGGGGAGGTAATTTCGCGCTATTTGCAAGGTATCGTTTCGCTTAACTCCCATGCCGGGGCCAAATGTGTGTTTATTTTGCTTGGATGAGATATTCAAACAAGGCATAACTTGATGACTCTTTAGCCTCGGATTTAAAACAACACCACCCCTGACGGCCAGGAGGGATGTGGGGGGGGGGGGGTTTCAAGGGGTTAAGATAATGTGTTCAAAAGAAGGGAAGGGGTTAACTGATCAATCTTAGCTCCTTTCTTGTGCGGTAATAATAGTTTTAGGGAATAGAAATGATTAAAATTTTAACTGAATAATTTTGCAACGAAAACAAAGCCATTGTAGGGGGGTTTGGCACGTGCCCAGGTGTTAGCCCCCGCCCCCCTCCTCACGGATAATGATCCGCCACTGACTAAACTTTTTTTTTTTAAATTATAAAAGAACTTACTGCAAACAACTGCCGTTTGGACACACTGGGCAGGGAAGACAAGCGGTGAGCGAGCAAATGGCCCCGTGCTGGGGGGGGGGGGGGGGGGGGAGAAGTTCAGACCGTGTTTTTACTTTCGTTCAAAGTTTACTTGTGAAAGTTTAGCTTTTTAACTTCTGTGGAATCGATAGAAGCTTGCACCGGGTAACCTGTACCCACAGATACACACACACGCGCGTACACACACACACACACACACAGACACACACGCACAAGCACACGCTCACATCCACGTGCTCACCCACACAGACACACACAGGTCTGTCTTAGCTTTCTTTACACTACACCCTTCCACCCACATACCCACACATAAACATACGCTTCAGGTATATGAGTACACCACACCCTCCCCCAAATTCAAGCGCATAGACAGACTTAGATACACTGAACATTGACAGCCTCCTTGAGTCTTAGAGTTTAATTATTACATTTTAAGTGGTTTGCTTGGGGTGTTGTTTTTTTTGGGGGGGGGGGGAGGGGGAAACAATTTTTGGAATATAATTTTCAAATAGTTTTATTTCCCTTAAAAAAAGTTCTGTTTTTTTTTTTTTAGAATGTTCCATTTTTAAGATATTACCATTTAAAAAAAAAAACGTGTTTAACCCATTGACGTGTTGTAAACTATCCAAACTCCCCAGAAAACATACGTGAAATATTATTTTAAACCTTGAAATCTGTTAGATGCGGGGGGAAAAACACAACAAATGTCTCGCAAATTTCTTTGCCTCGCATCGGCCGAGTCGTTAAAAAACCTAAAGTTAGTTATGACACCAATGTTACGATCAGCTGGCGTGAGTCGACCAGAAACCAGATGCCGTCAATGTCTCAACGTATTTATACGATAATAGTCCCGCGTCTGGACTTCGCATTATTTCCCTTCCATTGGAATTGCTTTTACTTAGGAAACGGACCCAAACTTGGCACGGCTAATTAAAAATAAAAATACAAGGAAAGTTTAAGTAATTTAGAAGCGCTTAAAATTTCCATGAAATGTCAAATTCAATTTTTTTTATTTTCTTTTTGCAAGCCCCGAATTTATACCTAAAAATTTCTTTAGACGCGATCAACCAACCACAACATGAAGATACACAATAAATAAAGGTATATTTTTAACAGCGCCACGTGGTTATCGAGATGGGCTAGTGACAGTTCAACTCATTTTTAGGATTTCAATTCACATTATGACATGTGCTTCAAAACCAATGGTTAAAAAAATAATGATAATGACAACTTTTCAAAATTGCGAATTATTTAAGTTCCGTGACAACCTCATTCAAGTTTCAAAATAAACGTTTCGGCTTTTTCGAATGTGGAACGACGTCAGTTGAAACTTGAAACTTAAGACTATTTACGTTCATCTTATTATTAAGCGAAATTCCCGCACACCACACCCCCCCCCCCCCCAAAAAAAAAAAAAGACCTGTTAAATTCTATTTTTACCTACATATATATGTTGAACATGTCTATATTTTCCAGATAGCTGTGGCACCATTGTCTAAATTGTCTTACTTGTTAGTAAGTCCGGACGACCTTAGCGCAAAGCTTCACACTCGTTTTGCGGGAGTCTGAAAGAAAAATCTTTATTATTAAAAAAAAATAATAATTAAGGGGCGTGTAATATCTCGATGGCACCCCATACACATTATTGATCACCACATCACCACATCGATGGATTAAGACGAATCAACGTATTTAATTTTTTTTTTTTTTTTTTTTGGAGGGGGGGGGACCTTGATCCGTCTATTGAGATGTTATCGAACAAGGGATTCTCAAAACAATATATATGCATTTTAAAATTGATACCCACATCCATTACACTCAACACAAAATTTAGAGTTGATATAATTTTTTTTAAAAATGTAAAAAAAAAAAAAAAGCACCAGCGGTATAATTTAGGAACCATCGTTTAATCTGAATCTAAGAACAACTGGCAACTCTTCAAATCCATCTAGTTATGAATGTTGCGTTAAAACTCCTCGAGTATTCCTACGCTGCATGCCTCGTGTACATGGAACTACTTTCACTAATGTGCGATAACTTTTGATGCGTTTTAATTCGCGCGATGAGGAGACTTCTTAAGTCAAACGTTTTTAAAAATATAACGGCACGCGGTTATAAAAAAATTAATTAAACAACCCACTAAAAGAATGTTTTTCGTATAAATCGTTTATAAAAATGTAATACCGAGCAATGGGGGATGGGGGCCGAAAATTTGAAAGAATGTGTTAACATCGGCAACGCGTCTATGGGCCAAGTTTCAGCCCAATAAGTTGACGGGAGGTGGGGAAAATTAGCCGTCGGAAGATTTTTGCCACACACCCAGAGAGAAACAAACGAACAAAAGTGAAGCCCATATAAGGGATTTAAAAATTGGCTCGGCTTGAAAAATTCAAATCTGGGTTTAGGAGGGAGTAGTTCTCCCAAAACTTTAAACCCACACCCCCACGCCCCGTAAATTACTTGAGGTGAAATAATCAAATTACACTTTTTACGTTTCATCTACATAAGGATATGGGTAAATATCAACACATACTTAAATAGTGAGATAAAAAGAGTACCTCCCCAGTACTTTTTAGATGTCAGCTTGATTTCAAGGGCGAATTGTATCTCACTTTTGTTTGCTTTGATTAAATTATCCTGAAGGGACACACACGAAACGGATTGGATTATGTGAGTGGCATTGCGTCATTGTGTTTCTTTACAAGGCTTTAAAAATTTGCAACCTTAAAATTGTTTTTTTATTGCAGGGCCCTTTCGAGAATCAATTTCTCAATTGCGTGAGCCCCTGAGGACCACCAACCAACGTTTTACAAGTTATTGGTGTTTTAAGATACCGTTACGGGAGGAGGGAGCGGCCGCGGAGTCCCTGAGAAGTGCACGTGGAGAAAAGGCCGGGAACTACTGTTATTTGGAGCTCCAGCAGTTTTCGACCGGCTTGTCACGACTCATCATTCCCTCGCCACATTCTCTCTCTCTCTCTCTCTCTATATATATATATATATATATATAAATAAATGAATGAATAACATCGAAATAAATTTATTTGTTGGTATCTTATTTATTTTATTTGGGAATAAACCAACACATACATTGATATCAAAAAATAAAATTCAACCAATGTAAATGTTAAGTACTGTTATCAGTATGGAGAAATGAATCTCTCATTTAAGTATGTGGCTCGTTCTAAAACAGTTCACAACAAAAAGACGATGAAATATGTTAGATACAATAACAAAGGAAATCGCACAACACAAAGCAGGGCTAATTACATTTCATACATTTATTAAGTTAATAATGAATTACAAAATCGACAAGAAAATAAAATTAAAGCTATTGACTTACAGTAAAATGATTGGCTTGTACCGGTACAGTGTTGAGGAATATACAATTTTGTGAAAGGTACAATGTTGAAAAGGAATCCGCACGCACACACCAAGTGTTAGTAAACAGACCTCTGTCTCGCATGGCAGATCTCGATCGTAAGAAAACTTGATAGATTCTGTTGTTATCGACAACGACTCTATGTGCCAAGTTTCAGCTCGATAGGTTGACGGAAATCGGGTCAATGAACGGTTGGGACATTTTGCCAGCCTGCCACCAAGCCCGCTAGCTAAAGCCACGAAGAAAGGCGAAGTTAATATAAAAGATTAAAACAACAACAACATTTTGACAGGTGTGTTGCAGAACTGTACTATTTTGTGATTAAAGATAAAAGCTTGAAAACAGTTTTGTAACAGATCATATATTTATATAATAACTTTGTTTCGGAAAATTATATTTTTTTGTTTTTGAAAAGTAATAAAAATAGGAAGCAGGAGGAATAGGGCTTGTCATTTAATGGTGGAAATCTATAAATAGAACTGCTGTAATCATCCGGTTAATTATGCGGACAAAATGCCAACACTGTTCAATACTGCTATGTTAGCGAAGCGACTCTTAACCTAAATCAAAACTTTGGTTTTCAACTATATTTAATGAAATATTTACACCACTTTAAAAAATCCACATTCTCAATAATAAAATGGCATAATTGCCATAATACTATTCGAGAGAGATTGAGAGAAACACATTAATTTATGTGGTGTTAGGGGATTGAGATCATCCGAAGGCAGCTCCAAAATTCATAACACTAGATGTAGTAGGCCTAATGCATAACACTAGTAGTAGTAGGCCTAATGCATAACACTAGATGTAGTAGGCCTAATGCATAACACTAGTAGTAGTAGGCCTAATGCATAACACTAGTAGTAGTAGGCCTAATTCATAACACTAGTAGTAGTAGGCCTAATTCATAACACTAGTAGTAGTAGGCCTAATGCATAACACTAGTAGTAGTAGGCCTAATGCATAACACTAGTAGTAGTAGGCCTAATTCATAACACTAGTAGTAGTAGGCCTAATGCATAACACTAGTAGTAGTAGGCCTAATGCATAACACTAGTAGTAGTAGGCCTAATTCATAACACTAGTAGTAGTAGGCCTAATTCATAACACTAGTAGTAGTAGGCCTAATGCATAACACTAGTAGTAGTAGGCCTACTTCATAACACTAGTAGTAGTAGGCCTAATTCATAACACTAGTAGTAGTAGGCCTAATGCATAACACTAGTAGTAGTAGGCCTAATGCATAACTCTAGTAGTAGTAGGCCTAATGCATAACACTAGTAGTAGTAGGCCTAATTCATAACACTAGTAGTAGTAGGCCTAATGCATAACTCTAGTAGTAGTAGGCCTAATGCATAACTCTAGTTGTAGTAGGCCTAATTCATAACACTAGTAGTAGTAGGCCTAATGCATAACTCTAGTAGTAGTAGGCCTAATGCATAACTCTAGTAGTAGTAGGCCTAATGCATAACACTAGTAGTAGTAGGCTTAATGCATAACGCTAGTTGTAGTAGGCCTAATTCATAACACTAGTAGTAGTAGACCTAACTCGAATGCCAGTTTAATAATGTTTTACCATGAGTAAATGGTCAAATGTGATAATAGTCACTTAACAACTGTCGGAAACATGTTCAAGTTGTGTGTGCCTCTCTCTTTCTTACTCTCTCTCTCTCTCTGTGTGTTGCGGTGTGTGTGGGCGGGTTTGTTGGTTGGCTGGTTTGTGTAGATTCCTGGGTGAAAGGGTGTACGAAATCTTGGGCATCTTTTAACATATAGCACGAACACTTACAAAAATTGATATTTTAAAAACAAAAATTAAGAATTTAACGGGTGCTTACAAATAGGGCACTTTTCATCGATTATTATTGTGTTTATTTGTGTTTTCTTCAAATTTGCTACTTGTGTAACACAGTTTCCTAAATAACATAGTTAAAAAAAATCTTAGCCTATAGTTATTAAATTGCCGACTGTTTTGTATCTTTTTATTTTCAGAATAATTGACAATCTGCCCCGCCCATTTGCATTCATTTTTATTTTAATAATTTTTGTTAGATGACAATCTAGTAGAAAGCTAAAAGAAAGCCAAAAAAAGTTTGTGAACTAACATTTTGATTATCATTCCAATTTTTGTTTAGTATTGGGGACTAGTTGTAGAAAAAATTCTTCGTTGTATACCGTGTTACACTACGGTGTTTTCAGATTTATTTGTCCGCCGTTCTAAAAATAGTAACATTACGTAGTGCGCTATGACGTTTTCCGGTCTGAGAAATGACAAGCCCTATTGTGGGAATTATAGGAGAGATAGCGAATGTATTGTCAAGTATGGTTTTCTGATATGTTTTGCTCTTGCAAATGATTCTATTTGTTCATCCTATACAGAGGCGTAGGAACGGCTTGGCATCGGGGCAGTTGCCAAGGGCGCCGGCCTACGCCCGTTCAAAAGGGTGCCGCTAAATCTCTAATTTTTAAATTTTTATTATTTAAAAAATAAAATTGCCAAGGGCGCCAAAAACCCAGTTACGCCTCTGATCCTACAACATCGTGTGTAAATCGTATGAATTTTGATTATGTGAAGGACAACGTACTATCTTTCTCCAATATATTACTATTGTGAAATACGTCAAAGTGATAAAATAAATATTGTAGTGATGCCTAATTATTTCTGTCTCGTGTTATTGAAGAGATGAGGATTGACTGATTAGAAGACGGATGTGAATGATTAAATCTCCAAGAATAAAACGTAACATCTACATCTGGGAAAAAAAGATGTTGTTACAAGTTTGAACCCGGCTTTTCCCCCAATGGTTACTTTACAATGCATCGCCTTCGAATAGTTTCACGGCTGTGCTGCGTAAGCGGCAGCGTCTTCGAGGAAACTCGAAGGCGTCCACATGGGGTTTTGCCTCTTCGCGGCGTGGCAGACTAGTAGGGGGGACTTGTCCACCCGAAGCAAAAAAAACCCCGGCCAAACGCATGACTCCCAACGCAACGGGAGCTGCCACTAACATGATTACTAGTTGCTGTTAATGGATATGAAACTTGGGTGGTCACTAAAACCCATGTTGATGATTTTAGCTACGCGGCAGTGAGAAAGCCGCTCCTAGGCAACCGTTTCGTCTCGCCACTACCAACGTCCCGACCGAAAGACTCCCTGGGCGGTGGGGAGTGGTAACGCAACACCAACCCCCGGAGTGGAAGCAAAGCCGTCCTGACCCACAGAGAGTTAACTGCGGACGCTTTAAACGCAGCGTCCTCGGTCGACCGGGCCTCACCTAGGTCAAGGGGGAGGTTCCCGGCGCCCTCCCGCACGGGCTGGAGTCGGGTTAAGTCCTTCAGTGCTCTGGTTTGTGTGGGGGAGCGCCCGGGGGGGTGCATTAAGAGCTCGCGCTCGACGGCCCACCGACTCCATCTCTTATGCGACATTTTCAATAGTTTCACGGAGTCTCACACACCATACACATTGTTTTGCTAATTCTCTTAATTTATATATATCTTTTTTTAAAATATTTTTTTTTATTGTTTGAAATATAGACTATTGAGTCAAAGCTAATTTAAATGAAATCTAAGTCTGTTCATGTCGCCTTTCTGTTTATAATCTAGAATAGAAATACTTACATAGTGAAGTAGAGGACGTGAATTCGACCTTACCTAGACGCGGGTTACATCGATACGGCATACGTAGAACAAAATATGTTTCATATGAGCGCACATCCGGGGATGTAAAGAATGGGAAAACAAACAAACAAACAAACAAGAGGCTGCTGTATATTTTATTTTACGCACTAGGGAACACTTGCATAACGAAATAAACAATTTAAGTTTTCTTTATATGGAAGGTATATTATATATATATATATATATATTCAATGTGTCCGGAGAAGAAAGGGAATTATTTTGATAAGGATTGGTCAATGGAGAGCTCGCCTTGAAGCCTGGGTTGAAGCTAATGGTGGACACTTCAAACACAAATTATAGTTTAATCAAATGTAAACTTATGATAGAATTAAAATGAGTTTTGGAGTTTAAAAAAAAACAAAACAAAACAAACAAACAAACAACAACGTATAAATACTTACCATTCATTAGTTTTTCGTAATTATTAACAGGGTTTCCTTTGTTTTCCGTACGCAGTGTATGAATACTATTATAATACCGTATAATAACATGTTGTAATGTAATTGTTACCTACCATTCCATATTCCATAGTTTCCAGTGTTAAGACAAAACAATAATTAATAAATAACACAAAAAAAAAAAAAAAAAAAAAAAGGCAAAGAAAAAAAAAATACATTACTAGTTTCGAATTAATCAGCGTTGTCCTAACCCAGCGGTTCTCAACCTGTGGGTCGGGACCCTTTGGGGGGTCGAACAACCCTCTCGCTGGGGTCGCCTAAGGCCACCGGAAAACACCTATACTCGACAGTTACGAGGTAGCAACTAAATTAATTTTGTGGTTGGGGGTCGCCACAACATGAGGAACTGTATTTAAGGGTCGCGGCATTAGGAAGGTTGAGAACCGCTGTCCTAACCATTCCCCTCTCTAGACAGTTGAAGTGTTTACTGCAGACCCTCCCCAACTCCCACCCCAATTTTTTGTGAAACTGCTGAATGAAAAATCCCCCCATTTATCTCCCATTGGAAAATTGAAATTTCTTTTAAATGCATTTTTTTTGGCTCCGAGATGAAATTTCTAGGATAAAACTTACACTAAGCGGAATAAATGACTAATAATGATTGGTTAACTTTTAAAAACTATCATTTCTATCACGAACTCCACCCCCCCCCCCTCCCAACGTTTTTTGGTTTTGTTTTGTTTAAGGACGTAAACGTATCAAACTTTCTTTCCAAAGAAACAGAATGTCCCGTCCCTCAAAACTTTAATCTTCAATACCCCCCCCCCTTTTTTTTTCCCCACGGGAAGCACTTGTGTACACAATGTTTTAATTTACTGATTCCGCCCATGGAAACAAGCACCCGGGGGAGGGAGGGAGGATGTGTAACAACTACGTTTCAACTATGACTGGTGTAACACACGCAGAACCCCTCGAATTTTAATATCACCACCTCCAACCCCCCTACACTACCTCCACACCACACCCTAAACCACCTCCACACCAACACCTATAGCAGTGGCTCTCAACCTTTTAATGCCGCGACCCTCATGTTGTGGCGACCCCCCCAGCCACAAAATTATTTTCGTTGCTGCTTCATGACTGTGGAGGATATGTGTTTTTCGATGATCCTAGGCAACCCCTGGGAAAGGGTCGTTCGACCCCCAAAGGGTGTCGAACCAAAACATGTTGAGAACCGCTGACCTACATGATACAAAATTAAATTTTAACACAAGATGCCATAAAAGCTTGTATGTGTTTGGAGAGAGAAAGAGAGATAACGTGAGAGAGAAAGAGAGATAACGTGAGAGAGAAAGAGAGATAACGTGAGAGAGAAAGAGAGATAACGTGAGAGAGAAAGAGAGATAACGTGAGAGAGAAAGAGAGATAACGTGAGAGAGAAAGAGAGATAACGTGAGAGAGAAAGAGAGATAACGTGAGAGAGAAAGAGAGATAACGTGAGAGAGAAAGAGAGAGAAAAAGAATCCGTAATATAGAATTTATCCCTGCTTTCCCCCCCGTCTCTATTATATGATCACGTTTATGTGGAGAAGGCCCCCACCCAACTCTCTACCCACCCTACGCCAATAAACTTCTCGTCCCTATAGTAAATAAGTTAATATCAGGGCTGCGACTTGGGGCTAGTAGCATTATAATCAACTCCGGTAAATGACGTCATTTACACATACCCCTGCCCAACGTTTTATAATTTAGTCTGAAGATAGTCATTGAAATATCATGACTAATGCAAATATTTAGAAAACGGTATTTTATTATTGTTCTCCTGTTTTGGTTGTAATCTTAAATGTGTCCAGCTATTCTTTACTATGATATGTCATCTATACGCTACTATGTTATGTCATCTTTACTTTATAAGGCGATGTCATCTAAACTCTACTATGTTATGTCATCTATACTTTATAAGGCGATGTCATCTAAACTCTACTATGTTATGTCATCTTTACTTTATAAGGCGATGTCATCTAAACTCTACTATGTTATGTCATCTATACTTTATAAGGCGATGTCATCTAAACTCTACTATGTTATGTCATCTATACTTTACTATGCTATGTCATCTATACTTTACAATGATACGTCATCAATACTTTACTATGTTACATCCGACTTAACTCCGATACCACTATTCTTACCCCCCCCCCCCCCCCCCTAATCCCTCTTTCTATAAGGGAATATTGTTAAGCAAATTCATGAAACCACACCAATACACACACACACACTAACCATTACAATTTTTGAAAGTCATATATGAAGCTCTTGAGATTTTTAGAGGGGCCCCCCACCCCCCAAACCCTTTTCAAAAATGTATTGAAGGGTGTTTCATGGTTGCGGGAACAATTCCTCCAACACTTTATTACACGGTCTCCGACCATTTCAGTCGCCGTCCTGGAATTTTAATAGACACGGCTATTTTGAAACTGACCCGGTCGAGGTGGAAAGAATTTTTTCTTCTTTTTAAAACCGAGGTACATTAAAAAGTCAAGGTCACCCCGGGGGAGGGGGGGGAGAGGGTTTAAATTTTGGTCAGTGGAATGTTATAAAATACACGTCTGCTGTTGGTGTCGGTCGGCGTGCCATGTGCCGGACAGGCTTTTCGGAGGTTTGACATAAAGGATTTAAGTTACACGATTGACATAGAGAGCGGGGCGGAAAGGAGGGGGGTGAGGGGCGGGGGGGGGGGAATATTTCAGGAATGAAGAATGATACTGTCACATTTCAAAATGGAATTTTATCATAAATTCTGCAAACTTTTCAGGGAGTCCGAATTTCAGTTGCAATAAAAAAGTAAATGTTATAATTGATATAATATGTTGCTATTTTGTTAATCTCTAGGAGCAACGCTGGATCCGTTTTTGACTTTGTCTAAAGTCCGTCAAGCACAAATGAGATATTTTTTTTTTTAAAAAGGGACGATCCGTGTTTGGCTCAGGTTTAATTGTAACGGGTTATATCGAGTCACGTAGAGAGATGGCGAAAATGTTCAACAGATGACATTAATATATACATCGAACATATTTATATCACATATATGACACAAATCTAATGTAGATGAATAAAATGTCATATAAATGACATAAATATAAGTGTAGTCGTAAATGGGGCGTAGTTGTTCAGTAGATGAACGCCTTAACGTCCGATGGAGTAGCTAGTGGCTACCAACGTCCTCACAATGTCATGTAATAAATAATTGGTTTTATAGATCATTTGAAGCACAAATTTGAGAAAAGTATTTTAATATTTTACGGTTTTACAATTCAAGGGCGAGGAAACATTTTTTTTGGTTGGGGGGGGGGGGGTGTTTGGGCGGGTATAACTTAAGATCACTGTCACCAGAACCCGATTATGTTACAGTTTTTATCCTACGAATGTATTCCACTTAAAAAATGATAACCATGTTTAATATACGGGACTATACGTTGAATGATATTTTTTTTAAAAGTAGATATTACATGTTAAAAGAGGTGGGACATTAGAAAGTCAATTTCCTGCATGGGTATAAGTAAGGTGATTACCATCCCTCCCAATGGGGTATTTTAAAAAAATGGTTATTGCAAACTTAATAAGATATTTGTGTGAGGGAGGCAGACAATGGGTGCGCGGTTGTTCTGATTTCGGCCAAGGCACCACAAGATAGGCCACAATATGGGTCGGTGTATGATAACTATACCAATATCTCAAAGTCCAAGCATGTTACACACCAGAATTTGGTATATGTATATAGTTTTAAAGGAAATGAAATAATGTATCTGATGATATAGTCATTCACTTGTACGTGGATGACTATATCTTTGAACCTAAAGATATTATTGTCGTGAAATAACTTTAATATTTTCTTTTAAAAAAGATAATTTAATATGTGTTATACCAATCTCGGACATACAGTCAAATAACGTTGACACATTTAAATAAGTACACCCTTACCGAAAAAGTCGATGTAATTGAAGAGGAGAAAATAGTAGCTGTATTTTCTTTAAAACTATGGTCATCGAGATTTTCCCCATTAATTTTCAAAGATAGGGTTCAGGTAAAGGAATATATATCTATATATATATCTATACATATAAAAATGAATGTATGTCTGTATGTATGTATGTATGTCTGTATGTCTGTTTGTCTCATATGCGCTCCCACACCATTCATGCGATTGCAACAAAACCTTGGTGAGTTGTTGGCCAACTACCTGGGCATTTAACTGCGTCATTAAAAAACGTTTCAATTATTTCTTTTTCGGCCGTTGGCCCTTTATTCGTTTTTTTTCTTATACGAGCTTTGTAAAAAATATTTCCGTCTGCGCTCCTACACCATTCGTCTGAATGCGCTAAATCTTTGGTAAAATGTTGCAAGCACGCCCAAAAAGGTTTGGAAATAACTATAATCGTTTTAAAATATTCCGTTTTGAGCCAGGGGCCCCGTGTTCGTTTTTTCTTATATGAGCTATATAAATATAGTTTCAAACCTTATGCGCTCCTACACCATTCATGCGATTGCGACAAAACATTGGAGAGTTGTATTCCATACGCTCGCGCATTTTACTGGGTCATTATAACACTTTTAAAATATTTCGTTTTGGCCGTTGGCCCCAAAATCGTTTTTTTCTTATATGAGCTTTGTAAACAATAGATTTCGTCTGCGCTCCTACACCATTTATTCGAATACGCTAAAACTTTGACGAGATGTTGCGAGCATGCCCACAAAGGTTTCTAAATTATTACAACCGTTAAAAAATATTCCGTTTTGAGCCAGGGGCCCCATGTTCTTTTTTTCTTATAGGAGCTATATAAATATAATTTCAAACCGTATGCGCTCCTACACCATTTATGTGATTGCAACAAAATTTTTTTGAAAGGTTGTCCATAAAGTCGCGCATGTTAATAAGTAATTACAATACTTTTAAAATATTCCGTTTTCAGCCGTTGGCCCCAAATTCTTTTTTTTTCTTATATGAGCTTTGTACAAAAAAATTTCGGTATGCGCTCCTATACCATTCATCTGAATGCGATAAAACTTTAGTTAGATGTTTTTCCCACGCCCGCAAAGCTTTTCCAATTATTACAACCGTTTTAAAATATTCCGTTTTGAGCCAGGGGCCCCATGTTCGTTTTTTCTGATAGGAGCTATATAAATATAATTTTAAACCGTATGCGCTCCTACACCATTCATGCGATTGCAACAAAACTTTGTTGAAAGGTTGTCCATAAGGTCGCGCATGTTAATGAGTAATTACAATACTTTTAAAATATTCCGTTTTCAGCCGTTGGTCCCAAATTCTTTTTTTTTTCTTATATGAGCTTTGTACAAAATAATTTCTGTATGTGCTCCTATACGATTTATCTGAATGTTATAAAACTTTAGTAAAATGTTTTTCCCACGTCCGCAAAGCTTTTCAAATTATTACAACCGTTTAAAATATTCTGTTTTGTGCCAAGGGCCCTATGTTCTATTTTTCCTATATGAGCTATACAAATAAAATTTCAAACAGAGCTAATGTGTGGATGGATAGATTTTTAATCAAATACAAATAGCGACATTAAATTGTGTGTGTGACATAATAAGTAGGTTTCTGAATTAATTACATTACTTTTAAAATAATCCGTTTTTGGCCGTTGGCCCCAAAATCGTTATTTTTCTTATATGAGCTTTGTAAAAAATAATATCCGTATGCGCTCCTATACCATTTATCTGAATGCGATACAACTTCAGTAATATGTTTCTCTTTTTTTAATTTTGTGATATAATAAGTAGGTTTCTGAAGTAATACAACAATTCTACAATATTCCGTTTGTGGCCTGGGGCCTTAATTCGTTTTCCACCCTTATATTATCTATATAATTATCTTTTGAATTCCTATACCATTCATCCGATTGCGATAAAAACTTTGGTGAATTGATATGCGCGCTCCCGCAAATGTTTCTAAATTAGAACAACATTTTACAATATTTCGCATGGGCCGATGTCCTTAAATTCGTTTTGTTTTCTTTAACAAACTTTATCAAAATAATTTCAAACAGAGCTATCAACTCAACCGCCCTTGAACAAATGCCAACAGACATCAATTTGTAGCAATGGCAGAGAAAACACGTTTTTGCATGTTTAGTGTAGAGAGTATTTTTGTTGTTTTTATAAATAAGCTTGAATTTTGTGACGTATTTTAGAATCGGATATAGCTTTGTAAATGTGTTGTGATTTTTAATAGCAATGATGTAGTAATATATCTATTATATAAGAATGATCTATGCTGACCGTAACTCCAAAGAACCGATATGATTTAAATTCGTTCCCATTTTTTAAAACAATCATAGTTATTTTCTATTATTTTAAGGAACTCGAATCAATGGGAATGCGAAAAATATATTATATATTCGCTTTAATTTTAATAAAATTTTAGGTATTAATAATATAAATTACAAATAAATTTGGAGTAACAACTAAGGAAATATTTTAAACATTTTATATGTGGTTGAAAGTTATGAGAATTAATAAAACAAATTATGATCAAAGAATTACACTGTAATAACATTTATCGGGGAAACCAAAACATCTGTTGATTTTAGTGCATTTTTTAAATACGTTCCAAATATTGCGTAATAAAAGTAAAACTAATTTGTTCTAAATAATAACGCAAATGACGTCAGAACTAAATTGTCTATTTATTCAATGCAAAAATTTATCTGATTTAATAACCGCGCCTAATAAAATTGATAATGTATTTCCCCCTTCCTAAATGTAAAATTAATAAATATAATAGATTGCTTTTTAAATTGCTACAATTTAAAAAATGAAATACAATTTTTGCTTTTTATTTTTAACGTTTAATAAATTTTTACTTTTATTCTTTCCAAAAATATACATTTATGAAATTTATAAATTAATAAAATAAATTAAAAAAAAACCTAACCTTTAAATATACTTTTAATACGAAAATGCCATTTAATGCAATCAGTGCAGCGAAACTACATATCCAAATAGCATCCACTAATGCACTTATCACTCATTTAAATAAGAACAAAGCATTTGAAATGCAAAAAAATTGTTTTTGCTTAAGTAAGTGGATTACAATCCTGTGGATGATTTTATTAATTTCTTTAAAACTCTGTTTGGCGGATGGGGAAGTTGTAATTCAATAGTTTAATTTGCACATGGCAGCACACTATACGTCTCAAAATGAATTTGACAAATAATTTGCCTTCTTAGGTACATATATATGGGGGTTAGGCAATAGGTTGTGTACAATTTTATATCTTTAAATCCAATGATATTACTGTTGTGAAAAATAGATGCTATATTCTCATTTTACGAATTAAGAAAATCAATGACGTTAACACAACGTAAGCACATTTACAAAAGTATATCCATGAATATCAAAACCCATTCATTTTACAAAGAATTACCAGTTTTGGACCGGGGCCCTATAGTAGTTTTTCTTTCTAATATGAGCTATTTAAATATAATTTCCGTACGAGTTCCTATACTATTCATCTGAATGCGATAAACTTTCAGTGAGTTGTTGTGTGCAGGCCGCATTAGGTTTCTAAAGAAGTGCAAATATTTTACAATATTCCGCTTTGGGCCGGGGGCCTTAAATTCTTTTTTTTTCTTATATGAGCTATGTAAATATAACGTCAAGCAGAGCAATTGCATAAGTGGGTGGAATTACATTAAATATAAACTGTGACATTTCATTTTGTATATATGTCTTAATAAATAGGTTTCTGATTTAGTACAAGTATTTCACAATATTACTTTTGGGGCCGGGGGCCCTAAATTTGTTTATATGTAATAAATGAGCCATATAAATATAATTTCAAACATAGCTATTGCATGGGGGGATCAATCGATATAAGTTTTGGGACTAAATTTGTAAAATCCATGCTTCCCACACGGACAGCTGCGTGTGGTCTGCTGACACTTCTTAAAACCTTCTAATTAATTCGAATACGCACCAGACGGTTAAAAAAAGGTGGTTATTAGAAGAACTTACAAAAAAATTATTAAAAACAGACACTTTATTTTGATGAGTGGCATTGCAACGCATGCCGGGTACTCGCTAGTATATATATATATATATATATATATATATATATATATATATATATATATATATATGTATATATTTCCATTTCTCGAAATTACCATTCAGGGTGCGTGAACAAATATGGTTTAAGATTTTCTTTGAAAAAAAAATGAAAATATTTATTTTTCCCCTTTGCGCAAAATACATTTCACGGAAAAGATTGATTACATTTTATTTTTTATAAAAGTAATAATATTTCTTTAAAAAAAACAACAACAAGGCGGTTACAGGCGAGAAAATTAGTTAAAGTATTTTTCTTTAGACATAAAAATTCAGCGCTTTACAATAATTATTGTTCCATTTGATCAGGAGCGAGGAAAAAGGTGGGTTGAATTTTTTATGAAGTTACCAGTACATAAACATCCGTCAATGTTACTGATATTTAAAATCGTAAATAAGTTTTCATTTAAATTGAAGGACTTTTTTTTTAAATTTTCTAAAATATATTGGGGTTGTTTTTGCACTTCAGGGGCGCGTAAGAGGGCTGAGCAGGGCTATATTATATAGAACAGGGATCGGGAACCTTTTTATCTGAGAGAGCCATGGACACCACATATTTTGAAAAGTAATTCTGTGGAGTCTAAAGAAACATATTTTTTTTTTAAGAATCGAAAATTTGTCTGCGAGCCGGATGTAGCCATCAATAGAGCCAAATCTGGCTCGCGCGCCATAGTTTCCCGACCCCTGAATTACAGAAGATAAACATTTCTTAAAATCCAAAAGATGGTAGAAACGTCAACACCTATACACAGAAACTTTTTTTAAAATCAGGCCGTAATTTATATTTTTGAGGCTGCAGTTCACCAATTCGCGATTCAGTTTCATACAAAAAAATTGTAGCATATAATGTTGAGACTTTTCAGTGGTGTGTGTAGAGAGTAGCGCAATACGCCTTCTATCGAAATCCCGGTAACACTGTGTCATTTCTTCTAGTACAATATAATTAAACATAATCTAACCAGCAAAACGTTTTTCGTTTTTAATAAACATACGCAAAGTATAAGCGTTATTGATAACACTGAAAACGTTTGAAATATTTGAAATGTTATTGAATGTAGAAATTTCGTCTTATAATTGAATTGAACTTTAATCGGAAGCGATTACAATTGGCAAGTTCACCTCTTTTAAAACTGACAGAGGAATTAAAATAAATAATTATGTATGTATGTTTGTATGTATGGCAGTAATGCCGTGTTTAATAGGCGCGCACATTTAAAATTCCGAGAATTGTGATTCTTGTGAATTTCGTTACAAAATAATGGAGCTTCCTAACACTCACGTCTTCCTGCTGGGATCTGACGTCGAGCAAGAGAGGATGTGTTTATCGAAGATAAAAAACTCCCCAAGCCCTTTTGTGCACGGACACCTACTCCGGAGTCGTTAAACAACTTTTAAGGCCGAGACACCGCTCAACCAAAGACGTTTAATCCGTGTCCTTAATTGGCTGTCAATACAAATTTAAACACACGTGTGAGGCGGCCATCTTTAGTTGAACGCCTCTCCCCCGCGCGGGGAAGAAAAGACCATACAATTAAATGTTTAAATAGCTGGCACTCGAATCCGTCGTTATGAATATCGGCAGTAAATGATAGCGTCCAGTTCAAATAAAACTGAATAGAAAACGCTTTAAAAAGACGGTGCTAATTTCAATAGAATAATCCATCACCGATCGAGTATGCATGTTTTAATATCGGATACTAAACATAAAGGAGACCAGACTCGCGCAGACGAATAGGAGATAAAGAAAAATAAAAATTAACAAAGAACAAACAAAGAACAAACAAAGAACAAACGTGGACAGAAATTTAATTAGATCCAAAACCCAAATATCTAAAACGATTTTTATTCTACTTTTTTTTTGTTTTGTTTCTTTGCTGGATGAAAAAATGTCTCGTATCGTCGCCGGCAATCTAACCGTGTATTCAATTAATGACCAGGTTTTTCTGTGGTTTTTTTAAAGGTTAAAAAAAAAAAAAATCTTTTTAAAAAACGAAGATTTAATTAAAAATCGATACGGAAAGCCCTCGCGTGTCCGCCGTCCCTGGTTCCTGCAAACATCGCCCTGCATTCAGACCAGCCCCCCCCCCCCCCCGACCACCCTGGGGTTAAACAAACCGGATGACAAAACACAGTTGTAAACTCAAGCAAACAACATCTATGTACGGGTCGCCGCCTCGCGCGGTTTGGGGTGGGTGGGGGGGGGGATAAATGGATCCATCTCATACCCACTCCACTCCTCACTAAACACCGGACGCTTATTAAAATTAATTGTCATTTCCTAATCTTGATTACTTAGTCCAGGGCTCCGCACACACAACCACGGCATCGGTGTCAATAGAAATTACGGCACGTTTTCTTTTAATGACATCTGCATTCATTTGTAAGTACTTAGACAAGATGGAACCCACCTCCTCTGGGACGGGTCCGGCTCCCTAATGCCGCTTGATTTCTTTAAGGGGTTTTTTTTTGGTGGTTTTTTTTGGTGTTTTTTTTATATCGCCATCCCTTGTGTCCTTTGTGCTTGGATGTTTGTGGAGGCTTTCAGCTAAGCACAAACACTTGGGAAGGAATTTTTTTTTTTTTTTTTTTTTTTTTTTTTTTTTTTTTTTTGGTGTTGTTTTTTCGGTCTCTCTATTGTAAAGGAAGAAATCGAGATGGAATAAGGAAAAAGAAGAGAAGGTGGGAGGAATACTAGCACTACTGTAACTGATGAAGGCATGTGCCGAAACGTTTACTTACGTGTAATGTAAAACTATTATGAAAGCTTAATATATATCGATATATTGACACATATTGTTCGTGTCTATTTAATCGGTAATAGACACGACGGTTCTCACACATTGACAAACAAGAGATTTATTTCTGTTTTCTTCGTTTAATTGACGTTTTGTTTTTCATTCAGGTATTTTTTTATTTACCCCTTCCCCCCCCCCCCCCCCACTCTTTGCATCGGTACTCACCCCAACCCTCTTACCGGAAGTTGTGTTATACTTAAATAGAATTAACGATTTATGTTCCTATTTCAACCACCCCCCCCCTGCCCCGCCCACACACCCGAACAGTTTTCCGGTGCGGTATTTTCTATTTGGTGTCCGGGTTTGTTTGGTCACGGATCAAATGTGTTGACGGTTTTAATTGTTTAATAAGAGTATTTGAGAAGATGGGCCACTTAACAGCCGGAGCCCAGGGGGGGGGGGTCTGATAGAGGAAGACGCGTGTGTGCAACGGTGAGTTGGTATGGTGCGGTGTGGAGGGGGTTGGGTGGGTACGGGCGGTGATGTGGGGTGGGTCTGGGTGGGATGAGTGTCAGTTTCAAGCCTTCATCATTGATGAGGACACCTGATTTTATTAGGTGAGTTTATAACGGAGGCTTGCGGTCACCTTCTTAATTTTTTAACGGTCTCTTGCAATATTTAGACGTCACGTGACAGGTGGCTTGAAGTGTTTTGTGTGTGGCATGGCGATGGGGATGGCGGGTGTTGGGGGGGGGGCAATGATCGCGGCTCGTAAACGAGAGGGCAGAAAACTGAAACCACTCTGGGGAGTTACTTAGCATCCCACCCCCCCCCCCCCCCCCCCACAATATACAAAAAATATATATAAATCCCGCGATTTTGTTATAATTTATTAGTTCTGTTTTCTATGAATATATGTAACTGCTGTTATTGTATCTTATGGAATACTTTTCTCGTGCCTCTCACCGTTGGTACATCTCAATGCGCGTTGAAGTTTTAATAATTTGTATAATTAAGCTACATAATAGTTTTAATGTAAACGCATCTTCAGATGCGCCAATGGTCTGAGGGTCGAGAAAACTACATATTTATAAATTACTACCATTCCAACAAATCCTATTTTGGTTATAAGAATACAGATTTCTCCCCTCATGTACACATCCCAAGTCTCACAAAATTCTTTAGTCATGTACACGTCCCAAGTCTCACACTATTCTTTAGTCATGTACACATCCCAAGTCTCACACTATTCTTTAGTCATGTACAAATCCCAAATCTCACACTATTCTTTAGTCATGTACACATCCCACGTCTCACACTATTCTGTAGTCATGTACACATCCCAAGTCTCACACTATTCTTTAGCCATGTACACATACCAAGTCTCACACTATTCTTTAGTCATGTACACATCCCAAGTCTCACAAAATTCTTTAGTCACCCACACACCCCAAGCCTCACACTATTTTTTAGTCATGTACACATCCCAAGTCTCACACTATCATCTAGTCATGTACACATCCTGGTCTCCTGAAACTGAATGTGGGTTTTCGGTCCTGAAAAGTTGATATTTTATCAAGATATTTTCCCATTAAAGTTTTTTTGTAGCGATGTCAAAGAAAAACAACAGTATAAATACACCCCAGTGTTTTAATCATTGACACAGATTTATTTTTAAAAAAAAATGCAAACCCAAACTTAAAGAAAGACGAACAAACAAACAAACAAACAAACAAACAAACATACAAGTAATGGCGTTTAAACAACAATCTTTCTGATCTCTGAATAGCGTCTCAACTAGAAACATGTAAGAAACACACACACACACAATCACACACACACACAAAGTCACACAGACACACACACAAAGTCACACAGACAAACACACATAAACGCAAAGAAACACACACAAACACAACAAACACGCACACTGGAGATTCAGATAATGTAATCATGAACTCGGAGTAAATCTACCAATAAGTATTGCGAATACTTCGATTATCTGCCCATTATGTTGCCGGCCGGCGCCTGATTTCTCAAAATGGACGCCCGTAGAGCAAACATGTATCAGAAGTTAACAGCCTTTATATTCTCGACCAGGTAAAAAAAAAATTTAAAAAAAAATTTCCCCCCCCCGCCAGCTCCTCCCACACAAAGTGCTACGCAACCCAGTCAATCATTCATTAAAAAAAAACAAAAACATGTTTTTTTTATTAAAAAAATTTAAAAACAATTTTATTATTTTACTTTTTCCGGTAGGGGGTGGGGTAGGGGGTTGGGGAATACACATTATAGCATCTTCTAAATTGTAAAATTTAAAAAAAAAAAATTATTCATCTAAAATCATTCGTGGGAAAAACGAAACGCTTTCAGCCCACTTCTCTTATAACATGACGAGAAGTATTTGGATAGATTCGTTGTCTCTTTTAAAATGTTCGACAGTCTTTATAACCCCAATGGAACCATTTTTAGAAAGAAAGAAAGACCAAAAAACAAGTTGTTTTAAAATATTCTTTGAGACAAAATGAAGTCGCGTGAAAAGAAAATAAGACATTTCTAGCTAAAAATAATAAAGATGAGGGAATATTAATTCTAAAAATAAATATATATATTGCAGTATTGACAATGATAACAGTGTTGTATAAGCATTATTGAGAATGGTAAAAAAAAAAAGGTTGAATAAGTCAAAGGGACAATAATAATATTCTGTCATTAAGCCTATTAACATGGAAAATAGCGTTTAATCGTCACTGACAACAAAGTTGTGTTTTCTAAATAAGTTTACATTTGATGGTAATTAACTTTGATTTTTAATTGATTTTTGTGGGGCTTAAAACAGTTAACAAAGAGCAAGGTAAAGAAGAAGAAGAGTTCAACTGGTAAAGTTGGCCAACTGCAGTCCACGCTTGTGTGTAGTTTAAAAAAATTTTTTTTTAGTTTTTTTTATTTATAGCCGTTCTCAAGAACACTTGACGCTACAAACACGCACTTTGGGGGAGAAGACAGAATTTCAAAGCTGCAGGGCATTTTTTATCAAGTTTTTTAATTTGATCTCAACCCCCGGTTCTAGACTTGTGGGCACCAGGACCAATTATGGTTAGTTGGAATCCTGCGGCTAGTGAGTGTGGGGGGGGGGGGGGTGGGTGGGGGTGGGGTGGTGGGGGTGCGCGGTAAAGTGAGCAAGGGCGGTAAGGGGGTAAGTGGAGGGGTGATGGGGGTGCACGGGTTATTGAAAAGATGAGTTATGAGGAAATGTAGGCTGATTTCAATATTGGCGCGATGACACCCACCTTGCTACCACTTGAAAGAGTGCACGACCTGATTGACCCCCTCACCCACCCACAAGCTTTGATATTTGTTCGACATTTCCACTCGAAATCACTTTTCAAAAAACCGAAAAGACCCCACACATTATAACCACACACCCACACACATAACATTGCTTATCATGTGCTTTTTTTTTTTGAGAAACGTTTCTTACCCTATTCAGCTGTATCTTATTTCTTTCGTCGGCTTTTAAAACTTCACTCACCTATCACAAGGCCAACATCACTCTAGCCCACAGTCGCACCTACTCATAGCCTGTAATTGTAATATGCACCCCTATATACACATCACAAATTATCCACGGTCCAACATATCCAGTCCCTTATCTCCACAGCCCCGCTTAACCTCACAAATTATTCAATTAACGAATAATTAATGAAGTAAATAAGTGAAACATTTGGCATCAAGAGCTCATCATTCTTTACCCCACTAACTACTCCACACCCTTCCTTATAGCCCTTATTCTAAAAACACCACACAACTATGAAGTCAGCTATACAAATTCCCTGTGCTTTATATTGTATTGCGCATCATTTTTTTTTGACACCAGTTGTGTTTCCCTATGAACTTTCAATGTCAGCATTATCCACACTTTAAATCTTCTAAGAAAAGTGCATCCCCACAACCACACCTATCCACACCAACACACCGAAACAACACCACCTATCCAAACCCACACGTCCACACCACCGCGGCTATCCAGAACTAAACACACACACACAAAATCACACCTACACACATCAGCACAACCCCCACCTCTCCACATCTACACAACCACACACATAACTGTTATTTTTAAATGAATTGTGTTTCTGACCCCCCCCCCCCTGGCACCGCCTATAAACAGTGTATTTCATTATTAACCCCACTCACCATCATCAGTTTTTAAAAAAAAAAAGTTCTTTCCTCCACACACACACACCCTCCCCACACACGCTACGCCCCACACACACCCACACACCCACCTGGCGGCTGTTTTAATGAACGCTCAACTAAACGTCGAAGCCTTGGGACTGCCTCAGTTAAAGGATCACCTCCAATGTTTGAAACAGAAAATGTTCAACACGAACGAACGCTTATTTGGGATGATTGGATCCTGAGATTTCGCAGATCGTTATGTGTGTGTTGGTGTATTTGCGAGTGTATGTGCGGGTGCGTGCGGGTACGTAGGGCAGAGCTGGTTGTGTGGGTGGGGGGGTGGTCGGGTTTTGGGGGGGGGGGGTCGGGATGGGGGGTGGGTGTTCTGAGATGGACTTGTTGTCTAGATTAGCGGGCCCTGATTATTTTGTTGGCCATGTTGATTTCCCCAGTTATCTCTCTGGACAGGAAACAGTTGAAAATTATACGGTTATTAAATCGGAGAATTCAAACGGGTGGCGTCTGAATTAAGATCTGAGGATAAAAACGGCTTGTTGGGGGATGACGTCACCCCTCCACCTACTCCCCCCCCCCCCCGCCAAAAAAAAAAAGCAACATAAAAACATATTTAAACTTGTACGAAATGAAACAGTCAATTGTGTGTCTAGATACGAAGCTTTTTGAAGCATTTTTGAAGTCAGATGATTGCCTTCATAGTTAAGCAGTAGCGATACAAAATACCTACTCCTGATTTTATTGTTGTTTACTTGGCGTAAAATATATGCAATAATATATGACAATAATAGATATACAGACAGACAAATATATTATATATATATATATATATATATAGATAGATAGATAGATAGATAGATAGATAGATAGATAGATAGATAGCTAGATAGATAGATAGATAGATAGATAGCTAGATAGATAGATAGATAGATAGATAGATAGATAGATAGATAGATAGATAGATAGATAGATAGATAGATAGATAGCTAGCTAGCTAGATAGATAGATAGATAGATAGATAGATAGATAGATAGATAGATAGATAGATAGATAGATAGATAGATAGATAGATAGATAGATAGATAGATAGACAGATAGATAGATAGATAGATAGATAGATAGATAGATAGATAGATAGATAGATAGATAGATAGATAGATAGATAGATAGATAGATAGATAGATAGATAGATAGATAGATAGATAGATAGATAGATAGATAGATAGATAGATAGATAGATAGATAGATAGATAGATAGATAGATAGATAGATAGATAGATAGATAGATAGATAGATAGATAGATAGATAGATAGATAGATAGATAGATAGATAGATAGATAGATAGATAGATAGATAGATAGATAGATAGATAGATAGATAGATAGATAGATAGATAGATAGATAGATAGATAGATAGATAGATAGATAGATAGATAGATAGATAGATAGATAGATAGATAGATAGATAGATAGATAGATAGATAGGACTTACAACGAAATACAATATTCCGCTATAGTAAGGTGGAGAACATGATTCAAAATCAAAATTCCACTTTAAACTTTAAAAAAAAACAAAATTTGTTTTGAACAAATATAAACAATCAATATTTAAATTGTGTATTTATTCGCAAGTAGATCTGGTTTAACTTTCAAAATGTCAGAACGCTAAAGGTTAAAGGTCAATCTAAAGGTCAGGTTTTTAAAGATAAAAGCACGTTTACGAAAGGAAAAAAAATAGTTTTACTTTCTTACTGTTAAAACCCATTATCAACTTTCAAAACAGGACAAACAATGTGTATCGAAGTCTTATAGCTAAGTTCTCTATTAAAAGTATGTTGTCATAATATGGCATTACGATTTTGCAAAGGTCCTCTCACTGTTGCCCAGATACATAGTTATGTCGAGTGATATCGACTCAAGTGGATCCCTCGGCAATATGTATATATATATATATTTTTTTTAAAAACAATCTAAATCTATTGATGAGAAGCCATAATGGGGACGAAGGTTGAATGTCTTAAGAAAATAAGTTGCTCAAACAATTACAGAACAGGTTTCCCGGGGTTTGGGGGGGGGGGGGTGGATGCATTGGTCTGGCTTATCTCTCGACATGCCGTAAAGAATTTGCACCCTTTCATAAACACTTCTAGAAGAAAAAGAAACATCTGCAGCCAAGGGATAATAATCTTTTAATGTATTTTCTCATCTGAACCACACGTGAATGTCTCCACGACAACCCAATACATGAATGTCTCTCCCACGACAATCCAACACGTGAATGTCTCCATGACAACCCGAAATTTGAATGTCTCCCCTAACAACCCAACTCCTAATTTAAACACACGTTTGTATACAACCCGAAGCCAGAACATTAAAAAAAGAAGGAAAAAAATTTGAAACTTTTAGAGTAAAAAAAAAATATATAAAATTGTTGTAATATCAGATCTAACGCTGCCACGTCATCCTCTGATCCTGCCGCCCCGTTCAAAGATATTTCAATATCAGAATTGTGACATGGTCATGGGCATGATGGAGGAAATTGTGGAAATGATTGGGACATCAAATCAATTAGTTTTGAATGTGTCTTTGGGGGTGGGGTGTGGGGAGGGGGTGGGGTGTGGGGAGGGGGTGGGGGGAAGGGCAGGCCAGGCAATCATCAGAATATAATCTTTCTAGCGTTTGTTTATGACAGGGGAGGATCGTTTTCTTTATAAAAAGAAGAGTTCCACTTTATTTAAAAAAAAAAAAAAAGACGGTTATTGAAGTTTTGGACAAAAAAAAATAGAGATGATGAGAGAAATCAAAGACGCTATTCCCAGGGAGGACCATTTTACACATTTATATATTTCAGTTGAGTTACAATACCGTTATATGTATTAGATTCATCTCAGTAGATTCACAGCAACGTTTATTTATTATTAGACACGTCTCTGTAGGATTAGAATTGATATGAAAGTCTCATACATTTTTGTTGAGATAAAAATGTGACCCTTGAAGATCTTGTTTTTAGCCTAATCTGTATAGTCCTTTTTACCAATCAGCACGTTTATCAGACAACGTTCAACATAATTGTAACAGTCGCAAAACATCTTTGAACAGTTGGCTCACGATCTACAGATAGTGTCAACCTATATGATTGACATTATATCTTTGTGTACACCGGCTTCATAAATAGTCGCCAGATCTCTGTGTGCACTAACTTCATTGTCACCTTGTTTCTTTGTACACTAACTTCATTGTCACCTTGTTTCTTTGTACACTAACTTCATTGTCACCTTGTTTCTTTGTACACTAACTTGATGGTTGTCATATATCTTTGTACACAAACTTGATGGTTGCCATATCTCTTTGTACACTATCTTGATGGTTGCCATATCTCTTGGTACACAACTTGATGGTTGCCATATCTCTTGGTACACAAACTTGATGGTTGCCATATCTCTTTGTACACTAACTTGATGGTTGCCATATCTCTTTGTATACTATCTTAATGGTAGCCAGATTTCTTTTTACACAAACTTGATGGTTGCTATATCTCGTTGTACACAAACTTGATGGCTGCTATATCTCTTTGTACACTAACTTGATGGTTGCCATATCTCTTTGTACACAAACTTGATGATTGCCATATCTCTGTGTACACTAACTTGATGGTTGCCATATCTCTTGTACACAAACTTGATGATTGCCACACCTCTTTGTACACTAACTTGATGGTTGCCATATCTCTTTGTACACGAACTTGATGGTTGGCATATCTCTTTCTCCACAAACTTGATGGTTGTCAGATCTCTTTGTACACAAACTTAATGGTTGGCATATCTCTTTCTCCACAAACTTGATGGTTGTCAGATCTCTTTGTACACAAACTTGATGATTGGCAAATCTCTTTGTACACAAATTTGCTGGTTGTCATATCTCTTTGTGCAACAAATTGATGGTTGGCATATCTCTTTGCACACAAACTTGATGGTTGCCATATCTCATTTCGCACTAACTTGAGGGTTGCCATATCTCTTTGTACACTAACTTGATGGTTGCCTTATCTCATTGTGCACTAACTTGATGGTTGCCCTATCTCATTGTGCACTAACTTGAGGGTTGCCATATCTCTTTGTAAACTAACATGAGGGTTGCCATATCTCTTTGTACACTAACTTGATGGTTGCCATATCTCATTGTGCACTAACTTGAGGGTTGCCATATCTCTTTTTGCACTAACTTGACAGTTCAAAAAATAAATAATTCATTCAGTATGCACATTTCACGTTGTGTGCACTCAAGTTCACTTTCCTCGATGTATAATTCATTCGTTGTTTTACATTTTAATATTGCAAAGACGTTAATTAGAAAGGGCGGTATTTTTTTTACGCTATATGTTTTTGGGCTGTATTTTCAGTCAACTGAAGATATATATATTTTTTTTCGTGAAAGCGGGCGAAACAAAAGACTTGACGCGTCCCCTACTGGCACCGACTCTGGAGCAATGTTTATTAGCTAAACATTTAATGTTGAAGACTTCAACACAACTGACGAGTAGCAGCCATGACAAAGCGATTGGCAGCCATGACAAAGCGATTGGCAGCCATGACAAAGCGAGTAGCAGCCATGACAAAGCGAGTAGCAGCCATGACAAAGCGATTAGCAGCCATGACAAAGCGAGTAGCAGCCATGACAAAGCGAGTAGCAGCCATGACAAAGCGATTAGCAGTCATGACAAAAAGCCGAACCTTAAATGACACTACCTTTCTTCAGTTAAAAGAAACCTCTTTTTATGACCTAGCTCAGTGGTTCTCAACCTTTCTAATGCCGCGACCCTTTAATATAGTTCCTCATGTTGTGGTGACATCCCCCCCCCAACCATACATATATTTTCATTGCTACTTCAGAAATATGTGTTCTCCGATGGTCTTAGGTGACCCTTGTGTAAGGGTCGTTCCATCCCCCATATGGGGTCGAGACCCACAGGTTGAGAACCGCTGACCTTAGCCTAACCCAAAACCAAATATGTTTACCCAGATTTCAGCTGCCTGTGTATGAAGTCTTTTAAGAAATTTAAAAAAAAAAAAAAAAAAGAAAAAAAAAAAAAAACTGCTTATAGTGCAGCTTTTGAAGGAGGTTGTTAAGTTTTCTGAAAGTTAAAAAAAAAGTCTTTCTATTCTCACATTAAAACACTACTTGAAAATCTCGCATTAAAACACTACTTGAAAACTTAAAGTGTTTTTTGTCCTTTCTTTTTTAAAGGATTCAAGTTTTCTCTCACTTTTTGTTTAATGGTTGTTTGGAGAGACCAGTAAATCGTCTTGGAACTTTGGCGTTTTATAACCTCTAACTATAAAAGGCTGTGTTATGTTTTTTTATATTTTTTATTTTAAATACTTGTTTGATCTCCGTATCAGCGTGGTAGCATTATACTGTTACAGCGAACGGCGCTGTGAGGCTGGTGATGTCACTTTAACGCATTTGAGCCATGCTTCGGAGGCATTTTAAGGTCGCGAACGGCCCAAGCAGTGGCGTAGCGAGCTTAACTCGCGCCCGGGGCACAATACTTTTTAGCGCCCCCAATACCTTTTTAGCGCCCCCCTCCCCTTATTCGAAAACCATACAATATTATAGTAAAATATATCATCTGGCGCCCCTTTGTGAGTAGCGCCCGGGGCATGATGCTCCCCTTGCCCCCCCCCTCACTACGCCCATGGGCCCAAGGCCTCGGTTTGGGGCGTACGTACAATAACACTCCACACGTGAGGACCGGGATGGCAAACACAGTTTTACCCAAATTATTTCAAAGACCGCTTCTTTTCAAGTCTCCTTATTTACTCTCATTACGATACTGAGTTGAATAACTTTGGAGCTAGCCATCAAAATGTCACCGACGGTATTCGCAAAGGCGGCACCTATTGGTACACGGGTACCAGATTTGAGAGGTTGAGATTTGAAAAAACGATTTAAAATATTATTGTTGGGTTTGTAAGACCAAATGAGGTATCAAATGAAAAGATAATTGAATGTGCTATACGTTTGTAAGCCCAATTCTTCATTTTAGCTAAAGTAAACTACTACAAATGACATCCGCATAGCATTAGTCAAAATGGACCCGGACACGCAGCGCCGCCATTCACACCCGGGTACCATTAGACTCAATGCTATTCGGATGGCATTTGTGGTAGTTTATTGCGGATGCCACATCTCTTTATCCACCAACTTAAGACATTCGGTGCAGAATTATTGCTCTAGGTAATGGACTTGGAAGGGGTGAAATTTTACAATACGAGTCCTGGAAATATTTTGACCCTGAATTCAAACTGTTTGCCTTCAATGAAACAACGTTAAACAATAAAACAACATTAATCACACCCTGCGAGATCGCGAAAGATCGAAAAAAAGGAGAAGTAGTCTCAATAAAACCGTATCATCCTAACCTAAACTTTTCAAATCAACAAATATCGGTAACCCGGAGCAGAGGCGTAACTGGGTTTTTGGCGCCCTTGGCTAATTTATTTTTTAAATAATAAAAATTTAAAAAATAGAGATTTAGCGGCGCCCTTTTGAACAAGTGCGGGCCGGCGCCCTTGGCAACTGCCCCAATGCCAAGCCGTTGCTACGCCTCTGACCCGGAGTCTCTACAACAATTCTCTGAGGATTTCTGTCAAATCGCTTAAAAGATCTTTAAATGAAATCTCTTCTTTTTTTTTTCCAAATGTAATAAAAAATAAAAATACCACCCTATTTTATAATCGTGATACGATTGAAACCCGAAGACATCATGCTTACCCCCCTCCCCTCTCTCCCCCTTAAACCACCATTTAATTTAATTTGTGTTCCTTCACAATTCCCCTTAATTGCAAACTCTGTAATACAAATTGTAATATTCTATCCCTTAACAAGTTTTGACCCCGATTGTACTCCCCCATAAAAGACACACGCAAATACCCCATGTTCATACCTCCTCCATAAAAGACACACGCAAATACCTCGTGTTCATACCTCCTCCATAAAAGACACACGCAAATACCTCATGTTCATACCTCCTCCATAAAAGACACATACAAATACCTCATGTTCATACCTCCTCCATAAAAGACACACGCAAATACCTCATGTTCATACCTCCTCCATAAAAGATACACACAAATACCTCATGTTCATACCTCCTCCATAAAAGACACACGCAAATACCCCGTGTTCATACCTCCTCCATAAAAGACACAAGCAAATACCCCGTGTTCATACCTCCTCCATAAAAGACACACCCAAATACCCCATGTTCATACCTCCTCCATAAAAGACACATACAAATACCTCATGTTCATACCTCCTCCATAAAAGACACGCAAATACCACGTGTTCATACCTCCTCCATAAAAGACACACGCAAATACCTCATGTTCATACCTCCTCCATAAAAGACACATACACATACCTCTGCCTCATAATGAAAAAATAAAAGGGAAAGAAAAATTAAGAGAGTCAATAAATTAAAACAAAAAACAAAACGCAAAACAGAAATCACTTGAAAACAATTATGTGGCTTTTAAGAATGTTTGTACGAGGCTATTGCTACACAACTGTACTTTCAAGTTCTCCAACTTGAAACAAAAAAAAACAAAACAAAAAAAAACACGAAAAGAAAAATTATGAGCCAATACTTGAAATTAAATCTTCTAAGGGGTTTTTTTACGTAGTTTTAAATTGGCCATCAAGGCAAAGAAATGGCATACATTTAGGGGTTGGGGGAAGGTTGGGCTACAGATTATTTTTCCTTTAAACGGAGTGGCGGCATTTTCGGCCAACAAAAAAAAAAAAAAAAAAAAAAAAAACACAAAAAAAAAACACAAAAAAAATTCATTGAAGGAGGGCGGCTAAAATTTTTACCCCTTACCCCAGCTACGACCCTGAACTGGACACTTAGTTTTAAAAATTGAAACCTAACCCTGTAAACAAAGGCGTATGCCCACTAAAAGTTGAAATGCAATTCTTGTCCCCTCTCTAAGGTTTAACACAGGGGTTCTTAAATTATTATTTGGCGTAGATGCTTTTTTTTTGGCTATTTAATGTATCCTTTTAACCCATTGCGTTGAAACTTTTAATGGGCATCACTGGTCCCCCCCCCCCCCCAACCCCACACCTTTTTTCTAAATGTACCACTGACGTCCTGGTACAAATGAACAGAACCCCCCCCCCCCCCCCCTTTTAACAGTTTCGGTTCTCATCATACAAAGTTCAAGCTGTCTTCACTGAACTCTTGCCAGAAGTTGTAGACCGGATTCGAAGAACCGGAAATATATTCATCATTTTTTTTTTGCCCATGCGCAGCAGCTCCGCAAACGGAAAGATGGAAAAAAAAAACAGAAATGATAGAATACAAAAATAAATAAACAAATATTTTGTCTTCAGCAAATGATTTTCTTTTCATTAAGCGGAGTAGCTATTATTGTTTGTTTTATTATTATGATTATTTTTTTTATTATAAACGTTTTCCTTCATCTTCCCTCAAATCTCGTGTGAGTTTTAGGATTAATGGTTGAAATATGACAGTGAGCCCTCCCTGTGGAAATGAAAAGTCCGTGAATTATGTCCTTGTTTACACTGCAAGGTTCAAGGACTTAACATACACCAAGGGCGTATCAAAAAACCACATTTTTGTATCGGGACCCTATTAGTTGAATCGCTGAAGTCAATTAATCACACGATCCGAAACAGGCGGGGTGGAGAGGGGGATCAATAGCTTTAGCCTCCATGTTGTGTGGAGTTGTGAAAAATAGCGTTCATGTTGTGTGGATATGTTACAACTAGCCTCCATGTTTTGTGGAGATGTGAACATTAGCCTCCATGTTGTGTGGATATGTGAAAACTAGCCTCCATGTTGTGTGGAGATGTGAACATATGCCTCCATGTTGTGTGGTTATGTGAAAACTAGCCTCCATGTTGTGTTAAGATGTGAACAAAAGAGATAAATACAGTACAATAAATATGAGAAGATGAACTCAAAGGTTCTTAAACTAAATTTTTGAAAACAATAAACATAAATTAAAGGGCATTTTTCAGTAGATCTAAAACATAACATGGCCCCGAGACAAGTAGTCAGAAAACAAAACTTAGAAAGATTTTATTTTAACATAAGCTCTGGTGTATGACTTGGACACTGGCATATGACTTAAACTCTGGTGTATGACTTGGACACTGGCATATGACTTAAACTCTGGTGTATGACTTGGACACTGGCATATGACTTAAACTCTGATGTATGACTTGGACACTGGCATATGACTTAAACTCTGGTGTATGACTTGGACACTGGCATATGACTTAAACTCTGGTGTATGACTTAACATTTTGGGCTCATGCATATAACTTACTAAGAGGTATGTAACTGGGGTTCTGCTGTATTTCTTGACTTTCCAGTAAATGGCTCGGTCTCAGGTATAAGTCTTGGTCTCTGCTATATGTCTCGGTCTCAGGTATAAGTCTTGGTCTCTGCTATATGTCTCGGTCTCAGGTATAAGTCTTGGTCTCTGCTATATGTCTCGGTCTCAGGTATAAGTCTTGGTCTCTGCTATATGTCTCGGTCTCAGGTATAAGTCTTGGTCTCTGCTATATGTCTCGGTCTCAGGTATAAGTCTTGGTCTCTGCTATATGTCTCGGTCTCTGCTATATGGCTTGGTCTCAGGTATAAGTCTTGGTCTCTGCTATATGTCTCGGTCTCTGCTATATGGCTCGGTCTCAGGTATAAGTCTTGGTCTCTGCTATATGTCTCGGTCTCTGCTATATGGCTCGGTCTCAGGTATAAGTCTTGGTCTCTGCTATATGGCTCGGTCTCAGGTATAAGTCTTGGTCTCTGCTATATGTCTCGGTCTCTGCTATATGGCTCGGTCTCAGGTATAAGTCTTGGTCTCTGCTATATGTCTCGGTCTCTGCTATATGGCTCGGTCTCAGGTATAAGTCTTGGTCTCTGCTATATGGCTCGGTCTCTGCTATATGGCTCGGTCTCAGGTATAAGTCTTGGTCTCTGCTATATGACTCGGTCTCTGGTATAAGTCTTAATCTCTGCTATATGGCTCGGTCTCAGGTATAAGTCTTGGTCTCTGCTATATGGCTCGGTCTCAGGTATAAGTCTTGGTCTCTGCTATATGACCTGGTCTCAGGTATAAGTCTTGGTCTCTGCTATATGGCTCGGTCTCAGGTATAAGTCTTGGTCTCTGCTATATGGCTCGGTCTCTGCTATATGGCTTGGTCTCTGCTATATGGCTCGGTCTCAGGTATAAGTCTTGGTCTCTGCTATATGGCTCGGTCTCAGGTATAAGTCTTGGTCTCTGCTATATGGCTCGGTCTCAGGTATAAGTCTTGGTCTCTGCTATATGGCTCGGTCTCAGGTATAAGTCTTGGTCTCTGCTATATGGCTCGGTCTCAGGTATAAGTCTTGGTCTCTGCTATATGGCTCGGTCTCAGGTATAAGTCTTGGTCTCTGCTATATGGCTCGGTCTCAGGTATAAGTCTTGGTCTCTGCTATACGACTAGGTCTCAGATATAAGACTTAAACTTTGGTGTATGCCTTGGGACCTGGTATATGGCTTAAACTCTGGAATACGACTTAATATTTGCTATATGACTTGTGCTCAGGTGTATTACTTGATCTCTGCTATATGGCTTGGTTTCTGCTACATGGCTTGGTCTCAGGTGTATGTCTTGGTCTCTGCTATATGACTTGTTCTCAGGTGTATGTCTTGGTCTCTGCTATATGACTTGGTCTCAGGTGTATGTCTTGGTCTCTGCTATATGACCGGGTCTCAGGTGTATGCCTTGGTCTCTGCTATATGACTTGGTCCCAGGTGTATGCCTTGGTCTCTGCTATATGACCTGGTCTCAGGTGTATGCCTTGGTCTCTGCTATATGACTTGGTCTCAAGTGTATGACCTAAGCTCAAATATATTAAATGACCCCTGTTATACGACAAATCTCTAGGGACGAACTTATTTTTGCTGATAACATTTTATTTTCAAATGGCGTTAGAGAAAAAACAGTTCTTGAAATCAACGAACAGTAAAAAAAAGTAGAGGTTAAAAAAAATTGTTATTGTCAAAGTATGTAAAAAAACCCTTGGAACTTCGACTCACCTATACTTAAGTCTAAAGCCTGAATCATGAGACGGGTATATTTAAATTTTTTTATCACTATTAGTTATGAATACAGTGAGCACTAACGTGTAACCTAAGAAACATTTTAACTAAATTCAGTGTTGCAAAAAAAAAAAAAAAATTGTGAGTAAGACAAAGTACCAATACATTATATAAATAAAACGTTCGCACTTCGTTTCAGTTTTGTTTTGTTTTGAAAAGTCTTTTTCAAAAATGTATGGTTTCTTTTCGCTCACACAAAAGTCAAACATGCATCACGCACCTGACATGACACCGCCATACGTTACTCAAGCTCTACTGACCTTCATCCCCCATGCCCCCCCCCTACGGACATGTAAAGGAAAATGTTATTATCAAAATATTCTACCTCGAAATAAGCTTGGAGCCCCTTTTTCCACATTCTAAAAAAATTATATTTTTTTTCGTGACTACTTATTTGGCCACATTAGATTAACATATTTTTTAAAAGGGTTATTTGTGGGGGGGGGGGGGGGGGGGATCTGAATGTTTCGAACCAATATCTGAAACCTTGGAGTCATGTAACTCCGCATTTTCCTTCGGACACACACAAATCCCCCCAAACTAATGCCCAAACTTCCCCAAATACTAACGCCTTACACCCCCTCATACTCTTACACCTAACCTTCCCTCATTGCTAGCGCCCAAACTCACACCGTCACTGCCACCCTACCCACTCCCTATACTGATACCCAAACACCCAAATAGTAGCACCCAAAGCCCCCCCCCCCCAATACTAACGCCTTACCTACAATACTAACGCCCTACCTACAATACTAACGCCCTACCTACAATACTAACGCCCTGCCTACAATACTAACGCCCTACCTACGATACTAACTCCCTACCTACTATACTAACGCCCTACCTACAAAACTAACGCCCTACCTACTATACTAACGCCCTACCTACAATACTAACGCCCTACCTACAAAACTAACGCCCTACCTACTATACTAACGCCCTACCTACATAACTAACGCCCAACCCAGCAATATTAATTCCAACAACCCAAATACTATCTCCCGAAAAGTGTGTCCTAAAATGTAAATCTTTTTTTTTTCATTCATAATATCATTCATTTTATCTCATTCTTAGCTGCACAGAAATTGGGAATTTAACAGAAATATTTAAACAAAAAAAATAAGTTTATATCTGATGCTATTCGAAAGTGATACGGTTTGCTGACAGTGGACACAGTTAGCCACCCCGAGAGGCTAAGTTGTCAGTGTTCCATCACAGGTTGCTTCCAGTGACTATGCTGGTTATACACAAAACTTCGAATCTTCTCTATGATTCCGCGGCCTTGTCTAGCTTGTCTGTGATACGTCAACACGTCGTATCCAATCAAAAAATTAATGGCTAACCCAATCAAAATGAATGACTAAAATCATAAAACAAGTGCACAGCACACTCACAAGTACACAGCACACTCACAAGTACACAGCACACTCACAAGTACACAGCACACTCACAAGTACACAGCACACTCACAGGTACACAGCACACTCACAGGTACACAGCACACTCACAGGTACACAGCGCACTCACAAGTACACAGCACACTCACAAGTACACAGCACACTCTACTAATCATCTTCTGCATTTCCACTATAGTTCACGGCGCGTGTTTTGTGTCCGTCGTCAGGTCTGCCCAACCACTGTTCAAAAGTTGCCCCATTCGTGACCACATCGTTTATGTCCATGGACGCCACCGGCGCGAGACCCGCTGTGAGCTCTTTAAGCTGTCCATCACGTGACACGTTGACTTCCTGTGAATAATTGTTTATATTGGTAAACACGGTGCGGTCGTGGGTCTGAAAAAAAGGGGGGGGGGGGGTGTGATGTTTTTAAATGCTAAACCGCTGGAGTACCGCAATTATATTTTACTCTTAGGAGATAAATGAAAAAATTTTTTATTCTTCACAGCAATATTAAATCATCACTTTTTCCGCATTTTGGTTTTCTTGATGTGTTAAAATAATAATCCAAATTTATCGCATTTTGGATTTTGTTAAATCTCAAGAGAGCGTTTCCGCCCAGGCAAACAGAGAATAGTGAGACAGTCGATACAAAGTTAAATATGTTTTTAAAAAAAAAAATCATTTATTGATGAATAAAATAGAAATCAATACTTGTGGCAGGGACGTCATTTGGGTAGGGCGGGGGGGGGGGGGGGTGGAAGCCCCCTGGAAAAAACCTGAAATGACGCCCCTGAGTTAGGATTTTCACCTTACGAAACACTCTAACTCAGTCAGTTCCACACACTTGCATCATTGCGTTGTTGGTATTTGTAAGTTTTGGTTTTATTTTTTTTAAAAGTTTTTATTTTTTGTTCTCTTTTTTTTTTACATCATAGATTCTGTTAACTTAAATGACAACACAACATCCCCCTAGGCTAAAGTGACTGGTCCGTTAAGAATTCAAATTCACGAGATCACACAGATGTAAAATGACGCCTTTCCTGGCAAGCCGTTAGAAAGATTACAACATCACCCTCAACTCCCTTTATTTATTTATTATTTTTTTTTTTTTGTTTTTTTTGTATCCCCGATTTGTTTCGTTTCACTATGATTTTTCTTTCAAGATTTTTGTTAACCACGACACTGTCCGTAAAACGACGGGGGCTACAGAGAGGTCATATTTCTCCAACTTCATTCCGGAAGGTCCAGGTCCGCGTGTAGGGAAATTCCGCTTGTGTTACCATGGAAACGAGGATAGCCGTTATATTCCCCCCCCCCCCCCCCTTTCGGTTGGCGTTTCCGTTCGAGATATGAGCCCGTGGAATTGCAGTCAGCTGGCCGGACAGGAGCCGCTGACCGTTCTGGGTCCGACGATACTACTCGCCTTCACATAACTCTCTCCCTCGACCCTTCCACCCCCCAACCCAACCCCCCCCCCCCTTGCCCGGCGAGGCTTCGATGAGGGAGGAAACAGGGTGCCAAAGCGAAGATGGCGTGCGTATCAGAGATAAATTAAGCTGAATTTTTACTGGGGCGCCCTTGCCCAGGCTAACTAACTCCCAGGCCTGTTGCCAAGTTTTTTTTTGTTCCACTATCCCAGGGGTTCCCGGAAGGTAGATCTTTTTTCAAATTTTTTTTTTTTTTACGCCTGTGACCACTGAATTTTAAGTTTTTATATGTGAATAGCTTAAACCAACGTAGCGTAGCTTTCACAGCTGATTCACAACTTCTGAATGGCGCATACGTCCCTCACTAGAGCACGTCCGGGCGGTAGGATGCAGCCGCGTGCTTTTTAAAAATGTTAACCTGTCTGCCAAAACGGCAGTAACAAAAATAGTTTTAACATTTACGTTATTCAAAAATTGCCTGCTATGAATCTGTTATGTAAGGGAAAAAAATGTAATGCAGTTTGTAAAGCATCCATCTACATTTTACTTGACTGCACCGCATTTCTGAGAATGGGGAAAATCTACGGTTTCCAAAGAGTACTGTAAGAGGTTTGTGTTAATAGATTTTGACTTAAAAATCACTCTAGGGTTGTAATCCCACGGAGGGCGGAACTTACCCTTTGAAGGATTGAAACATATATTATAAATATATTGCTTCTGGTGTGTCCTGCATCCTCATCACAACCAGTCTTCCCCCTACTAATAAAGTCGCATAGGAGATGGCGTCGGTGGGCCGTCGAGAGCGAGCTCTTAATGCATCCCCCCGGGCGTCCCCCCACACGAGCCATCGCATTGAAGGTCTCCCCGACGACAGCCCGTGCGGAAGGGCGCCGGGAAACTCCCCCATGCCTAGGGGAAGCCGGTTGACCGATGACGCTGCGTTTAAAGCGTCCGCAGTCCCCTCTCCGAGGGTCAGGACGGGTTTGCTTCCACTCCGGAGAGAAGGTGTTGCGTTACCACCCCCACCGCCCTGGGAGTCCTTCGGTCGGGACGAGTAGTGGCTGGACGAAACGGTTGCCTAGGAGCGGCTTTCTCACGGCCGCGTCGCTAAAATCATCGGCATGGGCTTTTTCCGCCACCGAATCCTCATATCCATCAACGGCAACATGTAATCCCCCTACTCAACGTGCTTTATATTAATAATACTGAGTGACCGACAAAATGCTGTCAAGCAGCGAGCGTCATGCTTAACGTTTGAACTCCGGTAAAAAAAAAAAAGGTTGAATTTTTTGGAGACGACTATTATATTAATCAATAAAGGGCCACGGGTATGGTGTAGGACTGTCTGTAGGACGGTCTGTAGGACTGTCTGCATGATGCGTCTGTAGGAATATTGTTTGAATGCCGTCAGTTAGGGTGTAGTACTGTTGGTAGGCCTATTGCTTACACGTCATCAGGGAGGGTTTAGGACTGTCTGTAGGCCTATTGCTTACATGTCAATAGGTAGGGTTTAGGACTGTCACTTGGCCTATTGCTTACACGCCAACAGGTAGGGTTTAGGCCTGCCTGTAGGACTAATGTTTATAGAAAAATGAAAAGTTAAATTTTATTTGTGTGGTAAACTTGAATCCACCGGTTATTGTCTCAAAATACCCGGACCCGGTGTAAAAATAAACAAACTACAACCGGGTAAGCCCTATGGTATTTATCAATTTTGGATCGCAAACATTACTCCTCGAATTAAAAAAGACTCACCGTGAGTCCATCAAATCAGTGGGTGCCTCAGCGTCGTCAGTATAACACACGGAACTTTTATTTCTTTTTTTTTTTTAAAGGTCAAACTAAGTTCATTGCTAAAAATGTAACTGGAACCCGTGTGGCCTTGGAGAAATTACATGCTGTCAAAATGAGCTGAAAAATGCCACAAGATTTGAGAACGGACAGCGGGCACGTGAAATCCTAGATACTTTATAACGTTCAACGTTTGGTGCCGAAAAGCGATTTAGAGTTCTCTCTCCTGATCTTGGCTGTCTTTTCTTGAAATATTTGGCTTTTATTAACAACAACAAAAAAAATTACCGAAAGCAGTGGCGTAGCGAGCTTAACTCGCGCCCAGGGCAAAATACCTTTTTAGCGCCCCCCAAAACCTTTTTAGTGCCCCCCCCCCCATTCGAAAACCATACAATATTATAGTAAAATATACCATTTGGCGCCCCTTTGTGAGTAGCGCCCGGGGCATGATGCCCCCTTGCCCCCCTCACTACGCCACTGACCGAAAGATGAGAACAGCTTATTGCAAGGGACATCTTATCATTATATCTGAACGTCCGAGAAAAAACTCAATTTTTAGAAACGCTTAAAAAGATTCTACCGCTATAGGTGTTTATTAACGATTGGGGCGTACTTTAATTTTTGAGAACCGCGCCAAAGGCTCACATGCCTAAGAGCTCCTACTTGTATCCGTAACTTTAAACGACTCTGATATTCTTCATTTTGGAGAACCCTTCTAGTACAACCAGAATATTATTATTTATTTTTTCTACACCCCACAGTAGCTGATAATTATTTGTTCTCTCTCTCTTTTACCGGCCATTTAGATCTCTGATCTAGGACACAGAGTTAACGCAACTCAAGTGTATGCACGACCCTCTTATCTCCACTACCACCCCCCATTTTTTTTTTCAAAACCCTTGTAGGCAAATCACCCCCGGCAGATCCCTCCGCTTAATTTTAACAAAAATGATAATAAAACCCTTCTGAAACTAGTTAGTGCTATCTCCTGGCTACCAACGCTTCAAAGATGCTGATGGATTTTAAAACGCGCTTTTCAAAATAAACTTAACTGATAACGTTTCCATTATAAATAGCTGGAATCAAAAAAAAAAAAAAAAAAAAAAAAAAAAAAAGAAGAAAGAAAGAAACAACCACGGCGATACCTCCCAACAGTTCTTTGAGTGCGGTGAGTCGAGATGAGTAGCAGGAGGGTGGCATGGTGATTTGGAGAGTTAACAAAAAAATGAAATATCCGAGTGGTGACAGGGGCGGAGTTATGTTTGATGGCGGCGGGCGTTTGAGTAGTTGTGATGCGTGTGTCTTTTGGTTTTTTTTCCTTTATATTTATACCACACAGAAAGTCAGCCACATTTAAACCTCAACAGAAAGCCACCCATATTTAAACCACATAGAAAACCACCCATCTTTAAACCACACAGAAAACTAGCCACATTTAAACCACCCTTTAAAACCTCCCCACCCCCCACCCCCAATTCACACACATGCTCACATTCGCCCAGGGCCAGACTACTTCTAGTGCTAGATCTCACATTATTGTGATCCGAGCAAAACATTATTATTTTTTTTTTTTAAACACGTATCCGCCTCTGAATGTGTAAGTGAGGTAAAATGCCAATTCAGGAAGTCCATGTGTGTGTGTTTTTGGGGGAGGGGTCATAATAACAAATGGACAAATATCTGGAAACACGTTTATAATAAATTATATTCAATGGATGAAAGAACTCCAAAGGATGATGGGAAATTGGCCCATTGATGTTGAGATCAAACTGATACCGGGAAGATAACTCGTAAAATTATTGGGGAAAAAGCTCTAGCAGATCCCACGAGTTACCTTCGCAGGGACCGATGAAAAATTTCAAGGTACAGAATTTTAATGACCTTTAAAACCAGAGGGCTTCAAAAGCAGAACGAACTCCCACAATTACACTCCCTTACACACACACACAAACTCTCCCCCCAACCTTTTTTTTCTTATGCTTATCACCCAAAAACTTCCCATCGCATTCTTCTAAAGAGATTATATTCATGGTTGATCAGAAGGGCAACACCCACCCCACACCCAACCAGGGCCGACCCTAACAATTGCGGGGCCCTATGTGAAACGGATTGCGCGGGGCCCATTCTGGGTAGGGGATAAGGATAATAAGTGAAAATTAAGATTTTGTATTAGAAAATAAATTCGGGGCGGGGCCTATGAACGTGCGGGGCCCATTGCGGCAGCATAGGTTGCAGTGGCCTAAGGCCGGCCCTGCACCCAACCAACAGCCACTCCACACACACCCAGCACACACCCACCCAACACCGACCCCACACCCACTCCACACCCATTCCTTAATTTAAGAGAAGAGAGGAAAAAAAAAAGGGAGATACGCGTTTGACTTGATGCTTACAACTTTGAGAAAAGATTCCATGATGATATTTGCAATGGCAACGAGGTGCTTCATGGCATCCACACAACTGAACTGTCATGTTGATCGACGGTGGCAATGGGCTATTAAAGATATTGAGACCCCCTCGGAAGCTTTCTAAGAAAACGATCCAGAAGTCAAAATAAATGACGTCATTGAGACACCACATTGTCTCACTCCAACACCACTGTGTTACACTCCAACACCACTGTGCCTCACTCCAAAAAAAAAAAAAAAAGAATTCAACCAACACTGTCTCCACGCAATCGTTCACATCAAAAACGAATTCATAATATATAAAAATGAATGTCTTTCTGTATATGTGTATGTATTTATGCATGCATGTATGTCAAATGTATGTCCCGTATGCGCTCCTACACCATTCATGCGTTTGCGATAAAACTTTGGTGAGTTGTTGTCCGCAAGCCGGCGCATTTTTCTGAGTCAGTACAACCCTTTTAAAATATTCCGTTTTGGGCCGTTGGCCCTAAATTCGTTTTTTTATTTCTAATATGAGCTTTGTAAAAACTAATTTCCATATGCGCTCCTAAACAATTTATTTGAATGCGATAAAACTTTGTTGAGAAATCGTGGTAACGCCCGCAAAGGTTTTTTGAATTATTACAACCATTTAAAAAATATTCCGTTTTGAGCCAGGGGGTTAATGTTCTTTTTTTCTTATTTGAGTTATATAAATATAATTTCAAACCGTATGCGCTCCTCTACCATTCATGCGATCGATATAACTTTGGTGAGTTGTTGTACACAGGCAAGCGCATTTTTCTAAGTCATTACAACCCTTTGAAAATATTCCGATTTGGGTCGTTGGCCCTAAATTAGCTTTTTCCCCCCTTATATGAGCTATGTAAATATAATTTCCGTATGCACTCCTATACTGAAATATCACATTAGGAAATAGCATCAGCGGGCCGTCGAGCTATTGCTCCTTTTGCCTTCCACAAAGCAAACCCCCTCCCCCTAAGCCCGGGTATCGGGCCGCGAAGCGGCACGTTGGAGATGTCCCTTTGCCAGGTCAGCCCAAACCCGAGTCCGCTTGATCGGGGTTTTCCGCTGGAGGCCGCCCCAACCCAGGAACACCCGGTCGCCCCGACACTGCATGGACACATGCAGTGCACACGATCGACTTTCATAGGAGTCGGGATGGTAAATTTACGCCCTAAAATCTTTCCCCACACATCCCGGGAAGCGTCGGACGCCCTTTAGAGGGGTTCTATCTTTAGTTTTCAACTAGTTTGCGAAGTAGCTGGGACGAAACAGTTTTGGAGGAGCAGCTTTCTCAGGGCTGACTATCTAGAATCATCGGCCAGAGACGTCCACTTTAGCTTCTCACCTCATATCCAATAACTGCAACTTGTAATCATGTTCCCTATCCTGTCTCTGCTTTTACTTCCAACTGAAGGGCTGAGTAGCAAACGTTACTGTAAAACGTCACATTTGGCAGCCCTGTAGGTGCCGTTTTTATTCTGGCAGATACCATGCATGTCCCTTGTCTCCTATACTCCTATATCATTTATCGGATTGCATAAAAACTTTGGTGAGGGATTGTGTGCACGCCTGCCAAAGTTTCTCAATCATTAAAACCATTTTAAAATGTGCCGTTTTGAGCCAAGGGCCCTAAATTCCTTTTTTCTTATATGAGCGATATAAAGATAAAACGTATGCGCTCCTATACCATTCATCCAATTGCGATAAAACCATTTTAAAATATTCCGTTTTGAGCTATTTAGATATTATTTCAAAAAGAACTATTGCATCGGTGGATGGAATTTTAATCAAATGCAAATAGCGACATTTCAATTTAAATGTGACATAATAAGTAGGTTTCTGAATTAGTCTACCCATTTTACAAAATATAAGCTTTAAAAATATAATTTTAAAGAGAGATAATGCATGGGGGATGGAATTTAATCAAATCAATACAAACAGCGATATTTCCGTTTGTATGTCACTTTTTTGTGACACAATTGAGTAAGTTTCTAAATTTGTGCAACCATTTATCAATATTCAATTTTGACCGGGACCCTAAATTAGTTTTTCTTTCTGAAATGAGCAATTTAAATATAATTTCCAAATGCGTTCCTATACCATTAATCTGATTGCGATAAAACTTTGGTGACTTGTTGTGTGTACGCCCGCGAAAGGTTTCTGAAAATTTACAACGATTTTACAATGTTCCGTTTGGGACCATGGACCCTAAATTGTTTATTTTTTCTTATATGAATCTTTTTTTTTCTTTACACGTTAAAATTTTGCGTAAAATTTCTTTTTGAACGCATTATTTTGTTTTACTATATAGTATAGTGCGTTCAAAACGAAATTTGACTAAAATTTTAATGTGTGAACTGAAAAAAGATAAGACCAAATTTCCTTTCGATCAAATTTCCGCCGATCAATTTTCTGTGGATGAAATTTCTTTCGTTCAAATTTCCGGTAACCGGCTTGAAGTGGTTGTGACGCTGTCGGAGTAAGAACACAAGACACAAGACATCGTTATGTCTGGCTACATTATTATATTATATCATCCTATATTGGTACATAGCTTGTTTCTTTAATTCTAAAATAAATTTTACACAAAGCACACGGGTTGAATTTGATCAACCTGTAACGTAATAACGTCTCACGCAAAGGAAAATTAGATAACCTCCATTAAAAAAAAAAAATGTTAAAAAATCTACGCTGAAATACTATTTAAAGGGCAATAAAGACCAACTGCGTTATTTTGACCAGTACTGTTTGAGAATTAGGCGAAGCGGGGGAGCGGGGACGGCAGTGGCAGCCGGCAGCGCGGTAGAAGGGGAGCGGATGCTTACAATTGTAAGTTCTAATTTGGAGTTGAAAGGGTCGAGTGGCAGTTCAACAAGTTGAGCATTTCAAGACCGGAAGTCACTAATTAAAAAGTCGAGTTGATGCATTCTCCTTTCATTTTAATGAGTTGGTCGACTCCGACTACTGTGTTCAGTCCTTCCCCCAAAAATAAAGATCTATCCTCATCCCCCAGCCCCCCCCCCCGCCCCACCCACTCCCCCCAAAAAACCTAGCCTTCATAAATCTAACGCCCCCATACATATATATGGCCTTCCTGAAACAGATGCATACATACATACATACATACATACATACATATATATATATATTTATATATATGATCCAACAATTTATATATAATACCCATAAACAGGTATATATAAATCCCCCTAAACTCTAATATGGTATAATATACACTTAGTGCATTCAAACCGTATAAATATATAGATATAGAGATATAGAAATATATAGAGATTTAGATATATCAGTACTTCTATAGATATATATATATATATATATATATATATATATATATATGTCCATATCTATATCTATATATATATATCCAGATCTATATCAATATATCTATATCTATATTATATCTATCTATATCTATCTATATTTATCTATATAATTATATTTATATATAAATATAAGCACCCCCATCCCTTTTCACGTTTTGTGCATTAAATGGACCTAGCTTAGTCTTTAAGCTATCAACTAAAAAGTCAGGACTGCATGCAAACCTGGATGATGCTAAATAAGCGAAAGATTTTTAAGGACGGTCTTAATTATAAGACAACACTATCGTTTATCATGGGGATAATGCCTTACAAGTCACCTGAGCTTCCGTGCACCTGCGGGTCTCCCCCCACCACCCCGCAGCCCCCCCCCAAAAAAAAAAACAACAACAACAAACAACAATATACCGAATAGCCACTGGACGAGAACATTTTTTAACTAAACAATGAGATGGTCAGTCATTCCACCTTTGCAAAGCTTCATTGACGAAAAGTAAGATCTTTAGCACCGGAGACGAGCAATGCTCAAAATTATATGTTGGAATCCGAATGACCACCTCCTTGTACGCTGTCAGTTATAAGGAGAGTTAAATTCTACAATTTATAAACTCTTATATGTTGCTGACTGGCATAATGCATGCTTGTTTTCTGACGGGCTGCGACTCAGAGGCGTAATCTCTTATAGGGTTAGTTTTGATTTGAGCTTTGAATTTTTAAATATTTATTTCCGTCTCATTATCACAAACCTACAAAAAATATGTGTGGCAGAGGGGCTCTAAACTGAGTCATTCACAATCTTGTGGACTGGAGTTCAATTCCCAGCCAAATCATAGAGGAACCGTGACAACCCCAGCAACCCGGGGTTGGATGAGACTCGTTAACCTTGCATGGCGACTCAGTCTAAGAGAAGGCAAACTCTGAAATCAAACCCGGAGATGGCGCCCCGTCACAGTGAAAGTTTCGACAACTTCGGGGAAATTGAAAACGCATAAAAAACGCACAGCGAGACACAAGAAGAAACAATGCTGGTCAACCACTGCATCCGGGTCTATTTCCAGACGTCTTGCCTTCGGACGAGAGAGTGAGGCGGACGAATTGAGCAAGCTGAAGCTGTTGTCATATTCGCATAACTTTTTTATTTCATTCCAACCCCCAGCGATTCTCAACCGTGTGGGTCACGAACCCTTTGGGGGGTCGAACAACCCTCTCCCCAGGGGTCACCTAAGACCATATAAAATACATATACCTTACAGTTATGAATTAGAATCGAAAATAATTTTGTGGTTGAGGGTCGCCACAACTTGAGGAACTGTAAGTAAGGGTCGCGGCATTAAGAAGGTTGAGAGCCACTGCCCTAAGCCCTGATACATTTAATTCATGTGTTATCATTCCAACTCACTAAGCCCTGGTTCCATACACACCGTATGCTATCATTCCAACTCAGTAAGCCCCAGTTCTATGCACAACACATGTTATCTTTGCAAGTCAGTAAACCTCTGGTTTCCTTCTATGCACACCGTATCCGACGCGATGCCTGCTCCGGGGCAGCCTCTAATTGACAGGCAATACTTGATTCTCCCCCCCATCATCCCATGTTTTCATTATCAATAATTTACTACGAGTTTAGTTCGTCTGACACATGACCTTCAAATGACCTTTTCCAAAAACAGAAAAAGGCCCCCCCTGGCCATGCACGTGAGGGTAAGTTCGTTACAGGAACTCAACTCTTTATGGTCGTTTTTTTTTATTTTAACATTTCGAAGGCGTTTCTCTCCCCCTGTTTTATTCTGACAGTTTTGATTGGTCGGGAAATGAAATAAAGGAAAATTGTAAAGCACAGAGAAACAGCTGCAGGAGCGTGCAGAGGCCGGTTTGGGTTGGGGGGGGGGGGTTGCTAGGTGTTGATGACCCTACTGGTAATGTAGAGGAAGATCGTTTATAGTGATTCGTATATGATTCATTTGAAGGAAAGAAATAATAAAGAAAAACAAAAAATAATCTTTAAAAAAAAAGGATATTGGAGATAGAAAGAAATAACGAAATGACAGCCAAAATAGAAGACACCAACGTTTAAACACCGAAAAGAATGAAAGACACCGTAAAAGACACCAACATTTAAACACCGAAGAGCTTCAATTAAATGGTTCACATTTTTGGTGAACGAGTGGCAGCGCACCATTAGAATCTATGTATGAAATAAGTCGAGTTTTCAATGTATATTTACGTGTGTGTGTGTGGGAAAAAGGGGGGGGGGTAGAGGTTTTTATTCACCTTCCAATCCTATTATGCTACGTTATGCTACAAACTAATCACGAAGTGCTAGTAAATTAGATTTATTTTATACAAACGAACCCCCCCCCCCCCCTTTCCAAAACACTTTTATTTTACCGTTATTTTTGTTGTACCCGCTTACTTCAAAGGAATTGATATCCAAGGAATTTATTTTTAAAACATTTTTTCTCCCCCTTCTTTAAACGACTTAAGTGCGTTTAACCGTTTCATCAAATTTGGAAACAAACACAAAAATGTTATGTTTATTATTTCCCCCTTCTGTAAACCGGCACCTGAATTAGCTCCCCCATTTTTTTCAAAGAAGATGGAAACATTTTTACATTTTCCATTAACATTGCTGCTACCCATTGTTTCTAGTGGTTAATGCTACTTACACACGGGGGTGTGGTGTGAGGGGAAAAAAGGGGGGTGGGGATGGGGGGGCGATCTTAGATGAATTTCTTGAACGCCCAGCCTTATGTAATAATGGTATGGAATCTTAATCAATTAGCCGTATGGGTGCTTTTGTTTTTTTCTTTACCGGGCAAAGGTCAGAGGTCATGCGAATATTCCGGGTGTTTGTCTGGCTTGCGCTTGTGAGCAGTTGCTAATTTAGGGATGGGTCCCCAAAATGCCTTCGCCCCTGGTGGCTTATCGGAGTAGATCTAAAGAGGAAGACGGGAATTGGAAGGGGAAGCTGGTCACATTCTTAATTCGACCCGCCTTTGATTCTGTGTGTGTGTCGGACAATCTACACGAACGGATTCCTTCCTAGTACATGTGACTAAATTAGTCAAACGCACTCTATTTCTCCAAGATTTCACTTCAATTCAGCGAAGGGTTCCCGGCTTGTTTAGGGACTTGCCCCAACTGTTTTAAACCGGTAATGTACAAAGTTAAGATTCATTTTTTTGGCCAGGTATAGGCGAAGACTTCAATATCCAAATTGTTTTGAAGAGTTTCCTCATCACTTAGAATCTAATTAATAGAAATTCAAAGAAAATTCCTCTAAGAAAGCAGTCAAAATATACTCCATGGGAAACGATGGAGACAAGAAAGGAAAGTGTGCGAAGGGTGTTGAATTATTCAAATGCACACCCTATAATATTATTAGATCGTTAAATGTCCCCCATATGTCGTTAACATAAAAAGTCTAAGGGTGTGGCAGGGTCAGGCATAGAAAGAGAGCCTTGTGGTGTCATTTCCGACTTTATGGCGTATATCGAAAAGAAAACAAGACCGTAGAAAGAAGACGCAATTGATATAATTTTTAAAAAAAAATAAAAAAATAAAATTTGAATGTTTGAAATAATATCAAAGAGACCGCCGTGTCGGTTTATACATTACCACTCGCGCGCTCGGATATGAGGGTACTTAACGAAAAAAAGAACAGGGAACGATAAAAAAAGAATAAATCTACATTGCAGAGAATTCTTGTATTTAAATTCACCAATAATTGTCATCGTACTCAGTGCTGCCCGCCCCCCTCCCTCCCCACCTTTTTAATGTTAAGGGCCAACTCTCCTTGCTGCATACAATCTGTCTTGAACACACGACAACCTACTACTCTCTGTCCTTCAGTTTGTATTCTCCCCCCCCCCCGGCGCCACTCCCCCCCACCCCCACACACACGTTACTTTCTTCGGACCCAATGGTGAAAATGTCTAAACCAACATTCGCGTGCCAGATCTGCACGCTGGATATCAGCACGCGCCTTGACCACTGGCTCCAGATGAGCGTGAGTAACGCCACGCGCTTGATTGACTGTCAAAACATGTGGGGGGGGGGGCCGCTTCACGCGTTTAACCTATGTATCTTCTAGGATGGGAGTGGCGGTGTGTGTGTGTCTGGGCGTGTGTGTATGGAGATGGGGGGGGGACAAGAGGGAGGGATAGTAAGTCATTGATACGGAAGAGAAAAGTGTGTGTGTGTCGGGGGAGGGACGGGTTTGTTAGGGTGACGGTAACGCTAACGAGGTACGAGAGTGAGAGGGGATGAAATGTCCTGTCCCGGCAGGAATTAATCAACTGCGGGTGAGTATATTTACCTGGCAGACCTGGTCAACTGCAGGTGAGTACATTCACTGTACGTGAGTACATTTACGTGGTAGACCTGGTCAACTGCAGGGACGGCAGGTGAGTACATTCACCTGCCCGAACTTGTCAACTTCAGGTGAGTACATTCACCTGGTCAACTGCAGAGACGGCAGGTGAGTACATTCACCTGGCAGACCCGGTCAACTGCAGGTGAGTACATTCACCTGGCAGACCCGTTCAACTGCAGGTGAGTACATTCACCTGGAAGACCTGGTTAACTGCAGGTGAGTACATCTACCTGGCACACCTGGCCAACTGCAGGTGAGTACACTTACCTGACAGTCCTGGTCACCCATGTGTAAAGGAAATAAAAAATTTGGAAGCGCCGACGTCGTGAGGCATGTATGCGCTTTCAGGAAACAAAGGCAATTTGAAATTTCAAGAACTTCAAGAGATGTGAAGACAATAGCCATTGACAGAGCCGTTGTCTCCATTGTCAAAACGACGTCTTTAAATGGCCATTTTCAAAACCTTGATATCAGAGTCACTAATCTTAAGACATGGGATCAGAGTCACTAATCTTAAGACATGGGATCAGAGTCACTAATCTTAAGTCATAGCATCAGAGTCACAAATCTTAAGTCATAGGATCGGAATCACTAATCTTAAGACATGGGATCAGAGTCACTAATCTTAAGTCATAGGATCGGAATCACTAATCTTAAGACATGGGATCAGAGTCACTAATCTTAAGTCATAGCATCAGAGTCACTAATCTTAAGACATGGGATCAGAATCACTAATCTTAAGTCATAGGATCGGAGTCACTAATCTTAAGTCATAGCATCAGAGTCACTAATCTTAAGTCATAGCACCAGAGTCACTAATCTTAAGTCATAGCATCAGAGTCACTAATCTTAAGTCATAGCATCAGAGTCACTAATATTAAGTCATAGCATCAGAGTCACTAATCTTAAGTCATAGCATCAGAGTCACTAATCTTAAGACATGGGATCAGAGTCACTAATCTTAAGACATGGGATCAGAGTCACTAATCTTAAGTCATAGCATCAGAGTCAATAATCTTAAGTCATAGGATCAGAGTAACTAATCTTAAGTCATAGGATCAGAGTCACTAATCTTAAGACATGGGATCAGAGTCACTAATCTTAAGACATGGGATCAGAGTCACAAATCTTAAGTCATAGCATCAGAGTCACTGATCTTAAGTCATACGATCAGAGTCACTAATCTTAAGTCATAGGATCAGAGTCACTAATCTTAAGTCATAGGATCGGAGTCACTAATCTTAAGACATGGGATCAGAGTCACTAATCTTAAGTCATAGGATTGGAGTCACTAATCTTAAATCATAGCATCAGAGTCACTGATCTTAAGTCATAGGATCGCAGTCACTAATCTTAAGTCATAGGATCAGAGTCACTAATCTTAAGTCATAGGATCAGAATCACTAATCTTAAGTCGTAGGATCGGAGTCACTAATCTTAAGTCAGAAGATCGGTTAAGTCGTAGGATAGGAGTCACTAATCTTAAGTCATAGGATCGGAGTCACTAATATTAAGTCATAGGATCAGAGTCACTAATCTTAATACATAGAATCGGAATCATTAATCTTAAGTCATAGGATCGGAGTCACTAATCTTAAATCATATGATCAGAGTCACTAATCTTAAGCAATATGATCGGAGTCACTAATCTTAAGTCATAGGATCAGAGTCAATAATCTTAAGTTATATGATCGGAGTCACTAATCTTAAGTCATAGGATCGGTTAAGTCGTAGGATCGGAGTCACTAATCTTAAGTCATAGGATCTTAGTCACTAATCTTAAGTCCTAGGATCAGAGTCACTAATCTTAAGTCATAGGATCGGCGTCACTATTCTTAAGTCATTGGATCGGATTCACTAATCTTAAGTCATATGATCAGAGTCACTAATCTTAAGTCATAGGATCATAGTCATGAATCTTAAGTCATAGGATAGGAGTCACTAATCTTTAGTCATAGGATCGCTGTCACTAATCTTAAGTCATAGGATCAGAGTCACTAATCTTAAGTCATAGGATCGGAGTCACTAATCTTAAGTTATTGGATCGGTTAAATTGTAGGAACGGAGTCACTAATCTTAATCTTAGGATAAGAGTCACTAATCTTAAGTCGTAGGATCGGAGTCACTAATCTTAAGTCATAGGATCGGTTAAGTCGTAGGATCGGAGTCACTAATCTTAAGTCATAGGATTGGAGTCACTAATCTTAAGTCGTAGGATCAGAGTCACTAATCTTAAGTCATAGGATCGGAGTCACTAATCTTAAGTCATAGGATCGGAGTCACTAATCTAAAGTTATAGGAACTTACATTGGTCCTTTCTAAGTCAAATGGAAATAGTTGAATAAAATAATAAAATATACATTACTGGATCAGCCTCGAAATGTTTTGAACTGAAGTTTAAGATTTAAACAAGAAAAATTGATCATTGAAATTCAAATAAATAACGAAATCTATAAACGTAAACTATGAATAAAATCATGATTGTCAATTTCATCTGTGTCAATCTAAATACCGGTCAATAGTCCCCCAGTTCTGTCACATGGGTCACATTTTACATTGTGTAAAAAGCGTAAGAAGGAAAAAAATTTGCCTAAATTGTGATTTGAACAAAGCCAAAAATATACATTCTATTAGTTTCCTGCAACAGAAGTCACAATGTTGTCAGTCATTCGATACCCTCTCCAGCCCCAAGAACACCAAACACCCCTATCACCACCCCCGCCTATCCACCCCTTCCATTGCGACGGTCAAACTTTTCCCTCACTTGAATACCTCATAGAGTCGGACCGACCAGTTCATCAAACATTCTGTATTCAGTATTTGTTCCGTCTTTTGTTTAACATCAATGATACGAAGTACAATTTTAAACATTTTAATCCATTAGTTTAAAATACACACGCGGATTTGTTCCGAAACTTTTTCACACAGAATTATCAAGAAGTGTAGATCACATTTATTTGATCAGAGGGAGAAGAAATGATGAAAAACTCAGTTTAAAAAATAACAACAAACATAATTACACGAGCGATGGCAACTTACAAGTTGGAACATGTAAGAAGTGACGCAAGTACAGGGAAAATGCAAGAGGTGACACAAGTACAGGGAAAATGTAAGAGGTGACACAAGTACAGGGAAAATGTAAGAGGTGACACAAGTACAGGGAAAATGTAGGAAGTGACAAAAGTACAAGGGCATTGTAAGAAGTGACACATGTACAAGAAAAGTGTAAGAAACGACACAAGTATAAGGGAATTGTAGGAAGTGACGCAAGTACAGGGAAAATGTAAGAAACGACACAAGTACAAGGGAATTGTAGGAAGTGACGCAAGTACAGGGAAAATGTAAGAAGTGACTCAAGTACAGGGAAAATGTAAGAAGTGACTCAAGTACAGGGAAAATGTAAGAAGTGACGCAAGTACAGGGAAAATGTAAGAAGTGACGCAAGTACAGGGAAAATGTAAGAAGTGACTCAAGTACAGGGAAAATGTAAGAAGTGACGCAAGTACAGGGAAAATGTAAGAAGTGAAGCAAGTACAAGGAAAATGTAAGAAGTGACTCAAGTACAGGGAAAATGTAAGAAGTGACGCAAGTACAGGGAAAATATAAGAAGTGACGCAAGTACAGGGAAAATGTAAGAAGTGACGCAAGTACAGGGAAAATGTAAGAAGTGACTCAAGTACAGGGAAAATGTAAGAAGTGACGCAAGTACAGGGAAAATGTAAGAAGTGACGCAAGTACAGGGAAAATGTAAGAAGTGACGCAAGTACAGGGAAAATGTAAGAAGTGACTCAAGTACAGGGAAAATGTAAGAAGTGACTCAAGTACAGGGACAATGTAAGAAGTGACTCAAGTACAGGGAAAATGTAAGAAGTGACTCAAGTACAGGGAAAATGTAAGAAGTGACTCAAGTACAGGGAAAATGTAAGAAGTGACTCAATTACAGGGAAAATGTAAGAAGTGACTCAAGTACAGGGAAAATGTAAGAAGTGACTCAAGTACAGGGAAAATGTAAGAAGTGACTCAAGTACAGGGAAAATGTAAGAAGTGACTCAAGTACAGGGAAAATGTAAGAAGTGACTTAAGTACAGGGAAAATGTAAGAAGTGACTCAAGTACAGGGAAAATGTAAGAAGTGACGCAAGTACAATGGAAATGTGAGAAATGACGTGAGTATCAGCGATGGGGTAGAAGTATTTTAAGAGTATTCCTTTTAGGTGCTATTTAAGAATAGCATTTTAAAAATATATTTTTTTTTTAGATCCCGCTTAGACTTTTCCCGGGCAATCTGTGCACCATGTCTGATGCACCGCATCTGTCCACTAGGGGTCGCAATACGGGATCCCGAATTTCGAAAACACCGGAATACCGGACCCTAATTGATGCTCGAAAATACCGGGATTGGATTTATGAAAACCGGGATTTTCGATAATCCCTGGATTTCATTTTCAATTTTTTAAAAATCGTTTTTCTTAGTTTCCACGTCGTAGTTAAAGCAAGACACAGCAATAATTTATGAGATGTGCAAATCCATCACACCACGTGTCTCAAATTCAAAGAGAGCCGACCGACGGGCTAGATCTGTGTACTCTTATTTGTCAAGAATCATGACGTTGTGATTAGTTTTGTTTTTTTCATCGTGCGTGTGTAGTGTGCACGTGCAGACGAGTCGCGACCAGAAGGTACAGGATTGGTAGGTAAATTTCTTCATTTTATTGACAAATAAGTAATTAGTATAAAGAGTTTGTATGGAAATAATAACACGTTGCACTCAAATCACGGGGTCAATTTTTAATTAAATTTTTTTTTGATTGCTTGATTTCTTTTAATTGTGCCAAAAAACCTACACATTAAAAAATATGAGTAAATCCGTATTTTGATAACCATATACCTTAAGTTTAAGACACACAAAAAAATAATGTTACTTCTATTTTTTTATAACAATATAAATAATTTACATTCAACTCATAATTGATTTTCGAGATATTTTGTCTCAGGCTGAATTTCCCAGTTTGTCTGTACCGTACCTAGCCTAAATTTACATGACTGAATGTCCCAATTTGTCTGTACCCTACTTAGCCATTCATTTAAATGACAATTTAAACATAAAAAAAAAGTTTTACTCGTCAAACCAATGGGATTGAATTAATAATTTTTCTAAATGATTTATTTCCCAGGTTGATAGAAACTAAATTTGGAAAGCATATGAAACTATCGGAAACAAAGACATCAGTTTGGCATTATTTCTTGAAAGCTATGTACAATCTCTCAGCTAAATGTATTAGATGTAACAAAATATTTAAAACATTGGGAGGAACAACTTCGGGCCTTCACTCTCAATTAAAGTCTGCACATTCCAGTGATTACTTGGACGTACTTCTAAGGCCAGATTGCGAAAATATATCGTGGATATTCAAAAGCCTGGTCGAACAGCGGATTCCTCGTTGGAAATATCTTTGAACTATGAAATTGAACATCTTGGATCTGAGCATGATAAACTTGATGATACACTGCCGCTTAAGAGACAATTAGAAATTGAAATACAAAAGAAACTTCTGACTCTGGATAATACTTCCAGACCAACGGATGGAGACATTGATACATTGATAAAAATAGAAATGGCTTTATTTGAGAAAGGCGGTTCAAGAGGAAAATATCTAGAAATTGCGTATGATAGCCGAAGCTCTTTTCCTCCGACCAGTGTTGAGTCATAGCGGGTGTTCTCTTCATCAGGTTATTTGTAACCGTTTGCGGTCAAAGTTAAGTGACCAAACATTAGACACGTTGTCATTTTACGATCTCATTATTTAAATTTGACCAACTATTAAAACAAAACAAATTATTTTAATATTTGATTAATAAAACTATTTAAATTAAAAAGTTAAGAACTTTTTTTTTCTTTTGATTAAAGTCTGAAGATAAACATTTGTGTTATTGTTAAAAGCTTATTAAAAATCAAAATGTGATATTTATTATTTCCTTATATTTTTTTTTATTTCATTGATAAATCCTCAACTCTAATCTCGAATCTCGACTAAAAATTCTCTAAATATCGAAAATAACGGTATTCCGGTATTCGTAAACTTCAATATCGAAAATACCGGTTTGGGCAAAAGGGACCGGTTTTGCGAACCCTACTGTCCACCATGTCTGATGCACCGCATCTGTCCATTGTGCCTGAGGCATCGTATCTGTCCATCGTGTCTGATGCACCGTATTTGTCCATCGTGTCTGATTCACCGTATCTGTCCATTGTGTCTGATGCACAGTATCTGTCCACCATGTCTGATGCACCGTATCTGTCCACCATGTCTGATGAACCGTATTTGTCCATCGTGTCTGAGGCGCCGAATCGCTTCTGTGATTGACATAGCACTAAGTTTAACATTGGACAAGGCTGGGTAACTCTAACAACAGTATAACATAGTCCAAGCCGTTCTAGACCACAGCAGTTAGAGTTAGTGAACTTTATGTTTTGTTACAAAGAAGCCTAAAGGTTGTCCATAAAATTTAATTTTATAATTTGATGTAGATTTTGTTTCTTAGTTGGCCAGGCCAAACACGAAGAAGTAGCCATTCCGTTTATTAAAAAAATAATTAAGTGGAGGAGAGGGGGAATAAGTACCACTATTTAAAAGAAACAAAATGTATTTAGATCATTTAAATAACAGTGATAAGAACACATTAAGCAGTTATTACATTTACGATTTACTGGACGACGAGTTGTGTAATAAATTATGAAACCTACAACACACTGAGCGGACCTCACACCACCATCCCCTTACCCCAAATTTGTTTTTAACGCTCTCTTCCTCTCCCGACTTTAACTCCCATTCTCCTCCTCCACCACCACCACACCACCTCACCACCACACCACCTCACCCCATGCCACCGTTCATGTTTCATCATCCACCGGCCAGCTAATCACTCAGACAAAAAGAAAAACAAGATACCACTTTTTTCCTGAGCCTAACAACCCTTAGTAGGACAGGGCCGAAACTCCCCCCCCCCCCGGCTTATTGTGTAAGAGAAAGATGACCAAATATCTCTAAACGGATCGTACGGAGCAGTCATAAATTTACGCCACCTTGTTAGGGCCAGAGATTCGAGTCTTTGTCTTCGGCAGTGTCCAGTGTAAGATCTGGTAATTTTATCCCTCTCCGCAGCGGCCAGCTGACCGATTGCCATCGACGGGATTGCTTCGCTCAATGCAATTTATGTCCAATTTCTGTTTGGAAAATGGACAGAATGAGAAAAGCCATTTTCTTGCAAGCCCCTGACGTCACAGCGGCTATCGAACAAGGCGCCTTTCTCCCGTCCTCTCTCTCCCCTCCCTCCCCCCGACCTCCTTCCCCCAACCGACAGTGGCCAGCGAGCGGTCAGCGCTGGCCGAAGGGAGCCTATTTTGCTAGCGGATAAAGGGGAGACAACCCTTTCGCGATCCGGGATGAGTCGACTTTTCTCCAAATGCCAGGGGCCAGAAAAAGAGACACGAATATCACTGTTATAAGTTGTCCTGCCCCCACCCCTCCCCCTTTCTCCCCTTTATTGGTCTTTTTTTTTTATTTGAGAAATTTTCTCGAATACTGGATAGAGAGAGAATCGTATAACTAGGTTTTATGGTGAAGAAGATGATGGCGAATTACTGGATTACTTTTGGAAGGGGGCAGAGGTGGGAGAGAGAACTTTTAAGTATTTAGTAGGGGGACTCATTTCTTCGAAAGAAAAAAAAGGAAAGAACAGATAACTAGATCTATTCCAAATCTAGTCAGATAAGCAGTGTACTAGTAGTACTACTCATCTGATGACGCCAGATTAGAACAGTTTGATTTTTAAGGATTAAAAAACAACAAATCAAATTTTAGTGAAATATATTTCAACAATTTTTAAACCAAAACGATTATTGATCACGATTTTAGTCCGAGGACCAGTTTTTTTTTTTTATTATTATTTTTTTAAAATGACACTTATTTAAATTAAGAACGACGTCACCAAAGGTTTCAGTTAAGTGTCAGTTTCTGAATATCTTTTTAGCGTTACATATTCCATAAAAGAAAACTTCAAAAAAAAAAAAAAAAAAAAAGTTGTTACCAAAACTATTACTCCATTTCAAAAGACCTAAACGAACATTCCAAATCTTGCAACTAATTCTAACACTCTTGTCACTACCTCTCCCCAGCCTTGTAACCGTCCCTCCCAGCCATGTTACTGCTACTACCAATTTTGTTACTGCCACTCCCAATTTTGTAACTACCACTCCCAATTTTGTAACTATCACTCCCAATTTTGTAACTACCATTCCCAAATTTTGTAACTAACACTCCCAATTTGTAACTACCACTCCCAATTTTGTAACTGTCACTGTAACTAACACTCCCACTCTTGCTATTACGTCTTCCGCCCTTGTAACTAAAATTCCAAATCTTATTACTACGACCCCACTCTTATTACTGCCACTCCGACTGTTGTAACTACCACTCCGACTGTAGTAACTACCACTCTGACTGTTGTAACTACCACTCGAACCAATTTTTTTTTACTACACCAGCCAAGTTACCACTACTCCGGCTGTCAATACAACTCTTATCACACTAACCGGGCCCTTGTTACTCCCACTCCCGATCACTCCTTAAATTACCCCTCCCACTCTAGATACTACCTCTACCACCCTTGTTACTATCACCACAACTAATTTGCTACCACTCTTACTTTATTACTACCACTGCCGCTCTTTTACCGAGCCCCACTCCTCTTATTACTACCACTCCCGCTCTTGTAACGAGCACCTCCCCTCTTATTACTACCACTCCCGCTCTTGTAACGAGCACTTCCCCTCTTATTACTACCACTCCCGCTCTTGTAACGAGCACTTCACCTCTTATTACTACCACTCCCGCTCTTGTAACGAGCACTTCCCTTCTTATTACTACCACTCCCGCTCTTGTAACGAGCACTTCCCCTCTTATTACTACCACTCCCGCTCCTGTAACGAGCACTTCCCCTCTTATTACTACCACTCCCGCTCTTGTAACCACCACTCCAAACCTTATTCCCACAGCTCCCCTCTTGTACCCCCGCCACCCCCACAGCTCCCAATCTTGTCACCACCACTCCGAGTACGTTACCTCCACTCCCACTCCACAACCCGGTAGGTATGTGGGGCCCGGACAGGTTGGCGAGAGCGTATTATTGTATGAGGGAATCGTTTATTTGGCGTTTGGGGTCTGGGTATCTCCATCTCACCTCTCGTTGCGCCCGCGGAAACCAACAATCAAACTCTACCAACAGTCTGTTGATATTGGAGAACAGTCATGGTCGGCAGGGCGAGTGGGATTCGGGAGGTGGGGGGATTTTAAGGTACAGCCAGGGGCAGCATTAGAAATTTAGAGGTGTTGGGTTATAGCAGCGGATCTCGACCTGTGGATCGTGACCCCTTTGGGGGAGGGGGGGGTCGAACGACTTTTACACATGGGTCGACTAAGACCATAGGAAAACACATATTTATGAAGCAGGAACGAAACAATTTTTATGTTTGGGAGGTCACCACAACATGAGGAACTGTATTAAAGGATCGCGGCAATAGGTAGGATGAGAACCACTGAGGTATAGGCAAATACATTCGGTACATTAGAGGAAAAGGGGGGGGGGTCTTTTATGTAAAATATGCACACTTTGTGGCCCCGTGGCCCTGTGGCTGCACTGAAGTACTGTGATAATGATACTCCCCCCCCCAAAACACTAAGAGTTTAAACATTGTTATTTGAAATGCCCGGGTGGATGTCAGGGTAGCGTCATGGGCTGTGAGCCGTACAAGCATGTTTATTTCATGGCTTAGATGCTGATGACGTAACAGTGTGACACTTATCTCGTGGCGCATTCAATATTAACAGTCAATGTATAAAAGAAAGAAGTGTGTAGAGGGGGCGGGTGGTGATGGGAGTGACCGAAGTGGCAACAAATAAATTGAACCCTTAGTTCATCTCAATCTTCTATGAAATCCTAAAAGTCAGGAAGTCTTCTGAAGCAAGCTCCCAATATAAGCAATAAAGTACAGTTTGGGGCGGACCACCTTCTCCACCCCCCATCCTTCGCCACCGGTCTTTCTGCACCCCCTAGTACTGGCAGTCACAGTCCCTGGCAAGTGCAGTCACACTCCCCGGGTAGGGGGGAGGCGGGCACCCCTTGTTAAAAGAACATTGCCCTCTAAGTGATACGCTTCTGAAACTGACTTGTATTCATTTATTTCTTTCGGTGAATTTCAAGACAATCGAAATCCTCAAGGCGTTTCGCCTCTTGGGCGTTCATAACACTATGACTGACTTATTATGACTGGCTTATCATGTCACTATGACTGACCTATCATATAATTATGATTATCTTATATCATATTTACTGACTTATGACTTCATTATGACTGACTTATCATATCATATTGACTGACTTATGACTTCATTATGACTGACTTATCATATCATATTGACTGACTTATGACTTCATTATGACTGACTTATCATATCATATTGACTGACTTATGACTTCATTATGACTGACTTATCATATCTTTATGACTGACTTATCACATCATTATGACTAACGTATCATAGTATTATGACTCATTTATCATATCAATATGATTGAATTATCATATCACTACGACTGACTTATAATGGCATTATGACTGACTTATCATATCATTATGACTAACTTATATCATTTTGACTGTCTTATCATTATGACAGATATATGATTTCATTATGATTGACTTATCATATCACTTTGATTGACTTATCATATCATTATGACTGACCTACCCCAGCAATCTCAAGATCCAATATTCGATTGAATGACAACTGAAAGTTAACAATTACTATGTTAATTTTTGTCAAATATTTTGATCAGTGCATTATATCCCTCTTGTACCGATGTCAGAGTTGTGCCGATGTCACGGCTGTGCCGATGTCAGAATTGGGTCGATGTCAGAGTTCTGCCGATGTCAGAGTTTTGCCGGTGTCAGAGGTGTGCCGATGTCAGAGTTGTGCCGATGTCAGAGTTGTGCCGATGTCAGAGTTGTGCCGATATCAGAGTTGTGCCGATGTCAGAGTTATCCGATGTCAGAGTTGTGCCGATGTCAGAGTTGTGCCGATGTCACAGCTGGGCCGATGTCCGAGTTGTTTGCGTGTTTGAAATCAATGTACAGCAGTGTACATCAATGACGTAATGATGTCTCTATAAATACAAGATTAATTCGTGTTCTGAAAATGATTAAGTTTTAAAAGATTACACCAATAAAAATGTTGTCAGATAATTGACAAAAACAATTGGCAGTGAGATGTCAAAGCGTGCATGATATTTTCAAAGATGGTTTTTGTCTCAGGGTGAAAAAAAAATTAATCATATTACGTCAGATGATATTAACTTTAATCGCCCCCTCTCGTTCGTTCTTCTCTCTCTCTTTCTCTCTCTTTCTCTCTCTCTTTCTCTCTTTCTCTCTCGTTCTCTCTTTTTCTCTCTCTCTTTCTCTCTCTCTTTCTCTTTCTCTCTGTCTTTGTCTATTTCTCTATCTATCTCTTTCTCTCTCTCTTTCGCTCTCTCTCTCTCTCTCTCTCTTTCTCTCTCTCTCTTTCTCTCATTCTCGCATTCTCTCTCTCTCTCTCTCTCTCTGTGTCTCTCGTTCTGTCTCTTCGTCTTTGTCTCCATCTCTCTCTTTCTCTCTCCCTTTCTCTCTCTCTTTCTCCCCTTCTCTCTCTCTCTTTCTCTTTCTCCCTCCATGTCTCTCTCTATCTGTTTGTCTGTTTCATTCTCTCACCTCTCTCTTTCGATCGGGGTTTCCTCTCTTTCAGTATCTCTCCATCTCACTATCACACACGCACATACACTTTCTTTCTGCGTGTAATTCTCTACACCCCCTCCCTCTCTCTCTCTAGCATAACTATATGAAATTTGACATGCATGCATGGCTATGTTTTGCGTCTCCAACAATGCATTCTAAAAGAGTACCGAAAAAAACATTAATATCTTTAGCATTTTTTTCAAGGTAAAAAAAACAAAATTTTAAAAATAATAAATTAAAAAATAAATAAATATCAATGTTCACATTTTCAAGGTTTTTCGTTTTTCCATTTATTATTGTTTAATATCAAGGGGGGGGGGGGGCGGGTGTGTGTGTGGGTGTAATATAGATATTTTATCCAATGTATGAGTTGCTTTCAAATCTTTGAAAATCATTGAGCAGTCATACAATGTGATTGTTTCAGTTCAAGTGCGGTATGCAACGCGGATGGCTGGATGAGCTCCTAGTTTGTAAATTTGTGTGGAGATGTTAAGGCAAACATTGACAATTGTTTCATATTTGGCCCAACCTCTAATTGGATACCTTACCCAATCTAATCTACCTACTTTTATGGCCCATCTTCTAATTGGATACCTTGACCAATCTAATCTACCTACTTTTATGGCACAACGTCTAATTTGACATTTTGACCCATCTAATCTACCTACTTTTATGGCAAATCATCTAATTGGATACCTTGACCAATCTAATCTACCTACTTTTATGGCAAATCATCTAATTGGATACCTTGACCAATCTAATCTACCTACTTTTATGGCCCATCCTCTAATTGAATACCTTGACCAATCTAATCTACCCACTTTTATTGCACATCATCTAATTGGATATCTTGACCAATCTAATCTACCTACTTTTATGGCAGATCTTCTTATTGGATATCTTGACCAATCTAATCTACCTACTTTTATGGCACATCTTCTAATTGGATACCTTGACCAATCTAATATACCTACTTTTAGAAGAAGGAAAAAAAAATCCCTTATCATTATCACAATACACTTTTCAGCATCACGCCATTCCTACAGTACTCTGTCCACCCATTGTCCAGAACATAATGATCTTTGGTCCCGGCCCCAATCGTCGCCGATACGATAAGGACCCTATCGCTGGACCTATCAGAGGACCCAACTGACCTCCACCGTGGTCAGAAAACAAGGAGTACATCGTCCCACGATGGCTACTCCGGTCCTCTCGCGGGGGGATAACTGGCTACTGCACGGCGTCCCCGGGGGCACCACCTTACACGCCTTCCCGTCTCCAGTTCTGTTGACTTCCGTGGTGCTGCATGCCGGTCCCCGGGTCTCTGGTTTACACCGGGGTGAAAGACGAAGTCAAGTCCGGCTTTTTTGCTGATGTCCATCGCTTATGCGTCTGCACAAATTGTTTGATCGGGTTGGAAAAAAAAAGGGGGGGGGGCTGATCAACTAAAGAGCGTTGTTGGGGCGATTAGTGGAGAAAACGACACCGTTGAAAAATGAAACAAAACAGAATCAACACACACACACACAGTCACAAATTTGACGACTATCTTACTTTAAGGGGCGGTCTCCATCGTGGTGTTGTCCCCCCCTCCCCCCACCCTTTTTCTCTCCATTGTTCTCTGCGTGCGTTATAATCTGGGCACTGAATATAATCACTAAACAACACGGCTTTATTGGTCAAAGCTCTTATATGATCAGAGGCGTAGCTAGAGTGTTTGGAGCCCGCAACGAAGATTCCAAGTAACGCCCGACCTCCCTTTGTCAACTCTGAAACCTATTATTGCTATCAATAAAATACCATCAAAGCCTTTTCGGCGCCTCTTTTATAAAGTCTGGCAACAGGGGACATCTGCCCAATCTGCCCCCCATTAGCTACGCATCTGATTATCATGCTACCAGCTGGTTGTATTATCTAACCTAGTGGTTCTCAACCTTCCTAATGCCGCGACCCTTTAATACAGTTATATTGTGGCGATCCCCAACCCAAAATTATTTTCGTTTCTTCTTCATAACTGTAGAGTCTAGAGTATATGTGTTTTCCGATTGTCTTAGGCGACCCCTGTGAAAAGGTCGTTACACGCCCAGAGGGTTCGCGACCCACAGGTTGAGAACGACTGATCTAATCGTTACACTTAAATGATCACTGGCTCATCGATAACCACATGAATTTTTAAAAAAAAGTTTTTTCTAAACGTCACAAACTGGTTTGCCGACCACTGGGCTAATGTAATAAACCATTTATATATGAATATATATATATATATATTTCTAAACATTGCAAGCCCAGCGCACATAAATGTTTAAGTTACATTGAAACACTGGCTAAATCTTGATGACTGGCGTTCATAACATCGGATCGCGTTAATAGAAGGGTCTCCTTAATGCAGGGGTTTACAATAGTCCGTGAGAATACACTTGAAAAAGTAGGACGATTTAAGAAACCCAATTAGCCGTGTTATGTAGACGACGTGTTTACGTCATCTTTTCCCGTTAATGAACTCTAGCTTATTCCAAGCTCGGAGCCGCATTTAGGGTGTGACTAGCTAAAAAATAGTCTCTCTCGACCTTGTTTAAAACTAAATGAAATTAATTGTCTGCATCCTTAGAATTTTGTAGAAAAAATCTGGAAAGGAAAACATGGTGTAAGGCTTTTCTAGAAATATCAGTAAAACAAGCTATAAAAGGAGACACACGAGAGCGTGTGCTAGGACTATGATAATTTTCACGAGATATTTTGAGCGTGTGTTATATTTGCTACGAGACAGATTTGTTTACGGTGTGTGTGTAGATTCCTTCTCATCATTGTACCTTTTTACAACAGTGTCCGGGTTACAAGCCAATCATCATACTGTAAGTCGATAGCTTTAATTATATTTCTTTGGATTTTGTAATTTATCGTTAACATATTAAAATTTGTTAACTGTAATTAGCCCTTGTTTGAGCATCGTAATCTTTGCTATTGTATTTAACATATGGTATCGTCTTTTGTTGCATACTGTTTTAGAACTATCCATTTAATTAAATCAGATATTAAATTCTCTAATCTTATAACGGTATGTAAAAGCCGAGTAATATATAAGTTTTGAACCTTTGCGTTATTAGTGGGCATTGTTACACAAATATTTATGTATGCTGATATATATATATATTTACATATTCATACTCTTTCTTTTCACGTATCTCGAAACAAAAAATTAATGTACAAATATATACAAAATTTCACGACATTATGGGAACCATGCCACGACCGCCACCGAAACTGTGGGCCGTGGTTCCATTCTATAATGAATACATATTTACAAATACGTCTTTTTTTTTATAGATAAGACACCAGAACCAAAAATAAATAGACATACAATCAGCACACGCAGCAGCTTGTCTTTCGGATTATCTCCTTATACCGTATGGCATTTCTGTAAACTGAAATACGGTCCCATGCAATCGACGGAAGACGAGTTTTGAGCCCTTGAGACGGATTTAGAAGGTGTTGTCTGGAGAAGTGAGACACGTTGAAATAAATATGACCAATAAAAGTATGTCCTTTAAAACAAAACATACTACAGAAATAGATTTAAAAATAAATATATTTTTTAAAAATGAAAAAAAAAAAACAAGCCTTGCATATCAGAGTACATCCATATCTAAACTATTTTCAGGCCAGGAAAAAATTAAAAATAAAGAAATAATTTAAAAAAACACATCGTTTTAAAGATGTATCAGCTGGGTATTCAACCTCTTCACAGTGTTTGATTAAACTGGGTCAAAGATTTAAAGAATCTCTATTTGGGGGGAGGGGGGGATTTAAAAAATAAAATAAAATGCTTCCAATACATTAATTCATTACTGAAATTACAAGACGCTTTGCACCAATTAACCTTTCCAGGTCAAATCCCTTTTTTAAACATATTAATCCCCCACTTTTTTGTGTAAAAAAAAAAAAAAAAAAAAGATCGATACCAATATTGTTAATTCGATTCCCAACAATCTTCCCCTCACTTCCCGTCTCATCACTCCCCACACCACCCGTCGTGTTTGAAACCAAGATCGCTAGGTCGATTCCATTGTTTACACTTATAATCTTGTGGAAAAGAAAATATTCTCCCTGGCTATCACCCCCGCCGATTCCTCCTCGTCCCGGTATTTGAATCTGCTCAGCTTACAGACGGCAGTCGCTATCTGTTTGTTTTATTTCCATGCTACTCTCTCTCCCTTTCTCTCTCTCTCTCTCTGTCTCTGTCTCTCTCTCTCTCTCCATTCCCCAGGCTTCGAGATTCCCCACTGTCAGAACATGACGCCATTGCTCCTAGGAATGCCGTAGATAATTACACCCCACCAACCTGCCTTTACGTGTTGTACTTCTATTATATACTTTCTCTATGTATATATAATTATAAGCCATGGCATCTCCCCCTTTTTCCTCTTTCACTTACATATATTCTCTTTAGAATATGTGCTTTCCAACACTCCTTGAAATTATCTCGTGTTCCCCTTCTCCCCAATAACTTAACAATAAATTGTTCATAAACCTCTCTTTTCTCTGTCTCCGCATTGTTCACAAACCTCTCTTCTCCCAGTCTAAGCATTGTTCATAAACCTCTCTTCTCTCAGTCTACGCATTGTTCATAAACCTCTATTCTCTATGTCTCCGCATTGTTCATAAACTTCTCTTTCCTCTGTCTCCGCGCTGCAGTCAAATTCACCCCCCCCCCTTTATTATTTTTTATATTCTATAAAAAAACTATCCACAGATCGGCATAGTCACCAGCTGCGTAACTATGGCTAGTGCCGCCCAGGGCGAGTCAAGAAATCCACCCCACCCTGTGTTCGAACGAAAAAAATCTGGAATAGGCTGAAAATGTCATCTCACTCTCTCTCTCTCTCTCTCTCTCTCTCTCTCTCTCTCTCTATATATATATATATATATATATATATATATATATATATATATAAATATATATATATATATATAAATATATAAAAGCACTCCCAGGCAAGACCGCACCCACACTTTCTACGCAACTGATTTTCACATTGTATTAAAAATATTTATTTTAAGGATATAGTATTACTACGGCTACGAGCCACATACATCTTTGTCAAGACACACGGCCACCACTGCACTCCAAGAACCACATTTTCACTCCAAGAACCACCACTGCACCCCAAGAACCACCACTGCACCCCGAGGACAACCACTTCACCCCAAGAACCACCACTGCACCCCAAGAACCACCACTGCACCCCAAGAACCACCATTGCACCCCAAGCAACACCTTTGCACCCCAAGAACCACCACTGCACCCCAAGCACCACCTATGCACCCCAAGAACCACCATTGCACCCAAAGCACCACCTTTGCATCCCAAGAACCACCATTGCACCCCAAGCACCACCTTTGCACTCCAAGAACCACCACTGCACCCCAAGAACCACCACTGCACCCCAAGAACCACCACTGCACCCCGAGGACAACCACTTCACCCCAAGAACTACCACTGCACCCCAAGAACCATCATTGCACCCCAAGAACCACCATTGCACCATAAGAACCACCATTGCACCCTAAGAACCACCTTTCCACCCCGAGGACGACCACTGCACCCCAAGAACGACCACTGCACCCCGAGGACAACCACTTCACTTCAAGAACCACCACTGCAACCCAAGAACCACCACTGCCCCCCAAGAACCACCACTGCAACCCAAGAAACACCACTGCAACCCAAGAACCACCACTGCACCCTAAGAACCACCACTGCAACCTAAGAACCACCATTGCACCCTAAGAACCACCACTGCACCCTAAGAACCACCATTGCACCCTAAGAACCACCACTGCACCCTAAGAACCACCACTGCACCCCAAGAACCACCACTGTACCCCAAGAACCACCACTTCACCCCAAGAACCACCACTGCACCCCAAGAGCCACCATTGCACCCCAAGAACCACCACTGCACCCCGAGGACAACCACTTCACCCCAAGAACCACCACTGCAACCCAAGAACCACCACTGCAACCCAAGAACCACCACTGCACCCCAAGAACCACCACTGCAACCCAAGAACCACCACTGCACCCCAAGAACCACCACTGCAACCCAAGAACCACCACTGCAACCTAAGAACCACCATTGCACCCTAAGAACCACCACTGCACCCTAAGAACCACTATTGCACCCTAAGAACCACCACTGCAACCTAAGAACCACCACTGCACCCTAAGAACCACCACTGCACCCTAAGAACCACCATTGCACCCTAAGAACCACCACTGCACCCTAAGAACTACCACTGCAACCCAAGAACCACCACTGCAACCCAAGAACCACCACTGCAACCCAAGAACCACCACTGCACCCCAAGAGCCACCACTGCACCCCAAGAGCCACCACTGCAACCCAAGAACCGCCACTGCACCCCAAGAACCGCTACTGCACCCCAAGAGCCTTCACTGCACCCCAAGAACGACATTTTCACTCCAAGAACCACCAATGCACCCCAAGAACCACCACTGCACCCCAAGAACCACCACTGCACCCCGATGACAACCACTTCACCCCAAGAACCACCACTGCACCCCAAGAACCACCACTTCACCCCAAGAACCACCACTGCACCCCAAGAACCACCATTGCACCCCAAGCACCACCTTTGCACCTCAAGAACCACCATTGCACCCCAAGCAACACCTTTGCACCCCAAGAACCACCACTGCACCCCAAGCACCACCTATGCACCCCAAGAACCACCATTGCACCCCAAGCACCACCTTTGCATCCCAAGAACCACCATTGCACCCCAAGCACCAACTTTGCACTCCAAGAACCACCACTGCACCCCAAGAACCGCCACTGCACCCCAGGAACCAACACTGCACCCCGAGGACAACCACTTCACCCCAAGAACTACCACTGCACCCCAAGAACCACCATTGCACCCCAAGAACCACCATTGCACCATAAGAACCACCATTGCACCCTAAGAACCACCTTTGCACCCCGAGGACGACCACTGCACCCCAAGAACCACCACTGCACCCCGAGGACAACCACTTCACCTCAAGAACCACCACTGCAACCCAAGAACCACCACTGCACCCCAAGAACCACCACTGCAACCCAAGAAACACCACTGCAACCCAAGAACCACCACTGCACCCTAAGAACCAGCACTGCAACCTAAGAACCACCATTGCACCCTAAGAATTACCACTGCACCCTAAGAACCAACATTGCACCCTAAGAACCACCACTGCACCCTAAGAACCACCACTGCACCCCAAGAACCACCACTGTACCCCAAGAATCACAACTTCACCCCAAGAACCACCACTGCACCCCAAGAGCCACCATTGCACCCCAAGAACCACCACTGCACCCCGAGGACAACCACTTCACCCCAAGAACCACCACTGCAACCCAAGAACCACCACTGCAACCCAAGAACCACCACTGCACCCCAAGAACCACCACTGCAACCCAAGAACCACCACTGCAACCCAAGAACCACCACTGCAACCCAAGAACCACCACTGCACCCTAAGAACCACCACTGCAACCTAAGAACCACCATTGCACCCTAAGAACCACCACTGCACCCTAAGAACCACCATTGCACCCTAAGAACCACCACTGCACCCTAAGAACCACCATTGCACCCTAAGAACCACCACTGCAACCTAAGAACCACCACTGCACCCTAAGAACCACCACTGCACCCTAAGAACAACCATTGCACCCTAAGAACCACCACTGCACCCTAAGAACTACCACTGCAACCCAAGAACCACCACTGCAACCCAAGAAACACCACTGCAACCCAAGAACCACCACTGCAACCCAAGAACCACCACTGCACCCCAAGAGCCACCACTGCACCCCAAGAGCCACCACTGCACCCCAAGAACCGCCACTGCACCCCAAGAACCGCTATTGCACCCCAAGAGCCTTCACTGCACCCCAAGAACGAAAAATTCACTTATTTTGATAAAGATAGTGAGTGCAAAAACGTCTAGTTAATTGAATGTCGTATATTAAAACTATATATGTACCGTTTTTTTTTCTTTACGTCATTTTCGACTCACTTCGAACGTACCAGGCAAGAAAATAATGAGATTGGATTCTCAATTAACATCGCTATTCAAACATTGCAGAGTACTCGTCCATGATACTTAATGTAACGTGACAGTAAGAGAAGTTTTCTTGTGCCAATGGAGAAATGGGTCTAACGTGCACGTCTTATATTCTTGTTAATTTTGCACGTTGTATTTCCTCTTATTTTATATTGCTTTTTTGTCTGTGTCCAAATTAAACGTTTTTTTTCTTTTCACAATTGGTTTCCATTCGACACAGGCAAACAGTTTTAATCTTTGGTTGGTAGAAATAGAAACAGAGTTCAAAGTTAAACTGGAAAAAAAAATCATGTTACAAAAAAAAAAAACTACTACAATTTGATTATCATATAATTTCATCTTTTTTTTTAAAATCTTAAATATGTTAACTATAATTTCTAATTAAACTCTGCCTTTGAATCTCAACATTTGCCTTTCAGAAAACTAATTTGCACATGTCTCGAGCGTTACCTATCATGGGACGGCTAATGAAAAACGTGTGTGAATGGGCAGTCCCCCGATTACTGCCAAGGATCTCCCCCCCCCCCCCAACCCCGCAATCTGATAATTAATCTAACCTGGCTAATTAAAGGCAAAAGACAAGCACTAAATAGTCCACCCAGACTGAGGCATACAAAAAAAAACATATTTGGTTTATAGCTTCGCTCACATTTAAACGCCCCCTCTCCTCCTCCTTGAACACCTCTCACATCAAACGTTCTACTTTCGTAACTAAAACGTGTAATCCTGTTAATCGCTAACTACGTCTCGAAACCGTGCGTCACCACTTTCTCTTGAATTCGAGTTTCATTTTTTTTAAAGCAAATTTACCAATTTACCAACATTACCGCAACTTTACACGACGACATAACATAACTAAACAACCCTTTAAAAAAATCCTTTAGAAAACGTAATATCGAGCAATAGGCGGCGGCGAGGGGTTGTAGGGGGGCTGAAAATTTGACAAAACATACATACAAATAACGCTCTTTATAAGAATCCCAGTTAATGCTCTCCCCCACACCCCCCCCCCCCAAAGACTCGAAAACACCATTTGTTTACGCCCCTGAACTATATTAATATTCTAATGCCCCACCCGCTTTTACACCGCAAATTTATTTGACCAACTATTTCAGAAAAAAAAACAAAAGAAAATGTTACGCACCAAACGCACTTGCGATATTCTTTTAAGAATCTCATTTAGCGCAGTTATCGGGAATCTCATTTAGCGCAGTTATCGGGAATCTCATTTAGCGCAGTTATTGGGAATCTCTTTTAGCGCAGTTATCGGGAATCTCATTTAGCGCAGTTATTGGGAATCTCTTTTAGCGCAGTTATCGGGAATCTCATTTAGCGCAGTTATTGGGAATCTCATTTAGCGCAGTTATCGGGAATATCATTTAGCGCAGTTATTGGGAATCTCATTTAGCGCAGTTATCGGGAATCTCATTTAGCGCAGTTATTGGGATTCTCATTTAGCGCAGTTATCGGGAATCTCATTTAGCGCAGTTATCGGGAATCTCATTTAGCGCAGTTATCGGGAATCTCATTTAGCGCAGTTATCGGGAATTTTCCTTCATGCTCCCTTTGAAAAACAGGAAAACCAGATTTTTGGGGGGTTGTGGGGGGGGGGGGGGGGTGTCGATGTAGCTTAAAATTTGAAATAATTTGTTGTCATTTTCATCGAATGCATGTGCCAGGTTTCAGCTCGATAGGTTGACGGGAAGTGGGTCAATTAGACGTCCGAAGAGTGTACCAGCCAGCCACCCACGAACACAAGCGAGGTAACTATTAAGGATTTGGAAGGTAAATAAATATTGAAAGTGATGTAAAAAAAACAACGGATTACAATGTGTCGACCGTAGTTTTTTTTTTTCACCTTGAGTTCTTAACTCATCGTCCATAATGTTGTTACTTGAGTGGCTTAAGGAAAAAATGGCCCGTCGTTAGGTGAATTTGTTGGCTCCAGTGGCGTAACAACAACTTGGCATTGGGGCAGTTGCCAAGGGCGCCGGCCTGCGCCAGTTCAAAAGGGCGCCGTTAAATCTCTAATTTTATATTTTTTTAATTTATCAAGGGCGCCCAAAAATAAATTAGCCACGGGCGCCAAAAACTCAGTTACGCCTCTGGTTGGCTCAATAAAATCTAGTTGTTTTGCAATTATTAATTTGAGTAACTCGGTAAATTATTTTATTATTATTAAAGTGGATGAAATCATTAAGTTATTTATAATTATTAATTTGATGAAATCATTAATTTATTTTTGGATTAATTTGATGAGAACGCAAACATATTTTATTTAAAAAAAAAAAAAAAATTAATCTGATGAATCATTAAAGTTGTTCTGTAATATTTTATTTAATGAAATTTTATATAAGAAATTTTATAACGATAAATATGATGAAATGAGAAGGAAAGTATTTTACAATTAGTAGTTTGATGAAATTTGATCCCACACTTTAAAAACGAAAGCTCAAAACACGCGCGTCTAAGGCTACACGCACAAAGTAATTAGCATTCATCATTACCCATCCAAAACCACACACACCTGTAAAGATACACCTGCCATTACACTCTTACGTCAATTACACACCTGTAAAGATACACCCCGCCACTAAAAATCCACACCTCCTATAAGAACACTCCCCCCCCCCCCCCCATCTTTCTACACCTAATATTTCGACTCACCCTACACACACCTACCATCTTGTTTCTATCACTTACTGACAAAAGCCACACCGACGAAAAAAAAATATTAAAAAAAATATCCAAATTTCACCCTACACCTTACCAATCTTGAATTCCCTCCACCCAACCCTCCCCACCACCACCCCGCCACCTCTTCGTCTTCTCCATCATTGTTGTAACTTAGAATTTCTCAGCGCCACCTAGTCGCATAATCTCGTGTTTTTCTCGTCAAATTTCGCCTGGCACGTCACTCAGAACAATGGGCAGCTCCGAAAACCCCTTTCACGTTTCAAATTGTAAGCGAACAAGTTTTGCCTGCGCGGTGTGAAGAACAAAAAAACAAAATACCCAACAACAAAAAAAAGGTGAAACATGCGCTGAAAACAATAGGGTTGGGGGGGGGGGGTGGAACTGTAAGCTGATTTGTAAACCGACAGTTCGTTTAGCTTAAGACACAAGGTTTCCCCATCTTCGCCCTTCTTACACTTGTTCTTTTTTTTTTTTTTTACAGTAGATTTAGTGGATGTTCCCCCCCCCCCCCCCCTTAAAAAATGAAATCTGTGTTGAGAATTCAGGGAACACTTTTACGACACAGAGTATCGCATTCCGACCGAGTACTCAAAACATCTTTGCTGTTATTTGGATATTGTGTGGAGAAAAAAAAAAGAGCCGAACTTTTCCTCGAGAATTTTCAATGTAATATTTAGGGTCTTAAAAAAAAAAGAAGAAAATATCTTTACAGCTCCGACTGCAGCACTGGTTAACAAAAATGAGACTCCGATCCATCGTCTGGCACTCCGATCCATCGTCTGGCACTCTGATCCATCGTCTGGCACTCTGATCCATCGTCTGGCACTCTGATCCATCGCCTGGCACTCTGATCCATCGTCTGGCACTCTGATCCATCGTCTGGCACTCTGATCCATCGTCTGGCACTCCGACCCATCGTCTGGCACTCTGATCCATCGTCTGGCACTCTGATCCATCGTGTGGCACTCCGATCCATCGTCTGGCACTCTGATCCATCGCCTGGCACTCTGATCCATCGTCTGGCACTCTGATCCATCGTCTGGCACTCCGACCCATCGTCTGGCACTCTGATCCATCGTCTGGCACTCCGACCCATCGTCTGGCACTCTGATCCATCGCCTGGCACTCCGACCCATCGTCTGGCACTCTGATCCATCGTCTGGCACTCCGATCCATCGTCTGGCACTCTGATCCATCGTCTGGCATACTGACATAACGCATAATGTCAGGCGGGGTGATTATTGGAACTTCAAAAAAAAATAAAAAAATGTACGGGGTATTAAGTTCTATTTCTTCCAGTTTATTTTTCTTCAAGACTACCAATTGGTCATGACGCAACAACCTCTACATTCTAGATTTGTACTGGCGGATTTAAAAAAGATAATAATAATTAAAAAAAAAAAGCGAAAACTTGAATGGTTTGGCCACGTAACAAGGAAACAAAGGGCTCGCCAAAGAAATCATGCAGGGCAAAACTAGAGGAGGGAGAAGAAGAGGAAGACAAAGAAAAAGATGGGAAGATAACATCAAAGAGTGGACGGGATTAAAACTAGGCGATGCTGTACGCAGTGCAGAAGACAGAGAGGAATGGAGAAGGATAGTTTTCATGTCATCTGTGGTGCCCCAACGGTCCAAGGACTAAGGGACATGATAATGATGATGATGAATAATAACACCAAAAAAACAAAAACAAAAATAATTCACCAACGATCTCTAACTTGTTACTGTCGCTTTATTAAAAAAAAAAAATACGTTAATACAAAACACCCTATCACATCGGTTCTCAACGTGTGGGTCGCGACCCTTTTGGGAGTCGAACGTCCCTTTCTCAGGGGTCGCCTAAGACCATCGGAAAACACATACACTCTACAGTTATGAATGTAGCAAGAAAAATAATTTTTACCTTCGGGGTCGCCACAATATGAGGAATTGTATTAAAAGGGTCGCGGCATTAGGAAGGTTGAGAACCACTGCTCAACCAGAAGAGAGCAACAAACGAACACAAGCTATAATTAGAAGTCGTGTCTTCCCTATAGGGTTATTTACCCGAACTGACTCCCAGGTGATTAGTACAATGTATTAAGGGCCCTAACCGGGCAAAAAACCAAAAAGTAGTATTCGCAAAAATCAAAAAGTAGTATTGGCAAAAAAACAAAAGTAGTATTGGCAAAAAACCAAAACGTAGTATTGGATAAAAACCAAAAAGTAGTATTGGCAAAAAACCAAAAAGTAGTATTGGCAAAAAACCAAAAAGTAGTATTGGCAAAAAAACAAGAAACAAAAAGTAGTATTTGCAAAAAATCGAAAAGTAGTTATGGCAAAAACCAAAAAGTTGGAACTAGATTCACTTTGTTTTGGTGCGTGTCATTTAATTTCAAACTACGCCAAGGAAAACAATTAAAAAAAAAAAAATATATATATATTGAAGAAAAGGACGAATAACGTTGGATAGGTGACTTAGTTGAAATCTTTTTTTTTTTTTTTTGGACAAATTTAGCCTAGATTTCATGCAAATGTTTTGAAACATGTCGGTAAGAATGAAATTTACTGTAAAGCTGTAAGGATGTAAGCTGTAAGAATGATTCATACTGCGGCACGGGGGGGGGGGGGGGGGTGGGGTTCCTTCGATCGGGTAACGAACATGGGGTGAAAAGCATGGCAGGCAAATTTGTTATCAGCACATCACCACCAATTTGTCAACCGCTTATCTAGAAACATAAATAATATATGTATATATATATATATATATAGATTGTTAGATAGGCAGTAGATATATATTTCATCCTTTCTGACTGTATTTGGCACAGACGGTATAATGAGAGGTCTTGTATTTGTATCGAGTCAAAGGGACGGAAAACCTTACTGAAATAATGTTATCAAACGGAATCATTCCTCTTAGGGTCACAGTATAAACTTTGTAAATATATGATTAGATAGGCAGTAGATAGAGTTGGTTAGATAGGCAATAGATAGAGTTAGTTAGATAGGAAATAGATAGAGTTAGTTAGATAGGCAGTAGATAGAGTTAGTTAGATAGGCAGTAGATAGAGTTGGTTAGATAGGCAGTAGATAGAGTTAGTTAGATAGGCAGTAAATAGAGATGGTTACATAGGCAGTAGATAGAGTTGGTTCGATAGGCAATATATAGAGTTAGTTAGATAGGCAATAGATAGAGTTAGTTATATAGGCAGTAGATAGAGATTATTGGATATGCAGTAGATAGAGTTGGTTAGATAGGCAATAGATAGAGTTAGTTAGATAGGCAATAGATAGAGTTAGTTAGATAGGCAGTAGATAGAGTTGGTTAGATAGACAATTGATAGAGTTAGTTAGATAGGTAGTAGATAGAGTTGGTTAGATAGCCAGTAGATAGAGATGGTTAGATAGGCAGTAGATAGAGTTGGTTAGATAGGCAGTAGATACAGTTGTTTGGATAGGCAGTGTTTTTGAAGCAAGGCTGTGAAGAGGATAGTAAAAAAAAAATATTCTCAATAGCAAATTCAGTCAAATATTATCTTTGTGCCACAATAGTGTCTCGCTGTAGGCATTAAACTATATATATATATATATAAAACGTTTATCTTTTAATTCTAAACTTCACTTTGCTGAGATTGATTTTTGTCACTGTCCAAAACGATTCACTATATCACAAAATTGAGCTACTATGCATGATTTTACATCATATGGGTAACTGGGTTTAAGATTATTCAACTGACAAACTGATCTATCTACATATTGATAGACACACACTGATCAAGCAGTCCGGCGTATTCTTAGGTACATACTGCTTTAAACTACTTTAGACGCACTAACAGGATAGACAAAATTAATTTTTAAAAATGCAGGGGGCATTTTAATAATCTACAGTGGACTTGACCTTAAGATTAATTTCTATGTATTTAGAGTATCTCTGTTAACGAGCAATGTGTCAAATTTCTCAGTGTTTGAACCTTGAATTCCAACAAGCCTAAGAGTGGCAACCACATTTCTTCAAACGCCCCAGCAACCCACCCCCCGTACCCTACCCCCCGTTCCCCACACCCCGTGCCCCACCACACGGTTTCGGACCTCCACAAATTTGTTTAAAACTCTGAACGGACTATTTATACGATGACACTGAAAGCGAAGTTTTTTTTTTTAATGGTTTTACAGTACTGTAAGTTTTTAATGTCGGGGTGCTCTCCTCCTACAAGTCCTGCCCTGTGCTGGGGGCAGCACAACTTCACAAAGACTCATGTACAGGCTTATTAAAAATAAGGGTGGACTTGAGGGGTTGGGGGGGGCGTGGGTGGGGTGAGGGTGGAAGTGAAAATGTTAGAGCATGAGTCAAACATAACAAGCCTCCGCCGCTGAGCAACCCCCTGCTCTCCCCCACCCATTGATAAATATCCCCCCCCCCCATGCACTGACCGACTGACCGCTCGGCTACCTCGCCTGCTGGATGTTATGCCTTCAGTTTAATGGGATTACCTTTAGCGGGGTAAGGGAAATAAGCGAGTAGAGAATAAACACCGGAGTCAAGGAAGGGGCTAGAGCTTAAAAGTTCATGTCTAAAAATTATTTGTATACAAGCTGATTTTTTCCTTCATGTCGAGAGGGAATAAACTCATTCTAAAATGCAGCTTTTTTGTTGTTGTTAACTTAGTAAGCTAACCAATATAACAAATTGTGGATTCATCAAGTATGACATGGGCTGGCGATAAATTATCGCATAAATACAATGGTCATGGTTTCGTTAATTAAAAATTGAAACATTTTAAAGACCCTCATTCTCTTTGTTGTTTTTTCCCTATAGTTTTGGCCTAACTTCCATGGTCAGCTTTAATTAGACGCGTGAGTTAATCGTTATGTTATATGTGGACTCTTAGTTTAAATTAAACAGCAGGGATATTTTTATTCTTGTTTGAAATATTCTAACCAATAAAAACTAAACAAATAACAAAAAGTTTAACTAAGCCCTCCTTCCTCCCCCCACATACGAAATGCAAATCTTTTATTAACAATGTTACATCATAATTTATAGTTTCTTGGAAATTCCACTAAACTCAATATAAACTTTTTAAAGCCTATATTCACAGGTTTGTATGTGTGTGTGGTCGATACAGGGTTATCGTTTCATGGCGTAAATCTACGTGTAGAAGACTAGGGCATTCAGTTTGGCCAATCTCGTTTAAGGGCGAAAAGATATTCATATTCAATCCGGGCATTCCGTTTGGACAATCTCTCAGCAGCTGTTCGGTACGATTGTGTTAATGTGAGTCAGCAAAGTGGGCTTTGACCTAGACCAAACTTGTTAACCACTATATTTTACGAACGATTTTATATATATATATATATATTTACTGGTATAAAATAATTGTTTGCAGCCATGTTTTACTAAAACCTTGTCTTAAAATAGTAATACTGCGGCGTAATGCACTGTGATCTCTCTGTCTTAGAAGTGACAAACGCTATGCTACTATGGTAACTTCACGTTGTTCACTTAGTTCTCGTTGTTGCAGGTGGCACTGAGACATTTTTACAAAAAAATGACCCATCTATACTTTGTATTAATTTGCAGTTTACAAAGTATGCACACTGCGCTACTTGAACCCTCTACCATATTATTGTAGTCATACAACATTGAAATATTGAGATGAGATGCCCTGATGCAGGGCCGGCCTTAGGCCACTGCAACCTATGCGGCCGCAGTGGGCCCCGCACTTTCATAGGCCCCGCCCCGAATTTATTTTCTAATACAAAATCTTAATTTTTCACTTATGATCCTTATCCTCTACCCAGAATAAGCCCCGCGCAATCCGTTTCGCATAGGGCCCCGCAATTGTTAGGGTCGGCCCTGCCCTGATGTATTGTGTTCAGGAAACTAGTACTGGCAGTCTCTGCCAGTCAAGGCTGATCAAGGGCCCTTTAAGCGTATTATTGGACCCATGAGATCGAATGTACTTAAAACTAACGATAAACTTTTTTTTTTTTATAAAGCAATCACATGCAAATGAGCATTAACTTTTATCGGCTCAGTTCACTATGCATATTTAAATTTCCCAATATTTTGTCGAAACGAAACATACATATTTAAATGAGAACACGTATTTTTAATGGAATTACCGTACAATCTATTTAATGATAATATCGAGTGAGCTATTCTGGGGAAGTAGCCGTAGGACGTACGGCGAAATAGGGCCAAAGACATCCTTATGTAAAGCGTGAAAACAGCTAGGTGCGGACCACAGGTTCCAAGATAATTTTGAGCCACGACCCCATCTTGTAGAAGAAAGGTTACCCGCACACCGATACAATGAAAATTGGATTTCAATAGAGATTGAACCACCGCTAAAAACATTATTTTTCTTTATAACTCCTTTATACAATGTAGTATCAAGCAATGGTGGGTTTGTGGATGAAAATTTGACATAACATAAATACAAGTAACGCACCTTATAAGAATCCAAATTAGAGCTCACCACCCCCACCCCCCCCCCCCCCGCAACCAAGGCTCGCAACCGCACATATCTTGCACGCCCTTGAACGCTATTCATATTCTCATGACCAAGTCACTTTTACACCGCAGATTTATTTCACCAACAATTTTAGAAAAACAAAAGAAAATATTACGTACCAAACGCACTTAGATATTTAAAAAAAAAAAAAAAAAGAATTCCATTTAGAGCAGTCATCGGGAATTTAATATCGTAAAATCATATTTCCTTCGCGTCAGTTCACACGATCAAATTTCGCGTCAAATTTTTGTATGAACGCACTATTTTGTGCGTGGTTTATTTTTTTGGGGGAATTTCATCAAATAGTAATTTGAAAGTTGTGACACGGCTTCATACACGAATTGCATCAAATGCTTGAAGGAAAATTCGATCGTCTGAACCGACCCTTCATCTTCCCTTTGAAAAATAGGAATAACTTATTTTTGGGAGTAGGGATTAGGGGGGGGGGGGAGAGAGAGAGAGGCTGAAAATTTGAAAGAATGTGTCGTCATCGGAAACGAGTCTACGTGCCAAGTTTGAGCTCGATAGCTTAACGGGAAAGGGGTCAATTAGCCGTCCGAAGATTTTTGCAATCCGAGGTTAATATAAAGGATTGTAACCAAAATATCTCGTATCCGTTTTTCTTCCTTACTTAAAAAAAAAATAATACTTAAAATGACCCGTTCTGAAGCATAGACATTGTTCACTTTAAGCCGTGTGATGCACAGATCAATTTGACTCTTCCTCTACATTACAACTTACTAACTACATTATGATGTCCATGTACCTCAGGAGCTTTTTCATTTAATCTGCCCCCTGCACCCTGTAGCCCCTTTGCTTCCATTATCAAGATACTCCTGTCTCTACCACCTCACTTTCAATTCAAGACTTCTCATTTACAATTTCTTTTTTTTGTTCCTTTAACAAAAACAAACAGCACACCTTTACAGTGTTCCGAGGCTTCTAATCGTGACGAAGAGGTGGGGGGAGGGTGGAAGCTAAAAACTTGAATTTTTTTTCTTCTTTTTTTTAAAAGAAAGCTTCTGCCGGAGTTCAACAAGCCGAAGTAAAACTAAACACGTTTAAAAAAAAAAAAAAACACACACACACAAATACCTTCACAAAAATACCTTCACAAAAATATCCCCGGTGAGTTTAAAACAATGGCACAGGACCATAGATACACAACGCAGACGGCAGCGGTGCGATAGAATTTGAAAAGCTGGCTTTCACTTGTTGCTATGGTGATGCCAAAAAAAAAAAAAAAAAATTCCAAAAAAAATTAACCTCAGTTAAGATTGATAAAGGAGTCCGACCTGGCAATTGTTTGCCCGACCCGTAAGTTTCACTGACAAACATTCAACAAAACAATAAAGACAAGTATTTTAAAGGTGTGTTTGGAGGGGGGAGAAGAGGAAAAGTGGCGGTGGGGGATTTTTTTTTGGGGGGGGGGGGGGCATTCCGGGAGTAAAAAAAAAAAATCCGAGATACATCATGTAGGTGAGTTGGTTTAGAACAACTCTTTTTAGAACAGGGGCGTAACTAGTTTAATACATTGTTTGGGCGTTGGGGGTGTAAAAGATAATTACACAAAGTTAAAAAAAAAAAAAAAAAAAAAAAAAAAAAGATGAACGTATTTTTTTTTACTCGTTATACCTGGCAGCTAACAACATTGCACGCACGTGCGACACGTCAAATTAAAAAAAACAAACAAACTTATGTTTAGTGAAGTTGTAAATATTGATATGTTGCCCCGTGGTTTTCAGTTCACCGACTTCAATTGTTTTCTGGAAACATCTCCTCATGCTCGCCCCCCTCACCCCCAAACACGGCGGGCCTGTAGTTCCACGACTGGCTGAGTTACGCCTTGAGGTGTATAACGAGAAAAAAGAGTTACTCGCACAACAATGAAACAAAGGTGAAGTCAGGCTGACAAGTGATTTAAAAAGAAAAAAAAAATGGTGGTTCTAAAACATCGTGTTGGAAATGGCACGTGCTCCAAGCAACAGGAATCACACCGGGGCGCATGTTGTGAAGATTATGTATTAGATGGGTGATGTATATTTTGAAAAATTTTGTCGACTTTGTAAAGTTGTTCCTAAATAGAGGAGGTGCTAGTTAAAAAAAAGAAATATTGGTGAAAAATGTATGTGCTAGCAGTTTTTGGCGGTAATAAGTATTAACAACAAAACGAAAGAAAAAAAACAGCAAGAAAAGCACAGATACAAGTGTTGGAGAAATGAAGGAAGAATTGTTAGGGAATTTAAACAAGGTAATAACGCCGGGACGTTCATAAGACCTTCAGAAAGACATCGGTGTTAGGGCATCGGCGTTAGGGCATCGGCGTTAGGGCATCGGCGTTAGGGTATCGGCGTTAGGGCATCGGCGTTAGGGCAATTTTCAAGGGATGTAATTAAAATAATAATGGAACACAAGAGATATATAAATCTTTACATTGATTTATGAATGATTTCGATCTGTCAACGTTCTTCAAAACTTTTGAAAAAGATTCGAACTCCAGGTCAGACCAGTTTAAGCTGTATAACGCGTTTCAGCTCACACGGCTCATCAGACGGCTCGTCACACGGCTCATCAGACGGCTCGTCACACGGCTCATCAGATGGCTCGTCACACGGCTCATCAGACGGCTCGTCACACGGCTCGTCAGACGGCTCGTCACACGGGTCGTCAGACGGCTCGTCACACGGCTCGTCACATGGCTCGTCAGACGGCTCGTCACACTGCTCTTCAGACGGCTCGTCACACGGCTCGTCAGACGGCTCGTCACACGGCTCATCAGACGGCTGGTCACACGGCTCATCAGACGGCTGGTCACACGGCTCGTCAGACGGCTCGTCACACGGCTCGTCACACGGCTCATCAGACGGCTCGTCACACGGCTCATCAGACGGCTCGTCACACGGCTCATCAGACGGCTCGTCACACGGCTCGTCAGAATGGCGTCGAGATTAAAATGTCTGCGTTAAAAAAAATTTCCGTTTACATGTCTCCTTTTCAAATGTCTCCTTTAGCTTGTCGCCTTGAACATGACTCCCTTAACATGTCTCATCTAAAACGTGACCCCCCACACCCAGTTACACTGTCTCCTATTAAATCTACAAACTGAGAATAACACCATCTTGAGGGATAGAATCGTCCACAGACTCCTGTTGAGAACTCGTGAGCACGAGGGACACTCGGTCTGTCTTATTTTCGATTTGACTAAGTGAAATCAAAGATAACAAGCTAATCGCAAATGATGCTTTAGTTTTTCAACTGCCCGAAGTCCTCTAAGCCAGAAAACCATTTTTTTTTTTAAAAACCGAAGAACGATTTTGTAAATTATATTTCCTAGAACTTGTTTAGGGAGCGGCAGTTCATATACCGCAGTTCATATACCGCAGTTCATAGGTCGCAGTTCATATGTCGCAGTTCATAGGCCGCAGTTCATAGGTCGCAGTTCATATGTCGCAGTTCATAGGCCGCAGTTCATAGGCCGCAGTTCATAGGCCGCAGTTCATAGGCCGCAGTTCATAGGTCGCAGTTCATAGGCCGCAGTTCATAGGCCGCAGTTCATAGGCCGCAGTTCATAGGTCGCAGTTCATAGGTCGCAGTTCATAGGTCGCAGTTCATAGGTCGCAGTTCATAGGTCGCAGTTCATATATGTCAGTTCATAGGTCACAGTTCATATGTCGCAGTTCATATATGTCAGTTTATAGGTCACAGTTCATAGGTCACAGTTCATAGGTCACAGTTCATAGGTCACAGTTCATAGGTCGCAGTTCATAGGTCACAGTTCATAGGTCGCAGTTCATATATGTCAGTTCATAGGTCACAGTTCATAGGTCGCAGTTCATAGGCCGCAGTTCATAGGTCACAGTTCATATGTCACAATTTATAAATCGCAGTTCATATGTCGCAGTTCATATATGTCAGTTCATAGGTCACAGTTCATAGGTAACAGTTCATAGGCCGCAGTTCATAGGTCGCAGTTCATAGGCCGCAGTTCATATGTCGCAATTTATAAATCGCAGTTCATATGTCGCAGTTCATATATGTAAGTTCATAGGTCACAGTTCATAGGTCACAGTTCATAGGTCACAGTTCATAGGTCACAGTTCATAGGCCGCAGTTCATATGTCGCAATTTATAAATCGCAGTTCATATATGTCAGTTCATAGGTCACAGTTCATATGTCGCAGTTCATATATGTCAGTTCATAGGTCACAGTTCATAGGTCACAGTTCATAGGTCACAGTTCATAGGTCACAGTTCATAGGTCACAGTTCATAGGTCGCAGTTCATAGGTCGCAGTTCATAGGTCGCAGTTCATAGGTCGCAGTTCATAGGTCACAGTTCATAGGTCACAGTTCATAGGTCACAGTTCATAGGTCGCAGTTCATAGGTCACAGTTCATAGGTCGGATTGGGAGATAACAAATTTGCTTATAGTTATCAATGTATCAAAGGATATTGAACGTTTTTTGTGTTTTTTTGGGGGGGGGGTTTTAATGTTGTTTTTTTTAAACTTCAGATTTTTCTGATTTAGGTTCTAAAAATATACATTTTTATCATAGAAATTTTTAGTTCGCGGCCCGTTCATTAAAAGAAATCGGATTCCCATAGTATCGGAGGAGAGAACGCCAAAAACAAAAAAAAGCAGACTCGACAGGTTTTTGATATCAAGCGCTGCTTGAGCTTAACTATTCAATCAGATGTGTATCGATATTTAAATAAATAATCGTTATCATATTCTGACAACCACATCCCCCCGCCCCGATCCCGCCAATGTCATTCACCCCCACACGCACTTCTACGTCAGTCTTATTATACATCCCAATATTGCCAATCATATCTGTTTAAAAAAAATAAATTTCGCTCACTTTTTCCTATACCTCTTTTCTCTTCCGCCCTTTCGTCCCTCTTCCTCCCTCCCGCCCCCTCTTCTCCAGGAGGGATTGTCCAATCCACGGGACAGACAACGTATTTACCAAATAAACAGAGGTAACCAGGGGAACATGTCAAATAAAGAGAAGTGAAATCTAAACCCCGCATCTTATCATTGCTCCTAGATTCTGGCAGCCATTAATTTTTCCACGCTATCTCTCTAAGCCCAGCTGCGGGTGAATATCATTTTAATAAAGTAGTGCGGGTGTTTGGAAAAAAAAAAAGAAAAAGAGGAGAAAACGGGGGTTGAAAAATAGAGGGGGCCGGTGGGGGGGGGGGGGGTTGAGGGCGTTTCAGAATAATATTCATGGTTTCCGGCAAGACTTAAACTCCGGATTTAATCTCGGTCGGAAACACGAAAAAAAAAAGTTCATTACCGTCCGTGAATCATTAAAATGTTAATTTGAAACAAGAAAATGGTAAATGAGACATGATAAATCACAACGAAATTATTTCTTGCCGGCGGATGTACTTTAGATTTCGTGGAAAGTGGTGACGTATAGTGGCGCCCCCCCCCCCGCCACCACTCTTCCACCTACACACACACCCACACGAACTAAAACTGAACAATTCGTCACGCCGTGATGTAGTCCGTATCTGGGCTTTGTTTTACTGCCTGAATTCAAGCAGCGGGAGTCAGCTCAAAGATGAGGGAAATAATAGTTACGCCCCTGATCCCGGAGTGACTCAAAGTGCGTGGTAACTCATGACCGGATGTTGTTTTTTTTTGTCAATCATCAATGATCGTTAGATGTCAGGTGAAAGAGGGGAGAAAAAAAATTAATACGTATCTCAGCTGTGATCCTTTTATAGATACAAAATCGCGAATCAATCTATAATAGAGAGCCCAGCAGACTAAAATTAAAATAAAAGTTGGCTAATTTCCAAAGTTATCGAATCGTTCAGAAAGGTTAAAGTTTGTTTTTTTTTTTTTTAAATGCTTATTAATTGCTGGATTTCATACCCCTAACCCTATCTTATCATCTTATTGATAAAGAAGGTGCTGACTCAAATAATTTAGCATCCATTGACATCACTGAGTTTTAATTGTCTTGTCGCTGAGTTTATATGCATATGACGTATTCGGGAATACTGCATACATTTCACCTCCTCAAACGTGTCTTTATGTTAACCTTTATAGTGTAAATAAATTCACCATAAAAAAATATAATAATAATAACAAACGTGTTGTGTTCACAAAATAGCATTTGTCACCCAACCCACGTATTGCCACTACTACTTTATGGGTCAATCCACTTATTGCCACTGTTAGTTTATGGGTCAATCCACTTATTGCCACTGTTACTTTATGGGTCAATCCACTTATTGCCACTGTTACTTTATGGGTCAATCCATTTATTGCCACTACTACTTTATGGGTCAATCCACTTATTGCCACTGTTAGTTTATCGGCTAATCCACTTATTGCCACTGTTAAATTATGGGTCAATCCACTTATTGCCACTGTTAAATTATGGGTCAATCCACTTATTGCCACTGTTAGTTTATGGGTCAATCCACTTATTGCCACTGTTAGTTTATGGGTCAATCCATTTATTGCCATTGTATTATGGGTCCCCATTGGAATGCCGTTTAAATTTGCGATTTTAAAAATTGTAATTTTGAAAACATTGGCTATTGTCAACGAGCCCCTCCGAGACAAAGTATAAATTTGATTAACAAAACATAATTTATGATTTGAAAGAAACGACACCCACTATTCACAGATTAAAGAGACCCCCGTGAGATTATCAGACGACGCAGTGTAGAGGACAATTTTAGGTTAATAATGTCCCGCTATATAGTGCTTTTAAAAACAGCACAAGGCGACATTTAGCGTCAGTTCACACGATCAAATTTTGCGTCAAATTGTTGTATGAACGCAATATTTTTTGCGTGGTTTCTTTTTGGGGGAATTTGATCAAATAGTAATTTGAAAGTTGTGAAAAGGCTTCATACACGAATTGCATCAAATGCTTGGAGGAAAATTTGATCGCGTGAACCGACGCTCCAACGCAACACAATTTTTTTTTTATAATGACACAGATCGCTCATGTGATCTAGGTAGAAAACTGTGGGGGGGGGGGGGGGGGGGGGGGAATAAAAATCCATTCTTTCTACGAGTGGTTTTTAGCAACACGACTAATTACATAGTAGTATTTAATCATCACTCACCACTATGAATAGTAGTACGATAATGTGAATAGTAGATCGATAATGTGAATAGTAGATCGATAATGTGAATAGTAGATCGATAACGTGAATGGTAAATCGATAATGTATGGCACCTAAACGTTTTCTACATTACTCAGTTGTCCCCGTCTGCCGAGGAAGGCTTTGAGACGAAACGTTTATAATCTTATTGACCCGTCATTCGATTCAAGATTTCACATACCTTGATCGACTATTTCCTAAAATAGTTTCTTACCATTTACACAACTCACAACAGAGACACCGCAAGTTGACAAATCAAGTTTAAACTTAAAACATATTTCGACCAGAAAAAAGAACGTTTAAAAAAAAAATTTTTGAATGTTTTAAATACAAAATGCAATAAGGCACAACAAAAAAAAAGTAATAAATTATTGTAATCGTGAACGAGGAAAAATACCACCCCCCCCCCCCCCCCCAAACATGACAAGGTACATAAACGAACTAGTTTATCAGGGGTGTCATCACACATCCTTCATGTCACTGCCTCTCGTATATTATGTGATATAAATGATAATAATTCTCTGTAGCAGTGGCGTAGCGAGCTTAAATCGCGCCCGGGGCACAATACCTTTTTAGCGCCCCCAATACCTTTTTAGCGCCCCCCCTATTCGAAAACCATACAATGTTATAGTAAAATATACCATTTGGCGCCCCTTTGTGAGTAGCGCCCGGGGCATGATGCCCCCCCCCTCACTACGCCACTGCTCTGTAGGTATGCATGTATGGCTGTAACCGCTGCGTTCAATAGGCGCGCAAAACATATTTCCCGGAAGTTAGCACTAATTGGGATTCTAAAGAAAGCGCGCTACTTGAACGCCTGTTTAGTCAAGTGACTTGAGTCAAATTTGAAAGCTCACGCGTCGCTACCGTAATTGTTTTGGCTATCAAATAAAATATCTTATAACCTGGTTGAGATCTCTACAAGTCGCTGACGAGCACATTCGATACAAAATATTTTGACGGCGCCATGAATTCTCAGTGAGACACATCTACACCCCTTTCGACACCTATTCCCACGCTTGATACCTCTACACCGCGCCACGTCTTTGTGAGATACGTACATCCCTTCGACACCTATAGCCATTTTTTAAATACTTCTACTTACTTGCGCGACGCAACACTACTTTAGCGACATGGTTATACTCATCCGCGACACAACTACGCTAACGTGTCTACCACCTCTCAGGAAGAAATTAGTAAAAAATATATATATATAGATACCTCTTCTCATATATAGGTAAAGCCTTGTAGGATGACAAGTTCAAATTTCTCGACCGAATTTTTGCCTCCTATAGGAAACTGCCGATATCGACCAGTAAGTGATACATTTCTTGTGACAACCTGAGTCTGTCTTATCCATTGATAAGTGACAGATTCAATCATTTTGTCTCATCAACAAATCTTTAATTAAATTGATGATCATTATTAATATTATATGAACTCACGTTATTAATGTCAATCGAGTCGACCTGGCAACAATGCAATGGTGGCAGCAACTCGAAGAAAACACTCGTTGTCTCCCCGCTGCCTTCAACCACTGCCTCCACCCTCTTCATCGAGCCACTGCCTCCAACCACTGCCTTAATCCACCACCGCAACCACGGACTCTGCCTCCACCCACTACCTCTATACACTGCCTCCACCCACTGCCTCTATACACTGCCTCCACCCACTGCCTCCACTCACTGCTTTAATCCACCACCGCAACCGCGGATTCTGTCTCCATCGACTGCCTCTATACACTGCCTCTATACACTGCCTCCATCCACTGCCTCCACCCACTGCCTTAATCCACCACCGCAACCGCGGACTCTGCCTCCACCCACTGCCTCTATACACTGCCTCCACCCACTGCCTCTATACACTGCCTCCACCCACTGCCTCTATACACTGTTTCCACCCACTGCCTTAATCCACCACCGTAACCGTGGACTCTGCCTCCCCCCACTGCCTCTATACACTGCCTCTACATACTGCCTCCACCCACTGCCTCTAGACACTGCCTCCACCCACTGCCTCTAGACACTGCCTCGAGCCACTGCCTCAACCCACTGCCTCCAGCCTCTGCACCCATCCCCGTATTAACCCTCTGCCTAACCCTCAATTCCACCAACCTGCCACTACTCACTGCCACCAACCTGCCACTACTCACTGCCACCAACCTGCCACTACTCACTGCCACCAACCTGACACTACTCACTGCCACCAACCTGCCACTACTCACTGCCACCAACCAGCCACTACTCACTGCCACCAAGCTGCCACTACTCTCTGCATCCACTGCCTGCCAAGTCCACATCCTTGTCATGTTTACTCCGGCGCAGCTAAGTGGCCGTGCAAAATTAAAAAATAATCGTCCGCCCATCGATTGAGTTTGACGCCAATTTCAAGTCCTGGTCTCCCTTACCCCTCTCCTACCCCCTCCCCCTTTCCCTCACACACATGCACTTACAACAAGCCATTGAAAATATTGACTTTTGCGAAATTGTTAAAATAAACAAATGGCACTTGAATATTGAGATTGGCATTTGGTACTTTAAGGGGGAAAACAATCTGACGGCTGGTCTTGGAGTTTGGGGTGGGGGTGGGGGGTTATGCATGTAAGACAGGGGCATAATTAGGACACGGGCCGGGGGGGGGGCGTAATTGAAATGGGGTCATTTGGTATTTTGTATTAGGTATGCGTAGCACGAACAACAGCTGGCGGCCCAAATACAGTTTTAGTGAAGTGCTGATGGGATTAATGTAAGAGAAACTCAAGAGGTTTAACCTGCAGTTGACAGACATACACATACATTCATCTTTAACAGATCAATTAAAACATTTTTTTTTAAAAATAATTTAAAAAAGATGGAAGGGCAGAATCCTGAGATAACTTATCAAACAACAAAGTTTTACAAATTAAAAAACCACTAAACGAAAGTGGCTTCGATCTAAGTACGGCAACTCTAGAAACAAAGTTTCGCAGCGCCGGAGGTCAATCGTTGCCGCTAAACCATCTTAATGTTTACAGCAATAAAAAAAAGAAAAGAAAAGAAATAATACCTTTGTTCTGATGTTTAGATTTTGAGATATAAGATCAGAGGCTATAGACAGCGTCACGCTATCAGTTAAAAAGAAAAAAAAAAAGGAAAGTTGATCTGTTTCAACTGATCCCACTCAGAGCTCCGAATATTTTATTTTTTTTAAATGTGTTTCTGATTTCTCGGTAAGGAAGCTTTCACTATCCGGGATACTGGGATTGCCCGGGGAAATCCCCGGATGAAATTAATTAAATAAAAAGATAAACTTTAAAATGAATTGAAATATGAAAGATTTGATTTTTACAATCCTTTTATCTAGCTTGTGATTTTGTCTGGTTGAATTCTTGCATTTCAATTTCGACCCACTACCTTGTCTCGAACTGAGCTGAAACTTTTTGGGGTTTTTTTTTTTGGGGGGGGGGGGGGGGTTTGGGTTTTTTTTTTTTTTTGAGAAAACATTAACATTATATAATTAAGCTTCCTTGATCAATTACTAGAATAAAGGTTCCCATCCCGTGGGATATGACCCCAAATGGGATTGTACAGGCAATTTATGCGAGGTCACCGGCTGAAACAATGGACCAAGAGAAGTAGTGATGTTTAAACACTTTTTCGTTTTCTTTTTAATGGGTGTCTAAAAGTTTGAGTTACAATTTCAATCACGCCATTTAATATGTCGCCAATAAGATTCTTCTTGAAGGTTACGTTTGAACATGTTTCCATTTACACGGAGAATACAATTGTAAATTCACTAGGAGGGGATGGCACCCTCACAGGGGGGAGCATGCCAAATGAAAATTAGTATCTTTGATAGAGCTGGATCGGTTTCACAACACCAGAGTAGGACGCCACCAGAGTAGGACACCACCAGAGTAGGACACCACCAGAGCAGGACACCACCAGAGTAGGACACCACCAGAGCAGGACACCACCAGAGTAGGACACCACCAAAGAAGGACACCATCAGAGTATGACACCACCAGAGTAGGACACCACCAGAGCAGGACACCACCAGAGTAGGGCACCACCAGAGAAGGACACCATCAGCGTATGACACCACCAGAGTAGGACACCACCAGAGCAGGACACCACCAGAGTAGGACACCACCAGAGCAGACACCAGTACAAGGTGACACCAGAGCACATCGACTTGAAGGCGGTCAATGGAGACGTCTGTATGGATGACCGTTTACTGCACTGGGTGACACCAAATCTAGTTACTCCACTGAGCATAAGATAAAATGGGAGACTAGTCCAAATGACGTATTCAATGCTAGCAGTAAACTTAAGCTCGCTGCCAATCCAAATGTAACCACAACATCTTGGGTGCGTTTCCAAATTTCATTGGCCAGCTGCAGTATTCCCCAAAAAAAAAATATTTTGTAAAAAAAAATAAAAAAAAATAAAAAAAAAATTGCGCTTTAAAATTAATTTCATTTATGTCCTTTGAACCTTTATTACCCCCAAAGATTTCCAACTTTACCCCATTTGTCCACTTTGCCGACCTCTGCAGCATATCGCGGTAGAGGCGATTTCATTCTATATGAGTGTAGTCGTGACTTGAAAACACTTGAAAACTATGTGCTAAAAAGCTGTGAAATAGTAGAGCAATATTTGTTGAAACCTGAATCAAAAGACAGGACAATAAGATGTGATTGTATCGGCGTAGAGCCTTCTTCGGCGAACAGGATAAATGAAAATACGACAAGAAACAGAGCGCGGTAAAAAAAAACAACAAACTTTAGGGACCTCCTTTGTTGTTGCTTAGTCCATCAGCTTTACAGCTATTGGCTTACAGCGACAATTTGTGACAATCTGCTCAAAATTATTCTTTAAAAAAAGGAGGGAGAGAAAAAAAAGAAAACTCTATTCTAAAAAAAGAGTGCATCGGGGATTTCCCGTGATGGGAAATTCCCGGAAAGTCTTATGTTTACTAAAAATCGTGCGGGATCTCGGGATCCCGGGAGAGAAACCCTAGGTCACCGCCCGTGTATAGATTACCCTTGCAATTAAAAGCACGTTTAAAAAAAAACAAACCAAAAAAAAAACAAATCTGTAATTAAAGTTGTAATTAGTTATTGATTAGTGGGTTGTGAGTCTTGGGCTGGCTCCATCCTATCGTCCTATTTTTGTCCGCTAATAAAAATTTGGAAACAATAATTTGAAGAGAAAAAAAACAACAAAAAAACATCAATATTTAATAATGTTTTTTAAGAAAATTAAATACTCATTTTCGAACATAGGCCGCATGCAAGGGATGATTTTTTCGTTCAAATTAATATTTTTTTGGAAACGGAGGGGTGATATTTTACGTCACGCTACTCCCCACTCCATACAACAACACACTTGTGCATTTGTGTACTAGAGGCCGACCGAATTTCGTCTTCGGCGCCGAAAGTTGCCATTTGATCACTTTCGGCCTAGTTTCGGTTTCGGTCGAAACAGAAAAGTTAACTTTTCGGTTTAATTTTGGTTTCGGCCGAAAGCTATTGAGACTTTCGGCCATCTGGCCGCAAGTGACTGAGGTTTTCTGTTATCTACCAGAAGACTTTCTGTCAGTCTCTAGGCCGGCAATCCGATACTCATTATTGCTCGACATCCTGCTGTCATCGTATGTTATGTCACTAATACTCTGTGAAAACTGCTCACAGCTGCAGGATGACCTACCTGTCCTTTATTTTCAAAAAATTAAATTTCAATTTGGCCTAGGCAAATGTAAACAGTTTTGTGGAAGAACAACTAATGGAATGGAAATATTTACATCTTTATACTTGTTTTAATTTTTTCAAAAATGTTTGATCCCTAGGTTTATTCAATTTCTTCATTTGTGATATTCATTTTGATTTATCATTATCATGCTCATCAATGTTGTCATAGGCAAATGTGAATATCATTGAATAATCCTTGGGAATGATAATATTTCCATTATTATTTTTTGTTTTAGTTGTTGTTGGTTTTTACATAAAGGAAACTTAGGCTTTTCCAATTCATTTCTTGAAATTCATCATTATCATGCTCATAAACATTGTTATTGACTAAAAACAAGTGTGTTCATGTAGCACTGGTTTGTATTATCATTATGTAGTAGGCCTACTGCAGACCTGTTCACTTTTATTATTTTGGCCACCAGTCTTGTGTGATTCCCCGTCGAGACCCGCTCGAACAACAATTTTAAAGTGATCCGTTTAAAAAATAATTCCCCTTCCCCCACATATGGGGACGAGGGAGATGGGTCACCAGCATGGAAAAACTTTTGTGTTGGTACTAGGCTAAATATTAATGCAGCGATATCTTGCCAGCTATTTATGGAAGCACATAGCATTAGTATGACGTAAACCGCGAAACCCTGTGGTGATATTTCTAAAGCTTTAAGAACTGATGTCCAGGTGCCAATTGGCTCCATTAGTGCCACAATAGTTCTTGCAGGCATATGTTCTTGGTTGTTTTTGCATTTTAAAGAAATTTGAATTCCTTTTAAATTAAATTTAATAGTAAAAGCTAAAGTATTTATTAGATGCTTAGTTATTTATTTCACAATGATCTCATTTTTTATAAAAATAATGTAAATATTGACACTTTCCCCATCATCTTTCGATGTATGCAGAATGTATGCGTCAACGAATTTAAAAAATATCTAAATATATCAGTTTCGGCTTCGGTTTTGGCCGAAAGTATCGTTAAGTTTTTGGATTCGGCTTCGGTTTTGGCCGAAAGTCAATTTTAACTTTCGACGTAGTTTTGGTTTCGGCCGATCTCTATTGTGTACTACACGTAAGTAGCTTGAGGCCGTCCCTCTACCCTGGAGTTACTGTGATTGGCTATGTTAGTGGTTGCTCAGTTGGCTGATGAGGACAAAGATTGGGCAGACTTTTCTTTTACAGATGGAACTATGTCCAGAAGCGACATCTCCAGATAAGAGGCAGATGGAACTATGTCCAGAAGCGACATCTCCAGATAAGGGGCAGATGGAACTATGGCCAGAAGTGACATCTCCAGGGGAAGGGAATGTATGGCGCATCTCCAGTGACAAGGGATGTGCTCCGGGGAAAAGAATATGCGGGCCATCGCTAGCGCAAGAAATATGTTAATGGGGCAATGGATATGCTTCAAGGACCTGGATATATGGGGCATTTCCAGGGGTAGAGGGTATGAGGGTATATCATGAGGTAAGGGATATGCGGGACATCTTAAGGGGCAATGATAAAAGGGACTTGTCCTGGAGCAAGGGATATGTTCCAGGGGCAGGGATATATGGAGCATTTCCAGGGGCAGTGATTGATAAAGAGGAGATGTTCCAGGGGGCAAGGGATATGTTCCAGGGGCAGGTATATGAGGGACATCTCCAGGGGCAATGATACAAGGGACTTGTACAGGAGCAAGGGATATGTGGGACATCTCCAGGGGACAAGGGGACACACGTTTTATTTTTAGGTGTCATTGTTGTGTGGTCGTGTTCTGCATTGCCTCTCTAGACCAAAGTTGCTATTTGAATTATAACCCCCCATCCTCCCTCCCATATTATCGTTTGAAACTTAGAACCAGATTCATTTTTGTCTTTATGACCCTGAAACCGCCAGCTTTGGTGTATACTTACTTGTTGTCTCGAATGTTGATGACGTAGGCCGATTATTTTGTACATGAAATAATGGTACCTCAAAAGATTTTTTTTACGTTTAGCTGAGCCATTTTTAACAGTACATTTACACAGCATGCTCTAGATCAGGGGTCTCCAAACTTTTTTCACGGCGGGCCGGAAAACAACAAAAAAAAAAAAAAAAAAAAAAAAAAAAAAAAAAAAAAAAAAAAAAAAAAAAAAAAAAATTTGACGAGCGTGGGCCGGATAATGATTACGTACAATAATTTCAAGCCAGAGCGAAATTTCAAGTACCGTCGGCGGGCCGGTTGAACTGGCCTCGCGGGCCGGATCCGGCCCGAGGGCCGTAGTTTGGAGACCCCTGCTCTAGATTAAAAGCAGGACATATCTGAATGTCGCACTTAAGATCTGTTAACGCCTCGCGCCACATGTATTCCTGGCGTAACATCTTAATTTGTTTGTTGTTGTCTTAATGGTCTCTTGAGACATTTCGCGTCGATGACTTAGCCGCTTCATGGAAGATGATATGGTCCATACATAGATGATAACTTAGCCTCTTCATGGAAATTACTGTAGTCCTTACAAAGATGAGAATGTAGTCTTTACATGGAGGATAACTTAGACCCTTCATGGAAGATAATGTAGTTCTTACATCGATATTAACTCAGCCCCCTTCAAGGAAGATAATTTAGTCCTTACATAGATGATAATGTAGTCCTTACCTAAAAGATAATGTAGTCCTTACATAGATGATAATGAAGTCCTTACCTAAAAGATAATGTAGTCCTTACATAGATGGTAATGTAGTCCTTACGTAGATGATAACTTAGACTCTTCAAGGAAGATAATGTAGTCCCGATAATATCTTTCGCTGATTCCAAGCCATTATATTCCTTATACTAAGATCTTCTCTTATGATACACAAACACTACTTTAGTTAGCACCACTTGGTAACTTCACACAACACCATCAAATAACATATAAGGAATACCATCTAATAACGTATTAGGAATACCATCAAATAACGTATAAGGATTACCATCAAATAACGTATTTGGAATATCATCAAATAGCTATAAAGAATACCATCAATTTACATGTTGAAAATACCATCAAATTACAAATAGAAAATACTTTCAAATTACATATACAAATATCGTGAAATTGCATAAAGAATATATCATCCGTTTACATATAGAAAATACTACACAATTTCATTTAGAAAATACCATCAAATTAGTTATAGAAAATACCATCAAATTACATATACAAAATATCATCAAATTACATATAGAAAATACAATCATATTACAGATAGAAAATATCATCAAATTACTTATAGAAAATATCATCAAATTACTTATAGAAAATATCATCAAATTATATATTGTTAATACAATAAAATTGCATATAGTATATAGAAAATACCATCAAATTACGGAGACAAAAAAATAAAAAAAACAGTTACTTGACCTAATGACAACTTGTATCTCTTTCCGATGTTTTCAAAATTTCAAATTCCCTCCTCTACTGCCGGACACACAAGTTTTGAAACAAATATTAATCAAACCGACCCATCCAAGTGTGTATGTGTGTGCCGCTCCCCCCTCCCCATTTAGATGCAGCGATGTCGAGAGAGAGGGAGAGAGAGAGAGAGAGAGATAGAGAGAGAGAGAAGGGGTGAGAGAAGATGCAGGGTGGCGTGCATACGCTCGGTCTTGTATTACAAACTAAATCATTGTTTATGGCAGTTGAAAGAGAAATTTTATCGATACTCGCGTGTGTCAGTAGATTAACTAGTGTAGCTCCAGGAGAGTGTGTGGGGGCCAAAGTGGGCTACACTAACATAGGTTAAAATGAACGAGATGGGACACTTTCGCTCTCAGTTGTCCAATTGAAAAAATCGTGTGGCTTTATTTGTGTTCTTTGTAGTCCCCCCCCCCCCACCCACATTTTTCCCCACAAGAACTCACCCTCTCCCCTCCCCACCTAACCCTTTTAAGGGGTAACCCAAGTTTTTAAAAAGTGTATAAATCTGGGAGAGGTCAAAGAAAGAAAAAAAAAGTGGGGGGGGGGGGGGGGTCAGCTGTTGTGGTCTAAGAGTCTTATAGCTGATTCATATAAAGCTCAGTTGATTATAAGCGTGGGTTGCAGTCGTAATTTATTTCACATGTTTAAGTCTCACTGTCACACCCGAGATCTCGTCCCACCCGCAGATCTCGTTCCATTCGGAGATATGACTCCTCCCTAGATTTCTTTGCTAAGTCATAATAATGGAGAAAAAAAATCTAAAATAATACCTGGAACATCTAAGTTACTCACGAGATCTCCGGTGACAGCTTGCAGCAACTTCACGGGAAGCTTATTGGTTGATTTAGGCCTAACTAATAGTTGATTTAGGCCTAACTAATAGTTGATTTAGGCCTAACTTATAGTTGAATTAGGCCTAACTAATAGTTGATTTAGGCCTAACTTATAGTTGATTTAGGCCTAACTAATAGTTGATGTTCAAAGAGTATATTTAATTTAAAAAAAATAATAATCTTAACAGCTAAGGGGAGGAAATTTTTTCATGAAGAGTTATGCTCACTCAGGGCATGAAATAACAGGATGGTCATAGGGCGGGACGTTTTGGAGACCCAGTGCCGATAAAAGGGTTTTGTGACCCCCCCCCCCTCCTTTTTTTGCATTCAAAGTTAAAAATTAAACCACTTCACAAATTTAGACCCTCTAAAAATCCCAAACTCCTTTAGTGGCTGCAGAGATTGCAGGGCCCACGTGAAGGCCATGTTCGGCAACAACCCTTCATCCTCCCTCCTCATTTTTAATAAAATAATGTTTTTTTTCGTCTGGTTATGGTTGAGGAAGGTTTTTTCATTTGTTGTTTTCTTGTTTGTTTGTTTGTTTGCGTTTTTTTTTTGTTGTTTTCTTTGGTTTTTTTCCTAATATAAAATAATTCTGTCAATTAACGTTAAAAAGATGTGCGGATTTTTTTATTTAATGCTTTTCTTTGGTGATGAGAACAAAAATCCGACCTGTTGACCTTGTATGTTCCAAACATCAAATTATGGATCTTCTGCTCTTGTAGATCTGAAATTATAGTCCCCGTGTAAACCCGATACCGATGCCATTAAAATGTCACCCTTATCAGCACTCCCCCCACCCCCACGCCCTCAATTTCTATTAAAAACTCCACCCCCACCTCAACACGTTTATGTGTTTTTGTGTGGGTGTGTGTGTGGTATTGTTTTGTTTTTTTTAAGAGGGAGAGAAAAGTTATAATAACGGCCATGTTCCAGCGTATCATTTGTCAGGGCAGCCACAGGGAGGCTTGGTATTAATTCCACGCCATTTTGAGAAACATGCCCTGCATTGAGTGAATAGGCGATGATTTCAAGGGTGGGGGGGGGGGGGGTTGAGCACTGAACTGACCAGCTCAGGAACATCCCCACCCCGCCCGCCCGCGACTCCGGCCACTGAGGGGTCAGCTAGAGGCGTAAATGGGAGAAAAAAGGGGGTTGGGGGGAGTGAAATGATTTGAGTGGGATGAAGTGTGTTGGGGGGGGGGGGGGGGTAAGGGCTAGACGCAGCCCCTAAAAAAAAAAAATCAATAACTCCCTATTTTCACAAGGCCAATTTGAAGCTTTCAATTATCCTTCAAATTACATTTCTATTTTATTACACATAACACGCCACGTTGTGTCGTTACCATGGCAACGGTGCTTATGAACTTTAATGCCAACCGAGAGGCTGAGTGGTCAGTGTTGGTCAGTCTCAGCGCCAGACTTTTAGGGAAGACGGGGGGGGGGGGCTGGAAATAACTCGGTGGATACAGACATGGGATAGGAGTGGGGGTGTTTTTTTTTGGGGGGGTGGTAGGGTGGCGGGTAGGAGGGGTGCGGGGTCGAAAACCTCGATGACTGTTTGCGGAAGATAGCCCCCTGACACTATAGGGGAATACTTTTATTATAACGAGCAGTGGGTTTGTTTGGGAGGGGATGAAATTGTAGCCATCATTGAGGTAACGGTAGGATGGTAGTCGGTGGAGTGTCAATAGGTCATTGCTGGTGGATGGGTGGGTTGTACATGGAGTGTCAATAGGTCATTGCTGGTCGGTGGCTGGGTTGTCCAGTGAGTGTGAATAGGTCATTGCTGGTCGGCGACTGGGTTGTCCAGTGATTGTGAATAGGTCATTGCTGGTCGGCGACTGGGTTGTCCAGTGAGTGTGAATAGGTCAGTGCTGGTGGATGGGTTGTCCAGTGAGTGTGAATAGGTCATTGCTGGTCGGTGGCTGGGTTGTCCAGTGAGTGTGAATAGGTCATTGCTGGTCGGTGGCTGGGTTGTCCAGTGAGTGTGAATAGGTCATTGCTGGTCGGCGACTGGGTTGTCCAGTGAGTGTGAATAGGTCAGTGCTGGTGGATGGATGGGTTGTCAAGTGACTGTGAATAGGTCAGTGCTGGTGGATGGGTGGGTTGTCAAGTGAGTGTGAATAGGTCAGTGCTGGTCGGAGGCTGGGTTGTCCTGTGACTGTGGATAGGTCAGTGCTGGTGGGTGGGTGAGTTTTGGGGTGGAGAGTGTAACATCATAATGCATAAGGGGTTCATTCTAAGCGTTTATGTGTGAGTGTGTTGTGAGGAATCATTTTTGGAGTAAGATCAGATTTTTTCAAGGAGTTTAGGCGCATTCTTGTTGGGTTTAGAGTGGTTCATTGAGAATTTAGGGGTGAGGTGTGGTGTCATTTTACAGAAGAGTGGGTTAGTCACTGTTTGAGTGTGAGCCATAGTTATTGTTGTATTGGGTTAGTCACTGTTTGAGTGTGAGCCATAGTTAGTGTTGTATTGGGTTAGTCACTGTTTGAGTGTGAGCCATAGTTAGTGTTGTATTGGGTTAGTCACTGTTTGAGTGTGAGCCATAGTTAGTGTTGTATTGGGTTAGTCACTGTTTGAGTGTGAGCCATAGGTAGTGTGGTATGAGTTAGTCACTGTTTGAGTGTGAGCCATAGTTAGTGTGGTATTGGGTTAGTCACTGTTTGAGTGTGAGCCATAGTTAGTGTGGTATTGGGTTAGTCACTGTTTGAGTGTGAGCCATAGTTAGTGTGGTATTGGGTTAGTCACTGTTTGAATGTGAGCCATAGTTAGTGTGGTATTGGGCTAGTCACTGTTTGAATGTGAGCCATAGCTAGTGGAGTATGAGTTAGTCACTTTTTGAGTGTGAGCCATAGTTAGTGTTGTATAGGGTTAGTCACTGTTTGAGTGTGAGCCATAGTTAGTCTTGTAGTGGGTTAGTCACTGTTTGAGTGTGAGCCATAGTTAGTGTTGTATTGGGTTAGTCACTGTTTGAGTGTGAGCCATAGGTAGTGTGGTATGAGTTAGTCACTGTTTGAGTGTGAGCCATAGTTAGTGTTGTATTGGGTTAGTCACTGTTTGAGTGTGAGCCATAGGTAGTGTGGTATGAGTTAGTCACTGTTTGAGTGTGAGCCATAGTTAGTGTGGTATTGGGCTAGTCACTGTTTGAATGTGAGCCATAGCTAGTGGAGTATGAGTTAGTCACTGTTTGAGTGTGAGCCATAGTTAGTGTTGTATTGAGTTAGTCACTGTTTGAGTGTGAGCCATAGGTAGTGTTGTAGTGGGTTAGTCACTGTTTGAGTGTGAGCCATAGTTAGTGTTGTATTGGGTTAGTCACTGTTTGAGTGTGAGCCATGGTTAGATTTGTAGTGTGTTAGTCACTGTTTGAGTGTGAGCCATAGTTAGTGTTGTATTGGGTTAGTCACTGTTTGAGTGTGAGCCATAGTTAGTGTTGTAGTGGGTTAGTCACTGTTTGAGTGTGAGCCATAGTTAGTGTTTTATTGGGTTAGTCACTGTTTGAGTGTGAGCCATAGTTAGTGTTGTATTGGGTTAGTCACTGTTTGAGTGTGAGCCATAGTTAGTGTTGTAGTGGGTTAGTCACTGTTTGAGTTTGAGCCATAGGTAGTGTGGTAAGAGTTAGTAACTGTTTGAGTGTGAGCCATAGTTAGTGTTGTATTGGGTTAGTCACTGTTTGAGTGTGAGCCATAGTTAGTGTTGTAGTGGGTTAGTCACTGTTTGAGTTTGAGCCATAGGTAGTGTGGTATGGGTTAGTCACTGTTTGAGTGTGAGCCATAGTTAGTGTTGTAGTGGGTTAGTCACTGTTTGAGTTTGAGCCATTGGTAGTGTGGTATGAGTTAGTCACTGTTTGAGTGTGAGCCATAGTTAGTGTTGTATTGGGTTAGTCACTGTTTGAGTGTGAGCCATAGTTAGTGTAGTATGGGTTAATTTTAACAAGGTAAATAAATTATGAGTGGTGGTCACTGCTAATTTATGTGTGATTCATTGCTAGTCTGTATAAAGGTTGATAGCTAGAGCATCGTTGATTCAAAACTAGAGTATATTTGGTTTATTGCTGTAGTATGTTTGGTTCATTGCTAGAGTATGTCTGAGTCATTATAGCTACAGTTTAAGCCAGTGTCTGACTATGGCTGAGTGTTTTTTCGTTGTTGTAAATGTGGGTACATCATTACTGGAGTATTGTTGGTTAATCACTTTGGCCTCACGTTGGGCGATGAGAGTTATGAGTGTCATTGCCACCGTGTAACTTGTGAGCGCGTGTAAAGGGTTGGAGGAGGGGGTGGTGGGTGTTCGGGGGGGGGGGGGGACATTTCAGATAGGTTATGTCGTTCTGATGAATACGAATAATTGGTCATGAGCACTGCCATTCATCTGAAAAGTGTAATCGAATTTTTTAGTGTCTTTCAGTTGAACTGTCACGATTTACAAAAAACTATTTGTCGATACTCGACCAGGTCATGTCCAGGGCCGCTCTAAACAAAGGAGAAAGTTCTTGCTGTCTTGTCCCTTGAAGTGTCCTGAATCATTTAAATTTTACTGGTACTGTCGCAAAAGCTTATCGAACGACTTATACAACGGGTACACCCAGACGTCATTATATATACTATTCTAAAAAGTTTAATCACGAAAGAAACAAAAGAATATGTTTTCAAATTGACACAATGAAAGTGGTTTTATAAAGAATGAATCCATGGTTTAGGTTGAGGCTCGAGAAGTGAGGGCCTAGACCACCAACAACAACCTTTAGGTTGAGGCTCGAGAAGTGAGGGCCTAGACCACCAACAACAACCTTTAGGTTGAGGTTCGAGAAGTGAGGGCCTAGACCACCAACAACAACCTTTAGGTTGAGGCTCGAGAAGTGAGGGCCTAGACCACCAACAACAACCTTTAGATTGAGGCTCGAGAAGTGAGGGCCTAGACCACCAACAACAACCTTTAGGTTGAGGCTCGAGAAGTGAGGGCCTAGACCACCAACAACAACCTTTAGGTTGAGGCTCGAGAAGTGAGGGCCTAGACCACCAACAACAACCTTTAGGTTGAGGCTCGAGAAGTGAGGGCCTAGACCACCAACAACAACCTTTAGGTTGAGGCTCGAGAAGTGAGGGCCTAGACCACCAACAACAACCTTTAGGTTGAGGCTCGAGACGTGAGGGCCTAGACCACCAACAACAACCTTTAGGTTGAGGCCCTAGACGTGAGGGCCTAGACCACCAACAACAACCTTTAGGTTGAGGCCCTAGACGTGAGGGCCTAGACCACCAACAACAACAGCCACAGGGTCCTTGAAGAGATTGCAGATATTTGATAGGAACAATTATTGGACTGCGGATGAAGTGTTGTGATACTCTGTCGTTTAGGAAAATTTAATTATAATTTGAAGCACCGTTATGAAAGAGAGAGGGGGGGGGGGTTGAGAGAGAGAATGAGAGGAAAAGAATGAGAGAGACATTGAGCGAGAGAGAATGAGAGGGAGAATGAGAGGGAGAGAATGAGAGGGAGAGAATGAGAGGGAGAGAATGAGAGGGAGAGAATGAGAGGGAGAGAATGAGAGGGAGAGAATGAGAGGGAGAGAATGAGAGGGAGAGAATGAGAGGGAGAGAATGAGAGGGAGAGAATGAGAGGGAGAGAATGAGAGGGAGAGAATGAGAGGGAGAGAATGAGAGAGAGAATGAGAGGGAGAGAATGAGAGGGAGAGAATGAGAGGGAGAGAATGAGAGGGAGAGAATGAGAGGGAGAGAATGAGAGGGAGAGAATGAGAGGGAGAGAATGAGAGGGAGAGAATGAGAGAGAGAAAATGAGAGGGAGAGAATGAGAGGGAGAGAATGAGAGGGAGAGAATGAGAGGGAGAGAATGAGAGGGAGAGAATGAGAGGGAGAGAATGAGAGGGAGAGAATGAGAGGGAGAGAATGAGAGAGAGAATGAGAGGGAGAGAATGAGAGGGAGAGAATGAGAGGGAGAGAATGAGAGGGAGAGAATGAGAGAGAGAATGAGAGAGAGAATGAGAGAGAGAATGAGAGAGAGAATGAGAGGGAGAGAATGAGAGGGAGAGAATGAGAGGGAGAATGAGAGGGAGAGAATGAGAGGGAGAGAATGAGAGGGAGAGAATGAGAGGGAGAGAATGAGAGGGAGAGAATGAGAGAGAGAATGAGAGAGAGAATGAGAGAGAGAATGAGAGAGAGAATGAGAGAGAGAATGAGAGAGAGAATGAGAGAGAGAATGAGAGAGAGAATGAGAGGGAGAGAATGAGAGGGAGAGAATGAGAGGGAGAGAATGAGAGGGAGAGAATGAGAGGGAGAGAATGAGAGGGAGAGAATGAGAGGGAGAGAATGAGAGAGAGAATGAGAGGGAGAGAATGATAGGGAGAGAATGATAGGGAGAGAATGAGAGGGAGAGAATGAGAGGGAGAGAATGAGAGGGAGAGAATGAGGGGGAGAGAATGAGAGGGAGAGAATGAGAGGGAGAGAATGAGAGGGAGAGAATGAGGGGGAGAGAATGAGAGGGAGAGAATGAGAGGGAGAGAATGAGAGGGAGAATGGGAGAGAAAGAAAGAAACAAGAGAGAGAATGAGAGAGAGAATGAGAGAGAAAGAAAGAAACAACAGAGAGAATGAGAGAGAGAATGATATAGAAGTAGAGAGATAATAAGAGAGAATTATAGAGAGAATGAGAAAGAGAGACTGGAAAAAGTAAGAAAAGATAAGGAAGAAAAGAACGAACGAAAGAACGCATTTAGAGAAATGAGATGGAGAGAAGGAGTGGAAAGGTACTTGGAAATGAAATTCTCCGCCCTCGAAGTGACGCTAGTATTAAAATGAAATCGCTGACCAGCCCTTATTATTGAATTTTCCCTTCACTCGGGGCCATCGACTGACCAGTGCTGGTACTGAGATCATGGCGTGGAGGAAATGGGAGGACGGAAATGGGTAGGGATGGCGGGAGGGGGGGTTGTTTGCGAGGGGGATGGGGTCGGAGGGAAGAACAAACGAAAACCTGAGGAGGCCTAGAAAATAATTTATGACTATTTTAAATATAGATGGAATATATGGGGGCTCAACCATAGCGTTTTTTTTTTTAAGTCGTGGGGGGTGTTGTGGGTGGGGTAGGGGTTGGGGTGTGCTGTCTCGGGGTGTCGATATACAGGGGCTATTATTAGCTGGGATTCTTTGGAGCAAAGGGGATATGATACACTGTTATTTTTGTTGTGGTCAGTCTATATAGTGTTATTACACATTCTGAGATATTGGAACTTGGTAGTGAAAAGAAAAAAAAGAGAGAAATTGTGGGATGCTGTGTTTAAGGGTTGCGTTGATGCGAGTCCCTGGGGTGTCGATAAGTTTTTTTGGTGAGGTGTTGGCGAATTTCAAAGTATAAGTGGTGGATTGTGACGTCATCTGGCTCGAAGACTTAAAATATTATATTTGGTTGAAAGGAAAATAAAAATCAGATTTTTGGTAAAAAGGGGGTGGGGGTTGGGGCGGCGGTTAATGAAGTTGGGGCGTCGTCCAGTCGTCAGTGTTGGGAGGCTGGTTTAGTATACTTACAGTCTTATTGTTGATGTTGTTTTGGGTATCAAAGGGGTCTTTGGTATTGGGGGGGGATGGGACAACCCATAAATGACATCAGGCATCCAGGGAGGTGGAGGGGGTTATGGATGATGGTTGATGAGGGATTAGGGTGTGATGGTGGGGGGAGGAGGGGTCAAAATTGGCCCAAAAGATGACGTGACGATTTTATGATGCTCCAACCCAGACTTTATTATAACGAGAAAAATTGAACTTTCTTTGACAAAGAACAAAATATTCTTAAGATCAATGAACGGAGAATTCGTCAGCTGTCATTTTTAAAACCTTATTAAAAGCTAAATCTTACTTTCACAAAAAATGAATTAAAATAATGTAAAAAAAAAAAATGAAAACATAATTTTAAAAATAATTTTAAAATATTTAAAAACCTCTATCCCAATATCCATGTTGAGAATACGAAATTATGCAGCTTAAAACGATGACGTCAGATTCCTCTAACAACAAATATATATATTTTTTTAGATTTAACAAGCAAGCCTTAAGTAAAGGTCGAATGAGTCATATTTAAAAACTCTTTTCTTTCAGAGCAAAGTTGTTTTTTTTTTACCTTGGCAGTAAAAGAAAAAAAAATGAAGGAAAACAAAATAAAATTAGATTCTACCATATCTTAACAGTTTATAAATTATGAAAAAAAAAATTCAATTCTTTTTTCTAAATATTAAAGCTTCCATGTTGGAGGAAGACGTGTTTATAAATATTTTTATTTAAACATTTTCCCAAGTTTTTTTCAAGGTTTTTTTAAAAAACAGTTTGTTTTTGATAGTGTGACTCTGAATGATTGTATACGTGGGAAAGCCGCTCCTAGGCAACCGTTTCGTCCCAGCTTTCCGTCCCGACCAAAGGGCTCCCTGGGCGGAGGGAAGTGGTAATGCAACACCTTCCCTCCGGAGGGGCAGTAAACCCGCTCAGACCTTCAGGGTAAGTGGGCTGAAACGCTTTAAACGCAGCGTTTTCGGCCGACTGCGCGTCCTTCAGGCTACTCGGGGGGGGGGGGGGAGGGGGCGGGGGGTTCTCGGCATGCTTCCGCAAGGTCTGACCATTTCCCTATGTGACGTACGATTGTATACTGTTGACCACGCTACTTCTTAAGGTTCTTATCACTGTGTAGATGCATCCAGTGTTGCACAGCTTGCCTAATAATTAATACGACAATTAGACTTTATGGACACATGAGGAAACATCCAACAGTTCGCATCACTTTGTTATATTGACAGCAAATCTCACTTTATAACATTGAAATAAATCTCCGGATTGGAGTAAAATAACTGTCACCATTTTAAGCACGCCACTTCTTTCTTAATACACTTAAATGTCCAATGGCTAATCCGATGCTAAGAGATGTATCACTGCAAGCGCAAAAAAAACAAACATTCATGACCATATTGATAATATAAAAAAAACAACACATCCTCTCCTTCTGCGCATGACATTTCGGTACCGCGTTTTTTACCATTGCCGCCATCTTGGTTGCCTGAACCCTAAATTTATCCCTATACCTAACCTGAACCCTAAATCTATCTCTCACCCTAACCTGAACCGTGAATCTATCCCTCACCCTAACCTGAACCCTAAATCTATCCCTCACCCTAACTTAATACTAATGATGAGGTAATGTATATCTGAATGAGCCGACATTTCAATGCTTAACTTATTTTAATAGACAATATTTCGAAGCATATTTATTATTGTAATAATTGAGCTGTTACAGATAGTTACCAGTTTTGTTTGGGAAATGGCTTTTGTTCTATACTTGAAGTAACACAGTAGGCGAGTGCTTGATAGAAGAGAACCACAAAAAATAACAAAACAAAAAAAAACCACAAAAAACCAACAACAAACGAAAAAAAACGCTAACAAATACTGATCGTAAGTTTTTAACCCCTCGAAACGAGACAGAAGAATATCTCGTAAGATCTTAGGAATCGATTACGAAATATGTCTGTCTTCGCTTCTGAAATTTAAATATTTGTTGACGACTTTCGCCGAAATCAGGAGTCAGACTCGTGAACTTAATTTACGACTTTTTCAGCTCGAGCCGTTGATGTGAGCATTGAAGTTCGCGTCCCTATTATTATTATTATTATTTTGTCGTTGTAAAATCACTTTCGTTGAAAGTGCTTCAATTGCACTTTTCAAACAAGCATTGTGTACCTCAATTAATGCCCAACACGTTTATTTTTTATTTAAATTTTTTTTTTTTTTACAATTGTCTTTTTCTTTTTTTCTTGCACCGTTTGGCACTGCGCCAATGCCTACTTTTTGGAACACCCGCTGTTCCCGGGGCTGCCCAGATTTGGCTGTCTAATAAATAATGAGGACTGCCGAAATTCCCTGACCCCAGCCCTAAATAAACACGGGTCCCTTCTTTTCGGCTGCTTTCTTTTAGGAACTGTTAAACTGAAAATGGCGTCGGTCCGGCAGCCCAAAAATCAATACTTGCTCGTTAAGATGGAGATGGCAGAAAGATAAAATGAAATGAAATTCTGACCGCCGCGGCTATGTTTCTGAATAATTCAACAATTGTATTCATCATGCACGCGCCTGAGTTCGCTGTTGAAGTGTGGAAGAAATAAAAACAAAACCTGGGGGGGGGGGGGGGGGGCTGTGGGAGGTGTCTTGATTTGGGAAGCAGGGGTGGGGGAGGGGGTTAGGGTATACAGGAGGAGGGGGTCGTTTGCTTGTATGACCCCCCTCCCCTCCGTTGGTGAACACATTTAATGATCCGCTGGACATGCGTGAGGTTTGCAGAAAATTTTGGATATCCAAATAAAGCGCATTTATTTAAAAAAAAAAAGAAGATATATATAAGATTTTTTGGGTCTCTTTCCGATATTTATTCAAAGATAACTGCGCATACACAAAATTCCATAAAGAACTTTTTTTTTTTTTTAAATTCTTTGTATTTAAAAAGAAAAATACAAGATTAAAATCTTTTAAGAGAAAAAGGGGGGGTGTGTGAAAATGTGAAGTTACATTTGAATTTTATGTAGCTAAGTCTCACCATTCGATCTGGTTAGGGAGGGAAAGGGGGGGGGAAGGTATAAAAGGACGGGGGTCTGAATAATTAATTATTAAAAAAAAAAAAAAAAATTGGCGTCAAGAGATCGTTTTCCGTATTGTAAAAAATTCATCGCCTCCGTATCGTAAAAAAAAAAATTGGCAGTCGTAAAAAAAAATGGATTAAAATTACAATTTAAGATGTTAATCATTCATCAGTGTGTTTACCACTGGTTCTCAGCCTTGCTGGTGCCGCGACCCACACGTTTGAGAACCACCGGTGTATACGAAGAAATTTAGCTTAAAAAAAAAAACTCCCACAAAAATCGTGTTGCATTTTAATTTAAGGATTAGCAATAATTTACACGAAGTTGAAGACGGCATGCACCTATAGCTTAAAACTCTCTTTGGCGAACTTAGAAGCAACTTCAGGATATACAGTTCCCCAACAACAAAATTAATGATGTGCCTTCCTGTACGAGCCCATAAGACAAGATCCTTTTCTCTAATGGTGCGGGAGGGTACGAGAAGGGAGGAGTGGCGTCTCTACAGGGCTACGTGATATTCTCTTGGTTACTTTAAAAAAAAAAAAAAAGAGAAATAGATTTATATGTAAATTATTTTTGTAACTGCCGCCTACATTTTCCGGGTATCTCCTAACAAGGCCGGCTTCCTTCCTGCCATTCCGCCCCAACCCACTCACTCTCTCTCTCTCTCTCTCTCTCTTTCTTTCATTCTTTCACTCATTCTCTCTCTCTTTATCTCATCCTCTCTCTTTCTCTTTCTCTCTCTTTAACTCTCTCCCTTTACCTCTCTCCCTTTCTCTCTGTCTCTCTCTCTCTTTCTCTCTATATCTCTCCCTCACTCCCTCTACCTCTCCCACTCTCTCTCCCTCTACCTCTCTCTCTTTATCTCTTTCTCTCTTCCTCTCTCTTTATCTCTCCCATTTCTCTCTTTTTCTCTCTATATCTCTCCCTCACTCCCTCTACCTCTCCCACTCTCTCTCCCTCTACCTCTCTCTCTTTATCTCTTTCTCTCTTCCTCTCTCTTTATCTCTCCCATTTCTCTCTCTTTCTCTCATCCTCTCTCTCTCTCTCTTTATCTCTCTCTCTATCTTCATCTTTCTCTCTCCTTATCTCTCTCTCTTTTTCTCTCTCTCCCTCTCTCTCCCTCGCTTTCTCTCTCTCTTATTCTCTTTCTATCTCTCTTCCTATTTCTCTCTCTCTTCAGCTATCTCCCTTTCTCTCTGTCTCTCTCTCTCTCTTAGCGTGTGGCAGATTTTGGAATGTATTAGTTTAAAGCTCATTTGTTACGATATTGAGTAAACTGTTGAGTAGTTACTGCTTGTTAAATTATTCCCTTCGCTAATCAATCAAAAAAAGAAGTACAAGTTAAAAAAAAAAAAAAAAAAAACTATGGGAATCAGAAATGTGACATGTGCTCACAAAGATGCATTTCAGCGCTCGATTACTTACTTCAAATGCTATCCGATTACATAAGATTCCACATCTCCATATCCCATCACTTCTAAGAAACCATCTTTTGACGATTTTGAAGCTTAATTAATTGAGACAGCCCCGGGGGGGGGGGGGGGGTGCAAGAGGAGACAAGATCACACCTTTTTTTTTATTTTACCCCCCTTTGATGTTTTTCTTCATTATCTTAAAATAGCAACTTTCTATTTTATTTCATTTAAATTTTGGAATTTTCAACGGATCTCGATTTTTAAAAATTAATTTAGGATCCATCAAATTTTGTAAAATTAAAATATCTCGCCAGACTATGAGGCCTATCCAAACGTCATTCTATTCTCAGGATCTAGGGGATGTAAACATAAAAAGATCACCCAAGTTATAAAAATAAACAGACTATATATATTCTGTAAAGGAGAGAGGCTGTTACTACTATTTAAAGCTGTATCCCACAGAAGAAGGAAAGATGATTTGTGCAAAGCATTCCGGCTTATCTCCCCGAACAAGGGCGACCCTTGGCTAAAACAATAGTCGTTTGTCCAAATTGTAGTCAAAATTTTGCACAGATTGTTAGTCATCTCCACATCTGTTAAAACGCTAATGCAATATTTTATTGTTAACCTGTTTTTATTTCACTAATGTTTTTTTTATTTATTCTCTGTTCTTATACCTATAGAAACAGAATAAAAATTCGATTTAAAGCGTGACAAACATTTAAAAGACGCTTTTGTAAGGCAACACTATATATGACAACCTAGACAGAAAAGTATACATATGTTCCAACACTTTTGTAACAATATATCTAACAGCCTAGTCAATAAAACTGTCTATATTCCGAACACTTTTGTAAAAATTGGTTCAAATAAAAAAAATAGAAACACGTCTTTGTTAGGTCGATTAAAATTCAAACACGGGTCGATGGAGACTATAAAAAAATTCAAACACGGATCGATGGAGACTATAAAAAAATTCAAACACGGGTCGATGGAGACTATAAAAAAATTCAAACACGGGTCGATGGAGACTATAAAAAAATTCAAAACATTGTGTTTCAAATTCAAACGCATAAAATTACCCCAAGTCCAACCCCCCCCCCCCCCCCCACACTTTTTTTTTAAAATTGTTGTCCTGAACCCTTACCTCCACCTCGACAATCTAATGAAGCCTATAACGTATTACCACAAATAACGAAAATTTTTAATCACGTTTACCGTGAGTCACCAATCCATTATCAGTTTAATCCAGATTCGCCCCCCCCCCTTTTTCCTCCAACCCTTCTCCTATTTTAAATAACAATAAGGAAAAAAAAAAGAAGAAGGAAAAAAAAAAGCTCTGAAATTTTGAGCCGCACTCACGCAACAATAAATGAGGAGTTTTCTCATAAAATTTGCCGTCATATTTTTAGGGCTAACAAAATTTAATTACATTTTCCTCTTTATTACAAAACGGGAGAGTAGTGGCGTTCGGGTGGGGGAGGAGAGGGGAGGGAGGACGAGGCGGTATCGATCCTGCCGGAATAATAAATGAAATTGCAGTTTTATGCGTGTGTCAAACAATAATTTTTGTTTCAAAATTAGACTTTTGTAATCCCCCCCCAGTCATCCTCTAGGCCTTCTCGTTGCTTTAAAGATTTTTTATAATTTTTTTTTTTTTGCCTTTCTGTTTTTAATATGAGGGCTGGGAGTTTTTTAAATTATTTTTTTTTAAAAAATCTTTCATTCTGTCTTTGTAAAGAGGGACCCCCGAATGGAATACGTGTGTTGTGCCTAACTGTATTTATCATTACAAGTTTGATTACTTTTTAAAATTTGAAATATTGCCTTTCAGAAGCACACGATACTCCATGATGCCTGCTTCTTAAACTGCTATACCTCTCCACCTCGAAAACGCATAAATAACTACACAAAAACGTCAATCAGCGCCCATAAGCACCAACAGACCAACGGCCCCAAACAACAAAACCGCCCGCTAACGAGGAAACAGCACCAAACAACATTCCAACAAACAGATAAAAACAAACAAAAAAGAACAGATCCCAACAGCGTAACAGCCTCAACAACCAAACTACCCCCAACAGCCAAACATCCCCCCAAAACCAAACCGCCTACCAACCGCCTTCAATTTATACATATACGCACGAATTAAATATCTTTCTTGTTTTTGTTTATTTTTAAACTGTTCTGTTTTTTTTCCTGCTGAACCTTTGAACCTTGTTCATAAGAAAAACATAAAAATAGAACACAATAGTGCTTTCATGGGATGTAGGTCTTTGTGACAGACAACTCACTGTTTTTTCAAAATCAATGTCCAACTTTGTATATGTATAGGAAGTTTTAAAGGTTGATCCAAGTTTTTAAATTATTATGATGCTTGATTTAACGTTTCGTCATAATTAATGTTCCTTGTTTTTACAACGCCCTTTACTGCACGTGCGGACGTCCACTGACGTCACGCATTATTGATTCAGTAACCGTGTCGGCTGTGGCTTGGCCAACGTCCTATACAAATTTGAATTATTTGAACTTTTTTTATACAATATTTTTCTATTGTATATCTTATCATATGAATTTAATAAACGATTTTGGGGGGGGGGGGGGGGAAATATTAGACCATTTTATTATTTATTTATTTTAGTTTTGGACGGCACCCAACAGAGCGAAGAAAACAATGTTTTTAATCTCCCGTTACGATCTGTGATCAAACCCAACAGCATTCCAAAATAACGATTTCCCCAACCGCCTTCATTTAAAGAAAGCATAAAAAACCACACACGTACATTCAATACACATAAAAAAAAAAAAGAAACGAAACAAATTAACGCAACTGTAAAGCTCATATTTTACAATCTTCATTAATATCTGAAACTGTCGATATTTTCGTGTTTACAGAACACATACACTTCAAGGGATGGTTTTATACAACCTTTCCTTTTTTTTTAAATTTTATTTTACATTTCCTTTTCACATCCATTCTTTTATATTTAAAAAAAAAAATTCCCAAACACACACAAGATAAAAAAATTCTTCTTTACATTTCATGATTTCATCCTTTTGCCCCTATTCTTAAACTAAGCACCCCATCTCCCCCCTCCCTTCCCCTCCCAAACAGCGACGACCCCCCTCCCCCTTTTATAGACCCCCCCCCCCCTGCCCATCCCTAAAAACCTCAGGCCACTGGCGTGGCAGGCCATAACTTTTTCTCAAATTTCCCAAATATCTCAGATTCCCGTCCCCCTTCAGAAATTTAATACATTGCTTTGAAAAAATAACTGAATTTATTCTGAGGGACACCGTTTGTGAAAAAAAATCGATATTTTTCATTTTACTCCCCAAAAGAAATAACTGCAAATGACATTCTGCGAGCGCGTGAAATATTATGAGTAAAAACTGGGAGGTCATTCGGATGGCGTCCGAAAGCTGCCGGATCTGGGTACAAGGAGGAAATTGCTTGTTTTGTTGGTGGATATTAAAATCTGGACGGAGTCTTTTCATGCAAGAAATATTTTATTAAGCTAACACCAAAAACAAAAATGGCCTCCAGGCTTTGGAGCCAAATTGAGAGAGGAATTATTCAGCCCGATATTCCCCCTTTTTTAAAAAAAAAACGTATTCTTTCCTCCTCCCCCCCCCCCCCCCCCAAACCTTACACGATATTACCGGCCGTATCTTAAACGAAGGGTTTTGTAATGTAAGGGTAGAGGCAGTAGATGTTGCCTTTTTTTTGTTTTTGCCGGAGTCAACATATTTGCTTCACGTTAATCAATGCCTTAATGCAAATTAGTTAAATACAATACATTCCATATAAATAACCGTGCGGATTTTATTAAATTTTATTTTTTGGAGCGGGGAGGACCAAATATTTCACTGAAACATCGGCATGGGCGTATTTGGACCATTGCAGAACCATATCATTTAAACGCTTTGATTCATTCATTTCTGAACGCAACACTTACCACCCTATTTCTCTCACCACCTCCCTCTCGATCTCCCCCCATCCGTACCTGCCTCTCTTTCTCCCTCTCTCCTTCCTCTACCCTCCCTCCGTCTCTCCCTCCTTTCCTCCTGACCACCTCTCTCGTGACCTCCCTCTTTTTTCCCTTTTATCCCTCTCTCTCTCTCTATCTCTCTCTCTATCTCTCTCTATCTCTCTCTATCTCACTCTCTCTCTATATCTCTCTCTCTCTCTCTCTCTATCTTTTTTCCTGGTTGTTTCAAATATAGAACTTTTTACATAAAAAATATAACCTCAATCGGATTGATCAAATTTTGAAAGATTAAAAAGTCTCCCAAGACGAAGCTGTGTATCAAATATAATCGGCCAAGCACGTAGTTTACAATGGACGGCGAAAAAAAAAAGCTTAAAACACAAACCGAGGCTTCGTTCACGAAAGGCTAAAAAATAAAATGTTTTCAAAAATTAAATAATAACTATGACTCATTTCTAGATATCGTTGGGAATTTAATCAAATAGTAATTTGAAAGCTGTGACAAGGCTTCATACACGAATTGCATCAAATGCTTGAAGGAAATTTTGATCGTGTGAACCGACCCTAAGATATTTAGGCCTACTTATTTTTGGTCGGCTCCCGATTACAAATAAAATAAGGATAGCTTGGCTCATGATAATGTTATCGTTTAAATAATGGCTGTACCCATTGGATTAAAAACTGGCTGCACGTTTGGCCCTTCGAAAATAACACATCAAACCGTTTATCTGACTAAGGCGTTGTTGGATAAGGTGGCCCTGCATCAATAACTGATAAGATGGCCCTGCATCAATAACTGATAAGGTGGCCCTGCATCTACAACTGATAAGGTGACCCTGCATCTACAACTGATAAGGTGGCCCTGCATCTACAACTGATAAGGTGGCCCTGAATCTACAACTGATACGGTGGCCCTGCATCTACAACTGATCAGGCGGCCCTGCATCTACATCTGATAAGGTGGCCCTGCATCCACAACTGATAAGGCGGCCCTGCATCTACAACTGATAAGGTGGCCCTGCATCCACAACTGATAAGGCGGCCCTGCATCTACAACTGATAAGGTGGCCCTGCATATACAACTGATAAGGTGGCCCTGAATCTACAACTGATAAGGTGGCCCTGCATCTACAACTGATAAGGTGGCCCTGCATCTACAACTGATAAGGTGGCCCTGCATCCAGAACTGAAGTGCACTTTTAATTTTTATCTTTTTAAAATCCTTCTCCAGCTATAAAACAACTTGTCTTCTCTAGCACACACATAACCCTCTATCCCGCGTGTCTATCTCAAGCACACACATAACTCTATATCTTGTGTCATCTCAAGCACACACATAACCCTCTGTCCCGTGTCTTCTCTATCACACACATAACCCTCTGTCCTGTGTCTTCTCTAGCACACACATAACCCTTTGTCCCGTGTCTTCTCTAGCACACACATAACCCTCTATCCTGTGTATGGGCCACACAAAGCCGAAATTTAAAAAAAAAAAAAAAAACTAATTCGTCAATTTTATTCTATAAGACCTGTGTTTGTAACGTCAAAGTCCATTGTCTAAACCCCGACATTACCCCCCTCCCCTTCCACAAAATCCCCTTAATCCCCTTAAACCACAAACACTTTTTTTTAACCTAACAAAGTACATTAGTGAAGTGCATGATTCATGTGAATTTAAAAATTCAGCTAATCCAATAAGTCGACTCCAGTTCTAAAACATCATGTTTATTCTTCAGTTTGACATTAGTCTTAGAAAGGGTTTGGAACAGGAAGGCCTGTAGTTTCTTCGAAATGTAGTCCTGACATAAATGATAACTTAGTCCCTTCATGGTAGACAATGTAGTCCTTACATAAATGATAACTTAGTCCCTTCATGGTAGACAATGTAGTCCTTACATAAATGATAACTTAGTCCATTCATGGAAGATAATGTAGTTATTACATAGATGATAACTTAGTCCAATCATGGAAGATAACGTAGTTATTACATAGATGATAACTTAGTCCCTTCATGGAATATAATGTAGTCCTTTCTTCGATGATAACTTATTCCCTTCATGGAAGATACTATAATCCTTACATAGATGATAACTTAGTCCCTTCATGGAAGCTAATGTAGTCCTTACATAGATGATAACTAAGCCATTTCATGGAAGATAATGTTGACCTTGTATTGATGATGAAGTGTACTCGTCAATTGCCTTTTACTTGAAGCTCTTGAAGCTGTTCAACAATGAATGAACTAATTGCTAACTTTGATGTTAATTTATTTGTCAAATGGTAAATATATCAACTAATAAAGTAATAGCGAAAAGGGTAACTCTGTACAAAAAAAAAATAGCTTTTTTATCTTCTCAAGGGGCCAGGATGTCATCTAAGTTAAAAAATGCATTAGATTTGGACGCTATTTTTGGCTTTAAAGGTGATGTGCCGTGCTATGTGTGTTTATATGTATATTTAAATATGAGAGGACATGACGACTGTTACATTGTTGTGTCCCATGCCCTCCTGTCATTTGTGTACCAACATGTCATTTGTGTACCATCCTGATATGTGTGTACCATCCTGTCATTTGCGTACCATCCTGTCATATACGCACCATTTTGTCCTTTGTGTACCAACATGTCATTTGTGTACCAACATATCATCTGTGTACCATCCTGTCATTTGTGTACCATCTTGTCGTTTTGCTAAAATCTGAAATTTATCAAAATCTTTTAAAACACAATAGACGTTATTCATCATTGAGTATAATTTATGTCTCTACGCGCATGCGCATTAAAACTCCACTACCGCCAGCAACGGCCATCTTGGCCAAAGTACTGGAAGCGTTCATATTCGTACGCCAGAAACATATTGGGAAATAATGAAATCATCTGTATTGATGGACTGGCATACAAGGGGTTTATGAGAGGCCTTACACGGTACCCAACCCACCGACATTCGGCAGTTCACTGACTCATGAACACATATCTGCAAGAGGCGATATAACGCCACTGTCGGAATATAGGGCATTCGAGATACGATACTGTTGGAATAAAGGGCATTCGAGATACGATACTGTTGGAATAAAGGGCATTCGAGATACCAAACTGTTGGAATAAAGGGCATTCGAGATACGATACTGTTGGAATAAAAGGCATTCGATATACGATACTGTTGGAATAAAGGGCATTCGAGATACGATACTGTTGGAATAAAGCGCATTCGAGAAGCGATACTGTTGGAATAAAGGGCATTCGAGATACGATACTGTTGGAATAAAGCGCATTCGAGATACGATACTGTCGGAATAAAGGACATTCGAGATACCATATAGAAAATGGACGCCAAAAGTGTCGGTACCAGAAAAAATAAAAGTTAGTGGAACAAATATTTGTTTTAAAAAGTAGTAAAAACACCACTAGAGTACGAATCACTATAAGAGAAATTCTTCATCTTTTGGAAAGGCCGCCCTCGGCAGCAAAGGCAATTACCCCGGGGCAGTGGCGGATCCAGTGGAGACACCGGAAAAAAAAAATTAACTGAAACATATTTCCATGCCAGAAAGAATAAACTGTACACAAAACTAAGACCATGAGTGTGATCTTTTATTTTGGTAACAAAACATTCCTCTGTCGTCGCCACCATCACTTTTTTTTGTTTTGTGTAAATTCTCCATTTACTTCAATTTTAAGTATGAAACACAACCATTGACAGGGATGCTTTTTACCCATAAGCGCCAACCCCCATGCCCACCACCCCATTAACAACACCCCCACACACGGATCAGATATTAAACTTTGGCCTCAACTGAACCCACGAACTGGAGCGGTGTGAAATCGCCCTTGCACGGCCCATCGCCAGTGACCGCTATCTTTGGGTCAACAGCGCCTGTGTCCAGGCGAGTCCCTGTAGTCAAATGCAGCCATATTTGTACGCCTTATAATTCAACTTCTTCAATTCTAATTGACGCTGTCTCCATGGCAACCGTTCCGTGATTAGGATCCGTAAATTTTATTATTACCATTAATACTGGAATTTATACGGGGCAAAGATTGTGGGGGGGGGGGGGGGTGTAGAGTAAGGGGATTGGGGCGTGCGTTAGGTGGAGAGTTGGGGCTCAGCAGGGAAAAAAAATGTGTGTTGTGGGGGGGGGGTGCTTTTGTGTGCTATAGATTAGATTAAATAATCATAAATCCAGAATGGACAGTCCTGCTTAAGAACTGGGGAGAAAAGGGAGATAACAAGGGCTGTCATAGAGGGAGATAACAAGGGTTGCAATAGCTCGGGGGGGGGGGGATACCAAGGGCAGTCACAGGGGGAGATATCAAGGGTTGTTACAGAGGGAGATAACAAGGGATGTCACTGAGGGAGACAACAAGGGTTGACATAGAGGGACATAACCTGCGGTACACTAAGAGCATGACAACTATGAATGTAATTCTATTAAACTATTCACATATAACAATTTATAAATCACTTTTTAATAAGGGTTTGGTTGGACACGGTTCGTGTGTGAATGTGTGTGTGTGTGTGTGCTATGTAATGTGTGTGTGGGGGTGGAAAGGAAGTGCTGGGAAAAGTCTACGACTGTGACCACGGTTGTACTCCGATACATTGCGTCACAAATCAATTTACATTTTCTAAATTTTTGTGTGTATATGACTGCAAAACTTTTTGTTCATAAAAATTTACAAACCAAATGTATGTCTTTGTCAGTTTCAAAAATAGATGAAGCTGCACTCCTGGTCTATATGTAAGAATGGTATCATCCAAATATGTTTACTACTACTACAATGTTCCTAAGAAATTCAATAATATTTTTTTTTTAAATCATATCTGGCCACGGGATAAAATGATTTCAACTGCTCCCCCAACTGACGTCAAAACTTCAGAGGCGGCGCTGAAAAAAATGCTCAAGTACTCAACAAGAAAATAAAAACAATTTAGCACATATACAGTAGGGTGGGTGCTGTGTAAAGGGGAACGGGGGGGGGGGGGGGGGGTTGGTGGAAGTGCTGTGTAATGGGTTTGGAGGATAGAGGCTACGGCTTGGGGGCTGGGGTGGGATGGGGTAAAAAAAAAGACGTTTCTTTTCGGGGAAAATTTTAAGAAAAAGCAATGTTCGCCATATATATTTGAGAAGCTGGGTGGTGACCAGGCTTGAAATAATATACGGGATGGGGAGAAAAAAAAGTAGATGCTTTAAGGGTGGTAGAAGGGTGGGGGTGGATTCTAAATTGATCGAGAGGGGTAGCTAGGCGGAATAATAATACGGCTTTGGCCGAAATGGAAAGAGAATCGATTGGTTTTTAAAATATGGTGGTCAAGCCGGCCAGTAGCCGAGTTAATGAGTGGCCGCTAGCAGACTCATTTCCTTGTCATAGGCCACACTATTTGCATAATGGTTTCCACTTGAGGGGCCGTCTCTATATGTGGTCAAGATCTACACTCAAAGAGTCCCGGGCTCAAACAATAGGCTTGAGGAAAGGGGGGGGGGGGTGAAGGATGGAGACATGAAAAAGGAAAAAAAAAGGGGGGGGGGAGGTTGGCGTTGGACCCCCTCGCTGTTGAATATTCTCTTTAATTTCATATCTTGACTTTGAAAATCGATCGGAAGGCTGGTCCGGCCGGGGTAAGACTGGCGAGAGGGTCAGAGGTCAGCCCACGCTAGCCTCAAGCTTTGGAGAGTATTGACTCGTGTTGCTACCATTGTTATGTTTAAGGAAAACAAGGGAGAACGCTACCCCACATGATATAAATCATATGCCGGCCACCTATGTGGTGTTAGTTTTAAGGCTAAAAATATGGCTTGAAACAAATGTACACGAGCTATTAGTTCTATGCTGGCTACACATAGGGTGCTTCTTACATTAAAATGTGTGCTCCACATGGGGTATACTTAATTTGCAAGTTACCCGCACATCAATAGATTGTCGCAGTAGATACTCGCACGTCAATGTGTTAAAGATCATTAGCATGGAGGTACGTTACATGACTTGTCCAATTGACCGACTTTTGATTTGATTTCAGTCTTTTTTTTTTAATTTTCTTTTGTATATTAGTACATCTCGGCCCCAGAATTTGTCAGTTTAAAAAAAAAATTGATTTTCTCTTTCGATACACTATTATTTAACAATGAACCCCCACCCCTTTCCCCCCAGCCCCCCCCCCCCACACCTTTTATTTGCGGTCCATAATTCATTACACACAACCCCATGCTACTATTAGAGTCACTGACTTTGTTTTTTTTTTAACACTCGGTTATGGTCTGAAGTAGGTCAACATGTTTAAAAGAGATTTTTAAAAAAATAAATGTTTTAATGCCAAATGGTGCGCGCTGCATTGTGGAAAATTCCTGCCGTTCCGTGACACTAAGAAGTTTGAGAAGCACTCGTCTCAAAACGTATTGGGTCGCACGTCTCAAATGGAGCCCATTGCTCTAAGCTCGGGATGATCTACCGTCCATTCGATTAATGCCATACAATAAAGAGTCAGTATCAATTAGAACAAATACAAGGGCTGCTACGAAGAGATAAATTTATATATAGTCAAACAAAAAAAAAAGATCTCTTGTGGTGACAGAGTTAAAAAAAAACAAAAAAAACAAACAATCATAATGGATAAAGATGGCCACTCCATTTGAGCACCACAAATGTACATTACTAGTCGGGGTTTTAGCTGGACCGAGTCGAACGGATCATTGAGTAGATGGTGGACCTGGGCGCGAGCAGTGGTCAAGATCAAACTATTTGGGATGGTATGGTCGACCAAAGAAAGTAAGGATTATGATTGTCAAGAAAGAAATGATTAGGATTGTGGTGCTGAACGGTATAAAGATCAGTTGGTAGAGACCAGGATTTAACGATTATGAAGCGGTCGGCATGGGCGACAGTAATGGTTATGAAAGTTTTGTTCAAGAGAGTAAATATCAGGGAGATTTTGTATTGTTAGTCAAAAAAATTGTGCCGGACAAGAGCATGATTTAGTAGTACTGTAGGGTCAGAATCGTTAAAAAAAATTATTAAGGTCCTATCAGTCGTGAAAGGAATGATTAGGTTTGTAAATTCGTAAAAAATATGAGTATGTTTGTAAATTCGTAAAAGAAATAAGTAGGCTTGTTAAGTTGTAGAAGATATGAGTATGTTTTTTAAAAGTCGTATTAGAATTGAGTAATTTTGTAAAGTCGAAATAGTAAGGAATAGGTTTGTAAAGTCGTAAAAGCAATGAGTAGGTTTGTAAAACCCTTTAAAGTCATGAGTAGGTTTGTAAAACCCTTTAAAGTCATGAGTAGGTCTGTATGAGTCTAAACTTGATAATGTGCAGTGATGCACAGGATACCCACGGCTAAAGATACAACGATGGCCAATGGTCTATGACAGTGCTACATAAGTTTAAATAAACATCTCTGTCAAATTGGAAATTAGTAAAACACAGTCAGGTTAAACCTGATAAAAGGAACGCAACAAAACAACGAACGTGTCGGCAGGAAGCTTGCATCAGCGAACAAACAGAAAAAACGAATAAAATTAAAAGTTGTATCAAAAAATTATCATGTAGCACTTAGCTTAGAAGTAGTGTCCAAGAGGGCAGCAAAAGATTAGTGCCGACACGTTCGTTGTTTTGTTGCGTTCCTTTTATCAGGTTTAACCTTACTGTGTTTTACTAATTTCCTATTGTGCTAACCTGATTGCAGTCTCCCCCATTATTACCCTCTGTCAAATTGAAAAGTTGTTTTTATTTTGTTTATCTCACGCCTCATGTGGAGACGCCTAATGTGGGGGCGCCTCATGTGGGGACGCCTCATGTGTGGAAGCCTCATTTGGGGACGCCTCATGTGAGGACGCCTCATGTGGGGACGCCTCATGTGTGGAAGCCTCGTGTGCGGACGCCTCATGTGCGGACGCCCGATGTACTGACACCTCGTGTGTGGATATATTCCATTCACTGCCAGCCCCACTACAACTATCCGAGTGAGCTGTATAAGCATTTGTTATTAGGTAAAGAGGTCATTGGTTGGCAATTGTGATGCATACCATTGTGTCGCGGAGTTGCTTCCAAAGTGTATACTCATCACAAAGAACAATGTTGCTTGGGTTGTTGTGGTTGTTTTTTCTTTTGACTCCGAATCAAGTTGATTATTTGTTCACGCCGCTGACCCTTGTATGTTACAAATGAATACCACTTTAACGCTATGGGCAGGGCCGGCCTTAAGCCATTGCAACCTATGCGGCCGCAATGGGCCCCGCACTTTCCCTGAATTTATTTTCTAATACAAAATCTTAATTTTCACTTATTATCCTTATCCTCTACCCAGAATGGGCCACGCGCAGTCCGTTTCGCATAGGGCCCGCAATTGTTAGGGTCGGCCCCGGCTATGGGCATAATTCCTTATTCGGACCGAACATCTGTATGTGGGCATCTTTTTTTTTATCTATGCCCGTGTACATGAAGGAACAAAGTAACATAGTACTCGTGATACTCGCGATAAACAAAGTAACACAATTCTAGTGATTCTCTGCCGATTACTTGTCAGTGATACTCGCGAGAAACAAAGTAACACAATTCTAGTGATTCTCTGCCGATTACTTGTCAGTGATACTCGCGAGAAACAAAGTAACACAATTCTAGTGATTCTCTGCCGATTACTTGTCAGTGATACTCGCGAGAAACAAAGTAACACAATTCTAGTGATTCTCTGCCGATTACTTGTCAGTGATACTCGCGAGAAACAAAGTAACACAATTCTAGTGATTCTCTGCCGATTACTTGTCAGTGATACTCGCGAGAAACAAAGTAACACAATTCTAGTGATTCTCTGCCGATTACTTGTCAGTGATACTCGCGAGAAACAACGTAGAAAAAACCACACAAATACATTTTTGATTTTTTTTTTAAATTAGCAAATAGACCCAAACTTACCATCATTGACAATGACTTAATTATTTAATAGGATCATACAGATACACATCTTTTATATCATTTAGAATTCCCCCCCCCCCCGCACCCTACTCCTACTCCCCTCCACCATACAATTTTTATTTATCCAGTGACAGATGTGGTTTGAAAGAAGCCCATGATAAAAAAAAAAATGTACAAAGCGACTGGCACAAAAATCCCACATCGTATAAACTAAGTTTAAACAGTCCACGACAATGGCCCTCTTATCAACGACTCGTACGAAATTTGTAGCAACATATCTTATTTCATATTTAAATCAACACACCGAGTTGAAATAGCAAATTAGAAAAAAAGCCTATTCCCACGTGTGTATGATATACAAAATTGGATGGGACCAAAAAGAGCTCCGTGTATCAGATTTTATCCTAACGAGTGGATCAGCAATACCTATTATTGATTTTTATTATTTTTAAAAAAAAATATATTATTTTGACCAAAAATAACTACGTTTATTTTGACCAAAAATAACTACGTTTATTTTGACCAAAAATGACTACGTTTATTTTTACCAAAAATAACTACGTTTATTTTGACCAAAAATTACGTTTATTTTGACCAAAAATAACTACGTTTATTTTGACCAAAAATAACTACGTTTATTTTGACCAACCTATATCTGTTTGATGTTTAAAAAAAGGCTAATATTTTGACCAACTATACCTAAGTTTAATTTTTTTTTTAATATGTTATTTTGATCAACCATACCTGTGTTTAATTTTTTTTTTAATTTAAAAAGAGTAATTATTTTGACCAACTAGAGCAGCGGTTCTCAGCCTGTGGGTCGCGACCCTTTCCCAGGGGTCGCCTAAGACCATCTGAAAACACATGTACTCTACAGTTATGAAGTAGAAAGAAAAAATAATTTTATGGGGGGGGGGGGGGGTCGCCACAACATGAGGGACTGTATTAAAGGGTCGCGGCATTAATAAGGTTGAGAACCGCTGAACTAGAGTCTATACCAAAGTTTGATTTGTCAACAAAAAAAACAAACAAAAAAAAAAAAAAAAAAAAAAAAACGTACATGTTCTCGACCATTAAAACCAAAGTTTGATTTTTTATTGTTGTTAAAAACCCGTACGTCTATTTTGACCAACCGTACATCTGTTTGATGAAGTTTTTTTTTTTTTTAAAGTTTTTTTTTTTTCTAAAGTTTTTTTTTTTTCCATTAAATATACTTATGCTGTGTGTTGTTTTCTTTAAGCTATTATTTTGACCAGCAAGTCCCGATGATAAAAATGATGTTATTGTAGCAGTTAATGCATGTCCTACTCAAAGCAGCCACGTCACTTGTGGCACAACCACCCACCCACCCCCCCCCCCTCAACCGGGTCGCCCCCCGGGTCACCTTTTTCGGTTTTATGCCCCTTGCGATCAAAGATGATTGTTAAGGTTGTTTTTTTTCCCCACATCCCCGACTTTGAAAAAAAAAAATCAGAGGTCCTCTGCGGCGGGAAGGCCCCCCCCCCCCCACATTTCTCGCTGCGGCTCTCGATCTATTGCTACAAACTAAACTTATGACCCAAACGATCTCGTGACAGGGAATGATTGATATTTTAAAATAAATCCCGGAGATAGATCCGTTTGTGATCAGTAGATTTGATTGAAACATCGGACGTCATTCGAAACGACCCCAATGAGCAGGAAATTAGGGAGATTAGCCACGTACAGCGTAAGATAAGATTACGGAGATTAGCCACGTATAGCGTAAGATAAGATTAGTCCATTCAAGAAAAAGTCGAAACACGGTTGCTCACAAGCAGTGGCGTAGCGATCTTAACTCGCGCCCGTGGCACAATACCTTTTTAGCGCCGCCCCCTCCCCCTATTCGAAAACAATATTATATGTAAAATATACCATTTGGCACCCCTTTGTAAGAAGCGCACGGGGCATGATGCCACCCTTACCCCCCTCGCTACGCCACTGCTCACAAGGCATGTGTGGTTTCGGGCCTTTGGGGCCGGGGGGGGGGGAGGAGTAGCACTAATTGGTATTCTTATTAAGTACGCTACTTGTATGTCTGTTTTGTCAAATTTTCCGTCCCACGCCCAATTCCTCGATATTACATTTTATAAAGGATATATATATATATATATATATATATATATATATATATGAAAAAGCTTTGTTTTTAGGGGTCGTTTAATATAACTTGCCATTTCAACCTCAAAAATACATAGCGATATTTCTATGCAGGAAAAAGCAAACATTAAAAAAATAAAAACATTGGTGTTTTTATATATATTCCTTTTACCAAGAGATAATTCATTTCTTAAATGCTGGATATTTTATTTGTCTAAAATAGCATTTAAGATTTTTTTTTTTTTTTTAAAAACGAACTAACTTCTATCTATTTAATCACTGCAAAAGATGTGATGTTCACATTGTGTGCGTTTTTTTTTTTTTTTAAAGGGAGCCAGGGGAGCTAAATGTCCTCTCTAGGTCTAAGCAACTTCCGGCCCCACTTCGGTGATCGCCCCACTTCGTATTTTTTATAGGTATAATCAGCTGATGGTTCCTTTTCATTTAGAATATGTCTTATTCACCCCGATTAACTAAAAAAAAATGGCATCAAATATGAACGGATACGATACAAAAAATAACACAAAAATGGGGGTAGAGGGGGAATCTGGTCGGACCACACAAAAAACAACAAACATACAATAAATAAATACAAATATAAAAAAAAATAAGAAAATTTTTAAAAAACCCAGGGAGAGAAAAGGGAAACCACTTGTGTAATACTCCAGCTTCAATCCATCGAGGAAAGACAACCGGGGTATAATGACGGTCTTGACCGGGCTCCACTTCCCGAGCGGAGCGTGCCAAGGGAGACTACCCGTGTTAAATAACGGGCCTCTTGAAAACCGCTAAACGATGCAAAGTAAAGAGGCTGTCTGCGGGAAAACTATGAATTTTTGAAGTAAAAACCCCCGAGATAGCCATGTTTATTTATGATTTATTTCGGGCCTCACGCGTTTTTCAAAGGTTTCCACCGCAATGGAAACGTCCCCAGTTTGAATAATGGAATAGCGGGGCGGGGTGGGGGGGGGCTTGAATTACGGACGGGGCCCCCCAAGCCCACCTCCAGCCCCCCACACCCACCCCACCCCCACTACGTTACACAAGTGCATTTCTGCCAGTAATGGCTAAAATAACCGGGTACATAACAGATGTATCAGATTTTTCCTATGCCACTTGGATTTTGCGTGCTGTCCGTCTTTTGGCTTTTTATCAATAAAACAAGCAGATACCACCAAGCAAATCTCGTTTCCCCTTTTGGTTTTATTTCATAACATTCTCAGGGTCAAGGTCTGGGTTTTTATCAATGTATAAATCATAATGATAAGTTTGTGCATTTTAAAAATAATTGGCCTCTTTCGGTGTGTTAGGGGAATCTATAATTTAATTTGACTTTTGGAGCTTTCAAAAAAAAAAAAAAGTTGTTAAAAAAAGTGCCCGATCATGGAGCCATAAAAATAAAAATATAATAATAAAATAAAATAATTGATATTTTTTAGATGGATTATAACATTTTTTTTTTTTTAGAAATTAAAAAAAATTAATCTTACCATTTTAAAAGTTAGTATCAAATTTAAGTTTAAAAAAAAATAAAATTAAACAAATAAAATTTTCTGTTTGCTATTTGCACATTGAATGAAGTCATTTTAAACATATCTGAAAGGTCAACCTTTTTTAAAAAAAAAAATAAAAAAAATCCTTTCAGTAGGCCACTATGTGACAGCACACAACTGAAAATGTAAGAAAGCTAAGCAGTTGTTTAGAATCATCACTAAAACCTGAGGATTAAACAAGGCGGATAACCCCCACAACCAGCGATAACTCCGGCATTGTCACATGAGTCTGCTGCACAGACCGTAATAGGAAGTCGCCCTGTTTCGGGGTAGTGGCAGTGCCGGGTGGCGGGAGGGGTTGTGGGGGGGGGGAAGGTTGTGGGGGAGTGGGAGGGTCACACTGAAGAAATTTGAATCCTATTTATGAATTCCGCCACTTCAATTCTCGCTTTTATATTTTGTCTGCTTTCTGTTCGTATAGCTGGCTACTCAATCGATTTATGCAAATCTGGACAAGAAGAAAACTTTGAAAGGTTTTAAGGGTTTTGTTTTTGGTAGTGTGCAGGGGGGAGGGGATGGGGTGGCTGGAGCGGTGTTGGCGCGGGTGGGGGGTTGGTTGCCATAGGATTATGTTTCTAATGGGCATGCATCTAACAACGATGATGATGATGAAGATATTGGCTAACGGGCGCTTGTTTAAATGGGGTCGCCGTAAGACCAGGCAGAAGATGACAGAGTAGAGCCGGGACGAATGATGGGTTTAAAGTGAGAGGGAGATTCGGACAAAAATGTCCACATTCAAAAAAAAAAAAAAAAAAAAAAAGGCGGTGCAGCTCTATTGACGTGGCTTTCAGATGGGATCGCTTCAAATCAAAAGTCACAATGCAGGAATGTATTTATGAACACTGTCGTAAATAATGACGCTTTCGTTTTCGTTTTCATTTCATACTGAAGCGTTTACTGGATTTATTACACCTTCCATTAGAAACATTGTTTTAAATACTTTTTTAAAATTTATTTGTAAAATGGAAGTTAAAAGAATGTTTTTTAAAAAAATATTTTTTTTTGTTTTTTTTTTAAAAATCTGGCAGTAGTTCACATTCCGAATGAGGACACTACCAAACAATGTCCAACTCTGGAAAGTTATTCAATGAATCAATATCAGGGAGCTGTAGTAAAACAAACTTCAACGCGTGTATTCATTGACAAAGTTTGACAGCATTTTAAAGCAAAGAAAGCCATAGATGCTCATACGCATACATTTCAAGGCATCCGGGAACAACAGGAGTAAAATACCATAAGTGCATACCAGCGGTTTTCAAACTGTTGGTCTCAGGACTTTGAATGTTATTTTTAAAGAAATATGTGTTGTTTTTTTGTAAAGTAACTCGAGATAAGAGGGCTCACACACACACAAAAAATGCATCTAATCCAGCTGTTCTCAACCTGTGGGTCACGAAACCTTTAGGGGTCTTTCACGGGAGTCGCCTATGACCACCGGAAAACACATACACTCTACAGTAGCAACTAAAATAATTTTTTTTGTATGGGGTGATCGCCACAAGATGAGGAACTGTATTTAAGAGTCGCGGCATTAGGGAGATTGAGAACCACTGATCTAATCTATTCAATTATCATCACTTTTGTTGTTTTGTTAATGCAGGCATATTGAATCGAACAATTGAAGTGTTCGTTTTTCTTAGTACATCACAAGATAACATTATTTATTTCAACAAAAAAAAAACACCAAATAAACAAACAAATAAGAAATATGCAACATGGTTCTGCCTGATTGCAAAGTCACATCCCTTTAAAAAACAAAACAACAACCTTTTGTAGTAAATGTTTTATATATAAAAAAAATAATGCTTTATAAGATGTTAAACTATCGGTTGTTTTTAAAATCCACATTAAAAAAATAAGTAATTAATAAATGAAAAGAAAAACAACAACAATATATGGGGTTTGTTTATGTATGAGGTTGGCTGACATTAAAATTTCGACAGGTGGAAGAGCGACGTGGGCAGATTTTTTTTTTCCTATTCTTGACGTTTACTGTCGGTGGTGGCTGTTGATAGACTTAACATGTTTGATAGGAGCACATAGACTTAACATGCTTGATAGGAGCACATAGACTTAACATGCTTGATAGGAGCACATAGACTTAACATGTTTGATAGGAGCACATAGACTTAACATGCTTGATAGGAGCACATAGACTTAACATGCTTGATAGGAGCACATAGACTTAACATGCTTGATAGGAGCACATAGACTTAACATGCTTGATAGGAGCACAATAACTTATTTCTCGCATCCCTCATGCATCAATATATATTCACAATGATCATGACCGGCACTAATAGCTACAATGAAACAACATGAACAAAGAGGAGACAAACCCAACCCCCCCCCCCCCCACCCACTTATCATCTCTCTTCGTATAAGCGCACGTGCTCAAAGCAAGAACCCAACTCCATATTTTGTGTTCTTTTTTTTTACGGTTGGGTGGGGGTGGGGGGGTTGTTGCTCTAATCTTTTATCTCCGCCCATGTTTGAACTCGGGTTATTGTCGCCTCCCCTGGATTTTTGCACGTCATCAAACACCCACCATTATTTTCATAAATATCTCTGTTTAATTAGAGACAAAGAAAAAAGAGAGAGAGAGAGAGAGAGAAGCCAAGTAGATTTAAGTGAATTGAACGCCAGCCATGACGTCACGTGGTTGGGCTTCATGAAAAGGGGAGAGTACTCTAAAAACTGTAATGTATTCCTTTTTTCTCAGGTCCCAACATGTATTTTACATTCGGATTGCCCGGTGCAATTGAACACCGCTATGTTAATGAGTATTTGAAAAAAAATATGCCCTAGTCATAATGCCCGTTCAATTTACACCGCGCCCCCCCCCCCTTTTTCCCCTTTTTATTAGTGACCGTGAAACACAGGAAGCGTTTTAGATAATTCCTTTAGATACACTCTGCGCCGGTTTTTTTTACTGACAGTTTTTTTAATGCTTTATCCAATTGAATAAATTGGATTTTCATTGCATCGTCACAACATGGTTGGGTTTTTTTTTATTTGGGGGGGGGGGGGCGCCGGGGGGGGGCGCCGGGGGCCGTGGCTCAATCTAAATGTAATTTCCTCTCCCTCTTGAAAAAGACCAGCACATATTGCTTTGTTGTTGTACGTCGCAATTTTAGGACAGAACAAATTTTGTAATTATTTTCCGTGGGATTTTTTTCCCCGTCACCCCCTCCCCCCTTTCCCAAATCTTTTTTTTTCTTTTTCTGAATATCGGACGCTTGATTTCAATCTGTGTCCACCGCGCGCGAGATTTGGGGCTTATTCAATTAAAAGCCGCTTTAGCAAACTTGTTTTTTTTCCCCGCCCAGTATGTGCACGAAACTTGTTGCTGTGTTTGATATTACTTTAAAAAAAAAAATAAAGAATAGTGCACCACATCATTGTGGTCACATCCCCGCACGACGCCCGCCCCCTCCCCCCCCCCTTTTTTTTTCCTTCTCCCCACACATCACAACACTTTTCAGTTTGAGTTCTGGCGGCCATTACGTTGTAATGACTTTCGTTGTAACATAAATACCATTGACCAGGACGAATGCCCCATGTGCGCATTTGGAATTATTGTCTGGTTGTTTTGTTGTTTTTTTCCCCTTCTCTGAAATCCGGTCTATAATTTCCAAACCGCCTTCTTTTGGGGCTTCCCCCCCCCCCCCCCCAACTCCAGAAAAAAAATAAATCCACCCGACAGCAAAACGTATACACTAATAAAAGTACAGCGTGCGTCTGAACGGGCAGTACTGAAACTCCCGCATCTTGAACTTGAACGCCTCCTTGTGTGTTGTCAACCCATGTAGAGCTCCAGCTGCGAAGTGACCACATAATAAGTGGAAACGATGCCATGTATGTTGCGCAGTTGTTGTTGTTGGGAAAGGGTCTCTACGAGGTGGAAAAACTATTCATCGTGTAAAATTTCATGAGCGTGTGTGAAAAATTGTGGTAGAAAAATTCCGAAAGTCGACCCCCCCCCTTTTTTTTTTTCTTGTCCCCCCAACCATGGCCCCAAATTAATATCATTTAGAAGTTTAGAACCTTTTTATCTTCACGTTCAGTCATGTAAACTCTGCCTCTATAATTCGTACCTTCTGCGTCAACCCTGACTCTATCATTCGTACCTTCTGCGTCAACCCTGACTCTATAATTCTTACCTTCTGCGTCAACCCTGACTCTATAATTCGTACCCTCTGCGTCAACCCTGACTCCATAATTCGTACCTTCTGCGTCAACCCTGACTCTATAATTCGTACCTTCTGCGTCAACCCTGACTCTATAATTCGTACCTTCTGCGTCAACCCTGACTCTATAATTCTTACCTTTTACGTCAACTCTGTAAATTTTATAGCAAGACTCAGCGGAATAAAACCAATCTAAATTAAATAAAATGTGTGTATTTGCACAGTGAGGTTGCGTGATTTCTTTAAAAGGGTTGTGGTGAGGCAGTGTGGAGGGGGGTTTGGGTGGTGGGGATGTGGGTCTTGGGTGGTGGGGATGTGGGTCTTGGGTGGTGGGGATGTGGGTTTTGGGTGGTGGGGATGTGGGTCTTGTGTGGTGGGGATGTGGGTCTTGGGTGGTGGGGATGTGGGTTTTGGGTGGTGGGGATGTGAATCTTGGGTGGTGGGGATGTGGGTCTTGGGTGGTGGGGATGTGGGTCTTGGGTGGTGGGGATGTGGGTCTTGGGTGGTGGGGATGTGGGTTTTGGGTGGTGGGGATGTGGGTCTTGGGTGGTGGGCATGTGGGTCTTGGGTGGTGGGGATGTGGGTTTTGGGTGGTTGGGATGTGGTTCTTGTGTGGTGGGGATGTGGGTCTTGGGTGGTGGGGATGTGGGTTTTGGGTGGTGGGGATGTGGATCTTGGGTGGTGGGGATGTGGGTCTTGGGTGGTGGGGATGTGGGTTTTGGGTGGTGGGGATGTGAATCTTGGGTGGTGGGGATGTGGGTCTTGGGTGGTGGGGATGTGGGTCTTGGGTGGTGGGGATGTGGGTTTTGGGTGGTGGGGATGTGGGTCTTGGGTGGTGGGGATGTGGGTTTTGGGTGGTGGGGATGTGGTTCTTGGGTGGTGGGGATGTGGGTATTGGGTGGTGGGGATGTGGGTTTTGGGTGGTGGGGATGTGGGTCTTGTGTGGTGGGGATATGGGTCTTGGGTGGTGGGGATGTGGGTTTTGGGTGGTGGGGATGTGGATCTTGGGTGGTGGGAATGTGGGTCATGAGTGGTGGGGATGTGGGTCTTGGGTGGTGGGAATGTGGGTCATGAGTGGTGGGGATATGTTGTGTTTACATACAGAAATTCGTATCTCCTCCTCAGATCAAAATGCATCTGTGTGGTATTTTTGAAAAAAAAAATCTTTTCAAAATCAATCGTCTTTTACTTCATTTCCACGTAGGCTGCACCTATTGGTACACGGGTACCAGAATTGAGAGGTTGGGATTAAAGAACGATTCAAAATATTTTTGTTGTGTTTGTAAAACAAAATTTGGTATCAAATGAAAGATAATTGAATGTACTATACGTTTGTAAACTTAATTCTTAATTTTAACTAAAATAAACTACCACAAATGACATCCGAATAGCATTAGTCAAAATGGACCCGGACACGCAGCGCCACCATTCGCACCCCGGTACCAATAGCCACTTCGTATTATTATTGTTTTCAAATTCAAACAGAGACATAGGAAGACTTTGGTTTTATCGTTTCAAGCTATCGAAGTCTTAACAGCTCAGGAAAAGGGGGTTATAATTATGTCATTGGTAGTAGTTTATTTTAGTTAAAATGAAGAATTAAGTTTACAAACGTATAGTCCATTCAATTATCTTTCATGTGATACCTCATTTGGTCTTACAAACCCAACAATAATATGGCTAAAGTTGAGAGATATCCCCGTGACTTCGTTAGGGATACATTTAGGGTTCAGGTTAGGTTTAGGGATAGATTTAGGGTTCAGGTTAGGTTTAGGGATACATTGAGGAAATTTTTTCATTATTTTAAAACATTTTATTCTTAATTTTACTGTTCACGGCAACCAAGTTGGCGGCTATGGTAAAAAACGCGGTGACATCTCACAACATTTACCAATAATAATTTAAATCGTTTTTTAATCCCAACCTCTCACTTGTGGTACCCGGGTACCAATAGGTGCAGCCTTACTTGTTAATTGGCAAAAAATTGGCGATTTTAAGCGGATTACCTATTATTTGCCGACACCTTGGTGCAACACTACCTGATACACAGCTAATCGAAGGAGCCAATCATGAAATCAAACGACATGTAACGTTTGAGCACCGCAGTCTTCTACGTGTGCACAGCAGCTAAATTCAAATATACAACCCATTCAGAGGCTTTAAACAAAGTGCATGCAAGTAAGTGGGATTCTCAGACAAAAACAACGAAAAAAAGAGTCCAACGTTTTGCTCTTAATTATCACCCCTTCACTCACCACAACTTAAGCTTGGCGGCATACCGTCATATCAACTTAATAACAACATCTGCTAAAAAATATTAAAACATTAAGTTGTAAAGTAAAAATAATGTACATATTTTTTTCTTCTTGAAATTCGAGTGCAACAAAACAACTCCACTAGACCAAATTCGCCAATTTCCACCCACAACTCCCCCCCCCCCCACCACACACACACAACGCAAAAATTCATTAATTAATTAAAAACAAATGAAGATTACACATTTTTCAACTTCACCCGAGTTGGGCTAAGCCAGCCAGACCCCCACATCCCCCCCCTTGCGCGCTTATCTCAACCCCCACCACCCCCGCACAAAGACACACTCACACACAAAACCTTCAACAACCCCCCCCCCCCCCCCAACCCCTTCTTACCTTGAAAATGTCCTTCCTATGATGCATGATTAAATTAATAGATTGCCGAATCAATTTGACATTTGCTAACCGCTCACATTTCCGTTCGGGTGGGGGAAAATAATATTCCGTCAAGAAATTAAACGAATCTGTATGCGGCGAAAATATCAAAACCAAATCCTTTTCTTTTTTTTCTTTTTTTTTTTTCAACCGTGCCTGCCAAATTTTCAATCGTGCCAAATTCAATTTTGCCTGTCCCCCGTCCCAGCGTTGGATTGGAAGCAATCAAAAAGCTATTATCTTTAAGCAGCGCTTTCAATCAATCCACAATAATGTATTGCCTGTTATTTCTTCATAATTGTTTCTATTACTAAATCGGCGAAATTTCGGTGTGTGTGTCTGTCATTGTGTGTGTGTGTTCTCCCTGTCCTCCTGTTCTCCTTTTAAACAGTCCCCCCCCAAACCGCCTCCCTTCCCCCAAACCTACAACCCTTGAAAGGTGGCGTATAAATAGCAAAAAAGGGGGTCTTGGGGGGTGTGGAGACACCATAAAAATTAATAATGTGAGTGAAAACCGTGAAAGCATGCTTCAAGTTGCCTTCTAATCGTTATGACTTTTTACAATCTCCACGTTATTTCTTTATTTTTATTTTTAAATAGACGACATAACAAAAAAAAAAAAAAAAAAAAAAAAAAAAAAAAAAAAAAAAAAAAGAAAGGATATTAAAAAAAAAATTTGGTGTCGTCCAACAAAAGTTTACAAATTGCTCAATTTCAAACACATGAAAGTGGCAACCCTCCCTTTTCGGCTTCCCATAATATAAAAAGCCAAACGACACATCGTTACGCCGCTGCATTCTCTCCACCATCCTTATCTCCGCCACCGGCACCCCTTCATTTCATATTTGTTTTTCTCCCCTACTCCCACGACACCACCTCCTCCCCCCGCCCCGCCCCCCAGGCTCACGAATGTCCATCGAATGCACGTTCATCTTCCAGTTGTCTTTGAAATGCTATCAATTGAGTGTGTAATCTCTCTGAGCGATCATGTTTCAAACCCTGGACTCGTCATTCGAACAACCTGCCCACTCTTCCCCCCCCCCCCCCCCTCTTGCCCGGAAATCAGCGGACGTGCAAAATCTGTGACAATTCGGACCTTCCTGCCTAACGCACACAAAAACGAAATTGTACGAAAACGGGCTCAGGTTTTCCGCCCCACCCCAACCCATCCTCACCTCTTATGTCGACATTGTAACAAGAAATTATTGATCAATTCTTGTCTCGAAATCTTGATGGCCGCACGTTATCAACACGTGGTGATCTTTTTTTTTTCTTTCTACAGAGACATTTTTTTGGTTTTTTTTAATTTTTGTAAAATGTTTGCCCATCGATAGCCCCACCCCCCCCCCACCCCCAAGTATGTGCCAGTGGTCAGTAGGCTTGTCATATATTGGATGATTGCTTGAAATGTTGGTCCATTGCCGTGCGGTTTCCTTTGTCTGAAAGCCTGGGCTTCTACTTCTATGTGTCCAACGATTTGGTTGAAAGCTCCGAGAGGTTACGCTGGGCTATTGCCGAGCTTTAGTGCTTGTCTGTATGATGTTTGCATGATGGTTGCATGATGATTGTTTGATGGGTTTTTTTTTTTGTGATGGTGGGAGTGATGGAAGCCTGGTATCATCTTTCAAAAGGCCGACGGATTAAACGTGTACAGGACACTTCGAAAGGGACATAGAAGAGGGCTCTGTTTGAGAGGGCTCGTCACATACTCCACCGATTGAGAAGGCTCGTCACATACTCCGCCGATTGAGAGGGCTCGTCACACACTCCACCGATTGTGAAGGCTCGTCCCATACTCCACTGATTGAGAAGGCTCGTCACATACTCCACCGATTGAGAAGGCTCGTCACATACTCCACTGATCGAGAGGGCTCGTCACATACTCCACTGATTGAGAGGGCTCGTCACATACTCCACTGATTGAGAAGGCTCGTCTCATACTCCACTGATTGAGAAGGCTCGTCACATACTCCACTGATTGAGAAGGCTCGTCACATACTCCACCGATTGAGAAGGCTCGTCACATACTCCACTGATTGAGAGGGTCTAAAATTTACCCGACTGATTAATAGGGTCAAACACATAACCCACCGGTTGAGAAGGTTCATCACATACGCCACAGATTGGTAGGGTCGAACACATAACCCACCGGTTGAGAAGGTTCATCACATACGCCACAGATTGGTAGGGTCGAACACAAACTCCAACGTTTAAGAGGGCTCAACACTTACTAAATACATATAGCGCACAACGATAATCCTTGTAAATGATATGGAGAAGGTCCCGTTTTATGACACTGATGACGCTATACGATGACAGTTTTACGCAGTTTGCCATTGTCCGGTCATCGCCTTAAGCTTGAATACAGAAACATTTGCCACTGTCCGGTCATCAGCTTAAGCTTGAATACAGAAAGAAAATCATTTTTAAAAAAAATAATAATAAATAAACTAGAGCATAATCGTGGTTTATTTATCCACGGGATTACCAGTCACGTGACGTTTCATCCACTATTTCATAAACTTGACCCACCTTCGAATATTTCATTGTGATCAACTCTGAGCACCCCTCATAAACCTACGTGGTCCCTGATGTGTCATCGCAATGACCAGACGCATAAGCTACGTCCAGAGAACACCAATCCTCGGCTTGTTCCCCCCACCATAAAAATAGGGCCGTCTCTCGGTTATCTCACAAAGGCGACATTGCAGGTTTACTGTTTTTGCGGCACTGTATTATGGCATATAATTTTAGTGGGAAAGTGATATATCGTTAGATTACCGGAAATTTGATCGAAAGAAATTTCGTCGACGGAAAATTGATCGACGGAAATTTGATCGAACGGAAATTTGGTCGAATCTTTTTTTTTAGTTTAAACGTTAAAATTTTGCGTCAAATTTCTTTTTGAACGCATTATTTTGTATTACTGTATAATATAGTGCGTTCAAAAAGAAATTTGACGAAAATTTTAACGTGTGAACTGAAAAAAAGATTCGACCAAATTTCCGTTCGATCAAATTTCTGTCGACGAAATTTCTTTCGATCAAATTTCCGGTAACCTAACGATATATCACTTTCCCACTAAAATTATATGCCATAATACAGTGGTTCTCAACCTTCCTAATGCCGTGACCCCTTAGCACAGTTCATCATGTCGTGGCGACCGCCCAATCAAAAAAATAAATTTCGATGCTACTTCATAACTGTAGAGTACGTGCGTTTTCCGATGGTCGCGACCCACAGGTTGAGAACCGCTGTCATAATATATCCTCAAAGTGATACTATGTAACATATAAACTGTTTATGAAAACACATCATTTTAATAAATAAATCACAACAAAGGGATCAATTACAAGTGAGAAATAAATTAAGTTCAGGCGGCAAGCGTTTAGCACCCTGAGTGATTTGTTTTTAGTAGACGAGGTTGAAAGGATTTGGGGGGGGGGGGGGGGGGTCATTTTTTTTGTTGTTGTTTTTTTGTAATCGATAAAACACGATTTAACAACAGACATTTCAACAAAACAAGACAAATCCATTTCCATCATTTTGCCCCCCTCGCTTCCCACCACCGTCGCCCTCTCATTTTTTCCCCTCTCCCAGCCGCGCCTTGGTTCAGCTCAAGAAGGGCGAGCCAATTAAGACCAAATTAAATTCACTTTTCTAATGTCACAATCTCAATGCCGACGTCACGCGACCTTAACGCCAATTTCTGTAAAAGTCACGAGCCCCGAGTTTTTCCCTCGAGTGATGTGACAATGGCCGGAGCTTAACACAGGCACGGGGGGCCCTCGGAAAACGCCTCGAAACTTCGAGTCTCGGTTTAATAAGGCGCTGGAGTGTAGTGTGATTTCTTGAAAGTTAAATGTCACCTCGGGAGTAGCGAGTTGCATCCAGAAAATTCTCACGGGGGCTGGCGCTTCGAGGGACTTCAAGAAGGTATTAGCTGGAGTCCAGCATTAATGCGGCGGCAATCATCAGTTAGCGGAGTCTAAGGGGCGGGGATAAATATTGATCCCTTCCCCCTAAGTCCCACGTGAGAATACATCGATAAGTTTGAAGAGTTTCAAGTTTTTTTCTCTTTCTGTTGAGTCGTAGCGGAGTCAACAATTATAGTCAAATCTACCTGAGTAGGTTATGAGGGGCTGGGGGGATGTGGGGGTGTGGGAAATAGAGTGCGGCCAAAGAGGGGTGGGGGTTTAAGGTGGGAGCGGGCAAACAAGCACTTCAGGGCGCTAATTTTGTTTCCGTCTTAAGTGCAAGGGTTTTGATGGCGCTATACGCCGAGACTAGGTGACTTGCTGAAGGTTTAACGTGAAAACTCAATTTGACGGTACGGCCTGTGGAAGAGGTTTCCACTTGTGCGCCGGTATTGACTTGGCTCAATAGCGGATGTAGTAGCACACACGATGACGGCTCTCATTTTATTTATCTATATATTTATCAGGATTTTTTTTATTTTTTTTTGTATCACTGATCTGTCGCTTTGTCCTATTAAAGATCTCAGGATGAAGTAACAGTTTATTTTGTCCTGTAAAAAAGTTACATTTTGACCCAAAGTTAAAGACTAACCCAATCAAAATTTTACGACTGTTTGAATTCATGCTTAAACCTACCTTATCATTTATATAGTTTCTCGTAGGTCTTGTAAAATCTCCTATATTTACATGATGTGTGTTTACTTCACAAAGAGAAGTGGCGCCAAAATTTGTCTTTTACTGGTCCGCCCCAGGTGACAATTTTCTACATATTGGTGGGCGTCGTTTTTAGGCGTCGCCCACGGCGCCGCTTTTCTCTGGCACGGCTCTGGTGCCTGGAGACTTATTTCAATTAATTTCGATGGAGGATTTTTTAAATTGTTTGAATCAAAAGATCAAGTGGAATATAAAGGCAAAACATCTTGGAAGAAGGGTAAAGGGTGTCGAGGGCGGCCTGGCGCCCGGGGCGTCAGTAAATTTGAAGTGGGAAGAGTAAGATCAAATTGGCGTACTAGATGTTTATTTAAATGCATTTTTCTCACTCACTCACCTCCTCTGTTTCTCTCACCCCCCCACTCTCTCTATGCATTAAGTATACATATTCTCCACGTTGAAAAAACACCTTTAGTCACGTGCATTCTTATCTACCACTTCCACTGTAATCATTTAGAGGACAGTTCTTTTTTTTTTTTTTTATGTGCTATGCTTTACATCAATTATGTATGCGATGTAACTCGATTTTAAAACTTCTTAACTCTCATTTTAGTACGGTATTTTTTATGTTTAACTATATGTTAAGTCAATCAAATTTAAAGAGTTCACAAAAAAAAAAGTAATTTTTTTGTTAAAGGACCGCGAAAAACCAATAAAATGCCATCTTCAGGTGACTCTTCGTTACCAGGATTTTATTTGTATTATTTTTTTTTTAACTTGCAATTTGCAGAAAAGGTTGCGTTGAAATGAAAAATATTGAGTCCTACCTCTTACACCGAGCGGTCTTGAAAATTAAGGTTTCGGTAGGGCACTGGCTCAAGCGAGGTAACTGTTGTAAGGAAATTTCCAAACGCCTAATACGTTCTTATTAGCTCCCTTGAAAGTGTCCAATCAAAAAAACCAAAAAAAAAACCAAAACCAATAATTTATTTGCAGTAATTTACAAACAAATCAGAAAATGTTAAATATAAAACTTGATCTAGTCACCACTAAACCCTTGCATGTCCAAACAACCCCACTTTTGCAACCTGTGTGTTTTGTAGATTTAAAAAATAATAATAATAATTAAGTAATACCATTAATCAGAAAACAACTATTTGTATCAATGGAACTAGGGCTTGTACCACTGTACCTAGGACTTGTATCCCTGGACCTAGGGCTTGTATCACTGGACCTAGGGCTTGTACCACTGACCTAGGGCTTGTACCACTGGACCTAGGGCTTGTACCACTGGACCTAGGGCTTGTACCACTGGACCTAGGGCTTGTACCACTGGACCTAGGGCTTGTACCACTGGACCTAGGGCTTGTACCACTGGACCTAGGACTTGTATCCCTGGACCTAGGGCTTGTATCACTGGACCTAGGGCTTGTATCACTGACCTACGCGTCGGGTGCGTTGTGGCGATGAGTTATATTAGGATAAAAAAAACAATCATTATATCTATCTAGAATTCATAAGCAGCTGTGTCCCTATGTTGACTGTACTCGGGCGTACTACAATCATTATATCTATGTACAATTCATAAGCAGCTGTGTCCCTATGTTGACTGTACGCAGGCGTACTACAATCATATCTATGTACAATTCATAAGCAGTTGTGTCCCTATGTTGACTGTACCCAGAGCCTCAAACGCCTTAATCCGACAATGCATGGTACCAATGAAAACTTGGATTTTTAAAATTTTGGAATCCCCAGGAATGGCATAAAATAAATTCATTAAAATATTTCTAAATTACTGGATCAGATTATTTAGACTAAAAATACACATATTTGTAGTGATTGATAACAAAATAAAATTATGCAATGTGCCTTTTATTTATTTAATCCCCTCCTCCTTGAAAATGTCCCCCACTCATATATTTATACAAAGAAATAAGTGCAACCCTTTCCTACACGCCTACACCTCTGAAAATTAGCTAATAAATTATAGAGCAACAAAATATGTTTGAGCTTGAAAAAACAGACAGGGCATTAACAAGGACGTTTCGGCTAAACGCCTTGATCAGCAGACGAGACAAAACAAGAAACAGCAAATAGAAATAAAAAAACTGGTGTGTTCGAAGATTCTGAACAAAATATAGACCTCTCTGTCTCAAGTCTGTTTTAAAAGATTCGAAACAAAAACAAAACATTATTAGCCATTCGTTATTATTTAATTTTTATGTAACTATAACTATAATTTGAAAACTACAAGTTTTATTATCGGCTATTTCTACGCTGAAAAGAAATTGAGTACCAATTGAGTGGAACGTGTTATATATTTAGACATATTTTTTAAATGTTATAAAATTTTCATTTACTAAAGAAATTTTGATTTTAGTGTGACTTTTTAACAATTTATAGTCTAGGGGAAATAATAAAAAGATAAGACTGTAGAGTTATTTTTTACAGTGTTATCCCTTGTGATTGCATAAAAGCAACCAAAAAAATGGAAGGTTGCTAAATGTAAACACTAGAATTAAAGGTCTAAAGATTTCTAAGGTCACTAAGTCTAAGGTGTCTTAGGCCAGTCAAATAATAATTAAATTTATAATATTATTTATTGATATGAATTCAAAGTGGCTATAATGTATGACAGTATGAGTATGAAGTACCGCCAATGCTCGACTTACGACCTATGCAACTTACGACCATATTCGACTTCAGACCACAATCACAATGAGCCACAATCACTAGCCATATTAGTAATTAGATTTCAAATTTATTTCTGTCTAAGTTATCGGTCGAACGGCTTTGTCTGCAATCATCGGCGGTCGTGTAGAGATGATACAAATGACATACAAATGAACATCGAACATTATGATTTATAACAATAATAAAAAAAATAAGGAAATTTCCAAATGCCTTACTTAAATATTTTTATAGCATCACTTCACATTACTGTACACGTAGCGTACTCAACTTATGACCAAATCGTGCTACGACCGGTCTGTTCGGAACCGATCGTGGTCGTAAGACGAGCACAAGCTGTATTGGCAATTGGGACCAGGGTATCAGAAGGTGCTGAATGGCCGAGTGGTCAGATCCAATAACAAGTTCATGGTGTGGAGTTAAACCCCCACCAAAGCCAAAAACGTAATCAACACCCGAGTGGATGGCAACTCATCTAGGAGAAGGAAACTCTGAATTCAAACCCAGTGATGGCATCCGCGAGGCGGTGAACATCAAAACTATGAATCATTCCGACTACTCCTGCGACACCCCTGATACCATTGTTGAGAGGGCAGTGAGCGTGCTAAAATAGCATGTATACAACCCTATATAAGTAATCAATCAAAGTGAGAGGTTGGGATAAAAAAATATTTAAAATATATCGCTGGCTTTGTATGACAAAATTGGTATAAAATGAATGATAATTGCGTGGACTATATGTTTCGAAACATACTTCTTCAGTTTAACTAAAATAAACTACCACAAATGAAGTCCCTGATTCCCAGAAATGACAGTTTAAAAAATATCAAAATTCATGATCACTCTTAAATATTCATAAGAACAATAGGAGGCATTAGATAGGCCAGAAATGCGCACCGAGCATTGCCCCATAGGCACATACTTCTGGCGTCTAGACAACAATCGGAATCCTACCTGCCGGCATTGCAACCTGGCTCCGGAGACGCTGGCGCATCTGTTGACCGAATGTCCCTCACTAGAGCTTCCGGGGGAGGCCTGGGCGGAGGGGGAACCCTATGTGAGGAAAATGTTGTATGGCACAGCTCAGCAGATGGAGTTGGTTGCCAATTTACTAGCCGGGGTCTTAAGAGAGTAATCTCACGACCTTCACCAGAATATGTGTGTTAGTTAGACAGGCCAGAAAGATGTGCTTTTTGTCGTATGGCACCATGTTTTCAAAATGTCGTCCTCCATTTAATTTAGCAGTATGATATGTGTGTGTGTTTTTTTTTTCTTTTTTTACTGTAGCAAGTGAACAAAGACAGTGATATTTTCCAAAAGCCTTGAAATATTGTAACTTTTCTGTGCTCATTATACTGATCATAAGTCTGGCTCTATTCTATAAACATATCATGAATATCATATTAAGGTTAAATTTTAACAAAAATTTTTTTAAAAAATGTAGCCGAATCTGTGCTTCCTAATAATATTAGGACAATGAGCATTTTTAAGACACTGCTTTTCACATAAGGTTTTATATTGTTTTAACACCATGATGAGAAGAAATCTTACCATAAATGATCTTCTTACTGTATTATTTGCAAGATGATGAAGACTGTCAGTGGGGATTAATTCTCATTTCTTTTCAGCATCAATAATATTTCAATAGCATACAGTCAATAATCAATGACTTGTCATTTTAAATTTAAATACAATTATTAAGTTTGTAACTTCACTGTAACCAGTGTGATTGAAGGTGTATTTTGTCACTTTGTTGCTAGTAATAGTATTACATACAAAAGTCCAAGTATAAAAAGAATAACTCTCACACAGCAATCTGAGCAGTGACCAGATCTAAAGTTAAAGCACACCTTAAGACATTTACTTAAGACATTTAATGAAGACATTTACTCAAGACATTTACTCAAGACATTTACTTAAGACATTTACTCAAGACATATACTTAAGACATTTACTTACCTTATTAAGTTTTAATTCATCTACTAACTAGCTCTTTAGTTGTTTTCATAGGACACCAAGGTATTAAACTTTTTAAAAAATCATCAACGTTATTTTATTCGGTTACCGGAAATTTGAAAGAAAGAAATTTTGTCGACAAAATATTGATCAGAAATTTGTACGAATCTTTTTTTCAGTTCACACGACATTTTCGTCAAATTTCTTTTTGAACTCGCAATACTATATAGTAAAACAAAATAGTGCGTTCAAAAAGAAATTTGACGCAAAATTTTAACGTGTAAACTAAAAAAAGAATCGACCAAATTTCCGTTGATCAATTTTTCGTCGATGAAATTTCTTTCGATCAAATTTCCGGATACGATTTCATTCAGTATAAATATTCATAGTAAATGTCCCCTGATTGTTAGGATATCTTTCATACTGCTTAATTTTCAAATCTTGCATTGAATAGGCATATCGGAAATTGTTCTTAAATACTAGGATGATTTTTATTTCCGTCTTCAAATGTTTCTTGTAGACTGATAAAACCATAACATAAAATTCATTTCATTACAGATCTTTAAAAAAAAAAAAAAAAAAAAAAAAAGAAAAAACTGCAGGCAAACCTTCCATGATAAGACCGCCATGTCATCTCGACTGATGTTCTTACACAACTGCTGTAAAAATGGCTCAAACAGCCTTAACAGTCTCTGCTTTCAAAAGGTTTTCCATCCAGTGTTTGGAAGTATCAAGTCTGATGTATGCTCTTTCAGCACAAAGGCTGACCATTACAAAGTGCTTGGAGTGGATAAGAATGCGACCCATGAAGACATTCGAGCAGCTTTTCTTAAAAGATCTAAAGAATGTCATCCAGATATCAGCAGTGGTAAGTCAGCAGATAATCACCAGCAGTTTATCATGGTGAATGAGGCATACACCACGTTAAGTAAACCTTTAACTCGCCGTAGTTATGACCTTAATTTGAACTTTGAGGAATCTGAGAAGCAGTACAACAATTACCGGCAATCAGCACGCACTCAAAACGCCCAAGATGAAAGCTTTTACGAACGTCCCCGGGCATTCTATGATTTGAATTCAGTTAGGGAGAAATCTGAAGATGAATTCTACAGAAAACAGCCATACTATGGCATTAAAGGAGTTTCAAAAATCTCCAATGGATCCATAGTGATGGCTTGCTTGTGTTTCATTCTGACTGGAATGTTATTGCATTTCATTGTGCTTAGGCGCTCATTTTCGACTTACAAGAAAGTTTTGGATGAGAATGATGCCAAAAGCCACGCAATCTTCAAGAATGCTAAAGAGGCAGCAGCAACTTACTCTCCACAGGAAATTAAACAAAAATTAATTGACAGTAGCAATTTAACAAAGGATAAAACTGCTGAGAGTAAGAAAACTGCTGATCTAAGAATGGATTGATAACTAGGAATTGCTAAAAAAAATTGTTGCTGTATCATTTGTACAAAGTAGTGTGTTTAGAAGTTCTGAAATTGATACTTGTTATCCTTAATATCAGTGAGGCAATAAAACTGTATAGCTATTAAACTTTTTAAAAAAATGCCTTATGAGAAAGGAGGAGGAGTGAACTTCCTGGTTTTAAGCAAACTCTGCATATAAATATAAACAGTATTGCAGCATTGCATGTATGCAGGTGTTGGTAGATATTTTATAAAATCACATGTTGAAGACTGCCTGTGAAGTGATAGCCCAGGGACTTGATGTCCGGTGGTCCTCTCATAAGTATGACACTAGATATGTGAGAAACATCACAACAGTTCGTGGGCTCGTTGTAGAAACTGCAGCTACAGACATCCGCATCATTCATTTCTTAATTAGTGATAGTGTGTTGGAATAAATTTAAATTGAATCATGATCTGTGATAGTAGTGGGGAGAGGCTGTAGCACTGTTTGAATAAATGCTATTACTTTTCCAATTTAAATAAGCAACATAAAGTTACATTGGTTATAGAGATGCGAAATAAAAGTAATAATAAAATCATATATCAACTACCACAGTGAGCCCAAACGGGCATTACTGAATCTAGATTTTAACATTGTTTTTTTTTTTTTTTCATTTTTTTCAATTATAAAATGGCAGGATGAAGTAAAGGTTTTTTTTGTCATATTTACTAAGGTGTCCCATTCAGGGCCGACCCTAACAATTACGGGGCCCTATGCGAAACGGATTGCGCGGGGCCCATTCTGGGTAGAGGATAAGGATAATAAGTTAAAATTAAGATTTTGTATTAGAAAATAAATTTGGGGCGGGGCCTATGACAGTGCGGGGCCCACTGCGGCCGCATAGGTTGCAGTGGCCTAAGGCCAGCCCTGGTCCCATTTATTGGACTACTGGTACTCTGTTTTGGGTACTTGAGTTTTACACATTCATTGACATTTAAAGCAAAAAAAGCAATTTCAGTTTTTTTTAAATAAAACACAATTTAAGACAAGCTACTTAGTACTAGAAATTATAATGACCTCAAATGTATTCTATATCCCAAATTCTTTGGTAAGCAGTGACTGTCATAATGATGACTTGTTTATTAGCTTTATAACCAGCAAGTAAACCCACTGGTCCAGATTATATTTTTAGTAAATAATAGTAATAATTATTACCCAATATGTAAAATTATCTAAAACAGTGGTTCTTAACCTGTGATCCTTGGACAATCCAGGTTTATGAGGTGATAGATGACAGGGTATCCTGGAACAGAATTTGCGCATGTGTTTTCTTTTTAAGAATTGATCCGTGGTCTTCATCCAACTAGCAAAGGGTTCAATGGTAATCCTGATCTAACATAATATGTGAATAATGTTAAACTTAAAAATGAAAGTTTTAATGTTTGATGAAGGTAAACAATTTTTTGAACATTTTACATCTGAACATGACATTTTTAGGTGGTGAAGTGTACATAAGCAGAGGATTGTAATGCAACCTAGAGCTTAATGCAACCTAGAGCTTAATGCAACCTAGAGCTTAAATAAAAATTTGTTTAGAAAAGAAGGAAAGTAATCACTTAAAAAATGTCTACCAAAATAAAAGATATATTTTGATCTACAAATTTTGTTTTGGTTGCCTTGCGTATTACCCCAATATATTATCCATATTAATTTCTTTTTGTTTCATACATTTTTAAACGCTGTACTGTTGAACTTTTAGATGATTTCAAAGGGGCTTGATTGTAAATATGAGAAATGTGCTCCTCACAAAACATTATGAAAAAGTTCTGTAAATATTATATACAAATTTTACAGACTAAAATCATTTTCGAATTGAAAATAACCTTTTGCTTATAAAGTTACATCTATTTTACAAAATATCCACCCATTTCATTAGGAAAGTAAGCTTATATATTGGAAATGAGTTATTTAAAAATCAATGGCTTTAGTTTCAATCAACATGATCAGCATTTAACTCTAATATCAATTTAAATGATAGGTTTGGAGATACATTTCTTCAATATCATCTGACCTCTTTGAATAAAATTTGAAACATTATTATTATTATTTGTCTTTAATGGTAATTGTTAATGCAGTGCCGGCGCTAGACATTTTTAGGTTGGGGGGAAATAGGCATTTGTCGCCTGTGGAAAATTATGGGAAGAGTTCAGAAAAAATTTTTGCCACCTTTTTTGGGTGCTTGTCGCCTGTGTGATGATCACGCATTGTACTATTTGTACACGCCTTGAGCCGGGGTAGGAAGTCAAAACAAACCGAGGTTTGTTTGGGGATTATTCAAATCAAAATAACAAAGTCCTATCAAACAATTTTTAAAAAATATCAGCACCTTTAACTGAAGTTTAAGTTAAAAATCATTAAATTCAATACTGGCACTGGTATATTATTCTATGTTAAATAGTTAAAACAACTTGGACTTGGGTAAAATCTAAAGACGGGATCGATATATGAAAACGTTTAGAGCAAGCTAGGTCTCCAAATTTATTGTTTCAAAGTCTGGCGTACTCAGTCAGACTATCAAAAATTTAAAAATGGTTTGTATACATCATATTTATATCCGTAAGTAGTATATGTTTTGCTACAGAAAGCTGATAATGAGAGATCAAGGGTACATAACTCCGGTGATAATTATATTGCAATAATTCGAGAGTATTCTTATCTTTATCCAACATGTCGGTACCGCTGGTAAACAATTTTGAGGTCCCATCATGGTAATGTTCTCATTTTTTGTCGCTGCACTCTATTATTTAGTGATTTCACATACTAGCTTAAATGATTGCACAATCATGTTCATTACTATTTTTGTTTAAGGCGATATTTTTGGCATAAAGGCCACGATCACAGTAGTGTTAGCAAGTGCCGGGTTTCTTCATGTTTGTTTTTAAAAAAAGACGGTAGGGCCTAACACTCTAAAACAAAAATACTAATAATAGTGAGTAGACTAATCATTATTTGTTATTCTTCTAAATTCTTTATATGATGTATGAAGTCAAGGCAACTTAATTTACCAGTAGTTTCTTGTTTTTTTTTTTAAAATTAATGTATGATTGAGTATTGATTGAGTCTTGAGAATATTTTTTTGGCAAGCGTTATTCGCACGGCCGTGCGAATAATGCCGAGCGTTATCCGCACGGCCGTGAGAATAATGCCGAGCATTATCCGCACGGTTTTGGCCGTTATTCCCCACAACCAGAAATGTGTGATGTATACTTATATTTATTATATTAATGAAAATTATGCATTTGTTTTTACATTTTTGAATTTATTTCAGGAATTAAAAACTGATAATTAATTAAACGTAACTTAGTTTAAGGCGAAATTTTTCGTAGGCTTGTTGAACGCAAATTACAGTGTGTCAGTGTGGAATGAATCGTAAATGTGTGAAAGCCAGCCTGTCTTAGGTCTAGGCCTAGATTTAAAATGTAGGTATAGGCCTATAATCTTGTAGACTAGTAGCATTAAGTAAGATGCGTTTTATTTTGGACCAATGGCTATACTGTCTTAGGTCTACTTGTAGGCCTATTCTAAATGAAATTAAATATACCATTGAATTGAGCTTGGTTTCATTAAAATTAAAACAAATCTAAAAATATTATTCATGTATCTTTTGATAATAAATAAGATATATTTTAAAATTCTTTTTGAACATAATTATTAAATATAAAATATACTTTTTAAAAAAAATTTAAAAGAAAATAAAAAGTAAAATTCGATCCCCAACCAGTAAACTATCACATAAGCTAGCTGGGCGTCTACTCTACCACAAGACCACCGAAGTTCACATCCAGCTACCTTATTCTTATCTTAAAACCAGGTCAATGATAAATTTTTTGCCACGATTTTTTCCAGTGTTTTACGGAAATTCGTTCTTTTTTAAATTCATTCATTAGTGAAGAAAAGAATAAATAGTTCTAAAATAATGCCGAGCTTTATCGGCAGACCGAAATCTTCGAATAACGGCGAACATTATGCGCAGAGCAGTATGACCAGCCACTATAATGCGCATGCGCCGAGGAGCCGTGCGAATAATGCTCGGCGTTATCCGCACGGCCAAAACCGTGCGAATAACCACCACATATTTTTTTTAGTATTGTCAGTATTTTTTTTATATTATTGACTTGAAAGGCTGATACTGATAGTAAAATAAGGGATAGGCACTGCCTGCTCTATTTGATAACATGTTTAATAATGATATTATTATTATTATATGTTGTCTTATACTTATATAGCGCAGTAACCCAGCCTAGGGCTAGGCTCACCACGCTGTACATAAAAATATTAGCAAAAGTAAAGAAACATAATCGTGACAATAAAATAAAATACATTTATGTAATAAAGAACAGCTGTATAGAGACAAAACAAAAACAAATGCATATTCACTATAATTCACCCCACCCACCCCAGAACTTTTACATGTGAAGCCATTGATGTTGGCCAGCAGCATCATTTATTGGTCAGATTTGGGGAATCAGTCGGAGTAATAGAGTTTAAAGAGATGTGTTTTGAGTGCAGTTTTGAAGGCCTGTATGGTTGGTATATTGCGGATGTGTAGTGGAAGAGAATTCCATTGTTTGGGGGCGCAGAAAGAGAAAGATCGTTCACCATATATTTAGTACGTGTCTTAGCAACGGACAGAATACGCGTGTCTGCGGAGGAGCGAAGCTGTCGAAGGGGTGAATAGACAGAAAGAAGTTCGGTTAGATAGGAAGGGCAGGAATCTGAGAAAAAGTTATGACAGAGACCAGACAGTTTGTAATCAATGCGTGCCTTTATAGGAAGCCAATGAAGTGAGTGGAGTAGTGAAGTGACATGATCACGTTTTTTTGCCTTTAGAACTAGCCTAGCAGCTGAATTTGAACCTTTTGTAGTTTTTCTATGAAGTGTTTTGGTGAACCTGACAGAAGAGAGTTGCAATAGTCAAGACGAGAGAGAACAAGAGCACAGACTAGTGTTTTTGTTGCGCTAACTGTGAGGTAGTGGCAGATGGAGCTGATCTGACGGATATCGGTGTATGCAGAACGACAAATGTGAGAGATATGTTTATCAAGAGACATGTTGTTAGAAAGAATATAACCAAGATTCCTAGCAGAGGGTGTAAACTGTATGTCGGCGTTACCTACTTGAAATGAGTTGGGGAGAGTTGAGGTAGAGGATGATTTGTGATTGTGAATGAGGAGTGCTTCCGTTTTGTCATCATTAAGCTTTAACTTGTTGAGTGACATCCAAGACTTGACATCACCAATGCACTCCTGCAAAGTCTGGACAGCGGAATCCACAAGAGGGGGATGGGTATGCTTGTATAGCTGCGTGTCATCTGCGAATGACTGGCTCTCAACAGCATGCCTCCCAAGCAAGAGGAGCAGTGGCCTGGTATACAATGTGAATAGAACCGGGCCCAAAACTGACCCCTGTGGCACTCCGTACACCAAATCAGCACTGCCGGAGAGACAGTCATCGATAGAGACCGCCTGCGTTCTATCGGACAGGACCTAAACCAAGACAAAGCAGAACCAGAAATGCCAAAATACTAATTACTAATATCATCATTTAATATGTTAGTGGCTTAACTATTAGTATGTAGCATTAGCATTATTAATTATGGGCACTATATGGCACAGTGCTTGACATTGACAGGTCTATAATTTTATAAATTACAACACTCAACTCAGTTGGCTGTGTTAATGTGTAACTAGGGTAAGGTGTAGAGTAGTGATCATATATTTGTGTGCACAATTATCAGATTTTGAAGCTGGAGGCAACGTAGGCACTTTGGTTTTGGCAGGGAAATGGTGAAAACCAGGAATCGCGATTTTGATATGAAAAGAGCGACCTCCACTTTTTAATTAACCAATAGTATCATTATCATAGTTTCAGATTTTTGCAAATTATAGACCAGCAAGCACATTCTATTTCCTCCTATATCGTAGAGTAGACATCTTGTTTTCTCATTAGACACTTTTGGTCTAAAAAGAATTTGAGGTCTTAACTTTGCAAATCGAAGGTAAAATAATGCAAACTTTTCTTGTTTTTACTTCATATTTTTTGTGGAAAATGTCAAGAGATAACTGCATAAATTACAAAATATCCAAAATTTGCAAGGGGGCTGTCCATTAATTATGTCAACAAATTTTTGGTGATTTTTACCTCCCCCCTCCCCCTTGTCAACAACTTGTGAAACTTCCAGAGACCCCCCTATAAAATTATGTCAACATTTGATTTATCCCCCATCCCCCCCCCCCCCCCCCCCCCTAAAAATGGAAAAAAAACAACAATATTTTAAATTGACTAGTTTACAACTACAACAAAAAAGTGAATAAAAGTAAAATGTTTAGAAAAAAAGACTACAAACGCTGCCTAATTTTCCTTTGTTAAGTAATTAAATTTATTTTAAAAAGTAACATTGTTGACGTCAACTTTTCTTGACCCCCCCCCCTCCCTTTTGTCAAAAATTTTCAGACCCCCCTCCCTCCTATTTTGTTGACATAATTAATGGACAGCCCCAAGGCTAGAATAAACCCATCTGTGAAAAAATATTGTGCAAATGTTTTTTCATGTAATGTGCGTTCCACAATTCCCTTTCTGACTTTTTTGAAGTAATAACTTGTTTCACGCTTTAATTACCCAAAAGGGGCCATAGCCATAATAACTCATAATATAAAATATTTTAATTATTAAATATTTCCTATATGATCTGATGCCAATGCTTTTATTTTGAGGTATTGATGAGGGGGAAGTGAGATAAAAAGCCTTCATTACAACTGAAATATTCATATTAGAGATATATTTTATATATACATTTATATATATATACACACACATAGTTCCTATATGCCTAGTATATTAGTATAGTTAAGAATATAGTATAGGCCTAGCCCCACACCAACTAATTATTTGTTGGACTTATGATAATAAATAATAATTAATGATATTTTAGAATGTCTACTCATATTTTAATGAATATTATTATGATTGTTAAGACTTAAACTAAATAAAAATGTAAAAGAAATATTCACTTACCTTTGATATCGAAATATCCTATATTTAATCACATCTCATAATATTCCATAAGAGAATTATTATATAATCCGCAGTATACTCCAAGAGAAAACACACTTTTTGGTACAATAATCCAATAATTACTTAAGATATTCTTAAGGAACAATTATAATGACTGGTACTTACCTCACACAATGACTGGAACTTATTTTAATGTTTATCAACCACCAAATTTGATTTTAGAAGTTGATTAGTAAAACAATATTACTAACTTATAATAGATGACATACTAATTTATTTGTCATATTCATATGGGACTATATATATATATATATATAGAATTTAAAAAATGGTTAAATAAGAAGTATAATCATCAATTTTAACTAATGTAATCACATAAGAAATACAGCAGGCCATAGAGCGAGAGCTCATAAGGACTTTTCCAATATTCCCCCTCCTCCCCCCAGCCGTATTAAACCTAATCGGGCCACGATGCGGCACACTGGAAGCACTCCGCTGCCAGGTAAGCCCCACCTGCCATCCATCCCATTGAGCAAGCAAGTGGGGCGTCACCGACAGAGGAACTGCAATGGGTATATTTAATCGTCCCAAAAAAAAACCCTTCCCATCTCTTGGTGGCCTTTATTGTAACTAAATGAATCAATTAATCCCTGTATTATATTTTTGTACTTATAAATGTTTAACAGCTCCACAGAAAAGATGAAACTAAATCTAATGAATATAATTTATATAGGGAAAAAATTTTAAATACATATTTTTATAATTTTATTAATTATAAATACAAATAAGTGTCAGCATATTTTAAACAATTATTTTGTATGGAAATTTATAGACATTGTGGGAATGTTAACAATAACTAAATTTATGCTTTATGGTTTTATTTAGTAAAACTCATATCTATCTAACTATATCTACTGTAAAAATTATATTTTTATCGCATTTTATAATAAAGTTATAGGCCTAAAAATAAAAACAAAAGCAAAATATAGGTCACGAAGTGTGGTATGAAAACGCCATAGTTAAAAAGTGGTTTTGAGGTCCTTGCTAAAAAAATTCATAACTTTTGAATGACTTGAGCTAGAAAGTTGATCTTGGTGTTTTCGTTAACCATTTTCTAGGCTTTATACATCTGTAGCATTTTTATATTTTTTTAAATGAAATTTCACCAAAGTGCCTGGGCAATATTTAAGTCTGACAATGAAACTTCTGACTATTGGTAAAATCGGTTGTTTCTCTGGCTCTGTCACAGCTGTGCATAGTGGAGGTTTCAAATCTGCTCTGTAGTATCCGGGTTTGTTGCCCTTCAATTATTCTGTGTGAGGTCATTTTGGGTCTTTAAGGGTTTTGCTTTCCTTGATCTTTCTCCAATCTTTTCTTCATCTTTTATCAACATTTTCTGAGTCTATAGCTGTCATTCTAAATTTACATTTCAGCTCCTAACTGGAGATATAATCTTTGTGATAAATGAATACCGGTATTATATTTAAGAGAGACATGTTTGGAACCACTCTCTTTCCATGACTGTCAGCTTAACTTTTCAAGTAAAAATTTTCATATAGGCCAACATGATGAAATTTTCATTATACTTTTATTTCTTTTTCTCTAAATGTGGTCAAAGCAATCAGGCTATTTGCTTAAAAATTATTAGTCATTTTTTTATTGGCACCATTAAGTTTTTCTTGTTCACTGGAAGTCGAGTTAAAGCAGCATGCAGAAGAAAAGAGTTATTAGAGAGGTCAACTCCTTATCTAGTCATTTAACCCAATTACTGCTAAGATAATTTGCTGTTATGGGCAGAGCTAATTAGAAGAATTTCTATTCAATGAAAAATATTATTGCATCATATCAAATAATTATAATTTAGGAGGCATCCATCCACGAAGCCCGTCTTGTGGCATATTTGTGACGAGGATGTCTCATTTTTTTAATGATCTGTTTAAAGGGGTGGAGTCTAGAATCTTATAGATGGCCCAATAGCAATTATACCTCAATAATTTATGTACAATTGACTTTTGGCAGAGAATGTAAATGACACATTTTATTTTGAAGCTTGTTGTTTTAATCATGTTATTGCACAATTTAACTCAATATTAAAATCAGTTGGTGTTTTTTTTCCTTTCAAGTTAGCAGTTTAATGAAAAGCTACAAATATATTTGCCCACTCTTAAATACTAATTTTCTATTAGTTTTAAGTGGTTGGAGAGTTGAGTGTATAAGTTCTATTTACTAAAGAATACATGAAATAGATATGACTCATACGTTTTGAAACGGTGATGTTTTGTGTTGAAGATTATCATTTTTAACTACTTATTTTGTATCATCGCCAATGACCAAATGGATGTAAACATGTTCACTTGCAGGGCAGGAAAACCTCCCCCAGGATTACATTTAGATGTTCTCAAGGATGGGAAAATGATACAGGTGCTCATTTGTTTTTCATTTTATCTTTTAATAACACAAAATATGACTGCAATGTATTTCAACCAAAATTTTATGGACGTTTTCATGGCTTTTTGTCAAACATGTCTTTTCATCTATTTTTAAACAAGTCAATTTTTGGTGAACTTGAACTCAGAAGAAGAGATGTCGTTTTGTTAATTAATTATTAAAAGAAATGATTGATGTTTTACAAATATTATAGATGTTAATTTTCTTATGTTTTCTACTAGATTAATATTTACTCTGATTTTTAAAAAAAAAAACACTGGGGAAGAATTGAAAAATCTCTGTAACACTTTTAAGAACTTATTTCAGAAACTGATGATTGATGAGAAGAAATGCTACTTTTTTGGTCGCAATAAACAGCTTTGTGATTTCACTATAGACCATTCGTCGTGCTCCAGGGTTCATACTGCTCTAGTATGGCACAAGCACCTGTCCCGGCCATTTCTGATTGATTTGGGAAGCAGTAAGTTTGGAGACATTTTGTTTCAATGTAAAAGAATACAAGAAGTTAATTTTGATTACCCAAAAAAAAAAATGTATTGAAGAACTAGTAACCATTTAAGATATAATATCTATCCTGTATTCCTTTTTTTTTTTTTTTTTTTGCTATGTAATTATCCGTATAAAATTAAATGTACAAGTATTTTCATACTTTAAAAAAATTGGGTAAATTCGGATAGATCGTACCATGTTTTTTTACCATGGCCGCCAACTTGATTGCCGTGACCCGTAAAATTAGAAAATAAAACATTAAAAAATAATGAAAAAACTTCCTAAATGTATCCCTCACCCTAACCTGAACCCTAAATCTACCCCTAAACCTAACCTAATGAAATGAGGTACGATCTATCTTAATAAGCCAAAAATTGTTCTTCACTGGTCAAATTTAAAGTTTTGGTCATTTATTTGTGATAAAATGTTTTACAATATTGAAATATGTCTTCCACTTTTCTTTTTAAAGCACACGGGACATATATTGGCCACATTCGGCTTGAAGCTAAAAAACCCCAACAAATACCCATAGACAGTGAGATACACTTTGGTGCTTCCACTAGAATATACATAATACGTGAGCGCCCTCAGATGGGAACATTAGGCATGGATGAGAAGGATGGAAAGAGAGATGATTCTGAGGGAAATTTGCTTGGTCTTCCTGAGTCTGAGACTGAATTAGATGTGAGTGTTAGAATGAGGCTAACCACATGTAGAAAGTATATACTTTTTACCTTCATTTGATTTTAATGCAAAGTAAGAGGGGGAAACAATTATTTTGCTGCCCTCTCGGATACTACTTCTCAGCTAAGTGCTATTTTAAAAATTTTATTCTGTTTTTTTCTTTTGTTTGTTTCACTGAAGAAGGCTTCGTGTCGAAATGTTCACTTTTTTGTTGCATTCCTTTTTGCAGGTTTAACCTTACTTTGTTTAACTCATTTCCTATTTAGCTAACCTGATTGCAGTCTCTCCCCTTATTACCCTAGTTCAGAGGCACAAACATACATTTATGATATAGTAAACAATTTTCAATCAGATGCATTGGAACTTTACATATGTTGTTACGTTTTCAGTAACATCTTTCAGAACTGTTTGAAAAATAAGTTTTAGAATTATTAGATATATTAAAATAAGAATCAAGTCTCAAAAGCTTGTTTATTAATTCTGTACTGCATTTGAGGACGATGCATCACTTGGATTTCCATTAACAATTTGAATAATCATCAAAATTAAATAACTTTAAATTTTCTGTTTTTAAATGAATCTTATTGGATGTTCTTATATCCTTTCAAATTATTATTTTCTACCATTTTAAACTGTGCTTTATATCCAGAATTTAACAGAGTTTAACACAGCCCACAACAGGCGTGTTATTTCTGTAGCAGACATGCCAGATGTTCCTAATCCTTTGAAGCGCAAGCACAAAAATTTCCATGTAGGCTTTGCTGACGAGGAAGAAATCATCAATCCAGGTATGTAAGGACACATTTATTTTAAAGTAATGATCATGAATACTCTTATATCTTGCAAGAATTACACTAGACGCTGTGCAACACAAGACATCATTTTCAAAATGTTGATCCATAGACCCAGTGGCGTAGCGAGCTTAACTCACGCCCGGGGCAAAATACCTTTTTAGCCCCCCCCCCCCCCCCCCCCCCCAAATACCTTTTTAGCGCCCCCCCATTCGAAAACCATACAATATTATAGTAAAATATACCATTTGGCGCCCCTTTGTGAGTAGCGCCCGGGGCATGATGCCCCCCCTTGCCCCCCCCCCCCCTCACTACGCCACTGCATAGACCAGCTATCTTAGGAAGTTTGCAGCATAAAGGATGAATAGATGTAACTTGAAATCAAGGATTGTCAGAGAAAATTAAATGGGAAGATGGCTGTGAGAGATTAAACACATGTTCTTTTTAATTCGAATTTTTGATGAGAATATTTGATGCAAATTTTTTAAAATTAAATCATGATCTTCCTTTAAATAAAAACAAATAATAATAATTAATGGATTCAACCCTAAACCTCCTCTAAAAATAATTTTTGAGGACCTTTGACAACATTTTAAATGCCTTATAACTTGAGAGTTTATTATGTCTGGTCTGTGTTGGCATTGTACTTTATATCTTCTAAAATGCTAAGCTGCAAACAAAACTTAATCATCACTTCTGAAAAATCCCATGGCTAAAGTTTAGGAAAGGTTTGTGTGAAAGTATTTCAGTCAGCTAGAAATATTCACCTTTAGCATCATGACCAGAGACTGTAACTTATTCCAGCAGAAAGCAAGCTTATTTATTAACTGAACACCCTAAACAAAGGGAATTAACTATGGTTTTCCCCAAATGAAATTAATTAATTTTAAAAAAGATTTTTACAATTGATTTTGTTCAAAGTGCTTATTAATTCATTGGCTAAAGAGGTAAGACAAAAACCATCAAGATAGAAATAGCAATGACTTCACTAACCAGCAAGTTAGATAACAATGAAACAAGATAAAGATTTATTAATTCAACTCATGCAGTATTTTACAACCACGCTGTTTATAGCTGAAGGTCTCACGATATCCGAGTTCAATTCTCCATTGAAGTCAAAAGGAGATGGACATGTTAAGATGCATGACCACTTTTGAAAATTCATGTATTCACCAAATGTTGCACATGAGTTAGTTCACCTCTTTGTTCTTTAACATTTGTGTTTGCAAATTTCAAAGCTCTTTTTGTTTTTTTGACATTTTTTTAAAAAAAAGAAAAAGAAGAAGAAATTTACACGTAAATATTTCTCTTTGCAGAAGATATAGATCCGTCCATTGGCCGTTTTAGAAATTTAGTACAAACTACAGTGATACCCACCAAAGTGAGTTTTTTTTGTACCGTTTTAAATTGTGGAGGTTTCTTAAATAAGCTGGTTAATTTACAACTGTTAACATTGCCATTTTGACAGCCAGCCGAGTTGCATTTTTGACTCCATGTAACCATAGGTAAATTCTCTCCCCCTTCCCCACCCCTCCAAAATGAACATTATAATCTTCTAACCAAACTACCTTAAACTTAATCCTTATCAGTTTATATGTAATATATGGATTAGGGAACAACCCAAAATTGTCTGACATTTGCCCCAGCTAAATGTGTAGACATGGAATTATATGTGAAAAACGTTATATATGGTAATATAAGATAAGTTTCTTCATGAATAATGTACTAATAGTACTTGGATTCATACCCGGATTTGGCAAATAGTAATCCTAAAAGACTCAGATTTGGTATTCGGTGAAAATGTCAATACAGTGAAAATCTCTTCCCGGTTGTTCCCTAATATGGATGACACCTATCTCGATTTTCCGTTATATGTATATCCTTCTCATTAATCAGAGCTTGGCCTTCTATCCCCAGAGAGGAAAACTGGACCTCAGTATTGTCAATTCTGGCTTGCACCTGCACACCAACAAACACCCCCATAGCGCAAACAGTTTATACGGTGACCTGCCGTCGGTAGGCCCAGGCTCCATGTTGGCCAACCCACTCAGTATTGCGGCCAAGCTGGGGCTGCCCGTGCCCAACCTGGCGCCCGACGTTGACTTTGAGAGCCCCGTACCGCCACCAGCACATGCCAACACCATCCCCATGGCAGTGGTGGAAGAGCAGGGCCCCAAGGAGCCCAAGAAAAAGAAATACGCCAAGGAGGCTTGGCCGGGCAAGAAGCCCACCCACAACCTTTTGGTCTGAATATCAGGATCGTATGCATGTGTCTGAATGTATGAGCGAGTGGGTTCGAACTTTTGTTCATGCTGCCATTGTATAACTTTAACACAGTCATCAAGAGAGTGGTATGCGAGAGAGAATGTGACGATTCAAGTGAAATGGACGAATTATTTCATCTCCAGGAGGATCAGCTTAGAGCTTTGCATCTGAAAGCAGATGTATCTTTCAGACCAATCTCAAACATGGACAGAATGGTCAAAAGACAAATTAATTGTTGCCTCAGAATCTGCTACTGGGCAGCGTAAGCTGTCAATATTTGCTTTGATTGGGACTATGGCTGACCCCCTCCGTCTGTATGTATATAAATATATTATATGAATACATTTTCCTTTTCAAACAGTTCACTCATTTTTTTTTTTTTCACTGTCTGATTGTTCATAAAGAACTTCTTATAAATGTTATTGCAAATTGTTAGCTGGATGAAATGGGATTATTGTCTTCTCATTAATTTTTGTACATGATGAAATTTGAGATGATTTTTTTTAAAAACGAATTAATCTGATCCCCATTGAAGGGGTCAGATGAAGTTAGTTAACTCTGAAACTGAAAGTTCTGTTTCTAGATTTTCCTTTGAATGGACATTTACGTAAGCGGTCAAAACAAAGGTTTAATGCACATCTACCTTGTTCACTCTTCCTTGTATTTTGAGCCCACTTCATTTTAATAAGGACCAATGGTAAAGTATGTTCCCAATGGTAAAGTATGTTCCCAATAATGAAGTATGTTCCCAATGGTAAAACTCCATGACTTTCAAATCCTAGGCATAGGTGTGCTCCCCTCCTTATTTTAATGCATTTATTTTAAAGCTGTGGTGCTTGTTAGGGTTGGTTTAATAAGAGGAGTCAAACCAATATTCCCCCCCACTGTCCAGATATTATGGTCAGTATTCCCTGACATTTAAATTCATTAAGGTCTGCTATGTGAGCCATTTATACACTCAGTCTGCAGCTTGTTACAGAACTTGTGACAGTTGTCCCTGTGGTACATAACCAACCCTTAAGTCAATTGAATACAAAGAACTGGCACAAAGATGTGTACGCTTTCCAGAGCAATTAGACAGAGAAGCCCAGAGCACTGCTTGTTTGCCTGAGCAAGTAGCCATAGAAGCCCAGAGCACTGCTTGTTTGCCTACTAAAAATGTCCAGGATCAAATAACCAATTGTTTATGACCATTAGTAGTACTAGTACTAATCTGTTATACTTGAATATGCCTTTGAATTTTTTACCTTTTTTTTTTTTTCTTCTTAACTCCAATGTCTTTTTTTAAAAAAGTTACATTTATCAAAAACATGTTTGGAGGGGGAAAAGTTTGTTTACTTTTTAAAACGTCATTTCTGTTGAATTCACTAGAACTATGTTCTCTATTGGGAAAAAACAGTTCTCTGAAGAAATGAATACAAAATTAAATGAAATCCCTGATTGTATGTAGTGAGAATCACTGTCATCTGTTTGATGTGTGCATGAAGTTGAAACTTTCTGCAAGGACCATCCAAAACTTCATCATTTCAAAGTCATATGCTGAGGTAGAACAGATCATATCCTTGGTGTCACATAATGTTCTATTGAACAAAAAAAAGGGCTGCAGTTTATTATTGTTCTAAATGTTATATGATACTTTTATGTTAAATAAAATAACTATTTTGAAACTCAATGGTTTTATGGACGTGTCATTGTATAATTATTGTTTCGTCCCATTCCTTGGAATGCCCGCAAGCGGTTTTAGAAATAAACAGCAGCGCCCATCTTAAAATTAAAATGATAAGTAAATTGTCTTAACACAGCGGTTCTCAACCTGTGGGTCGCGACCCCTTTGGGGGTCAAATGACCCTTTCACAGGGGTCGCCTAGGACCATCGGAAAACACATATTCTCTACAGTTATGACGTATCAACGAACATAATTTTTTTATTGTGGGTCGCCACAACACGAGGAACTGTATTAAAGAGTCGCGGCATCAGGAAGGTTGAGAACCACTGTGTCTTAACGCAACGTAGCATTCGTAGACTTGTCCCCAGGTTTCTGCTAGGATTTTGTTACGTTCTGATATAGAACATTTTTGCATGGCATCTTTTTTTTGGGGGGTGGGGATCATTTAGGGGATACCAATAATCTTATGGCTAGCGGTACATGAGTGGCTCCAGGTACATGAGTGCCTGGTGTTGTTTACTGTATTTATGGTGCTGTTAACTGTGTATCTGGTATTTACTGTATGTATGGTGTTATTTACTGTATGTATGGTGTTATTTACTGTATGTATGTTGTTATTTACGTGTTATTTACTGTATTTATGGTGTTGTTTACTGTATTTATGGTGTTATTCACTGTATTTATGTGTTGTTTACTGTATGTATGGTGTTATTCACTGTATTTATGGTGTTATTCACTGTATTTATGGTGTTATTCACTGTATTTATGGTGTTATTTACTGTATTTATGATATTATTTACTGTATTTATGGTGTTATTTACTGTATTTATGATGTTATTTACTGTATTTATGGTGTTGTTTACTGTATTTATGGTGTTATTTAAGTGTTATTTACTGTATTTTTTGTATTTTTAACTGTTTCTATGGTGTTTTTAATGTATTTCTGGTTATATTAACTATATGTATTGTGTCATTAACTGTTTTTCGCACATATTTACAAGCTTTGTATTGGCCTGTGTCGCTCCTATGTGTGTAAAGGCTTTTGGTTAAACCTATATTACACTGTCAAGAGACAATTGTCCCTGCTCTGTCTACAGTCTCCTCACGATGTTTTTGTGTAGGTCCCCTGCCGAGTGTTCAGTCAGTAGTCAGCATCTTTTACTGGGTATCTGGTGGATTCCACTACAGATGATGCATAGCGCTGTTTCTACTTTCTCATTCATTCATAGTGTGATCCATCTTTCTACAGTTTTTTTTCGCCGTTGCATTTCCTAATGCTAATGCACAGGATGTTTTTACACTAGCGTTCGGTTAACTTGATTTGGTGACGAATATATTTGTGTGTGTATAAATATAGGCATTCAAACATTTAATAACAGGTTTGGTTTTCAACTTCTTAAATCTCTGGTTTTAGTACAATTTTAATTACAGCAGAGTCTGAAGCAGGGTTTCTCAAACAGGGACATGAAGTGGGATTTCACTGTTTTCAAGGGATGCCAGGAAAATTGAATATTATATGCCGTATTTTCCGGCGTATAAGACGACCCCCTAATTTTCCTGTTAAAATATAGGGTTTGGGCTACACTCGCCTTATAAGACTACCCCTCATCCAACGCACTCGAAATAAAAATTAAAAAACATCAGAAAGGAAAGATAAGACAATAAAACCATGGGCGCTGCCATGAAAGGAAGGATAAGACAAACCCATGGGAGCTGTCTAAAAGGAAGGATAAGACAATAAACCCATGGGAGCTGTCTAAAAGGAAGGATTAGACAATAAACCCATGGGAGCTGTCTAAAAGGAAGGATAAGACAATAAACCCATGGGAGCTGTCTAAAAGGAAGGATAGGACAATAAACCCATGGGAGCTGTCTAAAAGGAAGGATAAGACAATAAACCCATGGGAGCTGCCATGCTGTTTGACTTTTAAGCGGTCAACCTAACTGGAACTAGAGGGCGCCTGTCCCTGAAAGTTCAGCACCCCATGGACTAGCTTATAATGCAACCCCCCGATTTTTGAAAAGATTTTCATGGGTATAAAAATAATCTTATACGCTGGGAAATACGGTAGATCGATATCAAAAGTTTTCTTTTTCAATTTTAAAATTTTAATCCTTCGTTACTTTTGTTTATGTTCTTATTCTTTTACAAAAAAAAAAAATATATATATAACAAGTTTAAAGATTTCATAAGAAGCTCAAACTTTAGTTTATGTATTTTAGTTTGAGATTCGCTGGTGCATACCAGTCTTATAAGAGCATACCCTTGATAGGGGTATTATGAAATTGATTCGTCTCTAGGGATTAGGAACACATTTTAGTCGAATTTTAAGGGGGTTCAGAATAACTTCAGAATAGAGAGAAAGTTGAAGAAACACAATTGTTCCCCACCTACTAATACCGAAATTCGTTGATGCACTGGTTATTCGGTTATTGTTCCTTCTTGCTTTCAGGTTCACGTTTTTAAATAATAAGGAACCACGTCAAACCAATTTATATTTACAATTTGATGCGTTCGACACTTGTTGAAAGAAAACATCCTACTGTCTTATGATGTTTATCACTTTCGCTTTTCGCATGTTCCACCACATGTTCCACCATATGTTCCACCACGTTACACACGAAATATGCTTCATTATGAATTGACATTTAAATGAATATATTTAAAAAAAAAAAAATGCTGACAACAAAAACACTGTGAGGAATGCGTTCATGTTGAAGCAATAAGAAATATACACAGTGCAGAGGAAAACCCGAAGAAGGAGACTATATTTAGTTGACAGAAAGGGGCAGTCTTGTTCAATTACGGAAGAGTCCCATGAAATCAAATAATTTTTGTGTGAAATTAACAATGATAAATGTTTAATTTTGATTTAACAATTTATTGATGAACAAAATAAACATGAGATTTCAGGTACAGTTTAAATCAACAAATGAGTATAACAACATAGGATAAATCATGATGATAAACGCGATCACACTCATGACCACTGGTAAACATTGCACTGCCAGTTGATTAAGATTTTAAGAGTGGTGTGGTCTGATAAACATTCATTACCTTAATCCTGGATTTGTTGACCTAGTATAAGTTAGCCCTATAATCTTGTCCTATTTGTGACCTAGTATAAGTTAGCCCCATAATCTTGTCCTGTTTGTGACCTAGTATAAGTTAGCCCTATGATCTTGTCCTGTTTGTGACCTAGTATAAGTTAGCCCTATAATCTTGTCCTATTTGTGACCTAGTATAAGTTAGCCCTATAATCTTGTCCTGTTTGTGACCTAGTATAAGTTAGCACTATAATCTTCTCCTGTTTGTGACCTAGTATAAGTTAGCCCTATAATCTTGTCCTATTTGTGACCTAGTATAAGTTAGCCCTATAATCTTGTCCTGTTTGTGACCTATTATAAGTTAGCACTATAATCTTCTCCTGTTTGTGACCTAGTATAAGTTAACCCTATAATCTTGTCCTGTTTGTAACCTGGTACAAGTTAGCCCTATGATCTTGTCCTGTTTGTGACCTAGTATAAGTTAGCCCTATGATCTTGTCTTGTTTGTGACCTAGTATAAGTTAGTCCTATAATCTTGTCCTATTTGTGACCTAATATAAGTTAGCCCTATAATCTTGTCCTATTTGTGACCTAATATAAGTTAGCCCTATAATCTTGTCCTATTTGTGACCTAATATAAGTTAGCCCTATAATCTTGTCCTATTTGTGACCTAATATAAGTTAGCCCTATAATCTTGTCCTATTTTTGACCCAGTATAAATCTTTTAGCCCCATAATCTTGTCCTATTTGTGACCTATAAAAAAGTTAGCCCTATAATCTTGTCCTATTTTTGACCCAGTATAAATCTTTTAGGCCTATACTCTTGTCCTATTTGTGACCTATAAAAAGTTAGCCCTATAATCTTGTCCTATTTTTGACCCAGTATAAATCTTTTAGCCCTATAATCTTGTCCTATTTGTGACCTATAAAAAAGTTAGCCCTATAATCTTGTCCTATTTTTGACCCAGTATAAATCTTTTAGCCCTATAATCTTGTCCTATTTTTGACCCAGTATAAATCTTTTAGCCCTATACTCTTGTCCTATTTGTGACCTATAAAAAAGTTAGCCCTATAATCTTGTCCTATTTTTGACCCAGTATAAATCTTTTAGCCCTATACTCTTGTCCTATGACTATAAAGGATAATAAATGAAGGACTGCGCTCAAGCAGTGTGAACGAAATAGTAGGACAATGTATGTGGAATCTTTGAATCAAAAGACAGGACGAAACGATATGAACGTTTCGGCTAACAGATCAGCCAGATTACATTAAAACAATTGGCCTCCCGTTAATTTTCAGCGTTGCCATCGTATGACGAGATCTAGCATTTTAAAGCATTCACCGTGGGGAGTTTTTGTTTCTTGCACCACTGAGTCTTTACGGAAAAATAGTTTGGCATTCTTTATTTAAAACTTCATTTGAGTTTTTAAATTGTTTTTTTTTCTTTTTGGTCTGCCTTGACCCCCCTGATGTTTACAAAATCAATGTCTCCATCCCGTCAGGTTTATTTGTGTTAAAATATGGTTTCTTTCAAAATTAGCCACTGTAAGTCCTAAAATATAAAAACATATTTTGAATTTTTTTTGTTTAAAATTCAATTTATTCAAAATGCATGCTTTTGATTAATTCAGTAGTTCAACATCTTTGAAGCTATTTTTTTTTTTTATTATTATTCGGACTACCCTGGTCATAACTGGTCTGGATAATCGAGTTTCTATGGAGTTCAAGCTCATTGACAGAAACCGGAAATGCTCTTCCACTCACATCACGGATGCAGACAAAACAAATCCACTGTTTCAAGGCTTTGTGGTTTCAAGTGTGCCACCTGAACAATGCACCTCTTACAGAAACGATAAATAATTATACTGGATATTGTGCCCCGGGGGCTATCACATCCCCTATTATTTGAACTTCCGCTCCTTTCTTTGTTCCTCTATTTCAAACTCTTTGTTCTTTGCTCCAGCACACGCATTCCCCCTTACAGCCAACTAGGATTCAACATTTTGTTTATAAAAAAAGAATCACAATTATAACAAAACAAAAAAAAAATCACCCCTTTAAATAAAACAACGACTTTGCAGAGCACAATAAAACTGTGAGCTTTCGGTATGGGGGGGGGGGGGGTTGATGGTTGTTGAATTAACTATCTATCTATAATATATTCACACACATTCATGATATGTATATATATAATTTATATTACAGCCATGCTGACTCATTCTGCTAACGCGAGCGCAGACGCCATTCCGAGCAAGTTTAGCAGTGTGACGTCATAGAACACTTTTTGTTTTTCAAAATAATTTTGTTCGCAGCGCCAGTTTTATTAATAACATTTTAAAAATCTATACGGTCATTTCAAACTATTTCTCCGCGTAGCCTGGGCGCTCACATCCATGTCAGCTCATGACAGTGAGGTGCGGTAGTTCCTCGGGTGTGTTTTCACAATTTTTGGGGATTTTCCTCCTCTATAAATTACGAGCATGTTTTACGGAAGGATATCATAACCCGGTGGCTAATATCTTTAGAACTACCTCAATCTTGCCGCGATTGAACCAGACCACAGGCTACCCTGGAGCCACCTGGTCAATACCACCGTGAGCTCGACATCTATCGAAAGCTTCAAGGCTGCCCTGGCATCTGCTAGGAGCCGTTAGGGTGGCAGCATTGCTTCCCCAACCGTTGCACACAATATGCCAGTATATGGATGCAGCAACAAACCTATACCAGAACCCTTCCAAAGCGACATCCTTGACTGTGCGTGCACGTGATATCCTCTTGGCCATTTTCGCACCTTGACTTTTGGGGCAATTCAGTTTACGTCGGTAGACTTACCCAGCAACAATTTGGTTTCACAATGTTGCCATATGTAGCACGTGATGCTGTTTTGAAATCCCAGATGATTTATTATTATATTTTTTGGGGGGTAATAAAACACTACATCATCTTTAAAATCAATGATATTGATATGGAATGGAATTGATCGGATGCAATGGTGAATCCAATAAGAAGTGCAATCGTTACCAGAATGAAAAAAAGCATTGATTATTTCGCTGCATTCCTTCGTAGATTGAACCATCTCCTGATAACGAGACAACGTTTCCATGGCATCCAGACTCTTGAGTTCAGCCAAATAGTGGATGTCAAGGAATCGATTTTTAATTAAAAAAATTTGACAAAGTCCAATGTTAAATTAATTCGTCAATCCACCATTGATCGTTCCCGTGTTTTCAACTGTGTTGTGATTTGTCTCCGTTAGGTTGGGTGAAAATTTGCGAAGGAATAATTCCTCTGATGGCGATGGCTGGCCGATAACACACGCCCCGGGCAAGAGCGAATCCGACGATGGAATCCGACGACTGTAAGATGGTGACCGGCTGCACGCGCCGCCCCATGTGGAGCTCGACTGTCTCTGAACCGGCGGGTCGCACAGGCAACGAAAGCAGAAGGTGCAGAGAGACATCTCAGGATCCTCTTTTTGTTGCTGGGCGCGCGGGAACACGGGGCTCTCGGCCATTTTTACAGGGGAGGTAACAGCAGACTCCTGCCTCATGCCGAAAATAGACCGGAACAGACAGATCATCTTCCAACGGAGCTCCCGTCTGACAAGGAGGTAGACCCACGGGTCGAGGATGGGGTTGAAAGACGCCAGTCTAATCATCGGGAGGTAGGTTTTGTCAATGTTGATGTACTTGATGACGTCCGTCTGACATATGATGGTGAACACCTGCGAAGAGAATTTGAAAGTTTAGAAGAAGGAAAAAAAATTGTAAATACAAACCTGTCGAAGAGTTTTCTCAAGCTTTCAGCAAAATCCCATGGCCTGCTAAGACGAAACAGGCACAGAAAATTACAGTTAGGTGACTATATCAGGTGTTTTTTTTTCCTTCAAAAAAGCAATACCATTAAGTTTTACTTATTGAAGTTCCTCACAACTACACTTAACACTCAAAGCTTGGATCAATGACCACTTTCGGCGTTAGAAGACACGGTACGAAACCTCTATCACAACATCGCTCGAGCGAGTAAGAGTGACCACTGGTTGAACCTAGCCTGCAACGAACAAAGCCTAGTCACACGGAGCACTGTCCAACACGTAGCCACCTACATCGACTCACGAAAGGACCCGAACTGTCGACCCTGGTCACCCGGCCACTGGAACAGTAGAACGCCTGCTCGTTGGGTGCCCCAAAGGCAGCGAGGGGTGGGGGTTTGACAGATCAAAGTCCGGAAACCTGTGTTGATATTCTAATTTACAGCGATGCCCGCTTGATGAGGCTCACCTGTTAAAAACTAGCCAAGGTCGTAAGAGTTCGGCTTGACCTCCCGAGAGTATGAATCATTTTGAGGTGTTTCTGAGTTAAAGTGTCTTTAGCTTTCGCTAATACAGAAAGAGATGAAATTATGTACACCAATTTGTCTGCTAAAAGCGATTTAATAAGACGAAGTTTGGCGTATCATCCATTTTTTGTATTTTATTAAATATTTGTAGAATAATCTAAGCTATTTTTGTGCCAAAAAATACAGGAATATAATATAAATTGGAAATAATCTTATTACATTTTAGTCAACCATCATTCCAGTTAAATACCCCGAAGGAAGATATTGTCTAACTAAGTAACAGTTATAACAAAATATTTTTGTCCTCAAAAATATCAAAGTTGTTTCTATTTTCTTGTTTCCTCTCTACTCAAAGCACAGTAAAGGCGCCCAAAGAATTTAAAACCCTGCGTGTATGGCATGTGTCGTGCATTTGTTACACCTATGCTTTCTAATGTTCTCACAATATAATATATTAAATATGTTGTCTGTTAAAAAGACTCAGTTTGTTTTAATTCAATATACATAAGATACTTAAAAAGATTAAATTATTATTATCATTTTTTGTTGACATTTTTATAGGCCAATCTTTATTATTCTCTAATTTTTTGCCCCATTTAAAATAATGTAATTGGTTTCTTTCTTTTACCCCCAACCCTCTCTCGACCATTCTCCACCTCTCTTCATCACTTTCCACCACTCTCCATCTCTCTATCCACCATTCTCCACCTCTCTCCATCACTGTCCACCTCTGTCCACTACTCTCCACCCTTCCCCCCACTCTCTGCTACTGTCCACATCTCGCCACCACTCTCCACCCCCCCTCCACAACTCTCCACTACACTCTACCCCTTACCACTCCTCTCCATCCCCAGCACCACTCTCTGCCTTTCTCCAACGCCCTCCACCACTCTCCAACCCCTCCACCACTCTCCAACCCCTCCACCACTCTCCAACCCCTCCACCGCTCTCCAACCCCTCCACCACTCTCCAACCCCTCCACCACTCTCCAACCCCTCCACCACTCTCCAACCCCTCCACCACCCTCCAACGCCCTCCACCACTCTCCAACGCCCTCCACCACTCTCCAACCCCTCCACCACTCTCCAACCCCTCCACCACTCTCCAACCCCTCCACCACTCTCCAACCCCTCCACCACTCTCCAACCCCTCCACCACTCTCCAACCCCTCCACCACTCTCCAACGCCCTCCACCACTCCAACGCCCTCCACCACTCTCCAACCCCTCCACCACTCTCCAACGCCCTCCACCACTCTCCAACGCCCTCCACCACTCTCCAACCCCTCCACCACTCTCCAACCCCTCCACCACTCTCCAACCCCTCCACCACTCTCCAACCCCTCCACCACTCTCCAACCCCTCCACCACTCTCCAACGCCCTCCACCACTCTCCAACGCCCTCCACCACTCTCCAACCCCTCCACCACTCTCCAACACCCTCCACCACTCTCCAACCCCTCCACCACTCTCCAACCCCTCCACCACCCTCCACCATTCTCCACCACTCTACATCTCTCACCCTGTCTCTCAATCTAGATTTCTTTTCCTCCTCTTTCCCCACTATATAATATTATAATGACGTGTGCCACTGACAGGAGCAAATGTTTACAGGTGCATTGCTCCCGACCCCCTTTTTTCTTCCCTTCGATAAAATCAGCGAGTCTCAATATTGTGCATTGTAGGCAGGGGCGTATCTTGACTAAATGACACCCGTGGCCAACTCCAAAAAAAGTTATCCCACACACAACCCCCCCCCCCCCCCACCATTAAAATAATGTTATATCTAAATCCCACAAGCGAGCCTTATTAACCCCATATGACACCCCTACATACGCTCCTGATTACTAGTATCAAAAGAAAATCTGTAGATGGGCGAAAATTTACCACTTATTTTAAAGGAAAAAAAAATGGTTACACTGGATGAACCGCAACATCTGCACCCGAACCCCCCCCCCCCACCCCCCACCCCCACCAAAAAAAACAAACAAACAAACTCCCACGACACTGTTTCGGGCCCAAGGACGTATTTCACCGCTATATGTATAACACTTTTAAAAAATGTTTTCATACGAAACTCTCCAACTTACTATTTTTAATGTATTTTAACAACAACAAAAAAACAACAACAAAACAACACCATGCCAAGCTTTAATCATGTAATCATGACTCAATAATCACACGTTAGCACGCAGCACTTAACATCCATTAGTTATGTTCTCCACACCTCCCCCCCCCCCTCCACTCGCCTGACACATCGTCGCCTCGCACCTGTGGAATGCCATACCCTTGGCTTAACGCTTTTTTTTTTTTTTTACGCGGACTACTGAAATATGTGTCAAGGTTGTGAATTTGGTGTCTGCGAAGTCAAACCTGGGCTACCACCTGGGTCAGAGTCAACTAATTTATGCAACAAATAATCACCACCCTAGATCGGGGTTTCCCAATCTATCTATGTTCCGAACCCTTTTGCCCCATTCCTACAATAATTGTTTTACTTTAGGGTCGGTTCACACGATCAAATTTTCCTTCAAGCAAGTTGATTCAATTCGTGAATGAAGCCTTGTCACAACATTCAAATTACTATTTGATCAAATTCCCCCAAAAAAGAAACCACGCACAAAATAGTGCGTTCATACAACAATTTGAGGCGAAATTTGATCGTGTGAACTGACGTTTAAGGCTCGCACACCATGCGAATAGCTTGACTAAGTCTCGCAAAGCCTCTAAAAAAAAGTAACAGTGTGTTTTAAAATTCGAAAAAAGGAATCAACTTTTAATTAGTATATTCACTATTGATACAAAAAGAAAACTTTGGCTTTGATATTAAGACGAAAAAAATCATGAAATTAATTGTAACACAATGTTACATTTTTATCAGCGACCGTCCATTATATTTTGGTTTAAAGGGGTCACTTTTCTTTCACGGATTAATTTTTTATAAAAATTAAAATTACAAATTAAAATCCAATGGCTCCTCTGTTCTTAAATCACTTTCCGATCACACTCCCTGAAATGCCCCCCCCCCCCCCCCAAACCATGGGACTGTGAGAACATAACGTTGTGGAAACTCTGCATTATATGAAAATGTAATACTGACCACAAAAAACAACAACACAAAAACAACAACAACACATCTAACTTTTAGAATGACTTTCATGGTCAGCTCGATACAACCAGTTTACCGTAATAAGTATTTATGCAGGAGGCGGCTCCACGAATAGATTTTTAAAACAGTTACTATTACAACAAACCCTTCATGCCACTCTTTCTATTCAACAACAAAATTAACTATTTAAATTTACTATTAAAATCTATTGACTGAACCAGGGAACATGCAGCGCAAGGCCGTGCGCAAAGGGGGGGAGAGGGGGCAAATGATCCAACCTGGACTTTGCTAAAAATTTGTCAAAAAGAGTCATTTTGTGTTTACGTCCCCAGATGATTTGCCAAAAAGCATCGCCCCGACTTTGTCCCCCCCCCCCCCCCGCGGAAACTCATGCTCCCCCGCCCCCTACAAAAACTTCTGCGGACGTCCATGATGGAACGTAGAGCTCTTTAAAAGAAAAAGGCAGCAACAAAATACTGCACAGTATAGACGGAGACGCTCTCTCTCTCCGGCCATTTTAAATGTCAGACACGTCGCCAATGCGTAACCCAGCCTCCCACGTAGCCCGCCATAACCAAAGTATCCAACAAATCATCCGATAGAGAAGTCATCTGTGATGATGCCATTTCAGTTTCGAGGCCCCCACACCCCCCAACCTCCACCACCCTATTACTATTCTCTTTCTTGACCCCAAGACTGTTTTGTCAGACGTTTACCATTTTCACGGTTTCTGTAGTCCCCCCTACCCCCATGACGAGCACCAATGGGAATTGGCAAGGCTTTGTCAGCCTCAAATTGAACGCACGCGCCATGACTTTTCATAGGTACCATACGCCCGGGCCAATGTCAACACACGATCTTCTCGTGATAATGTGATAATGAAATGAAAGTATACGCGGTCGGACTTAGCGTCAGTTCATACAATCAAATTTCGCGTCAAATTGTTGTATGAACGCACTATTTTGTGCGTGGTTTCTTTTTTGGGGAATATGATCAATTAGTAATTTGAAAGTTGTGACAAGGCTTCATACACGAATTGCATCAAATGCTTGAAGGAAAATTTGATCGTGTGAACCGACCCTAAAGCATTAAATTCTCCACATTCTCTTTGTAGCTGCAAGTACAACGAGGAAAAAAAAGAAGATCATCGTCGAGCCTCTCTATATAAGACGCCCCTGCCTGCTCTTCCTTCCTTCCCCATAATTTTATCGCGTCTCCAATTAGCCCAGGACGACCTGTTTTTCGGCCCGGGGGGGGGGGGGGTGTCGGACGAAAGAGGCCAGGGCACGTTAAATGTTTATAATTGAATTTAAACTAGTGAAAGAGTTCATACACTATCAAATAAGTATTTGTCCCCCCAGCAGACGTTCTAATAGGTCAACAAAGTGACTCAGCGATGAACAAAAATATAGGCCTACAGATGAATGTAATTATTAATTCACTTCTAAGTGTTTCTCCGGAAAACTTCAAAATATTTCAAACAAAAATCTGCTCTAAAGACAATAACATTATTTTGATATTTTGATAATAATTTTTTAAAAAAAACGAAAAAAAACAAACAAAAAAGCTTACCATTAAAGGTGCGAAACAAACCGTGAAAACAATGGTAACACCTGTCAGCATAATGACCATGTGGAGCTCTGCAAACCTCTGCGCCAGGCTGCGGTAGCGTTTGATGCCTGGGAACTGCGTGGCGTTGAGAGCCTTCTGACGACGCCTCAGTGCCATCACCGTGAAGATAACAGCGAGGTTGCAGAGAACGGTCACAATGATGGCAAGCAGGGAGATGATGGCGTAGATGAAGTTGAAGGCGACGTCCTTTGGAGCTCTGCTGGTCGAGTTGAAAAAGCACCAGGTTTTCGGAAACTGGACCGCGTTGTGTCCCAGGCCCATGAGCGGGAGGCAGGCGATCAGCAGCGACAGCAGCCAGCTGAACAAAATAGCGTACTTGGCGTAAGACTTGGGGAGTTTGCAGTGGTAGGCATACGGGTGGCAGAGAGAGATGTAACGTTCAATCGCCATGGCGCAGACAAGCGACATTGTTGCGAAGCCGGCGAATATCATCATGAAGGAGAAGTAATGGCAGAGGGGAAATTCACTCTTTAGGACGGTCCCCGTGGCGTAAATTGATATCACCACCGGCGAAGTGGCGCACGTGCCGACCAGGTCAGTGAAAGCGAGGCCCGCCATGAGCTTGTAGAACATTGTCCTTTTCTGCTCGGGCGGGGCGGTGGCCATCAAGGTCAGCGCCAGGACGTTGCCGACCAGTCCGGCGGTGAACATAAGGCACGACGCCAAAACGGACGCTTCCCTTATCGCCTGCCCGCCCGCGGGAAACGCATGCGATGTGGTCGCAGAAGCCTCCGTGACGTTGAGCTCTAAGTGATCTACGGAACGGTTGTATAATGTTGTTGTGAGGTTCTCCATCGCAACAATGAAGGTTGTCATTGCCTTACGATAGAATCACTAAAATTCACTATCATTATAATTCAATGATTTATGTTCGCAAGGAAGAGCTTAAAAGATTTAACTTAAAAAAAAAAATGGTTCGACGTTATCTCTAGGAGTAGCAGGACAACCATATCCTTCTACGTTTTTACTTATATCACATTCGTTGTAGAGTCCTTGGCAACAAATAAAAATAGAGAGATATCTTTCCTTTTTTGTGTGTCTATTTTACTACATGATATCTGATCCTTCGTGGAAAGCCTTCTCCAGCTTTGTTCCTGTTAACGATTTTAGTGTCCACCAACACCAAGCATAATGTTACCAACGTGCACCGCAAAGCTCCTGTTGTTTTCCAATAATGTCACGGAAATACTCTCAGTTGTAATCCTGTTGGAGGCGCCGGCTTGCCAGGGAGCATCTTAGATCCGTTTCAATAGGTGAAACCGTGAGCTCTGAATTAATCACGCGTCATGGCGAAAGGCGCTTGGCAGAGAATTGAAGTTAACAAACCCGAAAGTTGTCTTCTCAGTGACGTCATCAATAGGGGGGGGGGGTCTTCAAAAGTTTGACTTGAATTCTCATCCCAACTGTGAGCAGCTTGACGGCGAATGTCATCCATATCGTCCACCATCTGGAATGAAGGTGAAACAAAAATAGAGAGCTTATTAGTAAATATTCAATATAAGAACACAATTGAGTTGAGGAGGTCGGGCAGAGGAATGGCATTTTGAAAACTACTTTTGATGTTGCATCTTTAAAGAAGAAAAAAGCACATTTATGTTCTGGTTCGCTCACTTGTTTTGAAAATAAATTTGAATACAAGCATTAGCGTTTTTTTTGGAAACAGTTAAGACTGGCAAATACATTTTTTTTTTTAAACAAAGTAAACCAAGTGTTTGTTGGATCAACATTTAAAATAAAGTACTACACACAAAATATGTTTGTTAATTAACTATAAAAACTGGCCTTTGTGAGACGGTGTGAAATTTATTTATCTTTTTAAGTAATAGTAACCTTATATGTAAGTATTTTTAAACATTGTATCTAAAGTTTGATAAATAAACAATGTGGAATGCACCATCCCCAACCGAACCACCTCTAAGGGGAAAAAAGCAAATATTTTCTTGTTTTAAAAGGAAATCTCTAAAGTTTTTTTTACTGTCATCTGATACTTGGTATACTTCTTTTTGTCTTGTTTTCGGATGAAGGCTCTAAGCCGAAAAGTCAAAACCTTTTGTCCTGTCTATGAATTCAAGTTAAGCATAAATTGTTCTTATATTTCATAAAAAATATATATAAAATTTTATTATTGAGTCTCATGTTGCCAAGTGGAACAAGAAAGACAGAAAGATCCTTAATAATAATGCATTCATTTTTTATTTCTTTATTTTTGTAAAAATTCAGCTAATGAGACCTCCTTACCATGGAGAAAAAAAAAAACAAGGTTCAAAACGTTGGGAATTACCATGGGCATAAACCTGGGAAAACTGTATCGGTAATACCATGGGAAAACAATATGGGAAGTACCATCGGCCAACACTATTGACAATACCATGGGAAAACACTACGGAGGACCATCGGTCAACACAATTGACAATACCATGGGAAAACACTATGGGCAATAAATACTGTGGGACATTGACTTTGGGCAATACCATGGGAAAACACTATGGGGAGGACCATCGGCCAACACTATTGACAATACCATGGGAAAACCCTATGGGCAATACTGTGGGAAATTAACTGTGGTCAATACCATGGGGCAAACACTATGATCAATACCATGGGAAAACTCTACGGGAAAACATTATGATCAATACCATGGGCACACAACTATGGGCGAAACGATGAGCCATGTCATGGACTAAATCAAGGGCTAATCTTAAATAGTGACATTTTATTCGGAAGTCATTGTGTTTGTTCGTCTTTATATTTTAAAAGTATAGTTTGTCGCTGTCTTGAACTGTTTTTTGTAAATTATTCTGTTTGAATGATAAGAAAAGTCTTTATTGTTTTAGTCTAGACCAGAGTTTCCCAAATATCGGGTCTCGAGTCTCGACCCGGCACCGGGCCACAGCAATAAAATTACCCGGCCGCTGAGAGAAGAAAAAAAAGGATTGAAAATCTAGGTGAGGTTATCGTGACGTTCTCATGAATAAATTATGTTTAAGTTTGATTTCTTTACATTTCTTTTGAGCAAATGCTTCACTATAACATGATACTTGGGTGAAAAAGATATATCTGTTATATGTTACATTATAGGCCTGCCTAGGCGATACAAATGTTAGTGGGTCGCGAAGGAGACGTATAAAACATTAGTGGGTCACGATAAAAATAGTTTGGGAAACCTAGTATAGACCAAAAGAGGTCAAAACCAGTAAGTCCCTTTTTAGTATGAACTCTAACCACCCGACCTTCACTTAGGATATTATTGTATACTAGGGCTTAAACCGGGTGCAGTTGTTTTCTACACCCGGTCCGATTATTTTGAGACGTAGGCCCACAGACAGTCCTACAGACAGTCCTGCAGACAGCCTTACATACAGTCCTACAGACAGTCCTACAGACAGTCCTACAGACAGTCTTGCAGACAGTCCTACAGAACGTACTTCAAAAAGTCCCACAGACAGTCCTACACTTTGATCGTGGCTCTTTATTTATTAATAAAATAGTAAAAAATCTTAAGTCTAAGCGTCGTCATTTTTAAAATTCAATTTAAAAATTCCACAGATGTAACCGTTTAATCATTTCTTTATGGACAGAACAGGATACAATAATTATTTGGTCTTTTGGTACTTGTGGCTTTAAAAAAAACAACCACAACTTAATTGTCTCAAATACATGTAGTAAAATATACGAAACGTATTTGGCCTAAAAGTCAACAACTATTACCAACTATTGTAGTTGAAAAGTAACGTGTCGGCACACAGACAACACACACACACACACATACACACACACACACAGGTGAACCTATTGAATCCGCCTTTGCTCATCGCTCCCTCCGAACCAATCCATCATCGCCGACGTAACCCCACCTGTCAGTAGCGAGAGATCGGTCTTATTTATCTTTTAGACTGGTTACAAATGTCCATCTGTGTACTACATTATGGGACACACGACATCGTCGCCAGAGCATTATTGGGTTAAAACCTCGCTAAACCAAACATCGCTCAACACCAGTTGACATTGAAGGATCGATTCAATTCGTGAACTTCAAGACTTTTTTTATATTATATATTTATTTATTTATCTATATTTAAATGCTTGATGAGTAGGAAATGTGTATAATTCTTTTAGGATTTCAGTTGTAGCAACAAAGAACAGCAAGAAAATATGCTTGATTTTGGACAGTGTTCAGTGGGGAAGAGTATGCCAGCTGCAATGTAATATGGCGCGTCTAAACGGTTGAAGCAATAAGAAATATTCAAAGGGTAGAGGAAAACCCGAAGAAGTACAATAACGGAGAGTGCACATATTGGCCAAAAAAATGATTTCGACAGCAAAAAATAAATTTAAAAACAGTTCACAACAGCGACAAACGCTCTTCGTTTGTTGTATTGATATAAAGTCTACCGGAAATGGTAAACATATTTAACCACGGAAGTGACCCATGAAATTTGTTTATTTTTTACTGGAGTCGACCCGTCTTTCTTTCTTTTAAATATGTGATAATTAACAGCATGATTACGAGGAAATGTCTCAATAAAGCACGGTTAAAGAAATGGGATTTAAACTTCTCTTTTAACCCACAAACTGGTAGCTGACACAACTAATTTACGGCCCTAGATATTTGCTGATGTTAACAAATATAAAAATTTGTTGATTTAACACAAAAAGTTAACCTTGATCCGTCACATGACAATATTATTTATTCCTACTGCACGATGGCGTAGGGATTCGACAAAAATGAATTATATCACGAGAAAAAAAAAGGAACTAGTTTTTCATAGCGGAGTGAGAACTCGTGATTTTCTGAGTAGTAAAGAGTGTACAATTTATCTGTGTGGATGTCAGACATGTTGGATTCTACTAATGTATTAATTTAGGAAGGAATAGTATTCAAAGTGTGTATTATATTCTTTACATCTTTGCATGTAACTATGTATGTTACAAGGATGTACCAATGCCAAGGATTTATTTGTATTAATTAACATGTAATTAAAGGCTGTGCAATTTATATGATCGGAGTATTTTCATTACGTGAAAGAAAATGTCAGTGAGGTTAAGTTAAGGAATGAAGAGTGATAGCTGCAGGCCATCCATCATATCACAAGCATTAGTTAACGTTGTAACATTATAACATCAGAAGTATTACACGTGTTACAATCTGTTACAGTCAACATATTATCTTTAAGTACACGATTATAACTCTTGAAACGAGATACATCTAAAATTACAGGAATATAAAATAATTTTACTTTTTCAAATTGGGGTTAATTATATACGATCCTCTTTTATTTTTTACCTGTGCGAAATTTACATCATAAGTTTCACTTCATAAAGCCCGTCGTTTCACTTCATATAGCCTCACAGTTCACTTCATATATCCTTTCGGGTCACTTCATATAGCCTCAAGGCTCACTAGTGGTTCACTTCATATACCCTCTCGTTTCACTTCATATAGCCTCACGGTTCACTTTATATATCCACTCGGTTCACTTCATATTAACGCATGGTTCACTTCATATATACTCTCGGTTCACTTCATATATCCTCTCGGTTCACTTCATATATACTCTCGGTTCTCTTCATATATGCTCTCGGTTCACTTCATATGGCCTCTACGTTCACTTCATATGGCCTTTACGTTCACTTCATATGGCCCCTGGGTTCACTTCATATGGTCTCTACGTTCACTTCGTATGACCCCTCGGGTTCACTTCTTGTAAACTCTGGTCTCTCTTCATACGGCCTCTACGTTTATTTCAAGAAATAATCCTTTAATGCCGTAAGTGAAAAACGCGAAATGAGAGGTAATCCTTAAACGGTCTGTGCGTGCCAGACTTTCTTCGTAACAAAACACGCTATTATTCGCCCTTGTCAAATCAAGGAACAGGATCAGGAAGAGTCAACCTACTCATGAGTATCCTTAAGACTGTGACGGCCCATTGTACACACAGGTATATTTCTTAAACACAAAAAAATCTTAGGTCACGTCACTCAACACACACACACATACACACATAGACACACACACACATATGCACACAAAAAAACCAACAAATACCTGCACATAGAGAACAACTGATATCGGCATAGCCTCAGTGATTCTTCGTCTCCGCGCACACCTGTGGCAGGTTGCAGCGTAATGGGTCGGTTGACAAGTTGTGGGTTGTTTCCCAACTAAAGCGACCCTTGGGGAGGGGGGTCACAGCCAGGGGCGGCACAGTGAAAACGAGACGGGGGGTGGGAGGTAAACTCAAGAAAACATTTATGACATCATATGGGGGAAAGAGGGTAACGGGAAAGTAAGAACGAATATAACGAATTTCAATCTAATTAAACTTCCAATGCCTGGCCATTGCTACGGGTTTCATAATATGTGTTATTTCTTTTAAGTTTAAAAGCAAAGCTCCTTTTTCACATTTCTTAAACCTGGTGACGTTGTTATGTTATTTTCTTGCGACCCTCCCCACCTCCCCAAAACCAGGGCGCCACAAATCTGAAGAGACCATCGACTTTGCAATGAACTCAGTCCAGTCCGATTGACCTCTAAAACCTCATATAACAACCCGACTCTGTTAAGCCCGCGTTCATTCCAAGGGTCCCCCCCCCCCCCCCCCCCACATTCTTTTTTTGTTTGTTCAATAGTGATGTCCCTCAACTTAAACTCGTGTCCCGGTATCCAAGTGTACAGACGCAGGGAATTATAGAACCTCGCTCAATACACGCCAGTAGGCAACGGTTGTAAACCAACTGATCACGTTGTGGTCTTTGGCCCTCTGTCTTTCCATACTATAGTAGGCCACGGTTTTCACAACCCGTTTCAAACACTTGCCCGTTATTCTTTATGTCCCGGTACCTGAACAAACGCGATTACATAAAGTCACACGTGGGGCTGGTGGTTAACAAGATCAGTTCCTTTATCACGACGCCGTCATTTCTAAACGGTTCGACCTGACTGGACCCCCCTGAATCCCGCTACATTTAACAGGGGCACATGGAGCCGTCGAAGTGACTTGTAAAGGCTGCCTTCCAAATTTCTTTTCGCGTATTCGAAGTTATATAGCTTAATTATTTTCAAAAAGGGTACCTTAAATATCCGAGGCCTTAAGACCCACATTCTGGTGGCACGTTATATGTAATTGTCTTTAGCCATTTAAAGTAACCCAATAACATTCAAAAGTTGATCCCAACATCCCCATAAAAAATATGTGTTGATAGAGCTGTGGACGTCATGTTCTACTTTATAAAAACTGCTTCAACTAATTACATTCAAATCAACTACTTTCATTAAAAAAATACCTATATATTTTATTATAAGAAATAACAGCATTGAGCCCTGTATTTTATAATGGTCACTGCTGTCTCACTTTATTTCGAAAACATTCCCTTCAAGCATTTTGTGTTTGGGGGGAGGGGGAAGCAAAGAACTATGGAAATGTAACACTATCATTTAAAAAATGCACACAACTAGAGCTTAACCGGACGAAGTTTTATTTTACCCCCCCCCCCCCCGGGGTCACTCTATACAAATACCCGGTGTGTCAAGCTATTGCAAAAATAAATAAATAAATAAAGTGTTAACCTCTCATTTTCTACAACATGCAACGAAATCGTTTGCCCTATATGTCGTAGCAAGAGCGCATTGCATTGTCAACCTTTTGTGTTAAGAAATAACCCACTGATAAGAACAGGCGGTTGCCGGATCCCGGAATAGAAATGACGTTGTACAGAAAAAAAGCCGTTAACAGAGAAAGATTGTCGTTCATTTTGTAACAAAGACTTACGAGACAATGCGTCAAGGCATACGAAAATAGCAACACCTTCCTGTACCAGACTACGGAAAAGACTCATAGGCGCACACATGCCTGAAGTGAAAGGACGGCCCATGACCCAGTTCTGAGTGACCGTGTGGACTGCAACCCCAGAACAAAGTTGTCGGGGAAAAAACAGTGACATTAAAAAAAGAATCCTTTGCAAAAGAAAAAAAAATCAACTTTTTTTACCGTAGTTCAGAAATTACGCATAACGACGCCGTGTGACAGAGGGACGCCGTGTGACAGGGGGACGCCGTGTGACAGAGGGACGTCGTGTGACAGAGGGACGCTGTGTGACAGAGGGATGTCGTGTGACAGAGGGACGTCGTGTGACAGAGGGACGCCGTGTGACAGAGGGACGCTGTGTGACAGAGGGACGCCGTGTGACAGAGGGACGCTGTGTGACAGAGGGACGGCGTGTTACAGAGGGACGCCGTGGGACAGAAGGACGTCGTGGGACAGAGGGACGCCGTGTGACAGAGGGACGCGAACAATAAAACACCGCATAAAAGTCGCCTCCCCCTAAAGAAAAATCTCAACCTATTCACCAGAGCACAGACGTCACTCAAAAAGCTCGTCCCATGACAGCCTTTTCCACCCCTTACTCACTATTAATTTATTAAATGGTGATTTGGTGGGGGTTGCGGTTTTGAGGAGGAAGCAGAACGCACCAGAAGCAATATATATATATATATTTAAAATTGCAAGAAAACTAAGTTTTTTATTTTTATTTTAGACTAACATATTTTTTTCTGTTTAAGCCTTTTTTTAAATTCCGCCGTCTCTTTTATTAACCCCCCCTTTCCCCCCCCCCCCTTATTCCGTTATTTCAGAACCCACAAAAACCTCTTCCTAATCTTTAGAAATTCACTAACATTGAATTATTCCATAGCTCCACAACTTTTAAATTTATAAAAAAAATATATTTTTTATTTTAAATTTCATTCAACTCGACCACATAACTCTAGCCCAGATAGTATTAATATCTTGGCCATTTTCCATGCTGTGAATGTCGCACCACTCCTTTTTGGCATTGTATCAGATGAACTCATCGGAGGTCACGGCAACAGTTAAGGCCCATTCTTCCGTGACGACAATAAAATTGTGCTACATAGGCTCATACCGTTTGGGGGGTAAAGAAACAGTGTGGTTGTGGGAGGGCGGATGTAATGTTTTTTGACGATAATCAGATTTTAACACAACTGCCTTTTTCTAAAGTGGTGTTATGAGCATGGGCGTCTACCCAGGGCCGACCCTAACAATTGCGGGGCCCTATGCGAAACGGATTGCGCGGGGCCCAGTCTGGGTAGAGAATAAGGATAATAAGTGAAAATTAAGATTTTGTATTAGAAAATAAATTCGAGGCTGGGCCTATGAAAGTGCGGGGCCCAATGCGGCCGCATAGGTTGCAGTGGCCTAAGGCCGGCCCTGCGTCTACCCTAACAGCTGAGTGGTGGAAGCCAACCTCTCCTCCCTTCTGTGTGTGGGTCATGCCAGCCATGATATTGGTTTTTTAATTCCAGAGTTCGCCATGGATACTAGCATCACACTAATTTAAAGTTACAAAACTGTTAGAAAGTTGCGGACAATTAAAATAATAATATGTTAAAAGGCTATTAAAATTTTGCCGAAAGCTCAATAATTCTTCACAGTTAGCAGGAAATCAGATGATCAAACCTTGTCATTATTTTTAAAAAAATCGAATTTTTTTGGTCTATAATTTGTATTTAGTATATAATTATTTAAAATTAACGTTGGACGCGAGTGCTTCCTCCCCCCACCCCCTGTGTAGACGCCCCTGGTTCTAAGATATGTGAGCCTGACGCCCCCTCAAAAATAAGTAACGTTCTTAACTTGGACAAGCATGAGAAGATAAGAGGACTGGTTGACCTTGTTGAGATTCCTATAGAAATGCCTTCAGTTTTATTTTTTTCATTGTCAACTCCGATGTCTATTAAAAACCAAACAACAACAAACAAAAAACAAAAAAAAAACAAAGTAAAATTTAAAACTAGAATTTTTGCTAGTGGAAAGTTCGAGTGCCGATTGATTGAACATAAACTTTAATACAGGAATTATAGGCAGAACAACGTGAGTACATTTTAAAAGTAGACGCATCTGCTTTAGGCGTTGCAGTACGTATTTCTTAAATTAAAAGTTGAAAATTTTTTTTGGGTGTGTATCAATCAAGTGACTTTTAGAGGAATCCCCTGCCACGTTTTCGGATTAATTCCCTCCTGCATTCAACGTTGGTTGGATAATTATTATCCACCTCACAACTTTGGGCCATTTAAATATATCTAAAAATTCGTAAGCTTTTGCTCAGACAGAAATCAGCAATTCGGGTGTTACGTACTTTTATCTGTAAGGAGAAATTAATCTCTTGTTTAAGTATATGACTCGTTCTAAAACAGTACACAATAAAAGACGATATCCTATGCTTAATACGATAACAAAGTAAAAGGATATATAAACTAGGGATAATTACAATTAATAAATGTTATTAAAGTTAATAATGAATGAATTAAATCTATTGACTTACAGAATAATGATTGGCTTGCACCGTTACAATGTTGAAGAAGATACAATGTTGTAAAAGGTACAATGATGAAAAGGAAATCTACGCACACACACAGCAAATGTTAGTAAAGAATCTCTGTCTCGTATAGCAAAGCTCTATCGTAATTGCAATAGCCCAAAATATCTCTCACTTCCTTCCTATAACTCAAAATATATAGTCTGTTTCAAAGACATTTCTTGAACGGGCTTACACATTGTTTTCCTTTCCTGATTTTTATACATTTTGCTACAGTTGGGGTGCGTATCCGGAAATTTGATCGCAAAAAATTTCGTCGACGGAAAATGAACATTAGCTGACCCCAAGGGTTACCTGAAATTTGATCGAAACAAAATTCGTCGAAAGAAAATTGATCGACGGAAATTTGACCGAACAGAAATTTGATCGAATCTTTTTTTAGTTTCCATGTTAAAATTGTGTGTTAAATTTCTTTTTGGAAAGCATTATTTTTTTACTGTAAAGTATAGTGCGTTCAAAAAGAAATTGATGAAAATTTTAACGTGTGAACTGAAAAAAAGTTTGGACCAAATTTCCGTTCGATCAAATTTCCGTCGATCAATTTTCTTTCGACGAAATTTGTTTCGATCAAATTTCAGGTAACCCCTGGGGTCAGCTAATGTTCATTTACGGGGAAATATGACGTAAACACGTCGTCTATATAACAACGGGTTTAAGAGACTATCGTCTTTTTTATGACAGCTGGGATAAATAGAATTCAAGGTTCAATGTCAGCGATTAAACGGACAGCGACTAAACGGCCAGTGACTAAATACACAGCGAATAAACGGTCAGTGACTAAACGATCAACGACTAAACGGTCAGTGACTAAGCGGTCAGAGACTAAACGGTCAATGACTAAACGGTCAATGACTAAACGGTCAGTAACTAAACGGTCGGCGACTAAACGGCAGCGACGAAACGGCAAGCAACTAAACGGTCAGTGACTAAACGGTCAGTGACTTAACGGTCAGTGACTTAACGGTCAGTGACTGAATGGTCAGTGACTAAACGGTCAGCGCCTAAATGGCCAGTGACTAAACGGTCATCGACTACTAAACGGTCAGCGAGTAAGCGACCAAAAAACGTGATACAAAATACTTTTGTATTTCTCAGTCATAATATTAAAAGCGGGTTATAAAATATTTGTTTTCATGCAGCTCTTTTTATTAGTTGATTAAGGACACGGTTTGGTTTGGGTACAGCCGCGCAGCCTTATATATATATATGGAGCCATAGCAAGGGCCGTGCGAAGGGGTGGGAGTTGTCTAATGGATGCCCCCCCCCCCCCCCCCCGGTGATAGCACAAGTTACCTTTATGAAACATATATTAATACATCAACAGAAATATATATACAAATACAGATTTGAATGAATTTCATTTTTGTGTGATTATTTTTCTGGGATTATAAGCTGGTTTCCTACTGCCTCTCTCCACACCGCTGGAAAGCCCAAGTGAACATCATGTGGATGATGCAGTGGCGTTGCAGGAGTTGTCGGAATGTTTTATCGTGTCAATGTTATCCGGACTCCATCTCTGGATTTGAATTATCCAGAGTTTCCTTCTCTTAGATGAGTTACCATCCAAGGATAACGAGTCCCATTCATCCGTGGTGCTGCTGATGTTATTTTTTTTAACTTGACTGGGCATTGGTGGTGATTGAGCACCAGACCATTAACTTGAGATTGGCTCAGATTAGACTACTCGGCCACACAGCACCCATCTCACATTTACTCGCTGTTGAAAGAACTACACACTTCATCCAATTCTCCTTCTCATACGTCCTCTGCTCATATTTTTCTTGCCATCGTCTTTGAAAGAAAGATTATTTAAACAACGCCTACTATTAAATCACCAATTGGTTGCATGTAATTGCTTATATATAATGGTATTCGAACAAATTACATTTCTGATACATGTTAATTATTCAGATCCACTATTAAACCCAAGGTATTTTTCACCTACAGCCATTTAAATTCAATACATTTGTCCTGCATCTGAGAATGTTTTCTTGACGTTGAAATGTTAAACTATTCGTATTCGAAAGATTTTATTCGCAACTCAACTAAAATACACGATTAATGATGTTGATACACTAGTTTGAAATGAAAAAAAAAGATAAACTATATTAACACGATGGAAAAATATTTTAAACTTGATAGTTTCACTTTTCGCAAAAAAAATAACACAACTAACAAACAACTAAAAAAAAAAAAAAAGAGGAATAATTCTGGTATAGAGACCCAAACATGTGTTTGAACGTTAGCGTTATAAGATGAAAGAAACGGTAACAGAGAGGTTAAGAGTAAACAAAAAACTGGTTGATCACTGCAAACGGAAGCGTTGTAAAACAGATGCTCAACGCTATTGCTTTGTTCAATTATTCTCCAGAATTTTGGGTTAACGGTGAAGGTGAGTTTTATGTTAGTGCCTGCGTTTATTTGTCCTTACATCATCTGTGTTTACGTCGGTTGGCGCATGTCATCTTTGACATTTCTACAACAAGGGGGGGGGAGGGGGGGGGTTTCTGCTACGTGCACTTTTAAAAAAATATGTACAAAAAAATTGGTAAGCAGCGCCCCGAATAGGACAAACAATAAACCAACAAAACAAAAACAAAACTCTAAAAAATTAACAGCGTATTAAAAGCTTACAAATACAAAGTATAGGCCCTATTAGAAGCTCACATTTACAACATATAGGCCCTATTAGAATCTTAAAATTACAACGTATATGCCCTATTAGAAGCTTACAAATATATATTTTTTTAAAAAGAGGTTTAGTTCTACAAATAAATCCATCTGCGTCATTGAATTTTTTAAAAATTTACTGTATCATCCAAAAGCGACTGCGTTATAAGAAATCTATTTAAAATTTATGTATTAGGATAATACAGTTTTAAAAAAATAACAATCCAAAAGTTTTAGGTAAGGAAATGCTAAGTAAAGTGAGCCCCTATAAAACCCATCTGTGCACACTGAACGATTGTACTCTAAGAAATGAGTTGACAACATGTGACCCCCTTTGAAAAAATCGTTGACTCTCTCTCGATTTTTGGTTTCGCCTGACATAGCCTACATTTCATACACACCAGCCTGGTCGTTTCTTGTTTTTTTTTTCTTTAAAGGAAACATTACAGTTTTCATAATTGATGAACGTACACATTGACCGTTGAGCCGATCGACGCGACAAGTTCTCTGAATAGTGGATAGATTTATTTAATACCGCGGTGTAATATCATACAATGACACCAAGGGCGGGGCGACCGTGCGGCAGATCTAGAGAAATGGAAGACGTCAAGGGGTTAATGTCATGGACACAGTTATATTAGGGCAGCGGTTCTCAATCATTTTATTTATGGACATTCCAAAGTTTTTCAAAGACTTTTACGAACAAGTTATTATAAAAAAAAAAATTGATATTGACTGTCCGTAAATTTACTTACAAGCCTGGTAACAACCTCCAGCGTAAAGTCGTGTTCTTTTGCCCTTGTCAAAGTAAACAAAAATAAAGAGTCCATGTCCTTTAAAAATAACGCAACTACATCTCGTAGTATATTATATCATAATGAAATGTTACGCGAACGGGGCCAATCATTATTATGATATTTGAAATCCCATAAATGTTAATTAAGTACCAAAATAAATGTCCCCACTGGGGTCTACCCGATATCTTTCCATTCATTAGCAGGAAATGAAATAGATAAGGAGAATAAGCTGATTACATTTTTACCTGACATAAAAGAGTGTGTTCAAAAACATGCGCACAAAAGGAAAAAAAAACCCTGTGTTTTCCATCACTTGTTTTAAAGAAATATTATATATGTGTACATAGAGATTTAATCTCATCAAATTATCATGAGACTACAAGTATGAGAAATTCTGCAGCCTTCAGGTCTAGACGCGCGTCAGCCATTAGTCAAACAACGACCAGATCGATGAGAAAAATCACTAAAATAATAATTAGCCTAATCGGTATCTGATTTGTTCGGTTCGAGTTGATCGACCCCTTGTCGTGGGCCGGCGACTGCAACAAGATGACAGATTTTAAGGAGTGCGGAGGGGGGGGGGTGTTGTAGGATTGCTGAGGCAGGGAGTTGAAAGGTGGGGGGGGGGTGGCAGATGGACAAAGCGTGAGATGGAAAGGTTAGAGGTGTTGCATTACGAGATGAGGAGAGCCGAGTAAAAGGGTTTTATAGAGGACGGGAAAGCCTGTATAAGAAGGAGGGCTGTCGGAATGGTGTTGAACAGTAATAGGCAAACAAATCGCGCCTCGCCAGCCGCATGCGGCTCTTTAGTGACCTGAGTGCGGCTCGGCCTGTTGGCCAGAAATCGGTTTTAACTCCGAAAAACATGGTTCTTGAACAGAAATTTTGCTCTCAAATTGTTTTTTTAAATCGTCCTGTTGCTGATTTTTTGGCTCTTTTGACTAATGAGTGTGCCGGCATTTGTATAGGAAAGGTGGGGAGGGGGGAGAGGATGGAAGGAGAGGTACGTGACATCATCGGCGGTGTGATGTGAGAAGAGTTTGGTCATGTGTTTGACAAGCCTAGGGGGAATGGCGGCAATGGAAAGAGGTAAAAGAAAAGAAACGCTTTGGGGGGGGGGGGGGGGATTTATGGAACATGACGCCATCTGGTCTGATATAGGACCTTTTTTTAAAAAAAATAATTGTTTCTTTCGACCGTTTGTTTGGCATCGTCTAGCCATGAGTTGCCGAACCAATCAGATCGAATTTATGTCATTAGGCCCCCCACCCCCCTCCACCATCCCCCTGTTTCCACTCACCACGTTCGCTCCTCTTTGATGCTTGTTTATTAAGTAGTCATAGTTTTTTTTATAGATTTATTCGACTCTTAAAAACTCGAAGCCAGTACAGAGCCACTACAGAGCCATGAAACACCCATTACAGAGTCACTACAGAGCCAAAACAGAGCCATCAAACAGCCATTACAGAGTCACTACAGAGCCAAAACAGAGCCATCAAACAGCCATTACAGAGTCACTACAGAGCCAAAACAGAGCCACTACAAAGCCACTACAGAGCCGCCACAAAGCCACTTCAGTATACGGACTGCTTATTAATGGAGAATTGTATCTCTTATTAATGTCCATGGCTCGTTCCAAAACAGTCCATAACAAAGAACGATACCAATGTTTATACAATAACAAATAATACGCCACTCAAAGCCAGAGCTAATTACAACTAGTAAGTTTTTAATGTGTGAGTTTCAATGAATTACAAAGGCAAGAGAATATGATAAAAATTATTAACTTACAGTTTGGCTGGTACCGGTACTTTGTTAGTAAAATACAATTAGCAAAAATTGTACAACGAGGAAATAGAAAAATCTACACACAACAAAGCACTGTCTAGTACAAAGGACCATTTTCCCAGGGTTCGCCTAAGACCATCGGAAAACACATATACTCTACGGTTATGAAGTAGCAACGAAAATAATTTTGTGGCTGGGGGGTCGCCACAACATGAGGAACTTTATTAAAGGGTCGCGGCACTAGGAAGGTTGAGAACCACTGGTATAGTACAATAATTATACACACTGCACGTCTCGTGATAAAAGGTTCTCTTCCGTCATTCAATCTTATTCGTTTTATACCCTGTTCCAGATGATCATTTTCGAAATAGATTACTCATTTTAATTGCTTCTCGCATTCTCGAGATCATTCGACAATGTTCGACTGAAACGGACAATACGTGAACAAGGTTAAATTTCACTAGGTACTCCCCAAAACGGCCTCGAGTGTTTTGACTACAAGACGTCATGCACGGGGAAAGCGGGGAAAGCGTGCAAAAACTCGTCTCCTACATAACAAGAGCCTTCACATAGCCACCACAGAGCCACCACAGAGCCACTACAGAGCCACCACAAAGCCGCCACAAAGCCACTCCAGAGGCCACCACATAGCTACTACAGAGCCACTACAGAGCCATTCTACTTAGAACGTGATATTATATCGATAATGTAAAGTGAAGACTAAAAACAAAATATATTTTGTAGGCCCATTTTGTGTATGGATTACCTTGAAAAATCTTGTTTGTTTTTTCTGAGCTCGATTCCAGTAAGTTTAATAGACTTTATTAAAACAGAACCAATGATATAATTTAATATTTAAATATATACTTTAATATATACTTTCAATCTGAATAGCTTTATTTCCTTTCATTTCATGACATCTTCATCAAATCCATGTTGAGATACACCCAAGGCGACGACCTCGAACAAATGATACGAAAGCGGAAACATCATACTCGCTCTTTTCATTCCAACCAAAAATATATTTAAAAAGTAAATAAAAAAAAAGTATTTAAAAAAAGAGAAAAAGTTGCTAACCGTACGTACCCCTACAAGCAGCGGTGGTTTGGAGCTGGTTCGGTCAGGTTCGCGCGAACCGTTAGTTCAAAAATAAATATGCCTAAAATCAAGTACTAATTTAAAAAAAAATCAAAATTTATACTAACTGCGAACCCTTTGTTACGAATTTGGCAATACACCGCTGCCTACAAGAATTAAGGATACGAACATTTCTGATCGCAATGAAATTGAAAACATTAACGCAAAAGATTATTATGCTGGATTAACGCCACTGTCAAAAGAACAGGATGACAGAGACACCAGCCCCCATTGCGCACGTTTTAAAGAACCTTTCGGAGGGATATGGCGTATTTCTTTCGGCGCGAAATCCTCGCCGAGTTCAGACAGTTTAAAAAAGTCTTTGGATCCCTGAGTAAGATCCCTGAGTAAGATCCCTGAGTAAGATCCCTGAGTAAGATCCCTGAGTAAGGGTGAAACTGTAACTGATGCTCCCTACCTCCACTAACTGGGCCTCAGTGGCGTAGGAAAGGGGGAGGGCGGGATAAATATGAAAGTTTTTGTAACAGACGGAGGTAATGAGTTGATATTCTCCCCTACGTCGTTTATTTGATGCCTTTTGGGTGCTATTTTTTAAAATTTCTTTGGCTCTCCAATTTGAATCAGTAACTACATACTTACTGTAAGAGGTAGGCATAAATCAGTAGCTACATACTTACAGTTAGATGGGGCATACATCAGTAGTTACATAGTTACCGTAAGAGGTAGGCATATATCACTAATTACATACTTACCATAAGGGAAATATATACTTCAGTAACTACATACTTACCATAAGAGAAAGTAATAATTCAGTAACTACATAGGCTGTGGTGGAAGCCTATGGCCGGTGATTCTAAATATGCATCCCTGAGAAAGCTGCTCCTAGGCAACCGTTTCTTCCCAGCTACTTCGCGAATTAGTTGCGAGGTGGAAACCCACTGTAGAATCCCTCTTAGAGGGCGTCCGATGCTTCCCCGGGACGGGTGGGGGGAGATATTAGGACGTTAATTTATTTCAGTAACTACATACTTACCGTAAAAGGTAGGCAAAAATGAGTAACTATATACTTATCTTATGCATACATCAGTAACTACATATACTTACCTTAAGAGGTAGGCATATATCAGTAACTATATACTTACCGTATGAGGTAGCCATACATCAGTAACTACATACTTACCGTAAGGGAAAGGCATACTCCAGTAACAAAATACTTACCGTAAGAGGTAGGCATACATCCAGCGATCTTACTTGGCCTCAGAGTAAGGTCATGTGCCAGTAAGTGTCACTTCCAACTCTCATTCCAAATTTACTGGTAAAAAAATAGCCCGTCTAAAAAGTTTCAAGAATGGTTTAGAAATACTTGGAAGAAACGAACAACTATTCCGTTAACAAATAAAATGTAACAAACAATGATGACCCAGGTGTTCCATTTCTCGACACCACACATGTGCCACTCACTGGGTAATAACTAACAGATTCTATACCATTTTTCTGTCTCTTTTAAATTAACAATTTATATTTAAACCGAATGCCATTGGTGGTTGTGTTAATTGGTTGGTTACTGGTAATGGGCTGTGTCCAGAAACTATGAATTATGTCCTGTACTTGATACTTAAAGCTTCATTTCATAAAACATCTTGAACGTCAATATTGTTTTGCAACAGTAATTTGGTAAGCACAGACGCACCCTTAAAGTCTACCCATTATGTTATAATTGAAATTCTTCATGAGTTACATGACCACTGATAAAGAAAACAGATAACATTTTTTTTTAATTATACCTTGTCAATGATTTAACTTAGCGTTTTTTTTTCTGAATGATGATGCCATATATAAGGATCATAGTCTCAACCATAACGCAATGATTATAAATTAATATTAAGAAAATATTAATCCCCATTTACTCATAATTAAGATCAGGTTTAGAAGACCATTGCAAGGATTTACTCAACAACCAATAACCCTTTCCATAGAAGTGACCGAGCGGTCTAAACTGACTCAATAAAATAGCTGGTGGTCTGGAGTTCAATCACCACCATAGCCAGGACAAGCAAAAAACATCTCAATCACCCCGGGTGGATGGGACTCGTTAGCCTTGGATAGTAACTCATCTAAGAGAAGGCAAACTCTGAATTCAAACCAGGAGCCAGAATGGTCAATAAAGTGATCATGAGCCCTCAAATTTATGGAAAAAAGATATCGCTAATTATGTCCATGTAGGTCTATGAATAATAATTTCCATTTAAAATCCTGTTAGTAATGGCTCTAAGAAAATGTACATCAAATTAACTCCATAACAAGGACATGTTACAAGTGCGGGCATTACACAAGTTACGCGAAGTGGTTATTGTCCTATAATTACCATTCATATAATCACTATATGACTGTAAACTTTCTCTATTCTGATATCACTCTTGAGCGGATATCTTAGTGAATATCACATAGGGGTTAACTACAGGGACGTCATTTTTGGTAGGGCAGGGTGGGGCATTTGCCCCCTCCCCGAATTAGCAGGTTTTACTTAAATTGCTATGTACTGTACCGTAGTGCCTCCAGTAATAAAAAACATAACAAGCCGACCAAGTTTTGGTTTTGCCCCCCCCCCCACCTTCCCTAAAAAAAACCTGAAATGACGCCCCTGGTTAACTATTAATTATTTCTCACATGCCCGTGTAGTGACACGAAGTCCAAGTCTTCACGGGATAACACATTTCACTGTTGGAATAATGATTGATGACAGTTCATAATAAATCCACTTCTCTTTAGTCTTTAGAAAATTAACACGTGAAGTCACGCATACATTGTACCTGCCTTTACCCGTGAGATATAATCTTCATTACCGCTTTTAAAATCCATTACTATGTGGCCGCACAAAGTAGTTCCTAGCTCTGTAAAATTGTATTTATGCATCGCTACACTGGCATGAAGTAGGGCTTTGTAGTCAGCAGTAAATAAACATCAGTATCATTATGTTACAATAACAGTTACGTACAGGAAAACATGAACTCTTACCTACAAGGATGACGATTTACAATTAATGATTAATTACCCTATAAACCTAAATTAATTGCCCTATATACATATATAAATAGCCCTATAAACATATATTATTTGCCCTATAAACCTATATTAATTGCCCTATAAACACATATTAATTGCCCCTATAAACCTACATTATTTGCCCTATAAACATATACAAGCTTCAAAATAAATTCGGTTGTTAAAAAAACACAACATCTACATGCTTAAGATTCTAATTTCGGAGCCGCAATCCTTGCAATGTGCAATTTGCCACTAGATTCATTGACATTTCTTCTCAAGACATTTATTTGGCACGTCACGTGTGTTCTGCGCTGAAAAAATTCCTGGCATCGTCGTGAACGACTTCATTACGATAAGAAATGTTTTTACAAGAAGACCGAGAGCTGAGTTGCCGGCTAATATTTCTACATTCACGCGTCGTCGGCTCATTCCAACGTTGACGCACACGTTATGTAGAATCCGTCATTGAGCGTAATTACACAGTGTAATAGAAGCTCTCAAACGAATATCACCAAAACTTACTACTACTGTAAATGAAAATGATTGTTTCATAACTTCTATTGTCGGCGTGAAACCTATATTTCCCTTTGTATCTTTCCTATTGAATAAAGTTCGAGATGGATACACCACAGGCATCACACGAGTATAAGTAGAAGATAACAAATATAGGCCCATGCAGTGACGTGGCTAGTGGTTAGTGCCATCCGAGAAGGGTCAAGATTTTTGCGGACCACCTCCCCCACCATTCCACCGAAAAACATATATGAAGTAACCCAAAAAAAGGCCGCCCCTCAATATAAAGAAAAAGGTGCCGCCTAATCTGCCACCCCCTTTTTTCTTACGCCACTGAGCCCATGGCTTCTTTATCAGAGAATATACATTGATTGTATCAAATAAAATATTCCTTATGCTGTTAATCAAAAATTCTAACTTGCACTGATCATTATTGCTATTATTATTATTATTATTGTTGTTGCAGCCACGACCAATCAAAGCCGAGCTTTCTAATCTTGTTATCTCACGTAAGCTCTCGGACCATCATCATATTACCATGTAAACGAGGAGGGGAAGCAGATGGACCCGATAAAATCATGACGGGAAAACACGACTGAGCGTTGGTCACGTGATCCAGTGAAGTGGTTCCCCGTTTGTTGCACCTCGAGTGTTAAGTTTTCGGTGGGGGGTCTGAGTTTGTAGCAGACGTACATTTAACGTCATTGTGCATCGCATTTTCTGACTCAATTTATTGGATTAAATAAGATACCCCATGCGGAATATTAATTTATACGTGATATTACTATTAAATGCATTGTTTCATTCAGTCAATTTGTTCCATTAAGGGGGGGGGGGGGGTGGCAAATCAGATGTTCGGCACTTACTATAGCAACGCCACTGGGCATGGTGGCGACCAGGATCAATTGTAAATCCGCCCCCCTCACCAAACACAAACTAAATTCAGCTCTACCTATGGAATCTATATACAACAAATATATACCCCAAGTATATTCCCCACATTTATAGCCCAATTATATATCTCAAATATATAGCCACATAATATGGTTACCGGAAATTAGATCGAAAGAAATTTCGTCCCCTTTATTTAAAACAAAATAATGCGTCCAAAAAGAAATTAGACACAAAATTTTAATGCATAAACTAAAAAAAAAAAAATTTGACCAAATTTCCGTTCGATCAAATTTCCGTCGATCAATTTTCCGTCGACGAAATTTCTTTCGATCAAATTTCCGGATACGACAAAATATACAGCCCAAGAATATAGCCCAAATAGATAGCCCAAAAATATAGCCCAAATATATAGCCCAAATAAAATATAGACCAAATATAAAGCCCAAATATGTATAGAAAACTGAAGGAACATAATATTTTCGTCAGTTAAAGAAAATCATCTAAATGATTAACATGCAGTGCGTGGGTTTTTTAAATGTGTTCAACTGTCATTTTGATTACGAAGTGGCTATTGGTACATTTGTACCAGAATTGAGATGTTGGGATTAAAAAAACGATTTAAAATATTTTTTTTTGGGTTTGTAAGACAAAATGAGTTATCAAATGAAAGATAATTGAATGTAATGTGCGTTTGAAATCTTAATTCTTCATTTTAACTAAAATAAACTACCACAAATGAAATTTGAATAGCATTGAGTTTAATGAGTCCCGGGTCCGAAAGGGGACGCTGCGTGTCCGTGTACATTTTGACTAATGCTATTTGGATGTCATTTGTAGTAGTTTATTTTAGTTAAAATGAAAAATTAAGTTTACAAACGAATAGTACATTTAATTATCTTTCATTTGATACCTCATTTGGTCTTACAAACCCAATAAAAATATTTTAAATGGTATTTTAATCCCAACCTCTCAATTCTGGTACAAATGTACCAATAGGTGCAGCCTTTTGATTAGGGCAGACGGAAAGAAAATGAGGGCGCGGACGGCTACCGAACGAAGAGGGGGAGGGTTATGGGGGAGGGGGGTGACAGAACATTTTTGATAAATTCAAAAATCAAGTGTTGAAATTTGGGATATACCTGAATTCAGAGATTCTTTCAGAAAAAATGATACAGGCAGGGTACAGGGCATTTATCAGCACGCAAATTATATATTAGGACACTAGGTACCATACATATTTTTAAATTCACTTTGCACCTCAGGTCGTTCTTTTGGGCCAACGTAGTTTCGACCCTTTACTGTCACATAGATGGCATTGGGGAGGGTGTAAAGCAGTAATCGAGGGCGTCGAAGGCGTGGTGGGGGGGGGGGTGGTGGTGTTGGGAGGGAGTAATTGAGACCTTCCCAGAAAGTTTTCATAAATTAAAAATGCAGTGATTTTTTTAGCGCAAACCTAAAATAGTTTTGCTCCATTCCGCACTTAAGCGTAAAGCCAAAAAATGTAGGTGTCTCTCAAACTGGTTGTGTTTGTACAAATACTGTATTTTAAGTGGTTACTTAATAGTAGTGTTCTTTAATAATATATATATATATTTAATTAAATGTTTTATTTCGTTAAAATGCTTTATAAATAAAACAAATGTTTAAATATACATATTTTGATACAAAAAAGGGTGTCCTCTCAGAAAAAGGAAGTTGACTAATGGACTACGATGAGTCGATTGTTTTGTCACGTGATACGCGTCAGTACGAGTAAGACTTCAGGTAGGCTGTCTGCAACAAACTAGTCGCTCACAAATTTTTCTTCAAACAACTTTCTTCCTTTAATCATAGCTGAATTATAATTATTGTCAAATTTATGAATGTCATTTAAAAAAACGCGTGTATTCAAGAATATTTTAAAAAGTAAAATTTTTAATTAACATTGGGGAAGCACCGATGGAGACAAAAATATTGCTTTAAAATGAATGATAATGGCTGATCAGCTGTTATCTGTTGTTATGTGTTGTTATGTGTAGCATAGGCTACCGAAGGCTTACCCGTATCACGTGACAAAACAAGGAAGTGACTAATCGTAGTCCATTACCTTACTAATTCATATCCAAAGTTTTATCATCTTTAAAAAAGGAGAAGAAAAAAACTGTTTTGTAGAAAAATTCTGAATGATAACTTTGATAATTCTTTTTTATAAATGACAAAACATGATAAGAATGTTCATTAAAACGAGTTCCTAGTTTAGAAGTTGATATGATATTTTAAATAAATAGATATTGAAAACATATTGCCCACGCTCGATAGTTAATAAGAACGAATTCAAATTATAAAGGTCTTTTTTATGGAAATTAGTTTAATTCCGTATTACTTCTAGTATAGGCCACACTTTTACAAAGCGTTGGTACATGTACATAAGTACAACCATGAATATCAAAACCTGATCATTTTACACATGTGAACATTTGATTTTGAAAATGGAGATAGCTAACGATTTTCTTTTAAAAAAAATGAAAATATGTTTTTGTTTTTACTTTGCGAAAAAGTAAAGTGGATGAATATTCTTATGAGTTTAATAACATTTCTGAAAAAGACACCCACGTCTGTTACATACTTGAAAAACTGTTAAGATACTCTTCTTTAGATAAATGACTTCATTGTTTTACGATTTTCCAATAATATAGTAGAAAACGAAGGAAAAAGTTTGGTTACATTTATAATGAAGAAAATTCTGTTAACATAAAATTTATTTAAAAGGGTAGATAAAGTTTTTTTGTTGTAAATTTAAGATCATGTTTTCACAATTTTTAGAGAAATATTTTTTTAGTTTAGGGGCACGAAAAGGGATAGGGAAGGCCCAACATTTAACAATTTAAAAACACGTGACATCTAAAGTATTTCTCTAACGTAGAAATTAATGATCTACATTATTGAGAATCACGATGTAAATAGTTATTATTTAGGTTTGGTAATTTAGAAAAAAAATATTTTGTTTTGTAGTTTTAGTTTGCAACAAGGGGTAGGGTAGGCGTATAATATATAGCTGAAAGTACTTCTTAAAAATTTTAATGACGTTAGAAATGTTAACATCATGACATAGGGATTACTTTTTAAAATAAGAAATTGTGATGAGTTTTCGTAATAGTAGGTAGAAATTATCGCAAAGTGCCTGCCATCATGATCTCGATAACATCGGGTAATGTTTTCTAGTAAAAGATAATAGCACAATGTAACATAATTTAACACACTGTAACATGGAAACCGAAGACCACAATAACACATTCCAACTTTTTTCCTCCCCAGGGAATGTTGTAAATAAAAGATGGGCTGAAAGCAGACGTTTATTTTTAGTTTTTTTGTTTCATTTCCCCCCCGTGGGCATATTTACAATGGTCTGTCTGCACTGGATTGGAGAAACATGAACACATCCGGCTTGAAAGTGAGGCTCACACGTGACAACCATGACGCGAAAACTCGGTGCATAGTCTCTAAACAACTCATTGATTAGAATGTATGTGCAGGGGTAATTCAATCGGACTGAATGGGAAAAGATCAACGATACCCGAACGGACTTTCATAAACTGGGAAAATAAACGAACACAAAAAAAAGAACAAAAAAAAAGATGTATATGTGTGGGAGTGTGGGTGTATGTGAGTGTATGTATGTCCTAATGTAATTATTCTAAGTGAAATTCCTTTCAGTTATCAGAACCAGCCTGTGGTTAGTTAATGTTCAGTCAATATAATACGAAATGGGCGCAGAAGGGTAGTGAGGGGTAGGGAAGGGTATTGAGGCACTCTTTGACGTCAAAGGATTCGAATTGAATGTAGAATAAATGTAAATATGTTTATATATATATATATATATATGTATGTATATATATATATATATGTACATATTTAAAAAAAATGCTTTACATATACTTTCTTTGCGTAATACATTTTAAGAAATTTTATATTATTTTTTTATTTTTTAGAGGGTTTAAACTCTTCTTTGATAGAAACTTCTTTTTTTTAAAATAGTTTTTAATATTTGGTACTGAAATTTTCATCTGCCAGTTATCGATAAAGGAAGAACTATTGACTTTCAAAAAAATTATTTTTAGTAAAAAATCTTAACATAATGACGAGACATTGTGCTACGAGTGGGCGCCTGCTTCAACTGATTTTGCAGGTCAGCACAGAGCTAGCTCATCTCCACTCATCTTGGTGGCTCACGCTGGACGATAGGGTTACTCGGGGACTACAACATTTTTACGCCGGACGGGATAGAACTCCCGACGAGATTTGAGAGTGTTAAGAAGGCCTTTTAGAAACTAAGAGCAAAAGAAACTAATTGACGAAATGGGTGATCATAAGAATTAATGTCACTGCCTCGATGTCTTTGGAAACGATATCAATACGGAGTCGATGGCGGGTCTCTAGGACGGTACCCGGGGAAACTACGCCCCATGTGAGTTTGACGTTTATTTATGATATTAGGGGGGAATTTCTTTAAAGGCGAGCAATTAGAACTTGTTTTATCTAGGGATGAGTATCTACTACGTTTAAGCCAAGCCCTGACTTAGATTTATGTTTTGATTTCAGAGTGACGCGGGCAGACATTTCATAATTAGCATTACACGACTCTACGGTACATCACAGACAAGTCAATGTCAGGAGGAAAGCAATAACTTAAGGTTCGATTAAAAAGAAGAAGAAAAGAATCCGGCTGCGCAATATGTTTGTTAAACTGATTTTTTTTTCGGTTTTGTTCGTATAAATATTTTGCCTTGAAACATGGGCGCCCGCAGAAAATTTTCTAGGGGGAGGGGCAAAATATTTTCTAAGGGGGGGGGGCAAAAAACTTTCTCTTTATTTTCTCTTTACTTTAATAAATTTTTTGTCTAAAATTTTTTTTAATCAATCAATCCAAGGGGGGGGGGGCAAGTGCCCCACCTTGCCACTACTTGCGGGCGCCTATGAAACAACCAAAAGATTTGTTTTTTACTGCTGTTTCAGAGCAGAGAATAATGTATTGATCTCGTTTTCGAGGACTGCGGTGTTTGAAAAATATTTGACATTATCGCCGCGATTTTGATCTTAGTAATATCACGCATTCAGTGTTTCATTTCCAGGCACCTCTCCGGGGCGGGGTAGTGGGGGTGGGGGGCGGGCACAGCCCCCTCCCTGGAAAAAAATTCAAGTCCCCCCTCGGGAAAAAAATGTTGACTACCAAAAATTGAAAAAAAAAAAAAAAAGGATATATTTAAAAAATAAAATATGATTTTAAAATGCTAAATTGTCATTTTGGTAATCCTTTTAATGTTGAAATAGTGTAAGCAATGACATATCGATAGGCTCTAGGGGTTTTGATAACAGGGGTTTGATAAGTGTTTTGTTGTTGTTGTTCTTGCTTGGCCCACGCGATGGCTCTGTCTACACCTTTGCTGTCTAAGTGCCGGGCAAAGAGTATGTGCAAGCCACTATATTTAATGACCTGGCAAACTGAAACAGATTCGGAAATGTAACTCTGAGATGGGTGGTTCCTCCCACGTAAGTCATTATTTTTGTTAAACACCTCTCCGTCATTATTTGTCTTGCTACGCCTCTGATGGTACCTAATCTTGTTAATGGGACAAGTGCTCCTCTCAAGGTTTTGACGGAAGAGCCAGCTTTACGATCAATGATGAAGTACACTACATTAAATCAATACTGAAGCCAATTTTATCAGTGTGGAGTCAAAGGTCATATGAAAAATCAAAAACAAAAAATACTTAAAATCAAATTCTCGCTTAAACCCTCTCCATACCATGCATTGTTTCTTCATTCCAAACCTTATCACCACTGCACACAATTCTCATCTTTTCAACCACCAAGTCACCCCTCAAACGACACAGTATCGTCATATCGATCCCCCTTTCACCCACACAATATCTCTTCAACCCGTCCATGTCAACTTTTCCCCTGGCACAATTTGAGACCCCCTCGGCCACATTCCATCGACTCTTTCACACACACCACTTTACCTTTCACCCACACCCCTTTACCTTTCACCCACACCCCTTTACCTTTCACCCACACCACTTAACCTTTCACCCACACCACTTAACCTTTCACCCACACCACTTTCCCTTTCAACCACACCACTTTCCCTTTCTCCCACACCACTTTCCCTTTCACCCACACTCCTTTGCCTTTCACCCACACCACTTACCCTTTCACCCACACCACTTACGATTTCACCCACACGACTTAACCTTTCACATACATCACTTACCCTTTCACCCACACCACTTACCCTTTCACACACAACACTTACCCTTTCACCCTAACCACTTTGCCTTTCACCCACACCACTTTGCCTTTCACCCACACCACTTACCCTTTCACCCACACCACTTTGCCTTTCACCCACACCACTTTCCCTTTCAACCACACCACTTTCCCTTTCACCCACACCACTTTCCCTTTCACCCACACTCCTTTGCCTTTCACCCACACCACTTACCCTTTCACCCACACCACTTACGATTTCACCCACACGACTTAACCTTTCACATACATCACTTACCCTTTCACCCACACCACTTACCCTTTCACACACAACACTTACCCTTTCACCCAAACCACTTTGCCTTTCACCCACACCACTTTGCCTTTCACCCACACCACTTACCCTTTCACCCACACCACTTTGCCTTTCACCCACCCCACTTTGCCTTTCACCAACACCACTTACCCTTTCACCCACACCCCTTTGCCTTTCACCCACACCACTTACCCTTGCACCCCACTACTTTACCTTTCACCCACACCACGTAACCTTTCGGCCACATCACATTTCCTTTCACTCACACCACTTTACCTTTCACCCACACCACTTAACCTTTCACCCACACCACTTACCCTTTCACCCACACGACTTACCCTTTCACCCACACCACTTACCCTTTCACCCACACCACTTACCCTTTCACCCACACGACTTACCCTTTCACCCACACGACTTTGCCTTTCACACACACCACTTAACCTTTCGCCCACACCACTTACCGTTTCACACACAACACTTATCCTTTCACCACACCCCTTTAACTTTCACCCACACCAATTACCCTTACACCGACACCACTTTGCCTTTCACCAACACCACTTTGCCTTTCACCCACACCACTTTACCTTTCACCCACACCACTTACCCTTTCACCCACATACGTACCCTTACACCCACACCACTTTGCCTTTCACCAACACCACTTTGCCTTTCACCCACACCACTTAACCTTTCACCCACACAACTTACCCTTTCACACACACCACTTACCCTTTCACCCACACTAATTACCCATTCACACACAACATTTACCCTTTCACCACACTCCTTTGCCTTTCACCCAGACCACATTCCCCTACACCCACACCACTTTGCCTTTCACCAACACCACTTTGCCTTTCACCCACACCACTTACCCTTTCACCCACACCACATTGCCTTTCGCCCACCCCACTTACCCTTTCACCCACACCACTTTGCCTTTCATCCACACCACTTACACTTTCACCCACACCCCTTTGCCTTAAACCAACACCCCTTCAACTTTCACTCACACCACTTTTCCTTTCACCCACATCACATTTCCTTTCACTCACATCACTTTTCCTTTCACTCACATCACATTTCCTTTCACCCACATCACTTTTACTTTCACCCACATCACTTAACCCTTTCATCCACACCACTTTTCCTTTCACCCACACTACTAACCCTTTTACCCACACCACTTACCCTTTCACCCACACTACTTACCCTTTCACCCACACCACTTACCCTTTCACCCACACCATCTACCCTTTCACCCGCAAAACTTACCCTTTCACCCACACGACTTACCCTTTCACCCACACGACTTACCCTTTCACCCACACGACTTACCCTTTCACACACACCACTTACCCTTTCACCCACACCACTTACCCTTTCACACACAACACTTACCCTTTCACCACACCACTTTGCCTTTCACCCACACCCCTTTGCCTTTCACCCACACCACTTACCCTTACACCCACACCACTTTGCCTTTCACCCACACCACTTTGCCTTTCACCAATACCACTTTGCCTTTCACCCACACCACTTACCCTTTCAACCACATTACTCCGCCTTTCACCCACACCACTTACCCTTTCACCCACACCACTTTGCCTTTCACCCACACCACTTACACTTTCACCCACACCCCTTTGCCTTACACCAACACCCCTTCAACTTTCACTCACACCACTTTTTCCTTTCACCCACATCACATTTCCTTTCACTCACATCACTTTTTCCTTTCACCCACATCACATTTCCTTTCACCCACATCACTTTTCCTTTCACCCACATCACTTAACCCTTTAATCCACACCACTTAACCTTTCACCCACACGACTTAGCATTTTTCCACCACACCACCACTCTTTTCCAGCCGCACATTTGTGTTTCACATCCAGATCAATGTTCCCCAAATGGTGGTCCTCGGTCCGGCATATCATCACACTTATGTTTTATATTGGGTTATTATGTTTTGTCATGTTATTATATGTTACACCGTTTTACTTCGAGTATGAAGCCGTACTGTTTGTAACTGTCACGTGGACAGGTGAGTTAACATTTGTTGGACCGTCAGATATCTCTCGGCATGCGTCTGTAATAGGTCAAGCGGGGCTGGCAAGGAGTTGAAATATCCAGTGTCGTTACCACTGCATTTCGACAAAATTGGATAAAGAAAAAAATGTTCGCTTTTTACTGAACATTTTCATACAGGCGTTAATCATAAAATTCCGTCTGATTTCGAAATATTTATCTTATCGAATTTTTTATTAGTTTGAATGTTTATCTTTTTTCCAGCTTGAAAATCGATGTAAAATAAATACATACACATACGTTGTAACTAAAAGTGCCCCTGGAGCCACAAGTGAAATATAAAAATACCTTAAAAACTGCGGCCTGTGCCTAATGCTTGTTCCGTGATCATCAGATCGAGAAGACCTTTCAGGTGGAGAGGACATTTCAGATGGAGAAGACCTTTAAGATGGAGAAGACCTTTTAGATCGAGAAGACCTTTCAAATGGAGACCTTTCAGATCTAGAAAACCTTTCAGATCGAGAAGACCTTTCAGTTTGAGAAGACCTTTCAGAAACACGAGTCACACTTTGAAACACGTTAAAAAATAAAGGTACGATTTCCCCCAAAAGGGTCTCTGTTTCGGATAGAGCCGCCCTTGTCCGTTAGCACTGCGCTTGAGGTATTACAATCTGCGCTGATTACCCCCAATACAAACAATGTTTTGGGTCTGATGAGAGATCCCGGACAGCCCTCGCCCCAGGGCCATCACAGCAGATCGGGGCCAATATCAGATTCCCAGTCTGATCTATTCCCAAACACTGGACAGTTTGACGGGAACGTTTTGGAACTTGCCAGGACGGACGCGCTAATAACCGTCCACACAAATCGATGGGGGGCTGCCGCCAACGTCATGCCACATTTGTCTATATTTAAACTCGCACTATCCCCACACTTTGTCGAGTAGTTGGAAGCGGTGGATGTTTTGTTGTTGCTGCTGAAGAGCCAGGCTTTAAATAATGTCGAACACGTGTCTTATAAATTGTAAAATCCAGACAAAGTATATATTGGAATGGCTAAACTTTGTATATTTCTTACAGGCACGCGGTGGCAACTAAATAAAAATGTTACACAAGGGAGGACGTCAGCGACTCCGACCCGAAGCTCCCATGGAAGCTTCCCCCCCCCCTCCCGAACCCTAAAGTGGACCTTCTCCCCTTGATGTTTTAACCTATAGCGGCAAACCATGCGGCTATCCCATGAACGCCAAAGGGGGTAGCTTCTTTCATATCAGAACTTACAGAGCAACTAACTCGAAGTACTAAACTAGAATTTGTGCTAAGAGACGTTGAGTGAACAAAGGTTGTTTTTTTTCCTCCATAAAGTACATAGCGCTAATATATAATTTACCTCATTCCAATAAAACCGGACTTATCCCGAGTTCTACTAAAAATATTCATCGACACCACCCCCCTCGCTGCTCACCTCTGACCTGCAAACCTTAAAACCCCTTGACATTTCCCCATATTTTTGAGTACCTTCAAAATAAGGGTGTCAAGATATCATGTTTCAGTAACAGTGTAGGTGTGAGTATGATGCGTACAGCAGCGCTCCAGAAACATGAGATTGCGATGGGATCAACACTGTGATCAAACTTCTTGTCCCGTGTGAACATCTCTGTTCATGGTGGAAACCGAGGCTGATGGAATCCTGATGGCGGGCGATTCCGTGCAGGAGAGTATGGGTTACAAGCTAATTTAGAACTCCCATTCTCCGCACCACAATTTCTATAACTCTTTTTTTTTAAAACTTTCCTGCTAAGACTCTTATGTCTCCAAAATAGGAGATACTTTAGGAGCTAAATTTTGAAAAAAAGTCGTCTTGATTTTTCATGTCTTCATGCTCATGGCCTTTCTTTTATAAAAATTAATTAAAAGTTTAATTAAAAGTCCTCACCTCAATAAAATAATAGTTTATCGCTAAAAGAAAAATACTATGATGCTAATGAAGAGTCAACTTATTTTTGGAACGTGTTAAACGGCCTCAATTTTAAGTGTTTTTCTCAAACCCATACACATAATTTGTTACTTAAATTACATCGTAGTATTTTGTTCATCGCTGTATTTTGTTTTATTTTAATTTCAGAGTTAGGCTTCCCTTAAACATTTTAAGAAAGAAAAAATAGAAACTTAAACTATAATTGGACATTGGATTCAGTTCATGTAATAATTGAGCACTGGCATCAGTTCATGTAATAAGTGAAAATTGGCATCAGTTCATGTAATAATTGAACACTGGCATCAGTACATGTAATAATTGATCACTGGCATCAGTTCATGTAATAATTGAACACTGGCATCAGTTCATGTAATAAGTGAAAAGTGGCATCAGTTCATGTAATAATTGAACACTGGTATCAGTTAATGTAATAATTGAACACTGGCATCAGTTCACATTGGAGACAAAGACTGGTTGTTTCACTAGATGACAACAGATATTCCATATTAGGATATATCACAAATTGTATTTTATAAAATGATTTTTTTGCATCATGAGAGTTCAACAGGATGAAAGGGAAATAATATATATATTAGGATTTTCAACACAGTCTTTATATATATATATATATATATATATATATATATATATATATATATATATATATATATATATATATATAAAGACTGTGTTGAAAATCCTAAACTTGGCTTGGTTTCCAATCTTTAAAGAAAAAAAAATTAAACGAAAGTCTAAAGATATAATTGCTAAAAGATATATCAATCATACTATTAAAACAACACACAAAAAAGATATATAAAAAATAATATTACAAAATCACAAGTCAAATCGAATTCGTTTGTGAAAAAATATTTGGTTAGAATAGTCAACAATTCTACCCAATATCCTAACCACTGAATCCGAATGAAGTAAATTCACGCATTTCGACGTGGAAGTCCTGAATGGAGTTTAAAATTAGACACGCCAATGCGTCGACCAATTGTTCAGATCCGGCCTGGTCGACAACGCCCCCCAACTTGAGAGATGCGATCTGCTGTGCGGCATCCCGGTCATTACCATATAACGGTTCTGATAATCAGGGGCTTTTCCTGTTTAATTACGGGCCGTCAGGCGTTGATGGGCGCCGAACAAGTCCGCCGAGACGTCCACGGCGTGAATGGACATCAGTAACGTGAGTCAGTACCGTCTGATTGCTTTTGTGGTGAGATACGAGGGCTGGATGCTTGTGGTAAAGATTTCAGTGTGTCGTTACAATGGCCGAGGTGAGCGCATTGCTCTTGTGATGAGATATTGGTGTGTCACGTGATGTTACATTTGGGTAAATAACTCTTGCGTTGGGAATTAAGTGTGTTGAAGGTCCTAATGGGCACATAACTCTTTTGGTAAAATTAAATGGGTCGATGTTAACTGTTACAATGGGCACATAACTCTTTTGATAAAATTAAATGGGTCGATGTTAACTGTTACAATGGGCACATAACTCTTTTGGTGAAATTAAATGGGTCGATGTTAACTGTTACAATTTGCACACAACTCTTTCGGTGACCTTAAGTGGGTCAATGTTAACTGTTACAATGGGCACATAACTCTATGGGTGACATTAAGTGGGTCAATGTTAACTGTTACAATAGGCACATAACTCTTTCGGTGACAATAAGTGGGTCAATGTTAACTGTTACAATGGGCACATAATTGTTTTTTATGTGATTTATTTGTGTCGATGTAATTGTCGGGATGCGGACACGACTATTGTGAGGATATATTTTTATTCTCTTCACGAAGATTTCATAATCACTGGTGAATAACTATGTATAGTGTGATTTATGTTTGAGAACCTCTATGTTTTCGTACGGCAATTTTTGAGATGATGTGTTTCAATCTAAATCTTATTACCAGGGGGATAAACTGTTTCAAGTAAGTTTGTGATTTTTTTATTGATCACAGGACGGAGCTGTTTTGGTGATATATCATTTTTTAGGTTTAATTTTCACTGTGTCAAAAATGCATTCAATCAATTCAAGCAAGTTTACCTAAATAATCTTTTACCAGTGTGACGTACGGATGAAATCATTCTTGAAGATCTGAAACTAAAAAGGAGACAACGCGGTCAAAAGAAAGAAGAACAAGCGGGACAGTATGGGTATAAGGTGCAACAAAGACCGGGGGAGGACAGATGTTGAGGAGACGGATCGTTACGAGGAGTGGTGGTGATGCAGGCCAGAGATCTCCACGAGGCTATACGATGCCATCTATAATGATTGCATAAATTAGTTTTCATTAGCTGTTCGCGGAAACACATTAAGAGCACCCGCTATTTATTTCACGGAGGACGAAGCTGAGGGACGATGAAAACCACGTGCGGGGAACAACAAATAATGTTTGCCATTAATTTAACGTCTGGGGATGTGCTGAAAAAATTATTGGAAACTGGCGGGGGGGGGGGGGGGGTTTGTAAGAGGTGGGGAATTGAGTGCATTGCTTCTCGTTTGTTTGTTTGTTTGTTATTTTTTTGCGCCTCCAAACTGACCACTTCGTTTATTATATGCGTTGCTGAATGACTTAGATTTTTTGCAACAACACCCGAACAAGATGGGGGTGGGGGTGGTGGTGTCATTACTTCAAATGTGGGGTTTTTCTCTTTTTTAAATGGACCACCTAGTATTTTAATTTTAAGCACTGGACCACAGATCATGTCACTGTTTATTTAGGTAAATACTTAAGTGGAACAAAATATGTTTAGGTTTGAAAATAAAAGACAAGAAAAATAGAGTGACGTGTCGGTTAGATGCCTTCTTCAACGGACAAATACAATTCATGTACAACAGCATGGCTTGAGCGCTGTCCCTCATATGATATGCGCTACTATTAACGTAGCAGTTACCATGTCAACAACTGCCTCTACTAAATTAATGCGTCTAAAAAAATGCAACAGTGTTCATTTTCTTCTAACATAAAACAAGTGTACAGTTCTTTAACATCTCTCCGTGTTTAAACACATTCAAATTAATTGTAACGACTTAGGACTTCGACCTTTTTTTATTGTTGTACAAATACATTTTAAAACGAATCCTTTTTTTTTTTCCTATACGTTAAAGATGATTTGATGATTGTAAAGCGTTCAAATTAAAGATGATTTGATGATTGTAAAGCGTTCAAATTAAAGATGATTTGATGATAGTCAAGCGTTCAAATTAAAGATGATTTGATGATTGTAAAGCGTTCAAATTAAAGATGATTTGATGATTGTAAAGCTTTCAAATTAAAGATGATTTGATGATTGTAAAGCGTTCAAATTAAAGATGATTTGATGATTGTAAAGCGTTCAAATTAAAGATGATTTGATGATTGTAAAGCTTTCAAATTAAAGAAGCGCATCATTTCGTTGGATCTCCTTTTCTATTACATGAGTTTAAGGGGAAAAAAAACAACAACACATAAATAGATAATAATATGAAGGAAAAAAACAACAACACATAAATAGATAATAATATGAAGTAAAAAAACAACAACACATAAATAGATAATAATATGAAGGAAAAAAAAAACAGTGGCCAAAAATAAAAATAAAAAGTTACTTGTTTTATTTTATGCAAGGCTTCTCATCCGAGACCATGGCAATAGGGTACGCATATTGCGATCTCGCCTTGTGGAAACTCAGGTCTTCCCTTGAGAGTTTCAGGACGAGAAAATCCCTGGGCTTCCGGTCGCCACGGCGCCTGTTATTTTAATCTGACGCCTAATTTTACACATTAAAAAAAACAACATATTATGACCTTCTGTAAAAAAAAAGAAAATTCTCGCCATACAGAAAATGGGACTGGCCTCCGGAAATGTTATCATTATTTCGTCTACCCATGGACAATCTCCTTTACCCGATAGTACACCCTGAAAATTAAATCAAATTGATGTAGGATCTAATCCGTAATTTCTAAACAAGTTCTTTTTCAAACATCAGGACATGCTAGCAAAACAAAACCATTCATCAAAAACCTACCTTTTTCTTTCATTTTTCTCATCTGCTCCATTGCATTGTAGACGCACTCAATTATAAAAACCCTTCACACTTTATGGCGTAATTATATCCTCTTTTTGGATTCAGTTCATTTTAGATCTCCGATTTTTCTCCCCGCAAGAGTTTTGAAACACTTCTTTTAGTTATAAAATTAATTGATCACAAAATCTCAGTCTCATGAAATTTCCTGTAGCAGTATGACGTCACATACGTCTGAAGCAAACCACTTTATAGACAAGGAGTCCGGTTAATCGGGACGGAAGCAATAACCCCCCTTACCCAGATTACGTTTGGAGCAGAAATGATTACTACCGCCAGGGGGTAACAAACAACGCCATCTCGGTTAGTTGTTCCCCCCCCCCCCCCACTTTTCCGTTGTGATCCTAAAGCGTGGCAGCCAGTAAAAGTTATCCCCTCCTCGTCTCCACACAGCCCGCGGTGAGTTAGTCTAATCACAATTAGTCCAACTTTTTTTTTAGGGGCTGTTGGGGGGGGGGGGGGGTATGTGTGTGTGTAGGAGGGGGCATTTGCTTTTTTTTTCCTTCTAAATTTCTCAAAAGTATCTTTTCAAAAATATGATAATAATGAATAAAGAAAAGCATGACATAATCTGCAACTGCAATACGTTGTAATCCTCACCAATAATAATTATTGAAAAACAAATTACCCCCCACCTTTTTTTTACCCTCATATATCAACCCCCCCCCTAATTTCCACCCCACCCCCCGAAAATGAATAGATAAATAGATAGAAATCATTGGGGCACTTGATTGGCAACGGGGTAACCTGAAGCATGCCGAGGAGCCTAACACCAGGATGGCGTAGATCAGGTTGGCGCATCTTCAAAAAGGTTGTTATCTGGCTACTTCATTACTGGTATCACGGAGACACCCATCATAGCATAAGCCAAGCGTCGTTACTCCCGATATCTTCGTGCACCACGCCACCACACCGGATATAAAGATTTCGTATGAATACCCCCACCACCCTGTAGTGTTTGTTGTTTTTACTGTGACCTCTTGTTTACAGGTTTACAGGTACGAAGGGAGACGGAAATGCTGGTAGGCTGAGAGAGAGAGAGAGAGAGAGAGAGAGAGAGACGAACAGAAATAAAGACATACAGGGAGAGAATCATAAAAATGGACAGACAAAAGGACAGGCAGAATGAGAGAGAGACACACACACAAAGTGAGAAAGAGAGAGAGAGAGCGAGATAGATAAGGAGTATAGTTGAGTAGGTTTCGTTGAATATTATAGGAAATGCGAAATTAACTTTTTTTTGTAACACTTGGACCCACCGGGTATTTCCTAAAATACCCGGACCTGGTCTAACCAAAACTACATCCCGTTAAGCCCCAATTTAATTCTAATTTCGATAGCGAATCCTTGATGGTGCCTGTACTAACGCTCAACGTTAATTTTGTGAACACAATTATGGCACTATGCAAGTAATGTGTGTTCCAGTTACATAACTAATGGTTTTCAGCTTGTGACCCGTCTTTCGTTATTTTTTAAATGCTGTTATAAGTTATAACAATTATTATAAGGTCGGCTACGGGAGTACCCCCTGTGTGGCCCATATGTTGCTCATCTATACACGAATATTTAAAGGTGAGCAAATAGTGCAGGCTGTCTGTTCGGATGGTTGTAATCACGATATCAAGCTGTACAAACAAGCCAAGGACATTCATAAAATCTGCTATCTTTAATCGTAGATTTGAATGCTCTTCAATTTTTTTTAGTGGCCGTTCTTAGGCGGTACACATCCGAACCTGGAAATATTTGTGTGTGTGTACTAAGTGTTAGGTCAGCTTTTGTATATTTATAATAATATATGGGTTGAGAAGTAATTGTGATAGCTTTCCCCAGTGTGGTAAACTCACCGTGTGACCAAGCGGGTGAAAATCATGGTGTGACCAAGTGGGTGAAAAGCATGGTGTCGCCAAGTGGAGGAAACTCACGGTGTCACCAAGTGGGGGCAACTCACGGTGTCACCAAGTGGGGGAAACTCACGGTTTCACCAAGTGGGGGAAACTCACGGTGTCACCAAGTGGGGGAAACTCACGGTGTCACTCCCCCCCCCCCAACAGACGCATGGAATTCCTACAATATGCCTGCTACGATGACACCCTGGCCTGGAGGCTATTTGCTCTGGTCACACCCTGCTTTGGTAACGCACTGCTCTGGTGGTAACTTGCTCTGGTCACACCCTGCTTTGGTGACACCCTGTTCTGACGGTTCCCTACTCTTGTATTTCAATCTGATCGGCTTTCAAGCCGTCTCAAATGACCTCTGATACACTGATAGTTTTTCCCCAGGACCGCTGTTAGCACGACTTGAGCCCTGATCTCAAGTTATGCTGAGGCCGAAAGTTCAATGTCGTGGAAAATATGAAAAACGTTGCATTTAAAGATGATTTTTAATACATTCTAGTTTCAATGGACACGACAGTGAGTAGTGATGCTTATGTTTACAAAAGAGAGTTCATAGAGACAACAGCCAGAGACGAGTGGAACACACAGAGGAAGAAATAGAGAAATAGATACATAGAAAAAGCCAGAGAGGGTGAGAGAGAGGGAGAGGGAGGGATGAAGAAAGAGATAGGTAAAACAAGTGAGAGAGAGATAGAGAGAGAAAGAGAGAGTGAATGAGAGGGTGAGAGAGACAGTGAGAGAGAGAGACATAGAGAGAGAGAGAGAAAGAGAGAGAGGGAGATATACATAACTGTGTGGTAACAATAGAACATGAAGATTTAGATTGTGAAGTTACAGGTATTAGAAAGTGAATAGAAAACAAGATATTGATTCAGTCATAGCGTCAATTTAAAACTCCACTTTCAGTTTGTTAAGAACCACTGTGAACTCAGTTGCAAGACTTTTGTTATCCCAACAGTACTATTGACTTTCCGCTAAGCTAGATGTTTTGTCAATATTGATCATTGAGTAATTACTTCCCCATTGAACCCACTCAACTGCAAACACGCAATGTTTGAACTTTATAATCATTTACTTTTCAGCGTCTCACGTTTCAGCACATTCGATATACACGTGTGCAGAGGCGTAGCTAGAGTGTTTGGCGCCTGGGGACAAGATTCATTTTAAAGAGCCTCCATTTTCTTTTTTCAACTCTCAAAACCTATTATTTTCATCCATAAAATAATATCTAAGCACACTTTAGCGCCCATAACTAGTCCGTACCCCATGCCCCCTCTTAGCTACGCCTCTGCACGTGTGTGTTTCTCGATAGGCAAGGTAAAATATGGTATGGTTCTTAAAATGATTCTTGAAACCAAATGCTGTATGAATCAGTTGAAATTAATCTTTAAATGAACCGACTTAACAAATACCGTATGAAGTGGTTGAGTTTAATCTGCACATCAACTTATTGAACCAAAACGATAATGAAGTGGTTGTAATGTAGAGCTATTTTTAATGATAAACTGTAGTTAACTTCAGGCTTGGCGAATTTGATGGATTGTATTACAGTCTTTCATAATTCAAGCATCAACAACTTGCACACCCACACCCACACACACACGCACTCACACGCATGCACGCTCACACACACACAGAACTGCTGAATTTTTTGGATCTCAATTCATTTCGGTCCACTGGCAGATTAACTTCTACAAAATCTCGCTCATTAAATGTATTTATTATTTTAAAGAACTCAAACAAAAGTAAACACACTTTAATCTGTAATCCTACAGAAAAACAACTCAGATAACCCACAACAGTATGTTGTTATCATTAAAAAAAGCAATACATATATCATGTTTACCTTTTGCAGACCAGGAATATTTCACGGCACCAAGTCGGACAAACAAACGCATGATTCTCAACGAACTTGTGTGTTGTGCAGGGTACTCACTGATCTAATACAGCACGTGCTGCATTTCTTGACGAGAAACAACAACAACCGACCTTCATTATCCACACCGACCTTCATTATCCACACCGACCTTCATTATCCACACCGACCTTCATTATCCACACCGACCTTCATTATCCACACCGACCTTCATTATCCACACCGACCTTCATTATCCACATCGACCTTCATTATCTACACCGACCTTCATTATCCACACCGACCTTCATTATCCACACCGACCTTCATTATCCACACCGACCTTCATTATCCACACCGACCTTCATTATCCACACCGACCTTCATTATCCACACCGACCTTCATTATCCACATCGACCTTCATTATCTACACCGACCTTCATTATCCACACCGACCTTCATTATCCACACCGACCTTCATTATCCACACCGACCTTCATTATCCACACCGACCTTCATTATCCACACCGACCTTCATTATCCACAGCATCCAAATTAATCATCAATTAACAACGCACCAAGAGAGAAAAGAGGTTAATCCCATGCAGGCGCGATGATGTACTTCATGTCTTCTCTTGAGGATTCGTCTTGAAAAATCGGCAATATGAGAATATTTTGTGTGGGATTGGGTCATTAAGTGCTAGAGTAAAATGGGAAACACAGATCTTTAGTTGAATAACTCCCTGGTCCACTTTTCTATAACGACTCCAACCCCCCCCCCCCCCCAACAAAAAAAAAACAAAAAAAACAAACAAACAAATATATATTTGTATTGAAAATTTAATAGAAAGTGTTGCCATCCGCAACGTGTTTAAGTAAAAGTTTCAGCTCGATAGCTTGACAAGAATTGGGTTAATTAGCCGTCTGAAGATTTAGCCACTCAGCCAGCCTACCACTCACGGAAAAAAAAGGCGCAGTGAATATAAAGGATTTAAAAAGGCTGTCTGCAGCCAGCTTCATGCGTTATTTCTGAACCGGGGTAAATAGTTTGATTGTTTTGTTCTTGACTATTATTCGGTGTTTTTATTGTTCGTGTTCCTCGGGCACACTGCGAGCTTCACGTGTAACGTCTGAACTCTGGGATATAGGTGTTTTTGTTCCCATAAAAGGAACCTTTTTTTTTAAATGTCACTTTACAAAAAAAAAAAAAAATCTTTATGCTGTGGATGCACACCACACAGTCACACAGAAGGGGGTCATGGGCCGTCCTTTCACGTCGGGCATGTATGCGCCTGTGAACAGACCTGTTTACCCTCAAACTCTTAAAATCGTACAAAATCATCACAGAATCCTTCATTACATTTTCTTAAAAGTTACAAAAATTTACATACAGTATATATCATGTATACACATCAAAATCGTACATTTTACCGCCAAAACCGTAAGAGTAAACAGGTCTGTGTGAGTCTTTTCCGTAGCCTGGCACAGGAAGGTTTTGCTAGTTTCGCTCTACTGCAAATGATACACTATCAATGCGACTAGGGCACTCGATCTCGTTGCTTATTACAGAAAATGAGAAGTTAACTCATTTTTTTGTGGTAACACTGGGACCTACCGGGTATTTCCCCCAAATAACCGGACCCAGTGTTAAAGAACTGCACCCGGTTAAGCACTATTTTACTAGAAAATGGCTCGGAAATCAGTTTGTTCTCAAGGTACTGATGTAAGACTTGACACCGTGAACGCTGAGCAACCCGCCCGTTTCATCTAACACTTAAAAAACACCACTCTCCATTGACGGTTGACGCTCAGTTAGCTCTTCCATTGTTGGCATGTATAATATGCAGTCCTTCTTTCATTACCTACCTGGTTTGCTATCCTTACTGGTTAAGAATGGTTCCCAATCCTCGTTTAAATTGTGAATGCCGAAATCATCACAGGGGTCCAGGAAAATCGTGAAAATTATACATTTTAGGTAAATGCATATTCCTAAAATGACAGGGATGCTCCAATCATCGTAAGGTGCAGCCCTTCCAAAAGGAACAGAAGATTATGTCTTGTCTTAAAAGACAATCAAAACGTTTGCATGTTTTACAGTAGTGAAAATAGATTCGAAAAAATTCCCATCGTTATTTACGAGAATTCGTTCACTTCTATGACCCTTGCGTCAGTTGGGCAGGGGGGTTGGGGTGGGGGTGGGGGGGCAAAGGATTAGTTCCGCCCGGGGTGTGTAAAACTTTTGCATCTCCCTTTCAAGATTAAACTCTCCATGCGGCCGACATGCTGGCACTCAAACTAAAGAGAAAATAATTGCCGCCCGGAATGGTGTGCCCCCCCCTCTCACCTTTCATACGCCACTGCCTTCCTTACAGGTCATCTGCACTGTCATAGCATGTTAAAACCTTAAGGGCTTGAAGAAAAGCAAACAAGGGCGCCCCACTTGCGAATCTTCTTAGCCATTCTCACTTCCAATGGAGCAAAGGCCATCCACAATTCCTTTCCATCTGTCCCTGTCCTGGGCTATCTCTGCTAGTTCAGCCCAGTTTTTCTTTATTCTCTTCACCTCTTTCTCTACTCCCCTCTTGCATGCGGCTCCTGGTCCTCCTTGAATATTCTATTTCAGGACCTGTCTTGTGATGTTAGTGTTTGGTTTCCTGAATGTGTGGCCTATCCATCTCCATTTTTCTCATTTTTATCTCCGTTTCCACAAGAACCTCTTGATGTTCTCCCCCAAGGAACCAGCCCCTTCTGATAGGATGATCAAAATCATTATTAAATTATTTTAAGAAGAATTGGTCTTTGGTCATTACGGACGGTTTATTTAAATTATTTATTAATCTTTTTGCATATAATGACTAGGTTTGTCAGTTGTAAAAAAACATTTATTTAAAAAAACAATTGTTACAGCCTAGAACAATAGCTATTTTTAAATCTTTTATTTTACCTTCGCTTTTATTCGTGGTTGGCTGATAAAATCTTCGGACGGCTAATTGACCCACCTCCCGTCAAACTATCGAGCTGAAACTTAAACACATAGAATCGTTGCCGATGACAAAAGTGCGTTCAAATTTTCAGCCCCATCCCCAACGCCATCCCACAAAAATCCTGTTTTCAAGGGGAATATAAAAAAAAAATGCATGATAACTGCGCTAAATGATATTCTTGGGGCGTCATATTTTGTTGTGTGTTTTTCTAAAATTTGTTGGTGAAATAAATATGCGGAGTATGGGACATTAGAATATTAACATTGTTCAGTGGCGTCAAAAGGGCAGATGCGAGCCTTGGGGGGGGGGGGGAGGGCGAAGCGGGCGAAGCACTAATTGAGATTCTGATAATGTGCGTTTATGCAAGTATTGTCAAATTTTCACCCCACCCCCGAGGCCAATTGCTCGATATTACATTTTATAAAGTATTTATCCAAAAAACTTTTGTTTTAGTTATTGTTTATTATGTATTCTTCATTTGTTTTCGGTCGAAACCTCCTTTGTCAAAAGTAACGTATCTTAAATTGTAAAGTGTACCATGTCGACCTAGCTCTTTGCTCATCTTAATGGGTTTTGGCTGGTGGTTACGTAATTTGGTAATAGGTAGCAGAAATTAATTAAACATTTATCTAATGCGGTATGTTGGGTATTAAGTACAATTATTTTTGTTCAGTAAAAAGGTTTTGTATACAAGGACTTGCATAAGAAATGTTTTGTATACAAGGACTTCCATAAGATATGTTTTGTATACAAGGACTTCCAAAAGATATGTTTTGTATATAAGGACTTCCATAAGATATGTTTTGTATACAAGGACTTCCATAAGATATGTTTTGTATACGAGGACTTCCATAAAATACGTTTTGTATACAAAGACTTCCGTAAAATGTCTTTTGTATACAAAGACTTCCATAAAATATCGTTTGTTTACAAAGACCTCCATAAAATATATTTTGTATACAAAGCATTCCATAAAATATATTTTTTATATAAAGACTTCCATAAAATATGTTTAGTATACTAAGACTTCCGTAAAATATCTTTTGTATACAAAGATTTCCATAAAATATCTTTTGTATACAAAGACTTCAATAAAATATGTTTTGTATACAAAGACTTCCATAAAATATCTTTTGTATACAAAGACTTCCGTAAAAAATCTTTTGTATACAAAGACTTCGAAAAATTATGTTTTGTATAGAAAGACTTCCATAAAATATCTTTTGTATACAAAGACTTCCATAAAATACCTTTTGTATACAAAGACTTCCATCAAATATCTTTTGTATACAAGGCCTTCCATTTCATCGAATAAAGAAAAAACTTTGTAAATAAAGCGTATAAAAATAAAAACAATAAAACATGAAAGCCACCAATTTCCTGGCAGATCGAATTAATCGTTGAAATTGCAATTCATGTTTTTTATGTTTCATCAGATAATTTGTACAATGGAAACTGAATTGAAAAAAAAGAGTTTTCTCTATTGTTACACTGGGCCTTTCTGATTGTTTCTATTTTCAAGATAGTTTCATTTTACCCGAAAACAGTAGAAAAATACAACAATAAAAAAACGATGTCATCATGTTTATTTGATAAGACGGATAATTTTCTAGAAAAAAAATGTATTAATTTCATATCTTAACTTATTGCCTGTTAAATACTAAAACCGCTAAAGGGAATGGAGTCACAGCATGCTGAAGAACTAAGGTTACACAACTTTAGTATCTGGGTCGCTGTTAATGGACAAAGTCTGTGGTCATCACTCTGTTTTGGCATGCTGACTTCAACACTGAGACGATTTCCTCTCCCTTTTTATTGACCTGATCACGTGAACATCACCAATCACCACTCTGAGAGAAACATTGCCATAGAACAGTGGTCGACAAACGTATTAGACAAAAGAGCCAAAAAATCAGCGGAAGGACTATTACAAAAATTTCTGCGAGCCAAATTTCTTTTCAAGAGCCTGTCAAGTACCTTGTTTTTTTCGGAGTCAAAACCGATTTGTGGCCGAATGGCCGAGCCGCACTCAGGTCGCCAAAGAGACGCATGCGTCTCGCGAGCAGTTATTTTCCGACCGCTGCCTTAGAACATTGCCAACACTCTACGCATTGCCCTTCCGCCTTATGTTATCTGAACCACATATTGCTGTATGTTTCTACAAATGATCAATTAATATGTTCTATGACATATGTTCTTTGGTTATTTAAAAAAAAACGACTTTGAAAAGTATACCATACAGCATATTTAAAAAAAAACGATTATAATCGGAAATACTCTATAAATAATGAATTTTGTTTTTGCCTTAGTGATACGTAAAGCATATATATATATAAATATATATATATATATTTTAGCGTAAATGGCTGAATATGAAAAAAGACTGCACTAGAATACTTTGAGTAGAGGGAGGGTATGTCTTGAATTGTCTGATTCGACGTCACCCATTTAAACGACCGTTTTTGTTTATGGACCTCTGTAGCACAGCTGTCGTGACAATGACATATTGTTGATACACACAGAGATGTTTGAAAGTGAAACACCTTATTCACCACCGAAGTACAGGACGTGTTCATCCTTGTTTGCGTTAAAAAATAGGAGCGCATTGTTTAGCTAATCATAGAGCTCTCTATCAGCCCATTACGGCACAGACGTTATCAGTGTACTTGTCCCTTGCTTCTATAGATATGGAATTTCCTTAACACCTGACTTTCTCATTGACTGACTGATAGATAACCCGATTTGATAGGATTGCGTTGTTAGATATGGGCACTCCTTACGGGGGAGGGGGGTGTTTGTTGGTTTGGTGTTCATATGATTAAAAACGGAATAGCTGTGTTTTTTTGGACTTAATAGTCAAGTTATTAATAGCCAAATTATGAATAGCCAAGTTTAGAAAGTACTTACAATAAGTTTTAAATAAAAGCAAGTTAAAAAAAACGGTCCCCTGAGAATGCAAAGCTAAAATTTCTACTTCTCGAACATCAGATGTTCTGTTGGTTTTTTTTTTATTTAACATAGCTGCTTACACAAGTACACACACGACATTGGCATGTTATCAGGAACTATCTTTCGTGAAATCAGTGGAATCATATTTCTTTCACCTTTCACTTGAAAATCAGGAACATCTAAGTTTTGGGGGATGGGGGATGGGTGGCTGGAAAATTGAAATAATGTATTTTCATCAGAAACAAACCCATGTACCAAGTTTCAGCTCGATACGACGACGGGAAATGGGTCAATTAGCCGTCCGACGATTTCGCCAAACCAACAAGCTTGAAACACACCCACAAAAGCGACGTTAGTATAAAAGATTTAATTAGTGCCACAGTAAGCTCGTCAAAGTTATGACAAGCCTTATTTCATTTTATATATACAAGGAAAATAAAAATTTAATATCGTAACTAGATCGTTATTGCGTTTCAAAACAACTTAAACTGGGATTTGGGGCTATGATAAGTCATATTTTACTGTTCATTTAGTTTGAGCACCACAAGAAATTCCTTTCGAAACTTTCCCCTAACGCATTTTAAGATCTATTTCCAATAATATATTATATCAGTGACCGCCACCTTACGTGGCACGCAGTGAGACTTACAATGGCACGCAGAGTTAATTACAGTGGCACGCAGAGTTAGTTACAATGGCAAGCAGAGTTAGTTACATTGGCACGCAGAGTTAGTTACACTGGCACGCAGACTTAGTTACAATGGCACGAGGCAGACCAAATAAGAAGAAAAGTATATAACTAAAACAACGCGATTCTTTTAAAATAGACCTATAGTAGGCATGCTGAAGAAATCCCCCCCCCCCGTGCGCCCCCACCCCCCAAAATAAAAAAAAAAAATCTGACTGCCTGTCTGGAAACAACCCAACAATAAGTCGCCTGATCACATCAAAGTGCGCTTTGCTGTTGAATTTGTCGATAAGACTGCGTGGGTGACATGCGACAAATGATCATCACACGAAAATGAAATGAGTTTGTCAAGTGCTGAGGTGGGAGGGTGATCGATAATATCCTTGCAATCATCAGTTAGGGCGGCCATGACGTCTGCATCTAAAATAGTTGGGCAAATAATGGCCCATAACCTTTAGATCAGGATGCGGTGGTCTGACCCTTTTGGGTTATCGGATGCACCCTGTGACCCTGTCGAGTGTCATTGACCATTATCTGGGGGTCACTTGTCGTTAGTGTGGGAGTCTTGAGGTCATTGGGCTTGTCTTGGGGTTATTTGGGCTAGCCTTGGAGTCAGTGTGCTAGTCTTGGGGGTCACTGGACTAGAATTTGGGGTCATTGGGCTTGTCTCGGGGTCATTGGGCTTGTCTTGGGGTCATTGGGCTTGTCTTGGGGTCATTGGGCTTGTCTTGGGGTTATTTGGGCTAGCCTTGGGGTCAGTGTGCTAGTCTTGGGGCTCACTGGACTAGTATTTGGGGTCATTGAGCTTGTCTTGGGGTCATTGGGCTTGTCTTGGGGTCATTGGGCTTGTCTTGGGGTCATTGGGCTAATCTTGAGGTCATTTGGCTAATCCAGTGGCGTAGCGAGCATAACTCGCGCCCGGGGCACAATACCTTTTTAGCGCCCCCCAATACCTTTTTAGCGCCCCCTATTCGTAAACCATACAATATTATAGTAAAATATACCATTTGGCGCCCCTTTGTGAGTAGCGCCCGGGGCATGATGCCCCTCTTGCCCCCCCTCACTACGCCACTGGGCTAATCTTGGGTTCATTGAGCTAATCTTGAGGTCATTGGGGATTGTCCGACATCCTTGGTCCAGTTTGCAACTTCCATCACTAAGAAATCTGCATGTTATAATTAAACAATATCGTTTCCATCCAGTCAAATGCTATGTGTTAACACTAGTCTGTGGCACGTCTGCGTGTTTGCAACGCACTATTCCCGAGTGCAAACGTGTCGTCTGAAAAAGAGAAACACGGGCTTTAATCCATAGGTAAAAGTCATCGTTAAAAGGCTAGCATTATTACTTCCCCTAAAGCTTTTTTTTTACATTCGTATGCCTTCGGTGAAATTATTTTGTAAATGATAAGAAGCGACTTCTGTTTAGCTTTAATAAAGAAATAGCCACACCATTTAAACTAATGTTACACGAATTACGCACAGTTGAAATTAATAATATTTCTTTTTTGTGATGAGATATACAAATTCTATGAACGAAACTTTTTGTTAAGTATTCGGAAGACGCATTTTAAACCAAATTATGAATAGAGGTTCTAAAATGCATTCACATTCGTATGTAGTACCCTTTGATGTTACAACGAGTAAGTGTTAAAACTAATTTCGAATAGTTATGCTATTAACAAATCGACGCCTATATTTTTCCAAGCATATAAGGATGCAGATAATTTTAATGATAATCTGAACAAAGCAATATACGCAACTCTTTCTCACAGGACGGTCAATCAATTGCTTTTTAGTTATCGTTTTATCGTTTGTAATGTTTATATGAAATCATGGCATCCCCGACTGTCTCTGACATAAGAAATTAATTATTCTCTTTCAATTTGTTTAAGGCTAATTCCTTTGCAGCTATGTTAGCGGTGTTGCAGATTACACCATGGCAGTAGGAGCACTCGTTAATTTTTGTTTGTTGATTCAGTACTTTTACGGCGCTTGTTGTGTCCATGCTATTCTAGCATGTTCACAGCGCCCTGATGTATCCAGGAATACAATTTGAGGAAAACAATTCCCCCAAAAAATGAGAAACTGTGCAAGAGATTTCACCGCTGCCTGAACGCTCACCCCGTCCAGAACGGAGCACAAATGAAAAATTGAGAAGATGTTAAAACAACGCTTGGGCCACCTAAAGCAAAACAGAATCGGCTGTCACAAAAAGCGGTGGTTTATTATTTTTTATTTTTTTTTGGGTGCCGGATAGAAAACCACCACCGAACAATCGAACAATCGCCAGGTCTTCGGGGAAATAATACAACAGCGCCAGTTACAGCGGTGCGATTGATGTTGGGTCATATTCCGATATAGCTCGGCTACTACTGTGGATAGTGGACAATTGAATTAGTTCAACGTAGAGAAATATTAATGGCTAAATTAATGAAACTGTGGGCAATGTGTGCACATAGAGATCCTATGAGGGCTGACCATCATCAGGGGTGTATATGTTGTCTTGTTATTTTTATTTTTATTTTCTCTGCTTTATTAAAGTTCAAAAATTTCTTAGCTGTCCTCGTGAGAGCGTATTTGTTGAGCTGGCAGCCTTTTCGTTTGAGAACACACGGAATAAAAAAAAATATTTTAAAAGTATGAAATCTTACAGTTAAGGAATAATTTATATTCTAAAATCGATTACAGTAACTAATAATAAAAGTTCAAACTGATTGCACTATTGGCTCAATATCAATTTGTTTCGGTTTATAATCCAATATTATTATTTAAAAATTAAATTATGAAAGTTGACGTGATTTGTTACGGGCAATATTTTAAAAAAATAGAAAATAAGAATTTAAAAAAAAAAAATTTTTTAAATAATGTCTCGTAGTCAAAAGTAAAACTGGAACTGACATCGATATCAATTTAGAGGGAAGTCTGTGAATATTTACTGATTGGTTTTGATAAGAATATCCATATATATAACACACACACACACACACACACAACAGCAACTCTTGCTGATAATGTTATTCCGAGCCAACCAACTCCTAGGTAGTAAAAAAATATCCCATATGAGAGATTCTCAAAATAGTATTCAGTGTTAAAGTAAATTTTGTTCTTCATACTTAAGGCACGACTTTAACTGTTGACTAGAATATGTTTTACACTATTTAGAATATGTGTACAATAAAATATATGTAAACTCCGATGAGAAGTTAGGTCGTGTTCACAGGGTATTGAAATTCATGTGCTCTTTGCACTTCAGCAAATCCCTGAGCCGCACATACAAATCCCTGAGTTACACATACAAATCCCCGAGTTACACATACAAATCCCTGAGATACACATACAAATCCATGAGACACACATACAAATCCCTGAGACACACATACAATATCCACGAAGCTACACATACAAATCCCTGAAATACACATACAGCGTTCGCTTCACACCCGCATACAAATTACAAAACTCCTATGCGTGTATCCAGTTTTTTTATGACACCCACCACAGACAATCAATGCCACCAGCCTCCTGACTTCACTGCCGTTGTCAGTGGCATTCCTGCCTCACAGGACGCTAGGTCGATACCTTCTACGACAAACGTAGGTCGCGTGTTGCTGGTGCTTGCATGATTGCTCTGTGCCGAGGAACTCCGTTGACATTTTTTTTTCAAAATTGCTGAAACTATTGATAAATATCCCACTTATCCATCTATCTAGAAATAGAACACACCTCTCTCTCTCTCTCTACGGACGACACGGTAAAAAAATAATCAATTGTCTCAACGTCTTCGCGGACATGTTTCCAGTGTGCTTCCGTTATTTCATGTGTTTCTTGTTTATTGTTTAACATGAGAGATACCCGCTTATGATTTTATATGTGGTCAATTGTTGATTTGATTGAAAAGAGAATACAGATTTGAGGACTTCTCACTTAGATCATTAACTGTATTCTCAGATGTCTTGTTGATTTGCTGGTCATAGAGTCAGATGTCTGGTCGATTGTTGGCCATAGAGTCAGATGCCTGCATGTTTGGTTGCTGGTCATATGCTCAGATGTCTGTTTGATTGCTTGTCATAGAGTCAGATGTCTGTTTTTTATTGCTTGTCATAGAGTCAGATGTCTGTTTGATTGCTGGTCATAGGCTCATATGTCTGTTTCATTGCTGGTCATAGAGTCAGATGTCTGTTTTTTATTGCTTGTCATAGAGTCAGATGTCTGTTTCATTGCTGGTCATAGAGTCAGATGTCTGTTTCATTGCTGGTCATAGGCTCAGATGTCTGTTTCATTGCTGGTCATAGAGTCAGATGTCTGTTTGATTGCTTGTCATAGAGTCAGATGTCTGTTTCATTGCTGGTCATAGAGTCAGATGTCTGTTTGATTGCTGGTCATAGGCTCAGATGTCTGTTTGATTGCTGGTCATAGAGTCAGATGTCTGTTTCATTGCTGGTCATAGAGTCAGGTGTCTGTTTCATTGCCGGTCATAGAGTCAGATGTCTGTTTGATTGCTGGTCATAGGCTCAGATGTCTGTTTCATTGCTGGTCATAGAGTCAGTCGTCTGTTTGATTGTAAACTTTAAACTTAGATGTTGTTTTAGTGTTGCATTTGTTTTTTTTTAACTTTGGCTTTCATTCGTAGCTATTTTATTACTGTCGGTACTCGGACTACTTTCTGGGACTTTGATAATGATCTGTGTTTGGTCTGGATCGCGTTTGGTGCTTTACAGTCGTGATGTGTAAGTATAGTTGGAGAGGGAGGATGAGAGGCAGCAAAGAGAGAGGAGTGATCGGGGTAGAGAAGAGATTTGCGGTGAATCCATAATAGAGAGAGGGAGAGTGAGTGAGTGAGAGAGAGAGAGAGAGAGAGCGTGTGTGTGTGGAGGAAAGTGTGAGATATATATATATATATATATATATATATATATATAGAGAGAGAGAGAGAGAGAGACAGAGAGAGAAGAAAGAGGAAACTTTAGATGCAAGATGAAGAATGTTTAGGGCCCATGAGATTTTCTGGCATAAGAGATCGGGCGAGAGAGAACGAGAGAAAGAATAGACAAAATTATTGTAATGCATATTCCATTTTTTTTTTAAAACTCAGTGAGATTCATCCGTATAACTGATTGAACCTTAATTACATTTGAAGCAAAAAAAAATGTAATCGAAGTCTAAATATATAATGTCCAAAAAACTTCCAAATGTGCGTCTTAAAGGCATTGTCTTGTATCACACATTAACCTCGACAGATGCAATCTTTAAAAAAATAGGAAGTCCACTGCCTCGACATGTCTCTTTGAGCCTCGCTTGGTAGCCGTGTCCAGTCCAATCTTAGGCAACACAAAATCTTTTCAGACAAATGAAGGGTTCAAGGGAAAAACCAGTGATGTCAATTTTTCGAAATTTGCAAGTTATCTCCCGTGTGGCTACATTCCATTCAATAGAATAATATGACACACAGGTCTACATTCCATTCAATAGAATAATATGACACATAGGTCCAACTGAAAAAGCCGCGTAGTCAATAAATAAATATTTAGACATTTGAATATTTTAGTACTTTTATGAGGAATTTTTAAACTTTATTATAATTTTTCTCAAAACTCTCAAAACCTGACATCACTGGTTTTTCCCTTGAGCCCTTCAAATGTTTGCGACATTATAGAAAAAGTAAATTACTGTTGGTGTAAGTGATATTCTTGACTTGAAACAAGACAAATTGCATTCACAATCTCAGCCCTTGTCGTTGGTTGGAATACAACAGCGCATTGTCTGATCTTTACATTAGAACGTTTAAATACAATTTCGATAATTTCGGACAAGATATCGATTTCGCATTATCCAACTTATAGTAAATATTGATAACAATATATTTTACACTCCCTATTCAGACTCGAAATCTGAAGTAAATTCATGTTTAGGATTATTTCGTGGACTATTAGAAGTCCTAATAAAAAATAAACCCAAAACTTTAAGTACACCGAAGAGGGAAATTTACTTTAAACCATTATCAATAAATATTTTGAGATTCTAAATGTGTTTTTCTTTCCAAATCTATATAATTAAACGTGTACACATATTTCTCCAATCCAATACTGATCAGATTACCGCACCCCCCCCCTTACAAAAAAGTAGGTCCAATGTTATGTAATATTCTCATCACGACCCTAATAACAAACTGATCTTCTTACATCCGCAGGGAACCAGAAGCGGACCTTTTTGTTTGTCGTCGTCGTCACCAGCCTGGCCGTCCTCGTCCTGCACACGGCCCTGAATCCGCGGACGCATCTGTCCGTGAGTAAAGACGTGTGTAACGTCAGCCGGGCTCTGTTCGAAGACAGCTGGTCTCACGACTTCAGGGACCCGCAGATCCACGAGAAGCAATTCGACTACGATTCAGAGATTCGGCGACAGAATGTTTCTCACGCTTACCTAAAGCAGTGGGTGGGTTTACCGGGGCTCTCCGGTACAGACTGCAGGGCACTTTTGAAACATCCCGTTCTGGGGAAAAAAGTACAGGAAAAGATACAGAGGATTTGGCCAGGACAGTTCATTAAAGAAACCAGGGACTGCCGCGCCTTTCGTGATAGTTATGGATACAACAGGTATCCTCTTGCGTCCCTCGAGGAACGGAGTTTCCCGATTGCATTCATTCTTCTGTTTCATCAAGATTTAGATCAGGTCCGTAATAAAAATGTATCCAAACTGTTGGCATAATTTTTACATAATGTTTGGCACTGATTTTTACATTTTCCCCATTATTTTTCGTTTCTACAATTTATTTTTAGGTTTGTATTTTTTTTTTTGGAATTGATTTAAAAATTAATAGATTTCAAAACGTTAAAAGTAACATTGATTATATTTTAATGAAGAAAAAAATAGTTTCATTGACTGGTAAATGAACATGTTCCCAAACTTGCTGTAGGCGAGTCTTCTACCTTTTAAAACTGGACTGAAGTTAAAGATTTCCTTTCGCTTAGTTAAAGACTTTTTCTCTACTCGCTTTTCCATCTTGTGAATGTGTCAATGGAGCATTATGTTATATTTATTTATTTATTTAATTTATTTAATTTATTTAATTTATTTAATTTTATTTATTTATTTATTTATATATATATATATAATTATATTGTATCTCGTGCTTCAACAAAGTCTAAAAGATAGATGCACGTTTCTGTCTTTAGGTCAACTTTTTCCTTCGTTCCATCTACCACCCTCACAATGTCTACTGTCTTTCCGTGGATGTCAAGGTCAGTGCGGAGTTCTTAAGGGCCACAAGGTGAGAGAACCTGGCCGGATTCGCTTGTCGGGCATATTGAACCCATCACACTGGTCAACAACCATTTTGCCACTGAAAGTAAAAAAATGGGGGCCATTTTGTATTTTAACGCGATGATTCCAAATGGGAAGTCAGAATCTGTCCATCACATCTAGATGTTAAGGTTTGATATGCATTCAAGAAGTGTATGTAATTTTAATAAAATGGCTGGTGTTGTCGAGGGCGGCGCGCACCGTAAACATTTTACACGGTATAGGCATAGCGCAAAGCTTCCGAACGATACGTCTTTGCTCAAATTCGTGATGAACCTAGCTTTGCTTTTGCAAAAAAATATTATTGCAAATTTTAATAGTATTCAGCTTTATTGATACAATTCAAGAACAGGTCATCACACACCTCAAACATCTGCGCTAACCCGAAAATAATAGGATTTCATCTGGGGATACGCAAACCATTTGTATTTTTCTTGCACGTGAAATAGGCGTGATGACAGCTGTCACGAGCTCCCTTGTGCCAAGTGACCCTTGGTCTAAATCCTACGACACCCCTGACACCACCTTGTTTTGATGTGCCCAAGGAAACACAATAACTATGCAATAAACAAAGGAAGTCTTTAATTTAACTTAAAAAGACGAAGCTAATTTATTATTTAGATATATTAAACAAAGAATTATTTGACATACAATGAAATAATAGCATGCGCTATGAGAAGATACACTTTGAAGTATTCGAAGGATGATTGTCGTACATATATAGTTACTCAAATGACGTTATGAGGAGTAATAGTGATTCTCAATATTATGCAACTCTGAATCATCCAGGCGAGACGCTACCATTCGACGAAGTGGAGTCTTGCAAGACTGTCGCCCCTCTACAGCGTGAATCTGTCCTATGGTTGTGATTGTTAGCGTCTCTCGTTGTCTCTCTATGTACTGAAATCTGCACACACACACACCGTCACGAGTTTGTGATGATTAGTCAACGATGTTAAAATAAATCACCTACACCAAGTGATCTATGCTAAGCCCTATCTGACTACTTACCGTAGACTTCCAAAATACCAAACCTCTACATAACGTAACCATCAGTCACACGAACTACCATAAAGCTCCTCAATGCACACACCTTACATACACTTACCTCTCTATGTTGATACTGTGGCAAGGCTGGTACGTCTATGTGTCTGAGCTCTCACGAGAGAAGTCTCATGTGTGGGCCGTAGTGCTCAGTGAAACTACAGAATTAGATGTCCTTACTTATACCCCTCGTTCCTACCCACACTTCTTAGTTGGTCCAAGAATGCTCTCTATCAACACATCCCTGACCCTTATCATTTCCAGTCGATTAGGAATTTCAGTCGTTAACCCCAAACTATCAATGTCCCAAAACTACAGCAAGTTAAGTCCATCTTATAAGTCACCTTAACAAAGGAGCTCTGTCCTGTACCCCGCCCCAGTCCTTCGTGACATATACGTTACCCTAACAATGGAGCTCTCTCCTGTCCCACCCCAGTAAGTCAACCAGTGACACCACTCCCCAGTAACAGTCACCAAGTGACAACAGCAGCCATCACAAAGTGAAAAAGTTGCCTCCTCGATCAGAGCATACGGTTGGTCTGCACAGCGTTCAGCACGAATCATTGGTTAATACTTGGAAACAAGGTCCCAATGCAATTTGTACACGAGAGGTGACAACTGCTGCTTTCTTCTGTTGGTAACAGTATAGCCACTTACAGGCGCTTAGCAAGTGCAGAAAGCACTTTTGAACTCGTATAGAGTTCAACTGGAGACGCAATTTTGAAATTGGTGCTATCATCCTAGAGGCATAAATATATTTATTTTAAATTTAAAGCTTTATCATAAGATTCATATTTCTTGAATTTGATTGTAGCGTTTTTTTATGTAGATTTCGACATGTTTTTATTAAGACTTTCTATGAACTATCTATTTAAACTTAAGAAATCAAACACAAAATTTATAATTGGAAATATGTTAAAATCTATTTTAATTCCTAAGTTATAAAACGAAAAAATAAAATGTGTTAATATTTTGACATCTCTAGAGTATAGTCACACATTTATGAAAGCGAATACTTGCTCTGTAATCTATTTGCATAATTTAAATTTTAAATTTTTACTTGAAGCAGCGCAACTTAAAATGATGAAGTGCTAAACAAAATATGACCTCATATTTGGAATCAGCCCACTCGATTTAAGTACAAACCACACGACAGATACGCAGTATCAAACAATTTTTTTATAAATGATTATTCATTGTTGGATTTTTCTCACTTCAGATTTGAGTTTAACGAAATATCTTCCAGGCGAATTCTTTCAATCAATCATTCAGTAAAATAGTTTTGAAAAAGGGAGAATTTACCCACTGAAGCCTATTATTGGCATTAGGTAACGCTCATGTTCTTTGTATACGAGTTGTAAGAGACTTAATCTCTCTTCAAAGACCAGTAACCGGTACAATCTTAACTCTCGTCAAATTATTAACGGATAACTTCCCTTGAGCACGAGGCGTAACGGGGAAAACAGTGTCACGACCAGGAAGCATAATTAAGAAATATATTTATGGGCTTATCTGGCGACGGTGCTTAGTGACTGAATGTTGCTTGGAATAAAAAATTGTCGCGTCAGTGAAATTTGTGGTGGTTGAAGAAACGAATTTAGAGCAGGAACGTACAATTGTAATAGATAAAGAATAAAAATGAACGTTTGTTTTGTTGTTTTTTTTCACCCCCCCCCCCTCCCCCTTTTTCCCCACTTTTTTTTTTTTTAAATTTCGAAAGTGATTTTCAACGATGAAAAGGTTTGAATTTCTCTTCACTTAATCTGGCCACATGTTTGTGTGCTTAAACAAAAGTCGTTCAATTCCCAGGCGTATAGCAAACTGCCTCCCCAACGTGTTTGTGTCCAGTCGGCTGGAGAATGTCGTGTACGCAGGAATGTCCCGACTCATGGCGGACATCCACTGTTTCAAAGACCTGTTACGTCATCCCGTCACGTGGCGTTACGTCATAAACAGCCCGGGTCAACAATTCCCCCTCAGGTGAGCAAACATTCTTGTGTTAACTTCCAGTGCAATCCATCTTTTGAGCCCAGACACCCTCCAAGGCCCCGTGTTTGCCTATCTGTGTCTTGCTGACCTCAAGGAGGAAAATTGGGGGACATCCTTTTTTTAAATTAAACGTTGATATTATTTCATGTAAAGACATTACTTTTTACAGCGGTTTAATTCATCAGAAATATTTGCATTTTACGGTTCAACACCCATCTTTGAAATTATCTTTGTACTGATTATAGCTCGCGAAACATGGGCGGCAATGCGTGAACTTCCCATTTACAGGGATTCTTAAGTAACGCTCTTTGAAAGAATGTCAATTATTAAGTTATTATTGTGTTATAGTAATATGCTAATCCCCCACCCCCTTTTAGGCCGCAGATTTATTACACCTTATTTAAATTGAGGCTATTTCCGTAACACTTTGGAAACGGGAGTCGATGAGGGCAACGCTGACCTTGTCACTGGCTTGATGAAAGGGGTCGGAATTTTTGTGTATTTTTTACCTTATCCTTATGTGTTTCTCATTGCGATTTCAGTGTTAGTAACTTAAAAGCAATTCAGTTCTGAGCTTTGTTCTCACCAGTTAGGTGCCATCCACTTAGTACATACGCAAAAAGTCACACTTTTGATTCCCCCCCTTGTAGGAGCGTACTTTTTTTTGGACATCCCCAATGCCTACGTAAAAGAAGCTTTCGATACCCCCCCTCCCCCCCCCCCCCCAAACCGCTCCAAAAAGTAAAGAGAAAATAAATAAAAATATAATGAATAAAACGAAATCAAATAATATCTATATATAGATCATTTTGACGTCATTTTTTATTTTATTTTATAAGTTTGTCACCGTTTTAGACCGCCTACTGTTTGGCCAGCCCTGTGGTTCCCATAACATACGCCGCGTCGCTCTGTATTTAACGTTGCCCTCGGGCAGTGTCATGAGGATGGGACAAAGAGAACAGTCGCATCGGGCGCCGACATCATGGGCGCCAAAGTCGTCTTAAGATAGGACCTTACTAGTGAATTAAAATGTAAGATTTCTTTTACTATAGAAAAACCAGGGGCGCCCTAAAATCGAATTTATTCTTTTCCGCCCGGGGGACGGAAAGCTGGGACGAAACGCTTGCCTAGGAGCGGCTTTCTCACGGCCGCGTAGCTGAAATCATCGGCACGGGTTTTGAACCGCCACCCAAGCCTCATATCCAGCTTACAGTGACTACATGGTTCTTAGTGATCTTCATACATGTTTTCTATATTTTCTACGTTCAAACTTTTGTAAATTAGAGTATCTTTCCGGTGGTTGCCACGTACTTTTACCAGGTTTGGTTTGTTCTAAAATCCCACATTTAAAAAAAAAAAGAAAAGGAAAAAAAAAGCATTTTTTTGTCATGCATTCCCAGAACAAACCTGGAGATAGTAAAAATCTTGAAGCTCTTAAATGGAACAAATGATATACTGGGCGTCACCGGGGAATCGAGGAACCCAGAGAGATACAAGACCAAATGGAATTACGTAGCCAATCAGTCTTCAGGTATGAAAGTGATTTTGTTTTTATAATATAATTCATCCCCTTCCCCCCCCCCCCACACGTTTCCATGAATAAAGAATATTTGTAAATAAATGTAAGATGTACTTCCTTAAACACACTCTCATTTTTAGGTTTATTTTTTTTCCTGATTCGATTTTTTTTAAAGCGGATTTTTGTATTCACCCTCTCTCACACTGCGGGTCATATTAAAGAGTAAATAAAATCAAATGAAACCGTCCTATTTGTTTCAATAAATATTATTTCAATAACATTAATGAGTTCGTTTTTTTTTTTAAATTTAGTTTGTATAAGACATAGTAATTCCAACCGGCCACTTTTTCAATTTTGGTTTCCTCTAGGTAAAAGAAGATAAAGAAGGAATTGAGTAACACCTCCATAGAAGTTGATAACACATTTGACCCTCATTTAATTGAAAGCTGTTTTCCTCAATACAGGCGACGTCCGCCTGGTCCCGACGTCTGTGACCCACGAGCCGCCTCCAGGTGACCTTGACATCGTCAAGTGCAGCGCCTACGGGGCATTCACCAGGGGGTTTGTGGAGTTTGTCCTGGAGAACCAGCTGGCCGCAGACTTGTTAAACTGGTCCAGGGTCGTGTACAGTCCGGATGAGATCTACTGGGGGACCCTCAACTACAACGCGGTGTCCCCTGCACCTGGAGGGTTCAAAGGTAGCTGGCAATTGGTGTGGGGTAACATATTGTATACATTTGTGGGAAGGGGATGAAAATTATTTTTTCGCGGGTGATTGAAGGTACAAGCCTAATCAGTTTATATTAGGTGATGTTATCTTAATAATGCTCATTTAAAGAAACGATACATTTTGGTGAAAATATGTTTCCAGGTGTACCAGCAAAACGAAAGTGGTTGACCTCGTATTCCATCTGGCCTTGGGAAAATTTACCATGTCAGAAGTTCGTTCATCAGGTAATTGTTAGCGTTTACGCTTTCCAGACTTTCCATAAATTTCCTTAAACTAACCATCATTTCTAATTAATCTGTATCCTATTGTGTTCCCGAGCGTGTGACAAGATCGTTTTGTAGCAAGATAAAAGCTGAATCACGAAGACCCTCGTGTCAAAAGTACTTAAGTCACATTTTTGTCAAAATCAATCTAAACTGTGACCTTTTTTTATCCAGTTTAGCCAAGTGTACTGCAGAAGTTTGAACTTGTTAAAATGTGCCCAAGTCACTTAGTTACACAAGATAAAATATTAAAATGATCACATTTTATAGACGAAAAGAATATTTGAACGTGATCATCTCAAAATGTGCATTTTGTGACTTAAGTACTTTTAGCACTTAGGTCGAATTATTAGTTTCTTAGTTTGCTGACGGCTATGTTCCTCATGTTGGAAACACATTTTACGACAATTAAACCTGAACTATGTACACACGTTTATTTCGCGACGTAAGTGTTCGGCTGCAAATCAAGAGGAAAAAAAAAACGATGACACAATTAAAGATAACATTTTTTTTCTTTCCAAATAATTTCTCCATTAATTCCGTGAAGTGATGCAGAAAACGTAAGACTATAATTCGCAAATTCCTTCCGCCCCCTCCCTTCTCATTTCTAGGGGTCACCCATTTCACTCATTTTAAATCAGCACCACAATACGATGTTTTAATTAATTTAATTAGTTAAAGTCTAAGTCAATTTCACAGAATCGACAGTTTTATAAGAAAAAGAAAAGTCTCTACAAGGGAGTTAATTATATTTCATTGGCCAAACGCTTAACTATCGTTACGTTTTCTAACCCATATTATTTCATTTCACCTCACAGGTGTGTATTTTCAGCGTGGCCGACCTTCCCCTTCTGATGGGTCGCCATGAACTCTTCGCCAACAAGTTCTACGTCACACATCAACCCACGACACTTCACTGTCTCGACGAGCACGTATACAATCTCACCCTCTCAGGGGAGCCTCGGGATAGCTCGTTCTATCAGAAGTATATGTCAGGGACCAAATAACATACACAATATAGGGGGATCCCAGGGATAGCTCGTTCTATCAGAACTATATGTCAGGGACCAAATAACATACACAATATAGGGGGATCCCAGGGATAGCTCGTTCTATCAGAACTATATGTCAGGGACCAAATAACATACACAATATAGGGGGATCCCATGGATAGCTCGCTCTATCAGAACTATATGTCAGGGACCAAGTAACATACACTGTATAGGGGGAGCCTAGTAATAGCTCGTTCTATCAAAATTATATGTCGGGGACCATGTAACATACATCATATAGGGCAGCCGTTTTCAATATGTGGGTGGCGAACCCTTTTGGGGTCGCACGACCCTTTCAGAAGGGTCGCCTAAGACCATCGGAAAACACATAGACTCTACAGTTATGAAGTAGCAACAGAAATAATTATTTTGTTGGGGGTCGCCACAAAATGAGGAACTGTATTAAAGGGTCGCAGCATTAGGAAGGTTGAGAACCACATATATAGGGGATGCCTAGGGATAGTGCATTCTATCAGAACTATAAGTCTTTGTGAATTGTTTAAATGACCATCAATATATTGCTATTACAATACTGATTTGTAAGGTTCTGGTTACGCGGAATTTTTTTTATAAGTCGATGAAATATCGTGTTCTGGGGGGTGGAGTGTGTTTGCACTTGTCGTTCTTAACGCAGCAGGAGATGATTTAGGGTCAATACTTGGAGGATAGTTTAGCTCGATGGTGTAATTAATGTACACAAGATAAGTTGATGCAGTTATGTACTCAAGGTAAATTGATGCAGTTATGTACACAAGGTAAATTGATACTGTTATGTACACAACGTATATTATGTTGCATTTTATTATTAGTGTAAAAAAATCAATGCAAAAGATGAAAAAAAAAAAAAAAAAAAAACCTCTTTACGCGTGATAGATATGAAGTATTCTATTTTCGCCCCAGATGTATCTAGCTCTAGATGTTAAAATGTTCGAGGTACGATTTCAAATTAAAAAAAAAACAACAACGTTTTGACCTCCGTTATGGCAATCGTCCTATGCAATACAGATATTAAACGCATATCTATACATCGGTGATATTAATTATGTGGTTATGACGTTTAGTTTTTCTGCTACATCCGCAAGATCACAACAGAGGCATGTTAAGTTTTAAATGTTTTATGTATGACATGGGAAAAGCAACTCTTTTTAAAACCTTAACACATTCGCATGTCCTGAGGGTGAGGTATTCACGTCTATAAAGATTTAGCGGGACTCAAAGCATTGGGTTGGGTTATCATCATGATTTCCTTAATAATGATCGTGAGAATAGCTTAGCATAAATTTTGCAGCCTCGCGCAATATACAAAGATTTTTTACATCCTTTACACTAACTTCGACATTGTTTTGCGTGTTTCCGGGCAAAAATCGTCAGAAGGCCAATTGACCCACTTCCCTTCGGCCTATCGAGCTGAAACTTGGCACATAGACTCGTACAACGTATATTTAATACATTTTCAGCCCCACCCACAACCACCAAAAATCAGTTTTCCCCTGCTATTTCAAGCGGAAGATGAATAAAATATGATTTTTTCAGTGCGTGCGTGTGTGTGTGTGTGTGGAGATTAACTGTACAGCTTTTGCTACGTGCTTTGTATTTGTGACGTATTTGGTTTTAAATATAGTTTAGTCTATAAGGTTTGATCAAACTAAGTTTGATAGCAACATTTCTATACCAAAAATCATTTGCTGCAATCACATGAATGACATATCACGTCCAATGAAACGAATGCAAACAAAGATGCATATAAATGATTTATACGAAAAATTCTGCTTTTAAGTGTTGTTTAATTTTCTGTTAACAGCTGGACTTGACAAATTGAAATTTCCATTTGATTCTTTGATGAATATAATTTATTTTTTTCAATGACATTATTAAATTATTGGTGAATTTAACGTGTTAAAATAACATTTGTTATCGAATCAATAAAATAAAATAGTCCTTCACAAAAATCTTAATGTCTGTGAGTTTTGTATTCGACCTTAATCTGCATGATGACGCATCAGACGATTAAACATGTATTCTGTTTATATACGTAATCACAATCATAAACATTTTAAATAATAAGACACGAACATGTGGACGATGCACCACACGAACCGTTTAAACAGATCACGCTGAATGGGAACACAGGGAAGTGAAAATAACAGTTACCTATAATAAACGGGACCCGAAAAAGACTAATAGAGTCATGTAGGCAAGTTTAGCGTCTTAAGTGAACAGCACTGACTACCATTTAAGGATTTCAGTGAACAGTGAGTTACATCTTGATGAAAAAAAAGAAGGAAAAACAAAAGATCCGATGAGGATGTATCTATGATGAACATTATTTAACGTGATACGTATTTTATTTATTATAATGGATGTTAACTAAACTAAACTAATCACAAATTAAATAAATAGCTGTTGTTTTTACTGTGACATAAAATTATTCGAATCTAGAATCTAGAAGCATGTTTTCCTACCGACACAGAGATGCAACATTTTCTACGATCGAGAGTGTGATGAAATATTTTGTTTTTGTCTTTCCCCCCCCCCCCCCCCCCCCTAGAATAAACCCGTTCCACTATTTATTGTATACGATCGAGAAATTGGGAATTCAATTACATTTTTTTTAAAACGTAATTTATTTTTTCTCGTAACTTCTTCTGCTCCACGAAGACCAATTGATCTTAATCTGCATGTTCGTTGTTGACTCATGTCACATAAGGATAGGCTACCTTGTCCTTTAATGTCCATAACCTCTGGGGCATTCTTTACATACATCAGAGATTTAGTTGCGTGAAATCAACTTAATGATCAACTCGTGCAATGGCTGAGTTCGTTAAAGTTAACCTTAAGTCTTTGTAAAAAAATTTAGCAAGTAAATAATATATGTGATTTGAAACTGTCCTTTTCTACGAGAGAACAAGATCTATTGGTCTAGATTTACAGGTGCATGTGTGACAACCGCGTGAGTCGAAGACCCTACCATAAATACAGAAATTCGCGCACACTGGTCCGCATTCAGAGACTCGTGGTCTTACGGTGGTCTTCGTGATCTCAGGATCGCTTCTACACTGACAGGTGGGACATCCGTTGGCGTCATATATCCTGCCGAAAGGACAGAGGTTTTTGCAAACACCAGGGCACTGGGGTCTTTCTGTTTGTTCTCCAGACTGGCACTGGCACGTGGGGCATCCGTTGGCGTCATATATCCTGCCGAAAGGACAGAGGTTTTTGCAAACACCAGGGCACTGGGGTCTTTCTGTTTGTTCCCCAGACTGGCACTGGCACGTGGGGCATCCGTTGGCGTCATATATCCTGCCGAAAGGACAGAGGTTTTTGCAAACACCAGGGCACTGGGGTCTTTCTGTTTGTTCTCTAGACTGGCACTGGCACGTGGGGCATCCGTTGGAGTCAATGGCTCGTCCAGACAAGCATAAGTTTCTGCACACTGGTGATGGAGGACATTGGCCACGGGATGAGCTGCATTTACACATGTCGCAGCCATTCTCGTCCTTCGCCCAGCCGTTGGGGCAGTACATGTCGCATCTGACGGGCCTGCAAGCTGGCTGATCTTTACATTTGCAAATATCACACCCGCTGGTCTCATTCTTGGCCCAGCCGTTGGGGCAGTACATGTCGCATCTGACGGGCCTGCAAGCTGGCTGATCTTTACATTTGCAAATATCACACCCGCTGGTCTCATTCTTGGCCCAGCCGTTGGGGCAGTACATTCTGCAAATGACAGGAGCACAGCCTATCTCTGCCCGACAGCCGCAGTAGTTGCATCCCTTGGCATCGGTCGTTATCTCGAAGCCCGAGGAGCAGCCCAGGGGGCACGATATCTGGGGACAGGCGAGGGGGTCGATGGGGTAGGGCACCTTGCACTGACACCGAAGTGTGTCTAAAACTTGACCGCTCTGACATACTCGATTGCACCTCTTCACAACGCTGGGTTGAGAAGTATCTGAAACACGAAAATGCACATTTTGAATTCTGCGCTAAATTAAATAACCAATAATATTTTCTTTAAACAAGCAAGTGATTCATAATATGTATATATATATATATATATATAAGAACATCACGGAAGGCCAAAATTAACCAGGAATCATCATTCTCCTGCGCGAAATGCAGTCGAGATTGTCACTCCAGGATTGGCCTAGTGAGCCACTCGTCGAAGTGTAGGACTACAATATAGCTACTCCATCGTCTCGCGAAGACGGAAGGATGCCATACACACACACATATATATATATATATATATATTCATGTTCTTATATAGAATTTCCTAAATATTACTTATTATAATCATGCTAGGAATACATTAGCACACATGAAACATAGTAATGTATCAATTTCTTTATTTCAACTGTTACATGCCTAATCTTTTCTTTCTATAGCTGTTTTATTTTTAAGTACAATTGATGGAATCCGACACATAGTTTGATCTTGACGCAATCATCATTACGTGTGTATTATATATAGGGTGATTACCTCAATATAAGACCAACCCAAATGTTATTTTTTCAGCAGCGAATAATCTGTGAGCACGTGACTTATGAAACTCGCGTCTATGGAACACATACAACAAGACATTGGGAAAAGTTTAGAAATTTTCTTGTGTCATCGGTTCAACGGCTGGCTTCTGGCGTTTTTTGATTTTTTGTGTGGATCGCGTACAGTGTGCCATAGTATCTACACCTACCTCTGGCCTGGCATGTCATTGTTGTTTTGTGCAGTAGGGAAAGAGAATGTTGTACACCAACGGAGTATGTAGTGATTGCATGTTCGAAAAAAAAAAAAACAACTAACGAATGTTATTTTCAGTTATTACATTTTTCTTGGGCCGTGCACCGTTAAAATAACGTTGAATTCATTTTAAGTTTCTCAGATGAATCAGAATTTTATAAGCTGAAAAGTTAAACAGTCCCTAAGTAACGTATCTCATTGTTTTAGGCGTCACGTTTACTTTCATTCATCATTTCTCGTGAATGAACTATAGCTGACCCTAAGTTCGGCACCGCAACAAATGGGTGTGGTTCAATTTAAAATAGTCTCCCTTGACCTCGATTTCAAATAAATAAAGTCTATAGTCTGTAAAAGTAGAAATCTTTAGAATATACGAGACGAGCCTCGAGGGACTTGTTCAATGCCGAACCCATTTCTAGAAATGCATCTGAAACGGGCTGTACATACGCCTAGAGAGATAAGGGAGATATATTTGCTATCACGATTACGATAGAGGTTTGTTATACGAGACAGAGATTTGTTTACTAGCATTGGCCGTGTGTGTATGAGTCCCTTTATTTCAACATTTTACCATTTACAACACCGCATCTTCTTGAACATGGTACCGGTACAAGCCATCATTATACTGTAAGTCAATTGCTTTAGCTTTATTTCTATTTGCCATTGTAACTTATTATTAGCTTAATAAAATTATTGATTGTAATTCGCCCTTTTTGGGTACCATTTATTTATTATTATATATAACTTATGCTATCGTATTTAGTTGTGTACTGTTTTTTCAACCAGCCATGTACTTAAATAAGAGATTAAATTCTCTATTTTGATAACAGTACGTAACATGCAATATTAAAATAACCGCACAATTTAAAAAAACAATACAAAACCACTTGTTTCCTGGCCATGTTTCCTCTTACGAAGAAAGTAATGCTTTAACACGACGGTCAATAAATAAATACTTTTGAAACTCAATTTAATCATGATGTGGTTTTTTTTAAAACAACATTTATTAAAATGAAAGTTTTAAAAAAAAGTTTTTTATTTTTTTAAATAATTAATTAAAACGAGATGAGTCCATAACAAAATATAAAATTATATAATATACTTCAACTTACGGGCTTGTGTCAGGCCAAGCATAGCTAGAATGGCGAGAAATTTGAACATTTTAGCGTCTGATCTATGTCTCAAACACTTTAGCAGGTTACTAAGGCTTGAATGATCGTAACAAAAAATTAGGAATAATTGTCTTCACGGCTGAGATCCTTATATAGGCCCTGTTCTTCGAGTTACACAATCCTTAAAAATAAGACATATTTATTCGAAAAAAAAAAAATAAACACTCCAGGAAGCGGTGCTAAATGACGTCAAGGTAATAACGAAAGGGACGCCATTGGTTGGATGAAATTTCTTGTTTGTAATGAATGGTGTCACCTCACAACGCCCACAGGCATGGCCTACGTTTTTTTTTTTTTTAAAGGTACGGTATTTGTCGAACTCATTCACATTCTTAATGCTTACCTGTGGATTCAGCGGCTTGACCGTATTTAAATGTTAGGGGTAATGCGAAGAGAGGTGTGTTGGTGGTACACGCATTGGATTTCCAACGCGTAATTTTTCAATAAAAAAAAAAAATTAAAAATTGCACCTGAAACACAATCGTATCAGAATTTGTTTTTAAATTTTATGATCTTATCTGTAATACTGAGCTTTGTTATTCTTTGTTCTTGCTAAAATAATTTTTTTTTTAAATCCTAAAAATTTTTGGTAAGTTTTGTAATTGCTTCGTTATATTCAACTAGCAGGAGCTCTACTTTTAATTGGTGATTAAACCTGTGCACCCAAACATGTCACCTTTTACCCAAATCATATAGGAGTCGTTAAAATTACGTTTCCGCTCTCGAGAATTTGAGAGACACTTTGTGACAGGGAAGGGGGGGTGTGTGTCAAAATTTGTGACGTCACACTTAAACAAAAAATTCTAACATTTTCTAATTTTGAAAAATCTTTATTTAATTAATTTTAAAAACATTCGCTCACACCTTCTGGACACATCGAAACTGTTGTGGCCATTTTACATTCGGCTTGGGGAGGACTTCGTTGTTTTAAGTTTTACGTCACAGTTTTCTAATAATACTACATCTTAATCCATTATCGGAAAATGTTAAAGAATAAAATAAAATCTTAGTTTAGTTATGAAACTTTTATGAATGTTTTGGAATTTTGTAGGTGTGACGTGACACTAGGTGGGAGAGAGGGGTAAAGAATTTGTCATACTTTGTGACGGGGGGAGGGGGGGTCTGAAAATGTCATTTTTGGCGTGACGTAATTTGCGAACGACCCCCATAGCAGTCAAACACAAGGAGCCAACAAGGGTAACAGTAATAATAATTGGGAATAACTTTTATTATATTACAATAAGAGTGACAATTCGAATATGAAATCCTGTTTGACAAATTCACTAAATTCATGTTAGTGATCAGCAATCAACAAAACGAAATTTGATAATTGATAATTAAACGATTTTTAAAAAAAAAAAGTTCAGGAGCAGCTTTTTGCGAAAATTGATATTTACATGCTTAACGATTTATAAGATCTCAATAATAATCTATAATAATATTTAAGGGCCTTACATTTAAATAATGTAATAGTGTTTGAGAGAGCATGAAATTAATAGGGTTTACAAATTTTAAGTCAAACTAATAAAATTATAGCGTTTTTTTTAAAAAAAAAACACCACAAAAAAACCTTATATTTTAAAAAAAACTCATCGGTGTGCAAAAAAATTCAGACAAACTTTCAAAATATTTCTGTGGTCATCATATTCATGTACATGAAAATAACAGATAGACGACCGCTTTGTATTAGCACATGTGGATGATAACTTTAAATTATTGATACTAAGGACAATCCTCTCCTATCCCAAAACGAGATCTAAGAGGCCGCCTATTACGGAATGACATCTACACGTGTGGCATCCATGCGAATCCAGTACCATGCCCTTAGGGCAGTAGTTCGAGCAAACAGGTCCACAACGCGGGACTCGTGGGCTTATAGAGATCTTCACGCGTTGTTCAACGCTTCCACACCGACAGTTGGAACAGCCTGCATGGCATTGGGGTTTGACAATTGGTACTCCGCCCTGACACTGGCACGAGGGACATCCGTTGGCGTCGATGAGTCGGCCGAACTGACAAACGTTTCCACACGCGGCCACAGAGGGGCACTGCTGACCTAATGACTTGCACTCACACACGTCACAGCCGTTTAGGTTCTTAGCCCATCCGTTGGGGCAGTACATGTCACAGCTCACTGGGCTGCATACTGGCTGCTCTTTGCATTTACAAATATCACAGCCGTAGTTATTTTTAGCCCATCCGTTGCGGCAGTGCATGTCACAGCTCACCGGGCTGCACAATGGTTGCTCTTTGCATTTACAAATATCACAGCCGTAGTTATTTTTAGCCCATCCGTTGGGGCAGTGTATGTCACAGTTCACAGGGCTGCACAATGGTTGCTCTTTACATTTACAAATATCACAGCCGTAGTTATTTTTAGCCCATCCGTTGGGGCAGTGCATGTCACAGATCACCGGGCTGCACAATGGTTGCTCTTTACATTTACAAATATCACAGCCGTAGTTATTTTTAGCCCATCCGTTGGGGCAGTGCATGTCACAGCTCACCGGGCTGCAAAATGGTTGCTCTTTGCATTTACAAATATCACAGCCGTAATTATTTTTAGCCCATCCGTTGGGGCAGTGCATGTCACAGCTCAGTGGGCTGCATACTGGCTGCTCTTTGCATTTACAAATATCACAGCCGTAATTATTTTTAGCCCATCCGTTGGGGCAGTGCATGTCACAGCTCACCGGGCTGCACAATGGTTGCTCTTTGCATTTACAAATATCACAGCCGTACTCATTCGTTGCCCACCCGTTTGAGCATTGTATGTCACAGCTAATCGGGCTGCATACTTGTTGCTCTTTACATTTACAAATATCACATCCTTTCTCATTCTTTGCCCAACCGTTGGGGCAACTCATTTCGCAAAGAACAGTTGGGCATACATGCTGATCTATACATCTGCAAATATCGCAATTATTTGCATCCTTTGCTAAACCTAGAGGGCAAGTCACCCCACACCAAACGGGAGCGCACGGTTTCTTTTCCCTACAACTGCAGTATTGGCACTCCCTGTCATCTGTCGTTATCTTGAGGCCTGCAGGGCAATTTGGGGGACACGATATTTGTGGACAAGAGGATGTGTCGGGCGGTGGCGCCCAGCATGCGCATTGCAAGCTGTCTAAGATCTGACCAATCGGACAGAAAAGATTACACACAGGCTTAGCCGTCACCGCGGGAGGGCAGTGCGAGCATTCATAATCTGAAACAGAAACAATCTGGTTAAGGTCACACAACTTTTGGCACAGTGTAGCACAGTAAATAGCACCGCATAATCAGTAATTTTCAAAGACGCTTAAAAATGTACCCATATAATGTCTACGGACATTAATACTAAGTTTAAACCATTGCACAATATATTTGATTTCTTTTTAAATTGGTAAGATTTTTTTAATACAATATTTTTGTTAACCATCCTTATTCCTTTTTATTAAAGACATCTTGTCTGCTCGCATTTCCATCTTGTTTGACAAAATTTCTTTGTTAAAGCAAGTCACTCAGCTCGCGAGCTGTCTCGTGGTTACCTGTAAGATCGCATCTGACTTGTGACAACATTGCGTCTGCTTCGTTCAGTGAACATCTATTCTTTCTTTGCGCAATCAATTTAAAGAAATTTTAAGGAAACTATTTTCTCGATTTTAGTGCGCTTGAAAGAAAATCATTTTTAAAAAAAAAAAAAAAACTTTCTTTCTTTTTTTTTCCCTTCATGAATTCTTTTTAAAATGTTTGTTGATGTATAATGAAAATCGAACGACAGAAAGCTTTGATCCTATTCATAAAAATAATTTCACACAATTTTATATCAATAAGCATGTAAAAAAACACTGGAACCTATGAGAAACAGAAATTTATGAACTATTAAATAAATCTAAATTTTCTACAACAAATTATATATCTCTGTTATACACTTTTGACGAGCTCCTTTCACCTCTTGCAAGGAGCTTTATTCTCGGCCTCGCTTAAAAGAAGATACAGTAGTTCATACCTCATGCAAAAGCGAAATGTCCACCGAAGCCTACATAATAGCACACTCGATTTAAACACCCATCTGCGAATTTCGTAACTTGTTTTTTACATGACAATGTGTGCAAAAGAAAACGACAGCCAATGAATTAGTACGCCGCCGGTGTAACACGGTATTGTTGATGTGCAAGTGTGGAAAACATCCATTAGTCGATACTGTGGAGTGTCCAGACAATAGTCGACCCGTGGCGTGTCCAGACAATAGTCGACCCGTAAGGGATGTTGGGGGAGTCCTACATCAAACAAAGTGTCAAGCTTGTCAGATTGCCCGCGACGGAATGGCGGCGTTGGTTTATGACCTATTACGCGGTGTGTTACATAAGAAGGGGATTGGGGCCCTGGGAACTTGGGAATTATAAAAGGGACAGTTGGACGGAACTAGGGGAGAACTCAGCCGGGCAGGCAGGTGGACGGACGGGAGTTAGAGAGGGACCGTGACAGTCGGAGTGGAGTACGACAGAGAAAGCGAGAGAAAGTGAAAACAAAGGATAAGACAAATAAATGTTCAAAGACTATAACGATCATTGAGTTGTCGTATTGGTGCACACGAGAGACAGAGTGAACAAGGTTGCACATTAATTAGAGAGCAGAGACGAGCAAGGTTCGCTACGATACTGTAATGTATTTTGACTTCAACCTATTATTATTTTTTTCTATTAAATCCTTTATAGTAACTTCGCTTTTGTGTGTTGAGGGCAACATATTCGGACGGCTAATTGACCCACATCCCGTCGAACAATGGAACTGAAACCTGTCGCATAGACGCGTTGCCAAAGACAACACATATCATTACGTTTTCAGCCCCACTCCACCCCGAAAAAATACGTTTACCTGTTTCTTCAAGGGGGAAGATGAACGAAATTGTATGCCACTAATTTCATGAAATAACATTTCCGATAACTGGGCTAAATGAAATTCAAGTGCGTTGGTTGCGTAATGTTTTCTTTTGTTTTTCTTAAATAGTTATTGAAATATATCTGCGGTATAAAAGCGGGTGGGTTATCATAGTATTAATATAAAATAAAATAGTAAAAAAATGCATAGAAAGGATTTAAACGAGCATTTTTGTTTTTATGTGTTGTTTAATTTGTTTTTGTTTTACACCAATGAGAGCTTATCAGCGATGCTTAGTGACTCGTGCCAAACATTCTCCTCTTTCTGCGACGAGTTCTGGAACCTAACCTCGCGAATTTTCGAGTTATATATTTAAAATAACAAAATCACTAAAAGCTTTCCCCCCCTCTATCATTCAATGAACGAATTGGCTATTGGTACACGGGTTCCAGAATTGAGAGGTGACATCCGAATAGCATTGAGCTTATGGTACCCGGGTGCTAATAGCGGCGCTGCGTGTCCTGGTCCATTTTGACTAATGCTATTCGGATGTCATTTGTAGTAGTTTATTTTAGTAAAAATGAAGAATTAAGTTTACAAACGTATATTGCATTCAATTATCTTTCATTAGATACCTCATTTGATCTCACAAACCCAACAATAATATTTTTAATCGTTTTTTTTTTAAACCTCTCACTTCTGGTACCCGTGTACCTATAGGTGCAGCCTTCAATAAAAGAGGAATGAAAAAAATCAATATATTTTTTTTTTAATATTATAAAATCTAACAGAAAAAAAACTTCAAGTAGATTTGCAAATAGAATTTAAACAACGCCTAAAAACAAAGTTTTTCGTGTAAATCCATTTTTAAACAAATTTAATATCGAACAATGTGGGTTGAGGCTGATTATTTGACCAAACATTCATACACGTAATGCACTTTATAAGAATCCCAATTAGTGCATCCCAACCCCACTCCTCAAGACTATGAAACGCACATTTTTTCACGCCCCTGAGCTATATTAATATTTTAATGAACCAACTGCCTTTACATCGCATATTTATTTCACCAAATATTTAAGGAGAAAAAAAAGGGAAACTTCACGCACCAAACAACTCGCGATATTGTTTATAAAAGAATCTCATTCAGCGCAGTTATCGGTAATCTCATTCAGCACAGTTATCGGTAATCTCATTCAGCACAGTTATCGGTAATCTCATTCAGCACAGTTATCGGTAATCTCATTCAGCGCAGTTATCGGGAATCTCATTCAGCGCAGTTATCGGGAATCTCATTCAGCGCAGTTATCGGGAATCTCATTCAGCGCAGTTATCGGGAATCTCATTCAGCGCAGTTATCGGGAATCTCATTCAGCGCAGTTATCGGGAATCTCATTCAGCGCAGTTATCGGGAATTCTATTTCGTGGAGTCAGTGTCCTCCTGTTTCCTTCATCTTCCCATATGAAAATCAGGTAAAATTGATTTTTTTTGGTGTGGTGGGGGCTGAAAATTTGATAGAATGTGTCGTCAGCCAGAAACACGTGGACAAAGGCGAAGTCAATACGGAGGGTTTAAGAACAACGAAATTATATAATATACTTACGACCATGTGTTAGGCCGAGTAGAACTATGAAAATAAGGCTTCGGAACATGTTTGTTCAATGTCTTATCAGTATTATCGTCAGAGTTCTTTGGAAGTCTCAGCTTTAGATGGTGGTTAATTTGTATATGAATTATTTATTTGTTCTTAGTGCCCCACTTTACACCCTTATATAGTTTTGAAAGTGGACATCATAAGAAAATGAATATCTGGTAAAAAAAAAATGAATAGATCTATTCCTGGACGCAATGAAGAAGGCCGTCAAGTTTAATGGAACAAAGCGTTGTACGGCTTGACATGTTTCGTTACGTTATTTCGGTCACCTTTCATGGCTGGCAGATAGACGTGACCTAATTTTTTTTTATATTCATATAATTCACACATAAGAACCTTACCTGCGGTAAAATCATATGGAACTATCATTTTCTGTAATGCAAAAATAAAAAGAGGGGTGGGGTTGAAGCATATCCAAGAGGTTTTACAAACATTTTTTTCGATGCAAATAGATTTATCATCCACAGACGCCCAACGATTTTTTTCCCCACTGTAGTGGACATAAGTTGACCATTTCCTTCAAACTTTACAGGAATAATCGTTGTATTTATTCATTGCCTACCACCCTTCCCTTAAGAAAACACACATGAAATTGACAATTAAACCAAATTTTAATTTGAAGCAATTCGCAGTTAGAGGCTACGCAGATCACGTAGGAAGTGTTAGAAGATCGCTATCCCATCATAAATGCGTTGATACAGATCAACAGTGCGTGCCGAAAAAAAAGTAGTAGGTCACAGTTTGATTTATGTCTTGCTATATAACCTTTAGATCTTGACTCCGGATGTAATGCGACCTTGTGGGATCATTAGGTCTATGCCGGCAGCGCTGTTGTTTGTTATTGTAGAAAAGCCCTTATCGACACCATACAAGCCAGTGATGTTTCCTACAAATGAATATTATTGACATGTTTAATACATTTGGAGACCAATGCTCAATGCGAGATGGGCGTCTGGCATGTTGATTTCGCGTTTGAACCACTTTCTCCCCTTCGTCACGCCGCGCTTCATCCCCCTTCATAAAAAACCAACAATCAACTGCGATTTTACAAATCCCTGTGCGATGGAGGCTACCGCCTGGGGAGGCACCTTCAAAATTTATTAAATAACATTAAATAAATAATGTGGGGTGGGGGGTGGGGGTCTAAGGGGTACACTTATGGGAGTTCGCCCCGGACTAAAATTAAACCGGATGATAGTTCATCCTTCAAAATCGAACAAGAACATTTTAATCATCGGATGCTGGCTGATGGCAGCGCCTTCTTAAGGCATGGGCTCACTGGGGATTCGCCCAGTGCCTCAAACCTCTAAGGGAGGGGGGGGGGGGCGCTCAGGGTTCTATGAACAACAAGTTTCCATATTGTTATTGAATATTGAAACAGACCTGTTTACTCTTACGATTTTGGCGTACAATGTACGATTTTGATGTGTATACATTATATATACTGAGTGTTTTTTTTTACTATTAAGATAATGTATTGAACGATTGTGTGATGAAATTGTACGATTTTAAGATTTTGAGGGTAAACAGGTCTGTTGAAAGATATTTTGGCAATTTAATTTCCCTTTAAGTGCAACGGGACGCAGGTTTCACAAGCTTTTTAGAACAAGTTTTTCTATTTTCAAAGTAATTGTAATTTCTTTTGGTACAAGCTTAAGCCAAAAATTCAACAACTTTTAATTAAAAATGTCTAGTGTTTTTGTGGGGGATTTGGAAAGGTTTGGGGGGGGGAGGGTATAGTTGCTTTGTTGCGTTACTTTTTTCATGTTTGATCATCCTTAGTTTTACTCATTTCCTTTTTTGCTAACCTGATTGAAGTCTCTTACCCTTTTATAATTTTTTTTTAAATTAAGTAGTATGAACGAATAAAATAGTTCAAATAAAATAGAATCGTAAAACGTTACTACAGATAAAAACACTTCATATCGAATTGATTTCAGGTTACACCTGAAATGAATAGCAGGCCCTTGAAATAGAGCAGGGAGTACTCAGAGTACTCAGAGTTGGCATGGTATGAGTTCATCGATATACATTAAGACACATTCCTCGCAATATAGTCAACAAAAGTGTGAATATAGTCCAGAAGAACTTGAGATTCCTTCATAGCACTCTAAAAATTACTGTAGTTACTTGCTTCACTTTATTTTCAGTAGAGATCTGGAAATTTTGATATATATATATAATGTTTTAAAGATATCTATAATATTATTTCCCTGTTGGAACTTTCTTGTTCGCCCGCCCCCCCCCCCCCAATGCCAGTTCTCATTGCGCACCGTGCTGCTCTCTCATTCGCTGCTTCCCCCGTCTTGCGCTTGATCACATACACACAATATGCCCACACAAAAACACAGAATAGAGTCAATACAGCATTGGGGGATATATGGAGCACCATCTGGAATCATTAAACTTCCCGTATTTTACACGCACAGGTTGTTGTGCTTCCACAGCCAGTATTTAATCAGTTGAATTCCCTTTATATGCAATTACAGATAAGCCATACATTTGTTGTTGTTTTTTTTGACAAATATAAGCGTACATGGAAAAGCTCAGGGAGTCGAGAACGTATTTCATTTTTTTTCGATTTCCTCGCCCTGCAGCAATTTGCATGACCAAGATCTTCAAGTTTAAAAATGCCCCCTTATTTTATTATTACCTTAGCTAAAGTTATCATCGTGTTCTTAAAGTGGAAGTCCCAAAATGACAGAGGAGTGAAGAGGGTGCAACACCTAAACCCCTTGAGGAAAACGGCTCAAAGGCAGACCTATGCTTAGATCGATGTATGATAAGGAGAAAGATCTACAGTAGCTGGGAATCCAAGCACAGTTCGGTCTGAGTGGAAGGAAGTGGTAAGAGTGATCAAAGCCCTACACGGGTTGTAGCGTCAAAGGGATGGATGATGGAAGTTCCAGATTGGGTAGTGGATCAATTTAATTGGGTGGTTTGATCCACTGAATTTCGTGTTGGATCCACTGAATTGGGTGTTGGATCCACTTAACTGAGTGTTGGATGCATCTAATTGGTAATTGGTCGTTGCTTTCATTCAATTGGATGGTGGATCCAATTAATAGAAAAAAGGGGAGGGGTGTCAAAATTTAAATGGGGCAATATACCAAAAATAAATTATGAGCAAATCTTGCAAAAGGCAACTGGGAACACGCATTCGCATTCCTGTCAGCGAAGACATGACATTGTAGACATTTTGGACAACTCAATTTTTTTTTGGTTGAAAAGCTGCACGATCAAAACATCTCTGTTGACTTGTTTGACTAGGAAACCGTTGACATTTCTTGGGCCTTTGTCCTGGCCACTTAACAAATAATAATTGTAAAAAATTTGTTATGATAATTTAGACATGGACAGATTGCCTGCTAAGGTCTGTCTGCTTGGTTAGCTTCTAGGCCGAGGTGAATCAGTGAACCTATTTTTTTTACACAATAAACCTAATAATATTTAATTAATTCAGTCGTTATGTAAAAATAATCGGATGTGGGGCTCATGGCGTAGTTTATTATTTTCACAATTTGTTCGCATAGTATGAGATAACGTCTTGGAGCCAATTAATTTCTTTCTTATCGGTTAATAAAACAGAACCCATATTACAAAAAAGTAACAATTTTTATTTAAAAGTTGTGTTTAGTTATAACTTAAACGAGAACTAATTTGAAAGAGAAAACAGCTTAAGCAGAAGAGTATATAATATATAAGTACGTAGTTTGAAATCCAGGGTAGATTAATGTAATTATGGAGAAATCGTACAATGTCTGTTACTGTCAAAACAAAACAAAAAATCGCCGCCTCTTCCAATACTGGGAGAAAAAAAAACATTCGATATGCACCTGAGGATTATGGCATGGTGAGTACCTATATGAGCAGCGTTAAGAACCACTTTGTGTACAGAGAGATAAGAGGCTTTCGAGTTGCCTTACCTCTGGTATATTGTTTGAGACCCCCTCCTCGCGAATGACTTGGGATATGAACAAGGCCTAGACAGCTTACCATACTTTTTTCTTCAGAAAAGCCAAGTCAAGCAATAATTTTTTTTTTTAAATTCGTACATCTATCGTCTTAAAATTTTTGACGTATCTATTTCCATTTAAAAAAAAAAAAAAATCAGTAACTTAAACTTTATATGAATAGAGCATTTCAACAGTAGTAATATCAGCAGGCATCCAGTCCTAAATTCTTTATCCCGCTACCAGCCAAAGCAAATTAACCAGCAATTAACATCTACTTAAATTTCACGAGCAAGCCTTCTGGTTTATTTCCGTGTACCCTCAAAAAATAAAATCTGCTGCAATTAACACCTACAGCAAAAATCTCTGTTTCAACAAAAGCAAAATTGACTTTTCTCACAGACGGATCGGTTTGGAAAGTTTGTTCAGTCGTGGATCTGTCGGCATCGTCCTGACTCCGATGACTCGATTGAGATCGGCAAACAGTCAGGTGGTATCCTTAAAGTACATGTTACCTATCAAGTCAAACATCACCACGGGCTGCTTACCAAGTACGTGAAATCGGTGCACTGCGTGTGCGATGGCGGTTTGGGGAAAGGATTCACTACGCACCCATAGAGGATCTGTAAGAATCACTGGTGTGGGATGCGTGGGGCAAAGGGGCACTCCACCTCGGGCGGCACTTTTTTTTCCTTCTATTTATTGAGGGTTAGCCTTTTTGTGGCCATGTGAAGGGTAATTCTTTGGGCTGGGGTGGGTTGGTGAGGGGGTGGGGGGAGGGAAATAACCTTAGCTACGCCTCTGGTAAGAATTGTCTTCTTTAACTTTGTGTTTGTTTGCTTGTTTTTTTTTAAATGTTTACGTCATTCGTCTGTAATGAAATTTAGGGTCTCATCATTCTTAAATCAGCATTATTTCTGAGGCTAATCCTGCCCACTTTTTATTGCACTGGGAACTATCATATAGAGAAAGAAGATTATTTTTCTTACTTTTTTTAAGCATAAAGTTGAAGTTTCAGCATCCACGCTAATTTGGAAAACGTCACATCGCATTACGTAATGCTACTATTTTTAGACAAGGTTTTTGTAAAACATGGCTGACAACAACGCATTTCAGCAAATATGTAGCGGCAACAATTTTTGGGGTAAAAAATATTTCGTAAAAAAAAAGTTGCCAACAAGTTTTCGTCTCGGTTAAGACTCACTATTCTGACCCACATTAACGTAGAAGTACCGGTGAGCAGTTGGGAGATTGGCCAAATGGAATACTTGGATGTTTTTATTAATATCTTTCCACCATTTATTGAGACGGGCATAACTGAATGCGAAGGATGTTCTATTAATAAAGATCCGCCATTAAATCATAAACCCTATAGCACCATATCACTACTGTATCGAGTTTCTCAATGGACTACGATGAGTCGATTGTTTTGTCACGTGATAAGCGTAAGTACGAGTAAGACTTCCGGTAGGCTGTCTGCAACACACTAGTCGCTCACAAATTTTTCTTCAAACAACTTTCTTCCTTTAATCATTACTGAATTATAATTATTGTCAAATTTAATGAATGTCATTTAAAGAAACGCGTGTATTCAAGAATATTTTGAAAAGTAAAATTTTTAATTAACACTGGGGAAGCGCTGATGGAGACAAACATTTTGCTTTAGAATTAATGATAATGGCAATGGCTGATCAGCTGTTATCTGTTGTTATATGTTATGTGTAGCAGAAAGCCTACCAATGGCTGGTACGTATCACGTGACAAAACAAGGAAGTGACTCATCGTAGTCCATTGAACGTTTTAGTTTGAATAGAACTGGCTGTCATTGTCAATAAGCAATGGTTTGGTGTTGAGGACAGCGGTGTGCTGCAGCCGTTTCGCTCGGGTTCGGGTTGTTAAATATTTCACTACTCTACTGAACCGGTTGTTGAATATTTCACTACTCTACTGAACCGGTTGTTGAATATTTCACTACGCTACTGAATCGGTTGTTGAATATTTCACTACTCTACTGAATCGGTTGTTAAATATTTCACTACTCTACTGAACCGGTTGTTGAATATTTCACTACTCTACTGAATCAGTTGTTGAATATTTCACTACTCTACTGAACCGGTTGTTGAATATTTAACTACTCTACTGAACCGGTTGTTGAATATTTCATTACTATACTGAATCGGTTGTTGAATATTTCACTACTCTACTGATCCGGTTGTTGAATATTTCACAACTCTACTGAACCGGTTGTTGAATATTTCACTACTCTACTAAAGCGGTTGTTGAATAGTTCACTACTCTACTGAACCGGTTGTTGAATATTTCACTACTCTACTGAACCGGTTGTTGAATATTCCACTACTCTTCTGAACCGGTTGTTGAATATTTCACTACTCTACTGAACCGGTTGTTGAATATTTCACTACTCTACTGAACCGGTTGTTGAATATTTCACTACTCTACTGAATCGGTTCTTTGAGACGTCTAATTTTTAACTTAAAAAAATAAAAATAATTCAATGTTAAAAAAAAAATTCCCAACAATTTAATATTAATAAAAAGAAATAGAATCATTTAAGAATTAAATTATTATTTATTAAGTTAAACTGAAGCTGTAAGTCTGAAGTTAATTTCTATGACACTGTCAGAGCGCGGGAAAAAAATAGAACTCATAACGTCTGCAGGCGAAGGCGATGCATTCACCCACAAATACCGAACCGGAAGTTGCTTAATTGGTAGCCAAACGCTAATTGGAAGAAAAAAAGGGGGGTGGGGGGTATTGTACAAAAGCAACGAGAAGCAAAAACACCAATTAAAATTTAGAGACTTTTTAAAAAGTAACATCTCCATAAATTTAATCATATTTTATAAAATTATAAAGTATAGGTGGCTTTTAACATGATTATGATATAGCTTATGGACAGGTATTTGAAATTGTTTCAATGGATCAAATTTTTGCTTTTAATATTGTAACGACACCACCATAGTTACGTAAAGAAGGAAAAATACTTGCGAGGCGAGGGTTGCGGGTGAGTGAAGGAGGGGGGTCGCTAAATCACATTTGTAATTTATGCGTAAGGTGGCGAATGTGGGTTTTTGTGTGGGGAGGGGGAGAATGCGTAATTTCTCATGATTTACGAGGGTCAGAACGGTTTTCCTATTGCCGTCATAAAACTGCCATAACTGAATGGTGTAAAAAAAAAGAACATGTACATTTGAAAGCGGTGCGCCCACGACAACATGGTGTTTACAACCCTTTCAATTCGGTTTCTTGTTTTAGAACAAAGAGTCGGTAGCAACGTTGAAGATGACCCAGTTATCGGAAAGACAATAATGATAGTCAGTCGTTTGTATCTTTTTTTTTTCTTTTTCTTTCAGGAAGTAAAATTGGCGAAACAAATATAACCGATTGTCAACAGAAATATGAAATATCATAATTGATCGCACACTGTGGCTCCTATTCAATAACCCGGGGCGCAGACAAAACCGGCGCGTATAGACAAAGCAGGGGCGCCTTAAATAATTTCCATGGCGCCTGAATTTTGATAAGTTTCTCAGTATATATATTCGCCACACCCCCACCCCCACACCCAACCCCACCCACACCCTACCCCCACCCACACCCTACCCCCACCCACACCCTACCCCCACCCACACCCACACAGATGAAGAGGGCGCTTTAATCGAAGTTCACCTTTCGACTCCTCAAGGATCGCTTTACCCAATCATATCCATAGGGGCCAGAATAAATAATTAAAGGACTAGATAATAAGACATATTTAAATTGATTAAAAAATCCCCCCAAACCAGTGTTTCCCAACCTTTTTGGTGCAATGCCCCACCTACGCCTTTCTAAAATGTGTCTGCCCCTTTTGTAGCAGGCCTATAAACAGAATTTTTAATATTCCAACATTAGTTTAAATTGAGACTCTGACTATTCTCCTTTTAAAATAATGAGACTCTAACTATTCTCCTTTTAACATAATGAGTCTCTAACTTAAATAATGAGACTCTAACTATTCTCCATTTAAAATAATGAGTCTCTAATTAAAATACTGAGACTCTAACTATTCTCCATTTAAAATAATGAGTCTCTAATTAAAATACTGAGACTCTAACTATTCTCCATTTAAAATCATGAGTCTCTAATTAAAATACTGAGACTCTAACTATTCTCCATTTAAAATACAAGTTAAATCGTAGTAGACAAATGGTTTTTCAAATGCTAGACGGTGTTGTTTTTTTTCCCCCTTAACACTAAAATTACCCCCCCCCCCTTTTTCCATGTGGGGCGTAGGTCCCATGTTGGGAAACTTTACCATAAAGTTATTTATAGACTTTAAAACGCATGTTAACTTTCTAAAAAGTTAGTGAAAGTAAAGGGACAATACAAATACAATACATCATTTTTAAAAAAAAACATATAAGCCGGTAGTCATAATTTTATCATATTTTAATTCCCACTTTCTTAAAAATATTTTGAATGTTTAGGCACAGCTAATTTTTTTTCCTTAGTAATTGAATTAAATATTTTCACCCCCATCCCCCCAAAAAATAAAAATAATAATAGATAAATAAATTATGTAAGAACATTAAAAGAAACGTCATCATTCAACATATACCAATTAGGATAAGATCAAAGGTCCTGGATTACAACGACACGTCGGACATCCACGCCCGTCGATGACGTTTCCATTGGGGCAGTGGATCAAACACCTTGGACCGCAACCTTTCGGCCTCCGATCTTTGACGGGCCTCGGGGGTCGTCTGACGGCGGGCCCCCTGCAGCCGCACACGTCACACCCGTCAGTATCCTTGGCCAGGCCGTTCGGACAAAACATGCGGCACCGGACGGGGGAGCAGACGGTCTGAGCGCGACATAGACAGCGTTGACATCCTCTCTCGTCGGTGGCGAAGACCAGGCCCCTGGAGCAGCCGTTGGGACAAGACGCGAGCGGGCAGACAGCTCGACGGGAATCTGTAGGGCCGCGACTCAAGCACTGACACCTGACCACGTCTAAGGCTTGATCGGGTGGACAGTGCCTCGTGCAGACAATGACCAGCGGGGCTGATCCTTCTACGTAGGATGCCACTTTAGAAAAAAAAAATGGGTTCAATTTTTTTTTTAAAGAGGTTTTTTGAAATGATAACTGTGTGTGAATAAATGAAAATCTTTTAATCAATACAAGAAATTATAATGTTTAAAAAACGATTCAGATCCTCTCACGTTCAGTGGCAGAAATTATGATGTAAAACTAATTCCATAAGATGTTTTAGGTGTATCACATTGGTTGGAAATACACGTCATTATACTACCATGTTCCCAATTAGACCTTGGTTGTTGCTTTAAAATGAATTCGTTTGTGACAATGTCACAGGATTAAGTCATATTTCTTTAGAACGCATCCCTCGCTTACCCAATTGTTTCATAGTTTAATCACTTTATCAACATATAATTCAGTATACTCTTTAATGTTGATTGGATTCATTCAAAACGTCTATTAGTTCACAGCTAAAGATAAGATGTTTCCAGTAAACCTTGTTAAAAATGTTAAAAGTCAAATAATACAGTTGAACTTACAAAATCTTGTTGCGACCAACAGAAATGTGGAGACCATCATCTTGAACATGGTTGACTTATAGATCAGGTATAACCAGACAAACGTCAGAGAAGGACCGTGGTTAACAGGGATGAAAAATTTTAATGGCTTATGACGATGCCTTGACTGGCATTCCCTTTTATAAACTCCTTTAGGGGCGAACCCAGAAAAAATAAATAGAGTTATAAGAAGGACATACTCATTAAAAATTGTTAGTTAATTTTAAAAAAAAGGTAGATTAAATTTGTAGACACTATAATCTTAATTGGTCTTAATATTATATTAATACTTTTTAAATCAACAGTGAAAAAAGCTATCATGTGCACCCATTTCACCAATCACCAATATCCGCCACTGCAGCACAGCAACATGACCATGTCAGCATAATTGTTTTTTTTAACGTTTACGCAAATAAAATTATAGCGGGTTGGATTAAACTAACGGCCGCGATGTAGGTGTACTTTCTATGTGTACTTGCCACTAGCTTCTCGGACCCTGGCCCTTATTTCCCGCCCGATTGTCAATTTGACCCATACCGACGATGCCAACCCCGCGGAAGTACCCACACGCTAAACCGATCTTGCTGCTGTGCAAACATCAGGTGTTTGTCTATTGTGTGGCTAGTTCAAAAGTTTAAGTCAAACTGGAAACAAAATGCGGTTATTAATTAACCACAGCGAAACGTCAGGTCTAAAAAAATATCAGCATAGATGTTTACACGAAAAAATATATGTTATAAATGCATATATTATATTATTCGATAATGTTATTTGTCAAGAAAATAAGTTTTACTTTGCGACATTAGTCTAAAAAGATACTATGTGTATATTAAATTACTTTGAAATGCATATTATGGTCAGGCAGGGGGGCAATCAAAAGCTGCACCCAAGGAAAAGCCTGAATTTAGGCGCTCTCTTCAAACCTGCGCCCCCCCCCCCCGTCCCGCCCCCCCCCCATCATATATTGATACAAACATTTTGCATGAACAAAATAACGATTTTTGCCTCTCTTTGAAGATCGCACACGGGGTGGGTGCTACTTTCACCTGGCCCTGTTAATGGCTGCTACTCTGGAACAATCAAAAGATGATTTAATTATCATATCTTTCTAAAACTGTGTGGAATAGCCAGGTCTTAATGGTAAAAATATATTTTTTGATGTCATCATTTTGGAATTTTCAAATGCAAGATCTTGTAAAAAGTACATTTTTATCTTTTTTTTAAAAAATTTTATTTATATTTTTTTGTTTTGTTTCTTGTTTATTCATTTTGGTTTTATTTTTCCGTGTCCTTTTTTTTTTTTTTTTACGAATGGAAAGTCAAAAGACAGTATTTTTTATTGGTCAACGAAAGGCAACCCTCAAAGCAGCAGTTGAGCTCTTTCGGAATGAAGCCTCACGAACTCGACAGTGAACGGCGTCAAGATGAGGGCTGATTGGCTTGACATGCTTTCGCGTCTGTCCTTTCCAATGATGGCAGAGAGGCATGACCTAGATCGGTTATTTGTCAAACCTATTCAAGCCCTAAGCCGGCCTAAGCTGTTAACTGCGGAATGGCCCGGTGGACTTTATAATTTTAGGGTACTCAGGGTCTTGTCCATAACGTGGGCCACTCATCAGATTTCAACAAATATTCGAGAGGACTGATTTTAAGAAAAAAGATTATAAGAATACTGGCTTCTGTGACTAAAAAATTGTATAATATTTTGCTCTCGGTAAGCTGAAATTATAGCTCAACTTTACAGAAGTGTTCTTTGAATGTATTTGTGAATGGACATGATGGAGTTAATAGGACAATATCTGGTTCCACTATTTATTTACAACAATAAAAAAAAAATAAAAAACAACAACTTGAAAATGAAAAATTTCAATTAAAAAAACTTTTTTTTTTGAGTTTAAGAGTAATGGAGCTTAAGTGGGTCGTGTCGATAATGTGTTAGTGCTTTCGAGAACACATAATAAATGTGTTTTATTCTTCGATGCAAGTCGACAAGTTTTCGCCCCATTTGGAAACTTGACATGTATCCTCATCAATAGTACAGCTATCCTTTAGATGATGGTTTCAGATAAAAAAAATTAGGACCAAGGCCTTTGCGCTGCTGGGCAGCGGCGTAGCTAGAGTGTTTGGCGCCCGGGGACAAGATTCGCGCCCGGGGACAAGATTCGTTTTAAAGCGCCCTCTTTTCCTTCTTTTCAACTCTCAAACCCATTATTTTCATCAATAAAATAATACCCACGCACATTTTGGCGCCCCTAACTAGCTGGCGCCTGGGTAAATATGTACCCTCCTGCCCCCCCCCACGCTACGCCTCTGCTGCTGGGTGTTTTCATGTTTTTAAGAGTCATAAATTTCAAGAGCATTAACCAGTGAACGCATCTAAGCGTTTTTAATAATTCCCTTGTTATTTCCCCTTGAGCTACATTACTCCAACATAACATCTTGTTCCACTATTTATTTGTCTATCTATTTCCCTAATTCCGATTTTTATTTGGTAATGTTTGATTTTTATTGGAAATTTTTATTAATGTAAATGATTAGCAGTGGCGTAGCGAGCTTAACTCGCGCCCGGGGCACAATACATTTTTAGCGCCCCCCCCCCCAATACCATTTTAGCGCCCCCCCTATTCGAAAACCATACAATATTATAGTAAAATATACCATTTGGCGCCCGATTAGAAATGAAATTAAGGTTGTAGATTGATTTTGACAGCCCAACCGATGCTGGAAACTTAGTGATGAAAAAACTCTACTTTTAGACAACAGATATCGCCGTAAAAAAGACAAAAGATGGCTGGAGCTAAATTCTTTATTTTTAGTGCTATTCGTTTATAGCTCTTCTTCTGGGAACAGAAAGATAGCATTTGAATACAAAAAAATTCTCAAAAATAAAATCATATGAATACATTAAAAAAATATAACAAAGGAAACAAACTTTAATAAAGGACCAGATTTTATGTGTACTGAATGCAACACTTGTGAACGCAACACTTGCAAACACGAGATCACTGGGCAGTTTTTGTGCTTAAATGGACATTCTTAAGCGGAGATGGTTTCATACAAAATAAATAAAGTTAGGGGCGTAGGAAGGGGTGGGGGCAGTCAGCCCTCGGGCGGCATAGTTTTCTTATGTTATATGGAAGGATGGGTTCTTCTGCCAACTGCGGAGTTTTTTTATCGTGAAAAAGGGGCGCCAATTTTCCTGGTTCTCTTTCGGTCGGAACCAGCGTAACCTCTAGAGCTGATTAGATATAGTCAAATTAAGTTCCGTTTAGCTATAGTTATGTCTTTAGGATGAACAGATTCAATCTGTACAGCATCTCGTGTCTCGTTTGTACTAGAAGCCAATCGGGCAGCTTTGAGGACAAGAAACTAAGACAGGACTCCGTCACCACCACGATGGATGCGCCTGCAAAAAAGATGGATTCAGTTTTATAATAATTGAAAAAAAATTTTTTTGAAGATGAGTAGCTGTTTCTTGAAAGAAACATTTATTTGAATCGATAAAAAAAAGAAATTCAAATAACTTTCGGTTCGCTAACAACTAAAGGTACAGTTCGGAAGCTAGGGAAGTTCGGTACGTGCGGTGATTCGCAATTTTGAAATTTTGAAATTATTTTATGTTAATTACTATTTTATATACATAAGGTTTTATATAGAAATGCAATAAGCACGCAGAATATACATGTTTTAAGTTTTTTTTTTTTTTTTTTTTTTTTTTTGTGTCAACCGGGATTTTTACACTATTAATAAACGCATGGTTCGCTACAATTTAATGGACTACGATTAGTCACTTCCTTGTTTTGTCACGTGATACGTACCAGCCATTGGTAGGCTTTCTGCTACACATAACAACACATAACAACAGATAACAGCTGATCAGCCATTGCCATTATCATTAATTCTAAAGCAAAATGTTTGTCTCCATCAGCGCTTCCCCAGTGTTAATTAAAAATTTTACTTTTCAAAATATTCTTGAATACACGTGTTTCTTTAAATGACATTCAATAAATGTGACAATAATTATAATTCAGTTATGATTAAAGGAAGAAAGTTGTTTGAAGAAAAATTTGTGAGCGACTAGTGTGTTGCAGACAGCCTACCGGAAGTATTACTTGTTTTTACACGTATCACGTGACAAAACAATCGACTAATCGTAGTCCATTAAAGTAGGGGAGCATTCAGTTTTATTGGGTTTGATGTCTTATGCTTCTTGAATGGACTATTCGAAAGGTCTTAGGAATCCTCTCCACCTAAAGGGCTAGCTGAGACCTCTCTCAGACAATGCTAATAACGCATCCATGACTCTGGAATATTCCTGCCTGTACTAGCTCCTTCTTGTTTTAATGGGATATATTTGAAAATTATATCCCATTATATAATAGATAGTTCTCCTATCTTAGGTAAAACTAAAATGACCCCTTCTGAAATAATGATCCTGTTTCATTTTAATCGATAAACGGACATTGCTTTGGCACAGGTTAATACTTTTTTTAAAATTTTTATAATAAGACATCTTTTATAAGTTAGATTTGGTCTTTCAATCCAGTTTGAATAATACCTAAAAGGGACAGGGCCTCAAATTCAACGTTTACAAGACTGATAATAAATATGACCTTTTATATGAGAAAATTTAAATGAGCATACCCGGCTTTGCTCGTATATGGACGGGCTAGCCCTCTGAGAAACGAAATACATATCTAAAATTACTTCTTAACATTGAACTTTGTTCACCGCCCGCTTCCGCTTAGCATTCTGGCATTGCCATGTCAGAACATCCCATGATGAGCTACTTCATATTGCAACTCAGGAAGATGGGGCAGTGTATCATTGTTGAACAACATATGCACCATTTTTGAAAATGATAGTTTTTTTTTTGTTTTTTTTTAAGGGTTACAATTTTCAGGCATGCACTGGATGGTATATCGGAGATCGAGTTATTTTTATTGTTTTCAACTTTCCACCCATGCGTATTATAGAATCTAAGAGCAAGGGGTCCCAAAAATTAGACAGATGGTTAAGGTAAAAGCTAGACGCGAAAGTAAATATTTTGGATTTTGGAATAAAGTTATTAAATTTTAATCCCCAAACTGAAGTTTCGAGTTAACACCAAAAAAAAAAAAAAAAAAAAAAAAAAAAAAAAAAAAAAAAAAGCCAACAAAAACACCAAAGAAACAACAAAAATATATATGCAAGCAATTATATCGTAAATCTAGTAAATAATTTATTAGTAAGAATTGAAATTCGTTAAATAAATTATTTATCAAGTTTCTATTTGAGTCATTAAAAAAAAAATTATGGATATTTTAATGTTTTATATTATCTTTCGGACAGAATGAACAGAAACAATATTAGTGGGTCACGAAGCATAAACATTTGGTGAACACAAAAAAAAAGTTTGGTAAACGCTGAAACAGAGAAGGATGCTGCTCGGTTTTGTTGCTGATCAAGGTCTGGGAAGGAATCATTGAACGTTTTCAGATTGTATTGTGGCAGCTTTATGTCAATGTGTCATTGGTCGGAAAAAGCGGGGAGGAGACGGGTTATAATGCACAGGTTTAGTGAGTATTTACATTGAGCTCGAGACTATAGTTAGCTCTCATAGGCCAATGCAAGTTAGTTCTATTAAGTCGGTGACCGTAGCAGAGGCGTAGTGTAAGGGGGGCAGGGGGGTACAGATGTACCCGGGCGCCAGCTAGTTAGGGGCGCCAAAATGTGCTTTGGTATTATTTTATTGATGAAAATAATGGGTTTGAGAGTTGAAAAAAGGAAAAAGAGGGCGCCTTAAAATTAATCTTGTCCCCGGGCGCGAATCTTGTCCCCGGGCGCCAAACACTCTAGCTACGCCTGTGGGCCGTAGAGTGTTGACAGTTTTCATTGGTTCCAGAGTCTCTTTGAGAGGTTCATGTGTTCAGACGTTATCTTGAATGTCGATATTAGTCGCTGAGGTGGTCAATTCAAGTGCGAGCAGGGGGGGGGGGTCATTTTTGTGTGGTTTTCATTGTGTGTAAATTAATATGTGGAGCATGATTAAAGATGTGAACTGTAGTGCGTCATTGCAAGTAATGGCGTAACTGGTACGACTGTTACAGTGTCGTTGACTCAAGACAACCGAGCCAGTGGTAACACTAATGGAGACACCGACCAGAGGAACATGACAACACCCATGAAGAAGTTTTCTCTTGTTTTTATTATTTTATACAAAGCAATTTCAGTGGCATATTCAATACTTTTTTTTTAAAATTTGCACAAATTATAGTCTTGTCCAATTGGAGCCACAGTTAACACGACCGACAGCCGCATTCTGCTCTAATATATATATATATATAAGACAAGGTTTTGAACATGTCTGTTTGGAAAAAAAATATGTTAAATGTTACAGAATATATTTGTTTGTTCGCGTGGTTAAATCCTTTGTTCCAGATCATGTAGATTAACTTTCTAACATGGTTCACATCGTTCTCTTGGTGGGATTCGCTTTCCATTCAATGATGTAATTTAAAAATAAATGAAATAATAGCAATATAAGCCCGCCCCTTTCACTTTCATTGCTTGCTTTCATAAACTTGTGCTAAAAGGGACGGTAATTTCAAAACTAAAAAAAAACCATACATGACTTTGCTGACTTTGACTAAAAATAATCTGTTAACAAAACATTTGTGTATTAATTTTATCATTAAAAAGGCAAAGACTAATTTTTTAAAGAGAAAGACGAAGCAGCGTAGATTTAATATACAAATAAGGTCGATATTATATTTGAAGAAATCAATCCTCTAATGCTTAGTTCTCGATGCATCAGTTAAATAAACTAATTGGCGATATGTTGATTATAAATTTTGGCTTAAAATTCGAGGTCCCGTTAAAATTAATTTATAAAATTAAAACACTTAACATGCTTTCATACTGACCAGACATCCAATTGTCCACCTCCCCAAAAATGGCTTTCATAGTGACCAGAATTGTCCCCAAAAAGGCTTTCTTACTGATCAGAAATGTTTACAAAAATGGCTTTCATACTGATCAGAAATGTTTACAAAAATGGCTTTCATACTGATCAGAAATATTTACAAAAATGGCTTTCATACTGATCAGAAATGTTCACAAAAATAGCTTTCAACGATTAAAACGTTTATTAAATTTATTTTAGCATTAAAGAAAAGAAGAAAGCCCCCCCCCCACTCCCCCCCCCCCACAACCCAAAAAATAGAGAACAAGAAATGGAATGAAAGGGATTTACAGAGATAAAATGTAAGGTGGTTTGCATTGTTTAGGATGCGATCATTCCCCTGGAGTCATCAACGCCACCTGGTTGACAACGGCAGGTTGGGCACCCACGGGCATCCAGGACGTTTCCGTTAGGGCAGTAGATCATGCACACGGGGCCGCATTTCTCGGCTCTGATGTTCGCAATGGACCTCTCGGTCTGTGGCCCTTTACCAATGGGCCTCTCGGTCTGTGGCCCTTTACACAGGCAAGTGGGGCAGCCGTTGGAGTCGATAACTCTACCAAAGGGACACAAGTTCTTGCAGAGGGCTGGACACTTCTTGGTGCTGGTTGCCTTGCATTTGCACATGTCGCAGCCTTTGTCGTCTTTGGCCCAACCGTTGGGGCAGCCCATCCGACACCTTACAGGGGGGCAGGTGTTTTGGGCTTTACACGTACACGTGTCGCACCCGTTCTTATCTTTAGCAAATCCGTTGGGGCAAGCCATACGGCACCTGACTGCGGGGCAGGCGATTCTGAGGAGCGAATCTCGTGCGTGATACTTCGGGGCTGAAAAGAAACAACAACAATAAATAAACCTCAGCATGGATTAAATACAGTAAATACACATCTGAATTTTAACCCCACAAAATTACACGACTAGATAGATGAGAAATATTTGAATTAATTTCATTATTTTATAACCATCTGTTTTGAAATAAGAGACCATCCTTAAATGACGTCACACGTCAGCGCGCGCCGCCCCCCCCCCCACACACACATCAGCATTTAAAAAAGAAATACATAAACAAAATAATTAACAAAATTAACAAATAATTTTTAACAATGTGGGATAAAATGTCCAATTTTTTACCGTATTTTTCACGATCTAAAAAAATATGTATTTTGGTGTAGGGGTAATAAAAAAATAATCAACCAGAAATAAAGTGACGTTATATGTTATATGTGGATGGCCCCACAACTGATCTAAAAGAAATTGTGGAGGAAGAAGCCGAACAGAACAGTTGAATGATGGTAAACAGATAATTCAATTGAGTTGTCTAATAAAGCTGTAAAGGCTTTAAGAAGTATAAAGGTGATCGTTTCTTCGCGCGTCTGTATCGAGGTAACAGCTGATATTTCAATTCCTCTACGACTTTACTTTTTGTCATAAGCCACCTTTTATTCCCCCTTTTTAAAAAAAAAAAACTTATCGGCCCACACACTCCCCAATCCTTCCAAGGGGTCGAAGTACATACTAGAATCGGGTTGTCCAAGTTTTTTCCTGGGATTTTTTTGTTTTTTGTTTTCTTTTGTTTGTTTGTGTGTAAAAAATCGTGTGTGCGTGGAGGGTGGGGTTGGTGTGAGTAGATCCTAATGGTATTGGTTTCATTTTTAAAATACCTATCTTTAATCTTATAATACATTTTTTTTTCAAACATACATTCAAATTTAATAACGGCAAATAAAGGATTTATTGAAAAGGAAACCAGGCCAAGGGAACCCCATTTCGAGAAGCATTTTATCCGTTCCTTTACGGTGACGCGTAGAAATTATAGTTAGGTATGCGTTTTGATTAATCATTAATAGTCTGTGGGGGGGGGGGGGGGGTCATCCCTGAACCTTTGACGCACTTGATTTTTGTTTTTGTCCAAACAAAAAACACTATATATATATAAAATATATATATGTTAAGCTAAATTGCATATTATTTTTATAACAGATATATATCTATATATATATATATAAGTTAGGCTAAATTGTATACTATTTTTATAACATATATATATATATATATATAAAACAAATATATATATATATATATATATGTTAGGCTAAATTGTTTTTTTTAATTTTATAAGTTATACATAAGTCAAGCTAATTGTATAATATTTTTGTATTCAAAACTATTACATTTTTTAGAAATATTTTGCAATAAAAATTCTCATGAATTTAAAAACAGTAAAATAATTGTAAATAATTCAACAGTATGTACTTATTATTTTCATACTTACAAGCATACGCCAATGCGCACAGGGCTGAGATGATCAAAGTGGTATACATTCTCAACAAATCTTTGTCGCTGACAATTTTATTACAAACAAATTGTTTCTGTAGATATTAAGTTCCGGTGACCTGGTCAACTCTGCACGGGGGTGAAGGTTTTTTACAGTGTACGAATGATGTCGACCTATGCCAGCCGATCCCGCCTTTATATAGCGTATTGGTGTGACGATCCCCCAGCAGATTATTGTCCCACAAATAAACCAGGATGCAGTCTGACGTCATGGGACTTGTTAGGAATGTTAATCACTGCGACTTACAACGGCGGCATGGGATTTTCTATCCTCAATTTTTTTTGTTTGTTCTGGTTTTCATAGCACTTTGAAAAAAAAAAGGATCACTTTTCCGTACATTATTGGACTTAAAATGTAACAGGATGTTAAGGCTTGTTACGGGCATTGTATTATAAACTATAGTCTACGCTTGCATTTTTAAACATTGTGTCATTGTTTCAATTTTGATTTGCGTATTGAATTCTTTAAACAAAAACAGAAACAAATTTATTGCCCGAATCTTTCTTTTAATTGGTACTATATATATATAAATATTTTAAAAGATAAAAAACTTGTGGGTTATCTTTATGAATGCTGACACAACACTAAAATGTATACAACACGGTGGTCGCAACTCACGGCGGTAGAGCAGTGACGTAGCTAGGGTTAAGTTCCACCCGAACGGGTCAAAATTTTTGCCGTCACTTGTCATAAAAAAAAAACAACACAAAAAAAAAAACTCTACAGTAATGGGGAAATGCCGACTCCACATATAATGAAAAAAAAATTCCACCCTGGACGGACCATCCCGTCCGCCCTATCTCCCAACCCAAATGTACCGGAGCCGCATGCGGCTCTTAGAATGAATAGATGCGGCCCTTTATTTTTTTATGTTACCGATTGGTAATGACATGCGGCTCTAAAAAATATTTGCTTGTAGTGGACTTCTTTATAAAAAATGGCTCCTAACTGAAACAGATTTGACGACGCCTGATCAAACATAAAATGAGGAATCTGTCATACATAAATAAAATGCCTGATTTAGGTGGAGATACCTTTTAGACGTTACATTATAATAATATTTGTATCGTTTTTTTTTTTTTTTTTTTTGGGGGGGGGGGGGGAATTTGCTTCTTTTCAGCTCTAATCAATATTCATTTGACTACTTCCGTGGCCCCTAACTGGTTGTAGCCATACTGACGGTGTCAATATTTAACCACATTGATGTACCCATACTGACAGTGCCAGCGTTATACTGATTGGTTGTAGCCACATGGTCGGTGTCAACATTTAAGTAATATTGTGTAGCCAAACTGACAGAGTCAACACGCACCTTCTCAACGTTTGTGACGTCACTCAGGTGTTCCAACTGGGCTCGACACAGTTGACACGTGGCATTTGAAAAACGGTGAAATTTATAATGGAATAGCTAATAACACCAATAACAGCCAGTGCCCGTCTCGCAGTTTCACGTCTTGGCGAGACGCGAGAAGAAACAAAGTAATGACCCTCGCAGTTTCACGTCTTGGCGAGACGCGAGAAGAAACAAAGAAATGACCCTCTCAGTTTCACGACTTGGCGAGACGCGAGAAGAAACAAAGAAATGACCCTCGCAGTTTCACGACTTGGCGAGACGCGAGAAGAAACAAAGAAACGACTCTCGCAGTTTCACGTCTTGGCGAGACGCGAGAAGAAACAAAGAAACGACTCTCGCAGTTTCACGTCTTGGCGAGACGCAAGAAGAAACAAAGAAATGACTCTCGCAGTTTCACGTCTTTGTGAGACGCGAGAAGAAACAAAGAAATGACTCTTGCAGTTTCACATCTTGGCGAGACGCGAGAAGAAACAAAGAAACGACTCTCGCAGTTTCACGTCTTGGCGAGACGCAAGAAGAAACAAAGAAATGACTCTCGCAGTTTCACGTCTTTGTGAGACGCGAGAAGAAACAAAGAAACGACTCTCGCAGTTTCACGTCTTGGCGAGACGCGAGAAGAAACAAAGAAATGACTCTCGCAGTTTCACGACTTGGCGAGACGCGAGAAAAAACAAAGAAATGACTCTCGCAATTTCACGTCTTTGTGAGACGAGAGAAGAAACAAAGAAATGACTCTCGCAGTTTCACGTCTTGGCGAGACGTGAGAAGAAACAAAGAAATGACTCTCGCAGTTTCACGTCTTGTCGAGACGCGGTAAGAAACAATGAAATGGCTCTCGCAGTTTCACGTCTTGGCGAGACGCGAGAAGAAACAAAGAAATGACTCTCGCAGTTTCACGCCTTGGCGAGACGCGAGAAGAAACAAAGCAATGACGTTCAGAGGTTGTTTTAAACAAAAATTTAAAAGATGTCTGGTAATTTTGCGCAATGTGTAGATATATTTATTATTCTCAATTAACATATTTTTCTTCAAGTAGTGTACACAAGCAAATGCTCACCGAGGAAAAAGACGCATAATTTAAAAAAAAAAAATGAAATAAAATGGGAAAGCTTGTTTGGATAATTATATGAATGATGACGATAATGTATCAAAATTTTGCAAAAATGCAAATACATTTTTTTGAATTATATTTCAATAATAGGGACCATAGCTAAAATATGTAATTATTTTAATCTTTAAAATGGGTATTTTAGTCATTTGAAAAAGTAAAGGATAAACAATTTCTTATTACGAGATTAGCTTGTATTTTTTTTTTGGGGGGGATGCGATTTTTTAAATCATGGCAGTAATAAAACTTGAGTCATAGAACTGAGGACAGTTCACTGATTTGGGGACGAATGCTTGCCATGCACCCAGACATTGGGAACCCACGATACGCCCCTGCACTGAGTTCAGGTCGTTAATAAATGTACCACCCAAATGTTGGGAAAGCCTTGTTCAGCCATATCTACAAAGGTGGGCTCTGGAGGCTGTGTTATGGGGGAGTGGCGCGGCTTAACTTTAGGGCAGTGGTTCTCAACTTTCCTAATGCGCGACCCTTTAATGCAGTTCCTCACTTTGTGGCTACCCACATACAAAAGATATTTTCACTTCTACTGCATAAATGTAGAGTATATGTGTTTTCCGATGGTCATAGACGACCCCCGTGAAAGGGTCGTTCGACCCCCAAAGGGGTCGCGACCCACAGGTTGAGAGCCGCTGCTTTAGGGCCATAGCGAGAACGAGCTGAGTCGGAAGTTTATTCAACAAGTAGCGACTTCTCTGTTCAATTAGCGGGGAAATCCCATTCTCTGCTTCTGACGGAAACATCCCAAGGCTCTCACGGCCTCCAGTAAGTGAGGAGTTCCGGTCCATCTGCTCGGAAGTGGTAGTATACACGTCTAGAAGTGTCACTGAAGTGATGACCTTAAAATCATAAGTAGTTTGGACTTAAATGTGTTACTTGTCCTCTATGTCAGTCTCGAAATGTTGACCTTGAAAATTTAAACTGTAACAAACCGAAACCGTGTACGTGCAGTTACGTTCAGAACTTGTAGATTCGGGGACAAGACACTCACAACGTTCCAAGACACTCACAGCGTTAGGCACGTCATTCAAAATACAACAACAGACCCGTAGGAGTATATCTCTAAGGTTATCTGGTACGGACGGGTCTATAACTTTTTTATGTTTCCCACAGAAATTGGTGACTAAATAGATTGAAGAATTAGAGACAAAGTAATTTTAATTATTTCTTTATTTGGTGACCTCTTGAACGCCAACAAAACAGGCTTCACATTGAAATTTGTTTATTGTATACTGGTAACAAAACTCTTATTTATCCATGACCACAGTAGACCCTTTGAATAATGTTTCCCTTGAGCAGTGGCGTAGCTAGGGTTGGTGTCACCTGGTGCGGTAAACTCATGGTATCACCGACTTCCACGATGGATTTCTTCTTGTTAAATAAGCCCACAGTATAACAGTGACAAGAACGACAATAAAGTAACGTATACATAGAATCGACTCACCGCATCGTATTTTGGTATGATTGAAAAGCTTTATTTCTCAAAATTTATATAAATGTATCTTCCTGTCACATATGAAAGTTAACGGAGGGTTCAATTGGCGTTGAATCATGATCTAAACGATGTTTTTTCTGGCCTCATTGAAGGGCCGCCTTATTTCTGATGCATCAACCTTGAAATGTTGATAAAGCTCGCTTTAGGATTGGGTTACTTTTGTGGAAAAATTTACGGGTGATCGGTTATCCTTTTATGAAATTCTGTTAGACCGGGCTTAGTAAATATGGAATTTTCCAATTTGGTGTCAGCACTGAGATGTTGTCACCTGGTGCTCTCCGCAGACTACCGCGCCTCCTAGCTACGTTACTGCCCTTGAATTTATAGAGCATTGGTAAAAAAAAAAGAAATCGTATCTTTTGTGAATCGAAGCCTCTACGATTTACAGGCGAAAAACCCCCACAATTGGCTCTATTTCATGTCTTTGATAAACTCTTGGATAAATGATAAGATCTAAGTATCAATTTTTTAATATAATTTAAAACAGCAGTTATAGGTGATTATTATCAACTTTAAATGGGAGATGTGTAGATTTTTGGGGGTGGGTGTATCATTGTAACTGTTTACAGGCCAATTTCGCCCGTCAATCGGAATTCTACAGCATCTGAAATTTAACACACAGGCTAGCATCATGGAGGCTTTTTCAAGCATCAAATTAGACGAATAATCGATTAATGCTGTCTTTTTCATTCAGAGAAAAATGAGTTTTTGTAAATTAATTTATATAGCGAATATAGCATTTATATATTTTTAAATGATGAATTCTAGACTTACATAAAGCTTTTAAATCATTAAACACATGAAATACTGTAGATTGACATTAATCAGCAAAGATAGAGAACTCTTTTTTTTTTCTAAAGTGACTTGGCAGGGTTTGCAATAGGACTCCTCAAATATACCAAATATATGTCTTTACATTAAAAAAAAAAAAAAGAATTTATTTTCCAACTAATCGCTTCCTTTCTGATTAGCTCACTAGTGTGCATGTGCGTTTTAGTCCGAGGCTTAGGAGACAATGTAAACAGTTTACAGCACATAGAGGCCATGGAAGATTTATTTTAAAAAATAAATGGCTACATAGTTCAGACGCACGATGCGACCATGCCTCATAATGGGCATGAAATGGGTTTATATTCCGTCTGACGGGCAGCAGTCAATAGAGGGTGAACTATAGAATCTAGTCAAACAAACAGATTTAGAGTCAGTCCATAATGGGCATGAATTGGCTCTATTTACCGTCTGACGTGCGGCAGTCAATAGAGGGTTAACATTAGATCCAAGTCAAACAAACAGATTTAGAGCCATGAACTTCCGGGATCAAAAGTGTAAAAAGTAAACATTTAATGTTTTGTCTCATTTCCTCCTAGAATGAGGCTACATTTATAGTTTTGATAGCTAACTTTTGTAATTACGAGATCAGCATTTGGATGAAGTTAAAAAAAAAAAAATAAACTAAATCTTTTTTTTTATATTTAAAAAAGACAGTCAATTTTGAGGTAAGGCTCAGAAAAAATTGTGTTCAAGAACGATGGCAATGCGAACAGAGGCGCTGCTACATGTTTAATTTGTTTTTGTTCGTGTCATTTTTATGCTTTGGACTTATTCGTGTAAGTGGGGGAGGGCGTGGCGCATAAGTTTAAATCACCGGGGGACACCAACCCTCGCTACGCCACTGCAATCGGGTGCTATAGATTTTAACGTAACGTTATGTAAAACGTGCATTAAATTTATTATTTTTAATCTAAACTGAACCAAGACCATTTAATTTAGTTTCATTTAAATTTTAAATTAAAGTGGGCGTAATAAAGTCAGGAAGAAAAAAACAATCGGATCTTTCCGCTAAATTCATCTTACGCACCATAAAGCACTAAGCCAGCCCGTGTTTAAACAATATGGCTGGCTCGGTCTTTATCATTTTTCTTGGAATTGAAAATATATTCACGTGTGATGAACATTTTACACACGTAACATCTCTCGGGCGAAATTCTAAATCATTTCCGTTCCCCTTCTTCGCTTGAGTAAACTTTCACGATACACGGTCATGCGCAGTCTGGTGATGTATGGAAAGGACACCTATTTTATTATTCTAATTTATGTGATTTTTAAGTTTCTCCCGAACTTTCCAAAAAATCTTTCAAAAATTGATTTTCACTTTCCCATCTGAACCATTTTTTATGAATGACGCCGAATTTAAAATCTCCTTTCGTAATATCCTCTCCCACTGTCTTTTGCCGATAGAGTTACTTGATGGAATTTTTCTTTTAAGTGGAATCTCGTGTAAAGCCACTTTAACTTTTCGCTTGCTATTACTGGTGGATGCATATATTTTTTTTTGGTGGCATCCGTCCGTCACAAGGTGACGATGGTGTGAAATTCGCAGGACGAAATTCACAAGGCCTGGGATTATTCTTCTAGGATTATAAGCTGGTTCCCAACAGCAAATCACCTCTCTCCACGCCGCTGGATAACCCCAAGGGAACATCATGTGGATGAAGCAGCTTGGAAACCAGTGGCGTCGCAGGTGTTGTCGGAATGTGTCATTGTATCAATGTTATTATTGTTATCCGCCTATCGGGACTCCATCTCCGGGGTTTGAATTCAGAGTTTCCTTCTCTTAGATGAGTTGCCGTTAAAGGTTAACGAGTCCCATCCACCCGTCCTGTATGCATGTAGTTTTAAAAGATAAAGCTTTCGGCGCAAGTTTTCAGCTAACTGATGTAGGGTGTAACTTGTCACGCTGGTTAACACACCTAAAATAAAACAAAGCTGATGTGTTTCTGCTCTCTATGTTTATAGAAAAAGTCTGATTATTTTCTTGTTTTTGTGGGTTAAGGTAGACTATGCATATACATATATTATGTAAATTTAATTTATACCTGTTTAAATCTTTTTTGTTGTTGCTGTACTGCTACTTAATAGCCTTATCACAGTGCCGCCTTCTCATTAATCTAGATTTGTAGATACAATCATTGCACCGTTGCCCTGCTTTTCACGTTTGGCTAAGTCTAATGCCCGTAACTCATTCATAGATTGCCTTAAAAATTCTCATTTAAGTAGGACTGTAACACAGATTTATTGGTGATCTTAAACGTTAGCTAAGCATCTGTAGCTTGGTGGTTTCTCATTGCAAATGAATGATTGAGCTTTGAAGACAATGTTATCAGTAAGAAGGGATGGCGGTATTAATATAACATTGAATAACTAGGCGAAGAAAGTCATCCCCCCAAAAAAAATTTAAAAAATCAAACAATAACAGGCCATATCCTACTGACTTTATTAATTCATTTATTGAGTAAATGAATTACTGGTAATAAATATATCCCATATTATCGTCTAGGCACACCATGTGGTTCATTGGTACATTGATAAAGAGGAATGCGTCTCTTGTACGTAGAGAATCATCGGAAATACGCATCACTGTCACGTGATTAAAGAAAGCTTTCAAATGTGTCTGGGTTAATTTAAAAAAAAAATTATACTCCTAAAGGATTTTCATTAAAGACAAACAGTTCAATTTGATACACGGCCGTTGGCTCGTTCCTTAAGGCCACCAAATGAATTCACAAAATCTGAAACGAAAAAAGCAACTGGAGGTCATCAAAAGTTTAGAGAGCACTTTCAAAGGAAATGGGTCAGGACAGGGACCCACCAGGGCCGCGGACTTAATGCAAAGGTCCATAAAGGTGGTGGCCTCGGAGAAGGTACCGAGTATGTCAGAACAAGTACCGGTTAGAACGAAATTTAAAAATCAGGGTCATACAAGAATGAAGGAACCGGAACAAGACGCGATCAGCCTGAAGGTGTCCGGGTCCGGAGATCCAGGACGAGGTCAGGGCCTTGGTGCTGATTTCATCACGCAGGAGCCGCTGAGTTGTGCCCACGTGCCGTCAAGCAGATCTCGCGGTTCCGCCTCTGTTAGTGGCTCGTCTAGTGTTTCTTCGAATGCCATTCGCCGGCAAGAGGAAACCCTTGATAGTCTGAGTCTCTCTGAGAAGTCTCTCAGCCCATGCAGACATGACGCTCAAAGACTCGGCTCATCAGTTACAAAAGCAGAGGCTCACTCAAATCAGAAAAAGAGCACCGAAATTTATAACACACGCCCGAAACTTGACACCGGCGCTGAAAATTGCTCCTTGGCCAAGACGTTTAAAAGACGAGTTCAGAACCAAAAGAAATATAACTACAACAGCAAACTCTGCGACGTGTCCATATTCGGGACCAAAACCCGACCCAGCACTCGCGCAGATATCTCAACAGGTTCACCCGATTATACCAACCAATTTTCCATTTCGCGATCTCCTTCAGCTTCTCAGGCAAGCTATGCTCACGTGCAAGATAAGCAATCGGCATCAGCTGCTCAGGCTAGCTATTCTCACGTGAAAGATAAGCCATCGCCATCCTCTCACGACGACCCCAAGAAGTCCTCCAACATTGATGTAAAAATCACCAACTCTGCTGAGAAGAATTGCTCAGATAATCCTCGCTCCATTCGTGTAGTTAACGTTAAGAAAATATTCGAACCTTCGGCGGCCACGACCTCGGTTGGTAACGACAGCCAGGTACGCCTGAAGCCGAAGATGTCTGCAGCGATACAGAGCATCCAGGAGCGGTTATTGAAAGAGATGGAAGAAGACGCGAGCAGAGTTAAGAAATCGTACGATTCCACAAAAGTCCAAAAAGTCCAGGCGTCGAGACCGAAATGCACATGGACACCCGGGATGCTGGCTGGCGTGGCTAGAAAACGAAGCCGTTCTCGGTACTCTGGGGTGGCGAGACGGGCATCGCGTTACATTTCGCCCAACAAACGTGAACGGCCTTACAGGCAGTGGCTGGGGATGTCCACGTGCGTGACGAGGGATACAAAGTTCATCATTGCCACGGTCCAGCCGACACCCGATGGTGTTGCGAAAGAAGCTCCCGTCGCTACAAACGCATGCAGCGTCGGCACACAACACGAGGGCGGGAGGAGCGTAAAATCACATGATGACAGTAGCCGTGAACGGATGGTTGGCCGTGACTGTGGACTCAGGCGCCGAAGTTCGGCTCGACAGAGTCCCGACAGTCACAAAAGTTCTCCGTGTAAGGAGGTACCTATATTCAGTGTATTTACAGGCAGAAGTAATATTGTAAGACCCGATAGCAGCCTGGTGAACAAATCAAATACAAGTCAAAGCCCGGAAGATGTAGTCACGGAAAGTCCCGAAGAATCGCTCGAATCCATTTCCTGTGATTCGTGCGCTTCTTTACAAGAGCTTAATGAATTTAAATTGAAAGAAATGGAAATTTATGATTTGGGAAATATTGAAGCAGCAAATTTGAAAAACCAAAAGCCAAACGAAGCTTCAGAGACTGGTCACGTTGATGAATTGGTGGACGAGACCGAAAATGCTGAAATGAATTCAATCAATATGACCAGGAGGGAATCAACGGACACCCCCGTTGTTGAATCTGATTCACGTGAGGGGGGAAACAATATAAGAGCGTCCCCTGGTTCGAATTGGGAGGCTGATGGAAATATCAAGCGTGAAAAAGCTTTCACGGTATATCCTGAAAACCTCACGGAAGATGTGATGGACCATGCGATAGAAATTATCACAAGGCCAAGAAAAGTTCAAGCTGGGGACAATTTTAATTTCACAAGAAGGGATTCTTCACCTGGAAATAATCAGGTGCGCATGAAGGAACAAGAGACTGATAATTTTGAACAGGAAGATATTACAACGCCAACAGAACATCTTGTCGAAAACGAGGCGACAGAACCTCCGATAGAAGATTTAAATACGCTCCAATTGGACGCTGATCAAAATACGTCATCAGAGATTAATGAGCTAACTTTAAACACTTCTAGAAGCAAACACGACTTCACGTGTGTCTCTTTTCCGATTGAGAATGAAGGCTCGACTAAATCTTTCGGGGACTCTCACAATCTAGAAAATTGCCCCAGTACGCACGAGTGTACAGGTCCAACTCTTTCAGTTTCCAAATCCAGAAACGAAAGCGCAATATCAAATGAAGAAGAAAGTGTAAATAAACCGCTAGAAGAGGTTTCAGAAAGCAGCTGCTCTTGTCCATTACCGAATCATGCACTGGCTAATTCCACCTGGAGTGCGACCAACCCAACAGATTTGAAACTCTTTCAACAAGATACAGTCATACAGCACAATCCAGTTACTCTGCAGTCAACAGCAAACCCTAACAGTGAAATCCAGGCCGATACACCAAATTCTCAAAAACGATTGTATGAACACAGCGGCGAGCTTAATTATTCCGTTAAGCAGACGGAAACTGAATCCCTCTCGCAACAGCCGTGCTCAAAACCAAGTCCTAAGGTCGTCACATTCCTGTCCGATAAACCACACGAAGACAGTTTCATCAGCGCCAAACTAGCCCACTTTCCGGTGAGCGGAGATACCATTTTTCATACAACTGCCCGTGAGAGGTGTCCAGCCCCTCAGTCCGTTGGGGGCCGAAGTAAATGTCATTTCGTGGGGGAGGAGATAGTCCTCATCCCCAGTTCTAGCGGCACGACAAACTCGCTACTGAGCTCACCTAGAGCATTCACGTCCGCTAGACCCAAACAGTATTTGAGGATGAATGACAACAACGCCACAAGCTTTCGTGACAGGGAGGAAGGCTTGCATCGAAATAAGCCAGGTGGGAATGAAATATCACATGCACAAGTCACTAAAGCAAACGATTCAAAAAGTCCAAAAGTCACCGTGGATTCTGCTGCCAGCAGCTCCAGTAAATCTCCCAAGAACCCCAAATACAAATATGTTCAGGTAGGTTGTGTGCTTTAAGTGGACAAATGTTTGTCTAGACAATAGAGTACACATTGTACGCAATGTTGTGCTACTCAAACTTTTCAATGTAAGAGCACGATAGGAATTCAACAACAGTGCGAAAGGGGCCGATACCTCCAGAGCAGCGGTTCTCAAGCTGTGGGTCGCGACCCCGCGTAAGACCATCGGAAAACACATATACTCAACAGTTATGAAGTGGCAACAGGAATATTTTTGTGGTTGGGGGTCGCCAAAACATGGGGAACTGTATTAAAGGGTTGGGCATTAGGAATGTTGAGAACCACTGTTACAGAGGATAATCACTCTGAGAAGCGCTGATTCAAGGTTCGTGAGGTGTGTTGTAATGGGGGTATTAATTTTGAACATTTCTGCTACTCAGTTTTATAGTAAATTTTTTATGAATTATGAACTGTTCTGTGTCGCTGGTGAATGCGAAAATGTTGATTTTTTTTAAAACAGGTATATAATGCAATATTTTAGGCAAAATCATTTTTATGGATTAGCTTAGCTTAAGTTTAAGCTATAAGATCTTTATATAATTATGTAATTATTTTTAATTTCTTAAATTAATGAGTAAGCCAATATGATGTCTCAGGATTTAAGGCCCGACACGTTTCTGTAACGCGTACACTCGTAGCACGATGTAACGACACTTAAAGAATTTGATGTTAAGGCGGGATACGCTTGCGCTGACCGCGTGCTTATTTCACAGGCCATCGTAGATTTTCAAGGCGTTCTCCCGGGGCAACTGAGCTTCAACAAAGGGCAGATCATCCGCCAGCGGTGCGTCCACGATGTGTGTGGCATGCGGTACGGCAGCTACCGTGTTGGGAGACTGAAGCTGAAGAGAAGAGGTTTGTATCCCGCCTCCTGCGTCACAGACTACCCCTCGTCAAGCCAACAGTTAACCTAGTTTTGAGTCTAAGAAATAAAATACACACTTCTTTACAATATGATTAAAAAAAAAAAGACACCGAAATTGGTCAGAAGTTTAAAAAGAAATCTCTGCTTGATAGAGAATGAATGTGACTTTAAGAAAAGCCAGCACATGCCGTACAGGGAGTCGTTCGTAAATAACGCCACGCCAAAATGGACCTTTTTAGACCCCCCCCCCCCCCGGTCACGAAGTGTCATAAATTCTTTAACACAAAAGTTTTTGCGTCATTTTTTCGATATGCGCAAAAGGCGTGAGCGACTGAGTACCTGTAATACCTGAGGCAATTTCGACTGCAATTTACTGTTTTTAAAATTAATTAAATAAAGATTTTTCAAAATTAGAAAACTTAAAATAAAAAAAAAAAAACATGACATCACAAATTTTTGTCCCCCCCCCCCCCCCCCCGGTCACAGAGTGTCACAAATTCTCGACCACCCCCCTCCCCCCACGCGTGACGTAATTTGCGGATCACCCCTAGGCTACAGGCAAAACAAAGGACACTTTACTGAAAAAACTCACCAAAAAAACCACAAACGTTTTTTGTTAAAATATATACAATTTAATAAGCGTTAGTCCGTCAGTTCTGTTCAGAATAACATAATCCATAACACAGCAGTAGTTACAACAAGGGTCCTCAAGCCCAATCTATACAGATTCTGAAATACATTTCTTTCAAAAGACTGACTTCTAAAAATTATAATCATTTCCAAACAATTTGCTCGTGTTTCTTTTTCTTTTTTTTTTGTCTCTCCAAAAAAACTGATAATCCAACATTTTCATGACTATGGTTTTTAAAAAAAAACAACTGATAATCCAACATTTTCATGACTATGGTTTTTAAAAAAAAACAACTGATAATCCAACATTTTCATGACTATGGTTTTTTAAAAAAAAACCTGATAATCCAACATTTTCATGACTATGGTTTTTAAAAAAAAACAACTGATAATCCAACATTATCATGACTATGTTTTTTTTAAAAGAAAACTGATAATCCAACATTTTCATGACTATGGTTTTTAAAAAAAAAAAAAAACTGTGCCTCTTGACTCTGAGTGAGGTATTATCACACCCTAGCTAAAAATGAAAAATCACCAATGACAACTGATTTGAGCTAAATGTTGAGGGGAATTAAAAAAACACAATCACAATCACAGACATTTTTAGATCACAAACCGGGTAAAATATTACCATGGTAACAGAGTATTATCAATAATATCTAAAAAAATCATTTTTCCAACAAATATATAATTATAATGGTGAAATGATTTAACGCATATAAAAGCAATATGTCACAAAGTAACATCTACAGGCATTAAAGTCAAATTCAGTTTTAAAAAAAAACAAACAAAGAAGTAATTAAAAACCAATAATTATTAAATACACCTGAAGAAAATTATTTGCAGAGATATGAATTTTCCCTTATACCGTAATATGATCTAAGAAAGATACACGGGCGGTTATTTACTTCAATCAATGTAACTTTATGACATTCCATAATGTAGCCAAAAAACAAACAATTTAATAAACTAATCCAATGATATACTATTTTGACTAACTGAACGTTTTCTTCAATAAATTTAATTTAAAGCAATTCCACTACAAAGCCATTGAATTATTTACTTTAAAAAAAAATTAAATCAGTGCCCTAAAAGGCAGCAGTGAGGCCTCTCGAACATCTAACATCGGAGCGCCGCGAGCATGCTACCATAGCATGGAATGAGCGCTATATAAGAACTCCAATCAATCCATCAATGAAGCTTATTAGTTATTCTCCTAGTTGAAAGAAGTTCTCCTTACAGGTTGTTAGTTCTACTATCTATTTGATTTTGTTCCATTTTTGTTGTTGTATCAACTTTTAAACTATTTGTGTTAATATTGCTGCATAAATGGGGTAGGATATGAAAAGAAAAAAAAAAGATACTGATACGGCTTAGCTATAACTAATTCAATTATACTCCATAAATGACATCACAAATAATGGGAACATTGGGGGTGGTGGGGGTGGGGGGGGGGGGAATGGTCACCAAATTGTGACTGAGTGAAAGTGTTTAAATTTGTGTGAAGATTTGCGTTATGGTGGAAGGGTGTGGGGGAAATGGTCACCAAATTGTGACTGAGTGAAAGTGTTTAAATTTGTGTGAAGATTTGCGTTATGGTGGAAGGGTGGGGGTGAGGGTTGTAAATGAAACAACCAAAAATAGAGTGACATCATTTATGGATGGCCCCTGAATCACAGTTTAAAGTGACATGTCTTGTTATAGGTCTATATCAAAGCACTGCTGAGCGACATTATCAGATACATGAATAATACTGATCACATTAATAAATTAAAGCTGGGGAAAAATATATTCAGAAATTTCGATTATAAAAGACAACAAAACATTCTGTTATTGCAAAAGCTTAGCGCCCCAAAAATAAAGCTTCGGGAATATTCTAACCAAACCTATAAATTGACCTACCCGAGGGGAAAGTTAATTAATTTTATCAGATTTGTTTGCTAAACTTTATTATCCTATTGACTGTTATTGTGTAAATTGTAAAAGAAAGAATATTTATTGATGTTGTTTTTTAAAAATTATATAAAAAAAAAATAAAAAAATTCAATGTGATTTATTAAATACATTTGTTAAATAATACTTATTTCTATTTACTCTTCACTCTGGAAATTAGATAATATGTAAGACATAAAAAAAAAAAATGCAAATAATTCATAATTTCGTTATGTAAGACTAGCATTAATGTGTGAAATTACCATGCTAAAACAATGAAGCACCGACACAAAAAAGTTAAAAAATTTCATGAATTATTCACTAATCATCTATATTTAATATTAATTACATCTTATGTCAAAAATTTATTTCAAATTAAAAATCTTTAAAATAAATTAAAAGCAAATAAAAAAAAAATTTCATTTCGGTAATAATAAATATTAAGTAATGTAACTGTAGGTGTGCAATAAATAATGTTAAGCACATTCACCCTAAAACATGATACATGCTATGGTTATAAAAGTAAAACCAACCATCTAAAAACTTGGTGATGTCCTAAGAATGTATATGTATCTTATCTGTGAAATAGTCTGTGATAAGTTTGGCCTGTCATAGTGTTGGCGCCACTACTAGTACAATTCCTCCGAATAAAATTCCATGTTTATTTACATGGCAACAATATTTAATTAAATACACTTAAATTATATTTTAATTTCAACACATTGATTCTTGCATTGACACCCTTCCAGCTACTGACTAAAACTTGCAGGATAGCTTTAAAAAATAGCCCAAGCATCATTTTTTGGCTTCAAATCAAATGCTGACAAAATATGGTCCCTAAGGGTCGGTTCACATGATCAAATTTTCCTTCAAGCATTTGATGCAATTCGTGTATGAAGCCTTGTCACAGCTTTCAAATTACTATTTGATCAAATTCCCCAAAAAAGAAACTACACCCAAAATAGTGCGTTCATACAAAAATTTGACGCAAAATTTGATAGTGTGAAATGACGTTAACTGCAGCCACAAGAGAAGAAAACAACTTTTTAAAAATCAATCCAAAATATTCGAGCTCTTGGTTTGACAAGCTCATGGCTTTTCAGCTCCATGTGTTCTTGCTGTGTCCTTGTATCAAACAACTACATGGGAAAAAAAGAGAGGATAAATTATTAGTATAGATAAAAAAAAAACCCATAATATCAAGTATTTACACTCTGATGATTTCATAGCTGAGACTCTGGGAGTCCAACTCAAAGTAAAAATTGGCATTTGAAAACATATAAGACTTTGCTTTGCATTGAAGTAAAAATTAAAGTACATCCGCAATAAAAATTTAATGTTTTTCTTGTGGGTTGAGGATTTTATTTTGCTCCTTTTAAACTATCTCAAATCATTATCAAGTGTCAGGAACATAATGTTAACCTATTCTCCACCTATGTAGACCTAACCAAGGCTTTGGACACTTTTAGCATAGAAGGTCTCTGGAAGATCATGGGCAAATATGGATGCCCCAGAAAGTTCATTTCAATGGGAAAATGTAGAAAAATGAAAAAGTATGCAGGGTCTGAAACAAGCATAAACAGGTTTAAAATTACAGACTTGTATATGTGGCCTCAAGGTTTTTTTTTTAGCCAAGACAATAGCCTTAGCACCCTGATGTAAATTTTTTATTTCATAATAAGATTTTATAATGATAATGTACCTGGACTCGGGTCAGATGCTCTACGTTGTGTGATGAGTGACTTTGGGGGTGAACCCCAGTACTGATGTTGACTCTGAGGATCAAAGCATAACAATAAGTGTTTTAGCTTTTCTAAAGTTTTCTTTAATTTTCAGCGACTTCAAGCTAGACATGAGCTATAAAATACATGTAGGATTCCTACAGTAGGATATGAATATTCACTTTACCCTCATAATATTATTAACCTCTGTTATTGTTAATTAAAAGTATCAGTTTTTAGCAACTTCGTTTATAATTTATATTATCATTGTGCACTGAATTGTGAAATTGGCAACCTACCATGGATAAGGAAATCTTTCTGCAACATAAAAAAAATTAAGATAAAAATATAAGGGAAGTGACATATCTAGTTTGTTTAAATGTATCTATGTTTAAATTACATTCAGTTTTAGCATGATTACTATAAAGAGGAGAAAAATTTAAATTAATAAATTATTAATCACTGTCTTTAACGAAATGACTTGTAAAATTAAATGCACTGATGCTTATGTCTAGAGTTATTTCATGCTTGTATCATTTATGCCCTCTCCATTCATTTAGTAATATTGATTGAAAACATTTCCCATGAGTATAACTTGTAGGTATATAATTGAATTAGTTGATGATACTTATTTTCATATTATTTACAAATTTATAAACTATATTTCACAGATTTTGCTACATTGATAGGACCATCTTTCACTTTTTTTAAAGGTAGACCCAACCAAACGCACAAACTTGTGCTTTGATTGTTACAAACATCCTTAATGTTACATAAATGAAAAATACAATACAAGTGTTCAATAACTTTAAAATAATTTTTGATGCTGGTGCAAACAAGACGCAACAAATTTCTGAAACACATTTAAAAATAAAGATTACATGTTGAGCAAAAAAATAAATAAATTATGAATTAAACGAGAAATTATATAAGTGGTTAGAGCAATAAATTAAAAGAAAAATAATTAACAAGAAAATAGTAATATTAATATTGTGACAATAAGCAAAACGGAGTGAACGACTAGACATAGGAAACACAAATTAAAATAAAAAACTGGAACAAACAATCCTTTTCTCAACACCGAACTCGTTGTCCGCACACCACATGGGGACCATCCATAAAAGACGTCACACATCTGTGGCGGAGGTTTTGGGGGGGGGGGGGGGAATATTTTCCACCATTGTAAAATATGAATGAAGCCAAGCGCAAACCAGAAAGGAATGTAGGAAATAAATATCAAAGTATTACAAAATTTCTGCAACGATGAGAACTTGGTGAGATTGAAACAAACCTTATTGCATCAGAAAGTTTTATAACTTGTAAAGACTTTTATTTGAGTAAATTAAAAACATTTATTGTAACCAAAGCCATGTCCGATAGGCTCAGAGGTCATCATCGCCAAAGTCAAGAATTTGAGAATTCCTACTTACAGCATTTACCTGAGAAAAAATGGGAGGGATGGTGTGAAATAGTGCGGGGACCTTACATTGAAGAGTCTGGACATTAGTTTGTAGGGCTCCAGTAAAAAAAAATAATTAATGTTTCATTAAAACTTGTAAAAAAAGTATTCTAAAATAAGTTTTCTTCGGTCCATAATGAATGATCAACATGCTTTGGTTTGGAATGTAATTAATTTTATTTTGAAACTGGCTAGAAATGACATTCACAGAATAATGTGCTTTTAAATCTCAAGCCTAGGCTATATTTTGAATTGAGAAAATTTGAGTTCTACAACACATTGTTATTTGGAGATATATCATCAAGACTCACATTATCAAGAAAAGGACACAGAAATTTAGGGAGTTAAAAAAAATATTGGGGGTAAAAAAATAAAATTTATACTGTTAATAAATTATCACCTCATAAATGGGTATAACTTTTAATTTGTTTCTAGTTCTGTGAAATGTCACATCCTTCCCGAGCATGAGGGTAATTTGTGAAGGTAAATCTCTCCAAAAAAAAAATATTGGGAGATATCAAAAAGGGTCAAACTGAGAGTATTCCGGCTGAATAAATACAACAATTCTCTGTTATTGTTTTCATTTAGTTTATTATTTTCTTTATCAGCATGGGGGAACGCAAGATGTTTAAAAAAAAAATTGATTTAAGACTTAACAATTAAAATTAAAACACTAAATAAAATTACCAACCTGTATATCAAACACTTTTGATATAAATCTATAAGATACGTCTGATAATATTTTCATTTTAAAAAATAAGAAATTTTCTTGCAAAATAACGTTTGAATTTTTTTTATATAATATTAATGATATTTTTTTTTAGAGTTGACTGTATCTGAATGTAAATGTAATTGGAAATGTATTTTCTGAAAACCACAGACTTACAAATGTTTTATCTATTTCCTCAGTGTCTATTTGTCCTTCCTTGCTTACAATAGTTATAAGCCATGCTGGAGAATGAGACATGAGAAAACAAAAAGGGCAGAATGTTTGACAAAACTCATTAAGATTGATGATTATTGGATAAAATGAGCTAAAATTGTAAGCGGCTAGAATAGGCTAAAAATTATACTTGTACTTGTATTTTTTCAACTTTAAAAAAAAAAGAAGAAAATAAGCTGGTAAATGAAAAACACTTTTACATGAGTGAGATACTTCTAAAAATTTTTTTAAAAATTATAAGCCCCAGAGGACTTGCAAACATTTGAAATGTAAGACTATGACTCTTTTGTTCAGAACCGACATGTTGGACGTTCATGCATAACTAGAAACTAGTTTTTAATTATGATGTTCACGCATGTGTCCAGAAACTAGTTTTTAATTACAAGGTTAAAGCACTTATCTAAAAATTAGTTTTTAATTATGGCATTGGAATATCTTTAAGTTTTTTTTAAATACTTGAAAAAACCCAATAAGAATGTACAAATAAAAATATAGCTCCATAAAAGAGTGCCTAAAATTTAAAACAAAAATAATTAAACTATCACTTTTATTAAACACCTCATGTGTATCTAATATATTTTAGAGATGGTAAAAGGAACAGATCCATTATTGGAAGAGGATATCATTTTTTTGTTGTTGCTAGCATTCTTCAATCATCACTTTAGCATTTTAAAAAAATGGACCAAGCATCTATTGCGAAGAGTAAAAATAGGCAGCTTATTTGAAATTGTCATTTCAACAAAAGTGTTGTAAAATTCATTCAAATTTATGAGTATATAAAAATATTATCTGATTTAAAAAAAATTTAAAAAGATAATAATAAATAAAATTTAATTCCTTTAAATGCCAGCCCATTAAAAAAAGATACATTGAAGTCTTCAGATTTGACTTAAGTTTCTCAATAAACAAATAATAAACAGTTTTTTTTTTAATGATGTTCTCAAAGCTAGATTACGTTCCATGATGAAAATCTGAGCTTCATGTTGCATATGGTATTCACCCCACAGATGGTAAAATTAAACCTCAAAATTATACTTTATAATTATGTTGTTTAAGATTAAACTTCAATATCCATGAAATAAATATGTCATATCAATCACGGTAAGCTCGCATCTACCACTTTAAAATTTTTTTTTGTTTTAGTTGGGATGCCAGGGGTTAATTTTGCAACCAATGATGTTCATAAGCATCCAGCTCAGCTACAAATTAAATAGGCTGACAAAGATCAGTTCTTTTTCATCCATAAAATATCATCACCTTGGCATTAAAATTGTTTTTTTTTTTAATTTTCTAAACCAAACTTTTAGATTCTAACAATATTAAAAACAGCTTTAGACTTGCATGCAACAAGACAAACACAAAACTCAATACTCCTGGCAATTTCTCATTGCTATGAAAACATTTGATTACTGGTGACAAAACTATTAGTAAAAAAAAAGATTTAGCACTACAGGTCCGAATACAACCTTTGCAAACAAAATAAAGGAAAAAGGATCATATCCTGCATAATTTCAAAACTAAAAAAGCAATAGAACATTCAAGAAACACAAGGACAAAAAGCTCAGATAAAATTTGAGAAGATACAGGCCTAAAATGTACAGTAGTATGTAGCCAAAGTGGTAAAGTATCGACGGTGTGAGGTACAAGTTAAAACAGCTGCCTATGTACCTGGGGGTAAACACCACTGTCGTGTTCTTCCTAGAGTTGCCTCTCAGTCCTGAATGCAACACAGAAATGGATTTCTTTTTTTATTGAATTACATTTTCTTAGACAGAGTACATTTTTATTCTTTTTCAAATGCAAAGAAGAAACAAATTTAACTAAATAGTGTTTACACTACTGTTCTTGTTTAAAAAAAAAAAAAAAAATTAAGTGCATAATACCTACACACTTAAGGGGATCATAGAAGAAAATTAAGTCCATAATACCTACATACTTAAGGGGATCATAAAAGAAAATTAAGTCCATAATACCTACATACATAAGGGGATCATAAAAGAAAATTAAGTCCATAATACCTACATACGTAAGGGGATCATAAAAGAAAATTAAGTCCATAATACCTACATACATAAGGGGATCATAAAAGAAATTTAAGTCCATAATACCTACATACATAAGGGGATCATAAAAGAAAATTAAGTCCATAATACCTACATACATAAGGGGATCATAAAAGAAATTTAAGTCCATAATACCTACATACATAAGGGGATCAACAACAACAAAAAAGTCGATAATACCTACACACTTAAGGGGATCATAGAAGAAAAGAAAATAATTTTTCAACAACAAATGAAGCTGATCAGATCTGAGTTATCTCTAACCACCCAAACAAAATAGCCTGTCCTCTCCCTTATATTCCTAACACATGAGTTCTTAAACTAAGGATCCATGCACCCACTGAGTGTACAGGAGGTAGTGTCAGGGGTTGTGGGAGGTAGTGTCAGGGGTTGTGGGAGGCAGTGTCAGGGGTTGCGTGAAGACCCAGAATTTCAGGTTTATTTTGCATTCTCATTAGAATTTCTTTATCATGGGAGCACGGCCAAATTTGTCTTTAAATCACGATGGGGCGGTGTTGTGGAAATATTATTTTTAAAGTTATATGGGGGTATGGGAAATGTTTAGAAATTGAGAGAGGTGTGTGTGGGGCACTGCAAAATGGTTAAGAGCGCTTGCTACAACAGATTATTAAAATACAAGTGGTTGCATGAAATGGAATTTATTGGAGATGTTGTTGTCATCAAACTGTATTATTACTACAAGTGGAGGGCCCACAAGGACAAATAGTTATGCATTTCAAAGTCGTTTCCTTTTTCATGTCACTTCATGCATTGTTTGGTTATATATTGATTAAATGGTCCCTTGAAATTTTTTTTTTACAAAGAGGGCATTACCCAGATATCTAAAAGTTTAATAACAGTTTAAAATTAAACTATAAATTAACAAATGCATTTGATAACAATAATGTGATGTAACCACAATATCTTATGTTGTTGGGATGTGTCCTGCCACGACATGTATTTTATAAAGTTATGAGCACTAATGCGTTTTGTACTGGTTGCCTGACTGACTTTCAAATTGAGCCAAGTCCGCCTTATAATGTATAAGTCTCAATAATCCTAAAAGAATTGAGTACCACTTAACATAGGCTGCAGTGAAATTTAAGTCCGTTGCTTAGAATGAGTATTATGAAAAAAATAGTACAATTTTTATATGAATTCTCGGGATTTCATCATTTGGTGTGCATTACATCAGTGGTTCTCAACCTTTCTAGTGCTGCGACCCTTTAATACAGTTCCCCATGTTGTGGCGACCCCCAACTACAAAATTATTTTTGTTCATACTTCATAACTGTAGAGTATAAGTGTTTTCCGATTGTCTTAGGCGACCCCTGTGAAAGGGTCGTTTGACCCCCAAAAGGTGTTGCGACCCACAGGTTGAGAACCGCTGCATTAGACAATGAGAAAATGTGACTTTTCCATTATGCTTAAAGGAAACATTTAAAAGTCAGTTATCCAGAAGACAATAAATGTGTACTGACTCATCAGCCTTTGTCTCAAATAGAGAATGTTATTACAAATCCACTCAAACACAGTGTTAACTGATGTTAAGAAAGCTGTTACTGATCAGGCCAAACTATGTTCACACAGAAAACAGGATGGCGCTACCTTGATTGGGAAGACACAGCAAGCAGACTCGATCACACACATTTAGTCAAGCAGACTCGATCACACACATTTAGTCAAGCAGACTCGTTCACACACATTTAGTCAAGCATGGAGGTAAGGGTGGGGGAGGGAAAGTTTTAATGTGACAGCAGCCCAGACCCTTAATGGTAGTCATGTGACTTTTAGAGAGAAGCACCTATGAGTGTAGTGGAGGAGCAGGTAGAATATGCATATCACCTACAAGTGTAGTGGAGGGCCAGGCAGAATATGCATAGCACCATTGAGTGCAGAGGAGGGCCAGGTAAAATATGCAGTTTATTTAGAAAATTCCTAAGAGAGGCAGAAAACCAACAAGACTTTTAATCAAAATGATTTTTTGGGGGGTCTGGGCCAGTTCACATCAATACAGGCTTAAAGAAAAGTAGTCATTTTGTTAAAGAGGAAAAAAAAAGGCCTCAAGAGCAAAGCTTATTAGCATGCACAGCAACCAAAAGTCTTCCCTGGCATAAAAAATGTTCAGAGTGAATCTTTTAAAGAAGAAGAGTTTGTCACACTCAAGGCAGACAAAAAAAAAAAAAGCAGAGGGGTACCTAAAATTGTCTGTCCTGGGGTGAGGCCATCCTGCCCCACCAGAGAAACGTCTTGAGTCTCTGCTGGGACAGATGGGCCAGCCAAACTCCTGCGCTGGGAGCGGCGTTTCTGTCGCCTGGATGTTCTTTTCCCTGTTTCATTCTCTCCCCCAGACCCTTTAGTTTGCTGACCTTTGGCATTTATGCTGGTCCTGGCCGCCTGAGTGTTGGATTTCCTTCTGCTCAGGCTGAATGGTTTCCTTCTCCTCTTGCTGTTTGCTCTGGAGAAAGAGAGAACAAAAATACCATGTGGCTGAATTATAAATTGAAAGGGAGGAAAGTGAAAACAGTTTCAAATGAGGTGGTATCTCAGGGTGGCCTTCATGTCTCAGGTGGTAACTCAGGGTGGCCTCCATGTCTCAGGTGGTAACTCAGGGTGGCCTCCATGTAACAGGTGGTAACTTAGGGTGGCCTCCATGTCTCAGGTGGTAACTCAGGGTGGCCTCCATGTCTCAGGTGGTAACTCAGGGTGGCCTCCATGTAATAGGTGGTAACTCAGGGTGGCCTCCATGTCTCAGGTGGTAACTCAGGGTGGCCTCCATGTCTCAGACACAGTAATTCTTGCAGTAAAAGCACTTAAAGCTATGCTTTGACACAGACTCCCTAATACAGAACACACACAAAGCATCAAACATGTTGTAGGCTAAAGTTATGTTGAAGTATGTTATTCTGGAATATCTTTTTTTTTATATGTTTTATTTTTATATGATAAAAAGTTTTCTGCATTAAGGCCACAGGTCTCTTTTTTTCTATAAAATGAGGTTGCAGCTCAAAAAAATTTGGGAACCTGTGAACTAGGTAATCTTCTTATAAAGACAGTGTGAACAGGACTAAAACATCTAAAAGCATCCCAATCCTGGTGGAGAGTTGTAATAAATTTTGTAGATGAGTACCTTTGAAATGTGATGGCTACAAGAATGAATTCTTTTACTTTTATATTCCTTCAGTAGTTTAAGGACATTTTTGTTTCATAAGAATTTTTTTGCCCTCATTTCATGTAGGATTTTAAATTCAAATTTTTTTTAAATTTAGAAATTAGCATTGTTTGACATCATGAAGTACAAAAGTTAAATAAAAATACAGCCATACTTTAGTGATCAGCTGCTGTGATCAAATAACTAACATAGAAGTCCCCAAGAAGAAATGGCCCACAAAGCCTAGAGCTGTTGCTCCCACATTAATGTCAACCTTCTCAAGATGAGACCCCTTGCACAAAATCCCAAAACTCAAATCTTTTGAGTAGTTTTTCAATCCTTTATATTTAACTTTGCTTTTGTTTGTGGCTGGCAAAATCTTCATCTAAAACTACTACATTCAGAATATTGCACTGGATCTAAATGTAAATCGCCTCCACTATCAAAAGAAATAGTATAAAACATTTCCAAAAGTTTTTGAGCTGTTAATCATGTAGGAAACTTACTCACCCTAGGGTAGCCATAGCAACAGTATTGATAAAGCAAAAATAAAAACAGCTAAAAATATTAATAAAATAATACTTCATATTAGTGATGGGACGATACCAAAATTTTTAACGATTCCGATTTACAATATGCTAAATAACAATGTATTGGAAAAGGTTTTATATAAACACATCTATCAATAATTCCATTTTAATTATACAAAGATGTAGTATTGAATTCAAAATAATATAAGTAATTCCATTTTAATGAAAAAAATTTCATTCAGTTCAATCAGTTGATAGTAAGAATATGCATTTAATCATAGTCAAACTGAAGCACTCGCAAATTATAGTGCAAAAACATAAGCATCTCTCCAGTTGTTGGCTCTAAACGGTTTCTCTTTGGCGAGTATATATTGCCACCTACACTAAAAATTCTCTCGCTCTCTACTGAAGAAGGTGGAGCACATAAATACTTTCTTGAGAGGAGAGCCACACTTGGAAGTTCTTCTTTGTTCGCTTTCCACCAGCTAAGAGGATTCCCATTGTTTGCAATCAGTTTAAATGTTTAAAAATAGTTCTTTATAAAGTGAAACAAACTTGGCGCTGTCACCGGCTTAAGGCCATGAATAAAAGATTACCTTGGCGCTGGGAGCGGCTTGTGGTAGTTAATCAGTTAAGAATCGTTTTGGTATTGGAATCGGGTCTGAATTATTCAGCTCCAATTCCTGATGCTTTGGAAAAATCACGATATTTCGATTATTCCAATACGATTCCGATTAATCGTCCCATCACTACTTAATATGAAAAAAACAAACCTTGGTTTCCCTCATAAACAATGAAGTACCACTCGTCTATGTAAAAGTCTAATAAAAAATAGCTCTTAAAAGGTTTAAATTAAAAATAGCAAAAAAACAACCATGATATTGAAACAACGAACAGTGCGTTTGTCAGGGCTTTTTAGCATTGCAGATAAACGTACTGTGCGTTGCGCCGCAGCGAAAGAGTTAAAAAAAATATTGCAAGTGCGTTGGATGTGTAATATTTTCTTTTGTTTTTATGAAATAGTTGGTGAAATTACTCTGCGCTGTAGAAGCCAATGGGGCATTAGAATGTTAATATAGTTCAAGGGAGTGAAAAAAAGGTGCAGTTGCTAGCCTTGGGGGGGGGGGGGATCAATTGGGATTGGGAAGTAGTGCGTTACTTGTATGCATGTTTTCAGCCGCAGCCCTCATTGATCGATATTACATTTCATAGAGGACTTGTACGAAAAACTATGTTTTTAGGGGTTGTTTAATTCGAAACCTAATTCCCATTCATCAAGTTCTGCCCATCATATTGGAGACACAACACATTTGAAAAAATGTATTTCCAATGCACTGAATCTTGAGGTGTCAACAATAACAGGGAAACTTCTAATGTAGTCAGGAAAATCCCAAACCTATTGTCTGTCTATAAAATTTGCAAGCACTCAGTTTTAAAATACCCAGTGAAAACGCATGAACAAAATCATCAACAGGATGTATGAATTGGAAAAATTTATTAGGGAATAAAGGAAAAAAACTTTATATTGATTCACAGAACAAGCCTTGCAGCTAATACTGCCATCCACCTGGAGCCAACCCAAAGGACAGAAGACTAAGACAGTGAGCTAAGACTAAGACAGACACATTTGATATAAAGAAACTAAAGTAAGTTTTACTCAGATACATGTGAGCTGTGCCACATTTTTTCTCCTTGATTGGCAAATGCATGGCAAAAATTTGACAACACTTTGCAGGACCATTTGCATTACTTTTGAAATTTTTATTCACATTATAAAAAAAAATCCCTTTATGGTGTCATAGTCCTGAGCATGAGTCTTTATTGTTCTTCAGTTCCTGAGTTTCCATATGATCCTTATTGAAGCAAAACTAATTAAAACAATTATATCTTAAGTAATGAGTTGGCATGTGAGATTAATTTGAGAAAGAGAAATAGTTTTACCCAGCAGGATCACGTCCTTCTGTGACAGGGTCATCAGCATCCTCTGTCATGGATGTGTCAGTGTTGTCCACCATGGCATAAATGGATTTCGGCAAAAAATCCAGGTCACTTATTTCATCACCGGGCGGCCGTCCGGTCGTTGTGTAAGACGGACATGACCACGTCTGCCTGTTATTGTCTTGTGACATCAGTGTACTCATCGCCTGATCCTTTCCTGGCGTTGTCGGTACGTGAAACCTAGATCTGCCGATTGGTAGTGGAATACGTGTGGATGCCCTTCTGTTCACCTGCAAAAGAAAAGCCTGGCTTGTATTCAGTCAAAATGTTCACTTGAAAATAAAAATAATTAGTTATTTTGTGCTGCAGAAATGTTATGCGCTGAACTGATATTTTGGGTACAGTCCAAATCTGCTTCTCATAATCTATTTGATTGCATCTGATTTTGGGGAGGTATTATTGTAAACAACAACTTGTGTGTCAGATTGTACATTAGAGTGGAAGCTGATGTCCTGAAACTAGAGGCTAAGCCTTATCTTTTCTTACTCCAAAGCTCTGGTAGTAACATTGTAAATTCCAAACTTTACAGATTTAAGAAAAACACATTTTGTGACAATCTCTTCATCTAAACACATAATCCAGGGCTGTCCAACCTTTTTGACTATGTGGGTAAAAAAGTTTTCCAAGATCCCGCGGGCCACAAACGACAGCTCAAAAGAAATATATATATATTTTTTTTTACTTTTTAGAAAATCATTCATATTTTAAATACTTTTTAACTGATGCATAAAGAGTCTTATTGGCTCATCAAGAATATAAATAAAGCGAGCTGTCGGTTAGACAGCACTGTCATATCCCCTTGACAAACTGATTTCCCTTTTAAAGGAAAACATGGTGAATGATCCAGTAATGAAGGCGCACAGACCGATGCCAGTCCCTGAAATGGTTATAACTTATAAAAGGTTTGGAATTTATGGCATGTTCTATAATTTATAAAGGAATAATGGTAATCCTGTTAGATACATGGTATAGACTTTATGGTAATGACCTGCTTGAGATGATAGAACTTGCTTTCATCTCGGGACTGCATCATTGAGGATAACTCTTGTTGCCTGAAGCTGTTGCCCAACTCTGGGTCTTGACCTTTGAACACAACCTCTCCATCCCTGACCCTCATGTTCGGCTCAGATGAATCTTGGCGGTTAAGACATCGTTCATCAGAGGCCAGGTTGATGGCAGCCGGTGAGCTATTCCTATGACCTTGGGCTCGAGTGGCTGACCCATTGTAAGGCAGACGTTTTCGAGCAGACCGCCCCTGCGGCACCATTGAAGACCTCTGAGCTGCAACTCAATAAAGCAAAATAAATATTTTGAAGCAGTTCTTAAACAACTTTTAACTCATCTTGAGTGAATAACTGAATAAGTAAAGGATCAAGAGGACAGGGAAGACCAAAACAAAAACTACATGGCAAAGGGAGCTCAAAAAGTATGGAATAAAGATCGGAAAGTGTTGGAGCAGATAGCAAGACATCATGGAAAGATATTGTCAATGGCCAAGGATTTGAAAGGGCAAAGATGAAGAAGAAGTGAATCACTGGATTAAACTAAGGGTATCTCTAATGATAACCTTTACAGAAGTACTCTTTAATAGTCTTCCTTACCCTCTCTGACTGGCCCAAGCTCTCGCTTAGGTTGACCCGTTTGTCCAGAATTCTGGATGGCTTGCCTGGGATATAAACGACTTGATATCTCCAGGGCTGGCTTAAGTTTTGCTGCTGCATTCATTCCAACTGTTCCAAATTCAGTAATACTTGCTCTCCTGCTCTGTGCAGCTGGAGAAGACCTTTTGACGAAAGAAAATATTTGATGAGTTTAATTCATTTAATCATAAATTTTTTTTTTCTTAAAATTTAGAGCTACATTAAACTTGTGGCACATCAAGGATAAGACATCAATTATAGCAAGAATCATCTTCAAAAACATCTAACATCTAAAACATTACTTTCCTATTTCCACCTATCAGCTGAATTTTTAGCAGTAAATACTATCCCACCAAATATAATTCAATCCACCGTTCCAAGATTTTCTGGAGTTTGAAAATGGACTTTATTTATAAAAAGGATAGAATGGAAAAAAAAAGGATGAACATCAGATAAATGAAAATATGTTTTAAGGACCCATAATGCAATTTTAGGGATGTGGCCCATTCAGAAAGTGTTAAGAATTTCTCTCAGTTATGGTGCATCAGAAGGTCAGCCCAGCAAAGCAGCCATTCGAGGGTAAAAAAAAACCAGCAAAAAACTGAACCATGGGAGCAGCGGGGGGAGGGGGGCGGGGGCTGGTTAAAAAAATCCACAGCATATATTCTCAAAAATGTGTTTAATTTTTAAAAAATGTAATTTAAAAAATGTGGTCTCAAAAAAAAAAATTAATTTTTAAAAAATGTGTTAATTTTTTTTTTTAAAATTGGTAATTAAAAAAAATAAGGTAATTAAAAAATGTGTTTTCCATCAAGCCGCTGCAGAGCTTGAACTCTAATCAGAGTAAGTAAGGTACAATGAAGAAAAAGCATAAATAAAACTGATTAAATTCAACTTTGGAAAAAACTTGGACTTTTGACAGCCAATCTTAATGTCTGATGCATAGCTTAATATTTATGGCCAAATTCAGACTACATAACTGAAATGTTTATACTTAAGGCCGATGTCATGGTAAGGACATACCCAGTATTTTTGTTGTTTAGAAACTTCAGTGGCAAATTTCTGGGTCCTCGGGGCAGACCCCTGAGTCCTCTGAGGTAGCGTCTCACCGATTCCCGCACCCCAAACAAGTTGTTGTGTTCTGACAAGGTGACACGTGACCAAGGGTTCATATTCAAAAGGTCAAGTGCTGCAATAGCCACAGCCTTGCCAACCTACAGAGATAACAACAAAATATAACTTGCCATAAAGTGACTTGTTGGCAACACATAATGTGAGCTCTATATTAGAAGACGTAATTTTCTTCTATACCTTTTTGCCCTTAAGACTGCTCAAACCAGCATTTCCCAGATTTTTATATTTGGGGAGATGGGTGGACAAGATTCAAAATTGCACGAGGGACCGGGGCCATATTCATTATAGATAGTATGACATAAAAAAATTCATGTGAGGACCGGCAACATAAGGCGCACAGACCGATGCCAGTCCCTGGACCACCATTTGGGGAAAGCTCCTTAAAACGTTTTTTAAAAAATGTTAAACACTCAATTTTCACTTAATGATATAAAAACAAATTTCACAGCACACATTTTAAAACATTTTTGCTGGCATCTGTCCGTCACAATGTGATGATGGTATGGACTTCGTAGGATGAAATCCATAGGGGCCTGGGATTCCGTCTTCTAGGATTATAAGCTGGTTCCCCAAAGCAAGTCGTCTTTCTCCACATCCAAGGTTTGAATTCAGAGTTGCCTTCTCTTAGATGAGTTGCCATCCAAGGTTGACGGGTCCCATGGGGATGTTTCTGGTTGACTTCTTTGGTGGGGATTGAACTCCAGACCATTAACTTGAAGATTTGAACAGTTTAGACCACTCGGCCACCCAGAAATCATTATTCTCATTAAAAATAACTGAAGACCCTGGTTCTAAAAGTGCCCAAGTGACTTTTTTGTCGAAGTCAACATAAACTGTGAGCTTTTCTTATCTGGTTTAACCAAGTGTACTGCATAAATTTGAACACCTTAAAATATACTCAATTCCCTTATGTAAAAAAGATCCAAAAAAATAAGAATTATCAAAATTTATAGACAAAAAGAATATTTAAACTGGATAGTAGATGAAGCACTGTGCTCATGCTGTGTGAAGGGAACAGTGGGACAAGTTATGTGGAAATAGAAAGACAGGACTAAAAGATAAGAAGTTTTCGGCTAAGAGACTTTCTCAGCAGACAGGACAAATGAAGAAACAATCAGATGTAGAAAGTAGTTCAACAACTTGAGTGTTCGCCATTAATGTTATTTAACCTGGATTACCGGTACGTCAAAATGGGTATCATGTGACTCAAGTACTTTTAGCACCAAGGTCTTCATTTGTGGTTAGGGCTTACTATTTCCTTATTCTTCTAGAGGGGGTGAAACATTTTTTTAAAAAAACAGTTCCCAATTGATGATTTCCATATTATACAGATCTATTTATTAATTGAATATATTGATCAATTTTGTTTCCCCCAAAAGGTGTTGCTTGCATTGAATTTAGTATTTTAAATCACTTGCACAAAAATTACACATATTATAGGTCTTTTGCATAGACATCAAAGTTAGACTCTTTGAGGTGCTGGTTTTAATCACTTACATCTTCAAAATGAGCTTGATTGTATTTTGGTGGGAAGCCAGCCATTGGTGGAGGTGTGGCTCTCCCATTATCATTGGACGCTGGAGGGACAGCATTTACCATACGGCCAGTGTTATAATTGCATTCTAGTGTATAACTGCATAGAGTATAAAAAACTTTTACATATAAAAAAACAAAAATAATTAAATTCATACATAAGACCAAAACCAAAACTTTGAATTATGACATGCATTATGACATGAATTATGACATGAATTATAACATGAATTAAGACATAAAGAATCATTGGAAAAAAATAACAATAATAATTTAACATCTGAATTTGTGCAACACATTTTGAATCTCTGCAGTGCTCATTCAAATATCAATTCTCTGTGTTGAAATTTAATAATAGCATATCTAGTCACTGTCATATCTTCAAGGCTGTAAAAATATAATATTTAGCTTTTTTAAAAAAAAATTCTAAATGATTTCTAAGCACTTTTCACTTTTAGAACAAAATTTTTAAAATGTATTTCAGTAAATCATATTTTCAATAGTTTAGGCCTGTTATCCAGCAAGCTAGAGACAACAAGCCCCTAATGACTCCTTCATTAATTCATGAAAAGACTTATAAGATTCACCTGTGAATGAGACCCGTTGCTTTGTAAACAGCCACACGGCCACTGCCTTCTTTGGACATGCCATCTCTCTTATCCTTGAGGTACATGTTCTTCTCAGAGAAGTTGCAGGCGGTGAAGTCAAAGTGGGCAGTGTTGAAAGCAATCAGCCGGGGGTACAACATGTTCTCAACCTTGTGAGAAACAGTAATCAGAACACAAAACAGTATTAAGATATGTTAATCAGAGTAGGAGCTTGTTTCATTATGTCAAATTGCATGTTAAGATTTGTATCAAGTTCAGAAAGGGTGTTAATAATTTAATTTTTTTTTCAACTCTCTGCATTAAAGAATTTTTACTATAGATATGTGCTATTCTCTCTATTTTTTTTAAAATCCAAGATCATAGCTACCATCTATTTTGAAGTTGTTTATCAACTTTGGATTTAAATCTTGTCATTTCAACCTAGAATTACTACTATCGGTGAATTCCAAATCATAAGTAATTAAATATGAAATCTAGACGGTATATACGCACCAAAAAGTCAAGATTGCAATAGCACTTCTGATTCACGGTTATAGACATATATATTTCATGGTTATATATATATATAGTTTATAGATTTATATCTATATAAGTCATGGTTTTATATATGTATATAAATATATATATTATTCAAGTATATATATATATATAAATATATATTACAATCTGAAAAAAGAGGAGCCTTCTTCAATTATCCTGGCATGCTTGAATCATTTTTTTAACTATACATGATTTACACTCTTTATTTCATTAAAAAAAAATAAGCAGATAAAAGTGAGTGGGGTCTATTTCTTTTTTGAATTAAAGAAAACACAGTTAAAGCAATTAATAATAATGATTAAAACTGACCTGCATGTCTTCATTCTCAAAGTAGTTTCCATAAATAAAGCAACCCCGTTTGGAGGCATGTCCATGCAGGTCAACATACATGGCTATCCCACTGCATTCTGGGGAAATTTTCAGCAGCTCTGGGTCACGCAGGTGTGGGGCATTAGAGCCATCTCCTATCTCAGCTATTTCTATATCCCCTTCACCCTCCGACCCTTCATTTCCTAAATGTTCTGTAATTGTTTCCATTGCTTTGTAATCATCCTCATCCTCATCATCTGTGTCCAAGCCAATGCAGAGCGCTCCACTGAATTAAAATAAATTCAAATGATATTTCAGCAATATTTTTTTTTTGTTAATACAAATCATATGCATGCTGAAAAATATTAATGAAATTTAATGTAAAACATTTCAACCAATACGTCAGTAAGGTGTTTATTTTACATTCAAGTTTTGTTTCTTTTTTTGTCCATCTCAATAATATGTTGATAGGAAATAACATCCAATGCAAATTAAATTTATCATTATAACCCATTTGTTTTACTAGAAAGAAAAAAATATACAATTTTGAGGCACCTATTCTTGAATCAAAATAAATCCATGTTTTTAGTTTTAGTAGAGTGCTAATGCAACAAAGAGATTGCAGAGTCTGAATGAGACTTGCCTGTTCTTGTTAAACTCCTCTGACATGTTCAAAGAAGAAAGCTTAAGTCTGAGATCTGAGTCTACTCGCAATGCCTCATTCTGTCCCATTTCAATTCTTTGTTCTTTTGAATCAAAGAGGCTAATCTGCACAAACAAGGGACAAAGAGGAAAATGTGTTAAGTTGAGCTTGTAGTTTGTAGTTACAAATAGCGAATCTGGCTTGCAAGGAGTATCAAAAAAAAATGTGATGATTGTAAGCATAAGAAAAACATTTGACACAAAAATGAGTGAGCAAACAAAATATTTCAATAATTTTTTTTAACTCAAAAGAATGGTAAAAATGTTTCAAAGAAAATATTTTAATATCCAAATTAAATATGTTGGCTTGATAATTCACTTATTTCATTAAAATGGATATACTAAAAAACATAAAGATAGCACACTGATTAAATCTTTAAATAAAAATACACATAATTCAGTATGTGTTATCATCATTATTTACATTTGTACTTGCAATTGTAAAAACAACAACAAATTCTCATACTACCCACAATGCTACTGTCTGAAGAGGAAGCTTCTGCTGCCAGATTGTTCATTGTGTAGTCAGTGTCATCCAGATTGGCAAGGTCAAGTGGCTCCACTGATACTTGCTCCTTGGCGTGGTAAAGATTATCTGGGTTATCCCCTCCTGGTTGACCTATGTGCTCTGAAGAGTCCTTCCATGAATTCTTGACAGGGCTCAAGGGTGGGGCAGGGTGGTAAAACTCAGTTTCATTGGTGGCAAGGGGATGGTAACCATGGTGTTGTTGATGCTCCGGAGTCACTGATGAGATGTGCTCTGCAGCATTCCCGGAGGCAATGTGCGCCACTTGAGCTGGCTTCAAATTTGTATTCGCTTGATTCTGTTCTAAATGACAGGCGTCATGTGGCTGACGATGGTGATAAAGTTCTACAGTTTTCTGATTATCCTCCTGACAATGGAGGCTTGTGTCTGTGTGTCTTGTCTCAGCTAGAGGAGGCAGGTAGGCATTAGGGGCATGGGCTGGCCAATGGATGTCATCCCCATACATCCCATGTGAAATATTTGAACGATGACTGTCAATATTATGCTGGTAATGCTGTTTGTAAATGGGGGCTTGCTGTGTGCTGATGCTGTCTGGTGTGCTCAACAGGCCATCTTCATTGAAGGACTCAGACAGCTCCCCAGGGTTTATCAAGGGCGACACCCCATAGTTGTGCAGACTAAACGTTTTGACAGAGTCATCGCAGTTCTTGGCAGAGCTTGAGCAGGAAGAAGTGTAACCGACGGGGGGCGATGGGATTCTTTCACCACCTGGAAAGGTTATGTTGATACTATCAAGGCCGTTTTGAGTCCGAACTCGATCTTGAACATGGTGGTACACAATGAGACTTTTAGCAGCATAAATAGATGGGTGTGCCTCAGGGTTCGGGTCAAGATAGACACGATTGAGATTAACACCGCGGGGGTCTGTGCGGTAATAGCCCCGAAAGACACCATCTGGGTTCAACATTGGTATGAGCTTAAAGACATACTGTTGTCGCAAACTGCTGGCCCGTGGGTCATTCTCTCGTAAGATAAAATTTAGAAAACCATTGAACACATGGCTTGCTGGAGTCTCTCCCGGATGGACACGACTGCTGAGTAAAAAGACCTGTAAATAGATATATAATAATTTGTTTGGGCAGTTACAAGATGTTTTCAGAACAGTTAGTGGTGAATTTCTGACAAAAATAGACCAAAGTAATGAAATGTCCTGAAATATTTCAGAGAATAAGTAACATAGAATACCAAGATAATTGGGTTTTTTTATCTGTAGATGATCTCACTTTCATTTGTCTCTTGTTGCACTTTAGTTTTCTTTTATGTTGGTGGAAGTAACTATGCAAGGGCATCTTTCACCCCCAAAGTCCAACCCCAACCCACCCCACCAACCTCTACCCTGGACCTTGGTCAAATCTGCATGTTATTTAATTTGATAGTTCACCCTGAATGTCACCATTAGTACCGGTAATACAAAAATTTACAGTCAAAAAAATTGTTAGAAAATTCTTGACTGCTGAATGGTACCCAGGTGCGAATGGAGGCGCTGAGTGCCCGGGTCCATTTTTGACTAATGCTATTCGGATGACATTTGTAGTTTATTTTAGTTAAAATGAAGAACTAAGTATACAAACGTATAGTACATTCAATTATCTTTCATTTGATACCTCATTCGGTCTTACAAACCCAACAATAATATTTTAAATCGTTTTTTAATCCCAACCTCTCAAGTCTGGTACCCGTGTACCAATAGGTACAGCTTTTAAAAAAAACTGTAGTTCTTGTTCTAAAAGAAATAAAAGATTGATTGGTGTTGCCACGGCAAAGGGGGGGGGGGGCGGTGTCGGGAAATCTCACCCTTAAAATGAGACTTAAAGCTTCCTTTAGGGGAAACTACCCCTTTGCCCCCTGTGTTGACGCCCCCCAATAACTATTATTATTTTTTTAAAAGTGGTTTTATATAGTGCGGTACCCCAGCCTAGGGCTAGGCTCACTGCCAGTACCCCAGCCTAGGGCTAGGCTCACTGCCAGTACCCCAGCCTAGGGCGAGGCTCACTGCCAGTACCCCAGCCTAGGGCTAGGCTCACTGCCAGTACCCCAGCCTAGGGCTAGGCTCACTGCCAGTACCCCAGCCTAGGGCTAGGCTCACTGCCAGTACCCCAGCCTAGGGCTAGGCTTACCAAGCTCCACATAAAAATTAGCAAAATGAAACAGGACATTAAGAAAAAACAGCGACATAAAAATTAGCAAAATGAAACAGGACATTAAGAAAAAACAGCAACATAAAAATTAGCAAAATGAAACAGGACATTAAGAAAAAACAGCGACATAAAATCATTCATTTAAAAACAGCTTTGTAAAAATATTGACCCCGCCCACCCAAGTACTGAGTTATATTTCCAATACCTTTTTGCCCACAAATCTTTTGCACCTGGGTCTCTCCTTGTCAGGGAAGAGATTTATATCAAACTTAGGTTCCTCTGAATCTGTGATCCCATGGCAAGATGAAATTGTGATAAGATCGACTCTCAGCTTGTCTAGTGAATGACACAGCAGCTCACGATGGTAGTAGATCTTCTCAGGAGCACTGGGGAAATTAACATGGGAAAACTGATATTGTCACTTAGAGCTGTAAATAATATGGGAAAAACAGAAATGATCAAATAAAACTGAAATTGACATAGAAAAACTGCAGTACATTCAGTATCTCAGAAATTCAGTGTACACACGTTTTTGAGTTGTAGGTCTGACAAGCTGAGAACAAGCTGTCAAGGTCATTGAGCTGATTTTGACTTTCTCCATAAGACCAGGGGGTGCAGAAAGCAAAGTACACAGTGCCAGTTTTCAACTCTGGGAAACGGTATGTGAATCTCAAGACAAACTGGTTATCAATTGTCTGTGGATCGATGGACAAAAATCATTGTCAACATTTCACTTTTATTTCCCCCCATTTTTTGAAATACGTGCAGTCTGTTTTTTTAAATGCTTGATAATTAATATATAATATTATGCTAGTTGTCATATGTGTAGCAAGCAACACCAAAAAAAAGTTCTTAATTCATTTGTTTTCTTCCTGAGTTTCTATGAATTGTTTAATAAGTACATTTTAAAAAAAAACAATGTTTACAGCTATTTAAAAAATAATTGTGTTTTTAAGTCTTAAAGAAAGTCTCAAACACAAAATAAGAAACAAACCTCAAAAGTGGGTCTGTCTCTAATTCGCTCCCACTTTGGCTTTCCTGGCAATATTCTTACTATTGGAGCCAGACCCTGGCTATATAGCTTGCCTTGTTTGTTCATGTTCATTATGTTGATTTTGATCAGTCTGTTGCTTTGCCAACCACGAATGCCAAAGTAAAACCAAGATCTGCAAATAAAATAGTGGACTCAAATTCATTTGATATATAAGATTAGGAGGTAAGTAGGCTTATTTGTAAACAAAATTATTTTTATTGCTTTTATTCTTTGTCAATGATATTAGCAAACTTTAGAGTGTACATTTTTTTAATTTGATCAAATGAGGGTGAAGTGAAATACATTTTTTACTGCATTTTGAATAATACATTTTTTAAAAAACTCCTTAACTGATTGGCTACCAGATTGAAAATCCCGCTATGGCCGAATTTAAGCTAGGTCCCATTTTCTCATTTTAGGTGTATGTAAAAATTCAGGTGCAGTTTTCTTAATTATTAACATATTCTAATAAGTAATGCACCATTTTGTAGGTAATTGAATTGTCTATAAGATACGGTTATTTGTAAAGTTAAGTTTTGTTAGGAAATCATTAATTTTTAAATTAGTATTTTCAACAAAAAAAAAAATATATATATAAATGTGCCAACTTACATATAAATTTTAAATTTCAAAATCATTTAAAGCCTTTTTTTTGGTGGTTTCCAAATAGTATATCCAATAAAAAGAAAAATGCACCAAAGAACACAGAAATTGAATAATATTTACACTAACAATCACTTATATGCCTTTAGTAGCCTTATCACTTGTTGCCACTGTAAACAATTAGTCCAATTTTGTAACTAGCTCGGAAATTAAATCAAAATTAATTAACAGCTCGTTTTTTGAAACTTTCTGCCGATAGCATGCAGTTCAAATATAAACATCTTGTCGGTAAATTAAAATCTCGAAGCAAAAAGGGAAAAGAATAATATAAATATTTGACTCGATTTACTACAGTACAAACATTGGTGCTACCAGCGGCTCGTGGCCATAACGAAAGAAACGCCTAGCTGCTCCCATCGACTCATGGTAGTTAACCAGTTAGTTAATACCTTCTTTGAATTTTTCAGTTTATTTTCTTGAGATTTCTAGTGACCACACAAAAGATTCAGTTAGTTTTAGAATCTATGTGTGGAGCAAGGCGATTTGCTGTTGGGAACCAGCTTATAATCCTAGAAGAATAATCCCAGGCCCTGTGGAATTCATCCTGCGCAGTCCACACCATCGCCACCATCAAAAAAAAAACATTAATAAGAAAGTAAAGCATTTTTTTTAATGCTTTATATTTCTAATTTGGGGCTATCCATAAAGGTTATCTCCATGGGAAAGGAAAACTGTTTTATGTTCTAGGAAGAGAAATTTGAAAATAGCATCAAATATTTAGTGAACACTACTGTGTTCATGCCCAGTGAACCTTGAAATTAACAGGCCTACCTATTGGGGTTTTCAAATTGTGTCCCTGCACAGTCTGGATTAGTCCACACATTGAATTCATAATCTGGTTTAATCTCCACCCCTGAGACTGTTTGAACACTGTTAGCTGTAAAACAAACAAAAAAGCAATTTTCAATAATGTAAGTAGCACAAATTTAAAAGTTTAACATTTAAAGATGTATTGGGTAAATATTTGATGTATTCAAACCTGAAATAACTGTTTAGTGTATATATATTGCCTAAGAAATGTGTTTTTTCCAGAAACAAGACAATAAAAGTGATATTTATTTATTACCTCAATACCATTTTTTTAAAATTTCAATTTACTTAAAAAAATATCCTTTAAATATCAGAATATTAGGAAGAATTAAGCCAAAAGGCAAAAATTTAAAATAATATTGCTTCCTTTATGCCATATAGGACATGGTGATCATTTTTAAAAAAAAATACTTTGGACTATACATGCATTGAATCAATTTGATAATATTTAAAACATGATTTAAAATAAATAGAAACCCGACATTTAAAATGAACTATTGTACTTACAGCATTCATTTCCTTCGTCATCTTTTGAAACCTTTTCCACTTTAGCAAGATTTCCAGAATCAAATTTGGATGTAAAGCAAAGAGCCCCAAATTTTATCTCCATGTTTCATTAATTGAATCACCTATTAAATATATAGTTTATTAGTATTTTTAGCTCACAGCGTTGAAGAGAGATTTATATCTATTTCAACTTTTAATATTAAAATATTATTAATATAGGATTTGGATTTTATAAAGTTTACATTTGTGTTGGATGAATCTAACTTTGAAATTTTAGAGATATATATAACTAGGTACTTTGACAGAAATTTTTAATATTGTCCTATTGCCATAAATGATACATCATATTAAAGGGCTATCTATAAGCTTTGCAAAAATACCAATTTTTAGTGCATTTTTTTAACCCCTTCTTTATCTTTTTATTTTACTGTAAAAACTTGTGACCCATTTTCCAAATTTCTGCCTTATTTTGCCCACAACTTTTTTATTTTTATAGATAATGCTACCAAATTTTTAGGAGACATTCTCAATGCAATATACAACACAATGAACAACAAAACTTTTACATAACATCAAGAATTTGCATTTTGGATAATGTTACGAAAAAAGTGAATAGAAAAATTGGAACAATCATTATTTATGAAGAAAAAAACAATAAAATAACATGTTTATTGAATTTACACTAATTTTATAAAGCTATAGTTAAATTTTAAATCAATTATCATATTTATATAACGGTATGTATTCTTTTTTATATATAAAATTGATGGATATAATTATAAATAAAAATTACTAAAATAAAATCATCCATAAGTTATTAGACTAAAGGTAAGGATACACAGTAAGTAGGGTAAGTATTAGAATTTTATATTAAGTTAACAATTATTTAAAAATGTATATTTTAATACCCAATGTATATTTTAATACCTTGTTAAATTAAAAAGATACTAACTTTAATTAGGCATGTAAGTGTGGTTGTAGTAATAGTAACTAATAGTAATAAAAGTTCAGTAAGTGAAAAAATTTAAGCTTAGGCCTAGGCGTAAATAGACTATAAGATATTAATAACTGTTGTTTATAATTATAACTGATATTGATATGTAGGCCTTTTTTTAGTAATTATCTCCCAAATGAGTAGTCATTAATAAGAGAATAACGACTATTATAATTGAGATTACTATTATTTTCATAAAAGTATTAATTATTGATTCAATAATGTACATCGATAAACTGACTACTAAGTACCGGTGGTACACAAAATTTTTAACGTACAATTTAAAAGCAACCTTTGGTCACTACATAAACTTTTCTTAAATTTTGTACAATTATTCATTTTAAACTTCTTATAATTATTCAGATGTTTAAGGATTTAACTATAACGAATCACTTCATAATTGACAGTGATAATAGCCATTTCCGGCTTTTCAGTCAAAAAAATAAATAATGGGGAAATTTTCATAGTGGGATGAATAACTTTTCAGAGACATGGTCAATGATAATAACTCAAAAAAGGATAAAATTTATAAAATGAATGTAGATTCCGTGGTACTAAACATTTTTATGTGCCTTAACTAGTAAAAAAGTATTTATGTGATTTGTATACGTACAGCACCATAATAATAATACTGTCCGTGATGCACAAAAAAATCTAGTAGCATAAATCAAACATCACCTGAACACAAAAACTGATACGTCACTGGTGAGAAAAGCATTATTTAATAAACAAATGTGACGTAGTATGCAATTTTCCAATGATACTGTGTAGCCGTACGCCATTATTGTAGAACACGTTTTTTCGACATTTTTGTATATGCACAGAAGGTATGCGCGAGTGACTTTTGAAGTACCTAATATAACTTAGAAATTAAAAAATAGTATCAATTATGAAATTATCATTTGCATGAATTTGGGTGTTTGGTTTTAGTCTGATACTGAATGTCAAACATCAGTGAAACATTCAAATATAAAGGCATATATATGCACTGGGACTAGAGTCAGTGTTTGGTCTTGGTGCCCAGGGCCAGGGACAAGAATAATTAGCCCCCATCCCCTCAACTTCGAAACACATTATTTTCATTATTAAAATACTATCACAGATCACCTTGATACCCCCCCCCCCCCAGTCTGGGGTACAGGGAATATCTCCCTTCTACCCTTCCACATACACACATTTGCAACCTTCCACTTAGACTGTGATGACAGTAAAAACAATGGAATAATAAATTTGATGGTATATGAAATCTAAGGAGTAAAGCTAAGGGTAAATTAAGCCATAGAATAACTGGTTGACTCACTGAATGACATTGATGACACTTTCACAAGAGCGTCGACAAGAAAGCAGACAAGTCAACAATCAACTCTGATAATCAACTAAGACTAAGAAACGAAGTCTTGTACTTGTAGACTGTCACATTCGTTAAGTCCGTTTCTGCTTATTTAAAAACAAACATATTACAGAATTGTCACATTTGCGGTAGCAACAAGGTGAAGATAATTTATATAGGAGATCATGAATGCATTTTAAAAGTTAATTTTGTATGCGAGCTTTCCGTTTTGATTTCATGCAATCAACAGGTGAAGTGTTGTCAGACATGTTGTAAACTATCATGGTTGCTGGTCACGTGACCTTGATTTTGTAAGGCAATTGGCCGGAGATAACATTCTATTCGTTTCGCATTCATTTTAAAGTGAATGAAATCACCAGCACGACTCACCAAATCATATTTATTCGTATTACAGCTTGTATGAATTATCTCCAGGTTTTCAGTTCAATTAAAATTTTACTGTTTAATTAAGATTATTTATTCACAGTTCTATATTATAAGAATTAATTAATAAGTAATATTCAGATTTAAAAAATCAAATAATACAACCCCAAAAACATATTAACTTTTGTACACATACAATTTATACTATCTTACTTTCAGCGATGAATGTAGCAACTCTGCTATAATTCAAGATGTACTCGCCAAACTAGCGTAATATTTGATTCAAAAAAGCGCAATATAGATAAGGCTTACAGTTGTGCAGCCAGAGTTAGAGCCGACCGGGGGCGTCATTTCAGGTTTTTTTCAAGGGTGAGGCAAAACCAAAAGTTCGTCGGCTTGTTAAGCTGTTTATTACTGGAGGCGCCACAGTAAATAGCAATTTAAATAAACCTGAAAATTCAGGGAGGGGGGCAAATGCCGCACACTGCCCTACCCATATGACGTCCATGACCGGGACTGGGACGGACTAAACATTTTGCCACCTGAAAAAAACCAACAACTCAGCAGTGGGCCTAAAACGCCATTGCTTAGATTGATTAAGAAAAAAAAAATGCCCCTCACTTTTTTCCTTCGCCACTGATTATGTATATTATCTAATACATATATATTGCTTGTGGTGTGACTGCTTCCATTTTTTTGGATAGCACACAAAATATAATTCATTGCCGATAACTACGCTAAATGATTTTTTTTTTTTTTTAAAATAACGCAACTGCGTTTGGTGTGTAATATTTTCTTTTCGGAAAATGAAATCGTCTCAATTTAAAAATGGTGTAATAAATGTTCGGCTTAAAAGTGGTTTGGACATCAGAATATAGTTCATGGGCGTGAAATTAAAAGTGTGCAATGACGTACCATTGGCGGGGGCGGGGGGGGCGGGTAAGGGTAAGGGGTGTAGCGAAAATTGGGATTCTTAAACGTGCGTTACTTGAGTGCATGTTTTGTCAAGTAAATTTAGTAGATGGGAAGTTCACACATTGCTGCCGCCAATATTTGGCGAGCTGTAACTAGTGTTTACATAAATGGTGAATAAATAACAAGTTCGGTAAAAATTAATTCAGTTGAAGTTGTTTCAATCTACTTCCACTTTGTGTGTGGACCCCCCCCCCCCCCACCCCAGCACGTTTTATTTTATTTTGAGGATGTGTGAGGTCAATTATGAATAAAACCAAGCTTTAAAATAGGTTCACGGATTGGGACGCTGCTTCCACATTGTGTCATTAGACAAGCTGGAGTCAGACAAATGCAAAAGATGTGCCACGACAAGTAGAAATGCTTCCCATTGCAGCTTACGTATCATCGGGTTTGGGAGCGCATAGAGTCAAAGTTTATCGCGATTGATGGTTTTCTCCTCACAACTTCCATTAGTTTATCATCCAATACTAACATCCTAACTGGTCATATGTTCATTAGGGCATACCTCATCAGCCGGCCAAAGACTATGAAAAGTGGACACAACAATGTTTCCATAGCAATATCTTCTCTAATTGTAGATAGCTACCGTACATGGTTGTGGGGGAGGGGGAAAAGGGGGGGTGTAAAAAGGATAATTCACACACCGACAACAGAGGGCACACGGCTGTCTGGATCAATGAACCACTACAACACTCGATCGTCAAGCGAGAGATTTTTTTTTTTTTTTAAAAAGAGTAATTTTCTTGTTGATATTGAAAGATAGAGAGATAATAGACTACGATAACCACAAGCAACTTCAAGCAGATTTGAAGTGCCTTATGAATTGGGCAGACAAATGGGGCATGAAATTTAATGAAACCAAATGCTACATAATGAGCATCTAAAAAAAAACCCATCAAGCTATATGTACACACTAAATAGGACAATCCTTCAACAAGTAACAAATAATCCATACCTTGGAATTCTCTTCTCAAATAACCTAAAATGGTCACCCCATATAAACAACATTTCAAAAAAAGCCAACTCAACACTAGGTTTTATTAGAAGAAATCTGCGCCACCTCCCAACATCCTGCAAACGAAATGCCTATCTTGCACTCGTTCGTCCGATACTAGAATATGGTGCAATCATCTGGGACCCATACCTCAAGCAAGACGTGGAAAAATTGGAGCGAATCCAACGTAACGCAATGCGCTTCATAGCACGTGACTATAAAACCTCCACTCCTGGCTACGTCACTGGCCTTTTAAACAGATTTGACATCACCACTCTCAAGGACAGACGAGAAAAGATCCGCCTAACATTCTTATATAAAGTGGTCATGGGGCTAATTCCGGCCATCCCAGCAAACAATTATCTTACCCCACAGAAGCCAGGCCGATTAATTAGAGCCAAACAGTCACTTAACACTGACTTAACATCTGACAACCCCATGAGAAATTACACCCGAAACAATAACAAATGCTTCACTGTGCCTCGGAGTAACACAGTGAAACATAAGCAGTCATTCTTTCCACGCACCATAATTGCTTGGAACAACCTGGACAATACCGCCGTGAACTCGACAACGATTAGGAGCCGTTAGATTGGCAACATCGCTTCCCCAACCGTTGCACATATGCCAGTTTATGGATGCAGCAACGTACCGAACCAGAACCAGAACCAGAAAGATAATGAAAATTCTATCAGCCCCATTCATTATTCCGAAAATTGATGACCACTTTCTGTCATTCGGTCTAACACCTATTTTCAATGCGTCGCAATCCATTTGTTGAAAGAAGCGTTCAATCTGTGGTTGTCACTTCGGGGCTTCAGGTAAATGCAGTTTATCCAACCACATCACCGATAATTTGTTTTTGTGTTTTTTTTAAATGTCTGTTGCGGATACTAGATTTTTAGCTCGCTTACTCCTTTACTAAATCTTTTTTCTCTTCAGTGGTGTTGGAAGGGGTTGGCAGAGAAGGTGGTCCACCCCGGGTGCCACATTTTCTTTATATGGAGGGGCGGAATTTTCGGCCAACTTCAGAGTTTTTTTCAGTTGAATCGGGTGGCATTAAGTGGTGTTTTCCCTAGTAACGCCACTGCGTCTGCATCTCGATATTTACTAGATTTTTAAACTATTTATTTAATTGCACCACGCTGCATTAATTATAACCATAATATGTAAATGGGGCTTACTGAGTTGTGACTCTAGGATTAGTGCCATCCGGGGCGGGCAAATATTTCTGCTACCCATTTCCACGAAAAATCTCTGTATATGGCTGAATTTGCCACCACTCCTAATTGTTACGAAGAATTGTTGTACTGTACTAGGACTTGAGTGTTACTTTAGGTTAGCACTTTTGCTAAGGCTGTGACTAGGGTATGATTATATTTCCTAATTCTTGGGACTATACTCAACTATACTGAGACTATACTAACCGTAGTAACTGTACTGGAACTAACTATACTGGAACTAACTATACTGGAACTGGCTATAACGGAACTGTTTAGCAAATTATGGATAAACAAACTTTATCGAATAAAATAGCTAGCCAGGCTCTGCTATCAGATTACAGGTAAAAGAGGACGATAAATGATGGACCCTTTAATTTTATACCCTAAGTTTGGTGTCCTACCTTGCATTCTAGTATGCTAGGCGTCGCACGCCTTGACCAGATGAGCGCATTGTTTCAGCTGGGTTCCGGTCGAGGGGACCAGGTTAATTTCCATTGTTTATTGCTATGACTGTTCGGCCCAGCCAAATTGCGCAATGTCAAGTGAGGTAGGGGTGAAGAGCATGTGAGCAAGCAGGTCTCAAAAAGATGAGGACCAGCGGGTCTCAACAATAACAAAGAAAAAAAAAACAGCCACACTAGCCGGACCGCTCACCAACTCCATCCCTACGCCACTGGTCTTACAATGAGATATTTTTAAAGTTTATGTTGTCAGCTATTCTGTAAAAAAAAATTCTTATATTTTAAAATATAACCTACTTGTTGCAAGGAATAAATATTTAATTAAAAAAAGTCCTACGATTTGATAATTTTGAAGGCGGAATTGAACAATATCGTGACTATAATTTCGTCGCCACTTGTTGAACGCTCATAAACGTAGTTATTTTATCAGAGTAGAGGATAACAACAACAACAAATTAAATAACGTATGAATATTAAAATTCTTTTTATTTACTTTATTCGTTTAAAAAGAAAAAAAAACAATTTCATTATTAAAATCGTATGCGATTACCTTTAGGACTCGACAGCATCAAATAAATGTCACAAAGTGCAATAGCAGAAGACAGGTTTTGAGTCCAGTTTGAGCGAAAATTATTATTATTTTTTTTTTAAATGTCAACACACAATAATAATAAGATCAAACAATAAATTTGATAATAGATGTGGGTTAATTTTTTGTATTTGAAAAACTTACAACACGTTATTTTTAATAATAAAAGGGGTTTTGAGTCTGTCACTCAGATTGGGGGGGAAGAAGGGGTAGAAATTAGTGAAGGGCATGTCCTTTTGAAAGGGGCTTAGCCATGACCATCTGGATTTCGTAGGCTGGGCTTAGCTCACTCCACAGAAATGTATGGATAAATTCAAATTGCTTGTATGTTTTTTGCACGTACAGGAATTTCGTGTTTTTTTTCTTCTCCATTATTCTACACTTATTGAGAGAGCAACAGATGAGTGTCAGAAGAGGTGCTAGAGGAAATGTTGTTCCCTAGACCTGATTTTGACTAAACCAATTTTTTTTATTTTGGTTGTTACGGAATAGCAGTCCAAAGCTATTTTATAATTTTCTATTTAAATTATTAATTTGTTTAGATCATTTAATTATTTTTTTCTTGACGTTAAACCCTCCAATGTAGTAACTTTCTTTCTGAACTACTTCATTCACTTTTGATCTGCCCTAAAATTTAGGATGGAAAAATACTAGCAATGGAGATACGTTAATGTTGCTAAAGATTATTTCACGTAGTGTTTATTTTTCATTTTTGAGAAATTAAATTGCTTTAAAAAACATTTTAAAAAAAAAATCAAACAAAAGTTGTAAAAATTATTTTCAAAAAATGGAAATAAAATTATATTTTTTACATGCAAAAATGGTGGTAGAGGGGAGCGGCCTATGCACCCCCCCTCCACTTACTATGCTACAGATGCAGTGACACCCACTCCCCCATCCAGAAGAGCGTATTATTGTCTTGAACTTTCTTTCAAGGCCATGGTGTTCATTTACGTTTCTAAAAAATAATATTTAAATAAATAAGTAGTTTTACAAAGCTCAAAAGTATTTAAATTTATATGCACAGCACATAGCAGTATCAGTAAAGAAACTAAATAGCAATTGTGAATAATTTTATTTTTGTTTGTTCTGGATTCGTTGTGAGATCACGTTACTGACTCTATGATTCAGCTGGTTTACACTCTATCCATTCACTCATTGCGGCCATGACACCACGTCTTTCATTTCTGTCTTAGTACGTTTCCTAGAATGCGGATACCCTGAAACAGAATTAAAATATTGATTTTTAAGAAAAATTAACCCCTTTTTGTTAATGAATTTAAAATCTGTATTAATGTTGCTAAATAGTAAACAACGAAAAGGATGTCAAACTTAGGCGCAGGTTTAAATCTTATACTAAGAGAGCACATTGTTACGGATACATTTTTTCTTTTCATTTTTTAAATTTAAGTTCTGTTTGACACGAGACGAAAAGTACAATTATTTTCAAATTTTAATGAGTTTAACAACTAGGCCCATATATAATTAATTAAATTTGATAGTTTACATTAACACCGGTAAATTATCGCATTTAGTAAACGCGGGGAAAAAAAACACTTCCCTTAAAATATGATTTTTAAACAATTTTTCAACCTTTTTTTTTTAAATTATAATATCACGTAGACTTATTGAGAATTAAAATTTTCAAATAGGAAATTAAAACTCTCGCATAATTCAAAAATTCAAAGTTAATCCCATTTATAAGTTCGTAAAATGTAACCCCCTTCACCTTTTTTTCTCTGTACACGCACACTTTTCACTTTATAATGTTTATTATTAACACTTACGTTATCAACGTCATCCCCATGCACTGCCGAATAACTCAGTCGTATATACGGAGATGGGCCAGGCACGGGTTTAAAGAACTCCCCCGATACTATAGAGACACCAGCCCTGGCCGCTGCGTCCATGAGATCAACCGTGTCCTCTACGTCATTTATTTTGATCCACACGAACATGCCGCCACTTGGGAAAGTCCATGTCGCCAAACCTTTTTCCAAGCATGTATTGAAAATATATTATAACAATTCCATCCTTTGTTTTAAAGCCATGGAGCCTAACGCTATTTTGAAAACATATTTTTATCAACTAGTATTTACGATTAAAATTACAAGTGCATTTTTTAAAAAATACTGTCGCCTAATTATTATTATTATTTTTAGATTTTTTAAATCATAACAAAAAATGTATTACCCCCCCCCCTCTCTCTCTCTCCATATCTTTCTCTCTTTCGCTCTCTATCTCTAAACCTTTATCCCCCCTCTTTGTATACTTCAGGTTAGAAAAATGTTCGTCTCTAAATTATTCATCATTTAATGAATATTTATTGTTTAACTCTACATAAATTAATTATCAAATACAAGTTTTTTTCTGTTACATGTATTTTATGGGGGAGGTGATTCTAATATCAGTTTAAAGGAACACAAATTAAGCCAGACAGCCGAGTCGCCATATACCCTTATTAATGCGGCCCTTGCACTAATCAAATGGTGCAATCCAAGACAAGAAAGTTATGTGTCCTACAGGAATTTTGCACTAATAACAGTGGTAGCTTCGAAAAAATTGAACGTTCTTTTTTAAAAAAAAAAATCATCTAGTTCAGAGCAGACGTTTTGTGAAGAATTATTTGAGATACAGAAACATGGTCCTTAGTTAGTGAGTGGCGTAATTGTTTTTATTACCTGTGCAATATTTTTCCAAGGCCGTCACCATGAGCTGAGCTCTTTTTTTGTATTCTCCAGCCAACTGCTTCACTTCAACTTGAAATCTTTCATGTCCCCATTGATGAAGTATACGGCTTATCAACATCTGCCAACACACACACACACGCAAAAAACATGTTCATTTTGATAGATTCCCCCCCCCCCCCAAACCTCAGTAAATTAAACGCTGAGTACGGTGATGAATGAAGACGAGAAGGTGGAAAAGTTGTTATTTCGGACACACGTTTCTGGATCTAAGTCGAAAAATTTAACCAGGTTAAACAAATCAGGAAATCAGAAAGCTAGTAATATCACACAAACTAAACACCCTTCACTTAGAAAGCTATTTGAAGAAGAATACCGATGTAAAGGTTAAAATTTAAAAAAAAAATGAATGATACATCCCACCCACCTCATCACAGATAGCTAAGATCAGCTCGATCAGGGCGAATTTTTCTCGTACAGTTAAGAGTTTCTCGTAAATTACGTCACGCAAAAAATGACCTTTTGAGACCCCACTCCCCCCGTCACGAAGTGTCACAAACTCTTTACTCCCCCCCCCCCACTCTTTAGTGTCACGACACACCTAATAAAATCAAAACATACATACAATTTTAATAAATAAACTAAGATTTTATTATATTTTTTAACATTTTCCCATAATGGATTAAGATTTAGTATTATTAGAAAACTGTGACGCGAAAGAACGAAGTCATCCGCAAGCCGAATGTAAAATGGCCACAACAGATTTGCGACATTTTTGATATGCGCAATAGTTGTGAGCGACTGACCTCATAGTATCTAAAATACCATAAATTTTGACCTCAAATTAATGTTTATAAAATTAATTAAATAAAGATTTTTCAAAATTAGAAAATTTTAGATAAAAAACAACAACAAAAAGACAACAAACAAGTGACGTCAAAAATGATTGACCCCCACCTTCCCACCTGTCACAAAGTGTCACAAATTCTCGACCCCCTCCCCCCTTTTTCCCTCCTGAGCGTGATGTAATTTGCGAACGACCCCTTAGGACCGAAAGCTATACAAATTATTTTGTTCCCCAGTATGTAAACATTTAATATCCTTCTCCCACACAGCAGTTACCAAGTGTAAATGATCACCAATTAAGTCACTACGGACTCTAAAGGAGTTCATTGTTGGCTGATTTTTCTACGCTAGAGAAATACTTTCGATGTCTTGTGTTTCAATTTTTATAATTGTAAAATGTTGTCTTCGTTTCAATATGTATTTATTTATGTGCTAAAAATGAATACGTACAATGTAATAAAAAATATTGCCATTTATTGGGATCAGTCAAGAATCTTAATCTATTAGTTTCACATATATATCTTTTTTATTTCAATATCAACTACTATTGGCGGGTTAACCTTAAACTTAACGTACCTGACTTAACACATTGGGATGTATTGTGTTTTGGGACATGCTGCCAAGATAGCGAGAAATTATTGCAGCTGGTCCACTGATCCAGCCAAGGCGATACCTATGGAGTAAATCATCTGGATATTCAGTTTTAGATTTTAAACAAATGTGAATAGTATCCCTGTATATACCATAGATGGTACTTATTTCCGAGATTAAAAATTTTCGATTTTTAAATTATTTTTTTTTTTAGTGTGCTGGCATCAGTCTGTCACAATGTGACGATGGTGTGGACTTCGCTGGACGAAATTACATAAGGCCTGGGATTATTCTTCTAGAATTAAGCCGGTTCCCAACAGCATATCTCCATACTCCGCACCGCTGGATAAACCAAGGGAACATCATATGGATGATACAGCATGGCACCAGTGGCGTCGCAGGAGTTTTCGGAATGTTTCATGGTACTAATGTTAACCGTCTTCGATACTCCAACTCCGGGTTTTGAATTCAGAGTTTCTTCCTCTTAGATGAGTTACCATCCTAAGTTAACGGATCCCATCCAGCTGGGGTGCTTGTGATGTTTTTGCTTGACTGGGATTTGGTGGGGATTGAAATTGGATGATACATCCCACAAAACTTCTTCACAGATAACTAAGATCAGCTCGATGAGGGCGAATTTTTTCTCGGAAAGTTAGGACCAACAGATATGCAACTTGATATTTCATTAGTTTAGACCAGAGGTCCCCAAACATTTTTGTCTCGTAGACCACTTGCCATGTTTTTCGGGCTTGGGTAGACCCCCTGCTTACCTGATATTGATTTTTGCATATTAATTAAATTCACATGTATTTTTGACAGCCTGTATAGTGCAACTCACTATTGAGAATTCTATTGTTTGGGGGCGCAGAAAGATAGGACAGGAATCCGAGGAAAAGTTATGGCAGAGAAATTACAATGAGTCGCAATAAAAAAATAAAGTTATGTATGGGTCAGTTAGATGTCTACTGATGTCTAAATTAATTAAATTCTTAGTATTATTATCTTCGTGTTACTGCCTCTTATAGCCTACATTTAACCGGAAAGTGGGTTTGGGAGGAAAAGGGGATGGGGTGTAATTTTATCTTTTGCTCCGTACAGATCAACGTAATGTTCACATCTAATAGTCTTTTCATTGAGGCCATGACCTCAGGTGGTTTTTTAAAACAAAGTCCAAATGCAACATTATATTTTCTTCAGATTTAGAGGATCATTTAGAAAAGACTGTAGTGTCGATCACATACCCGGCACCAATGAGTTTAGCAAAGGTGTCCATCCTAACAACCCTTCCGTCGACATCTAGGGACTGAAAGCTGCGTTTTCTCTGTGGATGAGATTGATGTCCATGGATAAGGAAGTCACAAATTTTACTTGCTATAAGTTTCTTACAAAACTTACAAGTATTTTTTTGGGGGGAAAAAAAAGGGGGGGGGGGGTTGAGATGCTAGCATGCCAGTGATTTAAACCAGTCGTATACTTACAAATACTTTCCTTTTATTTGTACGTGACTTCGATGGCATTCAACGGTATTTTTAGCATTTTAACTATAAAAGCAATCATATGATTATATTGTTTAATTATTTTAGCAAGCTTTCAAATCCCTAAACAATTTCTTTATTTTTATTTTTATAAAGCAAGATGAATGAAAGCACTTCCTTGAATTTTTTTTTTTTTTATAATGCTCAAACTCCACATATTTTAATACAATTCAAGTGTAACTTTTGTTGTGAAATAAAAGAAATCAGTTCACCTCTCCAAACTGCAAAAAGTAGTAGGCTCCATCCTCTAAAATGATGATATCATATTTCCGACACACAAGATAGACAGCTGCTAATCTTTCTTCATGCCACGTGTAACCTAAGAACATACAACAACACGTTGGGTTCAGAGAGTAGTTAAGAGATTGAAGTCGAAAACCAAACTAATATAAACTTTATAAAATCTTTTGTATTGAGATTTATAAAAAAAAAAAAATCACTATAATTTATCAAAGCAATATTACAATTCAATTTGATGAAACAACAACAACAACCAAAGAAACAAAAAAAAAAAAAAAAAAAAAAAAGTTGGCTCTTAATTAAAATCCAATGTTGCAATACTTTTGGAATCCACTTTTAAAAGCTACAAAATCTTGAGGTTAACACATTCCTGCTTCAATATTTTCAGAGTAACTTCAAAATCAAATGTCTTTGTGATTTCGAGGACATTAGAATTTCTTTTTTTTAAAAATGGATTGGAGGAAATAGTATTTGGGATATTAGTAAAAGAGATCCGCGTGCCCAGTTGCGGCATTAAATAGTATTCGGGATATTAGCCAAAGAAGCAGCCACGCCTTATACTTGTGGGATTAAATAGTATTCGGGATATTAGCTAAAGAAGCCGCCATGCCTACTTTTGGGATTATTACAGGAAGTAATTGCAAACAAGACCCTTGGTCTTTTGGTTTTTGGATATGTCTGTGGCCAGGATGACAGAATTGACTCGAGATGTTCTGCTAGCATGCCTTGCTCATCGCTGTCCACTGTCACTGGGTTAGCTCCAAAAAGTTTGATCTGAAAAAAAATAAAAGTAAATAAAAAGAACGATTTTCATAATCGCCTTTACTTCAAGTTTAAATAATAAGGACACATTTTTAAATACTATTATTTTATTAAATAAGTCATGATTTTTTTTTATAAAGCCACAATTATTAGAGTTAGGATATCAGCCATAGTTGTAATGTCTATTAAATGCAAAATTAGCTAGGCTAAGATGAGCGAGACTTATGTCGATGCTTACAACTTGACTTATGCCACGAGGGATTCTTAACCTATTTCAGTCCATGGACCCTTTTCCAGGCCAGGTAAAGGCCACGGACCCTTTCTAAAGAAAGTACTCAAATGCATATAATAAAGCTACAAAGGATTACAGCCTACGGACCTACTTAACACATTTTCACGGAAATCAAAATGGGTCTGTTTACCATATGTTGAGAACCCATTAACTTACTGGTAGAGCAAGATGATCCCAAACAACGTTAAGAGAAAATAGAGCGGTTTAAGAATATAACATATTCTATGCGTGCGACTGCTAAATGTCATTAGTGTTAGCTTTGAAATAATTAATTTACTAAGGCGTAGGGCTATTAAAATGTAAAAACAAAAGTATAAAACTTCAATAAATTATCTAGCATATCTTTCACATATTGAATAGAAATGTCTACTGATCGATTTGTTGTCATGAGAAATAGCAAGTTATCCATAAGTGTTCTTATAATCGCTGGCGCTGGAAGGAGAAAGAGTCGGTGGTTTGGGGGGGGGGGGGGGGGGGGCTGTCCGCGCCCAAGGTAAAAAATTTGGCTTTATATTAAAGGGCGGCATTTTCGGGAGTTTTTCGCGGATTGGGAGCAGCTAAAATCGTGGCATGCCGGATGGCACTAACCCTAGCTACGTCTTAAATATTTAAGTTCTTTTTTCGTTAAAAATAAAAGTGTGTATAAGATTTACTTTTTTTCTCTGAAGCACGTCAACTATTTTGTATAATATTGATTTAAAAAAATATATTTTGAGTTAATGTAATTCCCTTCCTGCGGCAGGGTGCCTGTTTTCACTGCTTTTTTTTTAAAGTACCAATAGTTAAAAAAAAAACAACAACACAATAAATAAATAAATAAATATATATTTATAAACAAACTACCTGACCGATGGTTGTGGAATAGAGATCATTCTCTATTAAAATAGAATCACCTTCATCAAGCATAATGTGAAAAATCTGTTTAAAAAAGAAGGAACAAAAATAAATATTTTAAAATACTTGAATCATTCATTAACTATAGCTGCTGAATTTGTAATTTCATAAAGTAACAATTTCATATGAATACTAGCCTTCATGTAAAAAATTTAATCAATAATCACTTTAAAACACTTGAAACATTCATCTTCTTCACCAGCTGAAGTTGTAATTGCATGATGTACAAAAAATTTTTATTTTCTAAATCTGTAAAAATAATCTGTATTTTTGGCAGAGCAAGGTGTTTGTAGATTTGGGCACAGTTAAGAAAGGGGCCAATGCCTATAAAAAGGTTCGCAATGCAAGAACTGAGTTTAAAATTTGTTAACTTTCTAATTTTAAAGTTTTACTTACTGGAAGAATCTAAAAAAATAAATTATATTGTTTGTTAACAACGAATAATACCGTTGAATTTAATGGTATACAAAAAGAACGATACCAAAAAAAAAAAGCGAGTGCTCGTAACAAGTAACCATTTATTTATGCCGTTATTTCTATGCTCAATTAAATATTTATTAACCTGCACTAATCTAAGCAATAAAATGATAACAGAAACAGTTTGTTGTCAATATTTAGCATTACGAACACACACAAAGTCGAAATCTACGAATGCTAGAAATCTGAAGGAGTGTATTTATACAAGGGAATGCGTTCGAGCTGTGTAAAGTAAATAAATAGTGGAACAACATATGTTTAGGCTTGAAAAAAAGATGAGTTCAGGACATTTAAAAAGGCGTCTCGGCTAAAAGCCTTCTTCGGTAAAAAAACAACAACAAAACAACAACTTACACCTCTGGTGGCGTCAGTGCTGCCGTTGGTAATGGTTAGATTGAAAGGTTCCGGGTGGTCTGCAATTTCAAGCTGTGGTGGTTTGTGTTCCATTCTTGTGAGCTCAGTCAACCAGTTGCGTAGTTCTTGAATGCTTCAAACATTTATATATATATATATATTACAATGTATTTGAGATGGCAAATTAAATGTCTTACATGCATGACAATAATTTAAAAAAAAAAATTGATTGCTGTTAAATACGACGTATTAAAGCAAGCCAAACGTCGACCCGTAAGGAGACAGCTATTTAGCCATATATTTGCTAAGGGGGTGTGTCTCAAGAAAGTATGTTGCTGTCTCCATTAAAATGATATGCAGGTTTTTTGCGTGTTTTTTTTTTTTTTTTTTTTTTTTGCATGACACATTCCACCGGAGTGGTAACCCATTTGAAAAGATACCCTAAAAAAAATTCCTATCTGCATTTGTCTATGCTTTTCTTTATGCTTTGGTATTTGCTTTTGTCTCTCCATTAATCTGTTTACATCTAATTTCTAATAAAAGCAGCACAAGTCCGAAACTAATATAATATTCATTTGTATTTTGTAAAACACTTACCCCTCACAGTGGCCGTAGGAGCTGATTGTGTCCATATCATCTTGGTCCATCTTGATAACAGTTCCATCCCTGTTAAAAATGAAATCTCCGATTCAAATGGTAGATAGGTGGGAAATGACTTTCATATATCGGGGAAAATATATAAATACCGAAATGATTATAATCTAAACACAAAAATTTAGTTTAAAGGAAGAACATTAATTTCTTTTTTTTTTTTAAATTCAGCGAGCTATCAGCTTTTGGTTAAAAATTAATTCATCCATTGACAAATGTCCTACACCCATAGACAAAAGTCATACACCCATTGATAATTGTTATACACCCATTGACACAATTGATACCAGAATTGATAAAAGTCATACAACAATTAACAAAATCCATACACCCATAGAAAAAGTATTGCGCCCATAGACACAAGTCATACACCCATAGACAAAAGTCTTAAACCCATAGACAAACGTCATACAACCATTGACAAAAGCCATACGCCCATTGACCAAAGTCATACACCCATAGACAAAAGTCAAACACCCATAGACAAAAGTCATACACCCATAGACAAAAGTCATACACCAATAGACACAGTGATTATAAGTCGGAATATTCATAGTACCAGAATTCTTTACCGACGTTGTTTTCAATAAGTTTTACTTTACGACTTATTTCAACAAAGACAAACACTTTTTTTTTAGAAAATGTATTTTTGGAAGCTTAAATTAGGACCATAATATAGAAAGGTTGGTGACGACAACAGGAAATAATTGTGGGTTAGGAAAATCAGCAACTTCATGAAAATAAAATAAATAATTCTTTATATCTAATATGGATCTTTATGTTTATGTGTTGTTTTGCATTGACATACTTAACGGGAACATGACAAAAGAAATGAAGTGATTGACACAAGAATCACCTTAAAGAAAACTGTGCTCCGGTGATGGGCAGTGGATCAGGACACGGCACCCCATTACTCAGCCTGATCATCGTTATACCCAACGCCATTTCTGAAAGATGTTACATAAAAAAAAAAGAAGTCGAGTTAATAATTCGAATTGAAATCCTGTTTGGTAATTCTCCAATAATTTTGCATGCCCTTACTTTGCGTTTGTGTTCAAAGTCTCAGACTTATTTTTCTCCAGGGCTCCTCACACCAGAATGAGATCGGCACCACGAGTCAATATGTTTCTTTGCATCAACGAAAATTTGTCAATGTACCAGATACAGTAAGGTATTTTAATGAACAAATTGATTTTATATTATAACAATGTTATAAAAAATAATTACAATAACTTTTGGGCATGACAACAGATAAAACGTTCTACGCGACAGACGATTATGTTAAATTATTGATTATTATTGATTATTGATTATTTGTGTTTTCCCTTTCATATATAATCGTTCTAAATTACTGTCAGTTAAATATATAGCTTTATATGTTATAATAATAAATATTACCTAAAGTTACGTTAAATGAGATATTAACATTTTGCTACGTTAGATTATTTGCGTTGCAGATTGCTTGAAATTTATAACTGCACTTTCAATTGATTCTTTACCTTTTGTCAGCAGCGAACGGAGTCTGTTGTCCCCTATTCTCCGGCCAACTCTCCCAAGCGCCCCCTGGTAGTCCGGCTTACTGACTGGGCTTGACAACAGCTGGCTCACAATGCTGTACCCATTACTGGACATATGTAACCACGTTTATAATGATTTAAATACACAGGGAGTAAATAATTAAAAGAAAATGTTTTAATATATAGAATATATAAATTACATTAATTAATTACAGACGTGCCCAAGTGGCAGCATTCTATTATTGTAACCGTTATTAAAACATTTTCGTTAGAGTAATTTGTTGAATCTAAATTCATAGCTCCACAGGTTATCAAGAGTTAATGAATACCAGTATATTCGTCCGCGAATCAGAAATTGTGAATTCTTCTTTTTTAGCTTGGAAATGTTGATAGAAATGAAGAAATGAAATGATGGGCTTGAGAGTTTTTGAATGACAATTAAATGGATACAAGAGGATTATTAAATATTGTTTCATAAAATAAATGAAGGTTGAAAATAATCACAAGAGGATCGCTGGTGATTAAACAGATAGATGATTCTATTAAATCTATAGCGATGGTTTCACAATTTTTATGTGTGTGTGGGGAGAGGGGTCATATTTTTTAGAATATAGAATATTTTCGAATTTTTTTAATAAGCGCCACAAAAGGACACTATGGAGTACCAGGAAACTTATTCAGGATCATTCAGAGCTCTTATGACGAAATGACATGCAGGGTGGTCCACGAAGGTAGACTCACAGATGCCTTTACAGTCGAAACAGGAGTCAGACAAGGATGCCGCTTGTCCCCATTTCTATTCATCCTTGCCATTGACTGGATAATGAAAAAATCCACAGACAAAAAAAGGAATGGGATACAGTGGACACTCTGGGAAAAACTGAATGACCTAGACTTTGCAGATGACATTGCACTTCTGTCCCACAACCAGCAACAAATGCAGGAAAAAGATGTAGCCACCTTTTCATCACAGCTCGGACTCAATATAAATAAAAGCAAGACTAAAATCATGAAGGTAATCTTATCCAACCAAGAGCATATCTGTCTGGAAGGAAAGGCACTGGAAGAAGTGGAGTCCTTCAATTACTTAGGCAGCACCATAGACACAAACGTCGGATCCGACGCAGACGCGAGGTCTAGAATTGGAAAAGCTAGATAAGCATTTGTGTTATTAAAGAAAATATGGGAGTCGAAGCAGCTGAAACTTCAAACCAAAGTCAGAATCTTTAACACAAATGTCAAAACAGTCATACTTTATGGAGCAGAAACGTGGAAAACATCAGCGAGCATTACACAGAAAGTGCAGACATTCATAAACACATGCCTTAGAAAGATCCTTAACATCAAATGGCCAAATACCATCACCAACAAAGATCTATTAGAAAGGACATACCAGGTGCCCATTGATGAAGACATCATAAAGAAAAGATGAGGAGGATTGGGCATACTCTGAGAAAACCCCCAGATAGCACCACCAGACAATGTCTAACATGGAATCCACAGGGAAAAAGAAAGAGAAGAAGACCTAAGAATACATGGAGACGCGAGCTAGAGACAGACACGCAAAATATGGGATACACCTGGAAGCAATTGCAAAGGAAAGCACAGGACCGGGATGAGTGGAAAATTCTTGCGGACGGCCTATGCCCCAGACGGGGTAAAAAGGCATAAGAAGAAGAAGAAGAGACAAAAGGACAGGATGGACACACCCTCCAGAAGCAGATGACTGGCTGGAGTAATCGATAAATGTTTGGAGGTATTTACATTAAAGATGTATTTAAATTAAATTATTGAATGGTTGGATGGAATTTTACACACATGTGCGTATGTGGGCATGTGACATGAATGATGGCATACATTTCTTTCATTGCCAGAAGAGAGATCGGATTTTGCATGGATGGATGAATGAATAGAAGATTTTAATAAATCGTGCGTTAGTAAGAGACGACCGTACAGTTGATGCATACAAATAAAACACGTTAAGATTAATTAAGAGCAGAAGATGGAAAAATACGTGCGTAAAATAATACGCATACAAAAATTGTTACCATTGATTTTCCGACGTCTCCATTTTTTTTGTTCAGTCTCAGAGTTCATTATCTTATCAGCTGACATGCGTTCCGGCTTTTTATACCTTGCTGGTAATTTGGACCATAGCACCGTCGACCACAGGAGACTCCGCTGTGTTCGTACATCCTCGACCGTTGAACTTTAACCCTGTCTTAGGGCATAACGACCGTTTATGGTACTTGTTTATGGTATTGCGTTGAGTCGGGTTTCTCTAAACGACTCTGTGGAGTAAAACAAATCGTCATGCACCCCCCCCCCCCCATAGCACGAAAATGCGAAAACGACCCCTGCTAATGATTGGGATTAAGAGCTGAACGCCGCCCCATGTCAAGTCAAGTCGATTTGTTTAGTTTTGTAATCTCTCAGGTTTTCTCCTTCTCTGTGTATTTTATTTCACATTGCTTCAACCTGAACGCAGTCATTCTCATGGTGCACCAATTGGGTTTTGTCATTTCTAAGACCGGAAAACGTCATAGCGTTACTATTTTTAGAACGTCGGACAAATAGTTCTTAAAACATGGCAGGTAATAGTGTGTGTTTCAGCATATCGTTCGGACGATCCTTGTATCTAGAGTTACTGTTACATGTTCCGTACTCGCAAAGAAGTCCTATTTCACACAAAAAAGCTGTAAAAAAATTGTGTAAAATATTTCGTAAAGTATATTTGTAAATAAGTTTTGATTTAGGTTAAGGGCCTCTTCGCTAACATAGTTATACTGAACAGTGGGTGACATTTAGTCCGACCCGAGTACTCGGATTATTACAACAGTTCTATTAATATATCTCCGATAATAAACGACAAGCACTATTCCTTTTTTTTTTAAAGTCGATTCTCAAATTAAGACTCAGATGGCATGGGTTTCTCAAACATAATTAGACTTCTAGCAATGTAGGCGGTGCAGGCCCCACGAGCGAGCTTGCCTCGTTGTTCACTAACAAATCAAATTCATTACAAATTTCATTACTATTTCATTCCCATTTCATGCCCCGCGTAAATAAGGTGTCAGCAATAAAGTGTTAAATGTTTTTGACTGAACTCTGGCACATTGATTAAAAAACAACACCAAAAAAAAAAAAATTAAATAAATGTATGTCATGGTTGTGTCACACTGATGACTTAGCAAATTTCCACAAAACTTCTTATGCCCTGTCACGTACAGAAATTAGCTTGACTTAATTCATATGAACACACTGGATATCAGGTTAATTGTGCAGACACGACCATGACAAGGAAACGTTTAAAATACTCTTATTGCTTTAGTCGAGGCATCTTCCAGTATTTTCCGGGAACGTTTGTCGATGGTACTCTACAACACTGTCTATCAACGAATACCCAGGCACACCGACTTTGGAACACATTAAGATTGACTGGATTCATCTTTATTATTAGTTTCTCGCACGCAGATTTACCTGTTTACATTATCTCCAATTAACTACACAGTATATCCAAAAAAAAGGGAACAACAAAAAAACCCACCAAAAAAAACACAACAACAACACATGAGCTATCACCCAAGAACGTCTCATGGCTGGCTTTTTAAGTAACTCCCTCACTCCATTCTGTATGTCTCACTCCTTATATCCACACACTTGTTTATTATTCTATTTCTGTCATCCAGTGATCAATCAGACACAATAATACTCATGACACAACTCACAGAACCAAACTGCGTTCGTATTAACAGGGACTCTCACACCCTTGACAGAAACTCATAAATGGAAGGGATCCATGAATCAAATAAAAAGATTCATTTTGATATAATTTTTGAGCCAAGGGTGATTCTCTTTGTTCCGTTGGGAACAAATGTCTAACATTTTCTAAATAAATTACATTAGAACAGGCTTTCCACAAACGGTGGTCCACTGACCGGTCCGCGAGCCTTACGTTGCCAGGTCGCACAACATGACTATTTATGTTGAAATAAACAAATATTGATATTTCTGGCATTAGTCCCTAATTCTATTTCCAAACTTGTCCACATGTCCGTCAAACTTTAAAGAAATGTGGCAAACGTGGCCTATGAATATAACTGTATTATAACTGGGGGGTTAGCTGCTTACTGGATCAGATTTTCCTAAAGTCTGCTGTATGGCATCATTTTAAACTGTAGAATTCATTCATCTGCGCCCCAAGGTAAAATTATGATATTGTTCACATCATTTTTTTGCGAAAAAATGAACAAGGATTTTTAGCATCAATGAGGGGAGGGTATGGGCATGTTAGCTTACATTCTTAGTGGCTAGGTGGCACATAATGCTATGGGAATCACTGATAAGACTAATTTAAATGCGCCTTGCTACAGGTCAAAAGCGTCTAGTTTACAAGATACACGATGACACGCAAAATATCAAAGCCATTATAACAGGGGGATCGTCCTCACAGGCCCGCACCTAGGAAATTCTGGGGCCCGCAGGTAGCTGACAAAGTTAGGGCCACTTTCGTGTTTCAAACATGTGCGTATATTAAAGAAAAAAAACTCGAAAAAGTGCGGGTCTCTATCTAGCTCGGGTCCCTGGAAAGTGCCAAGTTTGCGCCCCCCCCCCCTCAGGCGCGGGCCTGGTCCCTAGCCCTAATCTTCATCTTTCGGTGGCTCAGAAAAAAGATGTCAAGTATACTTTTGTGAGGTTTGTAAAATAATTTAAAAAAATAATAATAAAATATATATACAAAAAACATAATCATGGAAATTTGCGTATCCGGAAATTTGATCGAAAGAAATTTGGTGGAATCTTTTTTTTAGTTTACACGTTAAAATTTTGGGTAAAATTTCTTTTTGAACGCATTATTTTGTTTTATTATATAATATATTGCGTTCGAATAGAAATTTGACGAACATTTTAACGTGTGAACTGAAAAACATATTCGACCAAATTTCCGTCGATCAATTTTCCGTCGACGAAATTTATTTCGATCAAATTTCCGGTAACCGGAAATTTGATATAATTTGATTGCGCAGACCACGACAGCACTAAAAAGGTTCAAGAAATTATGGAACGACAAAAATATAGCCCCCAGAAGCAAAGTCAGGCTGATGCGCTCATTAATCCTCTCCATTTTCTTATACGCCTGTGAGTCCTGGACATTAACAGCAGAGCTTGAAAGGAAAATAAAGGCGATGGAGATGAGATGTTACAGAGGCATTCTTGGCATCTGCTATAGAGACCACATCACAAATGAGCAAATAAAAGAAACGATTCGTGAAGCAATTGGGCAATATGATGGCCTTCTGACGTCTGTTAAAAAAGCGCAAACTTGAGTGGTATGGCCACGTGACCAGAAAACAAGGGCTCGCCAAAGAGATCTTGCAGGGCACTACTAGAGGAGGAAGAAGAAGAGGAAGACAAAGAAAAAGATGGGAAGATAATATCAAAGAATGGACGGGATTAAAACTAGGCGATGCTATGCGTAAGGCAGAAGACCGAGAGGAATGGAGAAGATGATGATGATGATGATGAATCATGGAAAAATAATGATCTTAAATTAAATATTATGAAACTGGTGTCCAAGACATTAGTTACATTGTTTTGAAGATATCAAGTAAAATTAAAAAAACAAATACTTAGACGGTTTTCTCTAACTTCCTTACAAAAATGTGCTGGTATTAAGATCATTTTACTATGACCAATTCAATGACCACCGGCGGGGCTGTGTAGTTTATGTCATATGCTGAGCCACATGTGGCCATTGTGTCAGGCTTTTAGCGTGATACTGTTGCTTTGAGAAAAATTGACCTTGATGAAACAGTAAAAAAAAATCAATAAAAAAGATAGATAGATGGACGGATGGATGGATAGATAGATAGATAGATAGACATATAGATAGGGAGATAGACAGATAGATAGATAAATAGATAGATAGTATAATATATTGATAGATGAGGGGGAGTAGACCCGATCACTCCAATTCAAACGACATACCTCCATCTTTCAATGTCAATTGCAGCCAAGTAAAAATTCTAGTAGTCAGCCGGGCAGCCTCTTCCTTACATGTATCGTTATTGTCAAATCCTGGCGTCGGTTCTGTTGCCACAAAGATCGTTATGAGCAGTAGTAGATTCAGTTATTTAAAAAAAAATGTCGTAAGAAAAACAAATAGTGCTGTCGAATGGTTTATTGTGGAATTATAAAACTTTAAAGGGAATAATTTTTTAGTCTTAGTTTTGAAAGGTTTGCTCACAGAGCAACAGATCGTAAGAAACAATTAAAGGCTTGGCGAGAGAATTGGAAGAGATTCTAGAAAGTCACATTCAGCTATGAATATCAAAACATAAAACACTGACCAGTCCATGACTTTGTGAAATTCAATATCAGCTGCCTTTAGGTGTCCTCTAAGCCTTGGTATTTCTTTTAAAAGTTCATCTTCTGATAAATCAACATAGAAAGAGGTTACTTTTGAAATGTACACCAATAACCCTTCTTCACTTGCTGATAGTAGACTCTTGGGTTAAACAGCCCCAATAATTTCTGCTACTTCCTTGATCGCTCATGATCTGATCTGGAGTTCAGTATGAAATCGATCATTGCACGCCAGCATTTATTAATTGTTCTCCTGCCATTCTCTTCTTAAACCTTTGTCTTCTCTCTACCGAAATTCCACATTTGTCTGATTTAAAAAAATGCTTTTTAAAAGCATGTTCCACCAAGTGACAGCGCTTCTCGTGCAGGAAGAATCTTAAGGCCTCTAGGTTGGTCACCACTTTGTCAAGAGTAAAACCTTTAGTCTGCAGATAGTGCGGTGTAAGATTAACTTCCTCAAGTAAATCAGCCCAAAGAAAACGGTAGCAGATACACATGAAACAATAGACGGCACTTAAAAGACCTTGTGATGTATCTCTTGAATGCAAATTTTCAAGTACACCACATAGAGCGTCAACACACATCGATGAGCACTCCAACTTGTTGACAGTCTCTTCACCGTTATTCTAGTGTGTTCAGTTTGGATTGGTTACACTTGTGGAATATATACGTGTGCTCGGGTATCCTGTTATGAAATTCCGCTAGAACTTGCATCATGTGCTCTGTAAATATGATGTTGTATCATTTTTGTGTCAGCCCCAAGATGGTGTCAACCGGTGCGGTCCGCGACCCCACACCCCCCCTAGTTACGCCAGTGCTCACAGCTCCAGCCTTTTGAATTTAAATATATGTGGTCGTCATTATGAGAAGCGTCTGGAGCTTCGGACTCATCCAGTTGATGCTGAGAATTGAAGCGTACAGGACAGAACGGGTTACTCAGTACAGAACAGGTTACTCGGTACAGAACAGGTTACTCGGTACAGAACAGGTTACTCGGTACAGATCATGTTACTCAGTGCAGAACAGGTTACTCAGTACAGAGCAGGTTAATCAGTACAGAGCAGGTTACTCAATACAGAACAGGTTACTCAGTACAGAACAAGACTTGAGGTGGTTCTGCTTCTCTTTGCTGGGTGCTTTATTAGAGCGTGAGCAGAGCTTTTACTCTCAGAAGATTATGTCCCAAGAGCGCGTCTTACTCGCCAGCTTCTTTGATCCATAGCATGTATTTCACATGCATCCATGTCGATGTCCATGGATTTTAGGGCCCTCTTAGACAACCTTTAAAGCGCTTGTTTTTCTGCCCACCAGCTAAGCGTTTTGCACTGGAGAGTTCACCGGACATTCGTTGTTTAGGCAGTCTGCTGTCTGGCATTCTCATAGCATGACCTGCCCATCTGGCTAGTCACCGGACATTCGTTGTTTAGGCATTCTGCTGTCTGGCATTGTCATAGCATGACCTGCCCATCTGGCTTGTCACCGGACATTCGTTGTTTAGCCAGTCTGCTGTCTGGCTTTGTCGTAGCATGACCTGCCCATCTGGCTTGTCACCGGACATTCGTTGTTTAGCCAGTCTGCTGTCTTGCTTTGTCGTAGCATGACCTGCCCATCTGGCTTGTCACCGGACATACGTTGTTTAGCCAGTCTGCTGTCTGGCTTTGTCATAGCATGACCTGTCCATCTGGCTTGTCACCGGACAATCGTTGTTTAGCCAGTCTGCTGTCTGGCTTTGTCGTAGCATGACCTGCCCATCTGGCTTGTCACCGGACATTCGTTGTTTAGCCAGTCTGCTGTCTTGCTTTGTCGTAGCATGACCTGCCCATCTGCCTTGTAGGATTTCTATATCGGGGATCTTGCTTGACCTGCCACCGTATGCCAAGACGATGGTTTAGTTGTCTAGCATGTCTGCTGTGCACTGTCAACGTCTCGCTGGCGTGTAGGTAGGCAGGAGTTGTCCTTAATACGTTGAGCTCACCGACAAGACCCTTTAACACTTAAGTACTCTTGTGAACCCTACCAGATCTAACAAGTGCTTTGGGAGTTCAAGTTTTTTTTGTTCTCATCCACTATTTCTTGTTTTTTTTTTTTTTTTTTGTTCTCATCAACTAATGTTACTGACCGCGAGAGATGGCTTCAAGTTTCAAGATATTATCTTTATAAAAAAGTTTAATAACAATAATAATTTTTTTAAATTATTAAAAAAAAACAAAAACAATACCTCGGAATAGTAATGTACAAAGTATTGGGACAGAAAAAAAAAACATCAACAAAAAAGAAACGAACATCAACAAAAAAGAAACGAACATCAACAAAAAAGAAACGAACATCAACAAAAAAGAAACGAACATCAACAAAAAAGAAACGAACATCAACAAAAAAGAAACGAACATCAACAAAAAAGAAACGAACATCAACAAAAAAGAAACGAACATCAACAAAAAAGAAACGAACATCAACAAAAAAGAAACGAACATCAACAAAAAAGAAACGAACATCAACAAAAAAGAAACGAACATCAACAAAAAAGAAACGAACAGCCTCGTCATGAAATCTTTAATTTATCCTGCTTAAAGGCTGCGTACATGTAGATGAGCTTTCAAAATATAAACAAGAGGAATACACACATTTTCATCACTAAAAATTTTTTTTCTTTGGTCAAAAATTTTCAAATGAATAAGACGTCATCGGAACTTCTCCGAAAATTGTGCACACCATTAAAATAAAAGCTTGGGGACTGCATCCGTGAACTAAACACTGAGGGCATGTTATGAAAATTTGTCAAGTAGCTTCAGAAATAAAAAAAAATAAAATGCTGAAACTGTAGATATCGAAATCGTTTGAAAGTATGACATTAGGGATTAGATAATCTTTAAACTGTTTACGCGATTTTTATAATCTCATAAGAAGTTAGATTAGCATAACTCATGTCACAGCAAACAAAATATTTTTAAAAATTGGGGAAAAAAGAAATACAATTTATTGATGGTCTGATAGTTGCCCATTTCCGGGGTGACGTTGCATCGTAAGTGTTGACTAGGATGGGAATCAGACAAAAAACCATTCAAAACAAAATACAAAACAATGACGAACTTCTTTCTTTTTTTTCCCCCCTCTAGCAAGAGGACATTTGAAACGACATAGACGGCTACTCTTGGTAAGCCACTTGGAGCGGGGCTCTTTAAAACTATTCATCTCAAGTCTCCAATGTCAGATTGACAATATCATTAATTTAAATTAATATGATACATTATAATATAGATCATAAATCAAGCAATAATCATGCAAAATGTGTGTCTATTTAAAACAGTAATAAAAAAACGCCTGTCTGAAGAGTATGAGAATTTCACTAGGGCAGTGGCGTAGCGAGGGGGGGCAATGGGGCATCATGCCCCGGGCGCTACTCACAAAGAGGCACCAAATGGTATATTTTACATATAATATTATATGGTTTTCGAATGGGGGGGGGCGCTAAAAAGGTATTGTGCCCCGGGCGCAAGTTAAGATCGCTACGCCACTGCACTAAGGGATTCACCAGAAAGCCGTATTTTGAAGTTTATTCTACGTTTTGCAGATAAAGCAATGCGGTTTCCAATATGTGATAAACAGCCTTATATTGTTCCTGTAAAAAATGGGGAAAATAAAAAACAGTAAATAAGGGATTCGAAACTACATTCAAACTTACATAATGCAATATCAATTGCGACCTTATCAAATGAGGAAAACGTAAACTAGGAGATCATTTGGAAAAAAAACTGTGCAATCAGAAATGAAACAAACCTCATTTTTTGGTTATCACTAGCATAATAATTACATTTCTAATTGAGTTGAACAGCTGATATTTTTTACTCTAGCAATAACCCATCAAAACTGATTTGGGAAAATGATACAATTTTGACCTGATGATCTTTAACACTGTGCTCTTCAGTTTTTTTTTCAACTGGTTCATTTTCACATCGCTAGCGAATAGCTTCAATGAGTTAGACGCGAGGCGTTTTGTCAGTGCCATCTTAAGGCATTGTGACTCTGGGCAGTTGGCCTGGATCTCAAGCTTGTCGGGGGATATCACTTTTCCTTGGGATCAAGTCAGTCTTATTGTTGATGAATATAAATAGAGCAATATGCAATTTAATTTGCTTTCACGGTACAGTGGGATCAAGTTCCACAAGATTTATTCAATTTTCAATAAATTTCTTCGAGAAAAATTGCAAATTGAAAAAAAGAAATTCAGGTATTTAAGGGCACGGGGTGAAATGTGCTAAAGTCAATCAATGAGTTTTACGATAGGCGACATATGTCCATTGAATTTTAAATTTAATTATACTATTAAATTTCTATAAACATACAAATTAAAAAATATAATATATAAATATATATATATATATATATATATATATATATATATATATATATATATATATATATATATATATATATATATATATATATATATATATATAAACACTGTCAACTGACAAGGCACACTGATCGAAAAATACTAATATTAATCTATATACACGCATATAATATTGCAATTATATAACGTCTGGTAAATGTTAGTAAATATTGCAAGCATCTCTCTTTCGGCTATATATAGGGATTAAATCAGAACATTCTAGAAAAGAAATTCTAGAAATAGCATATTCTGATAGCATTCTTTAGAATAAATTCAACGTATTCGAGCATAGACGCCTTTTCCCAATAAAGTGAGGGGCGGGTAAGGAGTGGCAGAGCACATTTACTCGGTGACCTAAATAGCAATGTATAACAAAGGGGAGACAAGTGGTGGTTGCAAACAATGTCTACACATATTGCAAAACAGTTAGTAATTTATTTTCAAAAAAAAAAGGCATTCAAAGTAAATAGTTTAATTTGTGTCTACATCATAACTTGAAGACCTTAAATATATCCCCCACCCCTCTTTTTTTTAAACCGCAGCGATTGCACTTGCCCAAACATTGACTCTTTTTATAGTAGTTGATAACTGTAAATACACCTTTAAATTTACTGAGTAATTGGGAAATTTATACTAATTTATATTCTCTCAGATTAATCATGTATTAATAAATATATGATGCATTTTGTAAACATTTCGTATACTCTCTTTACAATATGTCATGTCTATACAGTTTATATATATATATAAAAGTGACCAGCTGAAGTAAGCATAGCTCTCAATTTCAGTTACGAACTCTGATTAAAGTTAGGGCACTGACACCTATAATCAACAAAGACAACAAATAATGTACTATTTTTTGTTAACACAAATCGCTAGATGTTCGTATTTTTTTTTTGAACTTCTACAAAATTGATTTTTCATTTTAGTCTGAGAAAGCGAAGCTGGGGCCAAAAGAAGCATAGCTTCTAGGGATCTCCGTAACCGAAAGGAATATTTATATTTACGTATGACGGAAGTGACGGAGTTAATGCTGGCCTGGCCCTGGGTGAAATTATGTCTAATTTAGGTGCTGATCTATGCCCTGACCCCCCCCCCTCCATAACCCTTACCCTGCTCATACCCGTTGAAACTGAAAGAAACTCTGGGAACAACGCATTGGCCAACTTTGGTCCCAAATTGCTTTCCTAACATGTCTTGAATAAGTTCGATAAGAATGGGGGGTTCTTAGTGCTTCAGTTCAGGGACCCAATGCAGTAATGTTCAGACGGCCCTGTTATTAGTATAGTGGCAGTGGCAGAGTGTCCATGCCTTTTTTGAAGGGACCCAGCTGCGTATTTTAAAGAGTTTCTCCTCTAAAGGTTGTTTCTCTCAACTTTAATTTCAGTCATAACACCAGCCACTATGTCACTTGGCCATGGCAGACCTGTTTACCATCAAACTCTTAAAATCGTACAATATCATCACAAAATTGTTCAAATACATAATCTTAATAGTAAAAAATAACATACAGTATATAAAATGTATGTAATGTATGCACCTCAAAATAGTACATTGTATGCCGAAATCGCAAAAGTAAACAGGTCTGCAATAATGATAATATGACAACACTGCTGTCAAACACACCCAGTTTACAAAAGCCTTTTTTAATGTTAAATTTTATGACGCATATATACATTATTTTCTATAATTAATCTCCACATGATGGGAATATATTAAACGCCTGCCTAAGAATAAACAGCGTGCCCAATATTATATCTCTTGCGAGACTATCCAACCAAATTCAAGATAAAATCTGACGGTTTATTACACTAAATGTATTCAACTACAGTGTTTGAAACATGAAAAACAACAGCGAGCATTACGAAGAAAGTGCTGACATTCATAGACACATGCCTTAGAAAGATCCTGAACATCAACTGGCCATATACCATCACCAACAAAGATCTACTAGAAAGGACATACCAAGTGCCCATTGCTGAAGACATCGTAAAGAAAAGATGGAGGTGGATTGGGCATACTCTCAGAAAACCCCCAGATAGCTCCACCAGACAATGCCTAACATGGAATCCACAGGGAAAAAGAAAGAGAGGAAGACCTAAGAATACATGGAGACGCGAGCTAGGGGCAGACACGCAAAATATGGGATACACCTGGAAGCAATTGGAAAGGAAAGCACAGGACCGGCATGAGTGGAAAATTCTTGTGGACGGCCTATGCCCCAGATGGGGTAAAAATGCATAAGAAGAAGAGACAGTGTTTGAATTCTTAATGTCTTTATTAAATCTTACACTCACCAGTGTTGGAATAACCCCCGGCCTCACGGACTTCACAGAACACACGGCGAGCGGAACTGTCAGGCACACACAGTTCTCCAATTTTTCTATCAAGTAAGACAGCACACAGGCCATGCCACTTCTCACTGATCCGTCTCTGTTCACCGGGAGATAAACATTCTTTATCTATATCAGGTACACGAAGGAACCAAGAAAACAATATTTTGATTGTTTCCCGTGTTAGCATCTTTTTTAAATCCTTCATATTCGTTTTTGGCTGGCTGAAAGACTGGCTGGGTGGAAAAATCTTTGGACTGCTAATTGATCCCATTCCCTGAAACACATAGACTTGCCAATGACAGCACATGATTTCAAATTTTCAGTAAACCCCCCCCCCTCCCCAACCCCAAAAAAATCAGTTGTTCCTGTTTTTCAAAAGGAACATGAAGGAAACTTGGCGATACTTTCGCTACATGAGCTTCTTTAAAAACATATCTTAAGTAATTTTTGAGCATAATATTTTTTTTCTAAACTCATCATCATCATCATCATGCCACTTAGTCGTCCAACCGTTGGGGCGCCACAGATGACATGAAAACTATCCTTTTCCATTCCTCTCTGTCTTCTGCACTGCGTACAGCATCGCCTAGTTTTAATCCCGTCCACTCTTTGATGTTATCTTCCCATCTTTTTCTCTGTCTTCCTCTATCTAAACTATTTCGTGAAATAAATCAGTGGTGTAAAAGTGAGGGAGGTGTCATTAGAATATTTATGTAGTTCAGGGGCATAAAAAATATGTTGAGGGGGAGGGGTTCACAAATAGGGATTCTTATAAATTGCGTTACTTGTTAAATGTTTTGTCAAATTTATAACCCCCCGCCACCCATTTCTTTGCTTGCTATTTCATTTTAAAAAGGATTTATACGGAAAACTTTGTTTTTAGGGGTTGTTTGATTTTATACAAATTCATCAAGTTATATTAAGTTGTACCTGGACTTTACTTACAATGAAGAAGTTTTTTTTGAAAACTTTAAGTAATTTTTTGGATAATCACAAGTAGTATCCCCTTTTTTTGTCCATATGGTTTTTTCCGCAGATTGATAATTAGTTTGAAATATTGATTTAAACAAAACAAGCACAACATTTAATGCGTATTGGAAGTGGCTGCCGATGCACAGTGTAAACCAGTGGTTCTCAAACAATTTTTAAACGCCACCACCCACTTGGAGCCATATAATCACCTCTAGCACCCCTAAAAATATAAATGCTTGGGATAGTAGTTTCTATAACTTCATAATCCGACCGGGGAACAGGATCACACATTGGGAATGGGATTCCATCTTTAAACGGGATCCCATCAGGTAGAAACTGTTAACAAAAGTTATTAAAAATGTGCTTTTTTAATAGTAGAATAAGCTTTTAGTTCCCAGTATATATCCCTTGGAACAAATTAGAACTTTCTGGAACTTTTTGCATGAAATTTTATAACCTCCTAGAAACATGTGAAAAATTACTTTTCTACGAAATTATTTTTCAAATGCGAAAAATACTACAACTAAATGGGATAACTGTAAGCATTTTCATTTAAGTAAAAGAGAGGCCCTTGTGGGGGCCAATTCCATATGGTATCATTTTAGTTATGGCTGAGCTGGAGTGTCCTATGAAAATAAATAAAATAATGGAATACAAAATTTGAAAGTTGTCCTATTAAAATCGGGTTACAAATACCATAGAGAGTTTTTAAATTATCGAACTTTTTTGAGAATTCTAGACTTGCCTTGAATGTATTAGATATTATTACATTTAAATAAATTAACAATAACGATTTTTTCGATACGGACTATGAAGGGTATAGCCACCAAGCTAGGGCCAGATCCCATCAATTCACAAAGAACCTATAGTATATAATCCTATTAGTATTTATATAGGTTATTACAGGAAAAATAAAATGGGGCACCAGCCTCAAGGGAGCGGATTTTATGAGTTCAGTACCCTTCAGTATTTGAAAATTGGATAATCAAGTGTATGTGTATTTTGTTTGATCAAGGACCATCTACTCATGTATGAATTTTTGTTGGTAATTTAATTTATATATTTCATGTAAGGAAAAGCAAATTTGTTTCCAGGCCCCAGTCGTGTATATTGGCTAGTAATATATAAGATTTAAAAAAAAAAAAGAAGTTTATTCGACTTTTAATTCGATACCATAAAATTTCATTAAAAAACCAAAATAAAAAGAAACTTTGAGTCTCACTAGTGGTCTTCATGGCGTGTACCAAAGAACACCGTGAGTCTCACTAGTGGTCTTCATGGCATGTACCAAAGAACACTCTCACTATCGCTAGTGCTTATCCAAGATTCTTTTCAGATTGTTGACTATCAAAAATAACATTTCACTTTTTCAAATATTTTATAATTTTTTTTTATACAAATATATAATCACCACAGCCCCTTTAGGTAGTTCAAGTTCTTCCTATACATACTGAGCCTTTTACCGCCCCACTCGATGCATTCCACGACCACCTGGGCTGTGATGGAAGGGAGGGGTGTTTAGTATCAACCACTTTGAGAACCACTGGTGTAAACCATCTCTACAAATCAGAAATGACAAAACAATTAAATTATATCGTCATGAATTCTTTTCCATTGAATCAAATGCCAAACTCACATTTTTGCTTACTGAACCATTGTATAGTCCCCAAATAGCTTTTGGTCATAAGCGGTAAAATAATTAGATCTGAGCTAGTGCTCAGCCAAGCCTAGAAAGAAATCCCTTTGAAATGGTAACGCTCTTAAGTTGACGGAAGCTGACCTGCACGTAAATATTATCGCTTCTTTTGATGATACCTCGATCTCGCTGGCTCGCTGCATGAATGCCAAACAGTCTACATCATCATCAAAGTCTTTAAAGTTAGCTACCAAACTGGTTAGTTTGTGACAATCATTCTGAAAATAAATAATTCAATGGACGAAATCCAAATTTATTGTTTGTAAAACTGAATTGGGAAAAAAACAACTGTAAAATAAATTGGAAATCCTAAATTTTATTATATATATATATATTTATATATTAAGGATCGTCAGTGCGTTTAAATAATTCATTCAAATGAATTTTTCGTCTAAAATAATCTTAAACGGTCTAAAGAAACCTTACAGCCCCCAAATGAGCAACTAATTTTTGTTCTTTCCATCTTTTTGTTTGGCTGAATTCATTTGACGTTATGGTGAACGATTTACAGATCAAGTCTTCGTTTTCATTCGGTGGCAGGTAGTTGAATTGTAGCTGCACATTAGTATGAGATAAAGACATTCATTACTGAGAAGACCTTGTTTTCTTTTTGTTGCTGTAGACATATATCATCGGGATAATTATGAATCGTAAGATAAAACAAAGCATGAGACTTGACTTGTACAAAAAAAAAATTCTTCTCCTAAATAAAATATCGAAGTGGCTATTCGCACTCGCGTACCAGAAGTGAGAGGTTGGGATTAAAAAGCTATTTAAAATATTATTGTTGAGTTTGTAAGACAAAATGAGGTATCAAATTAAAGATAATTGAATGGACCTTATGTTTGTAAAATTAATTCTTCAGTTGAACTAAAATAAACTACCACAAATGACATCCGAATAGCATTGAGTCTAATGGGACCCGGGTGCTAATGGCGGCGCTGCATGTCCGGCTCCATTTTGACTAAACGCTATTAGGATGTAATTTGAGGTCGTTTATTTTAGTTCAACTGAAGAAGAAAGTTTACCAACGTATAGTCCATTCAATAGTCTTTCATTTGATACCAACTTTTGTCTTACAAACTCAACAATAATATTTTAAATAGTATTTTAATCCAAACTTGTCACTTCTGGTATCCGGGTGCGAGTAGTCGCAGCCATAAAATATTTGATATTCAAGTGATCCAGAATCTCAAATGGAGGTTATATAATTTTAGAATAATTATATAATTTATATAGCACACAATATTGTTACATTCCTTATAAAGCGTTTATGTTTTAATTCGCTATTTGGTAATCAGTTTAACAAAAATATATTTTACACTTGAATGTTTTGTGAATGTGCTCCGTACTGAAGCAATAGCTTACCTCATCTTCATCTGGGTCACTGATATCTAGACATACAATGGCTACAACATTGAAGTTGTCAACCATAGTCCAGAAAGCGAAAACCTCACCTGCCCCGGGAAGTGGTGTAAGGATTACTTTGTTGCCTTTTGCAAAACCCTGAGTAAAACAAGTAATAACATTATTTTATAAAAAACACACCAATCCTTAAAAGCAATGCTGTATAGCTATATCAGGTTGGATATTCCTATTTTTACATGTCAGATAACGCAATTCTGTATAGTTATCTCAGTTTGGATATTCCTATTTTTACATGTCAGACAACGCAATGCTGTATAGCTATCTCAGTTTGGATATTCCTATTTTTACATGTTAGACACCGCAATGCAACTGACCGGCCATCTGACTCTTGGGATACTACACACTTATTTAAACTTAATTTTTTTACATACAAAAATTGATTAGCTTTGTTAATATTACACATTGTTTGTTTATGTACAGCTGGTTAAAAAGCAACTACTTCTTGATAGTTTACCATAATAAGACTAACATAACAGCTCTGTAGAAGTTTAAAAAAAAATCTAACCTTAAAGAGATCAGCATCGATATCCTGTTCAAGATTAAGTTTTATCCCAGCAGCTGTTTAACAAAACATTATATATGCATATAGATATTAATATACAGAATAAATTTTGTTTAAATTGCACAAGTAACTAAGACCGGCTTCTCACTCCTCGATTTGATGTAACATTTAAAAGAAATTGTAATTGTGGTAATTGTATGTCGTGTATTTATTATTTATTTTGAAAGAATAATTTAGACAGCAAAATGTACGTATGTAAAAAATATTTTTGCTTTCTTCGGATAACTGAAATAATCAAACCTTCTTTACGACCCTTAAAAAAAAGGTGTTTTTTTTTTTTGGGGGGGGGGGGGATTTTCTGAAAGTCTTTTCTCACTCAGGTCATACCATTAATAAACGAACCGAAACTCACATTCTTTGGCTTCCGGTTTTGTGCAATATAACGGATACAAGACATTTCTTTTTAAACATAAAAGAGTGTGCGCAATGCGATGTAAAATGTGGTTTTCATTAAATATCGTTGCCCCACTGAGCTCAAGAATATCAGATCGATAGCGATTTGCGGAGGAAAAAAAATCATTTTACCATATCGATCAAAACTTTTAACCATAAAAGTTATGTGTTTTTCTTATGTCTGACGTTTCAAGGAGCGCCATTGTGACAACTATTCGGACAGAATTGAATGTAAATTGAAGCTCTGGCTAAAGAATTAATTGGCTTGTGTGTCACAAATTTTGAATGGACGTTTTTAAAATAATAAATATTTACAAAGCATTCCTTACCTTGTTTATTTCTGAAGGTCTCAGACAATATACACACGGCCTGTCATAGGAAAGGATTTTAATAAAAACAATTTTGTTTGTTGCTTTATTTAAAAATGTAAAAAAAAATTGTTTTAATTGTTTCTAAAGTCTTAAAGTTATATTCTCTGTATGGGAGATAAAACAAAATGTCATCAGGTCTTAGGGCCATTTAAGAAATTCTGGACACTTTTGAGGGACAGGGGCACAGATAAAATTCGTATATTTAAGCCCACAGAGAGACAACATTGAAAATAATCAAACTTAGAATTTAAAAAAAAAGAGAGATTCCATGTCATTAAAAAGCAAAATGGATTCAATGTGCACTAAACCAACAAATGTGCACTATAACCCCACACATGTCCTCTATACTCACAACTGTGCTCTATACCCCCAACTGTACACTATACCCACAAATATCCACTAAACCCACAAATGTCCACTATACCCACAAATGTCCAATATACCCACAAATGTCCACTATACCCACAAATGTCAACTTTACCCACAAATGTCACTATACCCACAATGTGCAGTATACCAAAAAATGTGCACAATACCCACAAATGTGCTTATACTCACAACTTTCAAATATACTTACAAATGTGCACTATACCCACAAATGTGTACAATACCCAAAACTGTGCACTTTACCCACAAATGTGCACTATACCGACAAATGTGCACTATCCTGACAACTGATACAATGACTTTGTACGCATTTCAGCGGGTAAAACCCTGAAATATATAATGACTCTGCACACATTTCAGCACGTACTACACTGCCACGACACAATGGCCTTGTACACATTTCAGTGCGTACTGCACTGCCACGACACAATGGCCGTGTACACATTTCAGCACGTACTACACTGCACACCAAAATACTTTGTACACATTTCAGCGCGTATTACACTGCCAAGACACAATTCATGTTCAGCTACTTTATATTCTTCTTTCAGCCGTGAGTCGTCTATGCTTTTTATTCTGTCGGCGATGTTCGTGGTAGTGAGGGTGTTCCCTAAACAAATCACTCCAATTTGTACGGCTTTGTGTAGAAACCAGTACTGCTCCTATTGGAGAAGTTATTTTTTAAAATAAAATATTATTATTTCCATTATGATAAAGTTCAATAATGATTTGATTTTTTAAATTTTTACACAAGTACGTACGAAAAAAAATTATTTAAAAAAAAAGAAATAATTAGAAAAACATTTCTATAGTTATTCGAATATCTCATTAGGAAATGGCGTCAGCGGGCCGTCGAGCTTGCGCTCCTTATGCCCTCCCCGGCGCCCACCCGCACCTGATAGCCGCCGGGTTTCCCCGACGTCGGCCCGTGCGGAGGAACGCCAGAGACCTCATCGGGCGTGAAGCGTCCCCACCAGCAACCGCTCGATCGGGTTTGCCGATGGAGTCCCTCCCCGCCCGGAGACATCTGGTCGACCGAAGACGCTGTGTTTAAAGCGTCCGCAGTCCACTTTCCTAGGGGCCGGGACGGTAAATTAACGTCCTAATATCTCCCCCACCCGTCCCGGGGAAGCATCAGACGCCCTCTAAGAGGGATTCTACAGTGGGTTTCCACCTCGCAACTAATTCGCGAAGTAGCTGGGACGAAACGGTTGCCTAGGAGCAGCTTTCTCAGGGCTGCGTATTTTAGAATCATCGGCAATAGGCTTCCACCACAGCCTATCGCCTCATATCCCTTAACGGCAACTTGTAATCATGACCCCTACCCTGTGTTTGCCTTTTCTTCCCCCTGTGAAATATCACAGGTGGTAGCCCTGTAGGAGCCGTTTATTCCAGCAACTACCATGCATGCTCTTGTCTATAGTTATTAAATAAATCGATCAAATATGTAGAAATTGTCATAATTTCCTGTTTAAAAAAAAGTAAACATGGTTGCAAATTTAGTATTATTTTTTCCAAAAGCTTCTTACCGCTGTCCCAATCATAGACAATCTTTCCGTTCTTAAAGTGGCAAATGTTTGGAAAAAATCCACTTCTCCTGTCGCCTCAGCATCTTCTAAGACATTGTGAAGGGCAATAAATACGCCAGTCCGATCAGCACCAGTTCTTAATTGTCGAAAAGAAATAAATATATATTTCTGGATATTTTTTTTATCATTTGCCAACTGATATTGGATGTAAAGAGCTGTGATGAAGACATGAACAGTACTAGGGAACATTATAGAATGAAAACCATCCTAGATTAGACTAAGGTCCTGTCAGTGGGTCGCACCTAAGAAAACCGGACTAAAAATTAATGGCCAGCTGCTCCGATAATGATAATAAAAAATTATATGGAAAGCATTTTCGATGTAGATGGGAATATTACAGAGAGATATTCAGAAGTGCAGAAGGCATAAGCAATCATCTACTAAATAGCACCGCTAGAGAGACCCTTAAAACATAGTGGAGGACCAACGCCAGATTATTTAATACTGTCTTCATTACAAACCTCACTTACCAGTGTCAAGGTTAGACTCTGGATAAAACACTCAAGAAAAAATTCCCTTCGCCTGCCTAAAAGCATACCTGCTGTCTTAAGACAGAACAGCTTGAAAAATGAGAAAGGACTACATTTGGACATAGGAAATATAGCAAAATGATTAGTGCCATGCCAATCACCTTGAAAGCTCCACAAAAGCATACGTTATTGTCTCCTGTCCCGTAGTGAGTGCAGGCCAACCAACCTCCAACGCAAACCTTCGATAAAAGGCACTACTTTACGCAGGCTTTGATCAACGGTTTCGAGGATACCTTAAGAGCTAACTAAAGGAATCTTCAAAGGCATCAAACTTTGCCTAGGATCGTCAACTGTATCTAACCATGACGCCTCAACTTGAAAAGCAAACTTAAGAAATAGATGACACTTTTAAAGTTGTTTTATAAACATAATTTTGCATGCGTCATTTGAAGCTGTTTTGATATTCAGTTTGTTATAATTTTCATGTTAAATTGACATTTATTTTGGGGAAAATAATCTTAGCCACACTGGCAGGACTTAAGGGTTGTACAACACCACGCTTGTTAGATGGGGTCTATTTTAACAGCACTACAATGTGAAGCGAACATCAATACATTTCAGAGTGTAGGACCTGGATGCTGTCAGGATCAGCCGAAGCAACTTCAACGTGCCAAATCAACACTTCCAACAAAAAAAAAAAATTAATCTTTCACCCTACCTGCAGTGTACAATAATTGGACTCGTCGTGGGGTGAGATGATACTGTCCGCTCAAAATCAACAAATGACCAGGGAAGTGCCGGTACACCAGTCAGAGGCCACGACGTATACTGATACTGTGCGACTGTCTTTGGTTCTTCATCTTCCTGTTACATATATATTTTGTTTTCTAAAATCCAAGGGAAGGTAATTTAAATTCTTGACATTTTGTAGGCTAACAATTTCATTGGCTATATGAAATGCGGGGAGTTAGCAAAAAATTTAAATAAATAAAAAACATTATTTTTAAAATTAAAATTATGTTCAAACCACCCCTTAACCTTTGGGTAAACAAGATGCATTACTCCAAGAAAGCCCGGGTAACATATTTAAGGATTGCTCTCGGGCAACCTGCACAGGACAAGACGTTTAAGTTGTCTGAAATTGAAAGTGTCTTATGCTTTAAAATCAACGCAAGGTAATCAAAAGTTATTAAAGAAAGTCCAGAGCGGAGATTGATACATATAATGTTGACATCCATATAGAGATTGAGGAAGCTTAGTTTATACGATGACTGCTTAAAAACAATTGCTTTCAAACAGCATTCATTTGCTAGTTAAATAGTTATCTAATTTTTGTTGTTGGAAGTAAATACAATTATGAAAATAAAAACCTTTGAAAGTTCCAACTGTCTTATTGAGAATTCAGCATATATATCTTCGTCGAGTAGATTCACTTGTATGTCATCAAACATTTCGTATTTCGACCAGTAATCTTCTGACATTACCTATTTCGAAATGAAAAGATATTATGCATTAAAAGTGAAAAAAAATCGATTTCTTTGTAATAATTTCGTTCATTTACGGTTTGAATGAAACAAATTTTTATATGATAAACTGAAATCTATAACAGATGAAACATCACAAATAATAATTCTATAGGCATGTATCTACGTATGGCTGTAAAGCTTTGCTCAATAGGCGCACAAAATTTTTTTTCCAGCAAATTGACATTATTTTGGATTCTTATAAAACTCGAATCTTAAATTCCTGTTTTGTCAAGTACTTTTAGCAGATGGGAATTTCCCGAAACCTGCCGCCCTCGTTTGGCGGGGTTGCTTCTAGTCAGTTAAAAAAAACAACTCTAATTATATTTAAAAAATGAAAGAGTAAAAGACCATTAAAGAGACCAACGAGAAATGGTCGCCCCTGAGGCCTCATTTCCAGTCTTTTTCACATGGTCATTTACGGATAACGATTTATAAAGTTGCATAAGACAAGACGCACGAATTCCTTTTTTTTTTAAAAAAAGTATGTCATTGAGTTTATGAGATTTTCGTCTACCTGTTAAAAACATATTTTCTCCGCTGATTTTTAAACATTTACTTTTTAAAGCAAAGCAATCAAATCCGGATGACAGCAATCCCAGCCACATACCAATTACCAGGAAAATGAGACATTGTATTAGATCAGTGGTTTTCAACCTTCTCAATGCCGCGACCCTTTATAACAGTTCCACATTTTTGTAGCGACCCCCAACCACACAATTATTTTCGTTGCTACTTCATAACTGTAGAGTATACATGTTTTCAGATGGTCTTAGGCGACGCCTGTGAAATGGTCGTTCGACCCCCAAAGGGGTCGCGACCCACAGGTTGAGAACCGGTGTATTAGATGATAATGACATGCGAAATCAAGCAATTCCTCGCGATGACGGTAAAACCGCAGAATTCTTGCCTCAAAACCGCGACCTGCACCATCAGAGCGTAGCATTGGTTGGTTGTGCTTTCGATTTTTATTGACATATGTCAGGAAAAAAGCTCCAATGTCTTCGGTTACTTGGACAAGTCTAAGGATTGTTACACGACAAAAACTTTTAAATTTAAAAATAGGTTTTAACAAATTAAAACTTGTTTTGTTTTGCTCTGGACGTAAGAGGTTTTTATATTTTAAATTATATAAAATTTTCGTCTACCTTTTAAAAATATCTTTCTTTTTCGTTGAATTTTAAACCATTACTTTTTTAAGCATAGCAATACAGTCCGGATGACAATGGTGGTTATATTTGATGCGGGATTGTCTGGGAAGATCTTTATCTCAAATATCTTATAATTGGATAATAAATTAAGGACTGCGTTCTGACAGTGGTCAGAAAATTGCGTCCCCGCAAGCCGCATGCGACTCTTTAGTGACCTGAGTGAGGATCAGCCAGTCGGCCACAAATTGATTTTGACTCTGAAAAACATGGTTCTTGACAAGTTCTTGAAAAGAAATTTGTCTCCCAAAATTGTTTAATCGTACTGTCGCTGGTTTAGGCACTTTTGACTTATGAGTTTGCAGGACAAGTGGAATAGGAGATAGTGGAACAAGGTGTGTGGAACCTTGAAGAGAAAAGACAGGACAATAAAAGGAGAATGTTACAGCTAAAAGCCTTCTTCAGGAGACAAGACAAAACAAGCAAGAACAAGAAATAAGGAAAAACTCGAAACTAAAAGTATTTGGAGTTATCCTTGTAGGAGAGTATTTGATAGGTTCCATATGTTGATATTGTGCCAAAAATCTGAACTAATTTCTTTTCCTTCCTAACTCTCGCTACGTTGTTAGTGCAGGAAATGAGTGTTGTGATGAAACAATATCACACTGGAATCAATCAAATACTCTCCTATTAGTGACTCTTAATTTCCTGTATTTCTTTCAATTGTGTTTGGTTTGAAATATTTCGTTTTTCCAACGTACCAATGCTTAACATGACATATGATCAATATCTCAAAAAATGGACTTGTTTCAGGGAAAAACTGGTGTAATGAAAAAAAAAATGAGCAGGTCTAGTAGAACTTTTAAAAAATTCAAACGTGTGATGTTAAATTTTATATTTAACTGTAGAAATTCAAATTGACCCACCACGTTATTTTCAACTTGATTTGCCAGCACCACTATCACGTCTGCTTCTTGTTCCCATACCATTCGGACAAAATCATTTATCGTGGCCTCGGTAGGTCCTGTCGCAAGTTTTGAGTTAACACATTGTGATGCCACAGATTCAATAGAAGAAAAACAACAAATTATCTTAAATACTTACACATATCTACATCCTATACAAAAATGTTAAATATTTCAGTCATAACATCATTGGCTCTGCATTTTAAAGCGATCAAGAAAACAACCATCAAAAGTGTTAGCTGTCAAGTTAGATTTTCTTACCCTGGCAAGCAATGAATTGTTTCTCCTTTTTATAACCCTGAGGAAGAAATAGTTAATTGGAAAGTATAAAAGTAATATAATTTTATGACTGAAAATCGTGGTGCATGTTTTACTTTCCCCATAGTTTCCAAGAGATGTCTATGTTCATTTACTTTGTGCACAGCCATAGAGTTAAAACGAAATATTTGGGGTGGTTGGGGGGCATACAATGATACTTTTTTACTACTCACTTGTCTTTCATTATTTGAGAGCTAAGGTAAAGGTATGCCTTCATGGCTTGACATGTAAAAGTTCTGGGGTGGATGGGGTGAATGGGCATTCGTTTTTGTTTTGTCTCTATACAACTGTTCTTTATTACATAAATGTATTTTACTTTATTGTCACGATTATGTCTCTTTTGCTAATATTTTTGTGTACAGCGCTGTGAGCCTAGCCCTAGGCTGGGGTACCGCGCTACATAAGACGACCAATAATAATAATAAAGGTAAAAGGGAATTGAAAAACCCAGCACTTGTCCATATTGGGACCACTTATTTGTGCAAAGTAAATTTAATATGACATGAGATATTCCAATAGATACAATTTTAATTTTCAGTTTTGGATTTGAATGCAAAGAGCACCAAACACCAACACATTACTTTTATTTAATCCTTTTTATTACATACTTTCAAAAAGAGCAATAATATTGTTACTCTTTTTTTTACAGTGATGGAGTTTAAATGTTATAGTTTATATTTCATCAAAAAATTTTTTAACTTTCACTAAATTTCTTAGTTTTTTTTTATTTGTTCGAAATAGTGCATACTTTAAAAGATAGTAAGACCTCTTCATTTATCCAAATGGCAAAGAAACAAATTAATTGTGTTTGCTGTACATGTCTCCTTATATTCAAATAATGTTTCAATACAAAAAAAAAAATGACGTTCACCACAGAGATGATAGCTATATCTATGTATTATTCAACTATCTCTGCCACATCTACATAAAATGGATTCCACATAATACTACGAGTCCCTTTATTGAAACTGTATTCACATAATAAATAATATGACATGCATCAAAGGATATATATACTTTCACTTCTTATATTTATTAGTTATATCTGCTCTCGTCCTCACACTTTTTTCCCAATTTATGAGATAGATGTATCACACACCCCCTCACAATATGGCAGTCTTCACCCAGTCCGTTATATCTATACATTTTTGTGCCTCAATTGATTTTATACGCTATTAAACCAGCATATACAAATTCTCATACTGTCAAAAGTCTGATCTGCTAATGCATCTTAATAATTGTTTTCCTTACATTTTGAAAAGCAATGCATTGAATCAAATAAAAAGATTTAAACAAAAAATAAATAAATAAAGCTTAACTACCTTTATAAATGAAGCGTTGATGTAATTCCTTTCATCACTATCTCCAGAGAGCAAAACCACTCTGTTGTGGTCGTCTGAAAATTAAGGTGAACACTTTAGTAGAGACGTTGTCAGTTTGAAATGATTATCCAGACCAATGGAAACACACAAAAGATCACAAGAGTACAACACTGCTGTTTCTTTCTTTCTTTTTTTTCCCATTAAAAATGATGACAAAATTATTGAAAAGAAGAAGAAAAAATAATGTGTTAATCGGACTGCTTTACTGAAACCTGTCAATCTTATCGAAGTTTTGATTGGTTGAAGCAGAGGCATAACTGGGTCTTTGACGCCCTTTGGCTAATTTATTTTTGGCACCCTTGATATTCAAATAAAAATTAAAAAATTAGAGATTTAGCGGCGCCCTTTTGAACTGGCGAGAGGCCGGCGCCCTTGGCAACTGCCCCAATGCCAAGCCGTTGTTACGCCTCTGGGTTGAAGACAAGATAAGGAGAAATTTGTTTTAAAAACCCCGCGTCAGAACCTTGGTAAACGCCCCCCCCCCAACCGGCCTGATAGACCCACCACATTTTACTGATGGCGCCAACCAGCCTTATCGTCATTTTTGGGGGTGTCAGACGCTAGGCACTAACGTCATTCAAGCGGTATAGTTCATAAAATTGTCACACATGCTGGTTAATTTGAAATATGTTAATACACAAATCTCGTATTAAGTAAATTCAGATGCGATAAATGTCTAAGAATTAAATGAATTCTGAATGGGCAGAATTTTAAAAGAAATTTCGGCTTAGAGCTATAAAAGAAAGAAAACCACACACACACACACCAAAAAACGATAAGAGGGTGGAGCTAACTTTCGATGGCTAACTTTACTTAGGTCCAGTCAATAGACCTGTTGTGCATAGGTAAAATTGGAGAAAAAATAGAACATGCATTTAAAAAAGGTCATATAAGTAATTACATTCTAACCACCAACGATGACGCATTTGTTAAAATTTTAATAAAACTTACGTAGCCCATAATGCGAATATACATTTCAATTAATAGGGCGTTACTTATATAACATATGTGGGTTTAAAAAAAAATATATATATATAAACCCTACCAGATGATGTATCAACTTGTAATTTTTTATTACTCTGACAAATGAGCCCCTTCCACTTAGCAACCTTCAGTGGAAGTTATTAAATGTTCACTTACATGCATAAATGCTTGGATCGATGTTCTTCTCAGCGTTCGCCTCTTTCTGCCCGACAGAATCTGGGACAGCTTCTACTTCAGGCACTGACTGTTTTAAAATAAATACAACTTACTTTAAATGTAATGTTTAAAAAAAAAGTAATTACATTTGCTTTTGTGTGTTTTTTAAAATAATCCTTTAAAGCCATAACAGCGACATACACATACAAAAAGAACAATCTTATGCTGAAGGTCTAATTTTTATAGAAACCACATGCCAAGCACTGCTAGGTATAAACACCCATAATTTCTTTCCAATGCACTGATAGGTATAAACACCCAGGATTTCTTTCCAATGCACTGATAGGTATAAACACCCAGGATTTCTTTCCAATGCACTGATAGGTATAAACACCCAGGCTTTCTTTCCAATGCACTGCTAGGTATAAACACCCAGGATTTCTTTCCAATGCACTGCTAGGTATAAACACCCAGGATTTCTTTCCAATGCACTGATAGGTATAAACACCCAGGATTTCTTTCCAATGCACTGATAGGTATAAACACCCAGGATTTCTTTCCAATGCACTGATAGGTATAAACACCCAGGATTTCTTTCCAATGCACTGATAGGTATAAACACCCAGGATTTCTTTCCAATGCACTGATAGGTATAAACACCCAGGATTTCTTTCCAATCCACTGATAGGTATAAACACCCAGGATTTCTTTCCAATGCACTGATAGGTATAAACACCCAGGATTTCTTTCCAATGCACTGATAGGTATAAACACCCAGGATTTCTTTCCAATGCACTGATAGGTATAAACACCCAGGATTTCTTTCCAATGCACTGATAGGTATAAACACCCAGGATTTCTTTCCAATGACCAAGCCGCAAGGTGCATACCAGAAATCCCCTCGACACAACTGTGTGCTAAAACGTGATTAAACGCCCGAATTTAAAGTGAGGCTCTGCACAGTGAACTGAACGCGGTCCGTAAAAAAAAAAGGTCAAGCGTCATAGGAGTCCTAGTCCCGTACAACAGAGTCTGGTGACACATGGAATGATGACCTGCCTGTGTCGCGTTTAAAAGAGAAATGTGGTGACAAGGCGGGAAGACACAGTGACAGGAACGACGAAGCCATCCGAGTGGGGCACGATACAGCGTGCTCGCTGTACCCCATGTAGACGGTGGGAGATGGGGGACAAGGTGGAATGAGGTTTTGTCTTCGGCAAAGAATGAGACCCAAAGTTCTTAGGTAACAGTCAGGTGGGAGTCCGGAACCAACCCGAGGCGTCGTGGTGCGGGTGTCCGAGGGCGTCCCTGGAGGTCATTACGCCGTCCGGTGCCGGCAGGTGGGGCCTGGGGCCACGCTCCTTTGTTCGTTTGCCCATTAGGAGGGATGGGTATGTCTGCGCGCAGAACACTAACAAGCTGGCTGCCAACGGAGGGAGCCGAAGTCTCCAGAAAGTAAAGGCTGGTCGGTGGCTTACGCCCCGTTGTCCGACAATCTTTGATTGCGGCGCTTTGGATAGAAACTATTGGGGCTGGTTGCTCGTGCCGCGGAGGCTCGAGCGTGTCGGTGGTTAGTCAGCCCTGCTTGGTCGGTTTTTCCGGGCCCATTTGTACAAACGGCTCCCATTTCACGTGGGGGGGTCGTGAGCCAAGCTATCTCGCAACCGCTGGTTAGCAGCGGGGAGGCCTTCGGCCTCGGTTCGGCTGTAACGGTTACGAAGCGTCGGATCGGGGTTGGGGACGCCGCTCTTCGTGAGTGGTCGGCCAAGAGCTTCGCGCTCAGTGCCGCTTCAGCACATGTCCTTTACGGTGACACATAGGAGAGTTGCTAGCACAGACCAAGACGTAGCTATTTTCATAAGCGTAGAAACTGGGAATGACGACATCACGCCACCGTTCACCAAGTGCCCGAAACGGATTACCATCTTTTGTCCGGGCCAATCGCAGTGGAGATCTGGGCGATGGGGTGGCGGCTGATAGCATAAATATACCAGATTGACTAGCCGCGTTAAGAAAGAGCGAGCGTCTTAGCGCCAAAAGCGTAATTGTCATATTTCCCCATCCGTCTAGATCAATCTGCCATTCTCTCAATTATTTTTTGTTACAAAACTTTTGATATGAAAAAAAAGAACTGCTCACTTTATATATAAAGTATAACAGTTAAAATTAACACTTTTTTTTTTAAAAATCAAAAAGTAAATAAAAAAATTTAAAACAAAAAAAAAACAAAAAAATCACCTCAAATATCTGTTCAAAGTAACTGAAGTCGTGTTCCAGCATAAAGGAATTTATTACTCCGACAGCCATTCTCGGTTCTATTTTTATAAAGAATTTGAACATTTAGAGAGTTTATTCAACTAAGCGGTCTTGTTAGATGTGGTCATTTATAAAGTTTAGTCAATAAAGCGGCCTTGTTTGATGTAACCATTTAGAAAGTTTAGTCAATAAAGCGGTCTTGTTTGATGTGAACATGTAGTAAGTTTGGTCACTAAAGCGGCCCTGTTTGACATGGACATTTTCAATTAAAAATGTGTGTCCACATATTATAAGTTGTAAATTAATTACTTTAATGTCAATTGCATATATCACCCATTAGCTCGTACTGTTAAACATATATATAAGAATGAGCTACGCTGACCGTAATCACATTTATCGGGAAAACCCAAACATCAGATGTTTTTAGTGCGTTGATAATATTGCGAAATACGATTACAATTACTTTTGTTCTAAGTAATCACGCAAATGACGCCATAGCGCGAATTGCCTACTAAGCCAAAGCTAAAAGTTCTCTGATTTAATAACCGCGCGTGACCAAACTGATAATGTATTTTCTACTTCCTCGAAGTAAAATTGATAACTTTAATAGATTGCTTTTTAAATTGCTAAAATTTGCTAAAAAAGAATACAAATTTGGACTTCTATTTTAAACATTTTAAAAGTTTATACTTTTTATTCATTCCAAAAATATACTTTTATGAAACTTTTAAATTAGTAAAAACTTAACCTTTAAATATACTTTTAATAAGAAAATGCCATTTATTCAATGAGTGCATCGAAACTACATAGCCAAATAGCATTCACTAATGCACTTATCACTCAGGCAAATAAAAACAAAGCATATGAAATACAAAAAAAAAAAAAAAGAATTTTTGCGTTAGTAAGGGGGTTACAATCCCCTGGATGGGGTTACAATCCCTTGGATGTTTTATTAATTTTTTTTAAAACTCTGTGGGAGGAGAAGGGAAGGAATGCGATTTTTTCATTTTGCCCAAGGGCAGCACACGATAAGCATAAGAATGAATTTGACAAATAATTAACCTTCTTAGGTACATATATATCGGGGGTAGGTAATAGGGTGTATGCATTTTTACGTGGATGACAATATCTTTAAATCCAATGATAATACAGTTGTGAAAAATAGATGCTATATTCTCAATTTAAAATGAACATATGTTTACCAAATAACAAAATCAATGACGTTAAAACAAAACGTAAGTAAATTTACATAACTATTCCAATGAATATCAAAACCGAATCATTTTACACCAATCATTTTACACCAATCATTTAAACCAATCATTTTACACCAATCATTCTACACAAGTGAAAATTTAATTTTCAAAATGGAGATGGGTTAACATTTTCTTAGATAGATACATAGATAGATGATAGAACGCCAGAAAGACAGAAAGATGGAATGTATGGAATGATAGACGGATGGATGGATGGATAGATTGTAGATAGATGATAGATAGACAGAAAGATGGAATGATAGATGGATGGATGGATAGATAGATAGATTATAGATAGATGATAGATAGACAGAAAGACAGAAAGATGGAATGTATGGAATGATAGATGGATGGATGGATATATAGATAGATTATAGATAGATGATAGATAGATAGAATGCTTCCTTGAATAGTTGCGAAAAAGCAATCTTTTATTTAGTAAACTATATATATACATATATAAAAATTAATGTATGAATGTCCCGAATGCACTCCTATACCATTCATCCGATTGCGATAAAACTTTTGTGAGTTGATGTACGCACGCCTGCAATTTTTCCTGAATTATTACACACATTTTACAATAATCAGTTTTGGGCCCGGGGCACTAAATTATTTTTTTTCTCCTTTTATGAGCGTAATATAATTTCCGTATGCGTTCCTATACCATTCATACGATTGCGATAAAACTTTGGTAAGTTGTGCGCATACCCTGAAATGTTTTAGAATTAGGTAATCCCTTTTGAATTATACCTATGTGGGGGGGGGGGGGGCTAAATTACAATAAATTATTTTTTTCTTATATGTGCTTCATAAATATAGTTTCAACCAGAGCCATTGAATGGGTGGATGGAATTTAATTAAATACAAATAGCGAAAATTTCTGTTTGTGTGTGACATAATGAGTAGGTTTCTGAATTAGTACATCCATTTTACAATTTTTGCGCTTTAGGACGGTACCTTTTTTTTAAATTTTTTTAATGTGAGCTATATAAATATAATTTCAAACACAGATATTGCATGGGTGGATCAATCATCAAAAGTGTATGGACTAAATTTTCAAAATCCAATCTTCTCTTGTGGAAAGCTGTATGTTGCCTGCTCACACGTCGGAAAACCTTCTAATTTATTTGTGTACGCACCAGACGGAAAAAAACAAAAAATGTTTTCTATTTAAAAATTATTTCAAAGAAATAATTACAATTTAAAAATTAATTTCTTCGAGTGGCATTTGCAACTTATGCCGGGTTCTCGATAGTATTTAATGGTGAATCATTTATTTCATATGTCTTTTAAATGCTCGATGAACTTGTGAAGTGTTTATGCATTTGCTAAAATATTGTGCATGCTCTACAGATGATCTTTGAATTTTTGTTATATTTCATTAGTACAGAGAGAGGATTTTGAGAGATAGAAAGTGTCGAAACAGATCGAGAGACTTGAAGCGAGACAGAGACTGAGAGAAAAAGAGAGCGAGGCAGACATGGGAAAACGTGAGGAGTGGCGGAAACAGAGAAAGTCCTTTTATTCAATTGTATCTATCTATCTATCATATATATATCATTTGTCGCTCTGCATGCACCACTATCCATCAGATCTGCTCCATCCGCCACCACCTCACAGTTAGTGCAACAAAAACCCAAGTCTATGCTCTTGTTCTCTCTCGTCCCGACTATTGCAACTCTCTTCTGTCAGTGTCAGGTTCACCTAAATACTTCTTAGACTTAAAAAAATTACAAAAGGTTCAAAACTCAGCTGCTATGCTAGTTCTAAAAGAAAAAAAAAACATGATAACGTTACACCATTACTTCATTCACTTCATTGGCTCCCTGAACAAGCACGGATTGACTACAAACTCTCTGTTATCTGTCACAACTTTTTCTCGAAATCATGCCCTTCCTATCTAACCGAACTTCTCTCTGTCTATTCACCCCTTCGACAGCTTCGCTCCTCCGCAGACGCGCGTATCCTTTCTGTCCCCAAGACTCGCACAAAAACATACGGTGAACGATCTTCCTCTTTCTGTGCCCCCAAACAATGGAATTTTCATCCACTACACATCCACTACCAACCATCACCGCCTTCAAAACTGCACTCGAAACAAATCTCTTTAAACTCAACTATCCCCGATTGATTCTCTAACCGATAAACGATGCTGCTGGGTGTCGTCCAGGACTTGACATGTACATAGTTATGGAATCGGTGTATTGAATTTAAGTTTTTTTGTTTTTTTATTTCATTAATGTATCTTAATTTTGAAGCTCATGATTGTGTTTGATAAATTGTAAGTACAGTGTGGTGAGCCCTGCCCTAGAGAGAGAGAGAGAACAAGAGTGAGCAACAGACAAAATGAATCACAAAAAGACAAGGGGCAGTAAGAAAGATAGAGATGAGTGGCATTGAGAGAGAACGTGCGAGAGAGAGAGAGAGAGAAAGCGAGAGAGAGAGAGGCAATTTATCATTTACGAAGCCCTAACATATAAGCAAAATGTTAATTTAAAACGCATAAATTGAAAAGTTAGGATTACCTATGTCATGATCTATCCCAACAATAGCAACCTCCTCGTCATAATTGTCGTCAACTTTTTTCTCTTTTGGCCTACTTTAAAAACAGAACAATAGATTACAAAATTTTAATCCATTTACCTTTTCTGTCTGTCGGTCATTTCATCCATCCATCCATATGTCTGTCTATCCATTATTCATTCATCCATCCATCAATCCAACCATCATTCATTCATCATCCATCCACCCAACCTACTGTCTATATATCTAACTATCTATCTTAAAATGTATCTAAAAATCAATCTAAATGTCTAACTAAATATCTATCTAAATATCTATCTATCAATCAATCAATCAATTTATCAATCAATCAATCTCTCTCTCTCTCTATCCATCCATCCATCCATCCATCTATGTAAAAAATCATTTTAACTAAGGTAATTTCTTTTATACAACTTTAAATCATTTTTTTATTGATTACCTCGAATAGATAAAAAGAGCAGCAATGAGTGCAAGGAGGATTATAGCAATAAGGATAGCAATGATGTAACTGTTGGATTCTTCCTCGTTGGTGCTGACAGCCAGAGCGTCTTTGTTTGGAATACAGATAAAACAGTGATTAAATGTTTGTTTCGTTAAAAGATGGGCTCAAAGACAATTTTGTTTTACTTTTTTTCTACAATAATCAGTTGTTTGTACGTTTTTTGGTTGTTGTTTTTTTTTTTTGGGGGGGGGGGGTGAAGTAGAAAATATTTAACCAGCAATTTCATTTAAAATAAGATAAATAACATTATGCCTTCGATGGAAATTATAAATGTTAATCGTTAAAATCATACCCTGACATGTATACTAAACTTAATATATAATTATTATTGTGATCACTGTCAGGACTATTGTGTATTCTTTCTGCGGGTTTTCCCCTAATCCCGTGTCTCATTGCTTAAGCCTAACGTAGTCCTGAACTTACGTCACTTTTCACAAGAGGACATCTGTATTATTTTAGTAGAGTAATAGACATTGAGGGAGATTTAATTTGTTATTGGCCCTATATGTAACAGCTGAAATCGTAAGAGTCGATGTATTTGCTCGGTCTCGTACGTTTTGGACAGTGAATCAGCGCTAGGTTACGAAGTTACCAGGTTCGCGACAATAATGAGTCAGAGGCACATGCATCAGTTGAACTATAGGAAAAGGTGCATGATCGATGCAAATAATTACTAGAAATATACTGTGAAAAAAAATTCCCTAAATTATATCCTTCTGCCAGATATGAAAATACCTCTAGGCCCACTATCATCTTTCAAAAACCGTGAGTAATTTAAAAAAAAATTATATGAATCATATAAATGAATATACATATTATTAAATAAAGTTTAAAATAATAAGGCAAGCGTTTCCAATATAATTCTTTTGTAGCCTTACAGTGATTCATTTGATCATACCTGAACTGTCTACACATCAACACATTTTAAAACACACACTTTCACAAAGTGAAACATTTAATATACATACATACATACATATTTATATATAGATACATACATATATATATATGCAACAGTGAAATCAAATGTACTTTTACAATCAGGCATCAAGTAACCTTCCTCACATCCTAGGGTACAGTTTCCGGTTTCTGTGTGGCAAAACCCTTGAGTACAATGAGTGCTGCAAGTTTCATTGCATTGAATACCCCAGGTACTGTTTGTACATTCTGATAAAAAAAAAGAAATTTGATATTTTAAAAAGATTTTTTCTTCATTTTTGGAGTTTAACATTATTTGTTTTCCCTTTAAATAAGGGCAAAAAATGAAACACATCGCAAACATTTTAAATGAGAATTTTTTACTAATTATTTTAAAATCAGTGTATTTTATGTGGCACATGTATTGGCAAATGAGTCCTTAATTTTTGTTGTTTGATTTTCAAATTTAATTTAAAAAAAAAGAGTTTAACAGTCGGTCCACCGAGCAATTTAACTGCATTAAATTACAATCTCTGAAGAGAATCAATGATGCATTGAAAATATCAAAGCTGCTTGTCCTCGCACAAAGGAACACCTAGCTTCTAAAAGAAATCTTTTCAAAACAAGGTCTATGATAATTGATTATCCCGCCATGGAAAAAAATGATTTCAGTATAAATAAAAAAAATATAATAAAAAGAGTATAACAAAAGTGTGTAAAAGGTAAATATTACATTTATTATCTGAATAGGTTTAAAGTTATTGGGAACATTTTAAAGGGGGAAGAAACTGCTCTGAGGGAGGTGAAAAAAGTGTGTTACTCAGCTATTTGGTTCCTAGTGGCATTCGACAGCTTCAAAGATGCTTCTCACCTTCATCACACTGTGGTGGGTTTTTGTAACCGTTGCAAAGGTCCTTACAGTTTCGAGCCGTTGCTGTCTCGCATATCCCGTTCTCACAGTGAGAGCAGTTAGACAAACAGTATGGACCCCATCTTCCCTGTGTGCATGCTTAATGGGATAGAAATACGAATTCATGGTCGGTATGCTTATATTTTCAGTAACAGTGCTCTTACACAGCGTTAAGCTGCAGACGTTAGAAACTGTGGAGAGCAGTCATGGAAAAACGACACCAACAGACATATCCCTTTTGTAAGAGCAGACCCTTGCGCGGCAGCGCCGTAACGTCCCCGCGCATGATCGCTCCGTGGTGCGTCTATCTTCTGACCGAGGACGTGTAAGTTGTGACTAGGTGAATAACCCTACGAAATGCTAATACCACACGCCATCTCATTAAAGCGTTTCAAATCTCAATTACTATCCTTGGACTACCCGGATCTGTTGATGCATGCGTTTCCCATGACCCGAAATGAGTTTCTTCCACGCTACACAATCTCAGGAAGACATCTAACAAAAATCAGTTCACTGTATTCTTCATAAATGCCGACATGTCACGGCTGATAATAAACACCCTCGCATTAGCACAATGAGAATGTATGCTAGTGCTACAAGCGTTGTTAAATTTACAGTCTTTCCGTCTGGGATACTAAACAATGTGTTGTCAATAATCAACGCAGCACTGCTAATAGCTTAATCCCTTATTTATTGGCTCAGTTACTAATACTAACACTGTTTTCGGTTCATTTTCTGTCTCGATTCTAATCACTCAATTATAATATCTCAACAGCTGAAAACAAATGTTAATCATCAAGCAGTAACCTTGCTCAAAGTAATAACATGTATCTTGACAAAGAACTGTTCTAAGAAGCCGCAAAACTTTGATCAAGTCACAGATAATGTGCAAACATCCTACACTATGATTCTAGCCTCAACATGTCCGTTGTGCGTGTTTGTGATCAAGGTCCATTCAGTCATATTAAATAAATTTTTTAAAAAAACATTTAAACAAAACAACAACAAATCACCTCGCATCATAGAAACAACGTTAAAATGAATTAATATGTATAATCATTTGGTTTAACTCAGTGGTCGTCAAACTCATTAGTCACAAGAGACAAGAAATAAGCAGCAGGATGATTAAAACATTTTTAAGAGAGTCACATTTCTTTTCAAGAACCTGCCAAGAACAATGTTTTTCGGAGTCAAAACCGATCTGCCGACCACTGGCTAAAGTCAATGGAAAAACCCCCCCATTAAAATAAAGGAATGTCGTGTTCCAGAATATATCAGCCTCAACATTTAAAGTCACATTCTTTGGCCTCTACTTAATTATGACTGTTTCAAACTATTTCTTGCAATTTAATAAATTAAAAAAAAATAAAAAAATTAATTGTTAGAAGCCCTAGTTTGTGGTGTAGTTTCTATATGGTATTGTCTTTTGTTGCGTACTGTTTTAGAATGAGCCATATACTTAAATAAGAGATTAATTTCTCCACACGAATAACAGTACGTAACAACACAAATAAAAATGTATCACCTATGGAGCATTGTGGCGGATCACTGAAACCGCTGCAGACCTCTTCACATGAACCATCTTTTGGATTGCATTTACCATCTGTACAGTTGTGACATATCATTAAGCAGTCCTCTCCCCAGGTTCCGGGGCTGCATTCTGAAAAAAAATCCATTTCCCTCTTAGTATGCATATTTAACTTTAAAAATGAATAATTTCATTTTGGCTTTGGCGCAGGACTATATTGTATTTTTTTTTTTTTTAGTTCAAACATTGTCAGTATCCTCCTTCTACTCCGACTTTTAAAAACAATTTTAAGGACTTAGATTGACGGCTGTGTTCCTCGATTAAGAGCTTAAATTGAATTTAAAAACTCACTTAGTAATTCAGTTTCTTTTCTTTTTGTGTGTGTGTGTTTGTTTTGGTCGAATTTGAATTGTATGACCTGCTGCAGCATGAACAATAGAGGTCACGAAACATCATACAAAAGTAATAAATTGTTTACTCTATCTTTTTCTGGAATTGACACTGATGGCAAGATGGATAATCAACAATGTTGCTATTTTAAGAATGTGTATTACGTCACTTAAAAATATATAAATTAGCACACTATCTTTAAACGCTAAAACAAACATAAGGGTTCTTAAAAAAAGATTTTGCAACCAATTGATTATTTTTATCATTACTGTTCATTTTTTTTCATTATCAATATTGTTCTTCCTTCGGATGCAAAGGTGCCAAGCTTCGATTGAGTAGTACTCTTGACTTGAGCTAATATTTTGTTTAAAGGAGTGTGAGTTGCTTAATTAGTCTGCCTCACTCTTTCAGCAATGCCGATTTAACCCAATTGCAAGACTTTGTCAAGATGAATGGAAATAGACCAAGATGCAGTAGATGGGCAGTTTTTTGTTTGTTTGTTTATCGTTGTGGTTGCTGTCTTTATCCGGGAATTTTCATTGTGTTAGTATCATCACCTCAGAGTTTAATTTCATAGTTTTCCTTCTCTTAGATGAGTAGCCTTCTCTCAGATGAGAGGACATCCAACGTTAACGGGTCCCATCCACTCGGAATGCTGGTGTAAATGCCAGTCTACAAGCTTGGGATCGACTCAGTTTAGACCAATCGGCCACACAAGCTTGGGAATCGACTTAGTTTAGACCAGGGGTCACCATAAGTATGGCCTGCAGACTGGATCTGGACTGCTAGGCCAGTTCATCAGGCCCGGCGACTGTAATTAAACTTGCTTGATTAAACGTATGGAACACGAGACGTGATACAATTTAAATTTTAATATTATGTTTAGAATACTATGAGATATTCACACGTGATGAGAGCTCCTGGCTGCTAAGCGCCTTAAAATACCATTTTCAATTATACATTATTGTATCTAGATTTTCTTGTTTATTACAGACATGTTACCCTCGAACTCCTAAAATCGTACACTATTGTCTCAAAATCGTACAATACTGTATTAGAATAGTAAATAAATAAACATACAGTACATATTTGTAAAATGAATACAATAACTAATCGCACTGCAGTGCCTGGTGGGAGCGAGTTATGAGTATGTGAGGTCAACTCAACGAACGATAGAAATTGATGAACCTTTGAAAACAATTATGATTGGATGCAGCAATTCCTAACCAAACATTGAAAGACATATGTCACTTTACAAAACTCACTAAGCTTTTTTGCTGCTTAGTTTGTGAGATTCGAATATGTGCGCACTTGGTCTGATGTACCTACTTTTTTGCTAACATCGCCTATTTTGCTAACTTTTTAAGTAAATAAATATGTGGTCTGTATGTGCTTTTATTGCATTGCACGCCACTCACCCATGATTAACCTGGAATACTAAACTTAGTTTTTTTGTATTTTTTTCAAAGAGCTTTCGTTCTGGCTTGTACGGAATGATTATCCGGCCCGCGTTCGTTATTTTTGCTAATATCCGGCATACCGTGAAAAAAGTTTCGTGCCCCTGGTTTAGACCAATCAGCCACAAGCTTGGCATCGACTCAGTTTAGGCCAATCAGTCGCAAGCTTTGGACCGACACAGTTTAGACCAATCAGTCGCAAGCTTTGGACCGACACAGTTTAGACCAATCAGTCGCAAGCTTGGGACCGACACAGTTTAGGCCAATCGGTCGCAAGCTTTGGACCGACACAGTTTAGACCAATCAGTCGCAAGCTTGGGACCGACACAGTTTAGGCCAATCAGTCGCAAGCTTGTGACCGACACAGTTTAGGCCAATCGGTCGCAAGCTCGGGACCGACGCAGTTTAGACCAATCAGTCGCAAGCTCGGGACCGACACAGTTTAGACCAATCAGTCGCAAGCTTGGAACCGACAAGGTTTAGACCAATCAGTCGCAAGCTTGGGACCGACACAGTTTAGACCAATCAGGTGATTGCTTGGGACCGACACAGTTTAGACCAATCAGTCGCAAGCGTGGGACCGACACGGTTTAGACCAATTAGTCGAAAGCTTGGGACCGACACAGTTTAGACCAATCAGTCGCAAGCTTGGGACCGACACAGTTTAGACCAATCAGTTGATTGCTTGGGACTGACACAGTTTAGACCAATCAGTCGCAAGCTTGGGACCAACACAGTTTAGAACAATCAGTTGATTGCTTGGGACCGACACAGTTTAGACCAATCAGTCGCAAGCTCGGGACCGACACTGTTTAGACCAATCAGTCGCAAGCTTGGGGCCGACACAGTTTAGACCAATCAGTTGATTGCTTGGGACCGACACAGTTTAGACCAATCAGTTGATTGCTTGTGACCGACACAGTTTAGACAAATCAGTCGCAAGCTTGGGGCCGACACAGTTTAGACCAATCAGTCGCAAGCTCGGGACCGACACAGTTTAGACCAATCAGTCGCAAGCTTGGGGCCGACACAGTTTAGACCAATCAGTTGATTGCTTGGGACCGACACAGTTTAGACCAATCAGTTGATTGCTTGGGACCGACACAGTTTAGACCAATCAGTCGCAAGCTCGGTACCGACACAGTTTAGACCAATCAGTCGCAAGCTGGGGACCGACACAGTTTAGACCAATCAGTGGCAAGCTCGGGACCGACACAGTTTAGACCAATCAGTTGATTGCTTGGGACCGACACAGTTTAGACCAATCAGTTGATTGCTTGGGACCGACACAGTTTAGACCAATCAGTTGATTGCTTGGGACCGACACAGTTTAGACCAATCAGTTGATTGCTTGGGACCAACACAGTTTAGACCAATCAGTGGCAAGCTCGGGACCGACACAGTTTAGACCAATCAGTCGCATGCTTGGCACCGACACAGTTTAGACCAATCAGTGGCAAGCTCGGGACCAAGACGGTTTAGACCAATCGGTCACCCCGACAACCAATACAACACATATCGCAAGTCCAAATTTTAAATGATCTTAAATCATCATTGTGTCCATGCCTGGAATCAACACTGTATGCACCAAGGACAAGGTTTACACAAGTTGTTGCTATTTCACAATTCTTGTAGCGTCTTTTGAAGAAAAACTAGCTCTTCAAAACATGTAGCTCATTAGCTCTTTATACACGAGTCCAAATTTTCAAACATTAACATTTAAAGGGATGTTTCCTTGAAAAAAAATAATTAAAATAATTATCGTTAAGTCTTTTTTTTTTAAATTCGTATAGAATTATGAGTTTTGATAATTTGAAATCAATATAATTTAATTTTATAAACCATCTGTCGTTTCTGACTGTAGAGTAAGCTGGTACAAATAAAACAAAGTAAGTCCTAATAATTCATAGAATTATTATTATGTTCAGTTGAGTAACTGTTAAAATGGACATTCAGTTTATTCCTCAACTTGTATCAACACCTTTATCTTCAAGAGCGTCATTTCATGTTTTTTTCAGGGGGTGGGGGGGGGGCACCAAAACATGGTCACCATGTTAAGTTGTTTATTACTGGGGGTGCCCACAGTACGTAGCAATTTAAATAAAACCTGCACATTCAGATATTCAAGGGGGGGGGGGGGCAATGCCCCGCCCTGCATTACCCATATGACGTCTCTGTTTATATTTTGATATTCTCTGCTTTAAAAAAAATATATTCTTTGTTTTTTACCTACTGTACACTCAGGTGGGTTACTGAAACCATTGCACGCGCCTGGGCAGTAGCCTGTCGTCGAGTTACAGATACCGCCAACACATTTACTGCACGATTTAAGACAATTCAGACCCCATTTGCCAACTTTACAAGCTGTCAAAGAAAGAAGAAAAAAAAAGCACTTTAATTTCAAAGCGGACAATGCAAACCGCACTTAAGCAGTTTATTAAATCCTGTGATTGAGCGAAAGCGACTCTTGTTGGGAAATTCCTCGCATACAAAATTCCGAATGTGGTGACCAAAAAAAAAAAAAAAAGCAGTGCCGTAGGAAGAGGAATGCGGAAGGGGCGGTCCGCCAAAAGCGGCACCTTTTTTTATGTTGAGGGGTGGCATTTTGCAGAGATTTTACATGGGAAGTGAGGTGGCCCGCACTGGGCGCACTGATCCTGGATACGCCACTGATGATAGGCTAATAAGGACTTAAATCAGCTAAACCTACCCTTTGTACAAAAGGGCGTGTCCGAATACCCATCACAGCCTTCCAGGCAAGAACCGTTTTTGTAACACGAACCGAGGTGACATCTTGGTGGGCAAATCTCACAGTCGAGTTTAGTAGTCCCAGGGATGCATTCTGTGGGGTGAAAAATCTCATGTTTAAACTTATGGCTCTCCTATGACCTACCGTACATCCCAAATTTTTCACCGGCGTTCACTGAACGAAGCAGTAGCGATGTTGACTCAAAATATATGCGATCTTATATGTAACCACGTGACAGGTGATTAACCGAGCACGCTCGTCACAAATGAAATAGACAGGCCAAACAAGCCGACTTGATGGAGATGCGAAAAAAAAGGGGGGGTGGGAATAGTCTTTACAAACTTTGATAAAAGTCTGCAATGTTCTTAGATCAGGACCGGTGCTCAGTTGTTTTAATGTGATTACGAGACATTATCGTTGAAAGAGCTCGATATGAGAAGCTCAATCGTGCGGCCCCGTTGCAGTCGAAATGTGTAACAATAGACAGGGAAACAGATTGGTTTAAATCAACAAGGGATCAATGTGCGTGTTTCTTTAAATTAAAAGAAAACACGCCAAAAAAAACAAAAAAACAAAAAAACCTGATAGCTTTATCTTCGAGCAAAGTATGAAACCTATTTCCCCTGCTCTACTTAGTTACTCGATCCAAACCTAAATTATTAAATTTGAAAACGTCACATCGTATCACCTCCATAGGTCTCCACCTCGCATAAAGCCAAGAAGCCCTCTGATGTGTAGTTTGAGGCAGTAATGTCAATCGATTTGATTGGGGTTTTCCAGTGTTCATTTAAGAAGATGTAAATATCAAGCTCATCTACTTTCGTATCTTGGTACATGGATATTCTCTCGTGGTGGGCATCGTACCATTGAAGCGTAAACCCTTGGAGCCTGTGTCCTTGAAAAAAAATATTTGAAACAATAAATACGCCATAAAACGTAATATAGAAAATTGTATTATTTTGTTGTTAAAAGGAAAAAAAAACATGACTGAAAACTGACGGATGCCCTTGGATACGTACTCATAATACATTGAAACCCATTTCTGTCATATGACCTCCCCCGGGATTCCGGTTGACAAGTCTGTAGTGGCTTGCCGATTTGGAAGCGCTGGCCACCGACCCCCTCGGCGTTAACCCGGGGCACATTACCATCATTGCGTGTTCCGCGTGGCAGACAAGGGCATGCATGGTAGTTGCTGGAATAAACAGCTCCTACAGGGCTGCCACCTGTGATACTTCGCAGGGGGAAGAAAAGGCAAACACAAAGTAGGGATCATGATTACAAGTTGCCGTTAAGGGATATGAGGCGATAGGCTGTGGTGGAAGCCTATGGCCGGTGATTCTAAATATGCAGCCCTGAGAAAGCTGCTCCTAGGCAACCGTTTCATCCCAGCTATTTCGCGAATTAGTTGCGACGTGGAAAACCCACTGTAGAATCCCTCTTAGAGGGCGTCCGATGCTTCCCCGGGACAGGTGGGGGGGAGATATTAGGACGTTAATTTACCGTCCCGGCCCCTGGGAAAGTGGACTGCGGACGCTTTTAACGCATCGTCTTCGGTCGACCAGATGTCTCCAGGCGGGGAGGGTCTCCATCGGCAAACCCGATCGAGCGGTTGCTGGTGGGGACGGTTCACGCCCGGGGAGATCTCTGACGTTCCCCCGCACGGCCAGACGTCGGGGAAACCCGGCGGCTGGCAAGTGTGGGTGGGCGCCAGGGAGGGCATAAGGAGCGCAAGCTCGACGGCCCGCTGACGCCATTTCCTAATGAGATATTTCTGTCATATGATTTCCACAACAATAAGCTAAGTTCTTTTCTTCTGATTTTCGTGCTATTTGTTGTTTGGCGACAAAGGCATTCAACAGAAACACTCAATCGATCGGCCCTGCGAGTTTTTCTTCAGGCTGCCGTCACATTTTCGCTTTCTTGATAATCCCACCCAAAGAGACTTACTAGATTTGCGTCGCCTCCTTATCAAATTCACAACTTACCAGTGCCCATTATATTGTGCACAATAAATCGCACGATGTTGTATTCTTGGTCATAGGTTAACGTCCACATAGGACTCTGCTTTAAGGGTTCACTACTTTGTGCACAGGAGTTGTCCTCGGGTCTTCGTGAAGTGTTGCCGTCAACAGCCAGATCGGATGAAGTTGAAAAACTTGCTTGTAGACCTTCGCCCTGAAATGTTAACTGTTTCAATGCAACGTTTCGACCTGCAATAAAAGGATTTTAAAAAGAAAAAAAAGGACCAACACCAACAACAATAATGTTCTATATATTTTTATAGGGCGGTGGGGGTGGAAAAAATACCATGGCGTGAAATGGGCGACGCCATTTATCTATAAACTTATCTTCGATTTTTCGTTTCAGCCATAATGAAAAAACAAACAAACCAACTTTAAGTTGATGAGTTCTTTTGAATCAATAACACACTGGTTGATTTTCTCACACTCGCAATTAATCTATTATTTGAACATGTGTTTACAAGGAATAATATCAATTTTTTAAAGTCACTTCGCATGTCAACGATATGTATTTTTTCTTTGATCTTTCAAAACAAGCTATTTTTAAATACACAATTACTATTTTCTATATACTAATCAATCTACTTCAGAATGAAATTATGACTTTTTATATTGAAATGACACACTTTATACAAGCTTGTCCTAAGAGTGTGCAGAAATGAACCATCATTCGTGGTCACTGATCCATCTCTCCCTGCACAAAGACGTCTGATACAGAATTAGAAATTAATCTAACAAATGTATTATTGTTACAAAATTGTTGCATACAATTTACAGACTTCAGTGCTAAAAATGTGTTTAATTATTTTTTTTTAGACATTCTACTTCCGGAGCTTCTCTGACTGCCATTGCATTATCACAAACTGTGTCGTTCGGGAAAGCTTCAAGGAAATATGGAATTACTCACAAGAACCTGATTTTTAAAATAATTAGTTTTAAAACGTTTTTATTATTATTATTATGGGTAGTTTTCTATAGCGTGGTACCCCAGCCTAGGGCTGGGCTCACCACGCTGTACATGCAAATTAAAATGAACTTAAAAAATATAAATTAAAAACCAACCATTCCATAACAATTTACATGTGAAGCCATGGACGGCACTCAGCAGCATCGTTTAACTTTCACAGGGGGAATCAGTCAGGATAGTCAAGTTTAAAGAGGTGTGTTTTGAGTGCAGTTTTGAAGGCTGTGATGGTTGATATATTTATGATGTGTAGTGGAAGAGAATTCCATTGTTTGGGGGCACAGTAAGTTTATTTCCAGTGACTTATTCTAACTCTGAACTAACAGCAGCCGTCTGATAATTACAGTAATTGTGAAAGGAAATAAAGAAACTAAACTGATGTGATGTGCCCTAAAACGTTTTAAAAGGTTTCAAGGACTCACCTAGAATAAAAACATCGTTATTTTTGTTATTTGTATGAAATGGTCACAAAGATTCATTAAAAAAATCCCCCAAAGGTGGATGTACATATCAATGACGAGGAGCAAATGAAAAAAAAAATCACTTGCAACGGTGAAACACAAACCTATCTAAGGACCACACTTTCTCCTGTCAAAAACTCTCACAGAAACAATTTGTTTGAAATTTAAAAATATCATAGTGATCTAATAAATATACGCATATATTTCATATATAATATATACATATAAATATAATATGAGTTAAAAAGTGAATTATTTGTGTACAAATTAATATATGTAAAATACAATATTTAAAATAAGCAATCTGGGCTAATTAAGATAGATCGTACCACATTTCATTAGGTTAGGTTTAGGGATAGATTTAGGGTTCATGTCAGGTTTCGGGATAGAAGTAGGGTTCAGGTTAGGTTTAGGGATACATTTAGGAAATGCTTTCATTATTTTTTAACGTTTTATTCTTAATTTTACGGGTCCCGGCAACCAAGTTGGCGGCCATGGTAAAAAAACGCGGTACGATCTATTTGAATTTACCTCAATCTGTAAAATAAATACACTATTTAAAATAAGCAATGAAAGAAAAATAGATTTTCTTTTTTTTAAAGTAATAAAAACTATATTCTACATTACTTCTTAGTTCTACGTGACTAGTTCTACTAGGTGGATACCCTACCTCCATTGATGTACAAGCAGCACAGGCCTTTTGCAGCCCATCCGAAAACACTCAGTTTCGTTATAGGAACGGTAACATTGCAGCGGATCTCGTACCTATGTTTTGTGATCTCAAACGAAACCATTTCACTGCAGTCGATATTCGGTGATGAAATATTCTCGTGAAATAGTAACTTGATCCCATCAACCGAATCTGTTTACAAATGGAGGAACGCTATTAATATAAGCATATTATTTCGGAGCATTAACTTAGATTTGAAATAAGGATTTTTGCCGCGGTGTACTCAGGCATAGGTCCATGGTTTTGCTAGATACATCGCCGCGGTGTACGCAGGCATGGGTCCATGGTTTCGCTAGATACACCGCCACGGTGGACGCAGGCATAGGTCCATGGTTTCGCTTGATACACCGCCGCGGTGTACGCAGGCATAGGTCCATGGTTTCGCTTGATACACCGCCGCGGTGTACGCAGGCATAGGTCCATGGTTTCGCTAGATACACCGCCACGGTGGACGCAACCACTTCGTTGAAATAACTATCGGGGAAGTTCTTCGCCCTTGTTTTAAGGGCAGTAAATCCGTGAGCACATTTTAGGGCTATTTCAATATGAGTGACGCCTTCCCGCTTTTTCAAACGAATGGCTACGTATACTTTTACAAAGAAATACATTTTTTGTTTTGTTAGAATGAGCAAAAGTAACAATATTTTTTTTTGTTTGATGATAAATTTAATACTTGATTCAGTTACATACTGAAATAATTACATTTTTTTTTAAATGTAAAAAAAAAAAAAAAAAAAAAAAAAAGATTGTATGTACCTGCGTGACCTCACTTCTGCTATAACAATACCGTAAAACAGATTTGAATATTGTTGTATTGATAAACTAAAATAAAATTGACAACTATGAAATATTTAACATTTTCCGTTTCCTAAGAAGATTTCGTTAAAAAAAAAATTGAGGCGTACAAATAAAAAATTAATAAATATTTTCTACCAATTTAAAATTAAATAAAAAGTGACGAAGACAGTGTGCGACTTGAGGAGTAGCCTTAAATTGAACTGTGTCTTTTTGAAGGTGAGGGAGAGCTGCTCAATGAGACAGCCTCACTCTTTCTTATGGCAAGACTCTTGGTTTGAATTTACAGTTTACCTTTTCCTAGATGAGTTGCAATTCAAGATTTCGGAGCCCCATCCATCCGGGGGTGATACGAGTCCTATTCACCTGGTGTAATACGAGTCCCATCCACCCGGAGGGGGGAGTAATACAAGTCCCATCCACCCGGTGTAATAAGTGTCCCATCCACCCGGATGTAATACGAGCACCACCCACCCGGGATAATACGAGTCCCATCCACCCGGGGTGCTAGGAATGCTTTTGTCGGGGTTGAGCTCGCGTCCCCCAGTTTGGTCTTGACTCAGTGTAGACCACTCGTCCACCCAACACACTAAGATGGTATTACGTGATGATAAGAACACCCCAATCATTTGTTTCGTTTATTTTCTTTTTAAGGCAAGAAAAGTCTGATTCATATTTGTTTTCTAAATTAACATTTAAAGGTCGTGAAATATTGTACTTTAAAAAACAATACAAATGTATACGTTATAAATTGATTGGTAGATGTTCGGACTTCGAAATAGCAGGTAGAAGGTATCGCAAAATGACAGCCATCAATATCCCGGTTGCGTTGGGTCATATCCTCCAGTATTGTACTAAGCTAATGCCACCATGTAGTGACAGGGTTCAATAGCGCAGAATATAAATATTTTACTACTGCACCAATCATCGTTGCAAATTTATGTTTGATATAAAATTCCTGAATTTAATTGAGGTTCTTAAAAACGAGTTTAATTTATCTTCATGATAAAATCGAAACGGTTGCAATTTTAAAAATTTCAATAACCGTAATATGATAATTGATGAAATATTTTATCTGAATATATGACTTGAGATATTGTATGAAAGGAGATTGACATTCTCTTCATTAACATTCACAGATCTTCTATGTATTTCTAAAACCAAAAATCACAAACATTTTTTTTATGGCGAAACAGCAAATAAAAATTGAATTCATATATTTTAATGTTTCAAATAACTACAAAAAAAAAAAAAAAAAGATATCAAATCAAAATTGAACTCCGTGAATAATGTCATATAAGAAATTTATTTTAATTCATTACACTTGTCTTAAAAGAGCACACGATTCACGCTTTGTAAACTGACATTTGACAAGTTGTTCGTTTCTCACTCCAAGCAAATTGCAATTTACTGATTTATAAACGGAAACATTTAAAACTCCATGTCAAAAAGTAGTCTAAAAACAAAATGCTAATCAAACAATTTTTTTAAATGCGCTAAAATTGGTTATAGGGATAATTTAAAATAAACCTTTAACAATGCATTTTACAATTTATGTTTTTTTTTTATATTTTAAGGGCAGGAAAAAAATTGGTTTGGATTTCAGATACTTATTAATATCGATTTAACCAAACTACAATTTGTGACATATTTTTTTTTCTTTGGTATGTATCTGCTTTGAAAATAACAAGCTTTGAAAATAACAAGCATATTCTTTAAATCATCCGAAATATGCATTGAACTATTGCTTTTTTAAGAAAATGAATGAATTGCGTGATTGGAGTTGAAGACATCGAATTTTAACATAGTTAAAGCTCGTCCAAAAGGTGTGTGTTGGCATACTTAAAGTGCTACAATTCAAATGTTGCATTTATTCATGCTTTTTTTTACATGACTTAAATAATTATCTATACATATATACTCATTAAAAAATAAGGAGATTCGGATTTTAAAAAATCCGATTTCTTAATTATGCATGTCAGTGGCTTTAAAAAAATATCTATTATCTATCTATCTATCTATCTATCTATCTATCTATCTATCTATCTATCTATCTATCTATCTATCTATCTATCTATCTATCTATCTATCTATCTATCTATCTATCTATCTATCTATCTATCTATCTATCTATCTATCTATCTATCTATCTATCTATCTATCTATCTATCTATCTATCTATCTATCTATCTATCTATCTATCTATCTATCTATCTATCTATCTATCTATCTATCTATCTATCTATCTATCTATCTATCTATCTATCTATCTATCTATCTATCTATCTATCTATCTATCTATCTATCTATCTATCTATCTATCTATCTATCTATCTATCTATCTATCTATCTATCTATCTATCTATCTATCTATCTATCTATCTATCTATCTATCTATCTATCTATCTATCTATCTATCTATCTATCTATCTATCTATCTATCTATCTATCTATCTATCTATCTATCTATCTATCTATCTATCTATCTATCTATCTATCTATCTATCTATCTATCTATCTATCTATCTATCTATCTATCTATCTATCTATCTATCTATCTATCTATCTATCTATCTATCTATCTATCTATCTATCTATCATCTATCATCTATCTATCATCTATCATCTATCTATCATCAAACTATCACCTATCTATTATCTGTCAATCATCTATCCATCTATCCTATATCCATATATCCATATATCTATCATCTATCTATCATCTATCTATCATATATCTATCATCTATCTATCATATATCTATCATCTATCTATCATATATATATTATCTATCTATCATCTATCTATCATATATCTATCATCTATCTATCATCTATCTATCATCTATCTATCATCTATCTATCATCTATCTATCATCTATCTATCATCTATCTATCATCTATATATCATCTATCTATCTATCCATCCATCCATCCATCCACCCGTCCGTCCGTCCGTCAGTATGTATGTCTGTCTGTCAATCTATGTATATATATACATTATATAGTAAATATATATATATATATATTTATGTATTGTCTTTAGCGTAACAAGGGGTCTATACGGCAGAAAATTCCTAGCTTGATAAAAAAATTTACGATTTCTTATGCACACAATTCATTAAGGTTTCAAAAAAGCAAACGGATAAAAACTAACAATATAATATGTAAAAATGATGAAGATTTTAAATCAACAACAAAAAAAAAAAAACCAACAACAATGAAAGTTGTAAGTATTTTAGTGGCAAGTTTGTGCCTGCTTTTGTCTAGAACAGTGGTTCTCAACCTCCCTAATGACGCGACCACTTTAATACAGTTCCTCATGTTGTGGTGACGCCAACCACAAAATTATTTTCGTCGCTACTTCATAACTGTAGAGTATATGTGTTTTCCGATGGTCTTCGGCGACCCTTGTGAAAGCGTAGTTCGACCCCCCAAAAGGGTCGCGACCCACAGGTTGAGAACCGCTGGTCTAGAAGTCGATGTGTCAATGAAATAACACATTTTATGCTGCTACCATGGTCACGTACGGTGTCCAGGCGGGCTGGGTTCTAGGACACATTGTGGGCTGGTTGTCGTCCTAGGTCCGCAGTTTCAGGACTCCTGTGTTGAGCTATACCCTTTGTCTTACGTGTAGCTAGCTGTGTTGAGCTATACCCTTTGTCTTACGTGTAGCTAGCTGTGTTGAGCTATACCCTTTGTCCTACGTGTAGCTAGCTGTGTTGAGCTATACCCTTTGTCTTACGTGTAGCTAGCTGTGTTGAGCTATACCCTTTGTCTTACGTGTAGCTAGCTGTGTTGAGCTATACCCTTTGTCTTACGTGTAGCTAGCTCATTGCCGTCACTTGCTTAACCTCCTGTGGTTTTCGCAAACATACTAGACCAGGCCCTCACAACATACGGCCCGCGGGCCACATGTGGCCCGCCAGCACCCACTTTGCGACACGATAAGTAACGAAATGTTATTTTCTATTATTATTTTCTTAATAGATTTCCCCCCCCCCCCGGCCTATTTTCTTTCGGCCCGCTGAAGCTTTTCATAATGTATTATGGCCCACTTTACATTTTGAGTTGTGAAGGCCTGTACTACTAGACGGTTAGAAAATACTCTCTGGCCCTTTTATGACCCTTGGCCAACTACATATTCCATTCTGTTCTCTGCCCGGCTTTAAGTGAAGGACGGTCAACTGAGACTGGTAGACCTACTAGAAACTTTCAAAGACTTGTTACGAGACTTTCAGATTACCTTCAGAAATATTAGATACTGATTCTGTTTGTGAGGATTCTTATACAATGAGAAAGCGAGAGAGAGAGAGAGAGAGAGAGACAGACCGACAGACAGAAAGAGATAGAGAGTGTAGACACATTAAAGTAAATGTAATATCAACTTACTTCCAGCATTTAGTGATACTTGAAGCCAAGTAAATATGTATGGTTGTTTGAATGTGATTACAACAGACATCAGGCTTGGGTCGATGTTACACGTAGATTCAGAATCATCAGTCAACCACGTAGTTTCATTTTGTATTGGGTTGGTTGTCGCAAGTATATACCAGTCGACCATAAGATTTTCTTAATTTCATAGCATTGAGAAGAAAAAAAAAAAATATATATTTGTTAACGCTCTAAGCTTAATTACGTTACTGTTTCAATGGATTTAAATTTTGTTTCCCTCATCCTTTATTAATTTTTTTAAAGTCTTGGTTTATAACGTTAAATACTGAAAAATATTTTTATCATCTTTGTTTGGACGCAAAAAATAGTTCAAAATTATTATATCGGATACTCTGTATTTATTTATGTTATGTAGGTGACGTGTTTAGCTGCACGCTTTCCCCGTGCATGACCTCTTGCAGTCAACACACTGCGCTATTATTAGGTGAGGCTTACTACAAATAGTCTGTTTTGACCTTGTAATAACTAAATAAAAATTAATAGCCTGTTCCTGCCGAAAATTGTCGAATAATCTAGTGTATGCTGGAAGCACTGGCGATGCATATTCTGCTTCTGGAATAATCTAACAGAAACAGAGTATACAAGGCCGATGATTAAACGAAAGGCAGGCAAATCCTTTATCACGAGACTAGGAGCGTGTGTTATTATTGTGCTATTAGACAGCTCTTTGTTTAAAGTGTGTAGAATTCTTTTCCTCACTAAAACTTTTGCACATTGTATTTTTATTAGCACAGTACCGCTACCAGCCAAACTGTAAGTCAATAATTTTAATAATATTCTTTTGATTTTGTAATTCATTGTAATTAACACAGTAAAAATTATCAATTGTAATTAACACTGGTTTTGAGTATCGTATTATTTGTTTATGGTATTTAAAATTTGGTATCGTCTTTTGGTTTTGTACTGTTTTGGAACGAGCCGTACACTAAATTAAGAGATTAAATTCTACATATTAATAACTTTCCGTAACAATGTATTTTGCAACTTATTTATTGCTTTTAATAAGTATAAAATAAGGTTTTAAGGCACTAACTAACACACATATTCTGGTGAAGGTCGTGAGATTACTCTCTTAAGACCCTAGCTAGTAAATTGGCAACCAGCTCCATCTGCTGAGCTGTGCCATACAACATTTTCCTCACATAGGGTTCCCCCTCCGCCCTGGCCTCCCCCGGAAGCTTTAGTGAGGGACATTCGGTCAACAGATGCGCCAGCGTTTCCGGGGCCAGGCTGCAATGCAGGCAGGTAGGATCCCGATTGTTGTCAAGCCGCCAGAAGTATGTGCCTAAGGGGCAATGCTCAGTGCGCATTTGCGTCACTAAGCTTGGCTGTTTGCGCCCTAACCCCCACCATGGGTCTTGTCTGCTAGGAGTCTGCAAGTTTGAATAGACGCCTCTTGCGGTCGTATTGTCTGCCCAATGCCTGTACCACTTTTTCCTAAAATGGTCTGCCAGCCAGTTCTTTATTCCCAATCAAGTCATTGGTACTTCTGGCTGAGGCTGGGCAGCCCGGTTTTCGCAAGAGTGTCTGCTTTCACACTGCCACTGATGTTGACGTGGCCTGGGATCCATTGCACTGTTACCTTGCCTCCTAGTTCGCCAATTTTGCATACGTCATCAATGATGACGTCAACTAAGTGAGTGGTACCCTGTCTCTTTCCCAAGATCTCGAGAGCAGATCTTGAGTCCGAGAACACGACCACATCGAGTCCCGCAAGCTCATTTTCTATCAGTGTGTGATACACGCTATCCAGAGCCCTGTGTATAGCTTCAAGCTCCGCATCAAAGTTTCATTATGTGGTCCCACAGGGTCCAGAAAGTTCTTGGCTTTGTGCCCCCCCCCAACTGGGTATAGTGTGAGCGCACCATACCCAGCAGTACTTTCTCTCAGGTTGGCCGATCCGTCCGTGAACACTTTCACAGGTACTTTGGAGTACAAATCCATATTTTCAAGTGCGGCCGCTCTCTGAACATGCTCAGGGCTCCGTTTTGTCACCGCCGCATCGGTCAAGGCCAATTGTATGGAGGGACCTGAGGGTTCCGCATACGGCGGATTAGCTGGGATTAGCTGGGATTTGGGTCAGCCGTTCTCTATTTTGGGGAAGATCTACAGTCCTTTCAAGCTCCACGACCTGGTGCATGAATGAGGACCTTTTTAGTCTTCTGCCCGCAACCCAGTTATTCTGCATCTGAAACGACGGTTCTCTTTCTGTCAGCCGTCGGTACCTCTCTACGGTACTTAAAATTGCTTTTTCCATCCTGATTTCGATCGGTTCGACATTGGCCAAGACTTCTACAGCAGCTGTGGGTGTGGTCCTGAATGCGCCACAGATAAATCTCAGAGCCTGATTCTGGATTCGACACAACTTTTCCAATTCGGTCTTGCATGCAAAAGATTGGACCGGCATGCTGTAATCCATTACCGACCTGACACTGCTTAGGAATATAGCTCTAAGGGTACTTGCGCCCGCGCCCCAACTTGTGCAAGCCAACATTTTCACAAGATTGAGCTCGGCGGTTGCCTGGGAGCAGAGGTCTTGTAAAAAATTGTGCATTTGTACCTTTTGATCCAATTTGACTCCCAGGCAAACCGATTGCTTGTCCTATTTGAGCACTAAATCCCCCACCTTCAGCTCGATCTTCTGTTTGAGAATGGTTTGCCCGTTTGTAAACAGCGAATAGACTGTCTTCTCGGTGTTGATTTCCAGATGCCACCGCTGCATGAACCTATTGATATATGAAAGGTCTTGCTGTAATAGCGTTTGCAGGCGGTGGACATCTTTACCGGTGCTCCAGATAACCAAATGGTCAACACACATCGCGGCATTGGTCACCAAATTTTGTGGCAAGTCTTTAATGTATGCCAGGAAAAGTGTGCAACTGAGGGCTGACCCTTGTGGGAGCCCTTCCTCAAGGGTTCTTTTCCTCGAGGTTTCACTGCCGAATTTCGTGCTTATTGTCCGGTTTGTAAGAAAAACATATTGGCAGTTACTCCCATCTTTTGCAATTTCAATAATAGACCGGACCTCCAGACTCGGTCGTAGGCCTGTCGGAGGTAAAAATACAGCCACTGTATGTGATTTTTTTGTGCTTTTAAGGCACTATATTCTTCGATTAACATCAATTTTATTTAGTTCATTATTGATACGTTGACTATTTTTTTTTCTTTATTGAGCAGTTTTCCAGTGCATTTTAGTTATATTTCAGGTACAGTTTAATAGCGTAGAATCCGTTATAATCCAAGAACGTTTGAACATCATGTTAGACATAATTATTTCTTCAAATGAAGTAAAAGATAAGTGTTCCTGCACGTTGCAGATGTGGAGAGAAACATGTGGCATAGGCTGCGTTTTGTGGCGTAAAGTATGGTAGGAGGGAGGGGGGGAAAGGAGGGTAAATTAATGAAACCTTCCATAAAACCGTTTTTGCGCTACTTACCTCTCTCATTTAAATATTGACACACAGTCCCCGTTAATCCGTAGCGGCAATCACCTTTCGGATATCACCTTTTCTACATCACCTTTCCTACATCACCTTTCCTACATCACCTTTCCTACATCACCTTTCCTACATCACCTTTCCTACATCACCATTCCTACATCACCTTTCCTAAATCACCTTTCCTATATCACCTTTCCCATATCACCTTTACTATATAACCTTTACTATATCACTTTTCCTATATCACTTTTCCTATTAATGTTGAAGCTTCTTCTCTTATAATCCATCTCCGTTCTGAATCAAGCCGTACACCTCCCACCTTTTTAAGCTTCACTTACTCTTTCCGTTAAACTTTCCACTTCCGTAGCAGGAGTCGCGTCCACATTCTCCCAACGAATTTCTCTACCATTAATCTCACACATCTGACCGAAAATGTGCTCCATCTCAACACCACACCCCTCCCAACGGTGCAATTTTTTGGGTGCTACTGCAGAGATACTCTTCTCAGTAATCGCTCATCAAGTATTCCGATGTTCATTACTGAATACCAACAACATAAAACAGGACAGTGGTGCGTGGACGATAACGAATAATTTGCACTTACGATACTGACAAAGGTATTCGAACCATCCTTTGTCGCACTTGCTACCTTGGTCACATTCCCCGGTTTTGCTGCACTTCATATCCTGGCAATGGCATTTGTATTGACACTTGGGCCCAAACCAACCGGTGGAACACGCTATTGTTGTTTCATGGGTGAAAGATTAAACAAAGAAACAAACAAACAACAACTGTTAAGAATCAAGAAATTCATCTTTTTTTGATGCCGTTAAAGGATATGAGGCCAGAGATTGAGGTAGAAGTCTCTGGCCGATGATTCTAAATCTGAAGCCCTGAAAAAAGCTGCTCCTAGGGGCAACCGTTTCGTCCCAGCTACTTCGCAAATTAGCTGCGATGTGGAAACCCACTGAAGAACCCCTCTTACATGGCGTCCGACGCTTCCCTGGGATGGGTGGGGGAAGATAATAGGACGTAAATTTACCATCCCAACTCTTATGAAAGTCGATCGTGTCCACTGCGTGTATGCACAGGGTCAGTCCTTGTTTTGGGGCGGCCTCCAGCAGAAATCCCAATCGAGCGGACTCTGGTGGGGGCCGTCCTGGCAAAGGGACATCTCCAACGTACCGCTTCTCGGCCCGTACCTCGGGCTTAAGGGGGAGCTTTGGGGGAGGGAATAGGAAGCAATCGCTCGACGGCCCGCTGATGACATTTCCTAATGTGACACCATAATTGATGTGATAGATTTTGTCGAGCAGTTTGATTATGAGGTATTGAATGCTATTGTAAAGCGTTCCATAATTGTTTTTTTTTTTTTTGTTTTTTTTTAAATTATGGAACACTTTACAATATCATTCAATATAATTGAATGATATTGTAAAGCGTTCCATAGTTTTTTTTTAAAACCTACCTATTGAATGCTATTAAACATGAGAAAAAAAACCTCGAAAAATGTCTTTACAACATTAAGCAAAATGGAGTGTGCACTTACATTGGCAGGTTATAATTACAAAATATGTTGTCAGTAGCAAAAGTGAATGGAAATTCAGGCGTATCCAGTTCATAACGCTGCAAAGTTAAAGTATAACAGTTACTAACTTTTTCTAAGAAGACTAATTCAACGGCCTATGGGTTTGTTTGTTTTTTTGACAATATAATCACAACGTTCATGGGAATCCTATTTGCGAAAAGGGGTTGGCGCGATTTATTGTTTAGTTTCGTATGGCTTCTCCTCGAACATGACGTCAGGCATGCGTACGGTCTCTTAAATACATTTCTGACGTTAAATCTCTTATATACTGTTTCAAATCATATTTTTTTAAATTTGTATGCTAAGCATTCTAATAATATTGAATTTGTGTAAATTTGGAGAGATCATGCCCCCATGTATTTTACTATAGCCGTCATCTTGGTTGAGACGACCCATGAGAGGGTCACTAAATCTATCCCTAAACCTAACCTAAACCCTAAATCTATCCCTAAACCAAACCTGAACCTTAAATCTTTCCCTGAACCTAACCTGAACCCTAGATATATCCCTAAACCTAACATGAACCCTAGATCTATCCCTAAGCCTAACCTGAAACCTAGATCTATCCCTAAACCTAACCTGAACCCTAGATCTATCCCTAAACCTAACCTGAACCCTAGATCTATCCCTAAACCTAACCTGAACCCTAGATCTATCCCTAAACCTAACCTGAACCCTAGATCTATCCGTAAACCTAACCTGAACCCTAGATCTATCCCTAAACCTAACCTGAACCCTAGAGATATCCCTAAACCTAACCTGAACCCTAGATATATCCCTAAACCTAACATGAACCCTAGATCTATCCGTAAACCTAACCTGAACCCTAGATCTATCCCTAAACCTAACCTGAACCCTAGATATATCCCTAAACCTAACCTGAACCCTAGAGCTATCTCTAAACCTAACCTGAACCCTAAAGCTATCCCTAAACCTAACCTAAACATGGGTCGTCTCAACCAAGATGGCTGCCAGAGTAAAATACGAGACAGGATCTATCCAAATTTAATTATGCAATGCAAAATTCTTCTTTGTTAGTGAATTGTTATTATCCAAAACTAGTACACCGTGAGGAAAAACAATAACGAGCGAACAACTAAGAATGTATGTTAGGTTTCGTGAGTAATGTAAGCACTCTCCAAAACATAATAACAAAGTTAGAGTGTTTTTACTACTAATCTTTACCTTTTGTGGAGTTTTTTTTTATTGCTCTGATTATGGAAACAACCAATTATCGTTCAGAGATAGATTATTTTGAGATTCCAAACAGTTTCTATTGCAGTTTGATACGTTTTTTTTTTTTTTGTATATGTTAGTTTAGCTATATCACACAAATCAAGAAACTTGATCAAAATGTGTCCGTGTCCCGATTCTTGAAGATTTTACATTTCAGATATAGCAGCAATACGTTCAAAGGAAGGTTTCAATTGTGCTTGCATTATTTCATTTAAATTTCGCACGATGGTGAATATTGGTATAAGTTCATGCTCTCAGAATTTTATACAGTTGGCTAGTGTTAATTTTTTCAAAATTAATTATTAAATTATTTATAAGGGGGTTCCTTTTACTATATATATATATATAAATTGTATGGCATCTTGCAGTCTACGAGAGACGATAGATTTATCTTGTCTGATTGCATCTCTTGGTATGTGGCTAGTGAGACCGATCCTCGAGTGGCAGTCTCTTTTGCATGTCCCACACACGAATGCGGTGGAGCAGTTTTTTCTGGCCTTTCTCAGCGCTCTCTTTACAGCTGCTTCAGCCCTGTAGAGCTCCTCGGCACGTAGTGATCCTGCCTTCACGATGCCCTACCATGTGTATCGATCCTCCGCCAGGTCCTCCCAATTTGAGATGTTGATGTTGGCCGCCTTCATGTCTCTTTTGCATATGTCTAAGTATCTGAGACGAGGCCGTCCAACTGACCTTTTCCCTGTCGCCAGCTCGCTGTACAGCACGTCCTTAGGTGTGCGACCAGGTTGCATTCGCTTGACGTGCCCAAGCTAGCGGAGGCGTCTTTGGATTAAAATGGCCTGGACGCTGCTCATATTTGTTTGAGACAGGACATCTGTGTTGGGGACTTTGTCTTGCCATTTGATGTCAAGGATGCGGCGCATGCATCTGAGGTGGAATCATATATATATACATATATATGTATTATACTAGTTTTAAGAAAGTAATAGCGCATGAGTTACGACAATAGTTTATATGTTTTTTAAAGGCGACACGTGTCCTTGCCATTTATTCCTTAGCTGTTTAACAAAGATGGGACTTTCTGTTGAAAGTCAAAAAAAAAAAAAGAAGAAGACCAGGGTATTGTTGGGATGTCTGCTTCAGGCCATCCTGTATACTGGTACTGAGTGCTTTCGTGCGGCAACACATCTTTCTGTTTATAACACTGATTAACACCAAATGATGACGCAGAAGTGGATGACTTCTACCATCAGCTCCAAGATGTGCTGAAACGAACCCCCAAGAAAGACATTCTTGTTGTTCAAGGTGATTGGAATGTAAAAGTAGGAGAAGATGCCTATGCTAACTGGAAAGGAATGTGTGGACGCCACTGTAACGCAACTTCGAACGAGAGAGGTCTGAGGCTCTTGGAATTCGCCAGCTTCAATGAACTCATACTTGCCAACACACTGGGTGAACATAAAATATCCAGGAAAACCACATGGCATAGCCCCAATGGGAAACACCACAATCAGATTGATTATATTTTGTGGCAAACACGTTTCCGGTCTAGTATAAACATTGCAAAGACTCGCAGCTTCCCAGGAGCTGATTTTGAAAGTAACCACGATCTAGTCATGATGACCTTTAGGCTGCACTTAAAGAGGGTAAATAAAAAGGATATACCAGAATCAAATTCGATCTTGAAAAACTGAAGGATCCTAAAATAGCAGAAGCCTTTCAAGCAATGATAGGAGGAACATTTACAGCGCTTAACATTATAGATGCCGACTTTTCAGACATGGACACAATCATTGATAACTTCAACACAGCTGTGACGGACACAGCCCATGACATCCTTGGTAAACATCGACCAAAACAAAAACCATGGGTGACAGCTGACATCCTCGATCTGTGTGACAAACGGAGGCAGTTAAAGAAAACAAAAATGGTGGATACAGAAGGGGCAAATAGATATAGAAAATTAACCACACCATCAAAAAGGGTATGAGAAGGGCGAAGAAGAACTGGATTGAAGAGCAATGCTACGAAATTGAAAATTGCTTGAAGAAAAACAATAGCAAAAAGGCTTACCAGTTAGTGAAAGAACTAACCACTGCAAAGCAAAGACGTAGTACTACCATACAAGATAAAAATGGCACATTTTGACGGAGGAAAATGATATCCTCAAAAGATGGACTGAATACTGCTCAGAGCTGTATAATGAAATATAAAGATAGACTCAGAGATCCTTAATGTCCCCCCAGCAACGTACAATGAATGCTTCTCCATTCTCCGCGCAGAAGTAGAAGCAGCAGTCCAAGCACTCCAAATAGGAAAGGCCGCAGGAGTAGATAATATCCCTGCCCAGTTAATGAAACAGGGAGGAGAAACAATGATAAATGCCCTAACCAATATTGTAACAAAATATGGCTAACAGGGGAATGGCCCAAGTCATGGACCCAATCTCTCATCATCACCCTCCACAAGAAAGGTAACCTACAGCAATGCCAACACTATCGCACCATTAGCATAATAAGCCACCCAAGCAAGGTCATGCTCAAGGTCATACTGAACCAACTAAGACCATATGCCGACAGAATCATTGCTGAAGAACAGGCGGGCTTTAGGCAAGGCTGTGGCACTACTGAGCAGATCCTAAACCTCCGGATACTATGTGAGAAATATGCTCAACACCAACAAAACCTATACCACGTCTTTGTAGATTTCAAGAAGGCATTCGACAGGGTTTGGCATGCTGCTTTATGGGCCACTATGCGGCACTACAACATCAACACAAACCTAACCAAAATGATATGCAGCTTTTATGATAAGGCCACCTTTGCAGTCTTTTTCAACAATAACATCGGAGAATGGTTCAAGACCACGGTTGGAGTACGACAAGGCTGCTTGCTCTCTCCCACCCTGTTCAACATATTCTTAGAGAGAATTATGTCGGATGCACTAGAAACGCATGTAGGGACAGTCAGCATTGGTGGCAGAACAATCACCAACCTACGTTTTGCGGATGACATAGACGGACTGGCTGGAAGCGAGTAAGAGCTAGCCAACCTAGTAAAGAATCTCGACAAGACTTCATCGTCCTTTGGCATGCAAATCAGTGCAGAAAAGACAAAAATGATGACGAATAGCACTAATGGCATCACCACTGAAATTAAGGTCGGGGAGGAAAGATTAGAGACAGATGGCAGCTTCAAGTACCTCGGAGCAAAAGTATCGGAACAAGGCCCCAGGCCCGAATTAATGGCCAGGATTGCACTAAAGAGGCTCAAGAAAATATGGAACGACAAAAATATAGCCCCCAGCACCAAAATCAGGCTGATGCGCTCATTAATCCTCTCAATTTTCTTATATGCCTGTGAGTCCTGGACATTAACAGCAGAACTTGAAAGGAAAATAAAGGCGATGAAGATGAGATGTTACAGAGGCATTCTTGGCATCTGCTATAGAGACCACATCACAAATGAGCAAATAAAAGAAAGCATTCGTCAGGCAATTGGGCAATACGATGACCTCCTGACGTCTGTTAAAAAGCGCAAACTTGAGTGGTATTCCCACATGACCAGAAAACAAGGGCTCGCCAAAGAGATCTTGCAGGGCACTACTAGAGGAGGGAGAAGAAGTGGAAGACAAAGAAAAAGATGGGAAGATAATATCAAAGAACCGACGGGACTAAAACTAGGCGATGCTATCCGTAAGGCAGAAGACCGAGAGGAATGGAATATAATTGCTACATCCAATATCCAATAGTGGCGAACTCTGGAAACCGCGAGTCTGTCGTGATACCTACAGGAGGCGCACTTTCGCTTTTGCTGGCCCAAGAATCTATAACGTCCTTCCTGTCGCTCTCAGAAACAGCAAGACACTGACTGCATTCTTTCAAAACTGAGTTGAAAATACAGCTTTTTCGCACTAACCTGCTGGGGTGACGTAGTCTACCTCATGTTTCTCGATGTATATTGACATGTATTTGTATCGTCCATTGGCTTGTACTTGTATGTAGATTTTTGTATTGTTGCGTTTTGTATTTTATTGCGCTTCGAGCCTTAATTAAGGATGTAGCGTGTTTTTTAAATAAAATGCATTATTATTGTTATTATTGTTATTATTGTTATTATTGTTATTGCTAATCTAAAACTTATGACCAAACGTGGTTTTGTTAATGACATTGACAGCGTATGCTTTTAAAACATGCCTGGATCGTCACACATATCGGCTTCCTAATGCTTTATAATGTAAGGCAAAAAATCAAGTTCAGCTCGTCAACTCGCCTTGGTTTTGTTAAGACATACAAGGTCAAATTGCCTTGGCTTTGTTAAGACATTCAAGGTTAAATCGCCTTGGCTTTTTTAAGACATACAAGGTCAAATCGCCTTGGCTTTGTTAAGACATACAAGGTCAATCGCCTTGGCTATATTAGGGCATACAAGGTCAAAGTGCCTTGGCTTTGTTAAGACATACAAGGTCAAATCGCCTTGGCTTTGCTAAGACATACAAGGTCAAATCGCCTTGGCTTTGCTAAGACATACAAGGTCAAATCGCCTTGGCTTTGCTAAGACATACAATCAGCTAGTGTGCGGGAATGGCGTCTCCAAGATGCTGAGCAGTGTTGCTCTCATGTTGTTTCCCATCATAATATTGCGTCCCTTGATATGTCGTGAATGAAATGCGTTGTCGTTTTGTTTACGTTAACGTCCATGTTCAATTTATGGTCGAACCAATGGCGAGCGTAAAATTTATTTCCATGACAATAATATCTTTCAGAGACCAGAAAATGCACGAGGGCTTCCGCAAGATTCATCTACAGGAAAGAATACAGATGTTACTTTTAATTATGTCATTTTTTTTCTCCCGAGCCAACATAATGAGCGCTTCAATTTTTTTTCATGGCTTCAAATCTTCTGGCTCAGTGTCCGTCGCTTCGGGGAGTCATTTATAAATTTAGAAGTGGTGTCTTTTGTGACACTCAGTCCTAATGTTACCCTGTGCTAATGTTACCCTGTTCTAATGTTACCTTATCCTAATCCTTCCCTAATGACGTGACACCTTTTTTCTAGTAGCACACGCATCTTATTTTAAAGTACGTTCGGTTAAAAAATCGACATTAAAAATTTAGCGTCAAATTTCTTTTGGAAAGCATTATTCTGTTTTACTATAAAGTATTAGTATAGTGCGTTCAAAAAAAGAAATTGGACGAACATTTTTAACGTGTGAACTGGAAAAAAAAGATTCGACCAAATTTCCGCTCGATCAATTTTCCTGTCGACGAAATTTCTTTCGATCAAATTTGCGGTAACCTTTATTTAGATGTTATCCGCAGGTTGGATAAAACGAAAACTACCCTTTCTTTGAGTGATTTATAAATAAGATTGGCTAGAAATAAGTCAAGGCTAGTTAGCTATCTTTCTGGCTAATTTTTTTTTTTACAGACGTACCTTGATTTTGCTTTCTGAATAATTGCACAACTACCACATGCAGCCCAAGATGTAGCTTTCCAAATACTTGCACCACTACCACAGGCAGGCCAAGATGTAGCTTATACTTGCACCACTACCACAGGCAGCCCAAGATGTAGCTTTCCGAATACTTGCACCACTACCACAGGCAGCCCAAGATGTAGCTTTCCAAATACTTGCCCCACTACCACAGGCAGCCCAAGATGTAGCTTATACTTGCACCACTACCACAGGCAGTCCAAGATGTAGCTTATACTTGCACCACTACCACAGGCCGCCCAAGATGTAGCTTATACTTGCACCACTACCACAGGCAGCCCAAGATGTAACTTTCCGAATACTTGCACCACTACCACAGGCAGCCCAAGATGTAGCTTTCCAAATACTTGCACCACTACCACAGGCAGCCCAAGATGTAGCTTTCCAAATACTTGCACCACTACCACAGGCTGCCGAAAATGTAGCTTTCCGAATACTTGCACCACTACCACAGGCAGCCCAAGATGTAGCTTTCCAAATACTTGCACCACTACCACAGGCAGCCCAAGATGTAGCTTTCCAAATACTTGCACCACTACCACAGGCAGCCCAAGATGTAGCTTTCCAAATACTTGCACCACTACCACAGGCAGCCCAAGATGTAGCTTTCCGAATACTTGCACCACTACCACAGGCAGCCCAAGATTTAGCTTTCCGAATACTTGCACCACTACCACAGGCTGCCGAAAATGTAGCTTTTCAAATACTTGCACCACTACCACAGGCAGCCCAAGATGTAGCTTTCCAAATACTTGCACCACTTACCTAGAAAGTCCATGATTTGGCTTTCTTGTTATTGGTTGAAAGATGTAAGGCTTGTTGAAAGATGTAAGGCTTGTTGAAAGATGTAAGGCTGGTTGAAAGATGTGAGGCTGGTTGAAAGATGTAAGGCTTGTTGAAAGATGTGAGGCTGGTTGAAAGTTGTAAGGCTGGTTGAAAGATGTAAGGCTGGTTGAAAGACCCATGGAAAACAAACACAATGCCACTCAGGAGTTTCTAGTGTTTATTATGTTTAAAGATTGGCTTTTTTCTACATGAAAGAAAATAACCCTCAATAGCTCTATAAACTGAGCTACTCCAAATGAGACGGATGAATTTATCTTTATTTGTAAAAATAATATAAATGAGGTTCTCTGCAGCCTTAAAGCTATAAAGACAACACGGGATAACCAAAAATATGACAGTTTCTATTTTCTGATAATTTACAATGAAAGGGGCATATCCTATGGACAACTATTGTAGATAATAGTAATGCCGTTATAGATATGCTCATACACGTAGTGTTGATATAACCTTTAAACAAAACAAAGAATAATTTATAATGTTTATGTGTCTAGCTACGGATGACTTTTGCATTGTGTTTAAAACGTAAACAGTATTTTTGTTGTTGTAATTTTAAAGCAGGTCTTCCTCCGATTGCACACACCAGTGGTCACCAAACTACGACCCGCGGGGCCATTTATCCGGCCCGCCGACGGTACTTGAACTTGCTTGAAAGTATTGTACATAATGATTATCCGGCCCGCGCTAGTTATGTTATTCGTTATCCGGCCAGTTTATCCGGCCCGCCCGTGAAAAATGTTTGGTGACCCATGGCACACAATATCAGATTTATTTCTAATTTGAGAACCGTTTATATACAACTGATGCCACCATATAAAGTCATTTCACCAATCCCTTTAACTAAATATGTTTTTGCAGAATTGCAGAATTTATATACATTTATCATATCTTTTTTGGTCTTCAAATTTGATGAGAAGAAACTGAAATTCTCATATTGATCGAAGCATATCTCCGCTCTTAATAAAAAAGATGACGTTTTAGACAGCGAGTTTAAGCAAAATTCTATAAGTGGTAATTAGGTAATATTTCTTAGGTACAGAATAAATTTTTTTTTCATAACATAAGATATAATCGTATAATTAAAACAAATAAAGTGGAAAAATAAAAATAAGGAAAGCTAAGTAATTGATGATGCATAAGACAAAAATAATGCAAGCTAATTTATCTACTTTCTTGTTATATTCCCCCCAAAAATAAAGTAGCATCCATTAGGGAAAGTGACTGTGAAGATTCGTTCATCGCTATTGATGTAAAGTCAGTCCACCACAGGGCTTTGTAGTTTGTTTTATATGCCTAGGGTGTGTGTCAAATTTAGATAGTGTGTTATTAAATTATTTTTTTTACGACGATAAAAGTGGGGACAACTGTACCTTCCCAACAAGCCAGTCACTTCGGGTGAGATGAACCCGCCAACGATCGGGTAAGTAAAACTGTTCTTTTAATAATAATGATAACAACAAAAATAAAAAAGACGAGTTATTTTATTTCTAGGAGATGATACGTATACCTGTTAATTGACATTCATTTGAGATAATTTAAAAAAAAAAGACTATCTTCCTGGGCTCCCCCATCCAAGAAAAAAAGGGGCTGATGTTCTTTTACCAGCCACAATGAAAAAAAATAACGGGGGGGGGGGGGGGGAGGCACCACCCCCTCAAAAATTGGAAATCCCCCCCCCCCCAGGGGAAAAATGTCTGAAAGAAACACTGCATTCTATACTTTGACAAATTTAAATTCGTTGGGCTTGATATAGTCATCTTGGTCATTGCTGTGATTATGTTTCTCTTTAAGCAAACTCGTTTTATTTTAAAACTATACAACAACAACAACAGCAAACAGAAAAAAGGATGGCATACATTTTTTTTCTAACAGGAAGACATTTGAAGTAATACGGACAAGTTCACGTTTCGACAGCTGAACCTTTCGCCCGGCAATCTTTTTAAAAACAATTTCTGCCATCTGATGCAGTCTGCGTTTGTAAGCAAAAAGTAACATTCCCCTACAGCGAAACGACAGTATTAATCCATAAGCAAGTATTGAAAATCATGAGTTTCTGTTTAAAATATATGTATTCTATGAAAATATTCGTCCGTCAGTTGTATTTAAAGCATTGGCAATGACGCTTTCAACACGTGATAAAGGAGAATGTACTGTTCCTGTAAATAAAATAAAATACAAAAGTAAAGCAAATGGTTTTGAGAAAAAAAAACAAAAAAAACGACTTTGAATAGAAAAACACCAGCACTGGTTTTGACATCGTCAGGAGAAGAAAAATCCAGCAAGCCACGGAAAAGGGGGGGGGGGCTGTTAAACTAAAATTACGCCACATAAAAACATAAATATTTTGACAATTGCTTCTGCTAAGCACATTTTGTTTTACTTAAGAGAAAAATACACTTAAACCGACACTTCTGTTAAACCGACACGTCAAAGCAGTGGTCGGCAAATCGCGGCTCTTCTGCGACATAAGTGCGGCTCGGCCAGTCGGCCACAAACCGGTTTTAACTCCAAAAATATATTTACTGACAGGTTCTTGAAAATAAATTTGGCTCTCAAAACTCAAAAGAATAGTAATCGTCCTGCGGCTGAATTTTGGCTCTTTTGACTAATTCGTTTGCCGACCACTGAGTTAAAGCGACACTTCTTTTAAATCAACACATCTTTTAAACTAAAACTTATGTTAAACCGACACTTCTGTTAAACTAAAACTTTTGTTAAACCGACACTTCTGTTAAACTAAAACTTCGGTTAAACCGACACTTCTGTTAAACCAAAATTTCTGTTAAACCAACACTTCTGTTAAACTAAAACTTCTGTTAAACTGACACTTCTGTTAAACTAAAACTTCTGTTAAACCGACACTTCTGTTAAACTAAAACTTCTGTTAAACCAACACTTCTGTTAAACCGACACTTCTGTTAAACTAAAACTTCTGTTAAACCGACACTTCTGTTAAACCGACACTTCTGTTAAACCGGCATTTCTGTTAAACTAAAACTTCTGTTAAACCGACACTTCTGTTAAACCGATACTTCTGTTAAACCGACACTTCTGTTAAACCAGCACTTCTGTTAAACTAAACCTTCTGTTAAACCGACACTTCTGTTAAACCGACACTTCTGTTAAACCATCACTTCTGTTAAACTAAAACTTCTGTTAAACCGACACTTCTGTTAAACCGACACTTCTGTTAAACCGACACTTCTGTTAAACCGGCACTTCTGTTAAACCGGCACTTCTGTTAAACCGACACTTCTGTTAAACCAACGACGCTGTTGATTCGGAAGGAAAGCAAAAAAAAAATATTAAAAATTTCACTTTCTATTTTTCATTTCACTACAAACATAAATAGATTATAAACATTTTATTAAACTTTATCGCTTATGTTCTCCGCCGGTATACATAAATAACATTATACTTATAAACAAGTAACAGGGCCGGCGCTAGGGAATGGTGAAGTGGGCGATCGTCCAAGGCCCCAGCGTCCGATGGCCCTGCGCGTTGCCGTAGTGTATTTATAATATACCTGAGCCCGCTAATAGTTCCTAATCCAGCCAACACAATATTAGATAGTCCAATGGTCTGAAGGTCAGTCTGGCTCCCCATACCATCCCTTGCTTGTGTCCAGATTACAATGGCTCATTCGGCTGCGTGTTTTCGTTATTTGTTTTTGACAACCTTGATATTAGTAATAATGGAGCCGCGATGAGTCATTTGGGGCCAGGGCATTTAACTGGTTTAGGAAAAAATTGAAATTTCGGAAGTTAAGCGAGTGAATAAATATCCGTTCAGACGAGTCCCATTATGACCAGCAAGGCCCTAGTACGACTATAACGTGTCTTAACATCCTATCGGCGGAATATATAACGACGACGGTCCCGCAAAATTCAACTTGCCCAAGACCCCGCACCCTCCTAGCGTTGGCTCTGCAAGTAAGCACAGATCAAGGGATGTTTTAAAGGAAGTTGGTCTGTCCAACGTGTCAAGGTTTGATTTCAACGATAAATCTAAATTTGTCTTAGGGTAGCTCTTCTTGTCTTAGAGTAGCTTTATTAGTCTTAGAGTAGCTTTAATTATCTCAAAGTAGATTTTTTTTGTTTTAGAGTATCTCTTCTTGTCCTCGGTAGATTTATTTGTCTTAGGGTTGCTTTTGTTGTGTTAGAGTAGCTTTAGTCGCCCAAGAGTAGCTTCATCTGTCTTAGACTAGCTTTAATTATCTCAAAGTAGATTCATTTGTTTTAGAGTAGCTCTTCTTGTCTTCGGTAGATTTATTTGTCTTAGGGTTGCTTTTTATTGTGTTAGAGTAGCTTTATTCGCCCAAGAGTAGCTTCATCTGTCTTAGAGCCGCTTTATTCAAATCAGTCCTATTTATTAGCGTTATTTATTTTGAATGCTCAAACTAACCAGTGTTGGAATGGCCTCTGGTTTCACGGCCTTGACGGAGCCAACCACAAGAGGAACCGTGATGGAATAACCACCGTCTAATTTATCCAGCAAAACAGACAACACAAAAGCCAGTCCGCTCTTTACTGCACCGTTTCTGATTTTTGGAGAGAAAAAACATACCCCAACAAAAATAGTATCTATTGAATATTTAAAACAAACAACAATAATGCTAACGTATTTATTGTTTATTTAAATAATACAAGGGTGCTGGGCGGCCGAGTGGTCTAAACTGAGCAAATCTCAGCTCAATACCCAGCAAAGACCAGTCAAGCAAAAACATCACAGCACACCCGGGTGGATGGGACTCGTTAACCTTGGATGGCTACTAATCTAAGAGAAGGAAACTCTGAATTCAAACCCGGAGATGGAGTCCCGAAAGGCGGATACCATTGGTACAATGAAACAATACGACAACTCCTACGTATCCACTGGTGACTAGCTGTATCATACACACGATGTTCCTTTTGGTTTATCGAGCGGCGTGGGGAGAGGCGATTTGCTGTTGGGAACCAGCTTATAATCCTAGAAGAATAATTCCAGGCCTTGTGGATTTCGTCCTGCGAAGTCCACACCATCGTCACATTGTGACGGACGGATGCTAGCAAATTTTTTTATTTTTTAAAAATAATAATTATAATATAAAACGGACACACGCTGACCTGCAAGTATACATAATAGTTTCATCGGGGGACACTTTGATCGTTCTGGCTTTCTGAATGAATGCCAAGCAGTGCACGGCATCAAGAATGTTGAAGTTTGCTTTCAGATTGGTAACAACTGAATGTTTATAATTCTGAAAGAACGAGTGCATACATTACCAAACAAGGCTGGTTTCAGTTATAATGATATTTAAAACGCAGTCGCCTGTGTAAATCGAATTTTTTTTTTATTAATTTACAAAATATAAAATTGAAAATGGAGAAGGTTTATTATTTATTTTTTTGTTCTTTAAAAAAAAAAAAAAAAAAAAAAAAAACAAGTGGATTAACTCTATTTGTACGAGTGCTGTCCAGCATATTTTATTAGTGATTTAATAAAAACAAAAAGACACACGGCCATCCTTACACTTGCAAGTTGAGCGGTTAATTTTCGTTCTTCCCAAATTTCAGTTTGAGTCACTACAGTTGATCGTATGCGATACGGCTCACAATTTAATGACTTGGCATCACCGGTTGGAAGATAGTGGAATACCACCTTCATAGTTGAATATTCGAAACAGGTTTATTATTATTCGCGTGCTTCGGCTTGATGGGAAACATGGTCAAAATCTCTATATAAATCCAATGATTTAAAAGCGAGAAAGAAAAAATACCAGATATTTAATTCAAATTTAAAAAAAATAAATAAATTAAAATTGACCATGTCATAACAACAAAGAATATTTATCAATGAATTGTGAAGCGTTAAAAAAGTGCTAATCGATACATTTCGTAAAGATAGTTCTTATTTTTTTTTTGATTGGCTTACCTCATGTCCCTCGAGATTGACATCAAGACAAACTATTCCTGAAACATTATTCTGACAAACCATTGTCCAGAAGGCAAAAACCTGGTCTGGCTTGGGAAGTGAAGCAAGGATTCTTTTGTTTCCCCGTTTGGAGCCCTATTCAAGATAATGTAACTAACGTTAATCGGCCATTTTGTTGTTGAACGTCAATCATCGTTTTTAAATCACCAACAGAAATGCGTGTATTTTTTTCACATTTATTATTATCCTATTCGTAACATCGTTTTAAATCCATACATTATGCATAGCCGCGTCTGTCATGTTACGTCACGTGTTGTCTTTTTTCAAGAAAAATTGCATACCTATCGCTAAAACTGCTTTTATTTATTAGGCAACTAGCTTTTTATATATGGGTTGTCATTTACAATATACAATAACTATGTCTAAAAAATAAAAAAAAGCAAAACAAAAAATAAATTCTAACCTCTATGGAGACATGGGTGATATCGTTAGTAATACTTGATTGGTGTCGGACATCTGATAGGAAACAAAAATGAGATGACAAAAGGAAACAATTGATTTATTCTGTTTATTTCATTTTAGGGGAACCTAGTTAGTAAGGGTTATGGTTAGGATTAGGTTTATGGGTTGGGGTTAGGTTTAGGGGTTAAGGTAAGGTTCAGGGGTTAGGTTTGGTGTTAGGTTTATGGGATAGGTTTAGGGGTTAGGTTCTCAATAATGTTGAGTCTATGATTGACTCCGAAACACACTGTCCATTTACAGACTCCCAATACAGTCTCTGCGCATGCGTGCTGTTTGACCTAGTTGGCTATCCGGACTGTATAGTCCGCTAGTCTACTATAACACCTCTCGGAACAATTACAAGTCCAGTAACAATGGTGCTCGACGTTGTCTTTGAGACCTTCTGAGTATGAGATAGTCTGAAGGTCATGGATGTCGAGGGTTAATCTTCTTGGTTGGATTTTGAGTGGCTGGATGGTTGATATCTCAGGGCTGTCTTAGTTGTTGGATGACTTCCTTTTATTATATCCAAATCTGGTTCTGAGTCTTCTTCAGCTCCGTACCTGGGGTGAAGTTGGTCTTAGTATCTCGTCAATATGGGACTAGGATAGATATTCACCTTGAAAAGGAGTGAACCCATAAAATGGACGATTTTACCGAGAGCCCATCGTGGTCTAGAGTCGTTGTTCCATATATTCTGAAATAACATGGATCTCCCTGGTTAAGTGATTGAATAGGATGTCTAATTGTCCCGTTACGGAGGGCTATTTCTCTAAGATGTTTTCCTTGTGCTCCATGAGCAGGAGAGGGAAATAGAGAATCAATTAGTGTTCTTATTTACCGATTTTCAGCAGTTTGCTAGGTGATAATCCACTAGCCAATGGCGTCTTCCGACAAAACTGACGCACAAAGTCTTGTAGATATTAATTTAAAGGTAATGAGGATTTCCTTGGTGAACTCTTGAAACTTTGAATCAGTCGTTCGGCAGCTCAATTCGTTGCAGAATAATAAGGAGCGCCAACGAGATGTACAATACCCCTCTCTTTACACCAATGCTGAAATTCTTCAGAGATAAAGCTAGTCGCATTATCACTGACCATGGTGTGTGGATAGACAGAATGAGTAAAATCTTTCTCCAGAGAATCAATGGTGCCTTTGGTTGATGTGGATGTTGTCCTGTGGATACACGGGTACTTTGAATACGCGTCTATCATCACCAGCCAATTCGATCCCTTAAAGTTGATGGGATGTTTGATATGCACTCGACTGAATGTTTTTGCTGGCAGCATCCATGGGTGGATACTCGCTTTGTTAGGGTCTCTGGCGTGTTCTGCACATGCCTGGCATGTTCGACCTATCTCCATGATTTGAGCATCAAGTCCTGGCAAGTATACAGATGATCTGGCAAGTATACAGACGATCTGGCTAACTGTTTCATCCGATCGATTCCAAAAAATGTTTACGCCCATGCAATGTATTTTTTTCGGAAAATTATAAACATGTACATGCTGATATATTTGTAATTTGTTGACATCCTCTTTTTATTTTTGTCACATAACCGTTTTACAGGTGATGGTAATTTTTACGTCTCTTGTTTACAAAATGAAGGTTGGAATTTTCACGAAATAGAGTTATAGTTCGTGGTTAAAAGTGGCTTTTTGAGTAACTAGGGGTTGACCGTCCAAATGGTTCTTTTATAAATCTCTATGAATATTTGTATACAACATTTTTTGTGGAGAAGGGAAAATCGCAAGTTTGGGATTGAGACCCAATCAGGAAAATACGCCACCGAACGTATGAGTGCATTTTATGAGTATAGAAATGTCTCAAACGCTTAATATGTTACATACGGAACAAATTCAGTCCATTGTTTATTTCCCTTTAAATAGTCAAATTATGTACATCAATTACATTAATTAAAACTTCTTAGATGGGCCACATAGTAGGTTTATGTCTAAAGTGAAAGTTGCACTACAATAAAAAGTGCATCTTTCCGGGATAATATGTATCTACCATACACATGTGAAATGTGTCTGTATGTCTGTTTGTATCACATACGATTCTATATAGATTGATTGACTTTGATCAAACTTTGCATACATAGATTAAACGCCTTATTATCCATAAGGAAATACTGACTGCCGTTGACATTTAACAAGCAAAAAAAAAATCCCCTTCAAGGATTTTAGACCACCAGTTTTTTGTTTTTTTCTCGTATGAGCAATATAAATAAAACTACAATAAATGGATAGAAATTGGCCAATGTTGGTACACATGCCCTTGAAAATCAATACTGACATACTGGAGAATTTTTTAATTTTAAAATTGTCCCCCCACTTGGAGTCAAATGGCCTAATTTCATTTTTCCATTTATTACTTATAGAAACGACTAAAACGCCCATAAAACAATAGGTGACTGCGTGACTTGATGGATGTATAGTCGGAACTTGGTGAAAGATAGACTACGTATAACATGAACAAGCAGCGTTTGATGACACATTAACATTTTCCTCTATTGGGGACGAATATTTTCTAGCATCGTTCCTAATTGAATCGATAGAGATATACAGATTTTTAAAACTTTCAATGGGACCTAAAAGTTGGGTAAATTTTAGTTTACTTTTTCAGTATTTCTATACTATCCTGAGACTTTTCTCAATACAGTTCAATATATCTTTTATACGCTTCCTGAAGTTTCTACCTTATTCTAGAATTTTTCATTTTCTTTAAAGGTTCTCAGTTTTTATGAAAGTACTTTTTATGTGTTTCAATAAGTCTCTATCATATTCCTAAATTGTTATGAAATCTGATTATTTTAAGTTAATAGAAAGATTATATTGAAAACCGTGGCTTAAAAAAAAAAGAGTCTCTTGGCCAGAAATAGAAAGGAAAGATGGAAAGTGTGTCAAAGACAAGAAACCATAGAATTCGAACACAAGAACTTGAAGCAAAACGGCTGCATCTTCTATTAGCGTCAACAGAACATTCTCAAGCATAACGATCAGCCTACGACACTCGGATCCACGTCGTCGTAACGCACCGAACTCGAACGAAATCACTAAGACGATTTAAAAATTTAAAAAAATGGTGAGCCACAGTTCGAGCGGGACATCCGCATCTATCCAAGTAACCCAGAGTGTCCAAGAGCAACAGTTCATCCACAACTTGTCCAATCATGTTTCCATATGGTGAACTTGGATGGCAAACAAACTGAGAGCTTAAGAGAGCTGAGCCTAGTAGTGCCCGCTAAATGCCCATGCTTTATATTAATAGAACGGTCTGAACAAAGGCCATCATGCGTGACATGTGAACTCAGGTACATTTTTTTTCTTAAAGGATGTGGTGATTGTATCTTAAAATAATAAAGATCCACGAGTAGGACCTTCTGTATGACTGTCTGAATTCTGGAGAGTTGACCGCGAACGCTTTAAACGCAGCGTTTTCGGTCGACCGGACATCCCCCGGGCCAGGCGGGGGAGGCTCCCGGCGCGCCACCGCACGGTCTGTCGGCGGGGAGACCCGGCGGTGGCCCGTGTGGAGCTATGCCGGGGGGCGGAGCATTAAGTGCTTGCGCTCGACGGCCCACCGACGCCATCTCCTATGTGACGTAGGACTGTCTGTATGCCTATTGTTTAAAGGCTTGCAGGTATGGCGTAGGACTGTCTCTAAGACTACTTCCCAAAATACCCATACCAGGTTTAAAACAAAAAAAGCTTCTCCCGGTTTAGCACACGTATGTTAATATTAAAGGATTTTTCTTTTTCGTATCCTGCTTCCATTGCATTTATTGCTTTGCCCTTTTAATAATGAGACAATCGTACACATTTCTGTTTGCCGAGTGGTGTACAACAGTAAAACTACTGGCTGCCTAGATCCTCTTTGCGCGGATCATTTTAGGTCTTAATTAAGCTGGCATCGGAGATGTGTTGTACGTCATTCGCACACGAAGATGACCGCAGCTATATTACACGGTGAATAAGCACGTGGCCTGCCAGTCCCATTGGTAAGTGGAACGCTTTCGCGCGTTTGGAACACACGTTGATTTGGGTCCAAATAGGAATTGTGTCGATTCTGTGTTATCTTTATCGCGCACGATCTTTATGCGTGATCGGTGCGCATATCCTCTGATTATTTTCTGCGACAGGGAGCTTGCCACGCCAGCTTGCATGGTCAATAGGCCAGTGTTTGCCACGAATCAAAGTCAATAATGTCCAGGGATTTAAGGGATGCGCCTATTTTCATCACACCTACTGAACATTTCCCCCTGGAGTGTCCACTAAAAATTACATCCGAGATATTGACCCTACGTCGAAACTGTTACTTTTAAAAAAAGTGCCGTTTCGTCCACAACTTCATTTGAGAAATTGGCTCTTTTAAAAATTAAAATAACGTTAAAGAACATTTCCATAAATAATTATTTTTACTTTTACTTTGAACTAGGCGATACTAATCCAATATCTTAAGAGAAGGAGCTCATTAGCGCTTCCCCGACATACCCATCTTTTTTTTACTCCCAATCTCGAATACAGCTAACTAAATGGGCTATAACACATTGTTCAACGAATCAAGCATTCCTTACCGCTTTTAACTCTGAATTCCTCTGACATCAAACAAACAGCCTGGAGTGTGAAAGTACAGTTTTTTCATCAACTTGAATACACAGCAATGTGAAAGTACAGTTATGTCACCAAGATGAATATACAGCAATGTGAAAGTACAGTTATGTCATCATGTTGAAAAAACAGCGTTAAGAATTTCTCATGATTATGTTTAAAGTTTAGCCTTCTCTTAGAATTCGAAAAAAAAGGTACAAATTTAACTGCCCAACATGAAAGTTTGTTTATTAGAAGACTCCCAGACTATTGCAATCATATTAGAAATTGCTAATGTATTATTTGTATAATAAATGTTCATTTTTATGAATAAATTTATAGTTTTCCTTCTAGCGTAATTTTGTATCCGAGTTATGATTTTTGAAGATGTAAAATTTCACTAATAAATTTTTGTTGTTATTTTTTAATATATAATTTTTGAACAAATATACTTTTCTCAAAGAGCAGTTTTGTAGTTTTTTAAAATAAAACTTTTTACCTAGCTTTTACTTGTCATTTGATTTTGTGAATTTATACACTCAGTTTTCTTTGCGCTCTTTTTTCTTCAGAAAACCACAATAATCTTTCTAAGAACAACGGCATCGACAGTTTGTCTCCTCGCTCAAATGCGCAACTTAAATCGATATGAAAACTCATACATTTAAAATTGACCCGCCTTATATTCTTCTCTTAGCTGTACATCTTGCAGACTATTCATTCGGTTACAGATGTTTGTGGCTGTGAGCGTTTTCCCAATACACATCACTCCAAGTTGTACGGCTTTGTGTAAAAACCAGTACTGCTCCTATCGGGAAATGACACGAATGATTCTTTTTTAAAGGAGCAAAAAGAATATTGTTAGTGTTATAATTTATGTCATGTTTACGTCTTTGCGTAATAAAACAACTTCCCATCTTAGCGTATAGAAAAGAAAAAGGAAAACATGTTTAATTTTTTTTTTAAAAAGAGAGAACTTAATAAATACGTTTCTTAACCACTGCCTAAGTTCATAACATAATAATATTCATGTGTTTTTATGACTTACAGACATTTTCGTAACGCTCTTAACGAGGATAATGTTATTAGAAAATACACTCATGGGAATTTTTTTTGCTCCTCTAAAACTCTTGTAACAAAGCGGTTGTTTTTACCGCGGTTTCTATCATAGACAATCTCTGCATTCTTAAAGTGACCAGTGTTTGGAAAAAATCCACTTCTCCCGTCGCCTCAGCTTCTTCTAAGACATTGTGAAGTGCAATAAAAACGCCAGTCCTATCAGCGCCGTATCTAAATGAAGCAATAGAAGCAAACATAGTTTCTTAGATTATTTAAATAATGTTTTCTTTTTTTTAACGATATATTTTGTTGTCTTCAACATTAGAAATACTGATGTAATTTCGAAATAGTTTAAACGTGAAGAAAATTTGTTGAGACTTAAAAGTGGATATACTTGGGAAGGGGGGGGGGGTCTGTTAAGTAAACAGATATTATCTGAAATTTATTTAATCATAAAGAGGAATGATATTTTTATCACTTAGCCGGGTAGAGTAAAATAGCATTCCATCAGTCCGATTATAACCATTGCAGTATTGGGATTAAACGATCGTGTTTGGACGAGTTCCCCACCTAGCAAACTCCCGCAGTAGGTGCGTTTAATGAATGGACAGTTTGATAAGATCTAATTGTCCAGGGAACAGCTCTGTAGTTTGATAAGCTCTAATTGTCAAGGGAACAACTCTGTAGTTTGATATGCTATAATTCTCCAGGGCACAGCGCTTTAGTTTGATAAGCTGTACTTGTCCAGGGAATAACTCTTTAGTTCGATAAGCTCTAATTGTCCAGGCAACAACTCGGTGGTTTGATATGCTATAAATCTCCAGGGCACAACTTTGTAGTTTGATAAGCTGTAATTTTCCAGAGAGCAACCCAAAAGTTCGATAAGCTCTAATTGTCCATAGAACGATTCTGCAATTTAATAAGCTCTAATTTTCTGGGGAATAACCATGTAGTTTGATAAGCTCTAATGGTCTAGGGAACAAACCTGTACTATGTATGCTTTCGTCGACACCTGATATCGACAATAAGCAATACAGAAAACAAGGTTTGGGAGAGTAGGGTCCTTTATTAACACGATTCAATCATCATCGCAGTAACTACAAGCTCTTACAGCGTCCTCTCGACACACTACTACTGACGAAGTATGAGGCGCTCTATGACGCTGACTAACAGGACTCCTCAACAAAACTCGACATATTCGGATACACCTACTGACACCCCGTGATCACACACCATTTAAATACACCGCTTTTCTATTCACTTCGCATAACCCGAAAAATCACAACTGGTCTTCACAAAAATAAAATAAAATAATAATAATAATAATAACCACCCAATCATAACCAACAACTGCTTTATACACAACCCGGGCATGCTCACAAAAGCCAGTTCATGACATATGCACTCATTAAAACTCAATAGTCATCGGATCGCTAATCTTTGCAATCAGTAGATGGTTACGCATTACTAAGTGACCGCAGCCGTGTGGAGGTGACTCTGCAGAAAAATTACGCCCCCCACCACCCCAACCCTACCTGCAATGTACGACGACGGGCCTATCAGTCACGTGGGCACAAACCGTCTGTTGAAAATCAACAAAGGACCAGGGCAATTCTGGGACACCTGTTTCAGGCCACGCCGTATACTGGTACTGGGTGATTTCGTGCGACTCCACACCTTTCTGTTAACAACACCAAGCGGAAACAAAGGACTGTGTTAAATATCAAGTCTAAACAATGCATTGGTCAAACACATTTACAACTCCCATGAGTGGAATCCTGTGGGCGTTAACAAAATTTTAAATTATGCTTGACATGACCTTTCTTTAAAATAAAAATTGACATATATTACAGCGCTTCTTTCGCCTTTTCGTCCTCGAGGAACAGCAGCCGATCTTCATCGACGTCTGTGATTAGGACATAGGCCGCCTACAAGAGCCCTCCAGGCATCACGATCCTGAGCCAATCTCTCCAGCCTCCCCCAAGTGTGGCCAAGTTTCTTGGTAACCGCCTCCACTTCACGGCGCCAAGTGTTCTTAGGCCTGCCTCTTTTCCGTTTTCCTTGAGGGTTCCAATTCAAGGCTTGTCTAGTTATGCTGGAGGCAGGTTTCCTGAGCGTATGGCCAATCCATCTCCATCTTCTCTGGAGGATCTCTTGTTCTACAGGTTCTTGCTTCCAATGAATCCCGAGAATCCTTCTTAAGCAGTTATTGATGAAGGACTGGATTCTCTTCATATTCCCAGCAGTGATTCTCCATGTTTCTGCACCATACAGTAGAACCGGTTTCACCATTGTGTTGAAGGTTCTGATCTTCAGTTTGGTATTTAGGTGTTTGGAGGCCCAGACATTTTTTAGTTGTTGGAAGGCTGCCCGTGCCTTTCCTACCCTTATTTTGATGTCAGCATCTGTCCCACCTTGCTTGTCCACGATGCTGCCAAGGTAGACAAAGCTCTCTACCTCCTCGAGCGCTTCCTCTTTGAGCCTGATGGGTGCTGTATTGGTAGTGGCATTGACCTTGATGACCTTGCTCTTCCCCTTGTGAATATTAAGACCAATACGTGCAGAAGTGTCTGCAATATTTCTGGTCTTCTCCTGCATCTGTTGTTGGGTATGGGAGAGAAGGGCAAGATCGTCAGCAAAATCAAGGCCATCAAGCTGGTCCCACAAGGTCCATTGAATACCATCCCGCTTCTGTTGTGTGGAAGTTTTCATCACCCAGTCAATGGCCAATAGGAACAGGAAAGGCGAAAGCAAACATCCCTGCCTCACACGGGTCTTCACCTGGAAAGCATCCGTCACCTGTTGTCCGTGGACCACTCGGCAGGTCATCCCCTCGTAAGAGTTTCTGATCAAGTCCGTGATTTTCCGCGGGACTCCATAATGTCTCAACAGTCTCCAGAGGGTTTGCCTATCCACACTGTCAAAGGCTTTCTCGTAGTCAACGAAGTTGATGTAGAGCGGTGAGTTCCATTCCAGGGATTGCTCTAGGATGATGCGCAGTGTTGCAATTTGGTCAGTACAGGATCTGTTGGTCCGGAAGCCAGCCTGTTGGTCCCGCAGCAGGGGGTCAACAGTTTCTTTCATTCTGTTGAGTAGTACGCGGTTGAAAACCTTGCCTGGGATGGATAGTAAGGTGATCCCTCTATAGTTGGAGCAGGAGCTTAAGTCCCCCTTTTTGGGGATTTTAATGAGATATCCCTCCTTCCACTCCGAAGGTACCTGTTCCTCCTCCCAGATCTTCAAGAACAGTGGGTGAAGCATATCTACACTGGTGTGCACGTCAGCCTTCAGTGCCTCTGCTGGAATGCCATCCGGTCCTGCAGCCTTGCCATTTTTAAGATGTTTGATGGCAATACGGATCTCTTCTTTGGTGGGTGCGTTGCAGTCAATAGCCAGGTCACTGTCAGCTGGCTGAATATCTGGTGGGTTACTTGGCTCTGGCCTGTTTAGAAGTTCCTCAAAGTGTTCTTTCCATCTGGCTCTCTGTTGCTCCTCATTTGGTATGCTCTTACCATCTTTGTCCTTCACTGGTCTCTCTGGCTTCCTGAACTTTCCAGACAACTTCTTGATGGTAGCGAACAATTCCCGCATATTTCCTTGGTAGGCTGCTTCTTCCGCTTCTTTGGCAAGCATGTCTACAAAGTTCCTTTTGTCCCTCTTAGCGCTTTTCTTTACTTTCTTATTTGCCTCTGAGTACTCCTTTTGGAACCTAACTTTCTGCGCTCGTGTACGGCTGTTGTTAATTTCTGCCCTCTTCCCTTTTCTCTCTTCTATCACTTTCAATGTATCTGCTGTTATCCATTCTTTGTGTGTATGTTTCTTGTTTCCCAACACTTCCTGACATGTTGATTTGACTGCTTTCTTTACTCCCTGCCACTTTCCATCGATCGTCTCGTCTCCTAGCAGTTCCTGTAGGACTTGGAACTTGTTGGACAGAGTGATCCTGAACTCTTCCTGTTTGGCCTTATCTTTCAAGAGGGGGGTGTTGTAGCGCAACCTATATGATGTCTGCTCAGTGTAGTGCCTTTTCAGTTTTAGTCTCAGCCGGGCCACTAGAAGATGGTGGTCTGAGGCAACGTCAGCTCCTCTTCTGACACGTACATCTTGGAGAGATCGCCTGAATTTTTTCCCAATACACACATGATCTATTTGGTTCATCATTTGGAGGTCCGGTGAAACCCATGTGGCCTTGTGTATCCTCCTGTGTTGGAATAAGCTCCCGCCTATGACTAGATTTGTTGTGGCACATAGGTCGGCAAATCTTTCTCCGTTATCATTCATTTCTCCTATCCCCTGTCGCCCCATGGCTTCTTCATAGCCCGTGTTGTCACTGCCGATCTTGGCATTGAGATCTCCTATGAGGATGACAATGTTTCGCCTAAGGCGACCCTGGGTAATGGTAAGCAATCTGTTATAGAATTCATCTTTGTCTTCCTCCTCACTTTCGTTTGTTGGTGCGTAGCTGGAATATTACAGCGCAATCATTCTTTAATTCGCCCCCACACCCCCACACACCTGGTAAACGAAAGGGTTTGACTCTTACAGAGCAATGCTAGGACCAGAAGGAAAAATCCTAGTCTATATGAAAAACAATCAGTCAAAGTACATTGATTTCACAACTAGCAAAGAAGAATTGAGTAAAGATGAGTTGAATGCCCCCCCCCCTCTCATGTCAACAGTACACTGGGAATAACGCGACGCTGAACTGACAGAGAATCAAGAAAGACAATGGCTCACCACAAGGAGCCATGAGGAGCTATGTCAAGAAAGACAAGGGCTCACCACTGAAATTGGCCATCCAAAATGGAAAGACGGAATCCGTGAAAATTTCGTTAAGCGCGTGAAAATAAAATTACCCGCATAACAGAAGTTGTAAAATCTTTCGCTACCTGCTTGGAGATACCGACTCAGTTTTAGGTGCATCCCTCATCGACAAATTGCGAACAGAGCCCCAGCAAGCTTACGCAACAAAAGACCACGAGAGTGTGGAATACAGTGAAATATATTTTTGCACCCGGGCAGTGTCTCATCCTTATGATTGCCATTCGGAAATTTTAAAGGTTCAAAGGTATGGCAGAGTGGATGGTTCCGTTACTGTAATTAATAAACAACTATATCATGTTTGACTGACAGTTTTTAGTGCCGAAGAATCATACGAGATTCCAACTATTAATAGCAGGCGAAAGTGACAAGGAGTTGAGCCTAAAAAACACTCCAGTAAATGGAGCCCATATAATGTTGACATCTTTGTGGATAGGTGAGCAACCATAATATCCAGACATCACTTGTGAGGCTGAAGGTTAAAATCCACCATAACATAGGGGCTGATCCAATCAAACTACACTGTAACATTGGGGCTGATCCAATCAAACTACACGATAACATTGGGGGCTGATCGATATCAAAATGCACTGTAACATTGGGGCTGGTCAAATCAAGCTACACGGAACTTTCTTAACATTATAACATTTTAATTCATCTTTAAAAGAGAGCTTGTTTGTTTAAAAAAAAATAAATAATATCCATCTCAAAGTTAGTTTAAAATGGACGCTATTCTTATAAGGATTTTACTATCCTTGTTTGATTGATTGAATACGTTACAGAGATAACTACCTTGGAAAGCTCTAGACGTCTTATGGTGAAGTTAGCAAATATTTCTTCTGATATCAGTTCAACATGTACTTTATCGAACTGTTGCTTGCCTGACCAATAATCTTCTGACATCACCTGTTAACAAAAAAAAAACAAAAAAAAAAACAAAAACAAATCACAAAAACAACGGAATTGAGCATCTACCGAAATACATTTATCATTTTAACAATTTAACCAAACTTCCAATTAAATTTGAAACATTTTATAATACAAAATTATATCATCAAATTAGAAAAAAAAAATAATAATAAGATGTATCTTCATAATGACGTTAAATTTGACAGGGAAAGAAATCCTAAAAGAAGATTTTTTTTAAGAAAAGCGTTAAAACGTTGCTCAACTGTTGTGATGGTTATTTACCTCACACCTTTTGTAATGAGCTGCTCACTTATAAACAGAGACGGGTGTAATGTGTTTGAGGCACCCAGCACGTGTATTGGAAGTATGTTATAATTTACAGCTTTAAAAAAAAACAAACAAACAAACAGACCCACCTCGTTATTTTCACGTGACTTTGTCAGCATCGCTATCACGTCTACTTGTTGCTCCCATACCATTCCGACAAAGTCAACGATCGTGGTTTCAGTAGGTCCTGTCACAGGGTGACAATTTTTTTTTTTATATAGAAACGGTTCAAATTTGTTTGGTTTCAATCACTGTAAACTATCTACATGTTTCAACAGTTTTTTTTTTTAAAACATTATATAAAGATCACGAGCGCTGTATTTTTACACTAAACCAGAAACGAAATCAATGTTGCGAGAGCTAAAGAGTGAAACCGTCTTACCCTGTGTGGCGATGAATCTGTTAACTGGTGAAAAACCCTGGGAAATAGAGTTTATTAAAAAAAATCAAATAAAGTTTTATTAACTTAAGATGTTACCAGTCTAAGATCGGAAAGTTTAAAAAAATGCTTATCATTTACACTATTTATTGCTCTAAACTTTATTGAACATTTTCTCAGAGATGGCCAAGTTCAGTGTTATTGTTTATTGCCTTGTTGAAATGTTAAGCTGTTTTTAATTAAAAAAAATAAATGTCATATGTCACTTAATTTCATATGTTTAGATCAATGGCGGGATTGAAAAGCAGGGGAACTCCCCAGGATTTAAACACATTGCAATGTAACCAGTTAAATGAATTGATTTGAGGATTAAAGTTTAGTGGTGCCACGGGTGCGCTGCACGAAGAAAGTCTCTGAGAACCGCTGCTTAAGAGCAAAACTATTTGGAACACCCTTCCTGACGCTCTCAGAAACAGCCAGACGCTGGAGTCCTTCAAAAGAAATTTAAAAACTCATCTATTTCGCAAACACCTTCTGGGGTGAAGTTGTCTACCATCTTTTCCAGCTAGTTATTATCTCCCAGCTTTGTTTTTGTACCGCGCTTCGAGCCTTTGGGGATGAAGCGGGATTTTTCAAATGAACTTTATTATTATTATTATTTTTTTTTCAAATAGACTATAGATCAAATTATCGTACCGACCTAACATTAAACGATCCTTACGAAAGAAATGCAAATTTAGAATAAAAAAAACAAACAGCTAAAGACAATGATATGTCATAATAGCTAATATTATTTTACTATATATATATATATATATATGAAGTGTTGATTTTCAAAATGCTGTATATCCATTTTGGGGACTTTAAGATTATTTCCACTTTTCACAAAAAATTGTATACCGCGTTAAGAGAATTAAATCATTTTTAGACAAGAATAAGATAGGATATAATGTGTTTGGTAAATAAAATTTACCATGTCCCAAAGGAACCTGGTTTGCTGTACAAAAAGGTAAGGTTTTTTTTCATTTTTTCAAAAAAGGTGTATTTCGCGTTTTGAAAATAAGCTCTTCACATATATAAATATATTATTGTGGAGCAGTAAACTATCACAAAGCTACCTTAATACCTTTATAAATGAAGCGTTGATGTAATCCCTTTGTCCCGGTGTCCCGGTAATCCTGGTGTCTTTAAATAACCGTAAGATAACTCGGTTGTGGTCGTCTGAATAAGTAATGGAAATACTTTAAAAAAAATAATAATGTTAGTTTCAAAAAAACAAAAAAAAACAACAAGCCAGGAGTGCCCATCCATAAACATTGCACTTCAATTTTGTTAACTGGAAAATAGAAAATTTAACCCACGTCAAGCCTATTGAAACCTTTGTTCCAGTCTTCAAAAAATCTCAATACCTATAAAATGATTGTTTTTATAATCATATTAAACCGAACAACAAATTAATGGAGGGTAAAAAAAAAAAAAAAAAAAGTGGAAACGCTACAAGGACGTCACAACCTCAACCTATGTGATTTTGATCTTTTCCTGCGCGTTCCTAATAACGACTGTCCAAAAGTGTCACTCAAACCCATGGACATTGACCTTGATTCGCGGTAGGGGGGGCGGGGGGACGACTCTTTCCACGGACCGTTAAATCTGGCGTTGTAGACTCACTGTCGGAACACAGTCCTCAGAGAATAAGCACATCGCTCACGCCCAAACAACGCGCACGGCAAGGAATAGCAAAATCGACGGAAATCCTACTAGGACCCAAAATACAATGTGTGTCCCACGTGCTGGAAAGCTTTCCAGGCACGAACATGACTGGCGGGCCACCTGCGTACTCACCGTGTAATATAGCCGTGGTCGTCTTCGCATGCGAACGACGAGCAAAAAAAGAAATATTTAGCTAATATAATAAACGCATTTTTCTTTATTTAGCGTGTCCCTTTTTTTCAGTTTTGTGGATAACTTACGATATTCACTTCTCAACGTCTATACAACCACATATAATTCCAAAAGAGGTTGCGTTTCCTTTTCTCAACACCCTTATACGCCGATAGAGCCGTATACAAGTCGGGGACTTAAGCAACCATCGTAAAAACCTTTTATATTTGAGCGATGCCAGCTGAAAGTCATTCCATATTTTATGCTTGTTATACGCTAATCCACATTGTCATAGCCACCTTTTACTTACATGCGTAGATAGTAGGATCGGTATTTTTCATCGCGCTATTCACATGGAGTCCAGCGGACTCCGGGATGACTTCTACTTCAGGTACCGACTGTTGAATACAATGCAACATCTTTCCTTTATTTCCCAATTGAACACCACATTTTTTTGTTGAAATTTATATTTAAAAAACAAAATAATGATTAAAAATTATGCATTAAATATACAAAAAATTTAAAAAATCAAGAAGTTGGCATTAAATTTTTTTTTTTACAATTCAGCTATAATTAAAACTTTGCTAATTACGTAAATGGAATGGTAAGCTTTGATTATTTTACTGCACCAAATGGGCTGTGAGGTCGAATGGCTTAGTACTCTACACACCGGGCTACCTCGTACTCTAGCACTCCTGTATTACTTTTACTGTATGCCACATAAATATCTTGTACTCTAGCCCAACTGGCTACCCCGTATGGAAGCCCACCTGCCTACCTCGTACCCCAGCACACATGTATAACTCTTACTGTATGCCACGTTATACCTCGTACTCTAGCACACCTGTATACCTCTTACTGTATGCCACATTTCTAAATTGTACTCTAGCCCACAGGTCAACCTCACACTTTAGCCCACCTGCCCACCACATGATCCAGCTCACCTGTCTACCTCGTACTCCAGCACACATGTATAACTCTTACTGTATGCCACCTGTATACCTCTTAATGTATGCCACCTGCATACTTCATACTCTAGCACACCTGAATACCTCTTAATGTATGCCACCTGTATACCTCATACTCTAGCACACCTGTATACCTTTCTACTCCACGCGCTACTGTATTTCACCTAACTCTAAGTCTAGCCCAACTGTCGATCACTAGAAAGACTTGACTCTTTAGATATCAAGAGCATTCAAACATTTTCATCCATTTAAAATCAGAGTTCATTAAATATAAACTTTAAAAAAATACACTTCAATTTCAGATTGAAAATCTTATTCTAATATTAAGGACAGCAAACTCAGAGTGCCTCTTTAACTTGTTAATATTATTTGAAAGTTTTGCACTTTGTTTTTCTTAATTTTCGAAGGTTGTTTTTTTTTTTTTTTACAGAAAACCAATTACAAATTGTAAATTTAATGAAAACATCAATCTAGTCGTAGAAAATCTTGTGGGCCGCATGTTCAATTTTACCTTGTGTAGCCCATGGGCCGCAGGTTGATCACACATGATCACTAGTCCGTATATTAATTAGCCTATTTTCCTGTGTGTTAACATTAAACGTTTATTATCTTAGCGTCTTAAACATATTTGCATTACTAAGAGTAAGAGGAAAAAATGAACAAAACAACTGTAACTTGTAACGCAATTATTTTTTTTTAAAATAAATAATTCAAACACATTCACGTTGAATGCACAGCATGAAAAATTCACCTCAAATATTTGAAAGAAAAAGTTGAAATCGTGTTCCTGCATAAATACATTCAACTCTCGGATAGACATCGGTGGTTCTTTTCATCGGGAAATAAAACACAATTTTTTAAGAATTTAAAAATAATGTATGATAAGAACTTAAACGATTGAGTGGTCCAATATAAATTGATAATTCGATTTCTTAAAAATATATTTAATCAATTTAATCAATAACTGACGTTGCCCGTATTAATAATATTTTTTTCTTCTTTTTCTTAAAATTGCAAATTTAATCTATTCGCGTTTTTAAAAAAAAATCCTTTATGTTAACTTCGCACGTGTTGTTGATTGTCTGGCTGGGTGGCGGAGTAGCAGAAATTTCGGACAGCTAATTGACCTACTTCCCGTCAACCTATCGAGCTGAAACTTGGCTATTAGACTCGATATCGATGACGGCACATTCTTTCAAATGTTCAACCTAACCCCATCTCCCAATAATCATTGTTTCATTTGTTTCAAGGGGAAGATGAAAGAAATTTGATGAAACTTATTTCCCGAAGTAAATAACATTCTCTAAAAAAAAAAATATCTGCAACTGCCTTTCGTGCGTACTATTTTCTTTTTGTTTTTTCGGACATAAGCATTGTAAAGGAGGGTATCAATAGAATATTAATATAGTAAGGGGCGTGAAAATTGTGTGCGATTGCGAGCTTTGGGGGGGGCGAGCACTATTTTGGATGCTTATAACGTATGTTACTTGTAAAAATGTTGGTCCCCCCACCCCACCCCATTCCTCCGATATTGCATTTTATAAAATTGTATTCGAAAAGTTTTGTTTTTAAAGGTTGTTTAATTAAATCCTTTACATAAATTTCATTTTTTGGTTCCTGTGGTGGCTCGATGGCTAGCTGGCTTGCGTACAGGTCAAATCTTCGAAAGGCTGATTGACTCCCTTTCCGTCATCTTATTGCGCTGAAACCTGGCACATAGACTAGTTGCCGATGAGAACATATTTTAATACATTTTCAGCCCCTGCCCAGCCTCCAAAAAATCAGTTTTTCCTGTTTTTCAAGTGGGAGATAAAGTAAAATTCCCGACAACTGCGCTAAATGAGATGCCTTTACAAAAAAAGATCGCAAGTGCGTTTGGTTCGTAATATCTATATATATATATATTTATAAATTTTTATTGAAATTGTGAAATAAATCTGCGGTGTAAAAACGGTAGGGTCATTAAAATATTAATAGTGTTCAGGGTCGTGGAGTAAAAAAAATGTGCGATTACGAGTATTGGGTGAGGGGGCCAGTCATTGGGATATCGTATAAAGTGCGTTACTTGTAAGCATGTTTCGTCACATTTTAAGATCCACATTGCTCGACATCAAATTTTACAAAGGATTTATACGAAACACTTTGTTTTTTTTTTGTTTTTTTTGGGGGGGGGGGGGTTGTTTAATTGGTTTTCCAGTCATCAAATGCGCTGAAGCTAAACCTTGTGCAGCACGTTTTCATTCACATTGCCTCCTTTAGAGTAATAGATATGATTTAACACTACTTTATAATTTTGGATTCTATTTCTCAACGTTTAATTTCAAAGCCATACAGTTTAATACTAAATTTATTTATTTGTAAATGAAACAATCTTTGATTGTAAGGTTAATCAAGTAGGACAAGGCGAAAGAAGAATTATCGTTTTATTTTTTAAAAGTATGTTTATATAGAATATTGACTATTAGTTAGAATTTTGTTTAAAAAGTTTTTGTGTAATATTTAACTACTTTTTTTATTGCCAAGATAACTACGAAGGAATAATAATGCCAGTGGAGTAGCGAACTTAACTCGCGCCCGGGGCCTAATACCTTTTTAGCGCCCCCCCCCCTCCTATTCGAAAACCATACAAAATTATATGTAAAATATACCATTTGGCGCCCCTTTGTGAGTAGCGCCCGGGGCATGATCCCCCTTGCCCCCCCCCTTGCTACGCCACTGAATAATGCTATATCAAAGAGGTTATCTCTTAGACCTATCAATCCAGTCAGACCTTCACACATGACGATTACAAGAGAACAAAGAAAAATTCACCTCTAGAATTAATGTCGCAGCCAGCATGTTTTTACCCGTTACATTAATTATTAGAAATGTTATGTATTTTTATATAATATATATTACATAACTAAATATCAAGGATGGATCAGCCAACAGGGAAACGCTTGTATAATGTATGGTTTTTGCATCAGGAGAATAGGAACTTTATTGAGCAAGTCATGTTGGGACAGGGGCGTAGAAAGTGGATGCAGAGGCGACAGCGCATTTTTACTTCTGTACAACGAGGGTTGGCATTTTCAGGCAACTGCAGAGTTTTGTTTCTCTTGGAAAGGCGCAGTGAACTCCTCGGAAAAACCCATGGTGACACTGATCCTAGCTCCGCCACTGTGTTAGGACCAAATGGTTCTGACTGAAACCCAAGTGACCATTTTGCCAGATGGTAACACCTTGCAGGAAAACTTTCACCATTAGAATAAATTGACCACGGTTGATCATCTGAAGTTTTTCAATAGTCAATTAAAGTGGAACGATTTTGCAATGCCTTATTGGGAGAAGCCTTCAAATTGTTTCAAAACCAGGGAGGACATATTGAACATAGTGCCTGATAATTACCATTTTTAATAGCGCTTGGCCGTAAAATAACAAAATAGCTGTCGAAAGAATGATACCGTCAATCATTAAAACGTCTAACATTTTTTTTAAAAAAGTCAATCTTGTACATTATATATATATACAATGGGAGAAAGGGGATGAGAGAGTGAGTGTGAAAATGAGAAAAAATATGGAGAGGTGAAAAAAGAGACAGTGAGAGCATAAGAGAGGGAGAAAATGCACTTCAACAGAGAGAGGGGATACAGAGAGAGAGAGAGAGAGAGAGGGAGGGAGAGAGAGATGAAAAGCTTTTTCTAATGAAAATGCAAAAGGTAAGCCTCATTGAGTTAAGAAAAAAATATATATATTTACCTATGACAAGATATTCTTTCTCTTGCTCCTCTCTCTTACTGTGTATATATACCAGACAAGAGGTCAGGAGAGAAACTTATTTATAAAAATTTAACAATTTAAAAGCAAAAAAAAAAAAACCAACAGTCTTATCCTTATTTATTTAAAGCTAAGAATCTAGTTCAAACTATGTGACGTCTGCACGTAGAAACAGATTTAAATATACTACGCTACTATGTGATTGAACAATATTTCGCAAAGCAGTTCAAGCCTGGCTACAATTTTAAGACACCTAAATCACAAATTACCTCCTAACGACCAGAAAAGCAAGAACCGATGCCACGAGAACGATAACTGTGATCATAAAAAGGAGATGATTCCCGTATTCGACCACGTAGCCCTTGGCAGCTAAAAAAAAACACAAAAAAAAAACACACAAAAAAATCAAAAAAGCGTGGCTGTGAAAAGTCAAAGGTTACGGTCAAGGAAGAAATATTCCACAAGGATCAATTTCATTGGCAAATCGTTGAATGCAATTTAATATATATTTTTTTTTTTTACAAATCAGAGTTTTAGTGGGAATCGATTATCGCCTTCTGAATTGCATTAACTGTCTTTATGATTTGTTCGCGATTGTGTCTGGGCGTACCAAGATCGTGTATCTGAAAAAAATATTTGGGTGAAGAGAAGCAGAGGCGTAGCTAGGGTGTATCACGCCCGGGGACAAGATTCTCTTTAAAGAGCCTCCCTTTCTTTTTTCAGCTCTCACACCATTTATTTTCATCAATAAAATGATGTAAAAAGCACATTTTGGCGCGCCTAATCAGACTGGCGAATAGGGACACCTGTCCTCCCCTCTGCCACAACCCCCCCACCCCCCATCTTTAGCTAAGCCTTTGAAGAACAGTCTCTTGCAATTAATTATTTTGATACCGCAGACGGTTTACCTGATCAATTCCTATCATAATCTTTATTAAATTTAAATAGATAAAATAATTTTAAAAAAAAATATATATATAATCTAAAGAAAAAAAATTAAATGACTTAGTGTTGTCTTATAGTTAAGTAATCATGTTTTGTGACTACACGTTTGACTCAAGTCTAAACAATATTTATGCGAAAGTAGCATGTACGGGCCTCTTGCAGCAAAGACTCGATCAATGTTCCACACATTTTTTTTTTTAAATTAAGAATACCGAAAAAAAAAAGAATTGAAATCATTTATTGGGACACAGGTACCAGATGCAGTTTCAATGTTGTACAAATATAAATTTGTTTTTGCTAGTTTGAAGTTGTAGGTATAACGGACGAGTTCATGCAACCATGTTGGAAAGGTCGTGTCGGGATATTTGCTATAATAAAATTGCGTGATAAATTTGAGGACGATAGTAATTGATAATTAATCAACACAGGAGTGAAAATATTTAGAAATCCTGTACTATAAGAGAATTTGTCAATGCATTATGTACAATCAGTTTTATTGAAATAAAGCGCCAGAGACTAGTTGAATCAAGTGACTCGATAATGTATTTTAATAACGTTGATGATGTCTTGATGTGGCAGTGAAAGTTCATAGACTTAGCTAACTATCCCCCCACCCCCCTTATCACTAACAAATTGATTAACGGTTACAAATATGTTTCTGTTTCAAAATAAATGTATGATGTTTGATTATGCACGATCTGATTTATTTATACACTTTTTTTTATAAGAAACAACTTTAAATTATTTTTAAAAATATTTTAAGAAAGCATCTTCAATACGCAACTTACGTACATATAACTATAAACGTAGTGTGACGTATACCTATCGTGCAATCAGGTGATCCGTAGCCAGGTGTACATCCGTAGGTACAGGTTCCGGTGTATGTGTTGCATAAAAGTCTGCTGCATTTTCTACTGCAGTTCTCTGCACAGTGAACGCCCCAGGTGCCGATCTCACATTCTGATTACAAGAAAAAGTTTCGCCTAGGATTAGTATAATGTGCCATATCGGTTATGCACTTGAGAATTTCTCTACACTGATAAATAAGGGGGAGAGAGCAATCAGAAAAAAAGAATGCAACAAAACAATGAACGTGTCGGCAAGAAGCCATCGTCAGCGAACAAAGAAAAGTAAAAGCGGAGTAAAATAAAAATGACTCTTAGCTGAAATGGAATTATCTCCCACTACACATCCGCAATATACCGATCACACAGACTTTCAAAACTGCACTCAAAACACATCTTTTAAAACTATATTATCCCGAATGATTCCCCCCAATAGCCGATAAACGATGCTGCTGTTTGCTGTCCTTGGTTTGACATGCAAGAGTGGGTGGTATGAATATACATTTGTTTTTGTTTTGTTGTTATACAACTGTTTTTAAAGATTAAATAAATGTATGTTTTTTTAAAATTTCAATTTAATGTCAATGATTAGGTTTGCTCATAGTTTTATGTACAGCGCTGTGAGCCCAGCCCTAGGCTGGGGTACCAAGCAATATAAGACAACCACTAATAATAATAATAATAGTATCCGAGAGGACAGCAAGAGGAATGTAACAGAGCGTACGTAGGTGAGAGATTTTACACAGGCAAAAAGGGAAAGAAGAGAGGAAAAGATCTTTCGTTGCTTTGTCGCTTTTTGTCCCCCATGTTTTTCCATACTTTATTTTCGCTCATTCCTGTTTTTCTACAAAGATGACTTCGCGGAGAAAACTATTTCCAGACGCCGAGCCGAGAAGTCAACTGAGCCGAGAAGTCAACTGAGCCGAGAAGTCAACTGAGCCGAGAAGTCAAATGAGCCGAGAAGTCAGCCGAGAAGTCAACTGAGCCGAGAAGTCAACTGAGCCGAGAAGTCAACTGAGCCGAGAAGTCAACTGAGACGATCAAGTATTAAGGAGCTTCTTCTTCTTCTTCTTCTATATATTAAGGGCCCACAATCAATTTATTGATCATTATGGCTCCTATGAATGTTGATGGGATTTGCAATGTTTCTGTGTCTGGTGTTGACGAGGATATTTCACTGGTTACAAGAGTAACTGTGTGAGGGTATCATGCACTGGGGGGTTGGAAGGCCTGAGGCAATAGACGCAAATAAGTCAAATGTTGTCGCCCCAACCAGGGCCGACCCTAACGATTGTGAGGCCTAATGCGAAACGGATTGCGCGGGGCCCTTTCTGTGTAGGAATAATGATAATAAGTGAAAATTAAGATTTTGTATTAGAAAATAAATTCGGGGCGGGGCCTATGAAAGTGCGGGGCCCATTTCGGCCGCATAGGTTGCAATGGCCTAAGGCCGGTCCTGGTCTCAACTGTTCCTTTTGAAAGATTGTTCCAGTCCCTGATTGTCTTTGGTAGGAATAAGCAGTTCCTATACTGGCTTTACGCTTTCTTGTCTTCCGAGCGGAGAGTGGCTTCCCACTCCTAAAGTTAAACAAGGGAAAACACTTCCAGCGCCCTTTAGTAATAACCAAACCTTCAAAATAAAGGAATTTATAATAAGTCCTAACAAATAGATTAATTAATTATTTTGTTTAATATCACATCTATTACGCTCTAATTTTTAAAAAAAGGAAAGTTCTAGGCTCTCTTTGTGGCCTACAGTGTGCCTCCTCACCTATATCACATTTTGGAGGGTTTTTGTAACCGTTGCAGCCATGCATACAGTCACCATACATTGTTCCTGCGCACGTCTTATTCGCACAGTGCTTGCAGTTGGAAGAACACGTAGGACCCCATTTTCCTCTTCGGCACGCTAATTGGAACAGAGACAAGGTTTTTTTCGATGGTTAATCTGGATACGTATGTGCATTTTTGTGGTATTTGAGTGTTGCCAACCTTTTCTTTAAAATTTACGAGCAGTTCGAAAAAAAATGTGACCAAAAAAAACAGGACTTGTTGTCTGTACATGTTCGTAAGACGATCTGGAGGCACATACAAAATGAGATTTTTTACTACACACTTTGTAGAACCACAGGAAGATAAATATAAAACTCTTGCTTCTCAAGCCGAAGATGAAGAAAATATGACGTCACCGATTTCATGAAATAAAATTCCCCCAAAAAACTGCGCTAAATGAGATTATTTTTTAAAAAAATATCGCAAGTGCGTTTAATGCGTAATTTTATCTTTTGTTTTTCTAAAATAGTTGGTGTAATAAATCTGCGGTGTAAAAGCGCGTGGTATTAGTATAGTAGAATAAAATAAAATAAATTTAAAAAATGCATACAAAGGATTGAAACGAATGACTTTGTATTTGGGTGCTGTTTAATTTGTTTCATAGTTTTAACAAGTTAATGTTTATAAATATATGTCCGTACTATTGTTTATTTTTCTGTAAAATATTTGGAAATGTGTGCATAATATTTTTATTGTACTGCGTTTAAACATCCTGCTAAATAATAATATACTAGTGCTTAACCCGGGGGGGGGGGGGCTTTAAATTTTGCGAGAAAATAACCGGTGCGTCCAAATCTTACCAAAATAAATTGTTAAATTCACATTATGCATAAAATATGCCGGCCTTTAAACAATGGGCCAACGGCCAGTCCTACACCCTACCGGCCCACCTGCAAAGAATAAGCCTAACAGCAGTCCTACAGATAGTCCTATAGATTAACCTCTCCCCTTCCCACTCAGTACTGTTCAATTAAAACGTGTTCAGTAGGAGGAGGACCGGGTGCTACATGGCAGCTATCACACAAGAAACAAAATATACATAAGAGCTAACAATAATGTAGGTTTCCAACAACGGGAACAAACCACGAAACAAAACCGACACCTCTAACCTATCGGCCAATAACGTCATATTTTTTCTTAACGAGTCATAACTTCACTCAGGGTAAACGATTCTTGTACCCCGAGTCATGTAAACTTCTGCCGGAGCAATTACACAACTCACCCCCCCCCCCCCCACGTCTCACCTCTGTCACACTTTGGCGGGTTGGTGAATCCGTTACAGCCCTCCTCACACAACCCGGTTTGTGGATCGCAGGCACCATTGACACAGTTCCTGCAGGTGTTTAAACAGTTGACTCCCCATGCGCCCTGGCCGCACTCTGCAAGTTTATAAAGACATTAATGGAATTAAACACTAATCCACTTCAACAATTGCCATGCGAATCTCCCGACACGTGCTTACACATTTAACAGCATCAGAAATTGTAAAAAAAAATGTTTTAAAAAATCTTAAATTATAAAAACATTTAAAGTTTCATTGGTAACGTTAATATGTGTTTAAATTTTACAATCTGTTCAACGTGAATATATTCATAGATGATTATATAATGTTAACATAAATAAAGAAACAAATACACACACACATAAATATGGTAATATTACTATATTTAATCAATCTTACCTTCTGTGAATTGTGGTGGATCCCTACATTCTGCACATTTGTGGTGGGTTCCTACCTTCTGTACATGTGTGGTGGGTTCTTACCTTCTGTACAGATCGGTGGGTTCCTAAAACCATCGCACGACCCAAGACATTGACCTGTTGTTGAGTTACATTTTCGACTCGCACAGTGTTTGCACCTGTAACTGCAGCTCGGTCCCCATTGGCCCAGTCTGCAACCTGTAATGGAATCAAAGCAAAAATGTTCAAACCTTTAGATAGCTTTACAAAATCAAAAAATCAACACATCTGTACGAGTCTCTTTACTAGATTTTTGTTAAGGCTGAGACTATTCGCACCCGGGTACCAGAAGTGAGAGGTTGGGATTTATAATATATTATATAATATTATTGTTGGGGTTGTAAGACAAAAATTTGATATCAAATGAAACATATTTTAATGGAATATACGTTTGTAAAAACTTACTTCTTCAGTTTAACTAAAATAAAGTACTACAAATGACATCCGAATAGCATTGAGTCTAATGGGACCCGGATGCAAATGGCGGCGCTGCGTGTCCTGGTCCATGTTGACTAAATGCTATTCGGATGTCCTTTGTGGTAGTTTATTTTAGTTAAACTGAAGAATTAAGTTTACAAACATATATTACATTCAATTATCTTTCATTTGATAACAAACTTTGTCTTACAAACCAAACATTAATGTTTTAAATAGGTTTTTTGAATCCCAACCACTCACTTCTGGTACCCGGGTGCGAATAGCAACTTCGCTTTGTTAATTTATGAATAGCCTAGAGACATGGTTTAAGATGACCTCTGGGGGAATTAGTATGTAAAATACGAGTAGAGATTAAAAAAAGAGAAAGAAAAACCTTTTGATAATTTTTTCTTTATATATAATTTTTATATTTTATTTTATCGACATGTGTGTTACTTTTTTTTTTATAAAGAAAGTATTTCAGCCGAAAATGTATTTTATAGCGCGATTCAAACTTAATTGTGCATAGTGGTTTTCAGTTACTAGGCTCTTAAGCCTGTTTCTTGTGTTTTGTGTCTATTTTGGTGCTTGGGTGAGGATTTAAAAAATAGAGTATCGTTGTTTACGTCGTGTTGTATAGTAGAGCGAAATACAAACATTTTTGCAAGAGGAACATCGAGGGGAGTATGGTGTTCCGATTTAAAAAAAAATATAAATTATGTTTTCAATGTTATCAAGGAAGCAAATACGTTTTCTGGACACAAAAAATCCCACCAAAACAAAAACCAACAAACAATCAAGAAATACAAAAAAAAAATTGCAACCAAAAAAAATGAGTTTTCACAGTTTAAAAATAAAAGTTAGGAAAGTCCCACATTTTGTAGGATCAATTAAAGACATTGAATAATGTCCCCAGTCTTCATTGGGTCTTGTTGACAAAAACTTTATTGCAGTAGCTCAGATTTCTGCCCAGGAATACTTAAGTTAAGAGGGAAGAGAAATAATTGGAGTTTGTTTTATAAATCTTTGCCAATGAAACAGAATAAGCACATCTTTCTGTGGTACAAGTTTAAAAAAAATTTATATGCTTTATGCTTTAAAAAAAAAAAAATGACATTTGCTCAATATGTTTGAAAATATACCCGAAAAAAAGGGAAAACAAGGGGATTGGAAAAAAGGGGGGGGGATGACTACATATTTAGAATCGGTGAAGCAAATATTGCGACAATTAAGTTTATAACATTTAGACAAAGAAATTTGTGTTCGCCAGTTTAGCTAATATATATTTCTCCTCAAGACTCACCACTTCCTTTATCAGTAAATTATTTTTTTTAAAAAAGGAGACACACTCATTATTATTGTTTTTCTGATTACTTTTAGTTTTTGATTTTACCAAGAAAATTATTTAGTAATAACCCCTCTAAGATAGATACCATATATTGATTACATTCAAAGATGTAGAAAAGAGAAAAAAAACTTTATTTAAAAAAAACGTTTGTTGAGAACTTTTAGGAAGAAACAAAACAACCTAAGACCACGTATAATAATAATAAACTCATTTAATTTAAAAACACCATCTGCCTGATCGGCATTCTGGAAGATTTTCCGCTTACCTTTACTTTCTTCATATTGTTCTAGCTACCACTGCATTGTTTTCATTTGTAAGTGATCGCAGTATCATTTGAAACGCCGTCTAAACAATCTGATGATATCTCACTCAGCTAAAACCTACCCAGTGTACAAATGGGGTCTAAACAATCTGATGTATATCTTACTCAGCTAAAACCTACCCAGTGTACAAAAGGGGTCTACACAATCTGATGCATATCTTACTCAGCTAAAACCTACCCAGTGTACAAAAGGGGTCTAAACAATCTGATGATACCTTACTCAGCTAAAACCTTCTGAGTGTACAAAAGGGGTCTAAACAATCTGAGGATATCTTACACAGCTAAAACCTACCCAGTGTACAAAAGGGTGGGTTGGTGTAGCCGTTACAGCCTGCCCTACAAGATCCGTTTCTGAAACAAGAACCGAGGAGACATCTGTCGTAGCAGTTCTCACAGTACAGATTTGTCGTCTTAGGTGGACATTCTGTGGGATGAAATGTCTCAAGTTTAATAATTTTTCACATAACATTTTGATTCAGATTTTCTAAAAGACAGGAAAAACAATTATTTATGTTTCTTTTTTTTTAAATAATTGATATTTGATCATAATATTGAATGAATTTATTTTAAAAAATATGTTTAAATTTTTACAAATGTTAATTAACAAATTGGGCAGTACGACGACCTCCTGGTTTCTGTCAAAAAGCGCAAACTTGGGTGTTATGGCCACGTGACCAGACAACAAGGGCTTCGCCAAAGAAATCATACATGGCACAACTAGAGGAGGGAGGAGAAGAGGAAGACAGAGAAAAAGATGGGAAGATAGCATCAAAGAGTGGACGGGATTAAAACTAGGCGGTGCTATGCGTCGTGCAGAAGACCGAGTGGCATGGAGAAGTCATCTGTGGCACCCCAACGGTCCAAGGACTAAGGGACATGATGATTATGATAAATAAACAAAAAAGTGTTGAAATGTATCTTTACAGCATGATTATTTTGCATTTTGTATTTAAGATCTATATTGTTGTGGGAAAAAATAATTTAATTTTAAAAATCTAATAAATGAGTAATTATTGTTTATATTTTAAATATGTTTAACTACTCGCCAGTAAGCTTTTTTTCTTTTTTTTTTTTTTTTTTTTTTTTTTTTTTTTTTTGTAATCCAAAGCTACTAAAAATGTATGAAAATAATCGCTTAAAAAAGACGAATAGTTAAAATGTACTGAGAAAAAATAGTAGATCTCACTATGATACCTCCAAACGTTTCCACCTCGCAAACAGTCAATGAATGGTGCACTGTCAAGTTTTGAGTGATGACAACCAATCTCAGCGGGTTTTTCCAGTTGAGATTTAAAACATCATATACTGGAATAGCGTCTGTTCTGGGATCCTTGTATCTGAATACGCTTCCGTTGTGCGCATCGTATGCATCAAGCGAAAAGTGGAGAAGCCTGTGAGCTGGGGAAAATTCAAACACTTGAAGTGCATCACTGGGCGGGGAGGGGGAGAGGGCGGTATTTTTGTTATGAAGGCGAAAAGAAAAAGACGTTTCTTTAAGACTGCACCTATTGGTGCCCGGTTACCAGAAGTGAGAGGTTGGGATTAAAATCTATTTAAAATATTCGTCATTTTTGGTAGTTTATTTTAGTAAAACTGAAGAATTAAGATTAAAAACGTATAGTCCATTCAATTATCTTTCATTTGATCCCTCATTCTGTCTTACAAACCCAACAATAATATTTGAAATCAGTTTTTAATCTCAAACTCTCACTTCTTGTACCCGGGTACCAATAGCCACTTCGTTTCCTTAAAATTAAAAGTGATAAAGTATGTTCATGCCGCCACGGTTTCAGTCGCAGAACCTACCATGCTTATTTCTGTTGTACAGGAGAAATCTGGTGATGCAGAAGTCGTACGGGTACTTAACCGCCCAGGTGGGTGGAGATTCGGATCGGTCCGCTCCGCGTGCGCAGCTCCCGTCCGTGATGACGGGTGAAGTGTCACCGTCGACCGCTCTGTCCGATGATGTTGGGAAACCTGCTTTGAACATGCCGAACTGCGTGGTTTCCTGTCTTAGTGCAACGTTGCGACCTGGGAGGAAAGAATCGGAAGTCTTTTTTTGCAAACGGTACTTTATAGGTGGCACATGCCAAAAAAAAAAACCAAAAAAAAATCGCCTGCAACAGAAATAATTCATTGGAGCTCTAAAATCTTATAAAATAATCCTATACACTTAAGTTTTTCGCCGTTTAAGCATAGACACGATTTTAGCCACAAATCTCCATGTAATTTTGGAAGTTCCAAAGAACCCCCCCCCCCCCCCCACGTTCTTTCCACACCCGAATATGATAAAATATGCAAGCATAATTAGATATTTAAGACATCTATTTAAGCTGCTTTTTTGTGGAGCGGGCGGGGGGGGGGGGGAGAGAAATATTTTTAAGTTTAAGTTACGTTTTGTTAAGACATTTATTTTTCGTGAGGGGGGACGTGGGGTTAGTATGAAATGACAGAAGAGAAGAGCAATACGCATTACGTCAAGGGATGGATAACTAACCGCCGTTGATATCCAGGGCACACAAGTCATAAATCCCTACTCCTGATAAAATGATTATCGTAAAGGGTTGTGTGACATTACAGCGGATCTCAAATCTACTTGATGTGAGTGCGAAAGAATCTCTGTCGTAGCAATCCGTCTTTTGAGTGCCATTTCCCTTTTGGAACTGTACAGCAATTTTATCAACTGCACCTGCTTCATAAGACAAAGAAAGTTTTTAACATATTATGATGACTTAAATATATGTTTATTTTTTTTAGAATAGTCATGTTGTATTTAATAGGTACACAAAATAGATTTCAAATTGCTCCGCTCATTGCCGGGTTAACATAAATAATACTGAGGCACGTGAATAGGTGCCCCTTCAAATTTAAAGCCGCCCACTCATTTTATGACGCCCATACAAAAGATTATATATTTTGTAATAGATCTGATCTGGAAAAAAAGGGGGGGGGGAGGGGTTGTCATGTCCTATTAGGCGTCCAGCTAAAAGATCCTTACACAACGATTGCGTGAATGGGCGAAAAGAAAAAGGGGATCGCTAACAGTACGAGTCGAACATGTCATCTAGTCGAGGATGGTTGTTGAGACCCGTTGGTTCTCACCAGTGTGAGACTCACTGACTCACAGGTAAAAACATTCCTAACCTGGGAAAATCCCAATATGACCCAATTAGGGTTTGGCCTTAAGGGTAAGTGACCTAAGGGTCGGATCAGAGACAATGAAAATTTTTTAGGTTCTGTGACCGTGGAATAGCTTAGTATTAGTCCAATGGAAATGTACTAAAACTTAGGACAATGAAACAGTTCAGTTAAACTCGCAAGTCGCCAGAATACTAAACCTTTTGTTAACTATTTGCTAGTACCCAATTGTTGGATATTCGTATATGTATATATGGTTTGGTCCCTACTGCTACGTCGATTAGTTCTCCTATGTCTAAGGAATGATTATTCTTAACTGAGTGATATTACACGCTCTCACACTAACGCTACTGAAGCTCTCTCACTCGCTTACACTGCTACACTTATATGTAAACTTAATAACACGGGCGGTTCAGCCCACAAATAAAATATTTAATTACTAAAAATTACAGATTACTTCACATATACGGATACATATAAATATAAAGACATTAATTGATACCGTTTGTTACTAGTGACATAAGAGACTGGATTGGGGCTCTGGGTCGACTCTGGGCTGGAATCTGTTATGGGTCCGATACACACCCCAGACTTCACAAAGCACACTACAAGGGTCGACTGTCGTCCCGTCCCTTTCTGGGTCACTGTCGTTTACAGGTGACGGGTGATGAATGACCAGTCACGCTCCGGTGCATCCACTTGTACACAAGACGTCTGCACTGTTTACTTTGGAGTAGACTACCCTGACTTCGGACTGTCCCCAACTGTACTGGGTTATCATGTACCATGAGCCATCTTCTATATGCTCAATTGTACTACGTTCACTTCACTCTTCTATACTCAAATCAAAGCCTCTGGCTACTAGGCTTTACTATGCGATTATATCTACTGCTAAGCTAACAGAACCTAACTTAGCTGACTTAACTTCATTCAAACTAACTGGTCTTAACTGGCTGTAAATAAGAATACATACAATACATAAGCTACAAGAAAGAAGTACATTCCTAATACATTAGTAATGAGTATTCATAATCTAACAGTACTCGAGTAACTAATTACAATCCTAACAATTTCTTATTAACATTATAATATATATTATTATGCAGCTAACAATTAACAATGCTACCAGTACTAACCAGATAACTCTTAGGCTATGCAAACCATAGTACCAAAGGGAAATCTACCAGGCTCTTCTTCGTCAATCAATGTGAGAGACTGAGCACCCGCATGCTTCCAACTTATAAAGGCCCCTTGGCATTGAGACATAAAGGAAGTTCAATGACCTACTAACCCTTTGCTTACAAGCCGGGTCAATATTCTGGCGACGTGCGAGTTTAACTGAACTCTTTCATTGTACTAAGTTTTGGTACATTTCCATTGGACTAATACTAAGCTATTCCACGGTCACAGAACCTGGAAAGTTTTCATTGTCTCTGATCCGACCCTTAAGTCACTTACCCTTAAGGCTAAACCCTAATTGGGTCATATTGCGATTTTCCCAGGTTAGGAATGTTTTGCCTGTGAGTCAGTGAGTATCACACTGGTGAGAACCAACGTGTCTCAACACTCGTCATCATCAAATGTCGGCAATGGAGCGACTCTCAGCCTTGTCGAGCGATGACCTCATTGCATACAGGGCACGAACAGTGCGGCATACTTGAAAACTTGAGAACTAGTCCGTTTAAAGCAGAGGTTCCCAAACTTATTTGTCTCGTAGACCCCTTGCCATGTTTTTGGGTTTTGGGTAGACCCCCTGCTTACCTGATATTGATTTTTTGCAAATTCATTAATACTTTACAAATACTTTAAATGTATTTTTGACAGGCGGTATAGTGCTACTCACTGTGAAAGATTTAAATTTATAACGGTACTGAAGTGCAGTGTGAATAACTTTTGTAAAAAACATGTTAAGTTTTTATACATTTATTATTTAAATTTCAATTTAAAAATGCCAAAATAGAAGCCTTGACCTGCTTACATGTGATCCACTATCGTTGACTCGAATTTTTGTTTCATGAACCCCCCCCCCCCCCATTTTCATTTCATGGACCCCCAATTTTTTTTCCTCTGCCATAGACCCCTTCCAAGTTGTCGTAGACCCCTGGGGGTCGATATAGACCACTTTGGGAATCACTGGTTTAAAGCCTTAAACGGTAGAATTGTTTATTTCAACAACTGAAACGAAGTGATTACAAAATATCGGCGCGTCCAGTGAAATAGCCGCTGAATGGAATGTTGCGTTTTGAACTAATTAGACTAAGGTAGTTCGTTAACTATAATATATCTGAAGGAAAAGTCACATTCGATCATACGCATGGCACCTTTAACTTTAACGTGGAAGAGATCCCATTGGGATCGGGATACTATCGGCATCACCATCGGGATTCTGATCCCAATTCAAAACGGGATCCTATCGGGAAATGAGATCCCCCTCAGGAAAGTGAATCAAACCGCGGTAAGAAGGTCTGGTTTCCAACGGTGACTGGATCTCACCGGGGAAACTGAATCACATCGTGGAACGGGATCCCATCGGGGACCAAAATATTGACAAAAGTTATACTAAATGAGAAATATTAAAATTTTGATTGTTTTGCGTTAGTGACGTATTTTTGTTTACAGGGCACGTAGTTGCCATACTAGCTAGCGGGCTGTGGAATTTTTGTTTCCTAGTTCAAACCCGGAAAACGCCGGCTATACCGACTAGTATATGTAAAAAGAAAGAGAGAGAGAGATATAGAGAGTTAGAGAGTGTCAGAGAGAGAGAGAGAGAGACAGATAGAGAGAGAGAGAATAGTAGAGAGAGAGAGAGAGACAGAGAGAGAAGGAGAGAGAGTAACCACTTAATAAACTGCCCTTACCTGCATACTTTACTGTTATTTGTAGCCAAGTAAATATTTGAGGCAGTTCAAATGTGATTGTAATTAACGGTACTTTATTAGACGATGAAGCCGGGCGACTGCAACACGTTGAGTCACTATTATCAGTCAGCCAGTCCAGGGAACTAAAACTTGGATCAGCGACCAACGAAGTTTTCGGGAGTGCCAGAAGATTCTCTTTTTTTCCACGCATCGACAAAAAAAGAATTAAAAGAGATTTTAGAAATAAAATTTTCAAAAATTCAACTGACCATTTTGCTCATTGTATTAATTGTTTGAAAACCTATGGTCCATATTTAAAAAAAACCAACCTTTTAACAATAAAAATATTTTATGTAATAAAGATTTTCACGCTGTTGAAACACGCGTAACATTTACAACTGTAATTTACAAAACACGTTAATCGATTTTTAATTTTAAAAATTGGTTTATCAATTGATTTCATCTTTAGAATAACTGCAGCAATACGTTCTGAATAACAAATAAAAAAGAAGATAATATTTCAGGGCTTGTACCTTATGAAATGCATGCGTGTGATTAACCTTAATCTTTAGGCGCCCCGAAACCAAACGACCTAAACATATTTTATAGATGCGACTCACAAAGCAGGTGTAATGTCGTAATTCTTACATTGCGCATTAATATATGGGATACATCTTACCATAAAATGTGATACACCCGTGCGGACGTAAGATAAAAATAAATGATTATAAACAGCCAAAAAAAATGTGTTTGAGGTTCAATAGTCATTATGGTACGGCTTTAGTTACACTGCTGTCTATTGATCACTCCAGAAATGAATGAAAAATAAAACGTACACGGCCTGTAAAAGCTGGAGCTGTACAGTAAAACAAACAAACAGCACGCTGAAGTTTTTACTGGCGAAATGAAAAACCACAGGCTCCAAGAAGACAGTTGTCCGCACTGCTGGCACTGCTCACTGTGTGTTTGTAGATACCCTCACCCAGTTACTCTTGTAACCAGTGAAATATCCTCAACACCAGGCACATTAACAGGGCAAATCCCATCTACATTCATAGGAGCCATAATGATCAATGCAATGATCGTGGGCCTTTAATATATAGAAGAAGAAGAAGAAGTGTGGCCATTTCTGGTCGAAACCGCGGAGTCAGTTAATTTTTAAACGGGAGAAGTATTGATTCCGGATTATGTTTTTCCTAAACGCAGAGGCTTCCCAACATATTCTCCCCTCAGTCATGAGGGCTCCAACTGTTCTACCCAGGTTTATCACCAGGAAAACATCTGTTGAAAGACAGAGGGCCGGCTTATGGTGCCCCCCCCCTCCCACAATAGACATTGGTTCTAAAAATAAATTCCGTGAATCCATAAGTTGGGAACCGCTAAATAGTCAAACTGCCTAGCCAAATTATTGACCACGTAAATTCACTTAATTAGCTTTCAACCACATTTCTCAAATATTTTGCTTTTTTTTTTCTAGTGTATGTCTTGAAACTAGAAAGGAATACGCCTTATAGAAAACTAAAATTCCATACAGAAATACGCCTATCAGGAAAGAAGGCCATTAAATACTATGTACATTTTTATTATGTACTTGCTATTACCAAATACCTGAGAAACTGTTGACGCCCTTTTAAATCTTAAAGCAAAATACTACTTACACTTGAATCTGGTCGTTAAAAATTACTTTAGTTTGTTAAGCCCTCTCACCTGGTTCCCAGCCTGTGCACTTTTCGGGGGCTCCGCGATCAATCCATGAAAATCCTACACACTATTAATTTGCTAGAAATAATATGGTGGGCGTTAGGAATGCCATAGGGATTTTTTTTTCCTCAGTGCTGATTGCCCAAAAGACAAGAAAGATATTTACAATGATCTTCTCGGGGATGAACTTTCCAAAAGGGTTCTTGTTATGAAGGATGACGTGTTTTTAGCACGCCTATCTCGCGTCCCGCATGCATGACCTCTCGTGAACTCTCGTGACACCGCCTTTGAAGTGTGACTAGAAAAACTTATTTACAACATTTATTCTAGTCATGAGAACTGTCGAAAATAATAGAAGATTCTGGATAAAACGGGAAGGCAAAACAATGTGTTAGGTGGTTCGAGAGACCTTAGTAGGAAATGCCTATAAAAAAGGGCTGACCGATAGAGAGGAGGAGAGATTTTTCTTTTGATCACGAGATATGCTGTGTCATACTTTGTTGTGTGTAGAGTTTTCTATTTCCTCGTACAATTTTGTGCTCATTGTATTTTGATATACAGTACCGGTACCAGAAAATCTGTAAGTTTATAATTTTAATAGTATTTCTCTTGCTGTTATTATTTACTTGAAGATCACGAATTAAAAAAGTTATTAATTGCAATTAGCTCTGGCCTTGATTGTCGTTTTATTCGTTATTATTTTTAAACGTTGGTATCGTCCTTTATTATGGACTGTTTCTAGAACGAGCCATAGTCTAAAATTAAGAGATTAAATTCTCAATTCATAACGGTCCGTAATAGTTCTCTTCAGTTTTTCTTGTTTTGTTTTAAAGTTTAACCAATGTTTTTATTTTTTATGGATCGATCCGAATGGAAGGGTGCGTCAGAGCAGGCCAGGGCTACACATGAGCCGTAGCTTCACTGATGATGATATAATTATGTATAGAGCCAAAAAAAAAGCTGGCACTAAGGTAACGACACAAACAAGAAAAGTCTCAATACGTGCATAAACCAATGTGGCACTTACGATACTGACACAAGTATTCGAACCATCCTCTCTCGCAACGAGCATTTTGACACTCTCCCGTCTTACTGCAACGCCGTCCTTCACAGTGGCATTTGTACTGGCATTTAGGGCCAAACCAATCAGTCGAGCATGCTGTGTGTGTGTGTGTGTTTGTGTGTGTGTGGACAAAGGAGGGAGGATTGGGGGCATGATGAAAATAAAAGAGAAATATATCAAACACCGTCTTCTTAATTAAACTCTTTTTTAAAAAAGCATTTTATTAATTTTTTTATGGCAGAAAAAAAATAGCGCACCTTAATAGCAAACTTTAAAGTTTAACGTAATAGCAAAAACTAATTTTGAAAAATATATAGACACTAGTTGGTGCCCGCCGTAGCGTACGCCAGTGTAAGAATTGAGCTTAACCGAATGCAGTTTTTTTTTACACCGTCCCGGGTATTTTGAAAATATAGTGTGTTCAAGTATTACAAAAGAGTCAACTTCTCATTATCTATAATATACTCCGGCGTTTACACTATAGACATAAAGACATCCTTACACCCTTGCTGCTGACCTTTAAGCAACATTCCTACAGACAGATCTACCTACAGTCCTACAGACAGATCTACATACATGTCTACAGGTAGTCCTAGAAACATTCATTCATACAGTCCTACAGACAGTCCTAAAGATAGTCCCTAAAGACAGTCCTAAAGATAGTCCTAAAGATAGACCTAAAAATAAACCTAAAGATGGTCCTAAAGATAAACCTAAAGATAGTCCTAAAGACAGTCCTAAAGATAGTCCTAAAGACATTTCTAAAGATAGTCCAAAAGATAGTCCTAAAAATAAACCAAATGATAGTCCTAAAGATAATCCTAAAGATAGTCCTAAAGATAAACCTAAAGATAGTCCTAAAGATAAACCTAAAGATAGTCGAAAAGATAGTCCTAAAGATAGTCCTAAAGACAGTCCTAAAGATAATCCTAAAGATAGTCCTAAAGATAATCCTAAAGATAGTTCTAAAGATAAACCTAAAGATAGTCCTAAAGATAATCCTAAAGATAGTCCTAAAGATAATTCTTAAGATTGTCCTCAAGATAGTCGTAAAGATAGTCCTAAGATAAACCTAAAGATAGTCCTAAAGATAATCCTAAAGGTAGTCCTAAAGATAATCCTAAAGATAGTCCTACACCATGCCGTGGCGCTTTATTGATTAATATAATAGTTCCGTACTTATAAAACCTTTTTAACCTTGGTTCTACCGTCATCCATGACGCTCACTGCTTGATGGCTTATATTTTTTCCTTAGTACTATTAATTATAAGACATGTTGAGTATTACATGTGAAAGGGATAAATCAATCAGGCTTTCCGAATGCGCGTACTATCTATGGTCTTGGCATCCTGATAGTTTCGTTGCAGTTATCTGGGACTTCCTGGAAATGTGGACGGTAAAATGATCATGTTGACTACACGTGCGTTGCTTGAAGTGCGTCTAATAGTCGCTTGTATTGTTTCACGCGCGGATCGTGTTGATGTAATCTGAGATAGTTGAGGCGTGCGCCCTCTGTTTTAACGTACGCATCTATGACGTTCTGTTGGAAAAGTTTGCCGCTGGAATGCAAAATATTGAATGTATTCCTCATTGCTAATCTGTACACGTATAATTGGCATTGAGTGAGCCTGATTCGCTTAGTGGGTCTTTTACCAGGAACATGTTGTAAATCTTTCTGCCAGCCAACGTCCCAATAGGGAAATAAAAGCGGGTAAAACATAGGATGGCTATTCCTATTGAGCGTGGAAATTATGCTTACAGGAGTTGCCTCTGGGATAGATGCAAATGTCCCTTTTGGCAGGGGGTTCACCATCTTCTGCGACGAAAATCACCGCAACATCGGTGTGACATGTCGGGTCATTGCATCGTCGTGAATCAAGCCAAAGGATTTCTTTGAAAACCATTTATACACATGCTGTTGGATTGGCCTGAGCGATTTCATGCATGTGTTTATATGATTTAGCTAAGGGATTGGTGATTCTGAGCATGGAATCTAGCTGGAAAAGTACATTTTCGCTGCATGCAGAGTTGGCTTTCTTTTGTAGGCGTACGTCAGTTGCTTGCGCTATGTCCAAAATGTACAACTGTCCATATCCTGGAGAGGTAGAAGTGTTAGTGTACAGTGGAGAGATTTTGCGATACATGTTCCCATGTATTTTAAATCAGTATGGTCCGTGGTCAGGAGGTTGAGTTATGTGTGCACCCTTGGAGAAAAAACTGCTAGAGAAGACTTGTATTCTTGAATGTGTTCACCAAAAATTTAGCTCCTGAAGCTTGATGCGTAAGAAGTTAATGTATAGACACAGGTGGCTCCCGCAAAAGTTGTAAAGCTCCTTTTACGTGGAAGCAGCATCTTGAGTACTAACTGATGTATTATGCTCAGCAGGTCAGCATAGCACATGACAGTGTTTGCACTGCTGGTCTGGACTCACCATGTCGTACTCTTAGTCGGTAAGACAGAAATTAGGTGAAGAAGTGTCTGTGGTAATTGGAAGAGGATTGTGTGTATGTCTGAAAAGACTGCGTTGGTTTTGAAAGGTTGCTTTGCATATGTTGCACTGCAAGAGTTTTGAATGAATTTTGCTGCGCATAGTAAAAAATTCCCGTGTAGTAAACTTCTTATTGCATTTTTGACACTCTTACTCTTATAGTTTTGGTGAAACATCATGTTTCTTGTTTTTCTTGTGCCTAGCAAGAGAGGTTGGCGTTTGAAAAGTTTTGTTGCAGGAATCGCACTGGAAGAAGATGTTACTGGAGTTGAAGTCAGGTAATATGGTAGTGGGGTGAAGTTTTGTGTGTTTTTGAATATAGTTCTGCGTTGTGAAACGTTTTGTGCAAGTAACACACTGAAACAATTTGTCATGGCAGTGAGTTTTATCTGTGCCTGGATAGAGAGATTGACGTTTGAAAAGTTTTGTTGCAGGAATCGCACTGGAAGACGATGTTACTGGAGTTGGAGTCAGGTAATATGGTAGTGGGGGGAAATTGTGTGTATTTTTGCGATGTGAAACGTTTATTGGAATTGTCAAACAGAAACAATAAGTCGTGGCAGTGAATGTTCTTGTGTTTGGCTAGGCTGTCATGTGTTTGAAAAGTTTTACTACAAATGTCGCAGAGGAATATTGTAGTAGGAGACGACACTGTCGTTTAGTGTGGAAGGAAAAAAAAATGTCTGATGACGGATGTGTCGGTTTTATCACCAGACATTATATGCTGCTTTCGAGACATGATATGAATCGGTAGGATGGCTTCATAGTGACCTTTGTCCAAATGTCCTGAGTGCAGAAGGTAATTGAAGAGAGTATTTTCAGAATTGTAAATGCAAGGCCGCATGTGGGGGGGGGGGGGGGGGTCATGTTTGAAGTAAATGAAAATAATAGTAGCATTTAGAATCTCTGATAGAGCTTCACTTTCATCCTCACAACCAAAAACTCCAGATGTTGAGATATATTGATATTACTCCAGATGTTGCCATGTATTGATAGTACTCCAGATGTTGCCATGTATTGAAATTACTCCAGATGTTGACATGTATTAATAGTACTCCTGATTTGTTGTGATATCATGAGTTGCAGTGGAAAGAAGTACAGGAAGAGCGTCTCCAAATCTGTCGCAGTGTGATGAAACGAAATATACTGCCCTATGTCGTAGTGGGAGTGCACTGCCTTCATCAACGAAATCTACTGCCCTATGTCGTAGTGGGAGTGCACTGCCTTCATCAACGAAATCTACTGCCCTATGTCGTAGTGGGAGTGCACTGCCTTCATCAACGAAATCTACTGCCCTATGTCGTAGTTGGAGTGCACTGCCTTCATCAACGAAATCTACTGCCCTATGTCGTAGTGAGAGTGCACTGCCTTCATCAACGAAATATATTGCCCTATGTCGTAGTGAGAGTGCACTGCCTTCATCAACGAAATCTACTGCCCTGTATCGTAGTGAGAGTGCAGTGCCTTCAAATACCTTTTTTGTCAAGAAATAACCCATTGAAAGGAGCAGGCAGAGAAATTCTATCGTTCATTTCATAATTCATTTTATTAATTATTTTACAAACCAATGATTCTTGTAGCAAACGGTTCTTTATTAAATAAAGAACTCCTTTACTAACACACTTTTTAGTACGTCGTTTTCTATACAAAAATACACGTCACAAAATACACAGCATATAGCAAATGCTAAGAAAATATAACCAGCACCAAATTCGCTCATTATCAAGCTGCCACAATTGTTAGTTATATCCCGCCAAACTCCGTCGAAAGCAATGCATGTACTTCCCATCTACTTAAGTTACTTGACAAAACATGAACACAAGTAACGCACATTTAAAAATCCCAATTTTTGCTACACCCCCTCCCACATGTTACTTCACTGCACACTTTTCATTTCACGTCCATGAACTGTATCAAATACTATGATGTCTAATAAATATTCTGATGTCACAACCAATTTTAAACCGAATATTTTTACACCTACTTAATTTGAGACAATTTCATTTTTCCGAAAATATTACGCGCCAAACGCAGTTGAGTCCTATAAATAAAATATATCATATAGCGTAATTATCGGGAATTATATTTTGCACGCTATTGAACTCATTATTAAACGTTACTTTATTTCAAACATGTATAATTGTTTATAATATAAACTCTCAATCCCAATTTCGCTGATTAGAAAGGAGCCGGAAATGGAAGCAGTAAATTAGGAAGCAGTCCACGGGTCATACCAGAAGCCTAATATATATAAGAGATAATGCATGTACACTTACATCTTGTCATTACAACACATTCTGTCAGTAGTAGCAGGGCTTGGAGATTCATACCTATCCTGTTCATATTGCTGCAAAGTGAAGCATAAGGTCACTGATGGTGGGTTACGTTAGTGCCGCCCGGGGGCAGGACAAACTTTTTTTTCACGCCCCATTTAAAGAAAATATGTCTACAGCTGGCCTAAAATTGCCGACACATATGCATCAACCTTCCTATGTTACTGAATTGAGGTGGCAACCCTGACACGTGTGTTACCCAGCTGTAGTGGCACCCTATTCTGGTGAAAACTCTGCTGATGTTACCCTGCTGTAGTGGCATTATATTCGGTTGATAACTCTGCTTAGATGTTAACCAGCGTGTAGTGGCATCCTATTCGGGTGGAAACCTTGAAACATGTGTCACCCTGCTGTAGGGGTAGCCTATTCTGATTACAACTCTACTTGGGTGTTATAATGGTATTCTTTTCTATTGGCTTATCTGCTTGGCTTATTTGATTGGCGTATCTGCTTGGCTAATCGAAACTGACTAATTCAGATTGGTGTCAGCTCCCCCCCCCCACAACCCCTACCCCTGATGAGGCATCACTAGATGATGCCACTGGTTATGACAGATGGCGCTATTTATGACAGATGCCACTAGTTGAGAGTGGTGCTACTGTTATGGCTGGAACTACTCTTATTACTGATACTACAGGTTATGACTAATGCTACTGGTTATGACTGATGCTACTCATTATGATTGATGCCACAGTTATGATTGATGCTACTGGTTATGACTGAAACTAGTGGTTATGACTAATGCTACTGTTATGACTGATGCTACTGGTTATGACTGATACAATTGTTATGACTGATGGTGATGTTGTGACTGATGCTACTGGTTTTAACTGATGCTACTGGTTATGACTGATGCAACTGTTATGACTAATGCTACTGCTTTTGACAAATGTCACTGGTTATGACTGATGACATTGGTTCTGTCTTATTCTTCTTGTTATGATTAATGAAGAAAATATTTAATTATTATATACATTTTTGATGCCCTTTAAATGCGAAATAAATAAGTGCAATGGTAGCCATATTATTATCTATTTGGAACAATTCATTGAAAAAAACGTTTTAAAAAAATCCATTAAACTGACAATTACTTCAAAACCATGAACTTATAAACGTTAGGTGGTTACAAATGCTTGTTTACGACAATTTACTTACGAAGTTAATGAAAACATCACGTTCTAAACTTCACAGACGATGGAAACACCATCATCTAATTGTTTTATTGTGGTTAAAAAATGAGGAAAAGATTAAACTTTGCAATATTCAAAGAAGCTATTGACTATTGGTAAACCTGTTATGCGTTCCTGAGTATTAATTTTTGTTTACCATTTTACGGAAGAGCTAGAGTCGTTCAAAGTTAGTTTGTAATTGTGCTTGTAGTAGTAAATTGAAGATTGCGCTAGGATTATATGTGCAAAATTTCTTTTGATTAAAATTATCAGTCTAGCCATAATTTGATGTTTTATTTTTATGTACAGACTATCCAAGCTTCTTGTCATGAAAGGCATGATCTTTACAGCTGTTTAGCGCCACAGTGACCAGCAGGTTAGGTGCATAATGATAGCTTATCTGATAATACTGTAGTATATTTTTAAGTGTTATTATTATAAACTAGAACATATGACCCGATGCTACTTGAATATAATATGGTATGCATTTGGCGATACGTTCTACCTGCTATTTGCGATGTGTCATCATAATTCTTTATTTTAAAGCTTGACAAAGAAGAAATATTTATGTTAGTCTGTTTACGCTTGTAAAATAATTTAGCATGGAGAAATATTTATCTGCTATATAATATAGGTAAACCATCCTTTAACAACAATTTTTTTAACTCTAAAATTTGTAAAAACTTTCTTCTAATGCAGGAAATGTACTGAATACAAACAGGCAGACTTAACCTTAAATCATTTAAATTATAATAAAGAAAAACATATAATGCCTAAAGGAACTAAAAATATCATTAACATAAATACACAATGGAAGGTTGCTTGCTTTTATTTGAAATGCAATTATAAGTAAAAATATGCATACGATGAATAAAAAAATACTATTATCCCTAACATTCTTTTGTTATTCCAACAATATTTATTAGATTTTAATATATATACATTAATTCAAACTGAATAACTTGTATCAGGACGTTGATGGCTTCATATTTTTTTAGATATAGGCATGTCTTCAATACAGACATTAGCAGTTCCTTTTGTTTGTGTGGTATTTTCATGATGTTTTTGTTACACGTAACTGAAATGTAACAAAAAGCTCAAGTATATATAAATAAAAATATGAAAAAATAAGTTTAGTGACAATGAACTAAACTTTAATTATTAAGTTTATAAATCATTTTCTTATAAATCGAAAAGTCCTTTTTTAAAATTTTGTTTTAAATTATTGCACAAATAAATCAAATTCATTGGTGTGCCACTTAATTTTCTAGTAGAGAGTTGTGCGAGTCTCTTCTTTAGTTGTTTGTAACATGGTTTATACTTTAAAGACGATAAAAGATGTGATAGATTTATTTTACAGGTTAAATAAACAATCACAAGAATTCCCGCTTACTATATTTCATAACAATGACCTAGTGAAGAATAAGATATTATAATATTTGTTTATTAGATAAATAAGTACTTATTAATCAAACAAAAAGTACGATGGATAAATGAATTAACGTGTTTGTAAGTGTATGTTTAGTGCTGAGACCATTTGTGTAGCTGTAGCTATATGCGTTGTATTTTGTGAATATTTTGAGTATGGGAAATGACGTTGTTAATTTTGTTATGGTTTAGATAGGAGAAATGGCGTAGTTCGTAATGGAGTGTTTGTAATGGAGTTGTAGCGTGAGAAGGGGATGAATGAAGAAGCTGTTTATTTAATAAAAGAGATGTGTGTCTTATGAATCATTGGTTTGTTAAATATTTTAAAAAACCTAGACAACGAAGCTGCTTGACTGCTTATGCAAAACTACTGCTTTACTTTAGAAAATTTGGAGTTGATTAAAAATTACGAGACAATAATATGGAAATGATAAAGACTGAAATCTGGTCTCTCTATAAGATCTTACAATTAAAAAATAAAAAGCTGTTTTACACACCGTCTTCAATTCTTTTTAAAAGGTACATTAAATCAACATAGTTTTTTTTATAATATCAATTTGTGCTGTTTTACGATACATGTCTATAGAAATAAAAATAGTATTAACTTTACCACAATAAAAATACACTAACTACCTGCTGTAAAAAGAAAATTAACACGTTATGTAAAATTGTTTAAGCTTTCTAAAAGCATCCATAGTTACCGATAGTCCCAACGGCGTGTGTTGTGCTTGTTTCATTTTCCATTGGCTGCAGCCATTCGCCTTTTCCTTAGTATCACTCTGCACATGGATATATGACACACAGGAGTGGCATAACACCGATGAAGCAGACACCAACTCCACTGAAGAAAATATTAATTTGATCTGGATCTGAATCTCCCTGTACCTGGGAAATAACTTTAAAGAAATAACAAAGTATTAGTCGTTATTTATAAAGGGCATTCTCACAGAATACGCATTCCCCCCCCCCCCCCCCTTTTTGAACGCATTTGTCCAACTTGTTCGCACTTGTCCTAACCCCCTACCCCAGCCTTTTCCCAGAGGATCCGGACGTGCGTAGGAGCCACTTATTAAAAATCAATGATTACGTTCGTAACTACGAGGGAGGGGGGACTTGCTGATTTTGGAGGTTATACATTCTGGATCGTATGGCGGGGGAGTCTGCAGAAAGAATGCACATTTAATAATTATCCTAAAATTATGACACTCTTTAATATCTCCAATAAAGCCAGATGTCACCAAAAAAACCTCTGAAATTCATTATATTTAATATTTATATGTTTTTAAAGTCAGAAGAAATCATCGCACTTTTCGTATTGATCGTCATACTGTTGCTTTGTGTTTGTGCTCGCCAGAAATGACACCAGAAATGACACCAGAAATGACACTAGAAATGGCACCAGAAATGACATCAGAAATGACACCAGAAATGACACCAGAAATGACACCAGAAATGGCTTTTCGTTCGCGATTCAGTGCCCCTGAGGTCATTTGTGACATAATAATTTCGTTTGGGCTGAATCAAACAGATGAAATAGCTTAGCATATGGTGGGACAGACCCACCACGCAAATGTTATCAAGCGTACAACAGGCTTCCTAAGCTTTTTTTTCACACAACGCCCCAACTGATCAGATAAAAAGAAAAGTTTATAATGGATGTCCATTTAAATACTTCGAAAAAAGAAAACGTGTTCTTAATGCTGCATCATAAAAGATTGAATTTCAGTTTTGAAGCAACTTTAGGGCCTTAAGATTCACAAGTGTGGGATAAAAATAACCCAAACAATTGAACTATATTTGCATTGCACTATATAAAAAGCATTAAAGATGCTGACCTTAAAAATTCAACTCTTAATATAACACCCCATCCAGGGCCGGATTAAGCCATGTTAGTGCCCAAGGCACAAACCCACATGGGTGACCCCTTCTGCCCGGGGCCCCTGATCTTTCACTGACAGTGACCGCTGGTATGTTCAATATTATTCAAAGAAAACAGTTGTTAACAAATATGTTTGTAGTTTTTACTACTATCACTTATAGTAAACCTACAATAAAGTATTTCTGTATTAAAATTAATAAATTTTGAAATAATAATAGACAAAAATACTTTATTTTTTATTAGATGAAAAAATCAAAAAGATTTTCTCATTTACATTTTCAAGTTCTTTTTCCTAGATTTACATCTAGCGAAGTTTTTGAGTATATCGTCAAAGTTAATTTTGCGCAACACATCTGCCTGGATCATAAGCAGAGATAAGGAATCGAGCCTTTCTTGTTTCATTGTTGATCTATTTGGATTTTGTGTACGTTTCAACTGAGAAAAAGAGCGCTCAATTGAACAGTTAGTAACCATTAATGTTAAAAATATGCGCAAGGCCTTTTCAACATTTGGAAAGGCACACTCGATGTTGTCTCTAACTATTATTTTGTATAATTCTCCATGATTGAACGTGTTGTTTTCCGATTTTGATGCAGGAAACTTGTGGCGAATACATGAATGAAATTGTTGTCGTTCAGTACATAAATTATTGTTCAGATCCTAATGATAAGCATTTATTAGTTCTTCACATCACTGAGGTGTTTGTGATAGTGATACATCGACCAAACAAGAAAATCGAACTGTAACATCATTATATACTTGTCCTCGTCTACTCATTTCTGTCTCAAGTTTAATTATTAACAATGGCGTAGAATGCATATATACGAACTTTGTCTATGGCATTCAGAGATACCTCAGGGGCATCACCATCAATGACCACTGTCGTTCTTTTACGATCACGGGTCAAAGTTGACTTATAATCTACACCAGGTGTTATTATTTTTGCAGCTTCTTCAAATCTTTCAAATTCATTCCTAGATTTATGATAGTGATCTGCTAGTGAAGAATACAAAATAGCACACATTTTCATGTTCACATGCTCATTTTGTGTCTATTGCTAAGGGTTTCCCGGTCGAATGTTATTATCTTAATATTATTTATTGAAAATATAAAAATGGTTTAACATTTTTATAAAATTTCCCAAACATTTTTAAAATTCGAATACGACCGCATTATTTATTTACAAGCCAAGTGAGTCCGCATGGTCCGCATTTTGCTCATTAACATTTACCAGGAGTTTTTTTAATTTTTTATGCGCTTAATTTTTAAGCATTCAAGATTGTACCAAACTTGAATGTGAATTTTTATTACAATGTATTTCTTCATGTTCATAGCACTTGTTCAATTTTCAGTTGATACTGGGCTTAATTTGTTCCAAAAAAAATGTATTGAGGACTTCTGGTGCCCCCAAACGCTTGGTGCCCAAGGCACGTGCCTTGTTTGCCTAGAGGTTAATCCGCCTCTGACCCCATCCCATTATGAAACAAAAGCATGTCTTAGATCCTAGAGCTTCGGCGTAGCTACAGTTAGTTGCCCCCACCAGGGCAGAACAACAGATTTAGCCGCTCACAGTTACGAAATTGCCGCCCACTGAATATAGACAAATAAGTGATGATCGCTTCTGCAAACCCCTTTTTAACACGCCACTTTCACATGGAGTGTAATGTGTCCTCCATCAACAAAATGCCTCACTTTGGGTTGTGGGCGTGGCATAAGTTAGGAAATACCGGAATATATTCATCTACCTTTATTTAATTGTGGTATTGTACGTCATTATCGTTTATAATTAGATTGGGGGGGGGGGGGGGGAAATTTCATTACTTTTACGCATAAGGGGCATCGGAATGATGACCAAAAAGGACGGATGCAGTAATTGGCCCTGGTTGGTTGGGGGGGGGGGGGGGGGTTGGATCTGGAAAAACTCGCATTTTTTAAATTTGTTGTTTGACAACTAGTAAGTATGTATCGGTAAATAGTGTATTTATGAATCTTTTTACTAATTTCTTAATAGTAAAACTATTTTGAAAAGTTTTGCAAATGTATCAGCCATTCACGTGGTGATCCTAGAGCAGCGTATACCAAAGATCAAAAACTAGTTTTTCTGACTTAAATGACTTGCAACGAATAAGGCGACCTATTAATAAATAAGTCACCTTTTTTAACAGATTTCGGACGAAAAATTCGATACAAGAATAAACATGTTATTAAGTTCGCAATAAGAGTTTTAGCGTTAATCTTCGGCTAACAAAATAAAGATAACGTCCTAAGAAACAGCAAGGTATGAGAGCTGGGTTGTGTGATCAAGGTTGTAGTGAACATAACACAAACTATCTTCGTCCTTTTTTAAAAAAAAAAATATTGTTTTTAAAAAAAAAAAGATGTGGTGGGGTCATTTTAATTTCTTAGTACAGACATTTTGAAATAGAAAGAAAAATAAATACCGTGTATAGTATTGATATTAAAAACTTTAAAACCCAATGATACGTCATCATGCACAATGTGAGCTCTATTCCAATGAAATTTTAGATATTAACCTGTCTACATAGACGCTTTTTAAATTGAAAACTATTCTAAATTCTTGAATGCTACTCTATTAAGTAAATTGTTTTTTTTAATTTTTTTAATTTAAAACATAAAATAATCAAATCTTTTGGTGCCATTCAGAAATAATATAAGAATATGTTGTCAACTTCTATGTCCTCAGGATTGGATCATTCAATCAAGTTCTTCAACTAATTCAATCATTAGTAACAACTCAAGTCCTTTTCATAACTATAACTTTAATTATCAGGAAACACAAGGCACACAGCTCTCTTTCCTAAGGTTCTACAATATCGCTTTCGTCCAACCGCCATCTACATTCCACTCTCTACACTACACTCAACTAATCCGTCACTTCCCCTACCCAAATACGTCATAACATTCACGCATAATATACAACGCTACACGTATACTCTCCAACTCAACATGATTTACTTACAAACACAACTACATTGATTTCACACCCTTGACATAACCCCCCTCTTCCGCTTAGATTCTACTCCACGAGTAGAATCTTCCAAACAAAATTTAAAGTCAGTGTATGAAATTATTAGTTAATGTAAAACTATATAACCTTGGCAAAACATCATACAGTAAATTTACATAATCACCATCGATATTATCAACAAGTCCAATCGATTATAGTAATAGTCAAAACATGACACATTCAAAAATTAACTAATGATACAGGGAAACAATATCCTGACTGCTGAAGAGAAAAAAAAATGTCATCATCCGTAGAGTCATTTAGACAGCCGTCAACCGGATATCTCTCTTGTCAGTCGCTTTCCACAAGACGTGTACATCTTTCCCCCATCTAAACATTTCCTGCTCAAATAACAATACTTTTCCAAGGCTTAACACCAAAACAACTCCAAAAAGTACTTTGTCATATGCATAACATAATAATACATTACAAAACAAATCATGACACTTCATAAACAGACCAAAACTGCTCTCACCTAAGTTAGTGAAAACGCTCATCTCCACCACGGAGACTCCATAAAAGCCAGCCCCTCTGTTCTCACCAAAACCGCCCGAGTCCAAACCAGACCCAACACAAACACGTTTCTCAAGCCTTGAGCAACCATTGACCTCTACACCACTACTAAATTCAGCGCGTGGACTACAACCCTCGTAGGTCCACGTGAAGTCGTCCCCAATGACTTCCACTTTGTTGACATTACGTCCCCTTCGTAAGACGGCCCCTGGCAAGTTCACGGCCTCTACATCGTGACAACCGTAGCTTGTCCAGGTTCTAACACCTTCAAAATCAAAACACACATTTTCCTCATCCACTAAACTCAAATTTTCCTCTTCCACAAAATTCTCATGAAGAAAACCCAAATCTTTATCCCTCACAAAACCCAAATTATCATCCCGCACAAAATCAAAGTCTGCCTCTTGTACATAATTAAAATCTCTCTCCAGTAAAAAATTCTCATATCCCAGTTGTACATCAACAAAACCTAAAGTTTGTAAATCATCTTGAGCGCCACCAAAGATGGTAGCGTGTACACCATCAAAAATAATATTTTCATTACTAAACTTTACATCATAAGCATCATCTTGTTCATCAAAATGATATCTGGTACATTATCAAGATTCACTTGTACATGGCAAAATTGTGTATCACCTGCTTCCACCAATATTACCTCCTCCCTCGATGCCACGAACGACTCATCGTCCTTACACTCAGTTATGTTTGCATGAGATTCCTCGCGACAACTGCTCTCCTCCACAAACTCTGTAATGTCCCCATCATTTTCCTTTTCCCTGACGGACAAAATAGCTTTACGCTCCTCAACTTCACTACTGTCACTGTCGTTATAACAATATGTTTGTGTTTTTAAAATAATTTCCCGTCGTTCTGCTTTTATTTTCGCCAGTCTAATTTCAAGTTCAAGTTTATCTAGTTCGTATTGTCTCAGACTCTGTTTATCTCTTTCTATACGTTCTTCCTCTCTCTGTCTATCCATATGTTCTTCTTCTCTCTGTCTATCCATATGTTCTTCCTCTCTCTGTCTATCCATATGTTCTTCTTCTCTCTGTCTATCCATATAATCTTCTTCTCTCTGTCTATCCATATGTTCTTCTTCTCTCTGTCTATCCATATGTTTTTCTTCTCTCTGTCTATCCATATGTTCTTCTTCTCTCTGTCTATCCATATGTTCTTCTTCTCTCTGTCTATCCATATGTTCTTCTTCTCTCTGTCTATCCATATGTTCTTCCTCTCTCTGTCTATCCATATGTTCTTCCTCTCTCTGTCTATCCATATGTTCTTCTTCTCTCTGTCTATCTCTTTCTATACGTTCTTCCTCTCTCTGTCTATCCATATGTTCTTCTTCTCTCTGTCTATCTCTTTCTATACGTTCTTCCTCTCTCTGTCTATCTCTTTCTATACGTTCTTCCTCTCTCTGTCTATCCATATGTTCTTCCTCTCTCTGTATATCTCTTTCTATACGTTCTTCCTCTCTCTGTCTATCCATATGTTCTTCTTCTCTCTGTCTATCCATATGTTCTTCCTCTCTCTGTCTATCTCTTTCTATACGTTCTTCCTCTCTCTGTCTATCCATATGTTCTTCTTCTCTCTGTCTATCCATATGTTCTTCCTCTCTCTGTCTATCCATATGTTCTTCTTCTCTCTGTCTATCCATATGTTCTTCCTCTCTCTGTCTATCCATATGTTCTTCTTGTCTCTGTCTATCCATATGTTCTTCTTCTCTCTGTCTATCCATATGTTCTTCTTCTCTCTGTCTATCCATATGTTCTTCTTCTCTCTGTCTATCCATATGTTCTTCTTCTCTCTGTCTATCCGTGTTCTTCTTCTCTCTGTCTATCCATATGTTCTTCTTCTCTCTGTCTATCCATATGTTCTTCTTCTCTCTGTCTATCCATATGTTCTTCCTCTCTCTGTCTATCCATATGTTCTTCTTCTCTCTGTCTATCCATATGTTCTTCCTCTCTCTGTCTATCCATATGTTCTTCTTCTCTCTGTCTATCCATATGTTCTTCTTCTCTCTGTCTATCCATATGTTCTTCTTCTCTCTGTCTATCCATATGTTCTTCCTCTCTCTGTCTATCTCTTTCTATACGTTCTTCCTCTCTCTGTCTATCCATATGTTCTTCTTCTCTCTGTCTATCCATATGTTCTTCCTCTCTCTGTCTATCCATATGTTCTTCTTCTCTCTGTCTATCCATATGTTCTTCCTCTCTCTGTCTATCCATATGTTATTCTTGTCTCTGTCTATCCATATGTTCTTCTTCTCTCTGTCTATCCATATGTTCTTCTTCTCTCTGTCTATCCATATGTTCTTCTTCTCTCTGTCTATCCATATGTTCTTCTTCTCTCTGTCTATCCGTGTTCTTCTTCTCTCTGTCTATCCATATGTTCTTCTTCTCTCTGTCTATCCATATGTTCTTCTTCTCTCTGTCTATCCATATGTTCTTCTTCTCTCTGTCTATCCATATAATCTTCTTCTCTCTGTCTATCCATATGTTCTTCTTCTCTCTGTCTATCCATATGTTTTTCTTCTCTCTGTCTATCCATATGTTCTTCTTCTCTCTGTCTATCCATATGTTCTTCTTCTCTCTGTCTATCCATATGTTCTTCTTCTCTCTGTCTATCCATATGTTCTTCTTCTCTCTGTCTATCCATATGTTCTTCTTCTCTCTGTCTATCCATATGTTCTTCTTCTCTCTGTCTATCCATATGTTCTTCCTCTCTCTGTCTATCCATATGTTCTTCCTCTCTCTGTCTATCCATATGTTCTTCTTCTCTCTGTCTATCTCTTTCTATACGTTCTTCCTCTCTCTGTCTATCCATATGTTCTTCTTCTCTCTGTCTATCTCTTTCTATACGTTCTTCCTCTCTCTGTCTATCTCTTTCTATACGTTCTTCCTCTCTCTGTCTATCCATATGTTCTTCCTCTCTCTGTCTATCTCTTTCTATACGTTCTTCCTCTCTCTGTCTATCCATATGTTCTTCTTCTCTCTGTCTATCCATATGTTCTTCCTCTCTCTGTCTATCTCTTTCTATACGTTCTTCCTCTCTCTGTCTATCCATATGTTCTTCTTCTCTCTGTCTATCCATATGTTCTTCCTCTCTCTGTCTATCCATATGTTCTTCTTCTCTCTGTCTATCCATATGTTCTTCCTCTCTCTGTCTATCCATATGTTCTTCTTGTCTCTGTCTATCCATATGTTCTTCTTCTCTCTGTCTATCCATATGTTCTTCTTCTCTCTGTCTATCCATATGTTCTTCTTCTCTCTGTCTATCCATATGTTCTTCTTCTCTCTGTCTATCCGTGTTCTTCTTCTCTCTGTCTATCCATATGTTCTTCTTCTCTCTGTCTATCCATATGTTCTTCTTCTCTCTGTCTATCCATATGTTCTTCTTCTCTCTGTCTATCCATATGTTCTTCTTCTCTCTGTCTATCCATGTGTTCTTCTTCTCTCTGTCTATCCATATGTTCTTCCTCTCTCTGTCTATCCATATGTTCTTCTTCTCTCTGTCTATCTCTTGCTATACGTTCTTCCTCTCTCTGTCTATCCATATGCTCTGTCTATCCATATGTTCTTCTTCTCTCTGTCTATCTCTTGCTATACGTTCTTCCTCTCTCTGTCTATCCATATGCTCTGTCTATCCATATGTTCTTCTTCTCTCTGTCTATCCATATGTTCTTCTTCTCTCTGTCTATCCATATGTTCTTCTTCTCTCTGTCTATCCATATGTTCTTCCTCTCTCTGTCTATCTCTTTCTATACGTTCTTCCTCTCTCTGTCTATCCATGTGTTCTTCTTCTCTCTGTCTATCCATATGTTCTTCTTCTCTCTGTCTATCCATATGTTCTTCCTCTCTCTGTCTATCCATATGTTCTTCCTCTCTAGCTTTAAGTTCTTCCTCTTTCTCTTCCCGAACCTGTTCTTCATACGTTACTCTTACATACTCCTCTAGCTTCTCCCCCGTATAACGAAGTAATACACCCACATGCCTGATTTCTTCTAAGGTCCCTTTATCAGTAACATATCCAGCCATAGTATTACCAATTAGGTGTGAACATACAATGAACAATAATCAAGGTTTAAGAAATAATCGCAGTCTGTTTAAACTAGTTCTGGCAAAAATTTAAAATCTAAATAGGGTAAAAAATTTAAATATACACACGAAATTTTACACAAAAAATGTTATAAAGAAATAAAAATACAACTTGCCTGGTTAGTGGAATTTCCTAAAGGAATGAAACTATTTAAAAACAACACACTTGGACTTAATTAAGTGTCAATGGTTCTTAGGTTAAGTGTCAATGGTTCTCTCACGAAATTCAATGTTACTTGATGGCAATTCACGAGACACAGTCATAGGGTGTGGGTGACCAGGACAGATCACGGGACATCGACAGCTCACTGGACAGGATATAGGCGAATCGCCGACACTGGAAAGTTCGTGGGTAACTCCCCAATGCAGGATGGGTGCATAGGCAGCGTGATGCAGGATAGGACGTCAATGGCTCGATGATACAGGACGTTGATCAACTGGGTGACCGGACAGGGCCACGGGACATCGACAGCTCACTGGACACTGGACACGATGTAGGCACTCACCGACACTAGACAGTTCATATGCAGCTTAATACAGCACAGCAACGACGGTCAATAACCACCGCGGTCTACAGCAACAGCGTGGTATGTCAGCGGTGGTAACAGGAAAGGGCGGTGTAAAGCTCAGAAGAATACACCGATCAGCGGCTCATAGCATCCTACAGGTGCTTTGGTTGGGACAAAAGACAGCTTCCGACGAGCACCCCACACAGCTTCGGACGGATGGGTCAGAATACTTCACACCTCGGACGAGTTCGGACGAGGATGATACTTAACAGACTCAGATGAGTTCGGACAGGCGACACAAAGCCTGTTCGGACGACGACACACAGCCTGTTCGGGCGACGACACACTGCTTGTTCGGACGACGACACACAACTTGTTCAGACGGCGACACACAGCTTGTTCGGGCGACAACACACAGCTTGTTCGGGCGACGACACACAACTTGTTCAGACGGCGACACACAGCTTGTTCGGGCGACAACACACAGCTTGTTCGGGCGACGACACACAGCTTGTTCAGACGGCGACACACAGCTTGTTCAGACGGCGACACACAGCTTGTTCGGTCGACGACACTGGTAACTTCAGGGCGAGGCGTAGTTATTTCACTGGAGCTGGACACGACCTTCGTAACTTCATACAGGGCAGGACATTGTTATTTCACTGTAACTGGACTCGACCTTCGTAACTTCATACAGGGCAGGACATTGTTATTTCACTGTAACTGGACACGACCTTCGTAACTTCATACAGGGCAGGACATTGTTATTTCACTGTAACTGGACACGACCTTCGTAACTTCATACAGGGCAGGACGTAGTTAACTTGAATAACGGCCAGGCGCAGTTAACATAACTAGCCTGATTCAGGACGTAGGTAGTTAATGGAGTCACTGGTGTATGCAACTCATACACACTTGATACACGGTGGCATCAGAGCTCCGACCTTGAAACACGGGATAGCGACGATACTTGTAACTTCACAAAAGTATAAGAAAGTTCTTGGACTTTACCTCGAGTAAGAAAATGATGTTTTCCAATCCCGGACGAGCCCCCAATGTCAACTTCTATGTCCTCAGGATTGGATCATTCAATCAAGTTCTTCAACTAATTCAATCATTAGTAACAACTCAAGTCCTTTTCATAACTATAACTTTAATTATCAGGAAACACAAGGCACACAGCTCTCTTTCCTAAGGTTCTACAATATCGCTTTCGTCCAACCGCCATCTACATTCCACTCTCTACACTACACTCAACTAATCCGTCACTTCCCCTACCCAAATACGTCACAACATTCACCCATAATATATAACGCTACACGTATACTCTCCAACTCAACATGATTTGCTTACAAACACAACTACATTGATTTCACACCCTTGACATGTGTCATTGAATTCTCCAAGCTAGAAGCTTCTGTGCTTAATATAAGGTGTGCCAATGGCTTTTACGGCGATTACTGTTCCTTGGCTAGTTCGTTGAAGTGTAAAGACGGGCAATGCGATCGTGTCAATGGATAATGTCTGCAGTGCTTCCCAGGATACGATGGCACATTTTGTGACAAAACTAGGAACGGGACGTGCAGTATTAAAAGTGTGTTGGAATTTCATGGAGAGATCGCGGAGCCCCCAAGAAGTGCAGAGGCTTGGAACCATGGGTCCTAAGGTTCAAAACAAATGTGTAAACTATGTTGGACTATAGTGGACAAGAGGCTCGCAACAAAAAAACTACACGCGAACATTTCATTCACAAGTATTATTTTAAAATAGAGATGACCCAGGAGACCTATAATATCACCGGCCTTGGCGGCCCACCGGGATTTTTTCCCGGTGCAACGCTAATTGCTTTTCCAGTCGTGGTTTTTCTCGGTTTTATCGTGAAATATGCATCAACCTTTATCAAAACATTTTCTCCACCGACGTCCCATTTTTCACCCCGTTCTGTAATGTCTTCTTCCTAAATTTTCGGATGCCTTTGTTCCTCTTCTTTTCATGAAATGCAAGATCTTTACAGCTGTTTAACTATGTGGTGGCAAAATGCTTATATTGTAGTATAGTATTAACTGTTATTAATATAAATTAGAACATATGACTCGATGTTTCCGGAATATAAATGGTATTAAATTTGGCGATACTTTCTACCTGCTATTTGCGATGTGTCATCGTATTTCTTTATTTTAAAGTTTCATTAAAAAAGAAGTATTTATGTAAGAATGTTTACGCTTCTTGCATCTGTTAGTTTTAAGAAATATTTATCTGCTATATAATAATAGTTAAACCATACCTCACTTCAAGCCTTTTAACTACACTTTGTTTTTTACTCTAAAAGTTGTAAAAAATGTTCTTCAAATGCAGAAAATGTACAGAATACAAATAGGCAGAGTTTACCTTAAATTTTTAAATTATTAAAAGAAAACATACAATGTATACGGTCGTCATGAAAACACTAACATTAATACACACCTCTAGGTTGCTTGCTTTTATTTGAAATGCACTTAAAAGTAAAAAATATGCATACGATGAATAAAAGAATACTATTATTCCTAACATTATTTTGTTATTCCAACAATATTTATTGGATTTTAATATATATATTAATTCAAACTGAATGAATTATTTCAAGGCGATGACGGTTTCATATTTATTAGCTGTAGGCATGTCTTCAAAACAGACATTAGCAGTTCCATTTCTTTTGGTAGTTTAATGATGCTTATGTTACACGTGAACTGAAAATAAATAAATAGCTCAAATATATTGAAATAAAAAGAACAAATATAAACAATACTTTTAGTGACTATGAAAACTAGTAAATATGCAGTCTTTGAGGGTACTGCTCCTAGGCAACCTCTTTTATTTTCATTCCCAGCTGCGGCGTGAATTAGTCACAGAAAACCACGTAAACCCTATTAGAGGGCGTCTGTTAAACACCTACCCGTCCCCCCGGGGTGGGAAGGGGGGCATTAGAGATGTAAATATATATCTACCCCAGCCCAAGAAAGTCCGGCCCTGTTGCTGTGTTAAAGCAGCTTCCCGGCCGGCCAGGTTTTCTGTCTCCGGTGTCGTCTCACTCGCATAGTCAATCGAGTGGAAGGGTGGGTGAGGCGGTCTCGGGGACGGAGGGCCCCCGGCATGCCGCTTCGCGGCCTGACTGGACTAAAGACCACTTGGGGAGTGGTTGAATGCCGGTTGGGAGCGGGGGTTGTGCGCTGGGGAAGACGTCATGAGCTTCGGCTCGATGGTTTTTATGATTTTCTTAAGTAGTAGTGGTGACAATGAACTAAACTTAAATTAATTATTAAGTTCATAAATCATTTTCTTAAAAGTAGAAAGGTGCTTTTTAATTTTTTTTTAAAATTAAAAGCATTGCAGAAATGAATCAAAATTCATTCTTGCCCTTCTTAATTTACAAGGGGAGAGTGGTGTTAGTCGTCTCTGTAGTTGTTTGTTAAATGGTTTATACTTTACAGATGGATTGTTGAATTAACATGATTGTTGGTGTGTGTTTGGTGCTGAGAGCATTTGTGTAGCAGTTGCTATATGCTTTTTATTTTGTGAATATTTTGAGTATGGGAAATGACGTTGTTTATTTTGTTATGGTTTAGATAGGAGGAATGTAGTAGTTAGTACTGGAGTGTTTATAATGGAGTTTTAGCGTGGGGAGGGGATGAAGACGACAATATTTATTTAATAAAGGAGACATTTGTATTATGAATTATTTTTTTTTTAATTTTTTTTTTTAAAACCTAGACAATGAAGCTACTTGACTGCTTATGCAAAACTACTGCTTTACTTTAGAAAATTTGGAGTTGATTAAAAGCTACAAGAAAATAAAATGGAAATTATATACATCGAATTTTGGCCATCTCTATAAGTATAGGACGATAATTTTTTTTTTAAATTGTCTTACAATAGCCGTCTTAAATCTTTTTAAAAAGTACATACAATTATTATTGTTAATTATATAAATTTGTGCTATTTTACCATACATGTCTATAGAAATAAAAATACTATTAACTTTAACACATTAAAAATAGCTGTAAAAAGAAAATAAACACATTATGTACAAACAGAGGTAAGCTTTATAAAAAATTATCCATAGTTACCGATAGTTACCACGGTGTGCGTTGTGCTTGTTTCATTTTCCGTTTGTCCCAGCCATTCACTTTTTCCTTAGTATCACTCTGCACATGGATATGACACACAGGAGTAGCATAAGACCGATGACGCCAACACCAACTCCAATGAAGAAAGTAATAATTTTATTTCGATCTGAATCTCCTTGTACCTGGGAAATAACTTTAAAGTAATAACAGTAGTATTAGTCGTTGTTCAAAAAGGAGGTTCGAACAGAATTCGCATTCGCCCCACCCTAAAGGTCCCCATTGTGCGCATGTGTCCAACTTTTTCCCTTTTGGCCTAACCCCCTAACCCAGCCTTTTCCCAGAGGATCCGGACGTTCGTAGGAGCCACCTATTTAAAATCAATGATTACGTTCGTAAGTACGAGAAAGGGGGCTTGCTGATTTTGGAGATTATTCGTACTGGATCGTACTGCGGGAAGTCTGCAGAAAGAATGCACATTTAATAATTATCCAAAAATTATGACAGTTTCTAAGATCTCTAATAAAGCCAGATGTCACCAAAAAAATCTCTGAAATTCACGTCTAATATACTTTTTTTTTTAAAGTCTGACAAAATCATCGAACTTTCATTATTCATCGTTAAACTGTTGCTCTGTGTTACTTCTCGCCAGATAAGACATAGTTGTTGCCTTTCTTCCCCGATTCTATGCCTGTGAGGTAATTTCTGACATAATAATCTTGTGGAACTGAATCAAACAGATGAACTAGATTAGCATATGGTGGGACAGACCCACAACACAAATTTTATCAAGCGTACAACAGGCTTCCTGAGCTTTTTTCCCCACACAACGCCCCAACTGATCACTTAAAAAGTTGTATTGGATGCCCATCAAAATATTTAGAATAAAGAAAACGTGTTCTTAACGCTGTCTCATAAAAGATTGAATTTCAATTTTGAAGCAACTTTCGGCGTTAAGATTCACATGTGTGGGATAAAACTAACTCAAATAATTGAACTATACATTTGTATATTGCACTATATAAAAAGCAATTATGGTGCTGAACTTAAAAATTCAACTTTTAATATTGCACCCCTCCCATTATGAAACAAATACATGTCCTAGATCTTAGAACTTTGGCGTAGCTACAGTTTGTTGCTGCACACCTGGGCGGAACAACAGATTTAGCTGCTCACTGTCACGAAATACTCTCAAGTTGATCGAAATTGTCGCCCCCTTGAAGATAGACATATAAGTGCTGATCGCTTCTGCACCCCCTTTTTTCCTACGCAACTGTCACTTAGAGTCTAACATCAACTGTTACCGGAAATTTGATCGAAAGAAACTTCGTCGACGGAAAATTGATCGACGGTAATTTGATCGAATGAAAATTTGGTCGAATCTGTTTTTCAGTTCAGACGTTAAAATTTTCGTCAAATTTCTTTTGGAACGCACTATACTATTTAGTAAAACAAAATAATGCGTTACAAAAGTAATTTGACGCAAAATTTTAACTTATAAACTAAATTTACGATTCGACCAAATTTCCGTTCGATCAAATTTCCGTCGATCAATTTTCCGTCGACGAAATTTCTTTCGATCAAATTTCCGGATACGAACATCAACATAATGCCTCACTTGGGTTGTGGGCGTGGCAAAAGTTAGGAAATACCTGAATATGTTTATCTGACTTTATTTAATCGTGGTATTGTACGTCATGATGGTTTATAATTAGATTTGGTCGGGGGGGGGGGCAGATATTGCATTACACTTAAGCATAAGGAGTGGATGTGGAATAATGGCCAAAAGAGATGTAGTTATCGTCCCGTGCGGATGGGGGGGGGGGGCGCTCAAAATATCGATTTTTAAAAAAATTTCATGCTTGACAACTTTTAAATATGTATCGGTCAAGTAGTGCATTTATGAATTATGAATATTTTTCTTATTTATTCATAATACACTATTTTTGAAAAGCTTTGCAATTGTATCAGCCATTCAATTGGCGAGCCTAGAGCAACGTATTCCCGAAACAAAAATTGTTTGCGGAATTCCGCAAGATCCTCTACCGTCATCCCCCTTACCTTGTCTGCATTTGTCCGTTTTTTGTATGACACCCCCCTCCTGCCCCCCAAACTCACCACCCCCGTCTACTTGGATGTTATTAATGGGCGACGTCATATTATTTAAAACAAAAAATACATATGCGTAGTTTATAAACGGTTAAGACCATTGAGTCATTTAAAATGTCATACATTTTCAAATTTTAATCTATGCTATTCATTTTTTTTCTTCCATAAACATTTTTTATGATACCTTCCAAATATTTAAGCTGCATATGTCGTGCCTACCTTCGTCGCACAGAGGGCCACTGTATCCAGGGAGGCACTTTAAACAAGATCTATCGACACGATCGCATTCCCGGTTCTCACACTTCTCCGGACAGGGCAAGGAACAGGTGTTGGCGTGGAAGCCTTTAACACAGCCTATGATATAGAAATAGTATCTTTACAATATATTTAGACGACATGTTTAAAACGTTATTCTATTTCACAACAGAGCAATCGAATGCGTATTTTTAACACATTTGATTGTAAAACCTGTACGTCATTATACGACACTTAAACACTTTTAAAGAAAGTAATTAAGCTAATTAGTTTCAGTGGATTCTTAAGCGCTGACAGCTACTTAAGAATTTGCTTCATGTTATCATTCATGACTTATGAGGCTTTGGTGTTCACCGAAGAAGAGTATTACTTTGGTGAGCTTACATCGACCCCTTTACACTATGTTATGGCTTATTTTAATGGTTATTTTAATTTGATAAACTTATGAGTATTTGCATTTGTAAATAAAAACGTTGCATTCGTTCGTTCCTAATGGTAATTTTTTATAATGGACCAGTGGTTCTCATCCTTCCTAATGCCGCGACACTTTAATACAGTTCCTCGTGTACTTCATAGCTGTAGAGCATGTGTTTTTTCAATGATCTTAGGAGACACCTGGGACAGGGCCGTGCGATCATAAACGGTGTCGCGACCCACACAACCGCTGCTATACTCGGACTGTGTCACTTCGCGCTCGTAATGTAATAACAGTTGGAATTTTATAATTTTTATTTGTTTTTTAATTACATAAGTCGTCATAATATATATTATATATTAAATTTAAAGCTAATTTGTCTAATTTGTCTAATAAGGATCTCATTCAAGAATCTAGAATTGAAGGATGTGTTCTAAATTAATAAAGTGACAGCTTAAGACTGTAAAAGGGAGGGGGGTGGCAGCCGAAAGGTTAAAAAAATATACACATCGTGCATGACGAAAATACATGTTTATATTTTATTGATGTCATTTTTATAAAGACGTTATACATTTTCTTGATATTGCCACCCAATGTTGATATTTGAAATAAATACGAAACAAAACAATGTCAAAAAAAAAAACGACGGTGAAACGGCAACAACAAAAGATACTTAAGTGTAAAGTAAGCGTTAGAATTTAGATCAAATTAAATGGAATAATTTTTTTAAAATCTATTTAAATTTTTTTTTTTTTTTGAAAAGTCGTTTCTTAATAGGATTGCAGTTTTAGAAAACAATTTCTAGTTCATTAAACCTTGATCACAGAATCCAGTGTGTCGGTGACAAGATGTGTTAATGCAATTCATACCGCAGGAAGATTTGCAATCCTCACCCCAAGTTCCTCGTGTACATTCTAAAGAATAAAAAAATTATTTATCAAATAGAACTTTTCATTGACTTGTCAAAAATATTTTGTAAAGATAATTACTATCAATAAATATAACAACAAGACACTAACAAATGTCGTAAGCACCTATCCTGTTAGCTAAATTATTATAACTTCCCCTCCCTCACCCCCACCACATATTTTTTTCAATAGAAGTTAATTGTGGCTTCACTCGTCTCGTGGAAATTATTGGAAAGGTGTATTAAACACAATAGTAAGACACAACAAGTTTTGATTCATATAGAAAGAAAGACAAATTTTCATAACAATGAGAGTAAAGTCTTTTTCAAAGTTATCCAAGGTAAGTTAAAAAAAAAGTGTGCAGATATTCTGAATCAATTTGCAATAAAAGAACAACGTATGTCGATAAACAATTTGGAAGAAACTACTTATGGATTCAATACGTTCCAATAGTGTATCAAAATAAAAAATATAATGCCTAGTTAGCTTAAAAGATTCAAAAATGAATTCATTAACTGCTCACCTGTTAAGGTAAGCATGACTTAAGATCTTCTTTGAAATGTGATATGAATGCTTCCTTTAAGATCTTCTTTGACATGTGATATTAAATGATTCATTTAAGATCTTCTATGAAACGTGATATTAATGCTTCCTTTACGCTCTGTTCACTTGTTAAGGTGAGCACGATTTAAGATCGTCTTTGAAATGTCATACTAATGCTTCCTATACGATCTTCTATGAAAATTGATATTAATTCTTTATTTATTTTATTGAGCATATCTGGAAAGGGATTGATATGCCCAAATATTTTTTTACCTAAACAGAATATGAATTTAAGTATATGAATTAGGCAAAATCTTAAACACTCAAAACATATTAAATGTCGTGTTCTTTGACTTATTTATTAGAAAACATTTGATTCTACACGTAGCAAACACATCATATCTCTGCATGTCGCGCTCACCATTGTCACAAAAATCTCCAAGGTACCCTGGGACACACGCTAAACAATGTCCTTGGACACGATCGCATTGCCTTTCTTTACAGTTCACTGAACAAGGCGAGGAGCAGTTATCGCCGTAAAAGCCATCGATACAGCCTACGTTGAACAAAATATTATTATATCAGGATTACAAACTTTGATAATATAATGTTGTTAGAAGTAATGCCATAGTTTAAAAATAAAATATTTCTAAATGACATTTTCATTTTCATATTTTGATTCTTATTTATAATTGATTTTTTTAAATTTATAATTTGTATTTTTTTAATTTTTTTTTTGCTTTAAACTAGTTTCACAGAAATGTATTTTTTTGTTTAATAAAGTTTGTGTATATGAGTCTAGTATTTAGTATAGTATCCTCTGCTTTTTAATATAAAAAGTGAGATATGTAAAGAGCTAAAACTTAAAAAGAAAAAAAGCTCTCATTTGACATTCTGCCAACTCGCTTGGTTTTATTAATGCATAATGTTAAACACTTTATTTATCCCACCTTCCTATTGCAAAATGTCTATACTGAGAAATGAAACTGAAACAAAACAAACAAAAAGTACGATGCCAGTTGTTATGTCCATTACAACCTTCATCACAGAATCCATTGTGTCGGTTACAAATTGCGTGTTTGCAATGAAAGTTGCAGGAAGATTCGCAGTCTGGACCCCAAGATCCTGTTGTACATTCTAAAGAAAATAAAACAATTAACAAGTACCAATTTCTATAGAGTTGTAAAAAGGTTTTGCAAATCGAGGAACGCAAACAAATACTTTAAAAGCTAAATTATTATCATTCTAACCCCATCACCCCATCACTCCATCACCCCATCACCTCATAACCCCATAACCCCATCACCCCAAACCTAAAAAAAAGTCATGTATTGTTTCCTTGTTCGTCTCGTGGACATGGAAGAAGTGTGATAAAAGTTTTAGTAAGACACGAAATGTCTGAAAAATAGTGGAAAAAAGAAAAAAAAAAACTATCTAAACAATAAAAGTGAAGACTTGTTGAAATGTTTCATCAGTAACGTGAAATAAAAATGGACAAGTATTGAGAAGTATTTCATTGAACATAATGAGTAGTTACAAAATTGAATCAGTTTTAATAAAAGAAACAACTTTTTTTTTGGTTTCAACGGTTCCAAAAAGTCTTTCACGTGTACACTATGATGCAAGGTAAACGTAATGTGATTTTTAAAAATGCATTCACTCTTCCGAAGGATTTACCCAAAAAACGCTTTGTGTTAAAATAATACTCCGGAACCTTGAGAAGAGTGATAACCAGCATTTGTAGTTGGGGGGTGTGAACCTTGATGTCACAATTGTACTGGCTGCATAGGATAAATACTATTTTCATATAAAAATTATGTATTGAATAATTCGGGGTGTCACCACGACTTCATTCAGCTCAGTGGGAACAAAGTTTTGGTATAAATATTGTTCATATATCAATAGGTTCATCGCCATTTATAAGTGAGCACAATTTTAGTTCTTCAATGAAGCATGATATAAAAGAATTGCAAAAAGTTCAAAAGTCAGCTGCCAGGTAAGTTATAAAGGCAAAGAAACGTGATCACCTCACTCCATTCTTCACTCACATCATTGGCTCTTTTACAGGCACGCAATGATTACCAGCTGTACTTTTTTGTGTCAACGTTTTCTCTGGTTCCTGTTCGTCCTATCTTACTGAACTTCTTACTGTCTATCACCCCCCCCCCCCCCCCCAACCGATTACTTTGTTCCTCAGCAGACACGCGTATTCTTTATTTTCCCAAGACACGAAGTAAAACATACATTCTCATTCTGTGCCCACAAACAATTTAATTCTCTCCCATTACACATCCGCCTTACAGCGACCATTCAATCCGCCAAAACTGCCCTCAAGACCCATCTCATGAATCTGTTCTATACCGGCTCATTATGACCCCCTCCGATTGATAAATAAAACGTTCGATGTTGCTTGGTGGCATCCATGGCTAGACAGGGGTAAATAATACTAGGGTGGGCGAGGTCAATTTCTTTACTAAGCTGTGAATAATTTTATGTAACCCAAAAACCATGGGTGACAACTGACATCCTCGATCTGTATGATTGAAGAAGGCAGTTAAAGAAAACAAAGGTGGTAATTACAGAGGGAGCTAATAAATATAGGAGAACTAACCACTGGAAAGTAAGAGCGCAGAACTACCATAACAGATAAAAATTGTAAATATTTGACCGAGGAAAATGATATCCTGAAAAGATGGACTGAATACTGTTCAGAGCTGTATAATGAAATATAAAGATAGACCCAGAGATCATAAATGTCCCCCAAGGAGCGGACAATGAAAAATATCATATTCTCCGCGCAGAAGTAGAAGGAAGCAGCAGTCCAAGCCATCCAAATTCGAAAGGTGCAAGAGTAGATAATATCCCGGCCGAGTTGGTGAAACAGGGAGGAGAAGCAATGATAAATGTCCTTATTAAAATTTGTAACAAAATATGTCTGACAGGGGAATGGCCCAATTCATGGACCCAATCGCTTATAATCGCCCTCTCGAAGAAAGGTAACCTATAGCTTTGCCAAAACTATCGCACCATTAGCCTAATAAGCCACCCAAGCAAGGTCATGCTGAAGGTCATATTGAACCGACCTAGACCATATGCCCACAGAATCATTGCCGAAGGACAGGCGGGATTCAGGCAAGGACCTGACACTAATGAGCAGATCCTAAACCTCTGAATACTATGCAAGAAATATGCTCAACACCAACGAAACCTATGCCACGTCTTTGTGGATTTCAAGAAGGTATTCGACAGGGTTTGGCATACTGCTTTATGGGCCACCATAAGGCACAACAACATCAACACAAACGTAACCAAAATGATATTCAGCTTTATGATAAGACCACCAGTGTAGTCTTCTTCAACAATACTTTCGGAGAATGGTTCAAAACCATGGTTGAAGTAAGACAAGACTTCTTGCTCTCCCCCACCCTGTTCAACAACTTTTTCGAGAGAATTATGTCAGATGCACTAGAAACGCAAGTAGGGCCAGTCATCATTGGTGGCAGAACAATCACCAACCTACGCTTTGCGGATGACATAGACGGACTTATTGTAAGCGAAGAAAAACTAGCCAAACTAGTAAAGCGTCTCGACAAGAATTCATCGTCATTGGGCATGCAAATCAGTGCAGAAAAGACAAAAATGATGACGATAACACCACTGGTATCAGCACTGAAAATAAGGTTTAAAGTTGGTGTGGGAAAGTTAGAGACTGTTGGCAAATTCAAGTACTTTGGAGCAATAGTTTCGGAAGAAGACACAAAGCCCGAATTGATGACCAGGATTACGCAGATCACAACAGCACTAAAGACGCTCAAGAAAATATGGAATGACAAAAATATAGCCCCTTGCACGAAAATCAGACTGATGCGCTCGTTAATCCTCTTCATTTTCTTATTTACCTCTGAGTCCTGGACATTAACAGCAGAACTTGAAAGGAAATAAAGGCGATGATTTGAGCTTTCAGGGTCATTCTTGGCATCTGCTATAGAGACAATATCACAAATGAATAAGTGAAAGAAAGTATTCGTCAAGCAATTGGGCAGTACGATCCTCTCCTGGTGTCTGTAATAAAGCGCAAACTTGAATGGTATGGCCACGTGACCAGAAATCAAGGGCTCGCCAAAGAAACCATGCAGGGCACAACTAGAGGAGGAAGAAGAAGAGGAAGACAGAGAAAAAGATGGGAAGATAACATCAAAGAGTGGACGGGATTAAAACTAGGCTACGCTATGCGTAGTGCAGAAGATCGAGAGGAATGAAAAAGGATAGTTTTCATGTCATCTGTGGCACCCCAACTCTCCAAAGACTCAGGGACATGATGAAGATGAACTATTTTTAAACGTCATGTTTCTTTTTCTTCTTTCTGATAATTTTTATGTGAAGCGTAGTGAGCCTAGCCCTAGGCTTGGGTACCGCCTTTTATAAGATAACTTAAATAATATTATTTATAATAATAATAATATAAATGTTTCGTTTTAGGTTTTTTAAAATCGTAATAATAATAATATAAATACTTCATGTTAGGTCTTCTATGAAACTTGATGTTGATGGAAGGGGATTGGCATTTCCTACTCTTCTCCTTAAGTGAGGAGAATGTGAATGTATAAAAATCAATCAAAGAAATCATAAGCATTTTCCCTATTTTAGACAATCGTCCTTTAAAGTATTTATTACATAACATTTGATTTTACACGTAGCACGTTATACTACACGTCAGGTTCCGACCTTTGTCACAAAAATTGCCGTGGTATCCTGGGAAGCACTGCAGACAATATCCATGGACACGGTCGCATTGCCCGTCTTTACACTTCACCGAACAAGCCAAGGAACAGTAATCGCCGTAAAAGCCATTGGCACATCCTATGTTAAACCAAAAAAATATTATGTCATTGCAACTAACATTGGGAATTTAGTATTGTTTTAGAATTTATTGACATAGTTTTAATTATTTCTGAATGGCACTTACAAATTTCTGATTATTTCAAGTTTTACTTTTACGCAATAAATAAAATATTTACTTTAAAAAGTTAGTATTTGAAAATTTAGAAGAGATTTTAATTTAAAAAGCTCCTTTGTAGACTGGTTAGTAGCTAAATTTTCATTGGAGTAAAGTACACATTGAGCATTTTGATGTATCGTTTGATTTTCATTACAGTTTAATTTTAAACACGTTATTTATCTACCTTTCTATTTCAAAATGTCTTTACTGAGAAATGAAAATGAAACCAAAGAAACAACAAAAAAAAAATGAAAGAAAAAAAACACGATTGTGTTATGTCCATTATAACCTTTCTCACAGAATCCATTTTGTCGGTTACACGATGCGTAACTACACTGATCACTGCAGGATAATTTGCAATCTTTACCCCATTTTCCCGGTGTACATCCTAAAGAAGAAAAACATTAATTTTATTTAAAAGCTTGCAAATTTTCAAAGAAGTGTAAAAAATTTAGTTTAAAAATTAGTGTTTAACACATTGTCTACTTGTCTTAGCTAAACTATGATTTCTTCTCAAGCTTGTGAGATATTTTGTCTTCGTTTGTCTTGCTGATATTATTAGTTGAGAATAAAAAATATATAAGTATTTTTTTTAAAAACCGTCTAAACAGTGAAAGTATAATCTTATTCGAAACCATCTACATAGTTATAAAATATATCTGTATAGACTGTACAATATATCTACAAAGACTATATATAGAAAACGTAGTCTAATTATTGCATAGAACATAAAGCACAATAACAAAATTATGAAAACAGCAGTATCAGGAATAATAAATGTGAATATTAAATCGATATAATTTAATACATTAAATCGTCGTAGTAAAGCCATTGACCCTGCAATAAGTGGCAATAGTGTGTCGTGATGAAGTAAGCCGGACCTGATTAGTGAACGTCGATTGAACAAAACTATACATTCACTTGTTTTTAAGACTGTACACAGCAGTCGATCATGGAAAGGGGTGCTAACGAGCTCTCCTACCTGGCTGTCTTTTAGGTCATTATCTTTATATTGTTGACATCGGCTGAACTCTACAACTCTTATTACGAACTTAGTAGCATTTCTACTCTTGAAAACAATATTTGGTCCGAAATCTGATGAATAAGGTGACTTATTTATTCATAAATCACCTTATGCATTTAAAGTCATTTAAGTATGTCTATGAAATGTGATTTTAATGCTATATATAATAATGCGAAATTGTTCGTAAGGGAGAATAAAATATATTAATTCCCTTCACATGGTGAGAAATTGATTTGATAAAAAACAACATATTTACAAAATCATAGATATGGAATATGTTGGCGCCTGTATTAAGAATAATACTATTGTGTTCGCAAGTATGGAACGGACTCTTGAACATTTATCCGGTCTAGCCAAATAGCCCGATGCTTAACATTCTTCATCGTCTGTCCGGGTTTAATGGGGAGTTGTCCCGGCCGGGAAGGTCCAGTTTGGCAAACTGTCACTAACTTGTGAGTTCTCCTGAACGTTCATTAAAGTCCTTGCTCTGTTGATCCTCCGTTGGCTTGGTCTTCTTCTGGTCCTAAAACCAGAGCTCCTGCTACTTTTGACTTGCAATGCCGGCTCATTTTCAGGCATCCACCAAAGAGCCAAACCAATTATATTTCATTTCAGAAACATACTGATACCTTTTTTTTTTGGTGATAAAAATAGTTATTTTAGAGGATTGCTCTCGCGTGAATTTTTGCGGAGTTCCCTTAATTCCACCCCCTCCCAAAACAAGGTTTGGGCCCTGCTTCTCAGCAATATTGTTGTTAAAGCTATATCTTTAAATCAATATCTTTTTTTTTTAAAAAAAAGAAATTTTTAGTATTAAAAAATAAATATTCCACTAGAACCTACCTTGAATACAAAGAGGTGGAGTGGCCGATCCAAGACAGCCGAGCTTACAAGTTCCGTCTCTAGAACACTCGCCGAGGTGACATCTGCCCTCGCAACTCTCACAATCGAGTCCACTTGTCTTAACGGGGCATTCTGGGAAATAAATGTCTCATGTTACTAACTGCTCAATTTGCGTGACTGTGCGGTCTAAACTGCGTTAATATCAAGTTGTGTTGATTGGAGTTCAAGCCTAGGAAAAAAAAAAGAAATCGTCATTAACAGCCACGTTGAGATGGTACTCGTCGAGGGCTGTCCGCCCAAGATAAGAAAGCTCTGAACTCAAACCCGAAGAATGAGTCCAGTAGGTGTTATGACATCAAGACAGTGGGGAAAATACTGGCAACTCCCTAAACGCCTCCGTTACCAAGCTGTTTTATTGAAACTCGGTGCACCTTTTGTTTCACCCAGAGGCGTGCAAAGCGATGATTTGACGATTTACGTACTAGTGTATACTATTTTAAAATAAATCATTCGCCTTCTTTTTTTCAATTTGCGAATTCTAAAGTCCAATTCAAATTGTGATTAACTGGTTGAAATTGTCAAAAATTCATTGGAACTTTCACAATCTCATAAAAGGAATTTTTTTTTGCAAACGCGGTTGCTCAACTCGCTTCTTTTCATAAATGCATTTACAACCTTAAATGGTGAAGTGCATACAGTTTTAATTTTAAAAAAACAACAATTAAACAAGGCAACTGTTTTTTGTTTTTTTTTTGTAATCGCAGTCGTTTATTCGCTTCCCTTTATAAATTTATTTCCAGCCTTAAATGGTGAATAGCAAACATTTTTTTTTTCAAAACTAAAACAAATACACACAAACAAATATTTTAATAACTTGGAGAGTATCATCTTGTCAAATGTCCGGTAAATGCCCATCATTCTTAACGAATCACGAAATTTCGTTCACATTAAATTGACCTAGAAGAAATGTATTGCACAATACAAAACCTCCATAGGCTTCCACTTCGCACAAAGGCATCGCTTCATCAACAGACACTGAAGTGATCATGATATATCTCCACGGGATTTTCCAGTAATCATTTAACACTTCTTGGATCTTTCTTTTGTCTCCTGTATAATCCTGTACACGAACGTTTAGCCCGAATTTGACATCGAAAGCAGCAAAGTCAAATTTTGAATGCAAATCTCCTGAAAAATAGATCAACGGAAGAACACAATTACAGCGGGAAAATAAAACAATTGAAAGATAAACTGAAGACACTAGTGCTAAAATTGGTTAAGTCACATTTTTTGGTCAAAATCAACCTAAACTATGATCTTTTCTTATACGGTTTAGCCAATGCACTGCAGAAATTTGAACACTTTTAACATGTGCCTAAGTCCTTTAATTAAACAACACAAAATGTGAAAATGATCACATTTTATAGGTGAAGAGAATATTTGAACTTATATCAAAATGTGTATTTTGTGACTTAAGTACTTTCAGCACTAAGGTCTTCAAGTAATATTTCTCAAATGATAAAAGGATGCCAGGAAGAAAGATATAAAATAGGTTGTTTTTTTTTAATTGCTGCGACTATTCCTACCCGGGTACCAGAAGTAAGAGGTTGGGATACAAAAATATTTAAAATATTATTATTGGGTTTATAAGACACAATTTGGTATCAAATGAAAGATAATTGGATAGACCATACGTTTGTAAACTTATTCTTTCAGTTTTCTAAATAAATTAACACAAATTACATCCGAAAAACATTGAAGCTAATGGGATCCGGCTGCGAAACGCGGCGCTTCGTGCCCGTGTCCATTTTGATAAAATGCTATTCGGATGTCATTTGTGGTAGTTTATTTTAGTTAACTAAAGAATTAAGTTTACAAACATATAGTCCATTCAATAAACTTTCATTTGATACCAAATTGTGTCTTACAAACCCAACAATAATATTTTAAATCGTTTTTTAATTCCAACCTCTCACTTCTGGTACCCGGGTGCGAATAGCCACTTGGTTTTTTTATATCAGGGTAACCTACTAAAGTCCTCCCTGCTGTACAAAAGAACTCTGCTGATCATAAAATCTTTGTTGAACGTAAGTTTCCAGGTAGTCACCGGTTTTGCACAGGTGTCGTTCTTAGGGGAATTGTTCCCATCGACTGCCAAACTAGATGTGCCTTGAAAAATCGTTTGCGAATTTTCTTCATACGAGGTGTTCTGTTTCAGTGCAACATTTCGACCTGTAATTGGAGGGCCATTCGTCTTTTAGTATGAGTGTATTATGAGATAGACCACAAAGAATGTGTATAAATATCAGAAAATTATAGCTTCCTTTCAACCACCCTGCCCCCATGCGGAGCTTAAAATTATGAGTGAATAGATATAGGTGTTTCACATTTTGTATATTTTATACAATATACTTGTGATTGCTGGATTTTTGTAATATTGATAATGATTTTTTTTAATTTTATACAATTTTTTTAAAGGAAAAGAGAAATAAAAAATATTTTAGATGAGTAAAAGCTTATCATATTCGAATAATTGAAGATTCTTATCATCTTGAGAACGTTACAAATATTAGTTAGATTTGTTTCGGGATGTGGCGTTGGAGGTGCGAGCATCAATGCTGATATTGATGTTTACTTTTTACCAAGATACCAAGCAATGAGATATAATGAATTTAAAAAAAAAATATGTATATATATATAAATTAAGAACATTAGACGTTGCGTCCCATATATATACCATACCGCCATTTATTTGCAGAGCACACAGGTTGTCTAATTGTAATCCGGACAGAATGACTGAACGCGCCCGTTCATGGACGTAACAGCTCAGCTCAAACCTACGACCTGATTTCGTGATGGGGAAAAATTCTCTTTGGTCACAGCCAAAAATTTCTCCAGGCCTTCCCGAATCTCCAAATTTTACAGTGATATCATCAGCTGTTTCTGTTATTAGATTAAGAAAATAATAAATATATATATATATATGTATGTATGTATTTATGTATGGCATCTTTCCGTCTACGAGAGACGATAGATTTATCTTTTCTGATTGCAGCTCTTGGTGTCGCTAGTGAGACCGATCCTCGAGTGAATATTTATATATATAATATATATATAACATTTGCAGTAACTAAATAATTAAATTTAAAATTAATTTTCAAGAAATGAATGCTTTTCTACCAGCTCATAGGAGCTTTTTAAATAATTTTATGTCAACTCTAAATATTATCAATAATCTGCAAGCAGCAAAAAAATCTTTAGAACCAAATGTTTGTAAAAAAAAAATATAATGAAAAAGAACGATTCCAAATTAGAAAAGTCACTTTTCATCAATTTTTAAAAAGAAAAGTAACAAGTGATGAGTATGTGCGTTTATGTGTGTGTGTGTGTGTGTGTGTATGTATTTATGTATAATAACAAGAGGTACAAAAGTATGGTTTCTTCAGAGACAGCATTGAGGGCACAATCGTCCGCAAAAAGAAGCTCGTTGATGACGCTATGTTTGTAGTTTGTTTTAACTTGATGTATGTCTGTATGTATGTATGTATGTATGTATGTATGTATGTATGTATGTATGTATGTATGTATGTATGTATGTATGTATGTATGTATGTATGTATGTATGTATGTATGTATGTATGTATGTATGTATGTATGCATGTATGTATGTAGGTATGTATGTATGTATGTATGCATGTATGTATGTATGTATGTATGTGAGGTCCATCAGCTCAGTGCTAAGGCTGATGAGATTCAGGGCTTTGAAGACCAAAAAGAGATGAAAAACTTCTACAGTGGCCTGACATATGTATGTATAATAACACGAAATGCAAAAGAAGGATGTAATTCCCAATTTCAACAAAATTGTTTATAAGAGATAGTCATTTCTGTGGAAAATATACTTTAGACTCTGGTCAGAATTTTTGTTTCACTCACTTATTTTCCCTTTTTACAATGGGGTTTACAGGCATTGGTAGTACCCCTGAAGGTAGAAAACGTGATCCGTTTAGCAGTTCGTCCGTCTCTCCTGCAGCTTAACTGTCGCATGTGCATCCCAGCAGCTGTTGGCACGCAACAGCGCCCATACCCTGGACAACGGCTACCTCTAGCCGACTAAACCAGGTGAGGGTAACTAATGGACCTTGAACCCTCGGTGGATTAGGACTGCCTACCCACTATATGCGAAGCCTGGACTTCGTCGAATCCTGTGGAGGAGACCATTTGGGTTCAACGAAGGAGAAGGCGATTACAGCAACTCACCGTGGAGTTTGTAGAAGCAGGATGAGGCACGTAGAGCATCTTGGTCATCCACTGCATCTGTACCAATCTCCAGTCATCTTGACTTAGACTTGCCACTGGACACGGTGGGTCCGGAAAAGATAGTGAGGTTGACGCTGCGCAACTCTTCCTCACTTTAAACAAAGTCACACGCGCAAGTCATCCATTTCCCATCATCTCAAATCCTGTGGCGACGGAAACGCTTTCCTAAATGCATGAGGATTGGACTAGAATAGGTGCCCAAAAGATTGCCTGCTCCTTCACACCATGGCCATCTAAACAGGGTCGACAGGGACCCATTTTTGCGATCGAAAATCAAAGATAAACTCTAATTCACTTAAAATTGCCTCGTGGAACATCCGCACACTGCCTGACATGGACTCTACAAACAGACCTTAAAAACGCACGGCACTCATTGCCCATGAATTTGCCAGATACAACATAGACATCGCCGTTCTCAGTGAAACTAGACTATCTGGCAAAAGTGAACTCATAGAAAGGCATACTGGCTTTTCTTTCTTCTGGAGTGGACGAGACCCTGATGCAAGGCGAGAAGCTGGAGTTGGCTTTGCTGTCAAAACCTCTCTTGCGAGCAAACTCTCCAGCTCCATAAAAGTAATCAATCAATGACCGTCTAATGACATTGAAACTCACCATCTGCCATGTAAAGAAGGCTGCACGCTAGTCAGTGCCTATGCACCCACCATGACAAACACAGAAGTCACCATAGATAAGTTTTATGAAGACCTGAACACTGTTATCTCCTCAACACCAACTGCTGACAAACTCACCATCTTTGGAAATTTCAATACAAGTATTTGCAGTGACTACACCTCCTTGTGGGTGGGGGGGAGGGGAAGATGGGGAAGCATGGTGTTAAAAATTGCAACAGCAACGACCTACTGCTACTTCAGACCTGTGCTGAACACGGCCTTCTAATAACAGCATCACCTTTAACCTGCCTATGCGCAACAGGACCTCATGGATGCACCCCCGTTCTAAAAACTGGCATCTAATATATTATGTCATCGTCAGAAATAAGGACCGGCAGGATGTGAGAGTGACTTAGGCCATGTGTGGCACAGAATGCTGGAAGGATCACCGCCTCATCGTCTCAAATATGAAAATTAACGGATGGATGAACGCCTTGATACCATAACACTGGACAACCGGGATGCGGAAACAGCGTGGATCACACTTCATGAGACGGTATATAATACAGCCGCTGAGCGCCTCGGAACCTCTATCAGAAAACGCAGGGATTGGTTTCATGAAAACAATACAGCAATCCAAATGCTACTTGAGCAAAAACATCGAGCGTACAAAGCCCTCTATGATGACCCAATGTCAACTGCAAAGACAGCTGCACTGAGGAGCATCCTCAGCAAGGTCCAGTTGCAACTGCGCCAGATGCAAACTCCTTGCTGAGTACGAAAGCTGATGAGAGTCAGGGCTTTGCAGACAAAAAAGACATGAAAAGCTTTTACAGAGGCCTGAGAGAAATCTATGAAGTTCCACCTCAAGCTCTTCTCCTCTCCTTAGTGCAAATGCTACTACACTCATCACAGACAAGGAGAAAATATTGAAAACATGTATGGACCACTTTGATAGTGTACTGAATACGCCTTCCATCATTAATGATGATGCCACTAAAAGACTGCCCCAGGTCCCAACGAACAAGACACTGGACGCTGTCCTAACTTTGGTCGAGATACAGACAGCAATCCGTCAAATGTCCAATGGTAAAGTACCTGACTCCGACATGATTCCTATCGAAATCTACAAAGTAGGTGGACCAGCGTTAACGGATAATTTATTGTGTCTATTCCAGATCATCTGGCAGACGGAAACTGTACCACAGGACCTCAAAGATGCCTCCATTATCCACATGTACATACACAAAGGAAACCACCAGGTCTGCGACAATCACCGCGGAATTTCACTGCTGTCCATCGCGGGCAAGATCTTGGCCCGAACCCTCCTGAACCGCCTGAATGCACATCTGGAGCAAAGTCTCCTAAACGAAAGTCAACGCGGTTTCCAAAAATAACGAGGAAATATCGATATGGTGTTTGCTCTCAGGCAGCTCCAAAATAAATATTATTAGTTGCAAAATATAGACCAATATTCCACATTAATGGAACCTGAATAAGGCTTTTGACAGGGTCAATAAAGGTGGCTTATTAAAAATAATGAAGAATTACGGATGCCCAGACAAATTCACAAAAAATCATTCGTCAGCTGCATGATGGCGTAATAGCCCGTGTGCAGGACAACGGTAAGTCATCTCAAGCATTCACTTTCACAAACGGTGATAATCAGGGTTCTGTCCTGGCTCCCATACTCTTCAGTATTTTATATTCTGCATTGCTGTCCGATGCGTTCAAGAACTCCACCACAGGCTTGCCAATCCGTTTACACACAAATGGATCTGTCTTCAAAATAAAGAGGCTTCAAGCTAAATCAAAGGTCAAACATAGCACCATCAACGAGCTTCTCTTTTCGGATGATTGTGCCCTCAATGCTAAATCTGAAATCGCCATGCAAAACAGCGTTCATATCTTCTCTGAGGCTGGCAACAACTTTGGCCTAACAATCAACGCAAAGAAGAGTCAAGTGTTGTATCAGCAAGCTCCCAGTAGATCCTACGTAGAACCCAACATCATCATCAGCGTACAGCGTCTTAACACGGTGGATAAAGTTAATTACTTGGGCAGAACCCTCTCCAGATCTGTTTTCATGAATGATCAAATGAATGCGAGACTCGCAAAAGTTAGTGCCATTTTTGGCAAGCTCTGCAGCACTGTTTGGGACAGGAGAGGCATCAGACGAGAAACTAAGATCAATGTCTACAGCGCAGCAATCCTCTCGAGATCGCTAAAAGGATGTGAAACGCGGACAGTCTACCAGCGTCACATCAAGAAACTGAACCATTTTCACACAACCTGTCTCAGGAAACTCCCTGGCATAAGCACGGATATGATTGACAAGCCACCTACGAACCCACCGTAACCCACCCCCTAACCGGATGACTGGATGGTCCTAGTCGATTTGACGGACGAACAACAACATGTATGTATGTACGTATGTACGTGTGTACGTATGTACGTGTGTTCGTGCGTGTGTGTTCGTGTGTGTGTGTGTATATATGTAAGTATGTATGTATGTATATATGCTTGCTTGTATATATGTATGCATGTAAATATATATATATATAATATGTATATATGTGTGTGTGTATTTATGTATGTATATTTGTATCACTGTATGTATGTATATAATGTTTTTAACATATTTGTGTGTGTATGAAAAATCCTAAACTTCAAACGGCAGGACAGGGTCCAAGACAATGAGAAATTGACAAAGTCATGTTTTCCCGGCATCTTTACCACACGCTCTTGGAATGTCTCACGCCCGCTTGCACAAAGAATATTCCAAGTTGAGTTGCAATTGAAATTCCGTTGTTGTGTTGATCAAAAGAAACACGTTAAAGACACACATAACGGCTAATTGGAATCGTTGGATATATATGCGGACACATTGACCGCGTTGGCTTTTCTTGTTCACAAAGGTTCCAAATAACATGAAGCAGACAGAACAGCTGTCTCCGAAAACACAAAAATGCCAGAAAATCCCGTTTTCACCTTGCACCTGGAGAAAGTTCGACACATTCCGATCACATATTGCACAGTACATATTGCGCCATAATCGGCCTCACCAGCCTTCTGCGCATCCACACCCAAGTTGACGAACTATATCTACAAATGAATGTGTATATGTGTGAGTCTCAGTGTGTGTCTGTGTGTATCTGCTCGAGTTTGTTGTTGGGGTAATTGGCGGATAAACTAGACACATTTGTGTCTATTGCCTAAGACCTTCCAAATCCCAGAATCATGATACCCTAACTGAGTAGCCCTTGCAACAAATGAAATATCCCTTTCAATTCCAGGCACATAAACATTGCAATTACTCTCTACATTAGTAGGAGCCATAATGATCAATACATTGATTGTTCGCCCTTAATATATAAAATAATAAGGCGAGAGATATATATAGAAAGAGACAGAAGGAGAGACACACAGAGAGAGGGAGGGACAGATATATATATATATAAATATATATATATTAAAACCAATAGTTTAAAATAATTGTCATACTTCCTTCCTTCACTGTGAAATGTAGCCAAGTAACTACCAGCTGCAATTCAAATACGATTGTAACTGACTGCAGCCCATGATAATTATTACATGTGCTGTCACTATTATCTGTTAACCAGTCCAGAGGAATGTCACTTGGAACGCCGGTCACATTAATAGTTTGTATTTCCAGGAAATTTTCTATATTTGAAAGTAATTAGGCGTGGGGGGTGTGGGTGAAATAAAATTGTATTAATTATAATAACACACATGTTCATAATCGTGTAATATAATCCATTACAGAAAGGTTTTTAGCTCTAAAAAATATTATCGTTTAAAACTTACCAATGAAACAAGCAATACTAATATTAAGCAATTAGCCAAAAGGACAAACGCATTATGTAAAAAAGGGATTGGTTAAAACTTGAAAATGTCCCCAACATATTCGTTTGAGCTTAAAGTAAAGCTTGCAACATTATAAATCATTAACTGGTTTTTGAATGTTTCCAAACTATTACCGATTTATTTAAAAATAAAACAAATAATAATTAAAGAAAACTATGTTTTAAAAAAAGGCGTATAGATGAATTAAATATTTAAATTAATAAAAATAATGATGTTCTTCTTGAGTCAGCCAATAAAGTCATGTTTTTAAAGAATCGATTACATGTTCTAAGAGTAAAAATGCATAGTGCCCTCGTCTTTTCAATCCTGTTTTCTGCGATTTGTGTATATCGAATATGGAATTAACTAATTATAAACGTGTTGGACTGCGATAAAGCTTTAAAATAGATTAATTAGACACGAACAATCTGTGTCAATGTAACAATGTATGTTAAGCTTTAACAATAATTTTACATTATACCTAAGAAGACGTTTCGGCACATGCCTTCAACAGTACAACAACACGACATATAAATAAGTATAAATTAAATTAACATAATATATTACATATATAAATCTATATATATATATATATATATATATATATATATATATATATATATATATCCTACTTAAATAAAGATAGACACAAAAGGAATGGGCGAAAAACAAAACAGCCAGAAACAATGTAAAGAAGAATGGAAAGGAAGTGACTGATAGTAACATTTAAAAGCCCAATCAGGAAAAAGACATTGCAGTTACGTAAAATGGTGTATTTGGTTTATCCCGTATGGAGTCAAAGTACCAAATCTTGTTATTAATTTATTCTCCTTACAGATCATATCCGGTGTGTTTCTAGTATACAGTATACCAGTAACAGCTATGCCTAAAATACCATCATGGTTAGTGTAAGTGAACTGTTGAGACCGGACGGATGGCCTGTTTATTCATGTTATAGAGATGTTCTCCAAACCGGTCTCCAAGACGATGACATTGTCTCTCCTACGTATAATTTACCACCCTTTTCCTCAAGGATGGTGTAAACCACGTAGTGAGTTGTGCAGGAAAAGCATATTTTTTATTCTGAATATTTCCAAAAGGAATGTTATCTTATCAAGTTCAATCACGTAAGGACATGTGTTACATCGGCTACAATTGCAACTTTTGTTGACTTTATGCGCTTGAATAGCCAGGAGGTGGCTTCTAACTAGCATGTCCATAAGGCCCGTGTCGCTCCGGGAAGCGAAAAGAGCAGGTTTTCTGAAATTCTCATAGGTGACAGGGTCTGCCATAAGAGTTGAAGTTTAAATTGTATGCGTAACTATCCTTGCCAGAGAAGCAACAAACATTTTATTTGACTGCCCGAGGGCGTCATCCACGACAACATATCCGGCACTGAAAATACCAACGACTGGAACTCAACATTAAATTTTAAACGTTCCGCTTCTTTTTTGTTTAAAATGAGTTTAATTTCAGTATCATTATACCTGAATGAAATCCTTGATTTGCTTTTCACCATCAATATTATTTTGCTCCATGAAACCTGATTTTGAAGACTAAAAAAAAAAGTCATGTTTTACCCCGTAGGTATCCCGCTCAGTACTCTCAGAATATCGCAAGTTTCGCAAGGCTTAAAACTATATATGGATTCATACACATCTGGCGCTACAACACTAACGAACAACTCTTGAACTGTTGATGTGAACCATGGGTGGTACTTACGGTACTGACACAGATAGTCGAACCATCCTTTTTCGCACGATGTGTCGATGCATTCCCCGGTCTCGTTGCACTTCATGTCTTGGCAATGGCATTTGTATTGGCACTGAGACCCGAACCAACCAGTCGAACATGCTGTGATGGTGAGAAAATCGAAGTAACTTGTATTGATTTCAAATGTAAAGTTGTTCTAATATATATTTTTGTAGATAACCGTACCGTAGCTATGGTTAGTGCATTCCATTGAGAGACTAGAATTTAGACAACCCCATTTCACACCAAAAAATAACCCCACCAAAACAACAACAACCCTGCAGTTAGAAGAAAATTCTGCCCATAGAAAGATAGACGGCATTTTTATATATGACTTTTATTTATTACAGTTTAGATGACTTACCGCTGCAGTTTATTATTATAAAACATGTTGTCATTAGCTGAAGTGACTGGAACAGCACACTAATCCAGTCCATGGTGCTGCAAAGGGAGGAAGAAGGTAAAATTAGAATCAAATCATTAAACTACAGACGTAGCATTGTCTGAGCATGTAATCATCAAAGGTTCCTTTCAGGGTTTCTGACCTATGGCCACCGCCAGTTTCAATTTGTTAAAAATTGATCCTAAAATTTCAGAGGATGTTCGGTGAAATCTACGGGCTTCACTCTCTTGATCATTCACAGGAGAAACGTGCCGTCCTTGCACAAGGGCAGCGAACGGCAAAGAAAACAAGAACAGCCTCCAATACCACAGCGAAGACAGAGCTTTCGTGCACTATATGCGTCAGGCTCTCCAGAGACAAATGGCTCTCACAAAATAACTGCGTACACATAGTCCAAAACAGTCTCTCTTGTTCTAGACGTTTAGCAAGATTGTTTCGGTAACGGTACGTAATGTATTTATGTCGTCATAGAGTTATCACTTTTGGTAAGGAGATTACTTTCTGAAATTTTCTATGACAGGTTGCATGGAACAAAAAAACAAGTTCTACCTTTTTGTGCTAATAACATCCAGGGGAACTACGTCTGAAAGTATTTTACTGACAAATTCATGTTGTATTCCTTTCAGCCATGGAGACACACCAACAGCGTTTAAATTCAAATTTTAATGACGCTTTCAACAAGTGTATGGGAATTTCCGATTTGCGATTTTATTTATTGTAATCATAACATGTAAAGAATTCTCCAAGCAGTTGGGCAGTACGATGACCTCCTGGTGTGTGTAAAAAAGCACAAACTTGAGTCGTATGGCCACTTGACCAGAAAACAAGGGCTTGCCAAAGAAATCATGCAAGGCACAACTAGAAGAGGGAGAAGAAGAGTAAAACAGACAAAACTATGGGAAGATAACATCAAAGAGTGGACGGGATTAAAACTAGGTGAAGCTAGGCGTAGTGCAGAGGACTGAGAGGAATGGAAAGGGATGGTTTTAATGTCAACTGTGGCGCCCCAACGGTCCAAGGACTAAGGGAAATGATGATGATGATGATGATGAACATGGAATTATTTTTTTTGTAAAAGGCAATACTTACGTGTTCAGTTATGGTAAATAAGTGATTAGTTGTTATTGTGATATTTTATCTTTGATAATAGGGTCACCCAAATTGGGGAAGATGGTTGGAAACGTATACATTTCTTATAGATTTTCATCTGAATTTTGTTTTATCAACAACATTTTTCCTCTCAATGAGTTTCACTTTCGATGTCCACAGAGTATACTTTGTTCATATTTCTTTATTGATTGATAACATGGCGATAAAATATCGTAACACTAATGTATTAAGACAAAGGATTTCATCATTAATTAATTTTTTTTAAAAAGGGGAATTAAAGCTACTTTATTATTATGTCATTGTTTTTTCTTAGCGTGTTCGGTCGCAAACCAAAGTCTTGCCTTTTAAAACCATATCACTAATAATTTCTGGGAACAGATAATTCTTATACAATTGTTAATAAATGAATGGCACAATCAATTGCAAGTTTCTCTTCTCGAATAAGTGATACTAGCAGTTGTCCCCATGTAAGAAAAAGGGTGCTATCAACAGGGCCGGCCTTAGGCTACTGCAACCTATGCGGCCGCATTGGGCCCCGCACTTTCATAGGCCCCACCCCGAATTTATTTTCTAATACAAAATCTTAATTTTCACGTATTATCCTTATTCCTACCCAGACTGGGCCCCGCGCAATTCGTTTCGCATATGGTCCCACAATTGTTAGGGTCGGCCCTGGCTATCAAATAACACAACGAAAACCAGACTTGCATTGACTGAAGTCACATTTTTTTGTAAGAAAGTGTACTATTTTTAATTAAAGTCACATAAAAGTGCAGTTTGAGCTTATTACAATTCGATGGAAGATTACAAAGTACCACTTAATGTCAACCTAATGTGTTTTTCTTGGATGAAATGTTAATACCTCGAGCTCTCTAGGAAAAACAAATTATTTTATAGACGCCAGAATAAGCAATCATCTTAAGCAACGTCTGTGATAAGTACATCAAACAAAACAGGCTTTTGATTCGGAGAAATGCTTGTGATTGATGTTACGATAAATTTACGGAATGGCAGGCGCTCCATTTTTGAGTGTATGTTGACATTGAAATTACCATACGATTTATGGTCCCATCTTTGAATTCACAGAGAAGCTTTGGTCGTCAAAAAATGGAATATAATATAAAAAAGAAAAATTTAAAAAATTGGCAGACGTCCAAGTGCTTTTCACTAGTTCATAAAACTAAACATAGATTTTGAAGATTTTAAAGTGCATTGCTCTCGTGGCTCATCCGGCAACGGGGTTACATTTATTGTAAGGTTTTCTCAATGCCCGAGTGAAGCCTTTGAAAGAAGAACAAGATCAACCCATAAAAAAATATCATCGTGTCTGGACACTTACATATGTATCAATAGCGAAGAACCTGATTGAGACTGCTGCTAAATTAAGTTCCAGGGGGAAATTTGTCAACACATGCATTAGAGTAACGCACTGTATAAGAATCCTTAATAAGGGCTACCCCCCCACCCCCCAAGGCTCGCAACAACACATTTTGTACACGCCCATGAACAATAATAATATTCTAAATTACACCGCTGATTTATTTCACCAACTATTTCAGATAAAACAACAGAAAGTATTCTGGACCAAATGCTCTTGCCATAATATTATTTTTCAAAGAATTATATTTAAACGCAGCAATCGGGAATTTTATTTTATGAAATCGGTGTAATCATATTTCCCGCAACTCCTCCTTGAAAAAAGGATGATATTTTTGGTGAACGGAGTTGGGGGCTGAACATTTGAAAGACTATGTTGTCAGTGGCAACGAGTCTGTTTGCCAAGTTTCAGCCCGGCAACGAGTCTAATTGCCAAGTTTTAGCTCGATAGGATAACGGGTAGGGGGTTCAGTTGGCAGTCTGAAGATTTGTTTCCAGTCACTCTGCCAGCAAGCCAGCCAGCCTCGAACAAAATCGAAGTTAATATAAATGATTTAATTAAACAAACCCTTACAACTTTGTTCCCTATACATCGTTTTGATCATGTGATATCGAGCATTTAGTGTTTATTTTCACAAGTCGAAGAACCGCACACTTATTGAAAAGCATGAACTATATTAATATTTCCATAACCACGAGGCTTTTAAACTATATATTTTCCCCCAACAATTTTAGAAAAACAATAGAAAATAATAGGCATCAAACGACTTGAGAATTTAAAAAAATTTAAAAAAATATCCTTTTGCATACTTATCGGGTATTTTATTTCTTGCAATCAGTGTCATTATATTTTCTTTATCTTCGCCTTAAAAGGGGGGGGGGGATTTTGGGGGTGGGGGGTTTGGGGTTAAAAAATTAAAGAATGTGTTGTCATTCGCAACGAGTCTGTGTGTCAAGTTTCAGTTCGATATATTGGCGGAAAGTGGGTGTCAGCTAGCCATGCGAAGATTTTACCAGTCCGTCACCCAGCCAGTAAGCCACAAAAAAGTTAAAGTTAATATAAAGCATTTTAACATGTTGTTCATTAATGAGAAATAAATACATATTTATTTTAGGGTATTTGGTCGCAGGATTCTTGGGTGAGTTCACAAAATCCACACCCTAACTGGAGGGTTTGAACCCTGCATATTATCAATATTGTTGTTAACGCTGTATCGTTAAATCGAACAATTTTTTTCTCTCTTTTTTGTGCCCAAATTTTGAATAGGGAAAAAAAGATATATTCAACCAGAACCTAACTTGAAGACACAGGGGTGGAATCGCCGTCCCATTACATCCTACCTTGCAAGTTCCATCCCTATAACATGCACCGCTCACACATCTGCCCTCGCAACTCTCACACTCGAGTCTAGCTTTCTTAAGGGGGCAATCTGTCGAATAAATGCCTCTGGTTAATAACTGCCCAAGTTGGATGGCTGTTCTGACTCAATTTCGAGATAATGCATTCATCAAATAGAGAGAAAAAACTTTCATTTCGAATATAAATATGGAGTCCCGTGAGCGGTATGACATTAACGCAATGAAAACACTGGCGATTCCGGCGACGCTTCTGGTGTTATGCTGTGTCATCCAAACTTGATGTTCCATTGGGTCAAACAGATGCTTTGAAACGAAGATTTTCTATCTAAGGAACAGAGCATATCTACCTTTTAAATCTTTTTTTTCAATAAAATAAGGCCAAAGCACATTTTGTTTCCCCTAACTAGCTGGCGCCCGGATACATCTGTACCCCCTCTTACGCTACGCCTCTGATGGGATATGTATTTTTTTTAAAGACGGCGGCAACCTACTGAAGTCCCGCGTGTTGTACACAAGATTTCTGGTGATTATAAAATCATTTCTGTAATTAAGCTTCCAATAAGTTACTGGTTTTGCACAGGCGTCGAGGACGGCTGATTTGTTCCCGTCGACTGCCCTACTGGATGTCTTTGGAAAGACTATATTCGAGAGTTGATCGTACGAAGTGTCCTGTTTTAATGCAACATTTCGACCTGGAATTTAAGTATAATAGGTCATTAAAAAAAAAAAAATGAATGTACTAATAAGTTAGAAAACACACCCCCCCCCCCCCCGAAAAATGTTTTTAAATATTTGGGAACTTGTAACCTCTTTTCAAGCGCGTCGCCCCCCCCCCCCCCAATGCAGGGCTTAATATTATGAGTAAATATATTTATGTGTTCCCATGTTTTATAATTAAAACATTTTTATTGAGATTGGCGAAATAAAAAAAAATGAGAAATGATTATTTTCTTTAATGTAATCCATTTGAAAGAGGAAACATAGAAATATATTATAGATGATCGAGGACACATGGCATTAACATGTTTGAAAAGTCTTAGCATTTTTATAATTTAACAAAAAAAGTGTTAAGATTGTCAAAAGTATGGTGAGGGGTGGAAGCAGTGTGATGGTGTAATGTAAGTTTAATGAAGAAACTGGGAAATGAGGACAATTATTAAAAAAAAGCAACTTATAATAAATTGAAAAGAAACATTAGATATTGCGTCACGTGGCTACCATACCGCCATTTATTTTCAGAACACACAGGTTGTCTAATTGTAACCCGGATATAATGACTATCGCTACCGGTTCATTGATATCACAGGCAAGCTCAAATCTACGACCAGATTTCACTTCATGTTCGATTTAAACGCCGAATCTCGATGGTTAGAAATATAGAAAATCGGTAGTGCATGTATGTATTTTGTATGTATGTATGGGTGTATGTGTGCGTGTGTATGTGAATGTGTGTATTTTTGTATGTATGCGTGCATGTATTCATTTCGCACAGTCGATGTATGGACACGTGACCAGCAAAGATATTCTGTAACGTGGCAAAAATTTCTAGCATTTTCTCCTCTCTTAGCAAGCGCTTTTTTCATGCCACTAAAGGAGAATCGAAGAAGGCCATATTCAAAGGATCTGCTGTACGGAGAGTAGGCAGAATTGGCAAGACTTATTGGATTGTCGTGGCTGCGATTTAACGGCTTTTCGAAAAGGAATATAAGGGAAAGCCAAACAAAACCAAAGAAAAAGCGATCATCGACCTTATACCGCCTAGACAGCGAAGAGGTCATGACAGGCAGTTCCAGCTCATAACATCAGAAACTCAGTATAGAAACTGCCAAAAAACCACACAGGGACTAGAACAAGCTTCCAAAAGGAACAGTCCAGGCGACAACACTTGCCGTCAGCCTTCTAACAGTTCCTGATGCTCTCGTTGAGTAGCTGCTGCAATCCGTGTAATATTCTCTGCAATACAAGGTACACAATCATGGCAAATACACTCTAGATAAATAGGAGACATATTGATCAATAAATTGTTCGTGGGCCCTTTAGATATGGTAAAAGAAGAAGAACACCGTTACGTGCTGCATAGAGTAATTTGTGGAGGAGTATTAACTCTAATTGTTGTAGCAGTAGAATCACTTTGGAATGGCTATAAACTGTTGGTCATCACAAGGAGCTCAGCTCTCACATGTGGTTCAAAGAATTTCTTGCAACCACAGCGGCCACACCACGGGAAACAGCCTCACCTGGTCGGTAAAATAAGGGTAGATGGTAACCCAATCTACTTCATGTCTTAGGTATAGCACGCCTTGTCCCCCGCAGTATGTGAAGGGTGTAACCAGAGGATTTACCAGAAGAACCACTAACTGGTCAACGGGCTGAACAACAGATACAGTACCAAAAAAAACTGCTCAGATATTGGCAAGACATGGACGTTCACTGCGCCCAGTCCCCAGCCATCTGAACCTTGTCTTGCTGCTAGACTCAGATTGCGTTTGATGTTTCGTGCAAATCTTCCTCCTTTTTAAGTCCTATTAAGCATCCGTCCATCCTAGACTTTTTTTTTTCGCTTTCTTCAAGATGAGTGGAGTACTTAGAGCAATTGCTGAGCGTACCTCACTCACGAACACACTGGATATACGACCAGCTAGTTTACAAAACGTAGACAGTGCCGCAAATGAGGCAGAAATAGCCCTAGCTTTCGAGCAGAGGTTCCCAAACTTTTTTGTCTCGTAGACCCCTTGCCATGTTTTTCGGTTTTGGGTAGACCCCCTGCTTACCTGATATTGATTTTTTGCAAATTCATTAACTTCAAATGTATTTTTGACAGCCGGTATAGTGCTACTCACTTTGAAACATTTAAATTTATAACGGTAGTGAAATGTAGTGTGAAAAACTTAAACAAGTTAAGTTTTGTACATTTATTAATTAAATTTAAATTAAAACAAACCACATTAAAATTTACTTTGTGCTATATAAAATAACAAAGCAAAAACTATATGCTTTTAGTGTGAGGGATGAACCTGATGCTTTAATAATACATTTTAAACATTTGGCATCAATTTAGTTAGGTTTAAAATTTTGTTTTAAATAGCTTATAAATCCACGATAACGTCCAACCATGGCATGTGCTCCATCTCTAGCTACTGATATTAGATTTGATAAAGGGATTGCTTTTCCCATGAACGTCGTTGAACAATTAGCTCCATAACTTTATTGAGAACTCTTAACTGTTCTAGACCGTCGTTGAACAATTAGCTCCATAACTTTATTGAGAACTCTTAACACAGCGGTTCTCAACCTTATTAATGCCGCGACCCTTTAATACAGTATCTTATGTTGTGGCGACCCCCAGCCATTAAATTATATGTGTTTCTACTTCATATCTGAAGAGTATATGTGTTTCAGATGGTCTTAGGCGACCCCTGGGAAAGGGTCACGTGACCCCCAAAGGGGTCGCGACCCACAGGTTGAGAACCGCTGTCTTAACATTTCAAGACCGTCGTTGAACAATTTGCTCCATAACTTTATTGAGAACTCTAACTGTTCAAGACCGTCGTTGAACAATTTGCTCCATAACTTTACTGAGAACTCTGTTCAACACCGTCGTTGAATAATTAGCTCCATAACTTTATTGAGAACTCTAATCATAAAAATGAGACCATTACATTATTTTGAATATTATGCGATTATTTTTTTCGTCCCCCCAAAAAATATACATTTCCCCAAAATATATTTTACTTCAAATATCACAGAAGCGTTGCTTTTTTTTTTTTTTACACGTGATCATTATATTTAGCATTTTGAAATAAAATGTTTTTTTTAAAAAGTTTTACATGTAATGTTTTATGAAACAAATCTTTCACCGCAACAACTGATGACTGTAATTGTATTTGGATTGCTTTTAGCTGGATTGCTGTTCAAATGAATAGACATCTTAAACACAGGATGCTAACACAGTGCTCACTGAAGCGCAGGCAAGCGTTCAAAACTTTCATAGAACTTGAAAAAAATAAATAAATTCCGTATCCAGGTTCTTTGTCGAAAAAAAAAACGCTCATCAGGTTCAGATGGCGGCTCGACATAGGAATAGAAAAACCAAGACTTAACCGATTTATTGACTTTGTGGCTACTAAGAACGCTCATAGGGTTCAGATGGCGGCTCATCTGGGAATAGGAAAACCAAGACGTAACCGCTTTATTGACCTTGTGGCTATTAAGAACGCTTATAGGGTTTTAGATGGCGGCTCATCTGGGAATAGGAAAACCAAGACGTAACCGCTTTATTGACCTTGTGGCTATTAAGAACGCTTTTAGGGTTTTAGATGGCGGCTCATCTGGGAATAGCAAAAAAACAAAAATAGACTTAACCGTTCTATTGACTTTGTGGGTAAAAGTATATAGTTAGTAATGTGAGAGGAAAGTACGCCCAACAAATAAAAATTCTGTACCCATAGAATGTATTCTTGTATACCAAATTCTTTGTACTGCGAGACACTTTGTGCTAAGTTTAATTGACAACTCGACATCTACTCTTCTGCTCTAACAGCAAAAAAAATATATAAAAAAGTGAGAAATTTGGAAAAAGTTGATTCTTCACGAAAGACCTATGGCTTCCTTATTTAAATATATACAATTCTAAAGAAATTACTCTATTCCCACACCCCCGCCCCCGGAGACGTCCCCACGAAAATTTACTTACAGTTTGTAAACTGTTGGAAATTTATTTAAGTTTTTCAATTACTTTCTAAAGGCACAATAAGCCCACGGTACACATTTTAACATAAAAAAAAAGAAAATGACACAAGTTGTAGATGGCATGTTTTAATTGAGGTGCACTGAACAGTATAAGTATGCTTCTAATGAATAAAACAATATTGTATTGTTACGAGCCCTGAATGTGATTTATTTTTTTTTATACATAATTGAACAATTTTTGTATGTGGTGTTAAAACAATTTTCTTGGTTTTCACAAAGCGTTATGAATGTTGGTCTTCGTGAAGCTGAACCCGATACTATCCAAGCTGATTTTCGTCTTTCCTCCATTGTTGGCATCATTTAGTTTCTGTATATTTGCTAAAAACGCTTTTGATATTCGACTGAAATGAAACAACAAGATTATATTAATATGATTTTATTGGGTTTTTTTTTTTTTTTAATTTTGCATAAATTTTCCCCAGTTTTTATTGGAAAAAAAAATTCTTTACAACGGGAAAAATTGAATAAAAAATAAGAAATTTAATAAATGAATCAAAATCGATGTTTTACTTTAGGTTGTGTGATGCTGATTTTTGGAGAATCGTTACAAAACAAGATCTATATATCAATTTGTATAATTTGTAGTCGCAGGCAGACAAAGGAAGACAGCACTGGACAGGACATATCGAGAGGATGCTGGATTGTAAAGCAGCAAATGTGATTTACAAGCAGAAACCTAGTGGCAAACGGCTCACCGGTCGACCAAGACTGACCTGAATCGATGATTTAGAGCAGGCCTGCACAACATACGGCCCGCGGGCCTGATACGGCCCACCAGCACCCACTTTGCGGCCCGCGAAGTAGCGAAACACGCTTTATTATTTTTTAAACAAGTTTCCCCAATGTCATATTATCTTTCGGCCAGCACACGTTTTTCATAAGGTATTACGCCTCGCCTTACATTTGTGAGCTGGGTCCGCCTGATGCAGAGAATGACTTATATTAGATGGGAGGCCACGCGTGGAGGCGGAAAGCCTTGGATCGGTCCGAATGAAAGGATGTGGTGGAGCAGGTCAGGGCCCTACATATGCTGTAACGCCACTGATGATGATGATTATTTTGTTTTAATACAAAATTGAAAACGCTGGACATTATGCTTTCGTCAAGAATTTCGAATTTCTCTTGTTTTTACCAAATAAGTTATAAATAGTGTTTTCTTTTTTTGTATGGCCACACGCCTTGTGACTCTTTTCAATTACACAACATTATGTATATTTAGCTTGTAAAAAAAAATTCAATTAAAATGAAATATGTTTAAACTTTTTTAATCAGGCATAAGATATTGAATTCAACCTTTTTATCCAAATGTATTTATTATTTTTTTAACCACGAACCTTGTAAAAAAAAAAAAGTATGCAACCGAAATTAAAATACACCGCAAAAGGTCAATGAAGAATAATATACACGCTTTGTAACACAAGGCTGATGACACACATCCATAGTTACCGATAGTCCCAGCAGTGCACGCATCGGTCGTATCCTGTGCTAGCGTCGTGTAATAGACATAGGTCTGTTCTTTCCTCTCTTTCTGCATAAGCACAACACCATAAGTATCAGCGCGAGAACCATACAGCCAAGGCCAAGTCCGACGAGCAGGAAGAGGAATTTATCCAGTAAAGTATATTCCTTCTCCTGTGAAATTTCTATTTAAGAAAATAAAATTTTATTATATCAAGTGCACATAAATACACATTACTTCTTCACTTACTACATAAATAAGAAATTATTTATTCCATTATTTCTTGATTTTTACTGTCACCTGAAGAAGGCATTTTTTCGAAACGTCCTTTTAATTTATTTTATCCCCCCCCCCCCCCCCCCCCAAAGCCTTAACATTTCTATTTCCATAATTTAGCTTCTTCTTTTAAACTAATATTTAATTATAAGACGCTAAAAATAACCGAAAAAATAAATAATTTATACTTTGAAATATCAGTGCAAAATTAATCTATCTAAAACTATTTAATATACACTATTGTATAGATCACTCAACAGACAATAGCTGAACATTTCTAGCCCACCTTTGTCACATAGAGTTCCATTGAATCCAGGGACGCAGCGTAAGCAAGATCCATTGAAACGATCGCATATCCTGTCTTGACATTGCAAGGAGCACAGCAAGGTGCAGTTTGGCCCGTGGAAGCCCTTAGTACAGTCTGCGATATACAAATGTCACATTTACTATAATGCGTGTTACAAAATTGTATTAATTATTGGAATGTTTCACTCTTACTCTCACTAAATTGCACTTTGAAGTCATTTTGTTCCTAATTTTGTTCTTTATATATAGATATATACATTTGTTTTGTAAATAAAAACTAAATTGAAGAACCTATTGCTAAAAGTACTTAAGTCGAATTTTTGCCTAATCAATCTAAACTGTGACCTTTTCTCATCCGGGTTAGCCAGTGCACTGCAGAAATTTGAACACATTTAAAATGTGCTCTGAGGTCCTTTAATTAAACAAGACAAAAACTGAAAATGATTACATTTTATAGATGAAAAGACTATGTGATCTTGATTATCTCAATATGTGTATTTTGTGAACTATGTACTTTTAGCACTAAGGTTTTATTCTTAACAATTTTTGAATTATATTTATTTTTTTTAATTCGAGCAAATAAAATTACTTGAGCTGCTTTGCGCTAATGGATTCTTATCTCCGATGCAGTTATGTGCATATTTGTCTTTCGTTAACGTTTATACGGTGCATTTTATCTTTTACGTTAACTATCATTTTTCTGCGTCTCATTTTGTGATCAAAGGATTTTCGTTGTTTAGTCAGGTTATTAGAAACCAGCAGTACCGTGCCGAGAATAAGCAGTGCCAGGGAAAAGGCCTGAAAATTGCATTACTAAATATATATATATATATATATATATATAAATATATATATATACCGATAGGCTTCTTCAGACTATTGGTGCCAGTTTAGGTTTAGGGATACATTTAGGGTTCGGGTTAGGTTTAGGGATACATTTAGGGCTCAGGTTAGGTTTATTGCCAGTGAATTATAAAACTTCACGGTCGTGGCAGTAGTGTGATGTGCAATGGCACCAATTGTCTGAATTTAACATATTTATATGTGTGTGGCATCTTTCCGTTTACGAGAGACGATATATTTATCTTTTCTGATTGCAGCCCTTGGTGTGGCTAGTGAGACCGATTCTCGAGTGGCAGTCTCTTTTGCATGTCCCACACACGAATGCGGTGGAGCAGTGTTATATATATTTATATATATTGTTAAGAGCAAGGTTATTTTACAAATTAATTCATTAATAAGGTCGTATCTAAAGAAAAATGTATCAACGTCCCTGAACGGGAGCCCCCATTACCATCCATCGGCGTTAGGGGTGTTCAGTAAATTAAATTCTGCACGTGTTGCTGTTATATTAACTAATTATTTTGTAGCGGGTTTTTTTTGTTCACTTGCCCGGTTTCAGTGCAATGTTGTTTTTTTTTAAATTCTAACATTTAAATGGACCAGAACCGTATCATTCATCTTTGTAGTGCGGTTGCTGCTAGTCTCCTCGTTGCCAAAAAAAAAACAAAAGCAAAAAGAAAAATCTGGATGAGCTATTCGAAGAGACGACACAAATTATCGAGCAGCTTGTTTAACAGGGGGTGGGGGGGGGGGGGGGAGGAAAGTTCTTCAACTGACAATGTTGACGATACGTCGGACAGAAACCTGAAGCCCGGATGATCTCAAAAAGTATTAATTGACTTTAATTTTGAAAAGGAAACAAATCATTTTTGCACTTGCCACGGTTAATGGCACAGCCAAGGTTAATGGCATGGCCAAGGTTAATGGCACAGTCAAGGTTATCGTTTTTACGGGATCGAAGCAGTCGGAAAGGAATCCGCCAACGACACGGACAGATGAAGACGTTGTAATCGCTGTGTGTACATATCCAGGAAGCACTTCTCTAAATGTCATCAATTCTTCTAGGATGTCCGAAAAATCTCATCCTGATGATCCCCACTTCTCAACGCCGTGTCCAAATCAGCACAGTGTTAGCTCAAATTTCCCAGAGTCATGGCGCTGGAGTTTTGGAATTCAAAGAGAATGACAACACTGTCAAATCACAGTTGCATTTAGCAGAAACGCGCTTTCGGCGATTCCCAACTTCTGGTCTACTAACGATAGGAAATGTTCAATCCTGAAAAATTCTGAAGATACACGATGGAGAGAAGGATCAACACCAGTTTGGGGATTCACGCATGCATTCTGAATGCCATGATCGATCCGAATGGAAGGACGTGATGCTGCAGACCAGGGGCCTACACCGGCTGCAGCGCCACTGATTATGAAAAAAGATTCTGAAAAGCATTTGCAGTTTCTGGGCTTTGGATTCATATTGAAATTGTCCCTTACTTCCCTTATTGCGTCGTCCTTTAAACACTGGAATTATGCTCATTTCTGGGGCAATTTCAATTGCATTTGGTTATTGCTGAAAGAAATCTTCCTTCTCAGCATTTTGGTGAAGAAGCGGATTAGATCTCGGGCATGTTTACGTCTGTATGAAGTTGAATAGCCGAGGTCTGCTAGATCTTGTTGTTGGTGTTGACAGCCAACCAGAGTGTCCTACCCTAGTATGATAATCGCAACAGCCAACCAGAATGTCATACCATACTATGACAATGGCAACATATATTTTTTATAGAGGCATATGCTTGTAGTTCGCAAGACGAGCAGCTTCGCCATTCAGTTTAGGGTCTTCCCGCAGCATAACTTGGAGTTTTAGTTGGTGGACTGGTCATTTTATTATCTCGTACCTCCGAACATTGTGCCGACTGGAAATTGTGAACTATTCATATTGCTACGTATGTCCATGTTAATGATACATTGTAAACTATTCACGTGAATACGATGCATACATCCCATGAATAATTTCAAAAATTTAAAGTTATTTTTTGGTGTTAGACTTATAGCGCCGTAACAGCAAAATATTGCATCAACCGCAGAACGATTTCGCCATGTACAAGGTCCCCCGTAAGTTAAGTTTTTAAACAATCTACCAAAAAGTGTACTTTCCAGGCACAATTCGGTCTATGGAGGAAACTGAACATAAGAACACAAATCTTCTTTACAATTTTTTGTAGACTTACTAGTGTGAACTGTAGAACATTGACCATTTATGTTGTCACATAAGTTATCGGAACAATGGCTACATTCATTGGTGCAGTTAACGCCCCACTTTCCTTTTAAACATTCTGGGGAAAAAAGAGTATACCTTAGTTTTTGAAATTAGTTTTTCAAAATATTTTTTTCGTTAAATGTTTTTATAACGTCGGATTGAATCGGTAAATTGTAGACACACTACTGCCTAACACTGGTAGATTTTAGACACACTACTGCCTAAATTTGTTATTTTTTAGACACTACTGGCTTACACTGGTAGATTTTAGACACACTACTGGCTTACACTGGTAGATTTTAGACACGCTACTGGCTTACACTGGTAGATTTTAGACACACTACTGGCTTACACGGGTAGATTTTAGACACACTACTGGCTTACACGGGTAGATTTTAGACACACTACTGGCTAACACGGGTAGATTTTAGACACACTACTGGCTTACACGGGTAGATTTTAGACACACTACTGGCTTACACTGGTAGATTTTAGACACACTACTGGCTAACACGGGTAGATTTTAGACAAACTACTGGCTAACACAGGTAGATTTATTTTAGACACCCTACTGGCTAAAACACGGGCCTTTTTAGACACACCAATCTCTAAAACGAAGCCAATCACTGCTCTATTTCAATGTAATTTATTAAAGATAATGAAAATATAAATAATGTTACAGAAAATCTACGTATAAAGAAATGAATAAAGGTCTAACACCATCAATATCTCATCCTCACAGCGATATAAAGAATACTGAAACAAAGCTAAGTTGTTAGAAAATAAATGAAACTGAACACGTATTTGACTTTTTAAATTATTTTTTGCTAACTATTGGAGTGCCTCATCCAGTACATATAATGCAACTGAAAGCTAATCACGCATCGATATGCACTTCTAGTCTCTAAGGGTCTCTTTCAAGCTTTAAGGGGACACAGCCAGTATTTATCCAGATTCATTTCAATCATCCTGCCTCTAAGGGTTGTCTCTCTAACTGTAGGGGAATACAAACAGTATTTACAAAAATTCATTTCACGTAGCTTTAAATGTAGGCCGAATGGTCCCTGAAGACGCTGGTCTGGCACCTTATTATTCTAACGACTTGTCAGTCTTTATGTAATGTGGTATGCCGACAAGCCCAGGTCAGTGGAGTAAATAAACAAAAAAACTGCAATACCATGTGACAATTTTCTGAAGCTGTTATTCTAGAACCTAGTCAAATAAGAGTTTAATTCAAAAGTATTTTTCTTTTTTTTTTTTGATGGAAGATTGGACTGTGATTTTTTTTTTGAAGGGTACAGAAAGATACACAATGTTCACATGCAAACATGATGAGACTTTGTTTCTGTTACATTGTAACAACGTTACTCATTGAAACTTTAATAACACGTTTCTAGGTAGAAACAGAACAAAAAATTGAAAAAAAAAATCCATGACATTGGCCTTTAAAAAAAACCTAACAAACAAGCCAACAAAATGATTGACCTGTCTGATAAAAAAATAAGTCAATTGATAGTTCAGATCTAGATAAAATGAACTTAAAGAATTCATTTAAACATGTAGTTCTACTTGTATTGCAGTAAGGAAAGTTCTCATATCCGTTGCAGCCTGTGTGGCAGTCTCCACTGATTCGGTCACAAGATTCGTCACTGCAGTGGATAGTGCAGGGATACTTGCAGTCTTTACCCCACTTTCCTGGTAAACATTCTTGAAAAAAAAAAACAAAAAAAAAACTAGCAAGTTATTTTCATTGAGTTGTAAAGGTAAGACATAAACAACGCTATTAAGTGACACCAAATATAGTTACAAATGAGTTAAACTCATAATTGACTTAGCAACAAAAAACAAGAACATAAAAAAATTAAAATTAAATACATTTAAAAAATAAAATATATTATTATAATCGCGCAATAAAAAATAGAGCAAATATAATACATTGCACAATGACAAGTTTGATAATAATAAAGACTCATGAGAAGTTCACTGAAATCTTCAATGAGAAGTAAAATTTGTGACAATGATGAAAACGAGGACTGGTTCACGTACTCAAATTAAATGAAACATCAATTGCTGGCAAGCTGAATATACACTAAAACATACATAGAATGTGACATGGTGAACCTTATCTAAACGTTTTTTGAAATGTCTGTTAGTTCAATAGATGCCTATACTCTTCTGGGAATATCCGCGGCATTGGTTAATATATCTTTAATGGGTTTTTTTTTGTTTTTTTTAAATTCTACCTTTTTCTAGAAAGTTCCATTTTAAAAGGCTTTTTGAAGATTATATAAATGTACATTTTTATGTTTATATAAATATCTATCATTTTTCGCAAACGTTAAGAAATCAGAGGTAAAGATATTTTTTAAGCTTCTAGAAAATTCCAAAATGACCGCTGGAGGCTCTACAATGTATTTTATTTATACTAGCCAAAAAAAATTGTTGCATCTACCAAACATGGTAAATATAGCTTACATTATATCCTTTGATATATAGTTGCATTTTAAATTAATAATATCCTCATCTTTTTGTGCGTAGGGGCATCAAGTTTTTTGGGTTTTTTTTTTTATAACTCTATATCATTGAAATTTTTCGTCCGCATTTAAAATGTCAATTTAAAAAATAAAACTCGTTCGTTATCCAACCTAAAATACTCAGTTCTGTAAAATATTAACATTAAGCTCTCCCAGTGCCGTGGGACACAGGATATTGTTTTGCTAATTCCTTCTAATTTAAATGAAATAAAAATTTTAAACATTAGATGGAATATTTATCTGAATCATTGTTAATAGTGCCGCTATGACAGCGTCAGTTCACACGATCAAATCTCGCGTCAAATTGTTGTATCAACACATTTTTTTGTGCGTGGCTTCTTTTTGGGGGAATTCGATCAAATAGTAATTTGAAAGGTGTGACAAGGGTTCATACACGAATTGCATCACATGCTTGAAGGAAAATTTAATCGTGTGAACCGACCCCCCAGTGATAACTACAATGGCCCATTCTGTTATGGGTTCCTGGCAGGGATCCTATTATATTCTTCTTGATAAACGACAACAGCTTTGGCGGTCACAGTTTAGCTAAATAGCCAGGGGCGTACACTGTGCGTTGGAAAACCTGTAACATTTTCAAGGATAATCAAAGAAATCATTTTAGTGGACTTTTACCTGTTGTACAATCTGGTGGGTTAGTGAATGCATTACAGCCCTGGTCACACACGCCGGTGTCTAGGTTACATAGCGCCATGTAACAATTCTGACCACAGTCCTTGTCACATTTGGGACCCCACTTATTAAGACTGCATTCTGGAATACTTTCTGAACAAATGTTTTAGTACATTTAACGCATTAAAAAACATACATTAAAAAAAATATTTTTCAATATTGTTGTAATTCCAAAAAGTAATGAAGTTAAAATAAATATGATTTTTTAGTTTGTAAACGACATTGGATGAGACATTGGATGAGACATTGGATGATACATTGGATGAGACATTGGATGAGAAATTGGATGAGAAATTGGATGAGACATTGGATGAGACATTGGATGAGACATTGGATGAGATATTGGATGAAACATTGGATGAGCCTTTGGACGAGACAAAGAGGAAACAGAGATAGAGAGGGCGAGAAAGAATGCATTCCTAACGTCTGCTCTCAATTTATTTATATAGATAAACATAACTTGTATATAAAGGTTTTTTTTTAAAATTACGTATAGGCTTTAACAAGCCATGTAAACTAACGTATGCCAAGTCTATATTCAACACTAACAAGTCCTGAAATATTTTATTTAAAAACAAATACTGAATTTTTATATGCATGAATATTTTTTAAAAGATGTTTCCACCATTTATACGTTTTCACACCAAAAAAAAATAAAATATAATAATGGTAATAAAAATGTTTGAACAAATTGAAGACCAAACTAAAAGGCAAAATGCAAATTTGCCCTTCAAATTTTATAGGAACATTGAAGACTTACTAGTGGCACAGCGTGGCGAGTTACTGCCGGCATCGCATTCGCTAAGACACTGACCCGACTGCTTGTCACAAGAAGATTGTGAACAGTTCTCACTGCACTCGCTGGTACAGTTGACACCCCATGTCGTTGACGGACATGCTAAGCATATTTTTTGTTTTAAAAATAATAATAATAATGTGGTAGCTGTCAGCGATATTTGAATCAGAAATAAAAATTTTAACAAAGAAAAGATTGGGAAGATATTTTTTTAAGGAACACATGCCAGAGGTTGCCGGTTCTTGGTTAAAAGGGTACGAGACACCTAGAAACCTCATTCTTTAAATGTTTCATTTTACTATCATGTCATGTTATATCTTATTATAAGAGTGTTGGAATGCGGTAAAGCTTTAAAATAGATTAATTAGACACGAAACAATCTTGTGTCAATACAAAAATATAGGTAATTTAACGCTACTGGTACCGCGTTTTTTTAACATGGCCGCCATCTTGGTTGACACGACCCGTAAAATTAAGAATAAAACGTTTAAAAATAATGAAAAAACTTCCTAAATCTATCCCTCACCCTAACCTGAACCCTAAATCTATCCTACCTAACCTAATGAAATGATGTACCACAGATGAGCATTAGCCAAAATGTATGTTTAGTCTTTAATAATAATTTGACATATTAGGGTATGACATTAGGGTTGGCTGTTGACCTTATCATATTAGTGTCTGATATTATGGATTCTTGTATCAAATGCGATTAGTTTTTGCAAGAGCAAAAATGACAACTATTATTATTAAAGCTTAACATATATTGTAATATTGACACAGATTGTTCGTGTCTAATTAATCAATGTTATATATGATCTAATATATTTACAGAATGGTCGTGTCTGGACGAATGCTTTCTTTTCTAAAAATTTGAAGTAATTATAAAATGTTGAGTTTTAATTTTTTTTAGTATTATTATTATTTGTAGTTTTTCTATAGCGTGGTACCCCAGCCTAGTGCTGGGCTCACCACGTTGTACACTCAATTTAACAAACATAATCATGAAATTAAAATTTACATTACTTAAAAAAACAAAACAAATGTGTAATCGCTTCCACCATTACATAACTATTTACACGTGAAGCCATGGATCAATGCACGTGAGATGAGACATGAGGCAAATCAGGGCTACCAGAATTCTGACAAAATGTCCAGTTAAAATAAAAGTTTCATATTTATGGGAAAATGTCTTCGAGGAGATTCACTTAATAGTAATTTTTACTTCCCCGACATATATTCAATGCTTACATGATAAGTAATACTGAGACTTACATAAGCTACACAATGGTGGATCACTGTATCCGTTACATCCTTTATCACAAGCACCTGTCTCCCTGTCACAAGATTGGTTATAACAGTTTGTACTGCACATTTTGCTGCAGTCCGAGCCCCATGTTCCAAATGGACAGTCTGTAGAATAAAACTCGTATCACATCATTTGTAACCCTCTTTGCAAACGTTATTTTTAAGAAGTGAAATATACGCACTATAACAGAAGCAAGCGTACTTTTTATTTCTGAAAAGTTTTTTCAACAGCAAATTAACAACCACTGTGTAAATAGATACCATATGTCGATTACTTAAAAGATGTTATTAAAAAACAAGATGAAAGTTTGGGATGCTGGTTTCGTTGGTTTTTTTCCCCCTGAATGGAGTTCTGTTTGGCTCTCGGACGCCGTTTTACCACAACAGTTATAACGTTCCAGCATTTTGTCGCCGTTGCTGTATCGTGTAATGGTTCATTAATACTGCTTGAACCAGGTAACAAGGAACTACTGAACTAAACATACCTCTACCACAAAGCGGTGGGTCTGTCATCCCGTCGCAGCCCACCTTACAACTGCCGTCTCTGAAGCACGTTCCGACGCCACATTTACCCGCGCAGCTCTCACACGCGAGGTCAGCTGTGTCAGGCGGACACTCTGGGGAATGGACGTCTCGATGACACAACAGCTCAGGGCAAAATGTTTGATCTGGACAAGGGCATTATTTGAGACGCCCAACCACAAATGTATCGATCATTACAGACTCTCAACCCCGAATGCAATGACTGTTACAGACTCTTCATCCCAAATGTATTGATCATTAAAGACTCTCAGAGCCAAATATTTTGATCATTGATCAAACGGTAAAGGACGAGCAGTTTCACCTGTTCATAAACCAAATCAACTGTCCTTAGCCCAGAGAATCAATCATCCCGTAAGCAAGTAACGTGATGACCATGTTAAGTTTTTTTTTTTTTTTTAAAGAAAAAAAATTTGCAGAGGAAAAATATCCTCTCTGAAACCCTGACACTTGTTGTTGGACCAGCACAGGTTCCGTGAACAGCAGTTTAAGAGGCCATGCGTTAGGACGAAGCTATCCGAGAGAACGATCATTCAGTGTGCTCCATACTTGTTGGCAGCTCCATGCACGCAAGAGCACGTGCAAAGGAAGAGCACACACCATCGAAAGAACACATACAACGGAAGAGCACCCACCCCGAAAAAGCACATACCACGGAAGAGCACATGCCATGAAAAAGCACATACTACGGAAGAGCACACGCCGCGAAAAAGCACATACCACAGAAGAGCACATACCATTTTGTTTCGTGCGGATAGGTTCTTCAAAAGAGAGATCTATTTACAGATTTAAACAATAGATTACCTCCAAATGTTTCCACCTCGCACAATGCCAACGCATCTATCATTTGTCGTACAGTGACAACAAACGATCTGATCGGGGTTTTCCAGTTTGTGTTTAAAACATCATAGATCTCAAGAGTTTGCTCTCTTTGATCCGTGTGTGAAAATATAGTCTCATTTCTGGAATTGGAACCGACGAGGGAAAATTTTTGAAGCCTCTCTCCTGAAAAATTGAAGCAATTGAAAAACGTATTGTTTCTACAATACATTTAAATATATATTATGTGTGTATATATTCTATCCATCCATCCATCTATCCATCTATCTATCTATCCATATATCTATCCATCCATCCATCCACATCCATCCATCTATCTATCTATCTATCTATCTATCTATCTATCTATCTATCTATCTATCTATCTATCTATCTATCTATATATTATTTATATTATATATACACATACCACGGACAGAAAAGACATTATTGTTTGAATGAAGGAAGGACACGATTAGGAGGAAATAGTATAAACTGCAGATTTGAAAAACGGCAACCTACCATAAAACTACCATAAACCTACAATAAACCTATTATAAACCTACCATAAACCTACCATAAACCTACCATAAACATACCATAAACATACCATAAACCTACCATAAAACTACCATAAACCTACCATAATCCTGCCTGTTGTACAGGAGAACTCTGGTGATTAGAAAGTCGGTTTTGTACTTGAGCGTCCAGCTAGGTGGCGGGTCTTTCGAATAGCTTGCGTGCGCACAGGTGCCATCTGAGAAAACGTATGACGTGTTACCATCGACTGCCAGGTCTGATGTAGTTGGAAAATCCCCGTTCAAATCCCCTCTCTGCTCGGTTTCCTGTTTCAATGCAACATTGCGACCTGGAATACAAGAATCATGACATTTCCCCCCCCCCCCCCCAAAAAAAAATTATTTCCTCTGATTTGCTCTTATCTTGATGCAACTTCAAAGAATCGATTTGTACATACACTTTTTAGCATATGTTCCTAAAGAAAATGTTGAAATTTTGGAAAACGCTGCTAATACGTTAGACGTTTTTATAGTTGCAGTCAATATATTTTTAGTTAGTTAGGTTATATAAAAAAACTGGCTGCACATTTTAAATGTAAACCTCATTCTAAGAGACACGGGAGTGTACGACACTTCTAAGACAAATGCATCAGATACAATACCTCCATTGACATCGAGTGTGCACAGATGACGGACGCCTGCTCCAGAAAGAATCAGTATGGTGAGAGGATCTTCGAGAATACAGCGAATCTCAAACCTACTGTTGGTGAGTGCGAAATGAACTCTGCCGCTGCAGTCAATCGTTGCTGTTGCATTCCCCGCTTGGAACTGTACGTTGATTTCAGAAACTTTACCTGTGTAGATTAAAGGAATTTAACGGAACTTTAAAAAACACATTTTTAAACAATTTCTTTATGTAGGTACTTAAGTAGGTATGTAGATAAGCAGGTAAGTAGGTATAAAGTTTGTTGGGAAGTCAGGTAGATAGGTAGATACGTAGGTGGGCAGACATGCTGCTACGCATGCAGGTACGTAGATAGATACAGGAAGGTAGTTACATAAATAGGTATAAGGGGTTAGGATGGTAGGTAGGAACATATGTAGGTAGATAGGTAGGTAGAGCTGTAGGTACGTATGTAAGTAGGTTGATAGGTAGGTAGGTATGTAGGTTGGTAGGTATGTAGGTATGTATGTAGGTATGTATGTATGTATGTATGTAGGTAGGTATATATGTATGTATGTAGGTAGGTATAAAAGTATGTAGGTAGGTAGGTAGGTAGGAAGTTATGTTTTTTATGTAGGTAGGTAGGTATGTAGGTATCATGTATGTAGGTAGGTAGGTACGTATGTTGGTGGATTGTTTGTTTTCTGTGTGTCATCTTTTTTACTTACCTTCGTATCCAAAACATTTCGATCAACCAGTCAGCCAATTTTTGCTGTCTGTCAATCAATCCACCCAGTCGATTGTCATATAAATATATGGCCTGATTAGCCGTATGCTAACCCACAGACAGATTGAACAATCCGATGTCATGATCGATTTTTTGTCGGACAGACTATATATACTATATAATATATAGATATATATATTTATATATAAGGTAGAGAGAGAGAGATTGAGAGGAGAGTCAAAGAGCACGCCCAATAAACCAATCAACTCACCTCCAGACGTCATTGTAAATTGAAGCCAAGTAAATATTTGTGGCTGTCCGAATGTTACAGTTACAGACATCAGGGCCGGGTCCTCGTTACACGTGAGGTCATTATTATCATTCAACCATGCACTGTTACTTTGAGTTGGGTCTGTTGCGATAGCAGTATTTGGGAGGAGCAGAAGATTTTCTGAGTTTTCAAGCATGGAAAAAAATGAATGTAAAAATTATTAGTTTTAAAATCAAACCTAGGGCAATTACATGCATTATTATATATGTATACATTATAACTTCAAGGTTATTATCATTTTCAGGGTTAAATATTTTATGATAAGCTTACTGAAAAATAATAATAATTCTTCTTTTTTTTTTTTTTTTGGACTGAAGTTTGTTTAAAAACGTAAAAGAAGAACACAAAGTTGAATGCAGACGGCTGCCTAAATATTTCAAATAAATCTAGCTATATCTTGTAAACTACAGATGGAGGCCAATGACATTAACAATGTAATACTAAACATGTAATAAATAAAGCATGCGAATTAGACAAAAAATTCCAATCTTTGTTCGATTATCTTATATACTAAAACAAATAGCAGGTGCTTTGTTGGGACATTATACATGATATTTTCCCTCCCCAACCCAACTTAAACGCGTTCATATAAGAACGACCCAGACCAGCTGCCTTAGACTAGTGTTTTCCGGCTTTTGTTATATTTTTCCTGGAATTGGCTGCCAACAGGTCATTATGAAAACGCAAGCAAAAAAAAACTTCTCAGCACTCTTACACAGTACAAACATCACTGAGACAGTACCTACGTCACTGAAACAGTACCTACTAATCTGGACACATTACCTACTGCACTGACACATGACCTATATCACTAATACAGTACCTACATAACTGAAACAGCACCTACAGCACTGGTATAGTACCTATTGCACTGACACAGTACCTACATCACTGACACAGTACCTACATTACTGACACAGTACCTATTGAACTGACACAGTGCCTAAGGCACTGACACAGTACCTACTGCACTGACACAGTACCTACATCAATGACTCAGTACCTACATCACTGACACACTACCTAATGCCACTGAAACAGTACCTACATAACTGACACAATACATGCATCACTCACACAATGCCTACATCACTGACACAGTACCTACTGCAATGACAAAGTACCTACATCACTGACACAGTACCTACTGCACTGACACAGTACCTACTGCACTGACACAGTACCTACTGGTCTGACACAATGCCTACATTACTGACACAGTACCTACTGCACTGACACAGTACCTACATCACTGACACAGTACCTACTGCAAATACACAGTACCTACATCACTGACACAGTACCTACATCACTTACACAGTACCTACTGCAATGACACAGTACCTAAATCACTGACACAGTACCTACTGCTCTGACACAGTTCCTACTGCTCTGACACAGTACCTACATCACTGACACAGTACCTACTGCACTGACACAGTACCTACATCACTGACACAGTACCTACTGCTCTGACACAATACCTACATCACTGACACAGTACCTACTGCAAATACACAGTACCTACAACACTGACACAGTACCTACATCACTTACACAGTGCCTACTGCAATGACACAGTACCTACATCACTTACACAGTACCTACTGCAATGACACAGTACCTACATCACTGACACAGTACCTACTGCACTGACACAGCACCTACTGCACTGACACAGTACCTACATCACTGACACAGTACCTACTGCTCTGACACAATGCCTACATCAATGACACATTACCTACTGCAATTACACAGTACCTACATAACTCACACTGTACCTGCATCACTGACTCAGTACCTGTCGTAAGGACCTACCGCACTGATACAGCCTCTACCGTACTGAAACAGTGCCTACCGTGTACTGACACAGTACCTACCGAACTGAAACAGTGCCTACCGTGTACTGACATAGAACCTACCGTACTGACACAGGTATTCGAACCATCCTTTCTCGCAATGTGTATCAATACATTCCCCTGTCGGACTGCACTTCATGTCTTCACAATGGCATCTGTACTGGCACTGCGGCCCGAACCAAGGCCGGGGACACGCTAATGATGGTTGAAGTAGAATAGAATTTAACAGTAACACTAACGTTTTCATTTTTATTGTAAAGTAAGGGTAACACTATCGTTTTCATTTGTATTGTAAAGTAAGGGTAACACTATTGTATTCACTTCACTAAATTTTTTAAAGTAAGATTTAAAAAAAATCAGCCCATTTCTTTAATAGATTAAAAGAAAAAGAAAAAAAAAAAGATTTAACTTGGTTAATTTAATGACAAATTGAAAAATAAAATTTTACAGCTAATTACACAGACATAGCTAATAACTATTTACACAGTTGGACATTGCTTATCACTATTTACCCAGCTGGACATAACTTATCTCTATTTACACAGTTGGACACACCTAATTACTATTTACACAGTTGGACATAACTAATTACTATTTACACAGTTGGACATAACAAATTGCTATTTACACAGTTGGACATAACTAATTACTATTTACACAGTTGGGCATAACTAATTACTATTTACACAGTTGGACATAACTAATTACTATTTACACAGTTGGACATAACTAATTACTATTTACACAGTTGGACATAACTAATTGCTATTTACACAGTTGGACATAACTAATTACTATTTACACAGTTGGACATAACTAATTACTATTTACCCAGCTGGACATAACTTATCTCTATTTACACAGTTGGACACACCTAATTACTATTTACACAGTTGGACATAACTAATTACTATTTACACAGTTGGACATAACTAATTACTATTTACACAGTTGGTTATAACTAATCACTATTTACACAGTTGGACACAACTAATTACTATTTACACAATTGGACATAACTAATTACTATTAACACAGTTGACATAACTAATTACTATTTACACAGTTGGACAAACAAATTGCTATTTACACAGTTGGACATACCTAATTACTATCTACACAGTTGGACATAACTAATTACTATTTACACAGTTGGACATAACAAATTGCTATTTACACAGTTGGACATAACTAATTACTATTTACACAGTTGGGCATAACTAATTACTATTTACACAGTTGGACATAACTAATTACTATTTACACAGTTGGACATAACTAATTACTATTTACACAGTTGGACATAACTAATTGCTATTTACACAGTTGGACATAACTAATTACTATTTACACATTTGGACATAACTAATTACTATTTACCCAGCTGGACATAACTTATCTCTATTTACACAGTTGGACACACCTAATTACTATTTACACAGTTGGACATAACTAATTACTATTTACACAGTTGGACATAACTAATTACTATTTACACAGTTGGACATAACTAATCACTATTTACACAGTTGGACACAACTAATTACTATTTACACAATTGGACATAACTAATTACTATTAACACAGTTGACATAACTAATTACTATTTACACAGTTGGACAAACAAATTGCTATTTACACAGTTGGACATACCTAATTACTATCTACACAGTCGTATATAATTAATCACTAGTTACACAGTTGGACATAACTAATTACTATTTACACAGTTGGACATAACTAATTACTATTTACACAGTTGGACATAACTAATCACTATATACACAGTTGGACATAATTAATCACTATTTACACAGTTGGACATAACTAATCACTATATACACAGCTAGACATAAAGTGTTCTGTTTACTGACGTTCCTGGCAGTGGATGATCCCAATAGATGTTGTCATCCAGATCAGTGCCTGCCACTTCAGACTTAACAGGTTCATAACGCTGCAACACAAAGTGAAACGTGAGGTACATCCAAAATGGCGTCTGTCCTTAGATGACCATACAGTCATGGGCGTGTGAAGTTTGGAGCGGAGGGGACTCTACTTTTAGCCAGCAGCGGAGTTTCGTTTGGTGGAAAAGGTTGGGGGGGGGGGGCAAAGGGGAGACAATTCTTAATTATGTATTAGTCTCCCTTTGTATATGATGTCCAGCAATAAAATTGCTCTTAAACGTATCGACGTTAAGCTTAGTACACCTATTATTATTAAATTGTAACCTTATTTTATTATAATGCTAGCTTATGTACGCATCCCTTTTATTTCAAAATAACAAAAAAATGTATAAACTGTCACTCCATAAAATGTAATGAGGGGAAAAATGTAAATGTAGAACATATTGTGCATAATTCGGGACCGCATTTAAAACACCGAAGACAGCGTTGTCTTTATTCAAGCACATACGCCTAAAGAAAAGCACACACAACTTTACTGTTCCTTACTCAAATTATATTGAAAGTGAAATTATTTAGTTGTAGAATCATTAGATAAAATATTCCTTATAATATTATTAAAATATGATAAAAGTTTTTGGTTAAATTTAAAAAAAATTTTTTTTACAAATAATTTGCCTTAAAACTCATTTAAACGCTTAAAACATTATTTTACTAAATATTGATCGCCTGAAATCTGGCGATTACCTTAAAATAGTACTACAATTATTGTTTTCAAGAAACATCTGATGTACACAAAAATGTACTAAGCTTTTGCTACTTACAACTCTATTTTAAAAAAAAAAATAAGGCTGCTAGTATAGGCAAAGTTCAAACCAAGTCATTTCTACTCATCTCAAAGCTGTTTGTTTAAGTACGACTCTTACACTTTGTTTTTTTTTGTTAATGTAACATTTGCGCCTTTCCAAAGATGACAGGATAGAGTGTGTCATTTCTGAGACCGCAAAACGTCACAAAGCATTACGTAATGTAACCTATTCTTAGGCAACGTTTTATTAAAACAGCTTCCAACAATGTTCCCCACATACATAAATATAAGAGTAACAATGTGTTTGTAAATTTTTTTTTTTCGAAAAATAAAAATTGTCACGACGTTTTCGTATAGTTTAAGACCCACTGTGCCGGCTCACATTGACGTAGAAGCACCTAAGATCTGTATAGAGATTGGCCAGGCGAAATACCCGTATGTTTGATAAAATATCTTAATGACTTTAGGTCGGACTGTACGCTAGGTTGTTTTATTAATACATTTCCGCCATTAAATGACGAACCCTGTACACAAATATGTTTTGACCCCGCTAAAAAATTGCGTGCAAAAATATTCATTTTTGAAAAATAAATTAAAAAATGGGAGACGCTACCAAGTTTTAAAAAGTGGCCAATGACTCTTTGAGTTGGAGATTTTTGCTAATGCTACGTTTTTCGGGCCATGACGGCATCTATGTGTTTTGTTATGTTGCTGATGACTTAAGGGTTCAGGTTAGGTGTAAGGATACATTTAGGAAATTTTTTCATTACTTTTAAACGTTTTATTCTTAATTTATCGCGTCGTTTCAACCAAGATGGTGGCCATGGTAAAAAAACGCGGCCCGTTATCTTCGCATTTACCTTTTTTTTTTTTAAAAGGCAAAACAAAACTAAACAGTAACCTTGTTAAGCTGTAAACCTGTAACGCTAAGTCATAGTGACATAGGCTGGTCTCTAAATGTTAAGATATCTATACTAAAAAAATTAATGCAATGCTTTTAATGAAAGAAGAAATGGAATACTTGCATGAGTTTGCCATTTCATAAAAATTATGCAAATAAATGTATATGCATTTTTTAGTTACACAGACAGTTATTCCATTTGTGTAAGTTTAGCCGTGTTTACTCTATTGACGTGATATGTGGTCTACTTCGTTTTTGCTTTAAAACTCAGCCATTTGTGACTAACGCTTTTGAATCCTAATTTACGTTCAAAGAAAAACCTAAATCGTGCACGCACCGTTTGCTCTTAGTTCAGTTTTATAAACTCATGTTCGTTTGGTCGGAATTTTTAGAGTTGGTCTAGTTCAGTGGTTCTCAACCTGTGGGTCGCGACCCTTTTTTTTTGGGGGGGGGGTCGCAGAACCCTTTCCCAGGGGTCGACTAGACCATCTGAAAACACATATGCTCAACAGTTAGGAAGTACAAACGAAAATAATTTTGTGGCTGGGTGTCGCCACAACACCATGAACTGTATTAAAGGGTCGCAGCCTTAGGAAGGTTGCGAACCACTGGTCTAGGTGAAATAACTTTTAAAAAAAACTCAAATGATATTGCATTTATCGAACGGAATTTTAAGTGGGTGCCCCTCTAGCTATTATTTAATTTATAATTCTTTTCTTTTGATCCAGTGCCACATTCCAGTTTTGAGCGTATGTAAAGGGTGTAGATGACCATGCAATGTGTTATGTTCAACACCACTTTTAACGCAAGCTCAAGGACGATATACAAATTATTACGTCTGGCGCAAACTCTCCTCTTGCGCAGCTTCTGTGACGTTTTTGCACTTTGTTCTATGCCATGTAGAGGCAATTATTCTGAAGCTTTCTTGCTCTTTCTACTGTGCCATGTAGTGGCAAGTCCTTAGTATTCTGGGGGCTTTCTTGCTCTTTCTACTGGGCCATGTAGTGGTAAGACCTTGGTATTCTTTGGGGCTTTTTTGCTCTTTCTACTGTGCCAAGTAATAATAATAATAAAGATCATTTCAACATTCTTCCCCTTAATTAATGGTTGAGGCGAGATAAAATACAAAACGCAACAAAACAAAATCTACATACAAGCCAATGGACAATACAGGCCAATTTAAATCGAGGAATATGAGCAAGCTCCATGGAAACAAGGATGTAGACTACATCACCCCTGCAGTTGAGTGAGAAAAAGAAGTTATGTTTTCAACTCAAGATTTAAAAGACTGCGGTGACTGGCTTCTTGGGCCAGATACTTGGGCCAGCAAAAGCGAAAGGGCGCCTTCCGTATGTCTCAATGAGGACTCGCGGTTTCCAGAGTTTGCCATTATTGAATGAACGAAATGATCTAGTGTGTACAAAAGGCGCTATGGGCGCTTAGAGATAGGACCGCGCCAGGTCATGCAAGCAGCGGTAGCACAGAGTTGCAATTTTGCACTCTATGCGAGCGCAGACCGGCAACCAATGCAGCACTCTCAGAATTGTTTTATCATTTATCATGGTCAAATTTGCGTTCGCGCAAAACAGTGCGAGCCGCATTATTCTGTGCTTCTTGAATACTTTCCAGGAGCGTAGCCAGAAGACCCACCATGAGAGCATTGCAGTAGTCTATGCGTGATAGCACGAATGCAGTCATCATCCTCTTTGATGCATCAAACGTTAAAAAATGTAGTGGCAAGTAATCTGAGCGCTTTCTTGCTCTTTCTACTGTGCCATTGTAGTGGAAAGTAATTATAATGTTTGCACAATGTACTCTGCGAACATAATTAATGTTAACAGTTCTTCCCAGAGTTGTTTGTTCCACTTCTATTTTATTTTTTGACTTCCTCGTGGCTTAAGATTTATTAAATTTAGAAGTTATGTGATGAAAATGCACAATGTAATAAAAAAAAACAACACATTTCCATTTGTTTAAATCAATAGAGAATCTATCTTATCTAGCTTATCTTCCACAGAGTCAATGCTATCAGGGACGGCCTAATCCTAGTGAAAACGAGTATAGACGTATAAAATCTGAGAGACTGTTTACTTCCAATTGTTAAGATGTCACATCATCTGTTTTCGTTTCAAGGACCTTATGTTTACTCAAGAAATCCATTCACCGGCCTTCTTGCAATTCTGTTTATTTTAACTAAATCCTCGGAAATTTTAATAGCACTGTTTACCGAATATAATGACTCCTTAATCTTAATTTAAAGGTTATTTGTTTAATACGCTATTTATTATTATTATTTTAGTTGGTTTTATATAATGCAGTATCCCAGCCTGGAAAATAAAGCGTAGTATACGTATGAATTAATGTGATTGTTTAAGTTTCTAAATTAGTGCGAGTACTAATTCATATGGCTGATAATTTAAAGGATGAATTGATACATTTCACGTAATGTTTTTAATTAAATATATTTATCCTCTTGCAGGCAAAATGTTAGAATTAACATTCGTTTTAATGCTCTCCCTGGACAAACGGCATGAAATACACAAAATGTAAGCCCAATTTTATACCAATTGAAAAATGCTAATATTAAGTTAGGAAAAAAAATAAAACAAATTAAATTGTATTTCTATGGGGCTGGATACTACCAGAGATTGGGCGAGCTTTATTGTCTTCTGGAAACACATACGTTTTTAATATCACATAATTTGTTATATCTTGTTTTTTACTTTCTACTAAAGAAGACACTTGTACATTTTATTGTTCACGAATAAACTTGAAACTGTGTAAAAACACATACAATTTAAGCCGACTTAATATTTTTTTATACACATTGAAAGATGACGATATTAATTAAGAAAAAAAAATAAACAACAAATTGAAAGTTTATGTGTATGTGGCTGGATATAACTAGAGACTGAGGAAGCTTACCAGAGACTGAGGGAGATTACCAGAGACTGAGGGAGATTACCAGAGACTGAGGGACATTACCAGATACTGAGGGAGATTACCAGATACTGAGGGAGATTACCAGAGACTGAGGGAGATTACCAGAGACTGAGGGAGATTACCAGAGACTGAGGGAGATTACCAGAGACTGAGGGACATTACCAGATACTGAGGGAGATTACCAGAGACTGAGGGACATTACCAGATACTGAGGGAGATTACCAGAGACTGAGGGAGATTACCAGAGACTGAGGGAGATTACCAGAGACTGAGGGAGATTACCAGAGACTGAGGGAGATTACCAGAGACTGAGGGACATTACCAGAGACTGAGGGAGATTACCAGAGACTGAGGGAGATTACCAGAGACTGAGGGACATTACCAGAGACTGGGGGAGATTACCAGAGACTGAGGGAGATTACCAGAGACTGAGGGAGATTACCAGAGACTGAGGGAGATTACCAGAGACTGAGGGAGATTACCAGAGACTGAGGGAGATTACCAGAGACTGAGGGAGATTACCAGAGACTGAGGGACATTACCAGAGACTGAGGGAGATTACCAGAGACTGAGGGACATTACCAGATACTGAGGGAGATTACCAGAGACTGAGGGAGATTACCAGAGACTGAGGGAGATTACCAGAGACTGAGGGAGATAACCAGAGACTGGGGAGCTTCATTGTCTGGGTAAACTTAAGTTTTTAATAATTTGTTATTTCTTGTTTTGTATTCTCTGCTGAACGATGCGTTTAATCGATACCCCTTTTCAATTGTTCTATTTCCTCTTTTCAAGCATAAACCTTTCTTGTTAGACTATCTATTTACTCGACGCTGACAGCCCAAAATAAATTAGAACATGATTATTATCAATAGGATCTCTCATAAATTGTCCCGGGGGAAGCACTAACAGTAGCGAATGAGAAAATAAAATAGCTTTAAATTTAAAACAACAATTCCACATCACATATAAATATAAAATATTATAACTATGCAAACGCTGAAACAATTGTTCTTGTTTCTTTTTTTTGTGTGTGCAATTCTTTATAATAATGAAAATCTCTTAGGTAAGTAAAGTATCGTTTTTGTTTCAAATGTATTGAATTTAAAAAAAAAAAAAACAACAACAACAAAAAAAAGCAATCAGTCCATCTTCAGCACAAAGCTGCAAACACGAACATACTTTACGCCCAAAAGTGACAGTAAATTTGTATTTTTAAAAAAAAAAACGAAATAAAGAACATGTTTTAAGCATTTATATCTCCAAGCATTAGGCTTAAGCTTTATTATCCAGGTTTATGACTTTAATAAATTTACACGCAATTTTCACATAGTTCATTTGATTTAAATTGCAGATACGCTTTCATCGCATCATAGAGGATCCTGTATTGATCCTGAAAATATATTTTTTTAAAAAAAATCCGAATTAATAATAGTATCATAATAATAATTTCATATATAGGACCAACCCTCTCCCCCCCCCCTTTTTCCTTTTTTTTTTTGTTGCTTTTTAAAAGAGTTTAGTTCAAACCATATATGAAACTACATGTATAATCCACACCAACCACAAATAATTTAAGGTAAAAAAAAAGTCCTGTATTTATCACTTACATAGTTAATGATATATCTCGCGCACGTCAAATAACAGGTGAAAACAGTTTCGACCGTATGAGAGAAATGAGTCTACTCTCACATTGATATGTTTATACATTCTACATCTATTGACCTTCTTGAGCCTTTTTGGTCGACATACTGATATCGCCAAGACCATTATATTTGGCAACTATAAAAAAAAAACAGCTACTTATTTCAAACACTATGACATATACTCTCTATAAAAAGCACATACTTTAACCAATTTATTTAAACGACAATGCCGGTGGTTCTCATCCTTCCTAATGCCGCGACCCTTTAATACCGTTCCTCATGTTGTGGCGACCCCCGACCACAAAATTATTTTCGTTGTTACTTCATAACTGTAGAATATATGTGCTTTCCGATGGTTTTTGGTGACCCCTGTGAAAGGGTCGTTCGAACCCCCAAAGGGGTCGCGACCCACAGGTTGAGAACCGCTGGACTAGGCAGTCTCTGTTATCGGTTTAACATTTTAGCCAGTCATATCCATCCGCGTGGCTCAGCAGACGGTGGGACAAAAAGTTTAAAGTTTAATTATAAGCTTTGGTGATGAAGAGTAGTGAACGAATTCGCCACTACGATAACAATGCAGTTATACTTTGATTTTAACATATACTTTTTTATGATGTGTTCGTGCATATTTAATCTTAAAACTTGTATACAATTAAAATAATAGCTCATCTTCCACATGGCTGGTAGTTGTATGTGGCACACTTCAATGTGGTCATAAGGATCTTAGCTTAAAACTTTAAAACATCACATGCCTTATCTCCAATGTTGATTTAAAGATTATAAAAAATAGATTTGGGGGGGGGGGGGGGGATTTGGCGGGAGTGTCCCCGGGGGACGCATTGACATCCGCGCGTATGGGAAAAGAATGTAAACATTTGGGCTCTTAAACTCACCAGCGTTGAAATGACTTCTGGCTTGATTGACTTAACCGAACAAACGACTAGAGGGACGGATAGACACGAACCATGATTCCATCGGTCAAGCAATAACGACAACACGCAGGCCAGGCCACTCAGTTGAGAGCCATTTCTAAACGTACGATATAATAAATTAATTAGCGTAATGATTAGTTGGTTGTTTTTTTTAAACATTGAGGCGAATATAGCTTCTTTTTTCCAACAAATGAAACATAGCAAACTCTTGCGGTACTTTGTTTATCTTGAATATAAAGCGAAATATTTGGATACAAGGATCATGCATAATTTTTTTTTCTTCATTTTCCAATTAGTTACGAAAGAACGTTGACAATCGCTAAAATGTCTTAAACTTGCTTGTATGAACGAATTTGAAGTCCTACAAAGAGTGCAAACTAGGATTCCTCTCCCGGAGTATCGAGAGGGATTTTAAGTAAACGTAAGACTTCACCGGGAAATTCTACCGATCCGGGAAATCCCCGGTAAAAAATGTGCCTTTTTTTGTGTTTAAATTACATCAAGTCAAAGGTTGTCGAAAAATGTCATCATGGTTGTAAAATCTAGTTAAATGAGCTGAGTCACGAATCTCAGTAAAAAGGTTCTTTCACGTTTTCAATTCACGGCCACATTTATGTATCAGAACCGCGCCCTTACCGGAAACTATTGAGAAAAAGAGCTTTTAAATGGGTCAATACTTGGAAATTAAAACAATTAGAACTAGATTTTTCACTGTTGCAATTGACCACATATTTAATGCCAGGAGTGAAATTGCAGCTCAATAAAGCTGAGTAAAATACAAATGTTCCCCTTAGATTATCGTTTCAGCCGGCGACCCAAAAGATCCCCCCCCCCCAAACAACCCAATTGGAGGTAACGTCCCATGGGCTGTGGGGATCTGTGCTCTACTAACTTATCCTATCATGTGGTTACAGTTCCAAGCTAGCTTAATATAGTGTACTTTTTTATCTTCCAAAATTAACTTATTAAGACATAAACGTATATTGATAAATGTCTTTTAAAATATGTTTAATTTAAGAATACATTCATTCTTTGCAATTTGCCAGGAACATAGGTTCTGATAATATTTCTAGACATATTTCTAGACCTATTTTTAGACATATTTCTATACCTATTTCTAGACATATTTCTAGACCTCTTTCTAGACCTATTTCTACACCTATTTCTACACCTATTTCTACACCTATTTCTACACCTACTTCTAGACCCATTTCTAGACCTATTTCTAGACCTATTTAAAATAACAATTGGTGGCCTGTAAAGAAGACTAAACTTAAATGAAGTGTAAATTATTATTTTTTTCTACAGGCGGGCAAAGCAGACTTTTTGCCTCACAAGCATATATTTAGCCAGTTATGCATTACATGGGCTAAGCAGGGAGAAATAAATCAACTGATGGGAAATGAAGAGCCTTCACAATAGCTTTTCATTCAAAATATACAAAAGCAACGAAGGAGCTATAAAAAACCAAATCTTTTCGTAGTTAAACTTAGTTTTGAATGTATTTTGTCATTACATTTATTTTTTTTTCAACCAGGAATTTCTGGATATTTCCTGGGTTCTCTAGGTGAGAGTTTCTTTTATCCCGTTTACTCAAGATGGGCAAAAAAACAACAACAAAAAACATGGAAATGAGAAACCGAAGTCATGACAAGTGTAGTGTCTCATCGCCCCGTCTGGATTTTAAGTTCAAATTTCCAGGCAGTTGATGGACACTACAAGATCAAATACACAATAATGAGAGCAAATGCCGACTAACCTGCACATAAAAACAGTTGTTTCTGAAGGTAAAACGGGTTCTGTTTGGGCCTGTTGGACAAATCTACACACATTTATAGGATCAGTTCCGACGAAGCAAGCTTTTAAATGAACAAGAGACAACGTCACACCCTGAAATATTTCAGCGTTATCGAATAGTCAAAATATTAATTTATTTATCTGAACACATGCAACACTCATTTACCAAATATTATATACAGGTTTTTTTTAAGGTGCTGGGTGGCCGAGTGGTCTAAAAAATTTACAGCAAAAGACTAGTCACGCAAGAGCACCACCGTCACGCTAGAGCACCACCGTCACGCTAGAGCACCACCGTCACGCTAGAGCACCACCGTCACGCTAGAGCACCACCGTCACGCTAGAGCACCACCGTCACGCTAGAGCACCACCGTCACGCTAACCTTTGATGGCGAATCCTCTAAGAGAAAGCAAACTCTGAAATCAAAGCCTGGGTTGGAATCCCCATTGATACAATGGAAAAATCCCGGCAGCTCCTGTGGCGAGAGAGTGAGGCTGACGAATTGAGCAACTCACCGTCCCTTCACTACGCGTCACTTATCACTGAGCTAATATCTCAGTTTAAAATAGATGCGTTATGTCCAGTTCTACTTTGAAGATAAAATTTTATCCCGGGATACATTTTTTAAAGTTAATTTAGGCTTCGAATATATATATATATATATATATATATATTTAAAAACCATATAGACAAAACCAGAAAAATCTACCACGTACAGGTTCTAATTCAACATCAATCTCTTGTTTGTTCCACAGCGGCGTTTGGAGTATCTCATTGGAACAGATCTTCGCAGTGTTGTAAAGGACTGGCACTTCGTCGTTTATGGGCACATAACGAAAAGTAATCTAAAGGAAAAACGTTAAGCAATGAAAGTAGGAATTATAAGCCTATTGACTATTAAATTGAACTGACCACTATCAATGCCATCCTTACCAAAAAAAAAAACGTATATATATATATTGGAAGAACTTATTGGAGAAACCAGACATGTCATACATTTTTACTCTTGCATTTTTGCCCCTTATTTATCGTGATTTAATATATTTTTTAGAAGTTTCCAAGTATACATAGAAAATAGATTATAGCCTTCTTCGGCAAACAAGACAAGAAACAGAATAAAGTAACAAAAAAACAACTTTAATAGCTCCCCTTTGTTGTTGCCGGAAGCAAGATTGATTCTAATTAATCTGTTACAACAGAAACAAATAGTGTTTCAATGATCCATACCGTTCCCTTTCCTATTTTACGAACAACTCCCCTTCCTCTCTATCTAACGGAGATGAAATTTGATGTATGCCTTCTTCTCCTCATAGGAAGAAAAAAAAAAAGAACCACGATTCATATCGGTAAATTGAAAGGACTCCGATGGAGTTGGATTGTGAGAAGCGGACTTACAACAAAAAAAGTATACAATGAAAAGGTATTATTTGAGATGGGGGATGAGTTATACATGCATAAGAGCGTTTACTCAAAAAAATAAATCATGCTTCATTTTGCTTAATTATGCTTTAAAAATTATAATAAATTATAAAAATTAACAGTTTAATCTTTGCGTATCTCAATTTCTTATATATATATAAAACACAGCAACATCGTGATGATTATATTGGTTACGGTATCAAAATCCACTTTGTCATCTGGAAATTCGACGATGAGAGTCACTCTGTTGGATAGCACCATTCGCCAGAATTTATCGATCGTTTCCATGTGTGGAAGAGGACACAGAATATGAGGCGGGTTTTTCTTAAAGGTCTGTTAAAGAGAGGATGGAAATACTTTAGAACGACCTGAGGTTAGGCCGTTTTTTTGGGGGGGTTGAGCAGACACTCACATTGTTACTTTGCTTAGATCCGGTTACTTTTATACTTTACCTAAAGCTCTACGTCATCAATTGTTAGTTCACATATTTTGATTGAAAAAAAAAAGGAACAGGACACTTGCGCAAAGATAAAGGGACATCTTTTAAGAAGTAAGTCAGCGCTAACATCTGCCTTCTTCAACGTCTTCCATGTTATAAAGAAAAGTTTACATTATTTGATAGAGCATTAATGTACATAAACATATACACACATATATATATATAACTGTATCGCAGGCAGAGGCGTAACTGGGTTTTTGGCGCCCTTGGCTAATTTATGTTTTAAATAATAAAAATTCAAAAATTAGAGATTTAGCGGCGCCCTTTTGAACAGGCGCAGGCCGGCGCCCTTGGCAACTGCCCCAATGCCAAGCCGTTGTTACGCCTCTGATCGCAGGAGACAATAAACGAAGCTTATGTGATTACTGAGACACTTTAGTCTAGCGGCGGTTTCGGGTAATTCTGAGCTCAGCTCCGCGTCACTATCTTAACGATGGTCGGTGTTAGGTGGGGGTGAAAGGGGTGTCGCGCAAACTAGAAGATCAATCAAAGTATGGACAGTTCTAGATGTTGGCGCAAAAGTTTTCGATGTGAACACTTAATACCGTGTTTATAATTTGGGAAATGGATTAATTGACGTAGAATTGACATCAATGATGCCTGGTAGTAATATTTATAATGTATATAAATGTATACTTTAACCGTGTTCAAACTCTGAAATGTTTGTGCCATCCAGCTATTGAATGCAAAGACTTTAAAAGACATAGCAGGTGCTGTCTCGTTTTTGTATTTGTTTCTATTTTACTTACTAATGTAAGTGTTTATAATCCCTTGTTCACCGTACCTCTGCCCGCTCGCATTCTCTGATGGCGTACATGACATCCACCATTACAATTAAGATTTTTTTTAAAATGATTTTTTTATAAATTACCTACTCCCCTCCTTCCCCTTTCCCTATCAAATTCTCTCCAAAGAAGCTCAAAATGCCCTCATCCTCCAACTTTTTGCAGTACACGGAAAACTTCTCCTCCATAGGCGTACAGCATTAAAGAAATTCGTTGTGATTTTCAGAAATGTCTTTCGTTTTTATCAGGGGCCTACCTCAATGAAAGCTGCCTCGCTGAAAAATGTATCCTTGGTATTTTGATCTGTCAAAAAATAGTCAAAATTAGTGGTAATTATGATCAAACATCGGCTGTTTACAATTTTTTGTCACGTATTTTATCACATTATTAAGTGGACATATGTTATAGCGGCAAAACTACAGAAAAATCGCCCGACCACATCGTCTTTGTTATCGATGGAAAGCTTTATTTCTCATAATTTAGATATATATATATAGCTTCCTGTCACTTACTAACGTTAACGAACCCTTCAATCAGCGTTGAATCGTTATGGTCAAAACTGTGTTTCTCTGACTAAATTATAGGGTCACCCCATTTCCCACACATCAATCTTTAACTTTAAAAAAAAAACGCACGCATTTGGATTGGATACACATATGGAAAATTAGCGTGTGATCAGTTATCCTTTTTTTTTAAGAAATGCGGTTAGAACAAGCAGTGTGTGCTCTGTAGGTCCACGCACCCCCTTGCTACGCCATCGCAAATGTATATACGTATTTATTTATATTTATATATGTACAGATATATATAATTTAAAATATATATTAATATAAATATATATAATTTAAAATATATATTAATATAAATATATATAATTTAATATATATATTAATATAAATGTATATATATTATATATATATATATATATTTATTATTATTTTAATATATATATATATATATAATTAAATTAATATAATATATATACTTCATTAATTCGGGTTTAAAGTAGAAAAATTCAAAGTTTAGATGGTATATTAACTAAATTTAATGGTAAAACACATGATAATGCTTTTAAATAATAAAATATCGATTAAAAATAAATGTTTCAATTTCATAATTACCTTTAGCGTTAATTTTAAAAGCTTCTGACATTGCGCACACGGCCTGAAAAGAGCAGACTGGTGGATTCACTCAGGATTACAAAACATTACATGTGTATTTACAGCACGCGTAAAAAGTATCAGGCCTGAGGTTATCGCATCTTGACGCGCAAATGTGTTAGTCAGTTGAGCAGGCAACGCGTTCAATGGAGTGAAATGGAAGACGCTTTTGGCAATTTTTTGAAAGGAATGGGTATCTCGAAGGAGGAACAGGTAATGATATTCGAGTACTTATTTCCTCTATACGCGAGCAGTTTTTCTTTCAGGAATCACTTCGGGAGGGGAGGGGGGTAGTAACCTCCCCCCCCCAAAGGTAAGCAGTCAAGTTACTCCCATGAGAAAAAATGACTACACCAATAATATCATTATTTCTAATGTAGCTGATTCCATAAGTGTTTAGCTAGACCAGTGTTTCTCATCCTTCCTAATGCCACGACCTGTTTTTTTTTTTTTTCACTTCCAAATGTTGTGATGAGCCCCAGCCACAAAATTATGTTCGTTGCTACGTCATAAATAGGTTTTTTTCCGACGGTCTCATGCGACCCCTGCGTAAGGGTCGTTCGACCCTCCTCCCCCTCCCCCGGCCAAACGGGTCACGACCCACATGTTGAGAACCACTGAGCTAAATAAAAATTGTAAACTTAAAAATTAAAATAATCAAAATACTTTATTTAACAAATTAAGATTTATCGCGCGCCACCTTATGGTGCACGCTTTATCAATTAATTTTTAATTGAAATTGTGTGTATTTTTTTACACCTGTTTGTCTTGTGAATTATTTTTTCCTGTATAACAGAGGGTTTAAAAAAAAAAAGGTAATTTTAATTGTAGAAAGAGGCCTATGATAAAGTATGACTTTCTCTTTTTAATTTCGGAAAAATACTTAAAACAAAGCACGTCCTACCAAGAAATAAACGGATCTAGGTAAGTGTGAATAGGACGTTTATGTAACAGTTTTCATGAACAATTTTTAACGAGTTTCCAATCTATTCTCCTCTTTATTGTGTGTACCTATTTTGAACAAAGTTAATATTGTTGATAAAATTAAAACGACCCTTTTTCGTGTATACTAGAGATTTGAAAACATGAATATGCTTTAAAGTAGTTGAGCGAGTTTTACCACAGGTGCCATAGATTTATTGCTGTGGCGTAGCTGGGGTTAGTGCCATCGGGATAGTTTAAGCTTTTCGCCACCCCCCCACCCTCCCACTTTTTTTTCCCAAGGAATGGGGGGATGTTGTTGGAAGGCCTGAGGCAATAGACGCAAATGAGTCAAGTCTTGTCGCCTCAACTGTTCCTTTATAAAGCTTGTTCCAGTCTCTGATTGGTATTCTTATTAATATAATTATGCTCGCGGTAGAAAATAAAATGATCAGTTTTAAAGAGACAGAGGGGGTCTGTAGACCCAATACACAAAAGAATGTGTATTCAAGTAAAATACAATCATAATTTAATTTCTAATAATTTAAAAAGTTAGCAGGGTTATTAAAGTTTTGTTTCACATTCATCAATTTAATTTGTGTCGTTGAAGTCGGTTCATTTTTGGTACGCTGCGCGCAGGCGTGGCGTAAACGGCTATTACTAGGGATGCGTTATTTTAACACTCATTTCGTAGAGACGTAGGTAAAAAAAAAAAATAGTTCAAAATAATTTTTTTAGAACAAGATTACTTTTATGTAATAAAAATAAAAGGATGTATATTTAGAATAATAATATTTAAAAAAAAAAACAAGCAGGTTGAGAGACACCTACATTTCCCAGCAACTTTTATGTTTCTCTATTGATGCAAAAGTTAAGTCAGATATTCGCCAAAAATGCATTCTTAGTTTTTACATTTCTAGAAAATGGTGTTGAATTCACACCCCTCCCCAGAGACCTCACCTTCCTTCTTCACTCCCCCCCTCCACCACCGATCAAATGGACATTACTGGCAACTTTTTATCTATACGAAGAAACCTATGTTAGTAATATAATGGTTTTCCTGACTGAAAAATATAGTATTTCCAATTTATTTTGTAAAAATAGGTGGACGGGGACCAAAGTCATATCACCAGGGCGCCCAAACTGGATAAATTCAGTTTATGTATGGCGTGGGCGCCGGATTCACAGCTGGCGCTAGTTACCATAATGCCAACGTTTGTGTTTATAAATGTACTGCCACCCCCTCGCTGAGCACCTGAAATGACCCACGGATCAAATTCTCTGAAAGAAACACTAGACATATGTTATCTTGATTGTGTGATCGTGTTTCAAAAAATTTAGAGCAGAACAATTCCGAGAGAGATTTTAAAATGACGGCACCAAGTAACACGGTTCTGGAATGGTCCTCTGTCAATGGAAGGGTAAGTCAAATGACATCAGTAAACAAATGGTACTTAACTCACTTAGCCACCCATTCCGATCAGGATATTCGTACACACTAGGCAAAAAAATTGTCTTCCATACTTCATCCTAGCTCGCATATCTGGTTGCGCCAAGCGTTGTCCAGCATGTATCCGATTCTAAAGTGTGCCCATGTCTTAAACAGATAGTGAATGGAGGCAAGGACATCATTTTGATAGTGCAGGGTGGGGCGTTGCCCCCCCTCCCCGAACATGCAGGTTTTATTTAAATCGCCATGTACTGTGGCCCCTCGAGTAATAAACAACTTTACAAGCCGACAAAGTTTTGGTTTTGCCCCACCCTGAAAAAACATGAAATGACGCTCATGAATGGAGATTATGCTTTTGTTTAGTTTCATTTATGCTCGCCGTAGACGTAGTAAACATATTAATATGGGGCAAATGCAGCACTTTGAGAACACTTGCTTGATTATCATTTATCAAAATACTTACTGGTCGACTAGGTTACACCTTCTGTCGACACACGAAACTTCAAGAACGACGCAATTTTCGAACTTTTTTAAACAAAAGAAAGGAAACAAAACATAACCTTGTTACTTGGTACGCCTAACTAACTCTCTCTCTCTCTCACGGCATTGTTCTTCCAACGTTTTTTTCAAAAATGCTCACGCTTTTCAATCACTATATTTGTCTTTATAGAATCGTTCGCGAAATTGAAATGGGGACCAAAAGCATGCCACCAGGGCGCCAAAACTGGATAAATTCCGTTTATATAGGGCGTGGGCGCAAGATTCACAGCTGACACTTGTTGCCATTAGGCCAACTTTGGTGTATAAAAATGTTTTTCAATCACTTAATCACGGACATAATATGAACAAAAAATGGTACTCAGCACTATATATTTTTCCTCATCTGAGAGTATCCATTTCCAACAATTACTAACCGACATCTCATCCTTTCCACTTCTCTGATCACCGGTAGCCTAAAGCTATTCACCGTTAACAAACGGACGTACACATTCCAGATGCGTGGGTTTCAATGCTGTTCCTTTCTTTTTTTTTTTTTTGGCGCATACCGCACGACGACACTTTCGTTAAATTGATTTATTGTCAAAACACAAATGTGTGTGATTCAATTTGTGATGAGTGCCACGACGCGCTTGTTAAAGGTTCGAGTCTCACATGTGTTGCAATACAGAAAGAACAAGAGTTTTTTTTTGTTTTTTTGAATTGCAAAACGAACGTCACTGGTATACAAATATATATATATATATATGAAGAGCTGATTTTCAAAATGCTGTATATACATTTTGGGGGTTTTGAGATTATTCAACTTTTTTTTAGACACGAATAAAATAGGAATATAATGTGCTTAGTACATAGAATTTACCATGTCCTAAACGAACCTGGTTTGCTCTACAAAATGGTTAGGTTTTTTCATTGTTTTAAGAATGGTGGATACCGCGTTTTGAAAATGAGCTCTTCATATATATAAATGGTTTTAGTATGTCGCAAAATTGAAGACCCTAGTGTTAAAATGAACACTTTTTTCAAAAATCAATCTAAACTGTGACCTTTTCTGGTCCAGTTTAGCTAGTGTTCTGCAGAAAGTCCCTCAATTAAACAGGAAAAAATATGAAAATGATCAAATTTTATAGACGAAAAGCATAGTTTTACTTGTTTTCCCCTAATGTTTTTTTTAAGGTCTTCAATTTGAGAATTAGTTTTCGACTCTCGCTTGCTCTTAATAATAATATATGATAAATAAAGTTGTCAATGCTATATGTGAAAATTGGGCAGAACAACAAGATTAAGGCATTAAAATAAAAATAAAAATTGTAGTGATACATGAACACCGTAATATTGTAACATTGTGCAATTTAAATGGATTTATATAATTAAAAAAAAATCATATTATTGTTTATAAATGCGCACAAGTAATCAAAAAATATTTTGTACTGCCTTGAAATAACCGTTATTTTCTTCCAACATCAAGGAAGCTGAATGGAAAACATTTTTTTTTCAAAATGCTTAAAAAATTAATTGTTAACCTACCTTATATTCTTCTTCTAGATTTGCCTGACTCAAAGTGTCGAGTTTTTCAGAAATGTTTGCCTTTGTCAACGTTCTCTCTATAGAAAGAACGGCTACTTGTGTGGTTCTGTGTAAAAACCAGTACTGCTCCTGTTTCGAAAAGCAACAACGCCAAAAACAAAAAAACAAAAAACAAAAACAAAAAAAAGAGAATTCCTATCCTTGTAGAATTGTCTAATAGCTCACTAGTTGACCTACGCGCTTATAGTGCATGGAAACATAATGGTTACCTGCACGCGGTTGAAAACAAGAAAATAATTGTACAATTCTATGTTGCATACGCTAAACGCAATGCCAACAATGCAATAGTGTTGAAATAAAAACTTAAATAGAAAACCAGGAATAATAGTTCACTAAAGGATTCAGCATCTATCAAAAGTTGCTACCAGGGCAAAGTTTGTTGAATTCAGGCGACCTCTTCCCAAATAGTATTTATATAGTAAATGCATACAATTTGAATGAAAACTGCTGATAGCACACTCCTTCAGCACCCGCTCCTCCGATTCTCCCTTATACGTTCGCACGACCCTGCGATATACAATGTGGCGCATGAAAATCCACACCATGTGGGAAAATACCCTGAATCTGATTTCCTTCTAATCTAAATTGGAGATAACGTGGTAGTAAGTGTCGTTTTTTTGCGCCTGCCGACCTGTATGAGCAGATCGAACGAAATACATGAAAATGTACTCCTGATTTAAAATAACCTCATGGCACGAGAGATTGTCATTCTAATGGACTCACTGCCGTCTCAATGATTACCGCCCTGTCTTCTCTTAAATCTTTTATCAGCGTGAAAAAATCCACCTTTCCGGTAGTCTCGGCTTCTCTTCTAGCATTGTGCAGGGCAATGAACGTCCCAGTACGGCCTACGCCAGACCTAGAGCATGTAAGGAAGAGAACACAATTAGTAAGCCTTTCATTTTCCTTCACTGAACTACTTTTAAAAAAAAAATACATAAGTATAGAAAATACTCATTTGTTGCAGTAAGCTTTGATTCGTATTATGTGATTGATCAAAGAAGAATTTAGAAATCAAGCCCCCCCCCCCGCCCCGCCCCCAAGAAAAAAAATTGCTGAGCAAAAAGTCTTACCAGCAATGCACCACAATGGACCTTTTTGTGGTGTGCAAAGAAACTCTCTGTTCGAATTCTACCAGTGCCCACGGTCGCTCCAGGACTCCTTCTACTGGCCATGCAGTAAACTGGTATTGTGTGACTGAGCGAGACTCGTTGCTCTGAAAAAAACAAAAAAACAAGAACATATTTTTGTTGTTGTTTAAAATGTACAGTTTCAGTCGCATTGATCGTTGGAAACATTGCCTTTACAATCAGTTAACTTCTGAGATTCGCGTGCTTGACGGCAGGTCTCGTGTTCGCTCGAGTGACGCCTTCGCTGGCTTTCGATCACTGGAGTAGCTGTGAAATCTCACACAGTTTATCGTAAAACGGGGGATACTGTGGCTATTTTTTTTGGTGAGCACCACTGTTATAAACGATGCGTCAGGACAAGTTCTTCTACTAAGTTGGGCGCAGATCAATTTACCCGCGTTTCATCAACGAGAATATGACCTCAAGCAGACAATCATTAACGTAGACGACATGGAATGATAAAAAGGAAAAAAAAATTGCCATGAGACGGTAGTGACATTTTAATGTACTTTCTTGATGGAAAGAACTGTATTTAAATTTACACATTTTAAAAAAAAGAAAGAAAAGAACGATCTGAGATTAAAAAAAAAAAAAAAAATTCAAAATAATGAAACCTTCGTGAGCTGAAGAGTTCTTATGATGTAGTCGTGCAAACTCTCTTGTGATATCAACCCGACTTCGATATCCCCAAACATCTCGGTCTCAGTATCCGGCCAGTACTTTTCCGACATCACCTGTGAAGCACTTACATAGTTCAAATGCTCAAGTCAGCAACCTAGTGATTTCGTTTGTCACTAAGCCAAAGCCACCTTTCTATTAAAAAAGATACCTCTATTCGTCGAAAACTCCATGAACTAAAACTCATTTCTTTTTAATTTTGAAAAAAAAAAAGATATATTATCATACGATAAATGGTAGAGCAAAATGATTTTTTTTTTTTTTAAATTTCAAATTAAAAAAGTTACATGATCAAAGGATAAATGTTACATCTTGTTAGGAAATTATGTAATTATTCTGAGCACATATAACGTGAGTGCATACCGCATTGTTTTCATTGAGTTTTGTAAGCATCACAACCACGTCTGTTCGCTGCTCCCACAGCATACGTATGAAGTCGTTAGTTGTGAAACTGTTTGGGGCTGCAATAAATGTATGGTTTGGAGTAAGTCTAAATCGTGTGAAAAAGATTTAATGTGCTCAAGTTTGTTCATCCAACAATATTAAATTAACCTCATTGCATATTTACATCATACCAGAGATGCGATGACACAAATGTTAGTCAAACATTAAGTACTAGGGTTTAACGTGATGCAGTTATTTTTTTTACACCTGTTCCGGGAATTTAGAGAAAATACCCGGTTGGTCCAAGTGTTAAAAAAAAAAGTTTACACTTTTCATTTTCTATAATATGTGCCGGCCTTTATAAAAAAAGTCCTACAGACAGTCCCACTCCCTACTTGCCGGCCTCTAAACAATAGGCCTACAGACAGACATACAACTTACTTGCCGGCGTCTAAACAATAAGCGTACAGACAGTCCTACACCCTACTTGCAGGCCTCCAAACAATATGCCTACAGACAGACATACAACTTACTTGCCGGCCTCTAAACAAAGGGCCTACGACAGTCCTACACCCTACTTGCCGGCCTCCAAACAATATGCCTACAGACAGACATACAACTTACTTGCCGGCCTCTAAGCAATAGGCCTACAGACAGACCTACACCAACTTGCCGGCCTCTAAACAATAGGCCTACAGACAGACCTATACCAACTTGCCGGCCTCTAAACAATAGTCTTACAGACAGTCCTACACCCTACTTGCCGGTGTCTAAACAATAGGCTTACAGACAGTCATACACCCTACTTGCCGGCCTCTAAACAATAGGCCTACAGTCAGTCCTACCCTTACTTGCCAGCCTCTAAACAATAGGCCGACAGACAGTTCTACCCTTACTTGCCGACCTCTAAACAATAGGCCGACAGAGAGTCCTACCCTTACTTGCCGACCTCTAAACAATAGGCCGACAGACAGTCCTACACCCTACTTGCCGGCCTCTGAGCAATAGGCCGACAGACAGTCCTACCCTTACTTGCCGACCTCTAAACAATAGGCCGACAGACAGTCCTCAGGCAGTCTAACACCATTCCCGTTGCTCTTTATGATTAATATATTAGTCGCCTCCCCCTTATGAACAACTGATGCAGCGGTTCTCAACATGTGGGTCGCGACCCCTTTGGGGGGTCGAACGACCCTTTCACAGGGTTCGCCTAAGAACATCGGAAAACACATGCACCTTATAGTAATGGAGAAGGAAGGAATATAATTTTGTGGTTGAGGTAATATTGCTCGCGGCATTAGGAAGGTTGAGAACCACTGAACTAATGCAACCGTTTTGTCGCATGAAAGCTCGGTGAGTATCAGACTTTTTTTCAATCAATAATATTAATATAAAACATGTGGAGTAGTCGTGTGTGGGGTGGGTTGGTTATGAAAAGGGAACAGGGACAACCAGAAGCAAATATATATATATATATATATATATATGCAGGCCTTACATGCAGGTATATAATCACTTATATATGTAAATATATATATATAAGTGATTATATACCTGCAGGTAAGGCCTTGGCTCAAGGAGGCCGCCCCACTCTTCCCCTCCCACTCACCTTAACCGGGATTGTTATAATGAACTCGTAATATCATTCGTTTTTTCACGAAGACTCTTGTTATAATAGTATCTAGATGTTATTAATTTTTTTTTTCTTTTGCTATTTATTTCGCTCCTCTGACCACAATGGGAGTAAATCGTAACTCTGAATCAAACTGTGTAACTAAGTTAATTTTTCCAAAATTAAAATTACGTATTGGTCCTTACCCTGGGCGGCAATGTATTTACCATTGTTCCGAAACCCCTAAGAAAAAAAAAAATTATATATATACATTTACTCATTGAATGGTTAACATTTATAGACCAATATTAAGAAATGCTAATTATTAATTTAAACGGATAACAAGGACACTATTTAACGTGTCAAAACTAATGAATTTTTTTTTTTTAAAGACATAATTTAATATGACTTTTGACCACGCTGAAACAAAGTGGTTTTTTTTTTTGGGGGTGTAATTTAAAAGAAAAGAAACTAATAAAAACACCAGCCATCCGCTTATGTTTTCGTTGGCTCACCTTTGTAAAAGAAGCGTTTATGTAGTCCCCTTCATTTCTCTCTTTGTTATACTTCAAAATGACCCGCGAATGGTCGTCTGACATAGAGCGTACAAAATAAAACACATCATGTTCTCATAAGATAGGAAATCTTACAAGAATCGTTTTGAGCGTTTTACGTCATGCATGAGTTGACGTAACTAACGTTTCTTTAAATAAATGAAAACACTGATGTAAAAGAACCAAGCGGCTATTCGTACCCCGGTACCAGAAGTGAGAGGTTGGGATTAAAAAACGAATATCGCCCGTTACAAATCTTTATCGTTCTTTTTTCATCGGCATTTTCAGCAATAGTTGTGCTTAAAAATTGCATTTTATTCCTAGGTAATAATTGAAGAACATCATTCAAGCTTTGTGAAGGAAATAGTAAGACAAGTAATGTTACAGCTTGAATGAAAAGACGGGACAAATTGTATTCTTCCTTTCTTTCTTTAAAAAAATAAATAAAATTCCACGTGACTTCCATCGGTGGCGTACATTTGACAGAAATCCTCCTCATCGCGCATTCATTCTGTTATATAACATGTATTTGTTCGTTTGTTTGTTGGTTGCCTTTTGTTTCTCTCGTTCTGCCAAAAAAAAGCAACAGGTGTCTTAACAGCGCTATTCGTCTCCTATGATGTTGGTACCCGTGGTGGTTCCCGTTCGCGGCACATAACCTCTCTAACACAGTGTTTCTCTACCTTCCTAATGCTGCGACCATCTTTTAATGCAGTTCCTCATGTTGTGGTGACCCCCCCCCCCCCCCCACACAAACTATAAACTATTTTTCGTAGCTCCTTCATAAATATGTGTTTTCCGATGGTCTTGGTGACCCCTATGTAAGGGGTCGTTTGACCCCCCCCAAAGGGGTAGCGACCCACAGGTTGAGAACCGTTGCTCTAATAAACTCTTAACGGCTTACGCCGAAGTTGCGCCTTTAAAACGTTAAGCTGGACTTACATGCAAGGACTTGCGCGTCGGTGTTCTTCAGCCTGTTCTCTTTCCTGAGCGCGACCTCGCATGTCATATCGTCTGGTGATGAAATGTCCTATTATATGTTACGGAGAGCATTACAAAGTCATTAACATAAGTACGCAGAGAAAATTGTATAAAACTTTGTGTATACACAATAACTGTACATTGCTTTAGTGCACAAATGATACATACAAGTAAGGTGCATTTTTTTCAATATGTCTTTAATTGTGGGATACATTCTTAGCAGGATAAATTCTTAGCAGGATAACATCTTAGAAGTATAAATTCTTAGCAGGATAAATTCTTAGCAGGATAAATTCTTAGCAGGATAACATCTTAGAAGTATAAATTCTTAGCAGGATAAATTCTTAGCAGGATAAATTCTTAGCAGGATAATTCCTTAGAAGTATAAATTCTTAGCAGGATAAATTCTTAGCAGGATACCATCTTAGAAGTATAAATTCTTAGCAGGATAAATTCTTAGCAGGATAAATTCTTAGCGGGATAAATTCTCTGCAGGAAGGTTATTTTTCGATTGACTAACGTTGATTACTTTTTACGAAACATCAAACTGAGTTTATCCAACATATCTTTCTTTTTTTTATTTTTATTTTGTATCAAATTCTGTAAATAAATCAAGGTTGATCCAAAATTATATCCTTTCTTTTTCCTACTTTTTCACGGTGTTCACTTTGAAAAGTCACCATTTACGTGTATCCTTGACAATTTTCTCTTGTGAATTGAGACTAGACTTTCGACCCCCATCCCCATTGATTTCCTGTTTTGTATAAAAAAAAAATAATCCAATGAACTTTTTCAATTGAGAATGTGAATTCGTACCACATAGTGGTACACACAAATAACAATTAAAAAAGTAATTCAAAAAATGTCAGACCCTTGTCCTAGCGATCTAATCTAAGTATTACAGGTTTGCAAAATTTCGGATCACCGCTAACTATGTTACATTGGGAAATGGCGTCGGCGGGACGTCGAGCGTAAGCTCTTATTTGAACGAGCTGTCCACTTTCTTGAAAAAACATTTATACAAAACAAACAACTCCTTCCGCTTTTGGCATGAATAATTAATTAAATACTTTATTTAGTTTTGACCCAATTATTAGAAATGTTCTTCTTCTATGACAAATATAAGTAGCTTGTCCCCCACACCTCCGAGTGATTTAGCATTGGGGGGAGAAAAAAAACCAACAACAACATGGGGTCTAAGTAGATCACCTGGAACTCTTTTTCAAAATATGATTTGTTGTGTTTCTTCATGAATTCATTCAGATCTTTCACAAGAATCGACCGATCTTCGTGTCATGAAATGAAAGAATATAACGTGTTTAATCTCTTATTGCCAACGATAGGACCTAAAATGTACAGACACTTCGACGTAACAAAGTATATTTACACACAAAAGCAGTGGCACATTGGAATATTTACACACAAAAGCAGTGGCACATTGGAATATTTACACACAAAAGCAGTGGCACATTGGAATATTTACACACAAAAGCAGTGGCACATTGGAATATTTACACACAAAAGCAGTGGCACATTGGAATATTTACACACAAAAGCAGTGGCACATTGGAATATTTACACACAAAAGCAGTGGCACATTGGAATATTTACACACAAAAGCAGTGGCACATTGGAATATTTACACACAAAAGCAGTGGCACATTGGAATATTTACACACAAAAGCAGTGGCACATTGGAATATTTACACACAAAAGCAGTGGCACATTGGAAACCAAACGCCAAAAAAAGTAAAAGATCTTGAAAAACTGAAACTAAATTCCAGCAAATGATTGCACGAAATCCGAACGCAGCCCAGGAATTTGATTGCCCACTGCGTAGCCCGCTTCGCTTATTATTTTTGTAAATATTTTTTTTTTTTAAAGTTATTGTTAATATATTTTTTTTTTTACTTCGTTAAAGCTCGGGCGACCCAAATGCGTTTTCGTACAGTTCTTTGTCTGAATTTTTATTGAAAGTATTCTTTCAAAAATGTATATCCAAAATGTATAACTAGCACTTGAAGGCAAATCTATATGTTTAAAGACAATTAAGATACGTTTTTTCTATACCGGTATTAATGATGCGATAGTAGAGTTTTCATAGCTTAAAAATTCCAGATCACCTAAACATAATGCAGTTTATCCTTAGAATAAATTTCTAAAATTTTCTTAAGTCCTTAGCAGGGTTAAGTCTTATTAATCAGCAACATACTATTGACCAGAAGAGGAGCTAACGGGGCGTCAAGTCGGCACGGTAATTTAACACGTCAAACAATGATCTCATGTGATGGGCAGGGCTGTCTTACGCACCGCGCACGGGAAAGACTTTCATTTGTGTGCATCAATTAAAACGTACACTAAACGTTCATGACCAAACTAGCCGCTGCGCAAAATTGAGATCTAAAAATTTGTAAAATTCCTAAAAGGAAACACACGAACGTGGATTTCCGGATCCGAAATACATTTCTTCCACCCTAAATACACAATCACAGGAAGGCGTCTAATTTTTAAAGCGTAACGTTTGACAAATGCTACAAAATTACCGACATCTGACCACTTATGACACATTACATCCAATGACCATAATAAGGATTGTTTTAGATCACGATAGATCGCTTGCACCGAACGTTAAGACAACACCCTATACAGTTACATCACTGTGCTTCATTTACCCTTCACTTCTTTAATCTTTTCCCGGCGACTGTGGAAAAGGAGTAATGTGTTTTAATCAATTATCACATCAATGAAATCGGTTCTTTCAATTTACTTATTTTTTCATTTTAAGAGAAAATAAACAATTAATTATTTTTTTTTTTAATTGATCAATACAACAAATGATACACAAATGATAATATTTGTGATAACATCGTGCAGAATTATTTTCTGGGTATTTAATGAATTTTTGATAAATGTAAAAATTCAGAATTTTATTTTATTATTGTATTTTATTGTCAGCGTTACGTCTATTGCGTTATCATTTAGTAAAAGCCCCCATTTATTGTACACAGAAGCCAATGTTATTGTAATCAAAAGAAAGTGTGTATTGTACGCAGAAGCCAGTGTTTGTGAGTTGTGATTATGGGTCTAGGCCTGAAGCTGTGTAGCTGTGTTAGCTTTCTGGTTTGACATTTTCTCCGATATATTAGCACTAAATATAAAACGGACATACGTAAAAACGTGCATTAACTTCAAAACAAGTTTTAAAAAAAGAAATGCGATTAAAAAATTTATTTTTCTGTGCTCACGTCCCCCACCCCTCCCCCCAAATTATATAGCAATTCTCTATAATGCCATCACGTCTTGTATAGCAATTCTCTATAATGCCATCACTTCTTGTATAGCAATTCTTTATAATGCAATCACGTCTTGTATAGCAATTCTCTATAATGCCATCACGTCTTGTATATGAATTCTCTATAATGCCACCACGTCTTGTATTGCAATTCTCTATAATGCCATCACGTCTTGTCTAGCAATTCTCTATAATGCCATCACGTCTTGTATAGCAATTCTCTATAATGCCATCGCGTCTTGTATAGCAATTATCTATAATGCCATCACGTCTTGTATAGCAATTCTCTATAATGCCATCACTTCTTGTATAGCAATTCTTTATAATGCAATCACGTCTTGTATAGCAATTCTCTATAATGCCATCGAGTCTTGTATAGCAATTCTCTATAATGCCGTCGCGTCTTGTATAGCAATTCTCTATAATGCCATCATGTCTTGTATAGCAATTCTCTATAGTGCCATCACGTCTTTTATAGTAATTCTCTATAGTGCCATCACGTCTTGTATAGCAATTCTCTATAGTGCCATCGCGTCTTGTCTAGCAATTCTCTATAGTGCCATCGCGTCTTGTATAGCAATTCTCTATAATGCCCTACACAGCGCCTTATTCACTGCCCACACTTTATTTTTAAACTCATTAACCAAACGTGCATAATGTTCATTTGAGTTTGCGAGTTGTTTAAACACTTCTTAGGAACCCATTTTAAGTTTACCTCCAAACGACGGCTCCAGCCAATATCGTGACAGTAAGCAGAATGATTAGAAGAATTTTTATCACCCTGTTGCTGATCTTTTCTGGGTACCCTTGTATACCTAAAGTTCATTGGAAAGAGGAAAAAAAAGTTTAAAATGTGTGGTAAAAATAGATTATTTCTTTAAAATTGTGCTTAGGTTAAGTTATTTTAATTTTTTTTAGTTTAAGGTCATCTCTTATTCTTAGATGGACTGAGATTACCAGTCTTGTCGGATATAATTGTTTTTTTTCTTCAAACGTTCAAACATTTTTAGCAAAGCAATTTTAAGGTGGGAAAACGTCAGCTATGCATTTTCAAGTAGGGCCTTAAATAGTAGAAAACAAACAAAATTTGCGTGAACAAAAAAACCGCTTTAAGAATACGCAGTGTTTTTTTTTTTTTTAAAGAAAGAAGAAATTTCAGTGACTTCATTTTCTCATTCAAAAAATTAAAAAAAAATAATTTCAGAAAAGGAAGATGTGTTTTTCTGCATTCCACATCAAAGCGTTTTAAATGTAAATTATATATATATATATATATATATATATATAATATATATATATATATATATATATATATAAAATACTCTTGTATATTTTGTTAAAACATAAGTAAGATTTTTAAAACAATTTTCTAATGATAATTTGATTGAAAATTTTAGTAAATTTGACTGTTTCTTGAAAATTTCTTGAAAAACAGTATGTGGTTTTACAAATCAGTGTTAAAAAATCTAAATTATAGACACTTAATTAAAAAAAAAATAATTACAAAAAACCTTTTGTACAATCGTCTGACCAGTAACCATCTGTACACCCTTGATCACATCTGCCGTTACTCTTATCACAAGTCATGTTTTTACAATGATGGCTACACGTCCTTAGACAGTTAGGACCCCAAAACGTTTGTTTGCATTCTGCATGGAGGAAGAAAAAATTATATGTACATTTTATTCAGCCTAAAGATTAATCCAAAAGATTAAAGTAAAACAGCGTAATGATTATAAACATACAACATCATTTTTTTTTAACTTAAAAAAAAGACAAACTCACCGTTAGTACAGTTTGGTGGGTTGTCGTATCCACAGCAACTTAACTCGCAGAAAGCGTTCGATCGATCACATAGCTTATGCTCACAGTGATCGCAGTTTTGTGAACAGTTAGGGCCAAACTGACCGTCTTGACACGCTGCAAGTATTTGCATTGAAAGTTTTCATTTAATACTGACCTGAGAGTGTTTGCTCACGCTATGCGGTAACTTTGCCCTTACTCTTTGTGACTCCGATTTTTTAAAATATTTAGATACACCAGATCAGGCATGCGGCTAAAATCTCTCGCTCTCTTTTTTTTTAAAGAAAAATTTCCAAACCCAAAGTAATTGTCAGGGTAGGGTTAGGGTTAGCGTTAGGGTAAGTGTTAGGGTTAGGGTTAAGTCCTTTATTAAAAAGCGAAGGCAAGTTAAGGAAAACAAGACGGTAGAGAGTACTGCGGTTGTTAATGCATGTTTTTGTCTATGCTAACTATACAAACGAAGGATTACGCTACTTTCGATTTAATATGTGGTTTCATTTTCGTGTTCTCTACTTTCCCGGCAAAGTCACAAAGGTAATATTTATAGGCTAGACATAAACCTGCCAAAACGCTTGCGGCGGCAATGTGTGAACTTCCCATCTTGACTTGACGAAACATCCATTGAGGTACAGCCGTACACATGCCCAGAAGGCGTATTATTTGTGACGGTAATTTTGTTCTTCTATGCATTCACTTAGGAAACTCACCAATGGAGCACTCGGGGAAGTCCGATCTCTCCCGACAGCCATAGCCGCACAGCCCTGTGTCTTTGTTACAGGCGTTGTAGAGGCAGTGACGGCTCTTGCAGTCGTGTCTACAGTTCAAACCCCATGTCCCTGGTAGGCACGCTGTTGATGGGAAACAAAACATCTGGCCGATCAAAAAGGCACCATTCAGCACGTGACCTATGTCGTAGCGTCCGTTGGGTCCTTATGTCTCTGTACAAAATTTCGTCCGCAAAGAATGAAACACGAATTGTCAATAAATAATCATTCAAAAAAAAAAAGGGGGGGGGGGGGGAAAGGGATTTTTATACCGCAATATGTTTTCAAGACATTCTGAATCTAAATTGTGATAAAAACATGTATTCTTATAATGTATCTGAATTAAAAACATGTATTCTTAAAATATATCTGAATTAAAAACATGTATTCTTATAATGTATCTGAATTAAAAACATGTATTCTTAAAATATATCTGAATTAAAAACATGTATTCTTATAATATATCTGAATTAAAAACATGTATTCTTATAATATATCTGAATTAAAAACATGTATTCTTATAATATATCTGAATTAAAAACATGTATTCTTATAATATATCTGAATTCAGCCCCATTATATTTGTCTTTTTAAACAAACTTTTTTTTTTTTTTTTTTTTTTTTAAACTCAGATGTTTTCAATTATTTTGTATTTGCTTTCTTACACTTAGACAATAGGTTAGTAAGCCTAAACATCTTATGTGGAAACAGATGTCAAATCCCAACGTTTTTTTTATATCGCTTCAGTTGGCTGATTTATATTTTTGATAGCATTTATTTTCTTCATGATGTTCAAATTTCAAAAGCCGTTACTTCTTCTTTGCAACACTTTCCCCCAAGCCCCCCCCCCCCCCCAAAAAAAAAAAAAAAAAAAAAAAAAAAAACGATTTGATCTATCAATATATACACATATGGATTATCTTCTCTCTTCGGAGGAAGATATTTTTTTTAAAAATTCTTGGCAATATTTATCTTGTCATATGAAAACGTTCAGCTGAGAAGCCATAGGTTTAAATAACCACCCCACCCCCCATTACGGGGAATCATGTTTGAACAAGTGCTGCTGTGGCCAGCTTAACATACGTGTGATACACCTGGGTGGATCTCTGTACCCGGCACATCCTAAGGTGCACAGACCGTCCATTTGACAGGCCAAGCGGTAACAGCTGTCCGGACAATCGCCACACTCTAATCCATAATATCCGGGAACGCATTCTGTTGGTCAAAGTCATCAAAATAAAAACCACTCGATTAACATATTAAGCTGTCATTTAAAATCTGAATAGTTTTTTTTATGGATATTTTTTTTTGTTACATGTTATTATTTTTTTTTTTTGCAACAGACTACCTATTTAAATACTGAAATTCCGAAGCAAATTATGAATATCGAACTAAAAGTCTTAAATTCGTTCAAAATGAATTTTAATTTAAAACTAAATAAGCTTGATCTGAATGGGAATATATCCGAAACCAAGCCACAATTAGAGACGGCGAATAGCAACACGTTTACAAACACACACACAAAAAAACAAAATAAACAAACGATTATTTCAGCATTCGATTGGTTTTCGTCAGTGGTGTACCGAGCTTAACTCGCGCCCGGGGCACAATACCTTTTTAGCGTCCCCCCCCCCCTATTCGAAAACCATACAATATTATATGTAAAATATACCCCTTTGTGAGTAGCGCCCGGGGCATGATGCCCCTCTTGCCCCCCCCTCGCTACGCCACTGCTTTTCGTTTACCCGAAAAAAAAGAGTTTTGACAGAACGAAACTCTTTGGCGTCGCGTATCGGTCGGCTTGCTGCTTCTGTGCATTCTTAAATGAAGTGTCTGTGACCACTGAGCAAAGAATAAGTGAGCCTAGCCCTAGCCTTGGGTCCTGCTCTATATAGTGAGCCTAGCCCTAGACTTGGGTATCGCTCTATATAAGTGAGCCTAGCCCTAGACTTGGGTACCGCTCTATATAAGTGAGCCTAGCCCTAGACGTGGGTATCGCTCTATATAAGTGAGCCTAGCCCTAGACTTGGGTATAGCTCCTTATAAATGAGCCTAGACCTAGACTTGGGTACCGCTCTATATAAGTGAGCCTTGCCCTAGACTTGGATACCGCTCTATATAAGTGAGCCTAGCCCTAGACTTGGGTATAGCTCCGTATAAATGAGCCAAGCCCTAGCCTGGGGTACCGCTCTATATAAGTGAGCCGAGCCCTAGACTTGGTTACCGCTCTATATAAGACCGCTTAAATAATAAATAATAATAATAAATATTCGAATTCGGTTTATATTGACCATAGGTGATCATGCAACTATCACAGATTTTACTGTGTCTTTAAACGTATTACACTGCTACATGATGTAAATAGTTTATAGGTAAGTGCATCTAACCGTTCAAGATAATTTCAGAAAGTGCATATGTATTAATTTTTTTTTTAATCAATAAAGCAATTTTCTATGAAATTAACATATTATATTAAACTAGTTAAAGCATAGTGAAATATTATTTGACCCCGAACATGTTTTCTCGAAATATGTGTTATTGCATTTTTCCTAAATTAAAAGTAAACTTTGACTAATTTTCTATTTAAAAAAAAAAAAACGACATTATCATTAGTTATTAAAAAAAAAAAAACGCTGATAAATTTGATACACTGGGTTGTAAGCTAACTGAAAATAACTTTAAAATGAAAAAAAACCCAATTCACATGACTTAATGTGCTACTTTCGACGATTAAAGTATGGAATATATATATATATTAATATTAATTAAACGCTCTACTGAAAACTTAAAGGAATATTTTGCTATCTATAAGTTTAATAAATGACATTTCAAAAAAGTGATACATAAAATTACCTGCATACGTTTCCACCTCACATAATCTTAAAATGGCCTTGTTTTCGAAATCATCAAGAACATTCGCCATGATCGACACGTGACGAACAGGTCTCCTCCACGCCTTATTTAAAACCTCGAATACAGTTCTATTTCCTGTTCCGCTGTCCACGTGACTGAACAAAAGTGCATCGTCAGCATCGAATACTTGAAGGCGGAAACCCAACAGGCTTTCTCCTGAATTTGAAAATAAATTTCGCAGAAGTGAACGCTGTGAGTGAAACTAACAATAAAACAGTTTGAGCTAGATATCTTTTGCCCTCTCCCCCCTCCCCCCGGGCCCAACCCAACCATTTCACGAAACAAATATTGGGATCTTCGTTATTTTGCACACTTTCTGGCGCATACAAAAAACAACCCAAAAAAAAACGTATTTAATTTACCACTGTTATCACTTTGCAGCCTGTTTCAAAATTATTTCATGGCACATTAACAGTTTGAGTTGATTTTCTTTCCGAGCATTTAAAATTGTCCAACTATAATTCCTCCGGAATTATATTATGTCTTTTGGTTTTTAAAGCGTTGTTCGTATGATCAATAAACTACACTGTTTTAATGTATAATTAAATCCCATTTAATTAACTATTTTTGGTGTCACTTTCTATGATGTTTACGGTAATAATTTATACATATTTCGCACGCATGAGACTGCGTTTTGATACATTAATCAAGAAATTGATTTCTTGACATATTCAGATGACATTAATTTCATTGAGATACTGGCAATAAGGAAAAAAACATTCGATTTGTACAATCGTCTCTTTCACATTAGTGATAAGCATGACATTGGTGCTTTTTTTACACAGTGAAATTTATGTGAGACTCAAAGTTAGTGCTAACATTAAAATTGTTTAAAAGTTTTAAAGTGCTCACGATATAAGACTGCTCTTTTTCTAGAAAACACATTTTATTTTTAACGATGTCTTCTCAAGAAAGTAGCCACTCATTATAGACATCTATAAGGTTCACATCTTTGCATCTATCTTCTTCAACACATCATTGGAGGCAGATCGATCACTTCAACACATCATTGGAGGCAGATCGATCACTTCAACACATCATTGGAGGCAGATCGATCACTTCAACACATCATTGGAGGCAGATCGATCACTTCAACACGCCATTGGCGGCAGATTGATCACTTCAACACATCATATGTGGCAGATCGATCAATTCAAATGATCATTGTCTGCAGATCAAGCTTTCAACTCATCATTGGCTGCAGATCAATGACCTCAACATATCATTGGCTGCAGTTTGGTCACCCCAACAATTCATTGGCTGCAGATCGATCTCTTCAACACAATCGTTGCCTGCAGATCGATCTCCTCAACATATCATTCGTCGCAGATCGATCACCTCAACATATCATTTGATACAGATCGATCACCTCAACATATCAGTGGCTGCATGTTGGTCACCTTAACATATCATTGGCAGCAGATCGATCAACTTCTTCTGTATACAAAGGGCCCGCGATGTATTGATCACTGTGGCTCCTAGGTATGTAGAGGGATTTGCAATGTTTCTGTGCCTCATATTGAATTTCAAATTTTAAAGCTGGTCAACAAAACAATCAACGCATTTTGGAAGATTATTTTTTTGTCCTTGGCATATAGAGATCGGAAAAAAACGTACGTAAGGCTGCTGTGTCTCTCAGCATGGAAATTGAGTGAAACAACTCTTCTTGAAAACGCTACCAGGAGCCTTAAACTTACAAATCGAAATATTGTTTTCCACATTTTCTTGAACTAAAATTCCGTATTGTTTATGCTAACTTAAAAAAAAAAATTCCATTTAAGAATTAAAGCAATAAGCTGGGTCTTCTTGATTCTGTTGGGTGGATAAGGAGATACATGCTGTTTTCACTTAGATGTTGAATTTTGTTGATAATGAATGTTTAATTCCATTGATGGCGCTGCCGAGTACGCCTTTGGTCTGCTCCACCACTTCCGTTCATTCAGAACAAACTGATGGTTTGCTGTTTTCATGCTTCGATTCCCCGCTGCTTTAGATGTGTTTACACATCAATCTCCATCTAAGCGTACGTCTGCCTTTGAGCCGTTTCCCCCTTTCATTTTTTTAGGTCTCTCCTTTTCGCACGTCTGTCATTTGGCTTTCTCTTAACGTGTCCCGATCAGCGCAGCCTGCTATTTTTTTTTTATTTCTGCTGTTAGCGTGGTATATTCCACGCAGTTTCTGTCCTTCTTCTTCTTCTATATGTTAAGGGCCACGATCAATTTATTGATCATTATGGCTCCTATGGATGTAGATGGGGTTTTGCAATGTCTCTGTGCCTGGTGTTGATGAGGATATTTCACTGGTCACAAGAGTAAATGAGTGAGGGTATCATGCACTGGGGGTTGAGGCATTAGACGCAAATGAGTCAAGTCTTGTCGCTTCAACTGTTCCATTTGAAAGCTTGTTCCAGTCCCTGATTGTCTTCGTGTTATCCATTCATATTCATCCTTGACAATATGTATTCAGGAGATCTTTTCTCAACAGAGCTTTTAATACGTTTCCTGCTGTTTATCCAGGTTCCAAGTTTCACTGGCATGAATTACTACAAGTCTTATTTGAGCTGTATATATACTTTTCTTTGTTGGAGTTTTCCTTTTTAATGTTTAACTTTCGAGCATTTTTTTAATTTAAAAAAATCCAAGACATTATTAATTTAACTTAATAAGATTCTGGTGGGCCGTAGTTTGCCGACCACTGCCTTAGAGTATCGATTTTAGTTTTGTGAATAATATTAAGTCTAATTGAAATGTTATTGGTGGTATGTTACCTGTTACAATTTACACATGTTTAAATCATTTAAGCTTTTCACAACTGGACAATAACATCGAATTTTGACATGAAAGTTCATCCATGGCAATGATATCTTTAAAAACATTTCTTTTCTTAAGTCACGAGATGATCCTCCGTCCTGTAAACAATTGTGACATCAAACCCGGACAGTCGTGTCCTAAGAGGCAAAAGCATAAGGGAAGCAAGGCACTTACTGTTATGAAAAAATAAAAAAAAGGGGGGGGGGGTGTTGGGCAACACAGACCAAGAAACGAAATAAGAAATAAACCAAATATTTGGTCGACTAAATACTCAGTAGTATTCTGTGATCCGTTATTTGCACCTGAGGCGGGTAAAGTTGCTGATTTCTTTTTTCTTTTTAAAATACCAGAATGCAGGTCCTTAAAACATCGCGAGACTTGTATCTCCCAAGTCTCAATTCACCATGCCACCGTATATTAGCGTTTCCCAGACTTTTAAGTATGGCGGACCGGTGGACAAGTTTTAAAATTGCATCCAGGGCCGATACTAGATTGATTAATTACATTTTTTTTTAAAATATTGAACTAAAACATTCAAGTTGTGCGTACCGGCAACGTAAGGCTCGCGGATTGGTGTCGGTCCGCGGACCACCATTTGAGAAACATTGCCGTTTGTGACAAGGCAGGATCGTGACAATTCCTACACTGAAGTGCAAGCTAAATTATAAAAGGAAACCTTATTCTAATCATCTAATGTGAGAGTTCTCCGTCCAATTTAATTTGACTATAATTAAGATCCTTTCAAAGTACCCGCCAACCTACCAAATTCATCAGCTCTGCTGTACAATACAAATCTTGTAACCAGGTAACTTTGATCGAATGACAGATTCCAGGTCGGTTCCACTGTGGCGTCAGGAACATTGGTAAGGGTGCATGACTCTTGTGAGAAATCGGCTAGGTTATTACCATCGACAGTCAAGTCGGCGGGAGAATTGCCGGGCTGGTCCACCTCAGACTGAGCTGTGTTCTCTCTTAACGCAACATTCCTACCTTCAAGGGAGAGCAATAAATAAAATCAAAATAGTTTAAGCCGGGCTACTCAAAAATGGCAAGGAAAGACCATTTCCGTTTGAAATTATATCTCAGACTTTAAAATAAATATGTGCAAAGAATAATTCGAGCTTGTATAAACATGAATTTTCAGACAAGTAGATTTGCAAAATATAACTTTATGTTAGTAATAGTTTTTCTTACCGCCATTCACATTAAGTGAACACAAGTTGGGCACATGAGCCCCTTCCAATGTCAACTCTGTGATAGCCTCCTGGGCGTCGCAATGAATCTCAAACGAACGGCTCGTTACGTTAACGAGTTCCATGTTTAGGCACTCATGAACTGTAGAAGGCGTGGTCCCTTTGAATTTTATTTCTATGTCTCTGACTGCAGCTGTTTTGAGAATCAGTTAAGAGGATTATAATCATTATAAAGACATATTTTAAAAAAAAAAATATGCGGTAAGGAAAAACGCTCATTTGTTGTTTTTAATCTGTCGGAACATAATCGCAAATAAAGAGCTACAAATAAATACATATCGACGAGCTTGTTAATGGAGAGCATCATCTAACCCAGGGGATGGAGACCTTTTTTATTGTGTGCAGAAGGTGCAAGGAACAGGGCCGGCCTTAGGCTACTGCATCCTATGCGGCCGCATTGGGCCCCGAACTTTCATAGGCCCCGCCCCGAATTTATTTTCTAATACAAAATCTTAATTTTCACCTATTATCCTTATTTCTACCCAGACTGGGCCCCGCGCAAACCCTTTTCGCATAGGGCCCCGCAATTGTTAGGGTCGGCCCTGGCAAGGAATATTTAGCATGTATTAGCTTTTACGGCACTCTGTTGGAAAGTGCAAAGAATCGCGCACGGTAGTAGCATAAGCAAATCTGTCTGATGTTGTCAGTATTACACATAGCATTCTGGCTGAAATTAACGCCCATATGCGCAGTACAAGTGACGTAATAAACCTTCAACTTTGCGATGGGAGATCGTCAGGCGCCTGAGAGTCTCGATCTTCTTGTCCTTTTTGTAATACTAATTGAACGTAACGCCACCTTAGGTGCTCTCTGTGGAAAGTTGCATCTTAAGTTACACGATTCAGATCGCTGGCGTTGTATTTTTAACAAAAATTTAAAATAGAACCATTAAGTTGCAGTATCGTTCATCATTGAACTAGGGTAATAATGGGGGAAGACTGCAATCAGGTTAGCACAATCGGAAATTAGTAAGACATAGTAAGGTTAAACCTGAAAAAAGGAACGCCAGAAAACAACGAACGTGTCGGCAGGAACTCCGCCCCTCCACGTCACGACCTATCGCGGTAGACTTACTTCTCCTATTTTCTTTCCCTCTTCCCTATTTAACCTTTCTCTCACTTACTTTCTGTCACAAATCTTTTTCTGCCCTCGTGGACACTACTTCTTAGCTAAGTGCTATATTATAATTTTTTTATATATTTTTTATTTTATTCCTTTTTCTGTTTGTTCGCCGATGAAGGCTTCCTGCCGACACGTTCGTTGTTTTGTTGCGTTCCTTTTTTCAGGTTTAACCTTACTGTGTCTTACTAATTTCCTATCATTGAACTAAAAATTTAAAATTGAAGACCCTCCTCACCGTTGTCTTTGACTCTGAATTGCAACCACGTGAATATATATTCAACGCTCCAATGCACTGAGATTGATTTGAGGCGCGGGGCAGTGTTGCAGGTGTTGCCCTCATTATCAGTCAACCATGCATGAGAGGTTTGTTTTGGACTCAGGTGAACAGTAGCAGTGGGAAGGGTTAACAAATCTCCTTGAGGAAAAACAATGCATTTAAATAGCTTCTTTTATCCCTGAGCGCGTGCAGACGGCTAGCATCATATCAATCCTCCTTGATCTTAAACGGTTCTAATGGCTTGTTAATTAATTTTAGATCTTAAAAAAAAAAAAAAAAGTTACATTTTCGAGGTGAGTTTTCAACGGAGTTTAACATATTATTAGGGCACGCAAACATTTTTTTAAGAAAAATACATTAATCTCTGCCCAAATAGTCTGTTGCCTGTTTTTTGTCAGTATTTTCCCTGTTTCGTCGTCATCACTCTGGACGTTTCGTGTGTTATCTCTTTGACAGCACTCTTTAAGCGGAGCGGTAACCAGACAAAACGACAAAAGACAAAACGACAAGTGACAAAACGACAAGGGACAAAACGATAAGTGACAAAACGACAAAGTGACAAAACGACAAGGTGACAAGACGACAAGGTGACAAAATGACAAGTCTTTAACGCCAACGCCTCCACTGTCTTTAATGCCTTACATCGGTTTTTCCCAACGTTGGGCCACGTCCCACAGAGAGGCAATTTGAAAATGAGCTATCTAGAACTTGAAAACACAAACATCTCACTAACGTTAAACAATAAATTATTACTAATAATTAAAATAATATAGAAAAATAGTTCATTAAAAGTATTTCATACTTGAATGTCAGTTCTCCAAATATTTTTGAAAATGCACTTTCTAAGTTTCCTCACCAATTTCCTAGTGATTGTCGTTTTGTCACCTTGTCGTTTTGTCGCCTTATCATTTTGTTAATTGTCGTTTTGTCACCTTGTCGTTTTGTCGCCTTATCATTTTGTCAATTGTCGTTTTGTCACTTGTCGTTTTGTCACCTTGTCGTTTTGTCACCTTGTCGTTTTGTCACTTGTCGTTTTGTCATGGAACCAAGTGGAGCATATACGGTCTGTTTTTTGATTTTGTGACGTTGGTGTTCATTACAGTTAAATCCTACCAATGGTATAGGCTAGGGCAGATGTTCAAAAACTGTACGCGACCTTCCTCACAGGGATGCCTCTATGTGTTCATTTTAAATATATATACATATATATATACATATATATATATATATATATATATATATATATATATATATATATATTACCCGACAATTATTCGAATATTTCAAAACAGAAACTCACTAAGTACAAATTATTCGTTAAAGAAGTATTTCTACTCATTTAAACATAATAAATGCATTTTTAATAAAAAATTGATATGACTTTTTTGTTAAAGCCTATTTGCTTTTTCACAGTGCACTTGTTAAATTTGACACAAGGAATTCGGGAAAACTTAGATGAAGCAATGGTGCCGTGACTCGAACACGTTTTGGGAACCTCTGAACTAGGGCAGTGTGAGGCTCTGAGAACCAAGAAATAGCTGCAGATTTATTTATTTTTTTATCACTATCCAATTACATCGTTTATTTTCCATTTGTTCGTTCACGTTTTACATTTTGATTTCCACGGGAGACAAAGACGCCATTTTAAAACTCGTCTTAACACAGTGCATCAAATCTACTTACGGTACTGACATCTGACTCCAAACCATGTCGGGTCGCATTTTACGCCTTCAAGGCAATCACCAGTGGCACTGCAGTCGTCGTTTACGCAGTGACATCTGAATTGACACTTTGAACCAAACCAGCCGAGGGAACAGTTCGAGGCTACAAAAAAAAATTTGAAAATGTCATTTATATTCATCTTTACTTTTTTAAAATTTAAATATCGGATTGATTCAAGAAATCCATACCTTTTAAAATGAAAAAAAAAAAAAAAAAAAAAAAAAAAAAAAAAAAAACATGATTTCTTTGCGTGGAAGAAACGAGTGGGGCTACTCACAGCTTAAACCTACAACCCAGCTTGACGTCAACATTATAATCTGTAGCACCGTACACTTCGTGCCCATGTTCCTGGAGTGAAAATATATTTTTTTAAAAATTGAAATGGAATACTATGCTGAATTTGAAACGTATATCCAATGTGAAAATAAGATTTGCATAAAATCACTAATTAGTCTAACTGATCGATCTACAATAACGTCTTTATTTCTATTAAACGTGCATTTTATTATTTTTTTTTTGTAATTGAGGGTGTGGGGGAGTGCGCCTATATTTGGGATCTTCTTCGGGCGCAAAAAATAGCTATGGCTAATCCAATTTTAGAAGCGTATTTAAAATAAATAGCTATGACTGCAAAAGTAAAAACTGGCCGCATTGGTCAACTTAAAAAAAAAAATTCTAGTTATTATCGTTCCTCCTTCGCACGCGAAGATGACCTAGACAATCTTTGACATTGTTTTGTTTAAAGTGAGGGGCGAGTTGCTCAATTCGTCAGCCTGATTCTCTCGTCCTTGCCTATTTGATCCAATGGCAAGACTTAGTCATTGAGACTGGAAATGGACCAGGACGCAGTAGTTGACCAGCAGTGTTTCTTGTTTCTCACTGAGCTCGTGCAATGTACTACATCGCAGGATTTTTCATTGTGTCTATGTCATACCGCCTACGGGACTCCGTCTACGGATTTTATTGCATAGTTTGCCTTCTCTTAGATGAGTTGCCTTCAAGATCGATGAGCCCATCCAACCATCTAGTTATTAAAGAGCAATTGCATTATTATTTCCAAGAAAAAAAAAACTAACTAGCTCACTAAAACAATACAATTTATCTCATTTAAGATTCATTTTAAGCAACATTGGTAGATAACCAAAAGCATCTTTTTGTCTGCAACTCCAATAAGAGAAAAAGAATTAGGAATTAAGATGGCGTTATATTTTTTTGTTCGGGGGGGTGGGGATATCCAACAGCCTCCTTAAGGAAGCCTATGTTTCTCTCTCTCGCTCTCTTTCCTCCTTCTCGTAATATGTTATCCTGTACGGCTAAACAGAAAAGTTGTCTTGCTAGGTGTAATTTAGACGACTTCACCTAATCCAGGGCTCCACCACAGCGGTTCTTGCATAAAAACGTGTAAGTCACTCGGTAGTTATTTGTATTACAAGATTTCAAATACTAGAATTTTAAAACAAAATCACCAACAATAATTTTCTACTATATATGTGTAGCTGTAATGCTGTGTTGAATAGACTCGTAAAATAAACTTCACAGAAGTGAGCACTAATTGGGATTTTTATAAAGAGCGTTACTTTTCAGGCCACATTTGTCAATGGGAAGTTCACGCATCACTGTTGTCATTGGTTGGCTGGTTATTTCCAGTATACATGGATGAAAAAGTCGTTATTTCCAACAGCCCAAGTTTTCATTGTTGCCCACTTAACCTTAAGTTTATTTACTGGTAGTCTTCAAATGATCCCCTTATTTTTTATTGCTACAATTACTTAATGACAATGGCTAATGACTGCTACTGCAAAATCCACTTATTCCATTCAGTTTAATGCTATGAATCCTCAACATAAGTTAGTATTGAATGATTAATTAGTTTATGTGTTTGAATTTTTTTTTACTGAAGAATACAGAATAGGGGCCTGTACATGATATGTTACAAGCAGATTTTGAAATCCAGGTGTTCTATAAATTAATTGGACTAAGCACTTTGCCGTGTAACAAAATACACTGTTTTCATTGCCATTACATAACCACTACGGCTAATTTTGAAAGATGGGGCCATGACGTCATTTGCGGGATAGAATTAGGGTTCAGGTTAGGGTGAGCGGTCCCATCTCTCAACATTTACCACCACTATCATTCATTCACTCAAACCAATGCGAAAAATTCAAATATCTTTATTCAGCCGCAAAGGAAATTTACTACTTTTTGGATAATTTTTGTTATTTCAATTTGATTACTAGAAAAATACCTTGATTAAATTATGTATCCCGTGGATATCTGGATCTAATGTGGACAAACAAATTTTGGGTTGATTTATTTATTTTTTGCGTGATGGTAAAATCAGCAGTTCAAATAAATGCCTTTTAATTTTATCAAAAAAAATTAAATACAAACTGTTATCAATGTGAAAAAATACAAACTCCATTGCTGTCTCTAAGAGACAAAATACGTCAAATCAAATGGCACGGTGCAGCTCAGATTTACCGATTTTTACATTACATTTTGAGGATCATGGTGCGAATTACATTTTTTTTAAACTCAAAATTGTCTACTAAAACTGTCTTACCCAGCATATATGGTTTACTTGTTAAATTTCATGGTTTTTTTTTTGTTGGTGGCAACACACACTCGAGTCTCTGATCAAAAGCATATCCTTTCATATGGTCTAAAGTAAATAACCATGCCACGGACTTTGAAGGACATTTTAAATATTTAAAACATAATGTATTAGCTAAAAACTGGTACATGACCATATCGGTGATATCGACAGTGCTAAAAAAACTATTTTACAGACTTTACTTTAAAATCTAATTTTAGAAGCATAATCAAAATAAATAACTATGACTGCAAAAGTAAAAAACTGTCTGTACCAACACTATAAGTAGGTAAAAAGTCATTTTTTAAAACGTTTTTAATTTTTAACGATTTGATTCATGTACAATCGCCCGACCAATTCGTAATTGATCATTGGAAAACTGTTTTCCCCCATAATTTAGATAGATATAATAATAATAATGTTTATTTGAAAAATCACGCTTCATCCCCAAAGGCTCGAAGCGCGATACAAAGTCAACTATATTAAAAATCTATATTATACCTCGTTGAAATACAAAACGCAACATTACAAAAACTATATACGAGCATAACCATTCAAAGTCTTTCATACCTTGCAACCATAAACAACACAAGCCAATATACATCTAGGAGATAAAAAGCTAGCTGGAAAAGGAGGTAGACAACATCACCCTAGCATGTGTTTGCGAAATATATGTGTTTTCAAATCGGTTTTGAAGGACTCCGGTGTCTGGCTGTTTCTGAGAGCGACATAAAGGTTGTTCCAAATTGTTGGGCCAGCAAATGCGAAAGTGCGCCTTCCGTAAGTCTCAAGGCGAACACGCAGTATATAGCTTCCTGTCACGTTTGAAATTTAACGAAAACTTCCATCGGCGTTGACTAATGGTCGAAACGGTGTTTTTCTGACCGAATAATAGGGTTACCTCATTTCTGAATCATCAACCTTGAACTTTCAAAAAGCACGCATTTGAATTCGTTATATGTGTGGAGAATGTACGTGTGATTGGTTATATTGTTATAAGATTCATTTAATCGAGCAGTGTGTGCTCAGTAAATATGCAATTTTTTAATTTGGTGTCACCCTTTGAGATGGTATCCCCCGGTGCAGTCCGCACCCTCCACACCCCCTAGCTACACCAGTGTCTATCAGTTCCATAACTGGTAATGCAATTTTAAAATTGTTATTTATCTGTAAGGTTAAAGGTGGACTTGTCTTCTTGGTACACATGTTAGGTCTCTGGCATCACTTATCTCAACAGACAACGTAACATGAAAGACCAAAAAAAAAAAAGAAGAATGATGATAAAATAAATGTTTCATTTTAATACTCAAAATACATTAATTCTTTTCGTAATAAATAGTATAAATATAATACATGTAATAATATAAAGTATAATTGAAATATGTTATGAGAAAAAAAAGCCCTGGTGTCCTCACAAATAGTTCATTATTCATAATTTGTGCAATGAGGTCTGATCAGAAACAATTTGGAGAAAGCATTATTCTTTATTTAAAACTGATAATCAGTTATAATATTAAGATAATGAGATGCAGAAGCAAACAATATGAGTTATATTAAATCTCAAATCAGGTGAAATATTAAAGCACCTTGAAAGAAATACTTCTTTGATCTAAATAAATCAATCACATGTTTTGCTGTAACTCTGTAATAATAACTAGGCCTAGATTGTTCAGATTATCACCTGTAAATGGTTATAACAAAATATCTTTATGATAAAGAAATTGCAAGCCATTAAGTCATATAATAATCATTCAATCCAGAGTATACACATCTCACAGATGCATTTGCTTCAGGCAATTTTGGAAATAATAACAAAAACTTTGACAAAGACTTTTAAAAACTGAAAACAATATGTGAAATGTATTTAAAGCAAAATTTCCATTGATTTTCGATCAACAAAAGCATCTTATCTCATCTTATCTTATTTATATCACAAGAATGGTTTTAGTTCCAATTTTACGCTCTGTTTACAATGTCTTGGATTTTTAATAAGGTTGTTAAAATTTGATTTTTGTTTTATTACTTAATTCGATCAATATAAATCATAATGACTTTGCATAAAAACTAAATATAGAAAAAAAAATTTACACAATGTTTACATGTAACAGAAAATAAAGCACAAACTGACATTAAAAAGAAATAGTTAACTACATTTTATGAATAATTTAACATTTTATAAAATAATGTAACAAGTGTTTACATAATTTATATAATAATACATGTTGCAACCAGTTCACTAAATTAGTTTTTTTGTCAACAGACATACATTAAAGCAGTAACCATCAATTTTAAGCACACAGTTGCAAAGAGATCCAGAACAAAAGCTATCAAAGGGAAAACAACAACAATAAAATGGCTTGATGACAGTGGTATTTGTTTTTTTGTGAGGTAAGCTTTTAATCATCAAATCTCCATATTGTAATAATGGAAACTTTTATTACTAATATAATTCTGTAAATGTGTCATTTTTACTATGTCTCAAAGCAAATCATGTCACAATATTGTGGATACCATTTCATAAGTCCTTTAGCTGATAAATAATATTAAATAAACTTATTTGTATGGTTTAGATTGAATTTTGACCAAAAACGTCAGGCAACAATAAATAATATTAATACTTAAAATTTTGAATAAGCTGTGTTTAAAAAAAAATATTTCCATCATCCATCTTGATGACGTCATATCAATAATTGGCATACACGTTTGCATGACGTCATATCAATAATTGGCATACACGTTTGCATGACGTCATATCAATAATTGGCATATACGTTTGCATGACATCAAATCAATAATTGGCATACACGTTTGCATGACGTCAAATCAATAATTGGCATATACGTTTGCATGACGTCATATCAATAATTGGCATATACGTTTGCATGACATCATATCAATAATTGGCATACACGTTTGCATGACGTCATATCAATAATTGGCATATACGTTTGCATGACATCAAATCAATAATTGGCATACACGTTTGCATGACGTCATATCAATAATTGGCATATACGCTTGCATGACGTCATATCAATAATTGGCATACACGTTTGCATGACGTCATATCAATAATTGGCATACACGTTTGCATGACGTCATATCAATAATTGGCATACACGTTTGCATGACGTCATATCAATAATTGACATATACGTTTGCATGACGTCATATCAATAATTGGCATACACGTTTGCATTACATCAAATCAATAATTGGCATATACGTTTGCATGACGTCAAATCAATAATTGGCATATACGTTTGCATGACGTCATATCAATAATTGGCATATACGTTTGCATGACGTCATATCAATAATTGGCATATACGCTTGCATGACGTCATATCAATAATTGGCACATACGTTTGCATGGCGTCATATCAATAATTAACATATACGTTTGCATGACGTCATATCAATAATTGGCATATACGTTTGCATGACGTCATATCAATAATTGGCATATACGTTTGCATGACGTCATATCAATAATTGGCATATACGTTTGCATGACGTCATATCAATAATTGGCACATACGTTTGCATGACGTCATATCAATAATTGGCATACACGTTTGCATGATGTCAAATCAATAATTGGCATATACGTTTGCATGACGTCATATCAATAATTGGCATATATGTTTGCATGACGTCAAATCAATAATTGGCACATACGTTTGCATGACGTCAAATCAATAATTGGCATATACGTTTGCATCTTGGTCCTCATTGAAAGACGGATTTGCATTTTCTTTTGACATAACAAAACCATTTTATGCAACATTCCCTATGTTACCATATGTGACAGTGTTGTCAGAATATCTTCCTAGTACATCATAGAGCACTCTGTACTGATCCTGTGAACATTTCATATTTTAATCATTGCTGTTAAATTAAATCTAAGATATTTAAAAAAAAATGTATTTTAGCTTCACATAAATATATTGAAATATATGATAGGCCATTGGGCACATAGTATCAGGAATATGTGGTAACACATTTAAGAATCACTTTCAAAAGGCTGCATTAAAATATACTGATACTTAAATATAAGATAATTTTTTGGGGAAATCTTATTTTTTAAATGTTATGTTAAATAAATGATCTACCCATGAAAGTTGAAGTTATGATTACTGTTGTTCATAAATAAAAAATTAGATTTTCTATTTGTAATAGAGTGTTTCAAAGAATAAAACAAAAAGTGCTTAAAACAATGTATTACCAAATTTGGAATGACCTCCGGTCTTATGGTCTTTATCGTGCCAACAACCAGAGGAACTATGAGGCAGGAGTCATGTTCCATTCTGTCCAGCAACAGGGACAGCACACAGGCCAGACCACTGTATTTTGCACCATCGCTAATTTAAAAACGAGTTTTTAAATAATCAATAACCAGTTGATAAAAGCTTGATCAAAAAAATAAAATAACCTTAAAAGATTTAATAACAACAATTGAGTAACTTCGACTTAAAAATTTGACATTTCTCATCAACAAAACAAACTGTTGCAAAAAAAACCTTTGATTAACAAAATTTAATGGAGACTGACCTGCAAGTGTATAAAATTCTTCCCTGCGCTAGTGCATTGTAAGACCTGACCTGTGTTAGAATGGACAGGAGCTTATCAGGGTCCAAGTCCGTCAACAGACATTTAAGGTGGATCACTGCCTGGCTCTCATTGTTCTGAGATGGAAAAATGATTAAATCAATTGTCTTATGCTAAAGACATAAGAGTGTCTTAACATTTTAACAAAAAATAAAAAATAATTTTTAACGTCTTTCAAATTGTTTGATTTTGTCTTGATTGTCTTGCTGCATGAAATTTAATTGGTAAAAATATATTTTTTAATCATTTTTAGTGTAATTATTTATACTCCAGCACGTCGAATACTCTTATTATAATTGAAAAAAGAAGCCTTTTAAGGTATTAATTAATTGAAATACTTCTGAGCCAACTTTGAAATCCTAAACATAACCATGGTGGGTTAAACACAAAACTGCCTCTTTTTTCCAATGGATGTTTATTTGGTCTTCATTCAAGCCTTATTAACTTTGTAACAATGCAATCGGATAAAGAGAACAATTTGTGCTGTAAATCTTACGTTTGGTGAGATTGAAAGTAGTGACTTCCTCATTTCTGTTTTTACCATCAGTTTGTGCTCCTCCCATAAAGTTGACTTTTTAATGTCCTTTAATGTGATCAAATATGGTGAGCATCTTAGCCCTTGGTCAGCACCTAGTGGTAAATATTGACCAAATGTCTGGGAATAAAGATTGTTTACATTGTGTTGTGTTTAAAAAATTAAGATACAATGATTACAAAAATTTCAAAATACATAAAAGATGGATTTACAAACTATGGCACTAATAAAAATTCTTAAAACGGTACAAATTAAACTTATAACTTACTAAGAGTGAGTTTATTAAAGTAATTAAAATACTTATTTAAATACAAACAATCTGAAACCCATAACACCTCAATTAAAAGCAGCCATTTGTCAGTAGTATGTACACATTTTTTCACCCTACCTCATCTGTCAGCATAGCTTCAACTTCAAAAGCAACAATAAGTGAAATATTGTACTGTGTGACTAACCGCCAGAAATCTACAACTGTTGTGGGCATGGGAAGCTGTGTGAGGAGTTGCTGGTCTCTTTTCTTAAATCCCTGTAAATGAATTATGGAAATTATATTTACTTTTTTGCATAACATTTCTTCTATTTGAGCAATTAACCTTTTTAATCACTTAAATATTTTTTATTAAATCCACACACTTTCTTAACTCTGGACAAAAAATTGTTTTACAAAAAAGGGTTAACAATATGCTGAATTTTTTTTAAACTGGGGGGAGGGGCGCGAGTGTAGTATTTCTTAATTTAAAAAAAAAATTCCTATAAATTAATTGAAGCTTAATTAAATCGATATAAAGGAATAATGAATTTACTGGCAGAAACACAGCATTGATATAATCTCCCATGTCCTTTGTCTCACATGCCAAGAAGGGTCTGTATTTCTGATCTTACAAAGATTACAAGGAAAATAAAAAGTCAAACTTACAAGAAAATTGAATAGATTATTTCTAAAAAAAAAACTCTGGTGCTTTATGGTAACTGGCTTAAACAAGCAGAGTAAAATAATTTTTGGAGATCATAAATTAAATGTAGGCCCTATGCTGCTCCTGTTTAAATTGATTGAATGTGTTATATTTTTCTTTACATCAACAACATTTAAAAATTTTTCCATTAAACGAAATACCAATAGTTGAAATCAATTTTTGTTTATTGTTTCAGTGCTGATTACACAGTTTTAAAACACTCATTTCATATGTCTTGTCAAATGGTATTGTACATTTATCAAAGTTTCTTGATAATCCATAAATTACCATTTTATTTCACTAAAATTCAAATCTTTACTATTACTTAATTTGATCAAAGATATTTTACGTTTATAAATATACTTACTCGGAATTATGTTTGAAAATCTATTTTTTAATTTATCAACTATTTCATCACTGTTCTGGTAAACATTTCCGTCTGTTTCTGGTGATTCATTTGCTCTACAATTTAAGTCTTGTTTAGAATCTTCACAAACAGTTGAGACTGCCTAAATAGAGCAAGTTTACAAACTGATTTTAAATTAAAAGAAAAAGTTTGATGTAAAATGAATTTTAAAATAAATATCTGCTTAGCATTTATTAAAAAACAATATTTTTAAGTATTAAAATGAAACTGCAAAGAAATTTAAAAAATAAAAACATTATAAACACCTTTAACAGATGACAAAAGTGAGTCCTAAAAATATCCAAAAACTTAAGAAATCAGCAATAAGAAATGTAATTTTTCAGAAAATATAATTTTTTGGACTACGTTATACGCTGCATGGTGGCAAATGCCCCACCCTGCCCTACCCAAATGACATCCCTGATGGCATATATATAAATTAATGTATATAATATCTTCTGATAAGACTGATATACATGTTTAAAACTTGTCTATGAACATAGGTCAGGGTAGACATTATAATATCTTCTGCTAACACCTTTGCAATTTTGAAAAAAAGTAGGCACATAAATACTACAGTTTGAATTTCATACATACTTTTTTTCCCCCTTTAAATAAATATTATTTGTTAAAAATAAAAATTACCTTCTCTACAAGAAGCAATGATCCTTTGATATCATATGTTTTTCAACAACTCCTTTGTTATTCTGTACCAGTGAACACATTTACAAAACATCCAGTGCTATTAACTATAAGCAACATTTAAAAAAAGTTATCACAAAATGTTTAATTAACACTGGCTTTTGAATCCATTCTTTGAAAAAAAATTGGAATGTTCCCTTTTAGATTTGCCTACTTTAAATTCGGTTTCCATTTTAGTATTTCCAGTCAAAGATATCTTCTCCAAATGTTTAATTCTGCCTACAATATTACCAGATGTCACTGTTGTGCCAATGCACAAAATGGCAACGTGGGCAGCTTTGTGTAGGAACCAGTATTGCTCCCGGAGAAACAAAACAATGAAAAAACCTTATAAATATAAAAAAAAAAGAATTTTTAAACAGCCATAAAAAAAATTAAAACTACTAATAACACATTATTATAATTGAATTAAAATAATTTCCTTGTTTTGATGCTTAAACAACTTAATTTGAAATCAGTGGCTTAAATGAGGGTAGCACAAAGTTCAACAATATTTAGAGTCGTGAAACATTTCTTTCAAAAACCTTGACGTCGCACATAAGCAATATTTCATGTTGCTTGCGGGACAGGGTTAAGATTTGGGTTAAAGGGGATAAAAAAAACTTAAATTGGACAGACAGGTGAGAGGAGACGTTGAGAAAAAGGTTGGGAGGATGATTTAAAGGTGGCTTAGGGTGGGGCTTAAGGTCAATTTAGAGTATTTGAAATCATGGGATAATGCCAATGTAGTCTAGGTGGGTCAGTTAAGATTTGATTAACGGAAATGAACGACGGCATGGGGAGTGATTAAGGACCCTAAGGAGTTTGATGCATGATAATCAAAGCCACACTCTGGGAACTGCCTACCCACCCTAAAAAATGCCTGCATTAATTTAAATCCCTACATTCCACAGCCTAAATATACAATGAACGAATACAAAATTAAGTGAGTAAATAGAAAATAAATTACAGCTGTTTGGATCATTAAGATTCTGTCCTGCCTTAATTTGACAACTGTTTTGAAAAAATCTACATGTCCTGTCTGCTCCGCTTCTCTCATGACATTGTGAAGTGCAATGAAAGTCCCTGTACGACCAACTCCAGCACTGAATAAAATATAAATAAAAACACATAAGGTATTTTTTTAAACTCTTATTATGTTATCTTAATGAATGTGATGTTATCTGTTTTAGACTGGCCTGGGATTATATTAAAATTTCTCATTTGATGAATTTTGGGGAATTAGAGATTATTTAACAGCTTGGTCTAAAAGGATTTTTAATCTCTTAAAATATCTTGAAAATATAAATATTTGTCATTAAATTTTGAATCAGTAGCAAAAGAAACAACAGTATCAAACTGATTAAAAAATGGTTTCCCTTAAAAACCATTTAGCCATGTCAGAATTCAGATGCAAACATGTTTTCCTAGTTTATTACTAACTGTTGGTAAATAAATACAAATAAATGAAATGTAAGTGTTTATTTGATGATGGATGATTGCATATGATGTGAATATGGATGGAGTAGCAAATGCTTTGAATGAATTTTTAAAAAGTAACTTGTTCATATTATTTTCTTAGACATATTTAAACTGACATTTGAAATAAAATAAAATATTGTAACTGCTTATGGGCAAGCTTCTCTAATACATTGTAAGTGATTGGCTAAGAAACATTTCATGACATCATGCCGTATAAAAAAAAGCTTTTTTATTAACTTAGAAGTTTGACTTTTAAAATGATAGTCAAAGAAGATTATGATGGAGCCCTCTCTATTCAGGCCTATTATATCAAAATTAAAGAGTAGTAGTTAAATTTAATATTAAAAAATTGCATTTAAGTCTCAACTTCAAAATTTTAAAAAATACCTGCAGTGAACAACAATTGGCCTGCTTGTCGGCTGAAAAAATACTCTCTGTCCACCAAACCCCAAGGTACTACAGGTACACCCTTGTCAGGCCAAGATGTGAAGTGAAATTGAGTGAATGTTCGACCTGCTTCTCTAGGCTAAAATTAAATAAATGTATTCCCTATAGTTCATCTAATTCATTAAATTGATCAGTGTTTTATAAAGGCTACACAACAAATGAATTTTATTTATTACAAAAACTACAATATCCATTCTTTTAACAACTTTATTTGATTAAATATGTAATTTAATTTTTGAAGATAAATATATACAACAACAAAAATATTATCAAACAATTAAAAAAAGCATAGAACACATAAAGCAATTAGCCACATTTAATTAAAAAGTTAAAATGTGAAAAATATAAATTAGAAAACCATATTCTAGAAATGGCCACTAACCTTTGAAAGTTCAAGAACTCTTATCACATAGTCTGCAAAAGTTTCTGTGGAAATCATTTTCATTTGAATTTCACCAAATTGTAAAGATCCATCATCTGGCCAGTATTTTTCACACTTTACCTAAGATAATTTTTGTACAGATGAAAAAGCATAGATTTATAATGACTTAAATTGATGATATTATTTAAAAAGATTAAGCAGCTAACCATTTTGTATTTATTTTTTGCTGGAGTTTTTTTTAAAAAAAACCAACAATATTACCATTTTTTAGTGTACATTTTCTGGAACATAAATTAGAATTTTTTATTTTTATTTAAAGAAGAGTGTTACTTTCAAGAATAAGCTACTTACTGTTCCCTCTTCAATAAGGTTTGTGAGCATGACAACCTTATCAACTCTTTGTTCCCACAACATTCTAACAAAATCATTAAGAATGACTTTATTTGGTCCTAAAAATAATAAAAAATGCAGAAATAGATAAAAGGGAATCAAGTTCTTTGTTTAGAAACCATTATATTTATAATAAAGATGTTTGAAGTAATGTCTGTTTCATTTATTAATTAAGTGGATAACATCCTGTTTACTTACCCTGTGAGGCAATGAATTTGTCATCTTTGTTGAAGCCCTTGAGAAAATAAGAATTAATAAGATTATAAAAAAAGTAAAATTTGTAACAAACTAGTTGAAAACTAAAAGGCAATCTTTAATCTTTTTATAGCTATAGCAGACCTGTTTACCCTAAAACTGTTAAAATCATACAATAACACCACAAAAGCGTTCAATATGTTATCTTAATAGTAAAAAAATAAACATACAGTGTATAAAATGTATACACTTCAAAATCGTACATCGTACGCCAAAATCGTAAGAGTAAACAGGTCTGCTATAGGGTAATAAGCAACTATGCGCTAACAACTGTGATGTTTTATGAGGTGAACGATGTTGTTAAAAGCAAACACCTTTTTTAAGCAACTGATAAAAGGGGAAAGGATTTCAAATTTCTTTGTTAGATTTTTATGATATTCCCTCAAATTTACTGTCTCAAATTATTTCCTCTTTTCTCTACTTTTAATTACTTTATAGTTAATGCATCTCTGTTGTTTAAAAGAACAAGACAACAGCAGCATTATTTTTTTTTTAAATAAGCTATTGCATGAATTTTGACACCTGACAATTTTGTGAAGAAATAATAACTTGGGGACTGGATTTCAAACACCAGAGAGAAGAGGATGAAGAAAAACAACAACATCAGTCCTCTGATTAGATGGGACTTATCAAAGAGAAGGAAAATTCCAATGCAAAATCATGCTGTGACGGGCCCTGCAAGCCGACAGTGGAACATAGCGTTAAAATTAAAATAAAAAAGGAGGACCAACTGATGATCACCAACTGTGCAGCATATTACTCCACATGAGGCCTTAACTTATTGCCATATCCATAAACGAGGACAGAATAAAATAATAATTTAGTTAATCTCCTACTACAACTGCTTTAAAAATGTTAGTATCAAATATTTTATTTAATAAAATTGAAATGGTTAAATGAAAAATTGGTTAGATTTAAATGGATAGCTTACAGTTTACCTAAAACCTACCTCAACATAAGATGCATTGATATAGTCCTCTTCATTCTCTGTTGTGTTTATCTCCAAATGCACACGAGAATGGTCATCTAAAAATCAGATGTTTAATCATTAATAATCATAAAAAGGAATATTTTCAATACACAATTTCTTAATTTAATTTATGGCATTGTAAGGTCCGCAGGTTTAAGTGTCTTCGGTGATTTAGTGAGGTGTAAATGGGTGGGACTGAAAATTTTGGGAACCAAATGTCTAGTGTCCTTAATTTTAGAAATGGCTATAAAAAAAGTAATAATAGGATAAAGTTGATGTAATATTGATAACTATATTTTATTTTTAAATTAAATTAAACACTTTTTACCCAGTAATTCAAATGTGCACTTCTAAAATATACAACTTATAGGTACTTTTAATTTGAAAAAAAAAAAAACTTTTACTTACATGGGCAAATGTTCTTGTAACGATTTTTGTGCATATTCAAAGAATTCATTCCAATTTCTGTTGTTACATTTTTTGGTGCTGGAATGTTCTGCGTAAAATATTGAAATTTATTAAAAATTGATGCTGGGCACAGACATTTACAAAATATTGGAAAAAAATAAGTTTCTAATTGCAAAAGCTTTGGGTTGTAGATGCATGGATGCTTAGTTTAAAAGAAATATATTTAAAATTATTTAAAAATTGATGCTGGGCACAGACATTTACAAAATATTGGAAAAAAATAAGTTTCTAATAGCAAAAGCTTTGGTTGTAGATGCATGGATGCTTAGTTTAAAAGAAATATATTTAAAATTATTTATTTATTTCAATTCGCATATATACAATTATTTTTAAAAAATTAATCCTTCAAATTAAATACAAATCTATAATTTTAAAAGTAGGCCACTTACCCAAGTATATTATACATTTTTAAAAAATAATTTGGCTTTTAACTAATTTTCAAATAGCACCATATTAAGTTTTTAAACTACTTATCCACAACCATCAATAATCTTTGCTTTACCTATGAAAATTAAAACTTGAGCTGTTTTCATTCATACACAACTCATGTATTGTTTCCAAGTCCGGTGTTATTGTTCTTTATCAGAGTATAGCTCTCTATTTGAATGTGTATAGATTACAATATATAAGAAAATGATAAAATCTTTCAGTAACAACTACCTTAAATTGGTCTTCAAAGTAATCCATTTTATGAGAATGCATAAATTTGCTCAGATCTTTGACAGCAATAGGTTGGCTGTCATTAACCTTGTAAGCTGCGACATTATTATAAATCCCTTCAGCTGCTGGAAAAGTCAAGCTTTTATCTTTTCCGTTTGAATCTATATTTATAAAAACATTAGTCATCATTTTAATACAATACTAAATTAACTACTTAATACAATAATTAAATTAATACTAACTTGATCAATACATTGTTCGTGGGCCCTCAAAAGATAGAAGTAACTAAGTAATGGAATTTTATCAGGTCTAGTCCTAGGAACAACAATCAATGTTTATAACAGGAATACTTGTTTATCTACCAAAATAACGACTTTTAGAAGTTTGTTTAATCTATTTTACAGCTTAGTGCAAAATAAGGACAAAGAAAAATACTTTGATTTATTTCAATATTTATTCATAATTTATATATTATAAGCAAGCAAACACCTCCAATTCTAGGTACAAATTTAGTTATGTCTATGATTAAATAACAGGTTTTAGTAGCAAGGTTTCAGGTAGTAGTAATCTTTGTTAAAATTAAACAATCTAATTAATTAGGATTTTGTAAAGGTAAAATCACAAGAAATGTTGTTTTTTCCATTATTAACTAACTTGAATATACCTGTTTCAAAGTGCCAGGGAAGTGGCCAGTAAAGTGGCAAGTAAAAGCTGCGCCCCTGGCAAAGCATGATTTTAGGGTGAACATGAATAAGAGATAAGAATTTGGTGGTCTTTAAATATGATGCTTTGAGAGGATGTATTCGTCGCCTCCCTCCCTTCTTGGGCATGGCCCTGCATGTTAGTAGGCCCAGTAATATTTTTTTTTTTTAAAATCCCACTAATAATTCGTAAAATATACAGGGTGGCGTATAAAAACTGGGACAATTGTGTAAAATAGCATGGATACAAGCAATATATAAATATAAGTATTCAATCTCTAATTTATTAATTTTTTAAAATTATTTTCTGGTAAATTTCAACTTCCAAAAAGTACTTTGTTTTTAAAAGAAAATTAATTATAATAATAACAAAAATTAAATTCAATGTTTCCTGGGTTCTCAGCAAAAAAAAACCCCCCAAAAAAAACCCACTGATCCAACAATTGCCACAACTGAACAATGCCCGCTTTCAATTTTTGACAGTATACCTTTTTGTCGGAGCGCACCCCAACTCAAAATTATATACTCTACAGGGGTTTAGGTTTGGGCTATCTGGTTCGCAGAAGGCCACATTCTACCAATTGAGAAAGTTTATCCTATTTCTTGCCATGTGTAGCTGAGCTCCGTCTTGATGCTGAGTCCAATTGTGAAGATTAGATCTGGCTGTAACATCCAGAATCAATTCTTGTCCTAGGGTGCGTTCACAATAATAATCCCTTTTGATCTATTTTCAACAAACACTACACTGACCGAAACTATGACACTTTGATTGACATGAATATGTTTACAAATGAGTATCGTTGCTGGAATTTTTTTTTATACATGCTTCAAAATACTAACGATCATCTATAGAATTAACAGGTGCGGCAATGATAAGTGTGTGTTTTCATCTACAAACCAACTGTCTCATACACGTCTCTCATTGGAAACCTATCAAGTGGTAACTGTTGATGTCGTTGGTGGAGTTTTAATTTGCAGTTTTCATTTATAGCCTGCCCTATTACGCCTCTGCAGGTTTGAAATTGAAGATATTTAATCTACAATAAATTGCATTGTTGTCTGTGATATTCCAGTTTCTTTTTCCATTTCCTTTGGACTCTAGTGACTGTGAAGATCATCATCCTAGCTGCAAATCAGCTCACTCACATGCTAAATTTCTGCATTGTTCTAATTGACTACGGGTGGCATCTTCCTAGGTTTCTTGTTATCGAACTATCTGCATAAATTTATTTAACCAAGTCCAAATCCATTAAGACTTAAATGCTCTATTTGAACACACAGTTATGAGTTGCCAGGCTCCACAACGATTTTCAATGCTCAATTAATATTTTTTATTGAATCTGAAAATGATCTTCCTCTGTTATTTTTTGTCTTTTTATTAAAAAAAAAAACAACAGTAAACCAATAAAGATTGAAAAATTAACTCAACTATTAAGATGACGACCTGAATCTATCTAAGTGGGGACGTCATAGGTTGAGTTAGTACAGTTAAAAAAATCACCCAAAAATTAATTTTGATATATATTGTACAAAAGGTTCCAGTTTAAAATAATAGAAATGGAGTTATTAGCTGTAAATAAGACACAAAATAAAAGTAAAAAAAAAGTATCTTCAATAAATATATACCCCAAATGGATCTAGAAAGGGCTAGTGAAAGCAAAACACTGCTAGCCAAACTAAATGTGAAAATATCAAGATGCATTTATTGATCGTAGCCCTAAAAACACCCCATACAATTTCTAAATAATTATTGAATATATCTACATCTGGTAATAGATAAAAAGTGTCCTACAATAAATTACTGTGGGCTGTGTAGCCCAATACAGCAAACTTTTCTTTTAGGCTTTGGGTTTACATGAAGTTTGAGCTCAAGGTCCATTAAAAATAAAATTTGATATGTCTAAAAACAAGTTATATAACAAAAACATATGCAAAGGCTAATACTAATACCTTTTTTTGTGTTTCCCAGGTCACTGAATTCCATACGATAAAAACTTGAAGATCTGTTTGGTTCTTCATTCTCAACTCCTTGCTTCTTTTTAGATTTTAAAAAAGCTTGACGTCTTCTGATTTAAAAAAAGTATAAGGGACACATTTGAAATTCATCCTCTTTGATTCACGTTGATTATTAAAAAGTACATTTTAAACAAAATGATTAAGGCTAGAAAATTGTCTCTTTTGGACCACCTTAAAATACATTATTGATTATAAGTACAAAAATATCATTGACACTTTATATTAAGAAATCAAAAAAAATTAATGCTACTTGCATTTGAGTACAACAAAATGTATTTTACATTATTTAGTTAATGGTATTACCTCCAAAACACGACCCCCAATAATATGAACACACATATAACAATGACAGCAATTATGGACCCAACAATAGCACCAACTGGTGTCTCAGGAGATGCAGAAATAGCTGTGAACAAATTAAAAGTTATTTATTAATATACCGTGCCCATAAGAATCAGGTCCGAAAAATGTCAACTTCAATAAGTTAACACTTAATTCTGATAGTCAATGACTCTGTCAATTCTATTTGATCAAGCAAAGAAACTTATGATATGAATTATATATTCACTAACCATTGTGATTGTATACTGTGATTATCAATACATGGAATATTTTTGACAGTGTTAATAGTTTAAACAACATGCTTTAAAAATAACATTGAGGAGAATAATAAGAGTGACAAAAATTAAATGTAGCCCTAAAGTTTTGTATAAAAGTATAATATAGGGAGGACTTTGTTCAATGTGAAGCAATACGAAATATAGCACAGAGGATAAGGGACAAACTGAGGAAAGAAAAAAGAAATCAACAGACTTTTGGCTGGATGCTTTGGGCAGAACCTACCTCCCCCCCCCCCCGAGAATTAAGAATAATAGGCAATTAAAGGTGACTTTTAATCAAGCAACTTAGCTATGAGTCCGGCAGGGTATTCAGGACTAAAATCAGTGTATCTTTAAGAGTCTGCTGGAAAGAATGAAAGTAACAAATATATCAATCATATCCTGTTGGGCGCAGCAGCCACCAAACTTTTTGGCACCAGGGAAAGATTTTGTGGATATTTTTAAACGGACCGGGGACAGGGTGCTTTAACTTGTGTATTGTGAAAAAAAAAATACTCTGCCTCAATCTTACAGTGGGGCTTGATGGTTTAGGATACCCGACTTATATATATATATGAGCCAATATAAAAGGCTTTGAATGGGATTGAGTTTGGAAAAAACATCAACATCCATTTAGCTAAAATGGAAATTGAGGGCTCTGTAAAACATTGTTGCCAAAGTGACGTTTACTAAATTTCGGCAAGATCCATCACTATGCATTGAAGTGTATACTGTAAACTTAAAAAGATTATAGAAACAATTGAAGCTTCTAGAATAATCTAGACATTTCATGAAACTTATAAAAAAATTCACTCACTGCTGCTGAGAAAATCCCCAGGATAGTATAGAAATGAACAGAACTAAACAAACATTTCAATAAGCTTTTAGATCCCACTATTAATCCCCATGGAACAATATAGAACTTTCTGGAACATTTTAGATACAATTTACCCTCAAAACATGTGAAAATGAATTTTTAAATAATAAAACTTGCTGAAAAATTCTAGACCAGCCCAGAATGGATATAATTAGTTTTAATTTCACTGATTTTTCAGTAAAGACTTTGAAGGAATTGCTACCAAGCTAGGCGTAGATCTATCACTTCAGATAGAACCTATAGTGTTGTCTAAGCCTATTAGTATTTATATAGCTTATGTATGGAATAAATGACATGGGGCCCTCGGCTCCAAAGAAGTGGATATTATGAGTTAAATATCCATCAGTATTTGAATATGGATAATCAAGTGTATGTGTACTAAGTTTGGTAAAGATCCATCCATTCATTATTTGTTGATAATACTTTGTAAAGTTCAAAACGCCTGCAGTATTTCATTCTAGATAACGATGGACATGTGTGCCATGTTTGAATCAACTCCAGTAGAAAGTAATGAGGAACAAATCCACAAACATGTTTTCCCTTTTATACAAGATATATATTATATATATATATCAACAAATCATTCAGCTTAATATCCACATTACTTCACTCACCCAAAATATATTTTAAACCTTTCACATTATTATCTTTTTAATGAACCCTTTTTTCAAAATCCTTGATTTATAAAATTTCTTTATCTGAATTATCATTATGGTAAATAAGCTGAAGTCAACAGTATTGAGATTAAGTGACTATATTACCAAGTTTCTTAGTTTTTAACAAGTCAAGAATCCTTTTTTTCCACTTATTATTCTTTTTAATTTTGAAATAAAAAAATGAAATTCCTTTATAAAGTAGAAGTTTAATACAGTAAAAAATAGAATTTTCTTTCTTCCTTTTTAAAATTTTTCTTTTCCTGACATGTTTCCGTTTATTTTGTGAGTCCAATTATTAGTAACACTAATCTTTAAAAAAATGTTGCCAAATGATATTTGTTAATCTTAAAAATAGGATTGACATCAGTTGAAAAGATTCACAAGTATACCTTCACAAAAATGTCCTTCATGATTGTCTATACACTGCATTCAATACCCAATGATTGAATTACATTGATTCTTTGAGCAGTTGGTGGAACACACTTTGGAGCAATTTATGCCATAGAAGCTTTCCTTGCAGCCTATTTTTTTTTTAAATTCAAAAGAAATATACATATATATTGAAGACAATGCGAAGAACCAAAAAATATAATAATTTGAAAAAATTATCATTAAATTAATTTATACTGATGTTGAAATTGTTAGGTTATTTATTTGAAATAGAAAAACATAATTTTTTAATTTTTAAAAATATGCATGTAATATATTAAAATTTAAACTCGGAGACATAAAAAAAAAAATACTGTGACTGCTCATTAATAAAAAAATATGTCTGTTAATTAAATAAGTGTAGCATAAACATATCATTTCTCATAATAAAAGAAGGTGTTTTTAAGATAAACTCAAAGGATTTTAGAACCAACCTTGTTCGCATTTAGGTGGCAAATATCCAGCCATACAACCATGGTAGCATTCTCCGGTCTGCCCATCACAAGACGAATTTGAGCAATGTGAGCTGCAGGCTAACAAACAGTTTTTACCCCAATAACCAGAGGAACATTCTAAAAAAAATAATTAAAAAGAACAAAAAAATTGTTTTTTAAATTAACTCGCAAATTTGCCTAAAGAGTATAATATTTTGTTCTACCCTTATGAGATGAAAATCTTTATTGTAGTTGATGGGCCCTCTTAAAACCAATGGGGGCCCTGGGTAAAATAATGCATTGAGGACCTCAATTTCTCTCTAAACAGGACAGGCAATGTAGGGAAAAGTATTTGGGGCCCAGGTTGGACCAAACGTTATAGCCAGTGTTTGTTTTAGACATTTTCATCTGGGGGATTGATATTTTAGGCGTGCGGTGGAGGGGTAATTATGCATTATGAAACCCAGGGCCAGGTCAGAATGAGTCAACCCCAGTGGCATGGGGGAGGGGGGGAACTTTGAGGAATATTTTTCTATTTATGTGTGGGTGGCATTTTCATTCAAGTGCGACCAAAAAAGAAAAAAGAAAAAGGAATTAAAAGATGCATTGCCTACTTTTATTATACCATCAATTATTACGCATCAGATTGAGTCAGATTCTGGAACTGTTACAAAATTTGCTCAGCTCTCTACAATGTATTTAGCCTAACATTTATGCCCCAGTTAAATATAACTTTTTTTTTAAAAAGGGGGGGGGGGTTTAGGAAGGAAACAAGCAACTTAAAACAAAACAAGCCTTCAAATAGGGTGACAGTTAATCAAAGGAGGGCACATAAGAGATATTTTATATTTTTTGTTGACTTTGGGTGACATGGAATAACAATTGCAGTGAAGGCCAATGGGACAGCAGGAATAGGATAAGTTAATGAAGGCCTACACTTAAACAATACAAATTAAGCATGCTTTACCATTCCTCAGTGCTACAAAATTAAGTTAAAATGTATTATGAGTTAAAAACAAAAATGAGACAAACAACTTCCATAATAAATAGCCATTTAATAATGTTTTAATAAGGTTAAAAATACATTTTGTTTGAAAATGTGGGACATAAAACACAAAGCAAAATTACAATAACATTTATTTCAATGTAATTGCACTAATCTCATTACTTTTGAATGTTCTCTTAACAAAAATATCTCTATTTTATTTTTTTTAAAGGGCACTTTTTAATATTTGCTGTTATTTGAATTATACCACCTTTTCTGACACTTAAATAAACTTACTTGAACTTACTTTACTTGTCCAATCCTGTACTGTATGAATGTGTATATGATGGATGGGGTATAAAGAATAAAGGATTTAAAAATATTTCCTCCTGCCTTTCTTCTTTAAAAATATATTTCACCCATTGCTTCAGAGATGTAAGATTTTAGGCCTAGGCCTATATCCGACAGTGAATGTTATAGTATAGTCTTAGAAGAGTACTTGGTACTTGCCTTTTTCAATTATTTCTAAAATAATGGCCAGCCTCTTTTTTCCCCATTCCCTCCTCCAACCCTCCCCCACCACCCCCAAAAGGGAATCATGCAACTGATGACTGTTACTGAGTTTTAGTTTTATCATTAGTAGCACTTGCATATTTAAAAAAAAAAATTAATAGTGCGTATGATTCGGTGTTATAGCTTCAGTTGAGATGTAATAGCTATATAGGCCTAGGCCTACATTTTACATTTACTCATTTACTGCTTTGTAAAATAAAATAAAAACTCACCTTCTGTACATACTGGTGGATTATTGAAACCGTCACATCCCAAATCACAGGAGCCATTTCGGTGGTTACACAATGAGTTAAAACAGGTGCTATTGCAGTAAAATGTACAATTGTTTCCCCACGTTGTAGGATCACAAACTGAATGATTTAAAATTAACAAGTTTTGACTTTTGACAATTAATGGTTAACCTTTCAAGGAGCATGTACTCTAGTAATAAATAGGCATAATTTGAAATAGTAGTAAGATTTAAAACGAAAGAATGAAATAGCTACATTTAATAAACAATAAAAATGCATGATCTTTTTCGAAAAATACACTAATTACGAACGTCAATAAATATTTAGGCTAAAAATCTGTCGCTCTGTCTGTCTCTCTCCCTATCTCAATCATATAATAGGCTATAATTAAATCTATTTAAATTGATGCTATTTATTTCCTTTGATAAAATGATACAGTTTTTAAACTCAATATTATCAATAACAGTTCGTAAATGAAGTTTTAAAAAAAACAACAACAACACTTCATTTGAAAGACTTTGTTATTTCAGCTTAAATCCAAATTTCAACTACCGTATTTTCGTGCAAAAGAACTACATGTAGTGTCATGTAGGTAGGTACTCTAACTCAAATTTTAAATATATCTGACATAGACAAAGAGCATATCATTGGAAAGAGCTTTAAGCTTTCCAGTGACTTCAAGATAATCTTTCTATCACTTATAGGAGAAAAATTATGAATTTTTTAGTGATTTATTTTTCCCCACCATTCGGCTTTGTATTTAATTTTTAAAGCCGTCGCCGTGATCGCATTATTACTTTTTTGTACTATCTTGTTGTTTACATAAATATCAAAACCCGCGCCTCCACCCCCACGACACGCTTTGCAATCCCCCAGCTCACAAAGTTAATATAGGAAGGGAACAATATGATCCTTTAAAAAAGAAAATGACCCCGCTGTGTATTGAAGTCTTATACAGACGTTTGGTAAAGACACACTTTTGACTACATGTTCATCGCGTAATCAATCGGGAATCAAAATTTTTTAGAATAAGAACTAAAAAATAAAAAGAAAGCATACTAAGAGTTTCTTTTTTGAACTATTTCGTGATTTGATAAAATTGTTTGCTGAAAATGTAAAGAATAATTGGGCTAACGGTAAAATTGTAATCGTTTTTTTAATCAATATCTTATTGAATTGCCAAGTAGGCCTATGTTCTAACAATTATTTTACTGATATTTGTGTATTGCTAATTGTAAAATCCATATTGAGCTCTCAAATCAAATACCATACAGAATCGAGCAAGGACCTGGAAAGAGTGGGGGGGGGGGGGGGGGGTTGATATAGTAGGCATTTCAAATGCAAAATTTATATCAAGGTGTAGGGGAAACATAATAATATGCAATAATTTATTTTTACCAATGTTACAGCCAGGCGGGTTGCTGTATCCACTGCATCCTTGATCACAACTTCCAGTTAGTCTGTCACAAGATGTGTTAAAACAGTTTGAACTGCACTGATCTTTACAGTCCTTTCCCCATTTCCCAAATGGACATGCTGCAAAAAATGAAATTTAATGCAACCATGCATTATTTTACTGTTCAAAAAGGATGTAACTAAAATAGTAAAGACACAAATTTGTTAATTTAAAATAAATAGCTAAGGTTGCATAATAAGACTGTATGAGCTAAAAATTAATATATGTTCTATTAAACATAGCACATATTTTCTTAGTAAAGTATTCCAAATCAAAATATGAAAGAAACATTGTAAAATTTACTCAAACTTCAAAATACATAATTGTCTATGTGACTAATGCTACAAGATGGCACCGATTTCAGTAAATGAAAGTCCCAATAACTGCGCTAAATGAGATTCTTAAAAATACCGAAAGTGCGTTTGGTGCGAAATATTTTCTTTTGTTTTACGGAAATATGCTTATGACATATTGTCTAGTCTGTTGTGTGACGTACGTTTTAGCAGTGTGGCAGTCGTGAAAGGAACTTTGTGAAATGAGGTTGTGTTTTATTTCTCTCTGACAGCGAGCTGCATTATATGCATGTGTTTATGGAAATAAACGTCTTTGAATTTAATCAGATATTCAAGTTGCATTTTTTATGATAAAGGACTTGAGTTGATTCAGTGCTAGCACGACGTGTTACAACGCGTGAAAGAACTTGATGAATTAACCCATCTAATATATGAACAAGAGTTTGACGTTGTGTTAAGTATGCATACGATTATTAAATATTAAGAGTTAGATCTAGATATGATTATACATTTTTGAGGCAGCAATGCAATCGAGTTGTAGTGTAAGGAATTAAAAAGTTACATAAAAACCAAAGATGTCGAATGAAATAGAATGAAATATAACTTTCCACATTTCTATCATTACATTTTTATTATTATTCCTTTCACCTCAACCGATAAACACGCAACTAAATACATTAAGACAACTTCGGCCACTGGGGCTGAGGGGTTCATTGTCTATCCCCAGGTTTTCAATGACAAAATACAATTGATATAACCACCAGTCCGAGTCCCTACGTAGGTAACTGAAAACTCATTAATATATATATACATTTCTATATAGTTTCGTTTCTTCGACAGTATCACACTACATAAAATGATTATCTATATCGTTAATTTAAAAATATATTACCTTGATCACAAAAATTTCCTTTGTAACCATTTGTACATGATTTGCAGAAACCAGTTTCGACGTCACATAGATTTTGAGAACAGTTTGTAGAGCATCGCTGGGCACAGTTGATACCATAATATCCAGTTAGACAAGCTGTGGATATTGTATTATTATTTATTTATTTTATAACAAAAAAAAAGATCAGGGTCATTTCGCTGGTATCAGGAAGTCTGTTAATGCGAACTATAACTATAACGATTAGTAAGATTTGTAATGTTAAAAAAAAATATTTAAAATAATCAGAGCTATCTTAATTTATAGAAAAATCAAATTTAAATATTTGTTATCTTACTTTGGTTACAGTTTGGTGGATAGTTATAGCCATTACAATCCAAACATGCGCCTGTTTCAGGGTTACATGTGTTACATTTCTCATCCCATGGGACACACTCTAGACCCCATGATCCTGGTGAACAATCTGAATAAAGAAAGTATATGAATATTTATGATTTAAACATAGTAAACTGATTGCAAAGTAGATTACAATAGAGAGTAATCTGAGCAAAAATGGAACAATGCTGGAAGACATTAGCATAAAATTTATGAAACCTAAATTTAAATTCATATTATTTAACGATGATTTTGCAGCTGAATCCAATAAAAATCCAATTATTTTTCATCATGTCTGATTTAAATTTATTCAATTTAAAAAAGACTTTGTGATCTGGGGCCTTTAATAGACTTCAAGAGAAAATGCATTTTAAAATTATTTATTTCTTTAAGTCTTATGTTTATGATTTCTTTCTTGTTTTCAAATGAATCCAATAATTTCTCTAAATAAAGAATTTGGGGGGAAAAAAAAAGGCAAACAAGACCCAATGGTTTTAAAGGTGAACGGCAATATCAACAACTCCAGTGTGAAAGAAAAAGTCTATAAAGCCTTTATCTGGCCGATTTTAGATTACGCATCATCAGTCTGGGACGCATTCACCAAGAAGAGCATCGACAGGTTGGAGGCAGTCCAGCAAGCTCTGTCCTCAACCGTTACAGGAACAACTCTAGCGTTGGAAAAATGCTGGAAACACTGGGCTGGTCAACATTGAAGGAACAACAACGAGTATCATGGCTCTCCACGATGCACAAGATAAAAAAAAATGGGCCGGTCCCCTGCTCCAACATTAAACAGAAACTTGTCCTCTCCCCTCTAGACAGCGACGTTGCCATGACAGACAGTTCCGCTCATAACAGCAAGAACATAGTACAGGAATTGTTTATTCCTGCCAAAGACAATCAGGGACTGGAACAAGCTTTGAAAAAGGAACAGTGGATGTGACACAATTGATACATTTGGGTCTATTGCCCCAGGCCTTCCAACCAACAGTTCCTGATACCCTCGCTGAGTAGCCATTGCAACTATTGAAATATCCTCTTCAAAACCAGGCACAGAAACATCGTGAATTCCCTGTAAATAATTAGGAGCCAAAATGATCAACACATTGATCGTGGGCCCTTAAGAATAAGAAGACGAAACGAAATATTAACTACTGATAAGCTTTTAAACTTTGATAAATATTTATTAATGGTAAATTATTTCATATTTTGGCTTTTAGTTTTGACATTTATATGGAGAAATAAATTACGCTAAGTAGAAAAACTTCATATTGTATTCGAGTATCTATTAACTAAATACCTCCAAATGCTTCCATCTCGCAGAGTGTGAGGATGTATGTAGCTCTAATTTTGATTTTACTGACAGGAATATGTCTAGATGTAGTATTCCCTGTCACCGTGTAAATAATTTGTGGTGCATTATTTGGTTCAGTGTATTCATATACTATTTTGTCGACTACATCGAACGTTTGAAGAGTAAACTGCTTCAGTCGGTCAATGCAACAATCTGAAAAAAAATATTCTACTTTATTATTTTTTTCGAATACGGAAAATTCTAAAACAAAAAGCACTAATATAACTAGAGACATTTTTGTTAAAGGAGGGGCCCCGGTGGGGGCCCATTCCATAAGTGTACTGTTTGAGCTAAGCCTGAGATTGGGGGCCCTATAAAAAATCAAACCAATTTTTTTAAAAAGATTAATATGTAAATTTGTCCGAAAAATTGGTTTAAAATGCCATAGACGTAGCTTTTAAAATTTTTTTGAAATTTCTGGAAAATTCTATACCGGCCCTTGATAGATTAGAAAATTATTAATAGAAATCCACTGATGTTTCATTGCAGACAATGAAGGGTATTGCTACCAAGCTGGGCATATATCAATAAAATGACATAAATTTATATAGCTTTTATAATGAAAAATGTGGCATTATACCCAGCCCCAGAAGAATGAATATTATTATGAGTTCAGTACCCTTCGGTATTTGAATATGCATAATCAAGTGTTTATGTACTACGTTTAGTCTAAATCCATCCATTTATGTAGGAGTATTTCTGGGTCATCTTACTTAATTAGCAAATATTAGGAAAAAATGAATTGAGGGCCCCCGACCCCAAACGGAATATATTTTCAAGTTCAAATCCCCCAGAGTGTCTTTCCGGATAATGGTGGATGCATGTGCCAAGTTTGGGCAAGATCCATCAATCCACGTAGAAACGTAAGTGGAACAAACTCACCCTCAAACAAATCCACAAAATGTTTACTTGTATATATATACTAGCCAATATACCCGGCGTTGCCCGGGATTGCATAATGAGAAAAAAAAACTTCTACAGCCTTTTAAGTAACATTAAAATTAAGCACCATGTAACAAAACAAAACACCACTTTAATTTAAAAATGTTATCGTTTTCCTATAAAAACACAGTTATAAAAATTTTGTAAAGCTTTCGTTCCCAAATGAGATCCCGATCACAGAGATATCCAAATCGGATCCCGTTACCCGATACCAGGAAGGATCCCGATCCCCTATTGCTTCTGATCTTGTTTGGATCCAAAAAAACAGTAGGAACCCGATTCCATTAGCTTCCCAAATCCCGTAGGACTGCCGATCTCGATGGAATCTGGATCCCGGTGAGATTTCTATCCCTCTGGATTCCAATTCTGGTAGTATCCCGATACCGTCGGTATTCCGACCCCGGTGGTATTTCGATCCCATTGGAGATCCGATACCTCTGGGTTCCCGATCCCTGTAGGATCGAGTTTTCTGATATCATCGCGACCCCGTTTACATACCGATCCCGTTAGTATCCCGATGCCGTTATGATCCCGATTCCCGGAGGGATCCTCTGCTCCGATGGGATCCATTTAATAACATACACTTATATATAGCTATATATATATATATATATATATACACAGATAGATAGATAGATAGATAGATAGATAGATAGATAGATAGATAGATAGATAGATAGATAGATAGATAGATAGATAGACAGACAGATAGATAGATAGATAGAAGAAATAAATTTACAGATATTCTCCCAAATATTTCTACGAGCCTACAGAACCATAGGCTTATATGTGACAAAGTCAACTAAACGGTGGGGATTACCGTTTGACTCTTCCACTTCTTTAAAAAAAAAAAAAAAAAAAAAAAAAAAAAAAAAAAAAAAAAAAAAAAAAAAAACAAACATTCCTCGAGTTGTGCAGTAAAACGATTATATAAAAGTTATTGATTTGAATTAAAATTCAGTCATCATTATTCTGTCTTGAACTCTGAATTAGGCCAGATCTCATTAAAATAAACAAACACACATATTTTTGGCTACTTACTTTCATTTCTGTTGTATAAAACAAATCTGTTTACTACTCGAGGTTTGATAAATGTTAGCGTCCAACTTGGTGACAAATCTGCAGGGTCTGTATGGGTACATGATCGTCGAGAAAAAATATTCGTTGTGTCACCATCAACTGCGTGTGTAGCATTTGCTTCATCGACACCTTCGCCAGTGTATGTAGAACTTTGAACAGCGAGTTGTTTCAATGCGACGTTGCGACCTTAATGGAATCATTTAAAAGCCTTAGAGACTAGCATTTATTCAACTTTAGTAGTTCTAAATGTATAAATTAGTAGGTATATTTTCAAGATGATTTTTAACGTTACTGGTTTCTTAGAACGCCAGGAAATAAAGAAGGTTTTATTATTTTTTTTTTAAATCAAAAAGATAATTATTGATTTGATACTTTCTTGTTTAGTTTGGAGTCGTGTTTTATAGATCTATCCCCAATGAACACACAAAAAAAAACCAACATAAACACAAATATTATTAACTTATAAAATAAACATTTGATGCATATATGTGATGATTGTAAACGTTGTTGAAAGATTATCTTAAGTATTGTATTTTCCTTCTGTTGTATCTGTCAAGGGTATGAAATCAATGTTGATAAGTTGGAACGTAAAACATGTTTAGTTAGAGAGTATATGTTTAGCTTTATATATCGTGTGAGAATGTTGTGACGTATTTGGGTAGGGGGAAGTGACGTCTTAGCAGTAGTTGTTATTATGGTGGTATGGATTGATGGCCGTTGAATAGAGTGTTGAATTGTGTGTTTGGCAGAAATGTCTACATTCTACATTATTTTACATATCCAGAAAAGATTATTGATTATAGAATAAACATTATTGGACAACTAATCCGGTTGGCGTTAGTATATCGGCTTGTTTGTCATTGTTACACTGGCCATCGGATGATGTAGGGGCATGGTATATCAAAGTACACATATTATAGTCGTTGCTGGCTGAATACAAGTATATTAAGATCGTACAACTCATACATCAAATAATGGTAAGATTGAACGTCTCGTCAGTATCTTGTAAACCGATGAAAACGTAACCAAACCTTGACCGTAAAAAAATTATATTGCGTTATTACTTTTACACAACTCAATTGGTCTTGATTTCTAAAAAAATTATAGCAGCAAGTCGACTTAATTAAACAAATCTAAGATTTTCTATGTTTAGTAAGTATTTTCAAAAATTATGAAGGCAATCACAAATAACATTTAATATGTACCTTCACATCAATAAAATAATGCCAATTATAATAACTAACTTTAAAATATATTTGGACTTTAAATCTTAATTGTAGCATAAGGAAGTGGCTTAAAAAAAATAGTTTTTTTTAAAGAGATATATGAGCACAGACGAAAGAAAAAAAAGACGAACTGTTGATTCATTATATCATAGTTTCTTTTATCTTAGCTTGCCCCATACATATGCTCTATACATATTCCCTATACATTTGCCAATTCATATGCCCTACACATATTCCCTATACATTTGCCAATACATATGCCCTATACATATGCCCTATACATTTTCAATACATATGCCCTACACAAATGCGCTATACATGTACCTCCTACATATGCCCCATACATATGCCGAATACATATGTCCCATAGAATGATAGATATGTCCTATACATATGCTGAATACATATGGCACATACTGTGCCTATATTTATGCCGAATATATATGCCCCCATTAAAATGTCCCCAATAGAAATTTTTGCAAATACCACAATTAGGCACCAAAAATTCGTATTCATATTGGGCTGCAATATTCATTGAGGACAAATTGCAGTATCTGACCTCAGACAGTGGTGCACTTACTAGCCGAGTGTCCAATACTAACGAGTGGAGGGGTTGGGAACACCCCAGACATCCACGTAGAAAGTCTAAATTACTGCGACGCCATAAAAAGAATGAAAGAATAGTGTGAACACATTATTTACAACTGCAATGGGACTAAAAAATTGATTGAAATCAATCAAATAATTACTAAGTAAATAATAATTTAAAACGATGTTCTTGCCTCCATTAATGTAAACGGAACACAATGACCTGAGACCTTGACCTTGCACAATGACTTGCTTCAATCAGACATTGTATCACAACGGATGTCCATTCTTTTGGCGTCTAATATGGTGTTAAGCTGGTTGGTGCAAGCCATATCTGCCAATGTGTCCGTCTTGAAGGAGACTTGCAAACTATTAAAACTTGCTTTAAAATAAAAATTGAAACATTACTAAAATCCTTTAAAATTATATTTAATATATTATATTTCAATAAGCCTACTATACTATAAGCATTTTAAAAAAGTACATTTAAAAAAAAATAATTTTATTATGATATCAATTAATGAATGATATAGGTAAGCATTATCTACACAACTATATAAAATTAAAAAAAAAAACGTAGCTTTAAACTTTAACTAAAACACACATACGAACCAGGATCATTAACTGCAAGTCTTAACCAGGTGTAAGGATACGCCGCATTCAATGTTATAGCAACTGATTGTAAAGTGTTGTCAGTGTTGCATGTGTCATCATTTCTATCAGTGAGCCAAGTGAAATCATTTTGGCTGGGATTGCAGACGATGGCGGTAGAAGTTAAATTAGATAAATCCTCTGTTGATGAAAGAAAAAAAATGCGATGACGTATAGATAAATGTATCAACAATTTACAATTTAATTTTATATTTAAAAAAATGCTTAATGTTTAAATCTAACTTCTGCATGGTCCAGAGAGTAACTCAAGTTGAAGAGGTGTGGATTTTGCGAGTGTCATCAGAACCAGTTAGCTTATGTTACGGATGAAACATTGCTATGGAACAAAAGCTTATGTAGGACTTCGTTCCATGTTAAATTATAATTCTAAAGTTAAACTTTACCGAGCGCATAAAATATCGCCCACTTTCGTTTTAGAATAGCCGCCATGCTTAATAATGCAATATCAAAATGTTGAGCTATGGAAAAAGAAATGGCCATTTGGGCAGAGTTGTTGTCCTTACTTGATCCAGAGGCGTAGCGATGGGGTGCATGGGGTATATACACACCCCAAGGTGCCAGGGTTCAGGGGCGCCAAAATGAGACTCACAACGTTACATTATAATAAGTAAACAAGGGTAATAAATCGGTCACAAGATCGGTGCAACGGCTCAGCAGACGTGTCTTCTGATAGCCTACTTATTTTGTCGCATTTGCGTACGTCAATGTGACAGGATCGTCTCGGCGGTCTTGGTCAGTGGGACAGGATCATCTCAGCGATCTTGGTCTTCTTAGCGTTGAAAGAGAAAGATTGGAAGAAAAAAACAACAGATTTTGATTGTGTCATTGACCAGTTTCCAACTGTGAAATCAAGAAAAATAAATATTTTGTAGACTATGTAAACCAGTCTACGACAGTGACTGAGTGGGTCATGTACTATACCAGTCTACGATAGTGACTGATTGGATCATGTACTATACCAGTCTACGATAGTGACTCAGTGTGTCATGGACCATACCAGTCTACGATAGTGACTCAGTGGGTCATGTACTATACCAGTCTACGACAGTGACTGAGTGGGTCATGTACTATACCAGGCTTCGACAGTGACTGAGTGGGTCATGTACTATACCAGGCTTCGACAGTGACTGATTGGGTCATGTACTATACCAGGCTTCGACAGTGACTGATTGGGTCATGTACTATAATTTCTATAAATTTGCTTATTTAAATTCAATGTTTTATTACAATTTAAATTGTCTTCATTATTCAATGTAATAGAAAATGTGATTAAAGGGGAGGGGCGCCAATTTTATAGTTCGTCCTCGGGCGCAAAATATCACAGCTACGCCTCTAACCCGATCTTTACTATCGACAACACAGAGAGGAACTGTACACTGGTTGACGCAGGATAACAAAGCGAATAGCAGTGCTTCTCATGTGAATGAACTTTACCAGGTACTTACTACCATGCAAAAACAACTCATAGTTCCTGGATAAAAATTGGATTTTTTTTACTAACAAATTCAGGACACATGCTGAGGCTTTAGTTGTCGACACAACTATCTCTGGGTTCCCGAAACTCTACTATTGGATCCATGAATAGATTTGAACATATATATAAAGTATATTTGTATTTTAACACATTTTTTTTTCATCTCCATGCTGGTCCACTAGCTAAATTTTATATCCTCCCCAAAAGTCATCTCAAATGTTTTTTTAGCCGTTCATTAATTTATACTTTGGTGTCTGGCGGTTGGATGACCATCCTTTTGGAATTGCCGAGAAAGCGAAGGACGTCATGATTCTTTTGTTGGTTTTTCTATCAAATCTGCACTGATCCTTATGCTGGCTGGACTTCCAAAGGGAAACAACGATAGGATAATGGCAGTTAAACTCCCGCCCATATCAGAAAGAAAACGCTTCACCAATAACCGCAATTATGCTCTAACAATGACCAACGCATATAAAGTAAAGACCAAGTTTTTACGAGGATCTTCACACTGTTATAGCTGATATTACAAAGCAGCAACTTCAATGCTTGTGAGGGCATTGATCTAATTCTTGGAAAAAGATTACCAAGCGTCTAGACAGGACAAAGTTTGATGAGCCAGACCAGGGGTTATTAAACTACGGCCCAATACGCCAGTTTATCCAGCCTGCCAACGGTACTTTAATTTGCTTGATAAAACGTATGAAACACGAGCCGTTGTGATACAATATACGTTTAAATATTATGTTAAGAATAATAGGAGATCTTCACACGCGTGGAGACCTCCTGGCTGCTATGCGCTCTAACTCTAAATTTACCAATTTCAATTTTTAATAACTTTATCTAGATTTTCTTGTTTATTGCAAACCCATCTCAAACGGCGTTATCCGACGATTAATCTTTACCGCCATCTTTCCTTCTCTGTGTTTAGCAATTAACACCTAACCAGCCTTATCATTAAATGTCTTTCTGTATGTCTGGACCAAACCTTTTAATACATTGTTTTAAACACGAATGAAACAAAAGTTTGTTTTTCTTTCTCCAAAAATGTGACATTTCAGTGGCATTAACAATGTCATATTGGGACGTGACGTAACTATATTAGAAAACAGTTTTATGAATCGATTTTACCCTAACGAAAATTGTTACGGTACATCACCTTTGATGCCAGATACGGTAGCCACGATTAACGTGTCAAAGCGATTCAGTAACTGTGGCTACTGTTCTCTCAATCGGTGTGGCTTAACAAACTTATTTCTATGCAATATTGAACGAAATATTTGTGTTCAAGGCTATGTAAATGCAAGTTAAAGGGGAAAAGAATTCAGTAAAAATGTGATTTCTAGTTACTAACAGACTACCATTTATGTGTCAAAAACACATTTTTAAGATTCATAGTTTTTAATTAAAATATGTATACAAATCATTATTTTTAGCGTTTTCTGAAAATACCCTTAAAAGTTGAAATATGCTTCAAATAAAAGCCAAATCATGAGCCTTTATTCTATTGTATGACATCACATTATCAATATTAATTTGTTTATTTGATTGTCCCATTTAGCTTTAAAAAAGGTTAACAGCACTTTTTCAACCTCTGTTTAAAATCCAAAGACTTACTATACTGACACGCTGATCCAAACCATTCTTTATCACATTTATAATTGCTTGGACATTCCGGTGTGGCAGTGGTACAGTTTGAAGTACAATGACACTGAAACTGACAGCTTGAACCAAACCAACCAGGTGTACAAACTGTGGGGAGTAGTAATACGAAGTCATGCGTGCAATTAGTGGTCAGTCAGATCAAATCATAACTAAGGGGTTTTAATTAATTTCCAAAAGTATATGAATAGCGGAGACACTTTTTAAATTTATTAAATGTATCAAAAAGTTAATAGTCAAGGACTGTTAATTAGAAAAACATTTCTTAATAGGATGTCTAAAGTGTAACACAAGGTATATTATCTTGTTTTCTCGCTTGCCGTTATTATTGTTAAATTGTGATACTGGCGTAGCGAGCTTAACTCGCGCCCGGGGCACAATACCATTTTAGCGCCCCCCCCAATACCTTTCTAGCGCCCCCCCTATTCGAAAACCATACAATATTAAAGTAAAATATACCATTTGGCGCCCCCTTGTGAGTAGCGCCCGGGGCATGATGCCCCCCTTGCCCCCCCTCACTACGCCACTGACACATTACTTTGATTAGAATGGTTTTGCAATACTTGCGAAAATAAGGAATACAATAGAAGGTAGTCTTACCAGCAGAAGCGAAACTTGAACTGATGCAAACAGTTACAAACACAATGACAGTGAGAAACATGCTGAGCTACGTTTCACAACTGAATGGCTATCAGGACAAAAAGATGGAAATTATTACATGAAATATGTATTAATATCAAGAATGTCAAAGCATATTTCCGTTATTCAACTTTTTGATATTATAATACGTTTCTATGTATTACTCATTGAAAAGCATTTTTTTTTTATATTAACCAAAGTATATCTGTAATGTACAATTTTTAAGTGTTTATCATCTTGCACTGATTAAAATAAAATTGTTAACGTTTCATCCTCTTCTAAAACGTATATAAATATTTTTAGATTAAATCGATTACAATTTCATTTAAGATGTTGTTGTATTTGTTCTTGACAAGCTTGTAAATACAACTCTTCATAATTGTATAAGCAGATGACAGGTCTACATGGCAATTAAGCTGTGATAATTAAAACACACCAGTCAGGAAAGGCGCATAAGGATGTCATTGTAGAATAAAAATAGAAAATATGAAAGGTGAAAAGTATGCACTATTTAAGGTCCTTCTGCGAGAAGTGCAACCGAGGAAAGCCTCCCACAAAAAATCAATTCTGAAACTCTCATCTGATCTCTCTTATCACTTTCAAACGTCAATTTAATTACTCATCTAATGTTGCTCTAACGTCAAGCCTTAGGAACTTCACCGGATTAACAAGGGCTAGGTTTTTACCATTAGCTCCGGATGTTTATACCTCCTCTAGACAAGAGAAAATCTTTATTGGTCTATTTACACCTGATTAAAGTAACGTTTCGTCTACACCAGAAAAGAGATGCCCGTGATAGCCCCACGGCAAAGGTAATGAAAACACTCGTTCTCTTAACCTATGCACCATGGTTATCCACAGATCCTTGATCAAAGGATCTTTTCGCAACTCATTAAGTTAAAGGGTGTGGCTGAGAATTTAAAAAAAGAATATGTTGCATTTTTCAACGAGTCTATGTGCCAAGGTTCACATCGAAAAGTTGATGGGTAGTTTGTGATTTAGCCTGTCCGAAGATCTGGCCAGCCAGTCAGCCACCCACGGACAAAAGCGAAGCTAAGATAAAGGATTTAATAACCCATCACTCATTCAAAACTTTGTTAAGGATCTGCAGACAATATCACACAATAATTAATTACTTCTCAGTTTTAAAAGTACTGTGGAAAACAAGCTATGTGCATATTCGTCTTGAGTTATTCACACAGATTAAGCGCCCCCCCCCCCCCCCCTAAGAAATCGTAGATGACGTTTAATGTCCCTGCTCATCTTTCTTATTCTGTTGGGGAAAGAGGATAAACTGAAAACAAAAACAGAAACCAATACGGCATTCGACATCATCCACTATCCACTGCTCTTTCCTAAAGCTGAGGGTGGATCCAATTTTAAACTGAAACACGTTTACGGGAAAGGGAACGTTTTTGCTAATAACTTGTTAAACATAGCCGATTTAATGACTTTAACAGGTCATAGCATTTCAGGATATTACATTGTCGAATCGTTGGGGAAATTTACACTAACTTTGAACGTGTACGTTTGCAAGGATCTACCATACAGCACTTCGTGTGGAGAATTTAATCTACCTGAAGGAAGCCATATACACTGACGGAAATTACAACACTTTTGGAAAACCTTCATCGTTCATTTTTCTTTTATTGGTTCAAAAAGACCTAAAATACTATGACATACGCTCGATACCATGCCAGGCCAGATTCATTAATAACATTATAACCCGAAGTGGTCAGAGCTTGAAATGGAATTTTTCGAAAAACAGTGGTCCCATGATAAGCACGACAACGTGCTAAGAGTGTTCCATTTGAAGGTGAAATGTATCATGTCACTCCTAACTAAAGCCCATATATTTGGACATGTATTGTTCCAGCTGTATTCCATCGAATGGCAGAAATGAGAGCTTACACATGAGCACAATTAGATCGAGCTTGAGAAATAATATCCAACCTAATGGCCTTGCTTATTTCGTGTGTGCAAAAATTCATAAACGTTCCACCGACCCAATGCTTCTGAGATTGTCTAAGCAAGTATGGTTCATGGACCAAGTGGAGCTCTTATAATGGACCATGCATGAAAGACGGTCATTGCACATAAAAGAACCCCAAGCAGCTAGTTAAGGAAACACAACAGGCAATGAATCTCTCTTTAACCTACGTTTATAACATTTTTTTACACTGAGTATGTAAATGATCAGGAAAGCATTTTTAAAAACATCCTTGACGTAACAAATGAGAAGTCGAGAACTTGTATCTTAGTATAGTGGAGCTCTTAAAACAAAACCTAACATATTAGCTTTATTTATTTTTAATAATCGATTAGAGCCCCCCCCCCTGCCCAAGCACCACCCTGCAGAAAAGCACGAATACATTTGCTAGTTTTTCATAATGGCTAAGTGTTAACCATTTTTGTTCTTCCCAAAAAATATTAAAATTTATTATTTCTTGGAGATGTTTATTAAAAATGGATTTAGAGAGTGCTATCTGTAAAATGAAGTATAAACTTTTTTCATCAACGGTGTCTCATAAAAAATAAATTACAAAGAAGTAATATAGTGTAACGAATATGATTTAACGCTCCTATTTATTTACTTACTGTCTTCTGGAATTCAACTTTGTCAAATGAAATGTCTTGACAAGTGTCGTATGAAGTAAAACACATATTACTTTTTGACTTAGCAGGAGAAAACCAGTTAGGTGAGAAAATATAACGCAGTCTTATACTAGCTTTACATGATCATTTAATGCGTAAACCTTAATTTAACGAAAACTGAATTCAGGACTGAACACGAAATACGATTTTCTTGATAGCATCCCTATTTAAACAGAGTGGCGACAATTAGTGAAAAAAAATAGCACAAAAGCAATTTTAATTGTCATGACAAAAAAACACGATTATTCTCGCTAGAAATGATTACCAGCAGGAAGAGTTATCCTGACTGAAGTTAGTTGAAAAGAATACAATGAATAAAATCATTAGACCATGAAAAATATATTCAATCTTTCCTAAGCCACGCCATCGTAATAGAGACCTCCTTAAAAGACATTTGAATGCTTCTCAAATTTGTTGTCAATGTGTCCGCATGGTAAATGAAATGAAAAGAAGTTTTAATTCGATACTCTTAGTAACAGAAATGTAACAATAAAAATAAAGTTGAGATTTTATTTGTTAACAAAAAAAAATTATTAATTTAGTTTTAATAAGAATGGAAAGGATTTTACACGCTTTTATTTAGCTTGCGTTTTGGACTGTTTGTATTGTTTTCTATTTGTCTGGGTTGACTCATGTAACTCTAATTGAGCTAAAACTTTACACCAATGACAATATTAGCCATCTTGATCAGTAGGTCATCTTTGAGATCCACTGATCCTTTAGTGACCTGTGCAGATCAAATCTTGCATATCAAGTTAGATACACACCCTGATTTCCAATTGATCTGTAAAATTGTACAAATACCCTCCTTGTCGACTATATTACCCTTCGTGATCAGTGGGTCACCAGCGACCTCCATTGATCCCATGAGAGACCTTTGCGGATGTCTCATGAACGGAAATAATAGGGACATAGGATTTCTCTTCAATATTTCCTTCTGCACTTATTTGTGTCACATAGCACTTACTTGCAGAAAATCAATCGAATACATGAGCCCAACATTGCATTTGTCCAGTCATACATCTTTGCATTTCAATTGGACCAAAATATTTTTTGTGCATATGACTTAAGCTTTTGGGGACATTTATTCTTTGTTTTTGGGTAAACTTTTGGAATAGCCTGTTTTTATAATGTATTTGTATATTGTTTTATTATTTAAGGTTACGTGAACTTTTCAAATTGAGGACTTTAGTTGATTAGATAATAAAAAAAATGATTTATTAACAACGTCAGTGATTGAACTGTTAGTTTACTCTGTCTCTTTTTGCAAATCGTTATACTGACTAGCCTTTTAGTGTTTAAAAATTCTTCACATTGCATTTAAGTTCACACACATTTATTCCTATTTCGTGTATGCGTCTAGTTACCTTTTTAAGGTCTCTCAGTTCCAAAGAGGCCCAAATTTATAATCCATTTTAGAAGCACTGTTTAAGTTTAATAGTAAACCAGTAAATCAGGAGGTTGTGAACAATCTTCTAATTTTAGCTACATGAATATCTGAGGCCGTGGCATTTTTGAACAAGTATTTTCCTTCTCTACATAAACCGGATACAAGGCATGTGTCCTGTACAATGCTGAGAAAAAGTTATTTACAGACATCATAGAAAATATGCCGCTAAAAGAAAGAATGAGGTCATTAAACTGTATTTCTGTACGTGTATGTGTACGTTGGGATGAGGTCCCTGTGAGAGATGCCTTTGGGTAAAGTACAGCTTTGAACGACTCGAGGTTTAGAAACGAATGAAACATTTCACTTGGCTTTTCTATGTTTATTCTCCCTATATATAGTTATATATAAAATGTAAATGTAAGTTATGCTTATATAAATGTTTTTGTTGTACTTATGAAGATATTTTCCAAAAAAAAAAAAGTTTCAATTTTCATTTTGTCTTATCATAATTCAAGCTTAACATAATATATTATTGTATATACCTTCTTGTTTGTGTGTCATTAATTTTAATCTACTTAAAAGCTTTATCTCAGTCAAACACCTTTGTACCAATCTAAGCCACGGTCTAAATAAAAGATCGTTCACAAAAAAAAAAAAACTATGGATACGGGGAAAAAAAAAGCCAAGTTCTTAACTAGATTCTTGCTCTTAACAGGACTACTTTTATTACACCAATTTCAAATAAAATGTGCATTTAAAAATGCACCTTAAATATAGTTTGTATGTTTCATTTTAGATTAACCAAGATAGAAAAATTACAAAGAGCTAAACACAAATTTTAAATTCAGTATCAACCTTGAGGGAAAAATATATATAATATACACCTGTTAACAAATTATATTACCTGTAGACTCTTGTGATAACAAAGTAAATATCAGTAAATGATTTGTGTTTTACAGTGAAATTCAATTGATGGCAGTCGCATTATTTAATTAAAGGTATCTGTAGATGCATCTGGATATATAATACTTAAAGAAATCACTGTTATCTTCCAACCGTAAAATAATACACAATGTGCTATCGTCCTATTGTTATACACATTTTAGAGGATTATTTCCGTTTATATTTTATTTAGTTACATGCACTATAATACCAATACTAATAATAATTCTAAGCGGCTGAGCTAAGTGACGTTCCAAATAAGTAATCGTGTCTTAACATGTACATTTATAACAACAATCTTGTACCCAATTCAGCTGTCAATGAATTTCCGAAATAGGTAAGACACGGAAGTTAAATCAGCAAATTTAGAAGAAAAAAAAACATGGGAATTGTGATCACGGTCTGGTGCACTGCGACATATAAGTTGCGTGTCGAGTTGAGCTATCCTGGTCTTGTGGACAAAATTAACCACTTTTTGGTCGGTAAACGTTAAAATCGTTTAACTCTCATTTATGATGGTGACATAAATCTTTCAACTAAAGATCAACAACACTTTTTTGTTCTTGTACACAGTGAGAGTTGGTTGATAAGAAATAAGCATTGATAGTTGTCCAGAGTTTAAGCGTTGATATGATACTTTACAAACATACAATACATTCGAAATCGGTTGTTAGTTGGGCCGAGTAGATTACATTAGGATACGTAAAAAATTAACTTATAAATCAGGGTACTCGACGATAGATACGTTTTCTATGTGTATCAAATAACTAACTAAACTAATGACTTTTGAAAATTACAAGACCTCAGTGTGTTTTTGACCGATTTCCATGAAAAAAACTACGCAGCGATAATTCACGATGATACGATCAGTTCTCAAATTATCGTATTATTTGGTTGTTTCGAAATCCCATAAGGTTTAATTCAAAACAAGATATGTACATACAATTTAACAAGAGTTACTACCGCATTCGGAGAGATTATGAAACATTTGTTTCAAGATATTGTAAGAGTTATCCCCACTCGCAAAATTAAACTTAAAGTGTCTCTCTTATCAGTATGTTCTCTTTAGCTTTATTTCTGTTACTGTAATGATTCTAAAACGTGTGGATTGTGTGTACCGGAAAATAATGTTAGTATTAAAACAAAAACAGGCAAGGAGGGTAGATGCAGTTTTTTCCTTTGCCGTAGAAATGGTGATGATGATGATTGAATACCTTTATAGCGCATGCGTCCATGCTTTGTTTGCATGCTTACAGCGTTCTGATGTCTAAAAGTCTATTTAAAGAAAACAGTCTTTAAATGTTTATTAAATGATTTTTTTTATCAATTTCAATTTCTCTAAAATATTGAGGCAAACTGTTCCATAATTTTAGCGTAATAGCTTCCAAAGAGCGCACTCTGTATGATTTCTGTGTCCATCCACAATGGGAACTCTCAGTAAGGACTGTGTTGAAAAGCGCAGGTACGAGTTTAGAAATCAGTTCTTTAAGATATGCAGTTGCAGAGCTTCTATACAGCTGTACGCCAGGGACAGAATTTTGTGGTCAATGCGCTCACAATACAGGAAGCAAATAGATATCTTTAAGAACTGTGGTTATGTGGGCATATTTCTTTATACGCGACACAATGCGTCTGCAGTATTTTGTACCTTCTTGAATCCCTGACTTTGGTTTTGAGGTAAACCCCATAAACAACTGTTACAGTAATCTAATCATGGTTTGATTAGAGTGACAGATATGGCATTGGCTGTTCACTTATTAAGTTTAAGGCGCAGCTAATACGTGGCGAGTAGATGATAGAAACAAACCCTGACCACAGAAATGATATAAGGAATCATTGAAAGTTTAGTGTCAGTAAAGAAGCAAAGGTGTCTGACAGTGTTGGACAAGGGGATCTTAGAAGCATCAATTTTTATTGATGCGATGGCAACCTTCCGAAGATTGGCGTCGACACCACATAACTGCCTCGATGTTATCGTCGTTAAATTTGAGTCTATTTGTGTTCATTGATTTCACCATAAGACAGCAGTCCTTGACAGCCTGAACAGCAGCAGCACAGTCTAAATGATAAGGACGGAAACACATTTCTGTGTCATCCGCAAATAAGTTGCGGGATATAACATGACTTTCAATAATTCTTCCATTCTGAAAAGATGCTGAACAAGCTGCTATGACACATCTATCTCAAGATTTATAGCTACATATGGCAGGTTGGAGACCTCGTAAAACTTCTTGCAGTCATTTGGGTCCAGGCCACTTTTTAAGCTGATGTTTAACGATCACCGCCTTGAAGAGGCGTGGGACTGTGGCAGACTGACGGCTGCTATTGACAATTGTAACCAGTACATGAAGCAGAAAATCCAAAACAATCTTGGTTGAGATGGAGTCAACAATAGAAGAAATAGGATTAGATGCCATGACGATGCATCTAAACTTTTCTGGGAAAATATAAATAATTACACTAGATGAGTGCCTTCAAAGACATCCTCCAATGCAGACAAATCACAACTTTCCCCAAAGCTCTTTCTGGTTGTTTAAATTTTGTCAGTGAAGAACTTGATCAGTTTTACTGCATCTTGCTCGCTTCTCATGTCAGGCAAAACAAAGGGTGTTGACATCTTTCCGAGAAGATGATTCACTACAGATAACATCTTGCTGCCTAAAGAAGTGACTGACTGTGCATGCCTGATTTCTTGTGCATGCATCGTACTTGCTCTCCGAAACGATTTTTTTACCACTTCACGACAACTTCTCAAACGCTTCTTAGCTCGACACCCTACACGCTTGGCTTTCCGAACCGTGTGATTGAGCCAAGTGGAGTCAGATCTGTCACAACAAACGTGTTTGACACTTGGGCATAAGGGTCCAACAGAGAAGTTAGAGTCAGATTGTAAAGAAATCCGTGCTTAACACTACTAGTAATAGAATTGATACTATTACCTAATCTACCAAATCGACGGACGGTTTAAAAATAATATTTAAGAAAATTGTATTTATAATTGTGACACTCTCTTCATTCAGTTTTGTTATTCAACAATTTTGTTTTACAATTTAACCCTAAAGAAGACTAGAGTTTAGAACAGAAAATCCTTATATTATTATTGTACTCTACCACGTCTCCATCCCTCTAGAGCAGAGGTCCCCAAACCTTTTTTGTCTCTTAGACCACTTGCCATGTTTTTCGTTTTTTTTTTGTTGATTTTTTGCAAATTCATTAACCTTAAATGTATTTTTGACAGCCAGTATAGTGCTACTCAATTTGAAATATTAAAAGTTATAGCGATAGTGAAGTGTAGTTTGAAAAAACATTTTAAAAAACATGTTACGTTTTATACATTTATTAATTAAATTCAAATTAAAACGAAACAAATTAAAATTAACCTTCTTTTACAAAAAATAACTAAGCAAAATATAAATGCTTTTAGTGTGAGGGATGAACCTGATGCTTTAATAACACATTTTCAACATTTGGCATAAAATTAGTTAGGTTTAATCTCAAATCTCCTCGGTTAATGATGCCAGTTTGCTTCTTTTTTTTTTGTTAGGTGATTGGTATTCTATGAAAGTGAATAAATGTTATCCAAGCCGATAGATTCATACTCGTTAGTTGCTGTAGTTTCTTCATCATAGACATTTGAAGTTTGCACATTTAGTTGTTTCAATAATTGTTTCTCAACCTGTGTTTTATGTTCGCCTACTGGGTTTTGATATTGATCTGAAATTAAACCGCAAGCTAAAATTAATCTAGAAAACAAAATAGTGACGTGTTAAAGTAAACGTTTTTAAAAGAGAAGAAAAATAATGTTTGTTACACTAGCAGGATCTTTAAAAAGTAATTCGTCTCCCCATTTTACATTCGCAAATTTATTTAAATAACTGGAAACACATTGTTTACCGGTAGTCCCAGCAGTTTTGTACTTTTGATTGTATTCTCTGCCTGTTGTTATGTTGTCATAGTTTTTGTCTTGAGCATCCATTTTTCCGGGGTTCGTCTCAATTGATGGTTGTTTCCTTCTACGAATGAAGTAACAGAACACTATGAGAAATGAAATGTTTATGGCACAGGAAACACCAAATCCAATGCACAGGCCAATAGATGTGTTCTGTGAGTTATTGTCCTGTTGATCTCCTTGTAATATGACTTCAAATAAAAAAAAGACAGAAATTAAAAAAATCACTATTTATTTTTAATATACATTTGATTGGATAAAAAAAAAAACTGAAAATAATTTTGTACACCAGTGTTTTTCATACTTGCTAAAATTTTTCGTGCTGTGTGTGGACACTAGCATGATTGTTCTTAGACATTAACAAACATGTGCTAATACAAGTTTTTTAAAAAGGGGGGGGGGATTGGTTTTGATTAATTACTATTACCCACAAAATAATTCTAGCTATTAAAAAAACAAACCAACAAAATCACCATAACATTTTTTTAAATGCGTATTTTAGGCCATCTATAAAGTATTGTAAGTTACACATTTTTTGTGAACGGTACAACCTTTAAAGTTTATGCGTTTAAAAAAAAATGCTGATTTCTCAAATGTGGAACATTGTACAAATAACTTGAAAGCTGGTAAATAAAGATCGCAGTCAACAGGTTGTGTTTAGGCCTCAGCCAGTTATTGATCTCAATACCCGGAAGTACTGATCTCGATGCCCGGAAGCACTGATCTTGATAGCCGGAAGTACCGAATATGAAACTTCAAAGGAACCGGGCCCGGGTTAAAAAGAAAACATCTACTCTCTCATTTTCTATAATTTGTTCAACCCAGTCGGGAGAAACGAAATGTGCATGTATAGAACCACTTAATCGTTTTTACATTACTTTTATTTATTCTAACTGCCTAGCGATATAAAAGGCCTTTTTTGTGTGTAAAATGTACACTTTTTCTAAATTAAAGTTGAATTTTAATTATTATTTACATTCATCTGACTAGTTTCGTTTTTTTTTTACTAAACTCTGAATAACTATTTCTACATATTTAAAACAATTATCTATGATATCCGGTAGATAACGTTGATTTTAGGCATTTTGTCAGTTTCTTTACATTGAAATAAGCTATTATATATTACATTTTTTCTTCTTTCTTTATTTTTTTTGCCTAAACTTTAAAGTTGGTAGTCTCCACGCAAAACTGCGAACAGGTTTATCCCAAATATTATTTCGGGATTGGCTTATAGAGCCCACTTTACAGAACGCCCCCACTTCTTAGACTTAGTTCTGCTTCCCTCCTACCCCTCAATGAAAATCACAGTACCTAAAACTTTTGATCTATAAAAGGACTCTGCCTCCTCTCACGGAAGGGGACTCTTACACTTCGGGTATTTTATAAAAAATTCCAGGTCCCTGACCGGGTTTAAAAAACTGCACTTGGCTCAGCCGAAGTTGTGACTGCTTCTGTCTTGCTATAGAAGAAATGTTTGATGCTTACTTTGCAGAGGCGTAACGCAGATCATCTCATTCAAATATCAGTCTACTTATGTAGCTATAGTGTAGTTACAGTTTTGAAACAATATGAAACTAGTCCAAACCCCGTAAGTGATATTTAAATTTAAATACGAAAGCTTTTAGAAATAATAAAATATTTTTCTTATTTAAATATCAGGTTTAGAACAACAGTTATTTATATTTAAGTTTCAACATTTATGATATGCTTACTCCTTTTTTAACAAGAATTCGTTTTTGCATTTCATCACTAATTAAAGTAATTTCTTGCATACCCTCAGCACATAAATTGCCTTTGCACTTATTTTTTAATTTTCTTTGGGGGTGGGCGGGTTTAAAAAAAAGTAACATAATACAGTAAGGTTGGTCCTAGGAAGTTTGACAGTTGTTGACCAGGGAGAGGGAGGGGGTAAAAAAAAAACTGCTTAAGAAATTTGTCATAATTAATGGACGGTCCCTTCGATTTATTACTATATATATATTTATTTATGACGTATGGCTGCATAATATATACTAATAAGAAAAGAAAAGTTACAATAAAGGAAAAAAAAGTGCTACTTCTTTCTGTTTTTATTTTTTATAAATATTATTTAATGTTAAGCTACACGTTAACTTAACACAAGCGACACGAATGCATTCTTGCTTTTAGACTTACCTGCAATGCAGTCCGGAAAATTACTATAATCCAACTCGCAAGCAACAGTACATTTACCATCGCTAACGTCACATGTGTGATTTAAACAATTGATACATTCATTTCTGCAGTTAACTCCCCACTTTCCTGGCAAGCATTCTGAAATATTGAGGGGAAAACTTTGAATGTCTTAAAAATTACCTAGAATAATCTGTGTTTATTTTAAGTGTCTAGTGCAGTCGAGAAAAAAGCGCAAGATTACTCAAATCGTAGAAGGATGTGGAGAATATATAAAACTGAAAAAGTGTGATTTTGAGTATTGAAGGTATGACTAGAGTGCATTGTGATAATAGGGTAAAAATGATCAATTAATATTGGTAAAACTACCGGATTAAAAAAAAAATATTTAGAAAAAAAAAATATTTACAGTTTCACATTTTGAAATTAAGGAAAATTGTGTTTAAAGTAAATTGATCATTAAAAAAAAACATCCAATGATAACATCCCCTGATTTTTTTAAGAATCTCATTTAGCTCAGTTATGGGGAATTTTATCCTATGAAATCAGTATTATATTTCAACGATTATCCTCTGAAAAACACAACACACTGATTTTCGGGGTTGGGCTTGGGGGATTTGGCTAAAAATTTAATATAATATCATCGGCATCGAAACTATGTGCCAAGTTTGAGCTCTATAGGTTGACGGGTAGTGGGTCGATAAGCCGCCCGAAGATTTTGCAGCTAGCCAGAGGGCCACGAACAAAAGCTAAGTAAATAAAAAGGATTTAAAAAGAAACACAAAAGTCTGAAATAAAAATGATGGAGAAATAAATATTCGGAAAGGCAGACAAAGATAGAAATTTTACTGATCTAATATATAAAAATGAATATCTGTCTGTATGTATGTATTTCTGTCTCGTATGCGCTCCTATACCATTTATCCGAATGCGATACAACTTTGTTGATATGTTGCGGGTACGCATAAGAAGGTTTATGATTTATTACTATTATTTAAAAATATTCCGTTTGGAACCAGGGACCCTATGTTCGTTTTTTCTTATATGAGCTATATAAATATAATTTCAAAACGTATGCGCTCCTACACCATTTACGCGATTGCGATAAGTTATTGTCCACCACCTCGCGCATTTTCCTGAATAATTACAACCCTTTTAAAATATTCCGTTTTTTCCGTTGGCCCTACATTAGTTTTTTTTTTCTAATATGATCTTTGTAAAAAATAATTTTCGTAGGCGCTCCTATACCATTTATCCGAATGCAACAAAACTTTAGTGAAATGTTACGCAAAGTTTTTTGAATTATTATAATCATTTAAAAATATTCCGTTTTGAATCAGGAGCCCTATGTTCTCTTGTTCTTATATGAGATATATACATATGTGTGTGGCATAATAAATCGGTTTCTGAAGTAATAGAACCATTCTACAATATTCTATTTGTGGCCGAGGGCACTGAATTCACTGTCCCCTTTATATTAGTTATATTTATATAATTTCTGTATGCGTTCACCCGATTACGATAAAACTTAGGTGAATTGATATGCGCCCGCCCGCAAAGGTTTCTAAATTATTACATCCATTTTAAAACATTCCGTTTAGGGCTGGCTGCCGGTATGTCTTTTTTTCTTATATGAGCTATGTAAATATAATTTCAAAAGCAACTAATGGATGTTATTTTAACAATATACAAATAGCTACATTCCAATTTGTGTGTGGCATACTAAGTAGGTTTATGAATTAGTATAACCATTTTAAAATATTCCGTTTATGGTCGGGGTCCCTAATTTTTTTTTTTTTATTATATGAGCTATAAAATATAATTTTGAACTGACCTAATACATGTGTGGATGGAATTGAATCAAATACAAACAGTGATATTTCCGTTTGTGTGTGACATAAATTAGGAGGTTTCAAAATTTGTACAACCATTTTGCAATATTCAGTTTAAGACCGGGCGCCCTAAATTATTTTTTGTTTCCGATATGAGCTATTTTAATATAATTTCCGTTTGCGTTCCTATACCACTCATCTGATTGCGATAAAATTTTGGTGAGTTGTGTGCACGCCCACAAAAGGTTCTGAATAAGTGCAACCCTTTTACAATATTGCGTTTGGGGCTGGGGGCCTTAAATTGTTTTTTTTTCTTTTATGAGCTATGTAAATTTAATTTCAAACAGAGCTATTGCATGGATTGATGACATTGAATCAAATACAAGTTGCGACATTTCAGTTCGAATGTGACATAATAAGTAGGTTTCTGAATTAGAACATCTTTTTTACATTATTCCGTTTGGGGTCGAGAGCCCTTAATTTGTGTATATGTACTAAATGAGATATATAAATATAATTTCAAACATAGCTATTGCATGGGTGGATCAATCGCTAGCAAGTGTGTGGACTAAATTTATTCGATTACGCACCAGACGTTTGAAAAAAAAACAACAACTATTGTGTATATAAAAAGTACTTTAAAAAAAAGACATAATTAAAACATAAAAACTGTATTTCTTTGAGTGACATTGCAACGCATGCCGGGTTCTCACTATTTATATATAAGAGACAAACAAACAGACAGACTGATAGATATATGAATTGTGGATGGGTGGAGCGACTGATACATTTATTGGTGGATTGATGGTAATATGTTTTAAAATATACTTTAATTTGGATTAATGCTATCGTCCCTGTGATTTAAATTACAATTAATATATTTTGAAAAAACAAAACTTACTGTTGTTACAACTTGGTGGGTTATTCTATCCTAAACATCCTTCATCACGTATTCCATTCAGTCGGTTGCATGTCATGTTATAACAGTTTGTATTGCAGTCCTGGGTACAGTTATTTCCCCAATTTTCAAGAACACAAACTAAACAAATGACATCAGTATAACAGTTGAGATCAACTACTTAAAATACTTTCAGACATATTTTTTGCTTTTGAATTTAATACAAGCGTCTGTCTTACTTCTGATCTTTTCTCGCTTTGTTTTTAACAGCTGACAGAGCATTACTATATGCAATATGTGATTAAAATATGTTAACATTTACCTTTAGTGCAAGCTGGAACGTCACTGAATCCATCACAGCCATAATCACAAGTTCCATTTACGTTATTACATAAAGAATTCCAACAAAACACGTTACAAGTGTTTGCACATTGGGGACCCCAATGTCAAGATTCACAAACTGAGAGTTTTTAATATTAAATTAATATGGCCGAAGTGAACAGATTAAAAATTAAAATATATCAAATTACCATTATTTAAAAAAAAAAAAAAAATTACCGCTAAGGTTTTTATAACTTATTTATTTTTAGGACTGACATAATGATACTGGTTTTCGTGAAGCTCTATGTACTATGTTTATCTACTTTGATGATATATTTTACAAATCTACTTAATGCATTGCACATAGAAATCAGTGGCTAAGTTAGGCCAACGAACGCGGTCCACACTTACCCCATACGCCACCCTATAACACAATTGAATCGTTTGCCTATCAATGTTAGCGTTGAACCAAGCGTTCTTAAGGACATATATCATATTGTTTTGTTTTTTAAATATTTCAACCATGAGATAATCAAAAAGTGAAATCTTATTCGCTGTGCCCCCACACCCCCCCCCCCTTTTTTCCTGTAGACATGGGCCCAAAAGCGCAAAAAAAAGTTTTGGAAAAAGAAAATTATATGTGCTCTTAATTTCTGAGGTAAAAGTGATATTTTGAATTTTCATGCCTACAAGTTTGCTTTGTAACACTTGTACACACATGTGTTTTGTGTTTAAAATTCTTAGCGTAGCTGCACTTTCTTTACAGTATTCTGAGTCTAAACATCAGTTAGGTTAAGTTTTGAAAAAGAATGTATTCCTTTAATGAGAGTTTTTAATACAAAATATATGAAGGTACAATTGTACCCATTTGAGTAATTATTGTTTTTAAAAAGTACCGGAACCCATTGGTCAGGAAAAGGATGATATTTACTTTATGTGGCCTACATAGTCTAACATAAAAATGTAGGTATGAAGAAATGTGTATCCTACAATATATTCAAAGGTAGGCCCTTTAGAATCAAGGGGCCCAAGCCCAGGTATACATAAAAACCTTCACTCCTTATGGACAGTGCACACATAGCTGGTAGCCCCAATTCGCCCAGAGCCATCAACGGCCTCGAAGTTAGCATACATCATTTATAAATTTATATAAAATAAAGTTTCTATTTTTTCTAATGGTGGGGGCTGGACTACAATCTTACATGACATTTCAAAGGTCTGCATATATATATATATATAAATGCTTCAGCGGAAAATGTATAAACCAGAAAATATAATTTGAATGTGGCTATTTTTTTTACATGTTATTTATCTTTTGGAATTTAAAAATATAGTTACATCTGACACAGATTTTTCAAACTTTTACCCTTAATTGAATACAGTAATTATATCAGTCATAAGAACATATTATCAAAATTTTAAAGTATTACAAACCATATTGTTAATCGAAACTTTAAAGGTACATAAGGCTTTTAAAAAAATGTAATTATAAATAATGCAACAATAAAAAATATATGATGATGAAATATAACGCGTTAGATCTACATTAGATAATAAATTGAAACGGATTATATCTACATTTAATGATAAATGTAACGGGTTAGGTCTACATGTCTACATATGATGTTAAATTATAAAGTATTATCGACATATAATGATAAAATAATATAGGTGACAATGCAATTGAGATACAAAGTAAAGTCACAAAACTTCGAATCAAAACAACGAACATGTTGAACACAGTAGAGAGGAGAATGATATGAACAAATACATTAGAGTGTAGAAACTCGGCACCAATTGTCCTGTAAATCGTAAATGATACTAATTGAAAATACTCTCCACCTTTGTGTTATTACATGTTTTTTATTTTTTCCATTTTCCTCATCCGATTAACACGTAACAAATTTGACCACTCGCGTTTGGACATTGGAGGGGGCGAAGGTGCGATGTGGCTTATTGTCTCTCCTTAGGCTCTGCATGACAAAATAACCTATGATATAGCCGCCAACTCCTGCTCTTACGCTGAAGATGGGAATCTCAGTATCAACACAAATATATATATGTAGATTTCTGTGTCGTTTCTTTTCTTTCACAATAACACAACACATATAATTATTACTCTAGATCAGGCATGCGTCCCGCAAGCATCCGTTTGACAGCCAGCGACGTAACGAATTCATCTTTATTATTATTATTTTCTTAATAGCTTTCCCCCCAGTCCTATTACCCTATCGGCCCGCCAAAGTTTTTCATAAAGTATTACGGCCTGCACAAGTTTTTCATAACGTGTTACGGCCCGCATACGTTTTTCATAACGTATAAAGTGCGACTTACATTTTGAGTTTTGCAAGCCTGTCCTAGATCGTGTATTTTTACAAATATAATATTACCTTGATCACAAAAATTCCCTTTGTAACCATTTGGACATGCTTTACAATAACCTGTTTCCACGTCATATAGGTTTTGAGAAAAGTTTGAAGAGCATCGCTGGGAACAATTGATTCCATACAATACAGTTTGGCAAGCTGTGGATATTAGTATGTCCTTTTTTTTTCATGTTTAAAGCTCCATTTTAATTTTTTTTTTAAATATGCATGATTTAACGTCAATAAACTACAGTAATGAAAACTATAAAATGGCTTGTCATTTTTTTAAGTGTTCAAACCGGGGCAATACCATTATTCCGCAATGTTGGCTCTTCAGGGAATGTAGTAAATAGATCCCCCCCCTCCCCGCTACCATTGCCAGACACGCACCTACTAGATAAAGAGTTTTGTAGCTATAGTGATTGTGACAAAGTTTCTTAGAGGGAAAAGTCATTTAAAATGAATTAAAGTAGCATAAGTTATCTGCAAGTAATGTTTGATAATATCACAATAGGTCTCATGTTTCAAAATTGAATTTAATTTAATTTACAAGTAAACGTAGACAATTAATTTTCTTAAAATCTCCGAAAAGCTTAGAGACATTAATTATTATCCATCTAAAGACCTCTGACTGCATCGTCAAGCAATTTACATTTATGTCCTCACATGTAACCCCTTTTATAAGGCGATCTAATATTCTACACAATTATTGCTGTGCATCACTTAAACTGCCACAAATTTCCACAATCTCTTAGCAAATAGCGAACCTCATCGATAAGTTAACTCTTTTTTAAAAGTTATATATGTATATGTCATTCTTTTCTTCATCGGAACTCATAAACGCATCGTCATTTATAAAATCGTCTATTTTCTTTCAAAGAAGGGACCCTTGTTCGCGCCATTTCCTGTAAAATACAATTAAGGAATATTTGCTAAAATTCAAGCCAGTATATGACATGATCCAAAATGAGGATCGAGATGTTTCGGTCTGCAGCAGCATGGACGGAAAAGGGCAATTATTTTACTTATCAATCATCAAGATAAACCACCAATAATGGAAAGGACCCTTCGCACACACATTTTTTGGTGCGGAAAGCTTCATCTTCCTAAAGGCTTTTGGCAAATGTACACGTTCTTTTTTAATCTCGTACACATATTTAGCAAAAATTGAATAATCTTTGCAATTTATGTTCTGGTTAAGTTCTTAAATGTATCTTCTTAAAAAAAATATATATATTATATATCGAAATCCCACACCCAAGCATATAATTGAAATTTTTGCAATAAAAGCAATACAAATATATTAGACATAATATTTGCCTGACAGCATTATACATATATTTTTTTTAAATTCCCAATAACCAAATGGCAATTATTATTGTCTCGAGGGAATTTGACTTTGTCAGCCATAATAAATTTTTTTCCCAGTAAATTGACATTGAAACCCAGATATAAATAAATCCGGATAGGAAATCTGACAGCCTAACTAAATCTGTAATATTCCTCGTTTGTTAAGCCTAAATATAAAGATTAGTAAGATTTGTAAAAGTTAAAGAAATTAAAGCTAACATAATTCAAAGCATCATCAAAGACTAAAACTTGTTACCTTACTTTGGTTACAGTTTGGCGGATAGTTCTAGCCACTACAAAGTAAACATGCGCCTGTTTCAGGATGACACGTGTTACATTTTCCATCGCATGGGACACAATCTAGTCCCCACGATCCTGGTTAACATTCTGCTTAAAGAAAATATGAGAACATAAATGATTGAAACATAGTAAATTGATTGAAGAGCGGATTAGACAAGAGAGTAATCGTAACAAGAATAAAACAAGGGTGTGCAATCTCATAAAGTTAAGAAAATTAGGAAACTGTTAAATATTTTATGACGAATTTATATTGTTTAACAAATATATTACAGGTGAAATAAAAATTTAAAAAATCCAAAAATTCTTTATCATCACTGATTTACTTTTATCAATTTAATTAGGTGTTTGTGTTTTGTTACCCTTATAGACTTCAAGATCAAATCTATGGAAAACTTATCTATTTCATTAATATGCTTTTTATTATTTTCAAATAAATACAAATATCTGTCCAAAAGAAAAGAAGACCTTTTTTTTAAATTAATATTAACTACTAGATACATTTTTAAACTTTATTACATATTCAAACGTAAGTTATGTTTTCATTCGCTTACAGTTTTGACGTTTAAGATAAATATAAACTATACTAAACAGCGAAACCCTAGCTTGTTTTCGCGTGTTGAATTATTAAATACCTCCAAAAGCTTCCACCTCGCAGAGTGTGAGGACGTATGTAGCTCTAATATTGGTTTTCCTGACAGGAACATTTCTAGCTGTATTTGGCACTGTCTCCGTGTAAATCAATTGTGGCGCATTAGTTGGTTCAGTATATTGATATACTAAATTGTCTTCTCCATCTAACATTTGAAATGTAAACTGCTTAAGATGTTTTTTTGCAGCAATGTGAAAAAAAAATATTAAAGACAATCATTGATGTTCACTGAACTTGTTTCTTTTCATGAATTCATATTAAAAGATGAAATCACCCTTAATGCGCTGTTCTTATAATTTTCATCTATCTCAAGTTTTTACAACTATATAAAGGACATATAAGCAATGGTATAAAACTATATACATAAACTAGGCACGAAATAATAGTTCCATTGAATGGATTGTTGGTATCCATCATTTGGCTTTGTGTAGTTATATTTGGCACAATGTTTTTCTTATTTTACACTTATACATTTAAACAAGCCTATTAGTTTTCTTTCGATTAAAAAAAAAATTTTTCGTTAGGAAATTGTTTGTAACTGCTACTTTTAAACAGTGCCAATTATGATATTTCTAATAATAATAAATGCATGACTTTTTAAAACTAATTTCTATAATATTTGTGTGTGTGTTCAGGTTTTTGGGGCCCTCCTCATATTACTGTAAAAATATTATTTTCACACAAATAATGGGCATTAATTAAATGAGAGCGTAGTGGTGATGGTTAGTGTCTGTGGAATAGTTGCATGGAGATATAAAAAGGGATTGGTGGAAACTACTTTGTAAGTGAATGGTCCAAAACGTAAAGAAAAAAAATTCACAGCATGAGAGTATTTATTTGCGATCAAGATTTCTCACATGAAGTGTAATTAATATAAGGACCTGCTAAGGGCATTGCGAGAAAAGGGGGCATCAAATAAATACACACTGTAAAATACTTTACGTAAATCACTATAAAATGCTCAAATAGCTGTTTTTGTACTGTGCACTAATTTATAGAACACGTACCATAAACAATAAATGATGTGCCACACACTCATCTAACAATCTAATCTAATCATCATTTGAAAGTTAATGTTAATCCAGGATATTGAAAATCAGATTAATGCTGATCGACGTCTGATCGAGGTGACATACATTTCACCAGGATATCTTCTGTTTTGCTCCAATTAAGTGTAGAATAGTGCAAAATTAAATTGAGTATATACAAAGTACATTGTTTATTTTAAATTAAAAAAAAAATATCCTGGATAAAACCTAATCCCTTCTCTTGGGACCCTACCCATTGTGCATAAAATAATATAATTCTCTTGGGACCCTAACCATTGTGCATAAAATAATATAATTCTCTTGGGACCCTACCCATTGTGCATAAAATAATATAATTCTCTTGGGACCCTACCCATTGTGCATACAATAATATAATTCTCTTGGGACCCTACCCATTGTGCATAAAATAGTATAGTTCTCTTGGGACCCTACCCATTGTGCATAAAATAATATAATTCTCTTGGGACCCTACCCATTGTGCATAAAATAATATAATTCTCTTGGGACCCTACCCATTGTGCATAAAATAATATAATTCTCTTGGGACCCTACCCATTGTGCATAAAATAATATAATTCTCTTGGGACCCTACCCATTGTGCATAAAATAATATAATTCTCTTGGGACCCTACCCATTGTGCATAAAATAATATAAGTCTCTTGGGACCCTACCCATTGTGCATAAAATAATATAATTCTCTTGGGACCCTACCCATTGTGCATAAAATAATATAATTCTCTTGGGACCCTACCCATTGTGCATAAAATAACATAATTAAGGCATTTTACTGATCTTATTTAGGTGTTAAGATAATCTAGCTTTACAGTTACAAAGGAAAATGAATAAGTACTTTATCATTGAATATGTACAGGCCTAATTTTAGAGATTGCCACTTTGTTCACTAGTGTTTTGATATAGTATTCTTGCCAACGAGTAAATATGCTGTTATTTCTTACCTAACCCCTCACTTGATTTAGGAAGCGTCTACTTTTTCTTCTAAATCTCGAGGACCCACTATCAGTGTATTGATCAGTATGGCTCCTATGTTTGTAGATGGGATTCGCGATGTAACTGTGCATGGTTTTAAAAGGGATACTTTACTGGTTGAAAGGGTTATTCAGCGATTGTATTAAGAGCTGGGGGTTGGAGGGGAGGAGGCAATAGACGCAAATGTGTCAAGTGTTTTCGCCTCAACTGTTGCTTTTGGAAGCTTGTGCCAGTCCCTGATTGTCTTTGGTAGGAATGAGCACTTCCTGTAACCTTGTGCTGTGAGAAGGAACTGCCAGTCATGGCATCGTCGCGGTCAAGAGAGGAGAGGTACGAGCTTCTATTTAATGCTGGAGCTATGGACCAGCCCATTTTTTATATTGTATATCATGGAGAGCTTTGATAACGCTGGAATTTGCTCTATTTGTTGTAGAATGGCATCAGGTGAAGCATTTTCTATGACTTCTTTACTAGTTTATTCTGATTTAATCCATTCATCTAGTCCGGCAGTTTTCTTAGTAGAGAGATATCAAGAGAAGAGAGAGATTTTGCTATACGAGACGTTATACAATTGTGTTTGTGTAATTTAATACGTGTGTTTTTTTTAAAATTCCTTTTCACTTAACATGTTGTACTGTAAGTTAATATAGTTCTTTTTGTTTATGTATTCGAGTTTGTATTTTTTTTTAAATTTAATTGTACAATTAAAATTAATTTCGTTTAGTATCAACAGCTTTGGTATCCTTTTCTTTGCATATTGTTTTTCCCATTGTTTTGTTACGTATATATATTTTATAAAAGATTGAGCTATAGGGACATAACGCCAAAGAGCCGAAAATATTTTGATACCTTCGGACTCTTAAAAACAAACATAGTTATTTTCTATTATTTTACGGAAATCGAATAAATTTATGTTGCGCAAAAAATATTTATATTTCCACTTTTATTTTAGCAAAAGTTTAAGTATTATTATTATAAATTACAAATACATATAAAGAAACAACTAAGGAACTATTGTAAAATGAATTGTTTCATTTTTAATTTTAATACCCAAGATATAAAATGTATATATATGAATACATGTATTAATTAACATTTTTTTAAAAATTACAATTTTAATATTGACATTTTCATACAAGCATGCACACCTATATGATTTTCAAAGTGCTGATTTTCGGGATATTTCAAAGTTGCACAGCTGCACAGGATTTAGTAGGGCTTTTCAAAGATTTTAAAAGCAAATACTGCAATATCTTTAATTGTTATTTTAATTCCCTATTAATTTATTAAATATAAGTAAAGTCAATACAGAATATGGCTATTGCTATTACTAGTGTAACTAAAAATATTATGCCAAGGCATTTCTAAATTTAAAATGTTAGAGCTTTCCATAACTTAGTCGGTGATATTTTCTTCGTTATTTTAGGCCTATATTTGTTGGTGTAAGGATTGTATACTGTATTCCTATTTGTTTATTATTTTATTCAAGTTGGAAACTTCCAATGGGCGACGCTAATTTTTTTTAGAAGAGAAATTAATTAGACATACACCGGGGAAAGTTTCTCAGTGGGTGTGTGGCGAAATATCCAGGAATTATCTAAGCCTAGCCAATCAGATCATAACATACTTTTAAAAAAAAATAATAATAAGTGCATGCTTCAGACAATTTTGTAATATTTGTGGGTTAATTTTGTCTGTTATATGTATTATTATTATCTTAAAAAATAATTTAAGGTGTGATTGTTTTCAGGTTGAAATTGAAAGTGAAAATAAATTATATTAAATTGTTAATAGGCATATTCACCATATGCCAGTGGACTGTGGGAAAAAAATGAGGTATATCTAATCTTAAATAAGTTGATTTGATAAATGTTTAGTATTTAACAAAATACTTCTAAATTAATACACATGTTATAGCAAAATATAAATTATTGACAATATGTAAGTAGGGCCTAAATTTAAATGCTAATAATAAATAATTTCTTTATCACAATTTTAATTTTTTTTTCAATTTTACACTTTATCAAGCATATTTCAAAGTTTAATTTTTAATTATTTTTGTAAAATAGACACATATTTTTTATAAATTTTAAATATCAATTTAGTATTGTTACTTCCACTTACAATGTAACCTAAACTAAAAAAAACCCTACATATTAACAAATAAAAACTTTTACATAATAGGGCATATATACCTGTAACAAAAATGAGCACAATAATACTACAACAAAATGTGTGCACTCCATTATAATTATTATGTGAAAAAATTCAACATTGATTATATAATTTATATAATAACTTTCTAAAACAATCTATTAACAGAATTTGTTGCGTGCCAGTCTATAAATAACAACCAACAGCAGTTTAAAGGAAAGTTAAATACTAACAGGTTAATAGCAAAATAAAAAAAATCAATCAATAATTTATATTTGACACAAAACTTAGGCCCTAAATCACATTTAATAAAGAATGCAAAAACTTAAAATTTTAAATAAGATCTATTTCCATTATATATTTCTATCATCCAGTCTGCTGATGCCAGTTTAAAAATTGGCGTATACATTTGCCGTTTGGTCTTCATTGAAAGAAGAGTCTGCATCTGCACTAGCTCTAGACACAACAGCTCCATTTTGTGCAACCTTTCCAATGTTGCCATATGTGACAGTATTGTCAGAATATCTTCCCAGTACATCATAGAGCACCCTGTACTGATCCTGTGAACATTTTAAAACAATTACCTAAATGAATTAAAGTTTAATAATTGGTTTTCAATTGAAAGTACATTTTTATAATATACATACATATTTTACACATGACATTTTGAGTTATTGTTTAAATGTAATATTAAATAAATGATTGGTAAATCAATTTCAAATGTCTGCATAAATAATTACTAACTTTTTACTGTGGTGGAGATTTTAAATCAAGTTAATACATATAAAATAATTTATTACCAAATTCGGAATGACCTCTGGCCTAATGGTCTTCAATGTGCCCACAACAAGAGGAACTGTGAGGCAGGAGTCATGTTCCATTCGATCCAATAACAGGGACAAAACAGAAGCCAGACCACTGTATTTTGCCCCATTGCTTATGTAAGTAAGAGTTTTTTTTTAATCAATAAAGTGTTTTACCACTAAATTAACAAAATTTTAAAAAAATAAACTACCCTTGAAAATAATACAATGATTAACTTCGTGATTTCTGTGCACATCACGTTATATAAATATTAATATGTAATTTCATATTAAAACATAGCACAGTCAATAAAAATACTTTATACACAATTTTATGAATAATGACCTGCAAGTGTATACAATTCTTCCCTGTGCTAATGCATTGTAAGACCTAATCTGTCTTAGAAAGGACAGCAGTTTATCAGGATCCAATTCTGTAAACAAGCATTTAAGGTGGATGACTGTTTGGGTCTCATTGTTCTGTGATAGAGAAAAAACATTCAACTATATTATAACCCTACTTTAGTGATAAAGAGTTAATATATTTTTTTAACAAATAATATTAATCATTGTAAGGTAATATTCTGTGAACATAAAGTAATTTTGTCATAATTAACTTTCTAAGCATGTTGGGTAAGTATCATAATTTAACTTGTAGGCCTATAATATTATGTTTAATTTACTTTTAAGTTTAATGGTTTTTATGTTTACTACCTCTAATGTTTATACCAATTGTAGTGACTAGCTTCTCTTTAGAATATTAAGAATATTAAAATATTTCATATTTTTACTTGTATATATGTTAAAGGAAATAATCAAAACACAGAATTGCTTTTATGTTTCTTGATATAAATTTTAATATTATTGGAGTATAAGCTATCTTCCAAAATACTTATTGAAAGTAAATTGAAACATTAAAAGAGATGTGGAGTTATTGGCTATAAAATAGTGTCGAAACCAATTATTTATACATTTATAATAATTGATTGGCCGATTTCGGGCTTTGGCCGTACCATACATACACAGTATATATTCAAAAATCAACCTTTAACTATGTACCAAAGCAATTTGATAGAAAAATGTAGTGATCTAATTCTTACATTTGGAGAGAGTGAAAGGAGCGACTTCTGCTTTTCTGTTTCTACCATCAGCAACTGCTCCTCCCATAAAGCTGAATTCTTCGTGGCCTTTGATTTGATCTTGTATGGTGAGCAGATTAACTCTTGGTTAGCAGCTGTAGGTAAATAATTACCAAAGGTCTGGGGACAAATGTTTAAAAATATTTTGTGTATAATTTTAAATATCATCATTCAGATCCACTAACCCTCTCGGCATGTGCCCTTAAATTGTAAATTTTCACAGAATGATTCAACCTTTAAATACAAGCACTATCATAGAACCTATTAATTCACTAAGAATACAACTGATCAAGTGATTTTTGAAGTGAAGAAACATTAAATATTGTTTGAATTAATTTAAAATAGCAATACAATGATCACGTAAAACCTCATTTGAAAATACATTTTTTGGTTTAGTATGAACTGACAGAATAAGTTAAGCTGTCTTATGTTTTTTCAACTTACCTTGTCTGTCACCATGGTGTGAACTTCGAAAGCAACAATCAGTGAAACATTGTACTGTGTGACTAGACGCCAGAAATCCACAACTGTTGTTGGCATAGGAAGCTGGGTGAGGAGGTGCTGACTGTGTTTCTTAAATCCCTGTAAAACATTTCGTTTAGGCTAAGCTGTTTTGCCATATCCATGCACCAAAAAGTTAGTTAAGTAAGTATGAGTTACAGTGACAAGGTTCCTCTGTTACTTCTCCTCATCTAACTCTGTTGTGCCTATTTAAATCTATTGGCCCTGTTTCATTTACATAAATTTTTCTTGATTTGAAACATTTTTTTAAAATTAAAATTTAATCACACAATTTCCTTGACCATTTAGCATATGGCACTAACAATTTTTTTAAATCTGCTCCTTTTTGAAAAAAATGAGAGCTATATTAATTAAAACTAAAATAAATTATTTCTTAATAAAAGTATATAATCCAGATATAAAAAAGAAATCTTACTGGCAGAAAAACTGCATTGATATAATCTCTCATGTCTGTAGTCCCACAGGCCAAAACTGGTCTGTATTTCTGCTCTATTGGATACAAAAAAAGGAAACCTTATCAAGCAAATTAATTCAAATTAGTCATCTTTTTGTGTTTAAACATAATTTAATTGACTTTAAAAGTAATAAAAAATATTATTTTTTCTAGAATTAGTCGTTCTTTATAATTCTTTAATGATTAAGGGATTTGTTATTTTTTATTCCCAGCAAAAAGTTTTTTTGGACCATTTTGATAAGGAAATCCTTGAGGCAAACTAAACAAATGTTTTATATATTAGGTCATTCATAATTTAAAATTTAACTAGTTAGCATTTGTAATTTTGTGGCATCTCCCCACTAAAATACTCATTGGATTCTAATACTCTTATAAATCTTTTCATTGATATACATATTTATAAATCGATTTTTTTTAAATAGCTTAAATTAGCACAGATTCAAAAGTTTTTAAACAACTAATATGAATTTGAGAAATTACCATCAGTCTATATTATATTATTTAACAACAGTTATTGAAAAAACACACAAAGTATATGCTGTTATCTGAATGAGTTTTGATTTACCACTATGAGTCCCCATTTAATAAAAATACTTACTTGGCGTTATGTTTGAAAACCTATTTTTGACTTTGTCAATGGTTTCCTCACTGTTTTGGTAAACATTGTCATCTTCTCCAGAATATTCTTCTGCTTTATTAAAGTCTTTTTTAAAAATATCACTAACAGTTGATACATCCTAGAAGTTAGAATAGATTTACTGTAAATAAATTCAGTCTTAAAAAAATAAATATATATTTAAATATATATATATATATATATATATATATGTTGTATAATACACAATATTATCTACATAGATTAAAATTAATTAATGTTCATAACAATCCCTGTAAAAGTTTTGCTAATTTAGTTTATTGACAGAAAGATATTCTGTGACATAAAAGAATTAAAAGTCTAGACAATCATTATTGTTGATATAAATAGATTTTTTTATCAAAATTAAAATTCTAAGAAATGTGATTAACTTTTTTTATAATTAAAATGATATTTAAAATAATAAATTCATCTATGGCACTTACTTCATGTGCAAAGACACTTGATAACTCATTACGTAATGACAACTAAAGAAATTTAAGTTTTTTATAACAATGAAAATATCATAAATGAAGAATATATATGTCTTGGAATTCGAAAAGATGTTTAACAAAACTAAACGATTTTTTTTATTGTTTACTATAAATTCTGCTTCCATCTTAGTTTTTCCTGTCAAGGATTTCTCCTCAAGCTGCTTGATTCTACCAACAATATCATTTGATGTTACAGTTGTTCCTATACACACAGTGGCAACTTGGGCAGCTTTGTGCAAAAACCAGTACTGCTCCTTTTGGAATATACAAAAAGTAAAATATATACAAGTACAAAAGCAATTTACATATATAAAACATTTGTCCAAATATATATCATTTAAAAGTGAGATGATTCAGAAATTAATTTCCTTTAGCCTAAGATCTAGATTCATGATTACTGAATTATAATTTTCTACATCACTAGTGAAATTTCAAAATAGAATAATTAACAAATTAAATGTATGAAATAATGAGGGTAACTAAGGACAAATTTTTAAGTTAAAAATCACACACTTTTAACTCATTATCAAATATGTTCTTTATTTTTTATTTTTTCAAAATTTCATTAATATTTTCGTCTTCTAATACTGGGGTCAGCAAAACCTTTGAATGAGAAGTCACTTGTATAAATTATATCTACTAAGCAAATATTTTCTTTGCATTACCCCCTTTACATTATTACAAGGAAAGAGCTACACCTCTTCCTTTATAAGCCCTCTTGCAGTTTCGGACTAGCAGTTTGCTGAACACTGGTTTAAAATAAATATTTATTGTACAGTTTGCAAAATGTTACCATTGTCTGTATCATTAAGACTCTGTCCTGCCTTAGTTTGACAACAGTTTTGAAGAAATCTACATGTCCTGTCTGCTCAGCTTCTCTCATGACATTGTGAAGTGCAATAAAAGTCCCTGTACGACCTACTCCAGCACTGAATAACAGTAATTTCAGAACACTGTACGTTTTATTTATGATTAAAAAGATTGTATACATAACATGCAAGAATCTAAAGGTCAAATCCTAAGCAATATCTTAATTTCTCATTAAAATTAACCAAGAAAATCATACCAATTAAATCACAATGATTTTTAAAAAATTTAAACTTTTTATTGAGAAGCTACATAGTTTTAAAAAATGCTGAAATAAAAATAATTACACTGATTGATTTTGCATTAAAACCTAATTATTCAGTGAGCATTATACAGAAAGCGAGTTAAGGAAATTTTTGATAACCCAAATTGTATGATTCAAATTAAAGACTATTGTGAGATTTTTATAAACAAGACTAAAACATTAGTTTGAGAATCCCACAACTTCATTAGATTTGTATTAGCACATTCTTACCAGAAAGTTGACTTTATTCATATACCTTACCTACAATGAACAACAATAGGCCTGCTGGTGGAGTGAGCAAATACCCTCTGTTCAAAGTCCACCAAACCCCAGGGGGCTAAAGGCACACCTTTGTCAGGCCATGAAGTGAAGTGAAAATGAGTGAACGTTCGAACTGCAACAGCTTCTCTAGGCTAGAATTTATAAAGTGATCTCATATTATCGTGCTGGTTTATATTTTCTACTATTTTTTTAAAGGTTAAGCAAGCCTGTTAATATCATTTAGGCTTCATAAATAGGCCTATATACAATTTTTGTGTGCAATACCGACCTATTCCTTTTTTTATGTAATGCAAAATTTGAATTTTTTTTTAGCAATTTAAAATACTGGTATAAAAGGTAATTTTTATATATATATATACCGGTATATAAGCTAACAATTATATATAACACATTCGGACATGTCATCAGCGGGTCGTCGAGCATTGCTCTTTATGCCATTGTCAAAGCACGCCCCTTAAAGCCCTAGTATCGGGCTGCGAAGCGGCACGTTAGAGATGTCCCTTTGCCAGGGGAGCCCCCACCCGATTCCGCTCGATCGGGTTGCGCTGGAGGCTGCCCAAACCCAAGGACACTCGGTCGGTCCCACACTGTATACACAATCGACTTTCCTAGGAGTTGGTAAATTTCATATCCTAATATCTTCCCCCACCCATCCTGTAAAAGCGTCGGACGCCCTATAAGAGGGGTTCTACAGTGGGTTTTCACCCCGCAACTTGTTTGCGAAACAGCTGGGACGAAACGGTTGCCTAGGAGCAGCTTTCTATGGCCTGCATATGTAGAATCATCGACCAGCGGCTTTGACCTCATCCTCTTGCCTCATATCAATTTACTGCAACTTGTAATCATGATCCTTACCTTGTCTCTGCCCTTACTTCAAACTTTAAAACATCACAAATGACAGCCCTGTAGGATTTTTTATATTTTTGGCAGGTACCATGCATGTCCCTTGTCTGCCCACGCAGGACACGCAATGGTGGTTTTGTTTCCCGGGTAACGCCGAGGGGGTCCGGTGGCAAAAAAATTAAAATTTTAAAATGTGTAAATTATAAATAAAAATAGTATTAGCATTTGTACAAAATCTAACCTTTGAAATTTCAATAACTCTTATCACATAGTCCGCAAAAGTTTGTATTGCAATCATTCTCACTTGAATTTCACCAAATTGGGCAGAGCTATCATCTAGCCAGTACTTTTCACACTTAACCTTTAAAAAAGTATATTTTTAATGACAAAGTAAATTGATAAGTGTGGATCATGAAATGCAAAGCAATTTTTTAAAAATCTAACATACTATGATTATTGTCTGTTAATTTTTCTTTTGTGAAAATAAATTTGATACTTTTTTAGAAATAAATTCCAGTATGGCTATTAAGCTTACTATTCCTTCTTCAATAAGGTTTGTCAGCATCACAACTTTATCTACTTGTTGTTCCCACAACATTCTGACAAAATCATTGAGTATGATTTTATTAGGTCCTGCAAAAAAGGCACAACCAGATAAAAATAAAAGTTTGTTTATATTGAAGAAAATGTAGTATTAACATATTTTTACTTCATGTAGACTAATAAACAATTATACAATTATATCTTCTTACCCTGAGAGGCTATGAACTTATCCTCTTTGTTGAATCCCTTTAGAAATAAAGTTTTATAATCATAAAAAAAAATAATGAAAATTACAAGACTATAAAAATAAAAATTTAAGGCAAAAATATGCTTAAAATTAAATCGCTTATTTTATTTAATTATTTCTCTCTTATGATACTTATTTTGAAAATATTCTAACCATACCTTGAGTTAACATGATTGGAAAAGGCAGAATATTCTTAAATTTGCATTTCAATCCCATTTTAAATTTCATAATGACCTCAATTTTTCTAAATAATAAATGTAAATCAAGTATAAAGATTGCTACAAAATTTAAGGTTTTGAAGATATTATTCTTGAATACCAAATGTTATCACAGCAAATAATTTTCCTGTATTAATATGACTGCATTAAGAGCATTAAGACCTATTGAGAAAGTTTAAAAAAAAATGATTGTGATAGTTCATATCAATACAAAATAATATATTATTTCGGTTATAGAAAGATAAGCGTTAAACCAAGTGAATTTTCTTAATTGAAATTAGGGGCTACCTCAATGTAACAAGCATTGATATAGTCTTCTTCTTTCTTTAATGTGTTTATCTCCAAATGGACACGAGAATGGTCATCTAAGAATTAGATTTTTAAGATTGTTATTAGACAATAAATAAAAAAAATTTCGATTACTTAAAGATTTTTAATAATTAATTTGAAACCTTTTTGTTTTAAATGTATACTTTTTTTTTTGACAATAAATGATGCGCATGGTTAGGATGTGTAGTGTAGACCTGTTAAAATGCACCGAAAAAGAACTTGCTCACCATGACAAATTGCAAAGATATTAATTTGATAATACTATTTCATTTCCCTAAAACTATATATTTTTGCAGATGTCGTCAAAGCATTGGAAGCCCTTACAATGGATAAGCAAAGTAAGTCTTTGCATTAGATTGGAGATTTTGCTTGTTTAGGCTAATCAATTCGCTCTCTGGGTGGAATCGCAAGGCGTCAATTTTCCTTTGATATTCGGATTAGCCTATGCAACTTTCATTCTTAAAAAAATAATGGAAAATCTATTTTTGATTTGTATATTTATTATGTTAATTTGTAAAATAGAGAAATTACATTAAATGTTCTAAGTTTTGTCCTAGGCTTAGTATCTAAGTATACTTACATGCGCATATATTCTTATAACGATTTTTATGTTTGTTTGAGGAATTTTCCCCAACCTCTGTTGTAACATTTAGGGGTGCTGGAATACTCTGTAAAGATCAAGATTTTGGTCCAAAAGGAGAAAGTATATTTTTTTCAAAACAGGATAAGATTATTTGTTTTATATAGGCATAAAGGTAGATGTACTCTACGCGTGCAGCATCTGATACTGACATAGAATATACAGCCTCACAGTAATTAATATATACACTTTCTTTCCATTCAAAATGTTCTCTTGCAAATATTTATAAGACCTCATAACAGATAAGGTGAAAAATTCAAATGCGCTTCATAGCACGTGACTATAAAACCACCACTCATGGCTACGTCACTGGCCTCTTAAACAGATTTGACATCCTCTCCCTCAAGGAAAGACGAGAAAAGACCCGCCTAACATTCTTATTTAAAGTGGTCATGTTGCTAGTTCCGGCCATCCCAGCAAACATATATCTCACCCCACTGAAGCCAGGTCGATTAATCAGAGCCAAGCACTCACTAAACACTGACCTAACTTCTTACAACCACATGAGCAATTACGCCCGGAACAATAGCAAATGCTTCATTGTGCCTCGGAGTAACACAGTGCAACATAAACAATCTTTCTTCCCACGCACAAAAATCGCTTGGAACCACCTGGCCAATACCACAGTGAACTCGACATCTATCGAAAGCTTCAAGGCTGCCCTGGCATCTGCTAGGAGCTGTTAGGGTGGCAGCATCGCTTCCCCAACCGTTGCACATATGCTAGTATATGGATGCAGCAACGTAACCTACCAGAACCACTCAGTGGCGTCTCTCCCCCCCCCCCACCTTCCCTTTCTTTCCAAAATGTGGAAATCAAACCCCTCCCTTTCTAGTCTTTGGTCACCTCTGGGGTCAGGCCTTTTATCATAATAATTCGAGAGTTCAATAAATTTATAATAATTACTACAAAAGTTTAGAATTAAAAAAATAAATTTTAGAGCCTTTTTGACAATTTTGTAATGATTTGATATTGAAGAATAACAATGAAGAGCCAGAATGATCAATTCATAGGTCGTGGGCCTTCAAAATATAGATGAAGACTATGATGAAATTTGTCGCAATAATTCTTCACATTTAAAAAAAAATTTTTTTTTTCATTTTTAATTGTTAAAATTTATATTTGAGGTGCGTTGCTGCTTTTATGAGCTGCAAAAAAAATGTGTCAATTGCAAATGAATAAACTTAATAGTATAATTAAATTGAATAGTATCAATATCTTTGGTATCGTTTGTCTTTGCTTACTGGCTTTCAGTCCTTTGTTGCGTATTGTTTAACTGAACGAGCGACATCTTAAAACAGACATGATTTTAACACGATAAAACTGTACGTAGCAGATACAGTGAGAAATTCAAAATGCGGAATCGGGGTGGAGGAGCAGTTGCTTTCAATCTGAGTTGATTCCAAATTTAGGGAAAAGAGGGGGGCGTGGCGGTGGATTTTTAAAAGCAACTCAAATTGGAATCAACTGCTGCCCCCCCCCCCCCCCCCCTCACCGTTCCTAGATGACCTTGTGACTACCAACATATTACATACCAGCATAATAGTTATTAAGATTTTTAAATATTCAATTTGTTTTCTTCCTTGTATATATAGTTCATCATTTCATTTGATAAATTTTTTAGTTATCCATTTATGTAGTAGACTATTAATAAAAATTGAAATAACATGTTTCTTAAAAATCATTACCTCAAATTGCTGTTCAAAAAACTTCTTGTTATGAGAAACCATAAATGTGTTCAGGTCTTTTACGGCAATCGATGTTATTTGAACATTGTTGTATGTTCCTGCATTGTTGTAAATCCCTTCACGTCTTGAAACCCTTGTGTTGTTAACTTGATGATTGGACTCTAACATTTTAACAATAAGTTTCAAATAAGAAAATTAACCATTTAGATTATGAGAAATAAATATCATTCTTTAAAAAGGCTCATTATTGGGGTACATAAGTTTATTCTCATTCGTATTTATAGGCCTATACATAGTCCGTTGGCCGAAATCGGCTATGACAACCTAAATCATACTATATTCTAATTGTGAACTTGGCTGTGGGTGCGCAGATGGCCGATCTGACCGACTCTGGAACGAAATTTCCTTGTGCAGTAAGTGCAATGGATAGATGTAATATCCCATGTACTTGGGCAATAAGTGAAATGGATAGATGTGACATCCCATGTACTTGGGCTGTAAGTGCAGTGGATAGATGTGACATCCCATATACTTGTGCAGTAACTTCATTGGATTGATGTGACATCCCATGTACTTGGGAAGTAAGTGCAGTGTATATATGTGACATCCCATGAACTTGGGCAGTAAGTGCAGTGGATAGATGTGACATCCCATGTACTTGGACAGTAAGTGCAATGGATAGATGTGACATCCCATATACTTCCCGGGTGGATGGGACTCGTTAACCTTGGACGGCAACTCATCTAAGAGAAGGAAACTCTGAATTCAAACCCGGCGATGGAGTCCCGATAGGCGGATAACATTGATACAATGAAACATTCCGGCAACTCCCGGGTGGATGGGACTCGTTAACCTTGGACGGCAACTCATCTAAGAGAAGGCAACTCTGAATTCAAACCCAGGAGATGGGGAGATGGAGTTCACATGCGCCTAACTGGCAGCAGTGATGCCTCTCGAACATCGAACCTTGTAACGCGCTTCGAGCCTTTGGGAATGAAGCGTGATTTCTCAAATTTCTCAAATAAACTTCATTATTATTATTATTATTATTACTTGTGCAGTCAGTGCAGTGGATTGATGTGACATCCCATGTACTTGGGCAGTAAGTGCAGTGGATAGATGTTACATCCCATGTACTTGTGCAGTAAGTGCTTTGGATGCATGGATGTAACATCACTAGGAGCAGAGTTAACCCGGGATTTTCTAGCTTGTATTTTGTTCTCTGCATCCTCAATTTTGTTCGCTTCATGTTTTATGGAGTCTTTGTTATACAGAGAAACGCCACGATGCTCGATCCTTTGCCAGTTATTCCCATGTGTCTATATCGAACGTTTTCAGTGAAATTTTAAAGATGTCTTTAGAGTCTTTCTTCTGACCACCAGCAAATCGCTTTCCATGCTCGGGCACTTCATAGAATGAGAGGTCGTCTGACATTCACACAATATGTCCCACCCAGAGAAGCTTGGACTTCATTAAAGTGGGAAGGAAGATAGAAAGACCTGTCTGTGCGAATACGTCAGTGTCTGGGTCTCTGCCCGTCTTTTGATGTTTAAGTTTCTCCTGAGACTTGTATAAAACTGGTTCAACAGTTGTGCATGATGTTATTAGTTCGCCCACGTTTCCCAAGCACAAGCTAATATCATCTTACAATGACAATCCCAACTTATATAAAGACATAATTCTAAGAGGGCCTTTACTCTGTCATAGCTGGCGTTCCAAGTCAGAACACGCTTATAATTTTGGGGACTTTTGTGCTCGAGTGGCAATATCGCTTGAGATGGAGTTCTAGGAAGGTGTGCTATCATTACAAAAGTGTCTGTCTTCTTTTGCTCTAAACTTGTGCAGAGCATGACATTTTGATTACTAATACGACATGTTGTATTCCAACGCGAAAACAGACATCCTGTATTCATGCTACTTTCAAACATTGGTAACTAATCCACTATGTCAACATCAGGAAATAAGGACAGTCAAGGCGTGCGTGTAACCAAGTCTATGTATTGTACAGACTGCTGGATAGTATACGCATACTTGCAATAAGAATGTCTAAATAAGCTCACAAAGCTTCAACTGCTAGGTACCCTTAATTTTTAAAAAACACATTTATAGTGATACAATAAAGATAAATGCTAATTATATAAAATTGATAATACAAAAGTTAAATTGTCTTTGATAACTATAAATTACCTGAGTAATTGTCATCCAGTTCATTAAAATTCATGTGGTCAAACTGTGATAATCTTTTATCACCTTCAGGGGTGTCTTTAGATTTTTTATGGGCTGCATGTCTTCTATTGTAATACAAATATACAGATTTATGCATTTTTTATAATAGAAAGAGGAAATAATAATTATATTTTACATGCTTGTTTGTAGGGCACTGTCTTTTAAAATTTTCAGTACTACAGACGGGCATGTCATTATTCCAGCATTTTTTCATCTATTGACTAAAGTATTGTTTCTTTTCTTTTCAGCGTTCCTACAACACTTTGCCGCTGCGTTTTAGGTGACTGAAGCATAATAACTTAAAAGTATAGTGCTGATCCCTGAAGGGTCATTTTGAGAATACTTTGCGTGCTCTTGGAAAGGTGATACGATTATGTGCCGGTACTGTTGCCAATGATAATGTCGCAGCCATCAGCGTTTTTAGCTAAATTATGCACTTATTATCGATGTGTAAACAATCACTCTTTTAAACATGAAAGTAAATACCAATCTATAAAACTATGTGCAAAATAACCTGCTACCAAGATCACAATATTATTACCTCCAAAGGATGACACCAGCAAAGATTAATGCACAGATAATAATAGCAGCAATGATAGGTCCAACAATAGCTCCTACAGGTGGTTCGTTAATTCGTTGCGCAATAATTACTGCAGGATAAGGAAAATAAATTGTATTATCTCAAATATTTAAAGATCCAGGAGGAAATCGAAATTTAAAAAAAAAAAAAAAAAAAACATTACAAAATGTATAAGTTCGAGAGCCCACAAACTTTATAATTTAAACAAACAAAATCAAACACATATACACTTGTTGAAATATAATTTTCAATGCACTATTTGAAAGTCGAATTTTTATAGATGCCCAGAAAAGGTTGTTTATAAAATCTTTTTTGAGTTTATTTATTATTATTAATTTTATTTTATTCATTTTTATTTCTTATTTTTTAATGTGTGGGTTGGAAAGGGGGGGGGGTGGCTCATTTAAATTGGACTTTTTATTATTAATTAAATTACTATGAGATGATACTGTAAATGGAAATATAAATGAATGGATAATCATTAGAATAAATGTTATGCATATACATAGCGAAAACAGAAATAATTGTATCATGATCAAAGTAATACTTAAATCAAAGTAGTATAATTGAAACGTTTTAGGATATTAACATTTTTAAAAAATTCTGAACAGTTACACAATTTTTCGTTAAACACACGGTTTTTTTGTAAAGCAATGTTTCGAAGAAATAAAAAATACAGAGGCCCATTTTTTGTTTCTTTTTCTTTACAAAAATTACTCTTGATCACATTTGAAACATAACTTATATTTTTTTCTTTTACCCGAAAAAATGTTTTAGAAACCTCACAGTAGAAAAATATCTAATTATTTAAATTTACTGTATAAAATGGGTAAACAAATATTATTCCTCCAAAATCCCTATCTTTTAATATTTACCTTCACAAAAAGTGCCTTTATGATCGATAATACAAGAGGAGCAGGAGCCCAAAAGTGAATCACACGTGCCATTTGTACAATTTGAGGAGCAAGTTTCTGAACAGTTGATTCCATATGAGTGATCACTGCAGCCTGGTGTGTAGAGGAATACATTTATAATAGCTGGACAGTGCTAAAAGCTTAAGCTTTTATTTAAGCTGCAATCAAGATAACAATTATTTGTACAAACCCATACACTGTTAAAAATACATTCACTTTAATGGACGTTGCTGGAATACACAAACTCTTCCTAACTATTTATAATGAGCAAACATCCACATAAACAAGTTATTCAGGGCACTTTTAACTTAATCATTAAAAGAGTACTGGTTACGATCGTTTTTCAAATGGTGTTTGGTTCACCACAGGTCAATCAAAGCCTGGCATTACTTAAGACATTTTAAACTAAACTATCTCAAGGGGGTATAAAAGAAGAGAGCGTGTAAGCCAGCGAGTCTCAGTATCATAGAACTTGTGTGTCACAAGATGTTTGCAAAATGCATGTTTGAATCGTACGTTTTTAGCTGAACCAACCTTGTTCACATTTCGGAGGCAAATACCCGGCTATACAGCCTTTGTGACATTCACTTGTTTGTCCATGACAAGTTTTATTTGAGCAATGAGAGCTACAAGGCGCAGTACAATTCAATCCCCAATAGCCGTCATCGCAATCTGAAAAAAAGAATGTTTTTTTAAAAAGGGAAATTAGGAATTCAACTGTAATGAAAAATTTCTTACACGTTAAAGCAAACTATCACATTAGCACTATATATCTATATAATACACTTTTTTTTAAGTATGGATATTAATGAGGAACGAATTGAGGTTATGATTGATATGAGTTCAATACACACAGGCGCCGTGAGCCATAACCCATGTATGAATGACATTGTGAGTGCTGAAGTTATTCGTAATAAGATCAAATTGTTGCTGTCACCACTTATGGAAATAACGTTTATTATGGAGCACAACTGTACACGGACGTGCAGTTTTCACCCCATGTCCCTGGTGTACGTTCTTGACGCAATGAAGTATTTAACATTATCCAATGCCTTCATGTGAGTGTTAAATAGCTTCTCTTCACTTGGCAGAACACTGTCCCCAAGTGAAACCATAGATAACGAGGTCAGCCTTCCTATACCAAGAGCCACTGCAACCTATGGTAAAATGTCTTAGATTTTTACATTAATGAGATGTATCAGCGCTACAACTAAAATAAAAGACAAGGTGGCTGTGATCCCTACACTTCTCTATGCTCGTGAAACATGGACCTTCTATCAACGCCATGAATGTAAGTTGAACCACTTTCATACGATAAACATAATAAAACTCCTCAACATTAAGTTGCAAGGCATGGTCCCCGAGATTGATGTACTAACACAGGCATGTCTGCCCAAAATCTTTACTATTTGACTGCAGTCACAGCTACGCTGGGTCGGGCATGTTAATTGTCAAACAACCACATGCCCAAAAGAATGATTAGTAACGAGCTCGAGTAGGGAAGACGGTTTTGTGCTGGACAAAAAAATTAACTTTTTATGACAGTCTAACCGTTCAATATAAACCCGGCCAAGGGGGGGATAATAAGCAAATGCATTGAGCAAAGTCATGTTCATCCTTAAAAAAGACTCCAGTTAGTATGAAGCCAACATAATAATTGATGCAGTGCACAAATACGAACACCAAGTGCCAAAAAGCCCGGGGTAACTCTTCATCTGGCAATGTCCTATAAATACATTGTACCCACCGCACGAGAGCATTTCGCGCCAGATTTGGCTTTATCGGCCATCTGCGCTCGCACGGACAGAGTATGCACCAACACAAGCCCAGTGATTAAAATGGTCTTCGATGAACAAACTAACACATATAATATAATATAATGCTTCATTTTTAAGTAAGAGATCGATAAAATTAAATTAGTATTCTACATAAGCTATATAGAGTTTATTTGTCTTGGACTTATTCCACTTAATTGAACATACTGTAATGATACACCTTGGTTTCAATTCCTGTTAAGAATATCATATATTGTGTCTTGCTGATGTAAATATGGAAAATAATTATTATCAGTTTATTGTGCTGTTTATTTTTAGCATTTTGTTGCATTGGTCTAGAAAATTGGTGACGTTTATCAATAGAGGAAATATGGCCACTTCAAAGGTGGCAGCTAAATATTGGTCTACTTGAGAAACATACCTTGTGTGCATTCTGGTGTATTTCTATAACCGTTACATCCTTTGTCACATTGGCCACTTGTATGGTGACATGACACACTCCAACATTTTTGACTGCAACTTGTACTGCAATTGATTCCCCATTTCTCCAAATCACAAGCTGCCAATTAAAATTTTAAATAAATAATGAAAGAAATTTTTAAAAAACCCAGTGAATTGAAGTCAGCCTTCTTTTAAAAAGAAGTATAATTATAAATGTAATTAAACTAAATTAATTACATTTATTATTGAAATCAGGATGTATAAGGGTTCGTAGTTGGATATAAGGTAACTTTTTCAAGATTGAATTAAAAATAAAAATAAAATTGCATTCCATTTAAAGATTTAAAGATTTACATTTTTTTTTATCTCGAAAGTAATATAATCCTCTCGAAAATTTTTAATTTGTACATGTATTTGTTTATTATTTATTCTCCTATATTCTTTCGAATTTATTTTTATAAAATATAATGTATGCAAACTTAGCTACGATGCTCACCATTTTATTGCGTTTCTACTCTTCATTATTCATGGAAAATCCGTCAACAAATATAAAATAAACGTTAAACTGATTTGACTTGGCATTCCAGGCAGTGGCTTGCATTGCCTGTTCCAAAGGATGGAACTATCAGTCAAAATAAGTTTTAGGCAAATTTAAATGTTATGATGTTACTTCATATCAACTCTTACTTTTATTGCAGTCAGGGAAGTCGTTATATCCGTTACAACCTTGATCACATTTCCCACTGCGACGGTCACAAGATGTGTTACTGCAATGAATACTACACATAGACGAGCAGTTTTTACCCCATGTTCCGGGTGTACATTCTGGAATCAAATCAATGGTTAAATATGCACCACTAGTTATATTAATGAGGCGTACATAAATAAACACAATATTATATGGGATAAAGAAATATGGAATACTAAAAAGATCACCTTTTTCAGTAAATTATTTACACGAAGTTAAAGGGAAAAAAAAATCACAATAAGTTGCTTTACCAATGGTGCAATATGGTGGGTTGCTGTATCCATCACATCCCTGGGTACATATGCCACTCAACCTGTCACACTGCGACGCGTAACAACTATTATTACAGCTCTTGCTACAATTGAGGCCCCAATTTGTAGAATCGCATTCTAAATTATTTTATTAGAATTTAAATTTTACACTTTAAACATAAAAATGAATTATAAATGACATTGACTATCATTAACGATGATATAATTATATTTTTCAAAAAATTGCAACGATTTTTAGACAAGAGGGAGAGAAGGAAAAGAGAGAGAGACTCAGAGAGAGAAAGAGAACGAGAGAGAGAGAGAAAGAGACTCAGAGATAGAGAGAGAGAACGAGACTCAGAGAGAGAGAGAGACAGAGAGAGATAGAGAGAGAGAGAGATAAAGAGACAGAGAGAGAGAGAGAGAAAGAGACTCAGAGAGAGAGAGAAAGAGACTCAGAGAGAGAGAGAAAGAGACTCAGAGAGAGAGAGAAAGAGACTCAGAGAGAGAGAGAGACAGAGAGAGAATGGGATTCAGAGAGAGATAGAGAGAGAGAGATAAAGAGACAGAGAGAGAGAGAGAAAGATAGAGAGAGAGAGAGAGAGACTCAGAGAGAAAGAAACAAAGAGAAAGAGACTCAGAGAGAGAGAGAGAAAAAATGAATAAGAGATTGAGACAAAAGATGAGAAAGATGAGAGGAAGAAGACAGTGAAATAAAAATTCATTTAAAATAAAGATATTTTGTTAACTTATTTAATGTGCTAATGGTCGTAGTAGGGTGAATATCTTTACGTGTCAACGTTTACAATTCTGCACTAAAATTGTCATTTATGACCTCTACATTCTTCCCCCATTTAATTGTTATTTCAAGAAATAAGTGGATATAAAAGAAAGTTTCTTTAATTTGTTCACAACTCAACAGGCATTTAAGATCTCACCAGTGTTACAATTCGGTGGATTACTGTATCCATTACATCCTTTATCACATATTCCAGATTTTTTGTCACAGGACGATTCTGAGCAGTTTTTGCTGCAGTTTCTCATACAGTTGAGGCCCCAAGTTGTACTAGGACATGCTAAAGATAATGAAACACATTTCTTAAAACATATCATCTACTTGTTAAGTCATGGAAAGATGAACTTGGAAATATTAAATATTGGCCAGTTCATTGAAATCGATTTTAAGTGCATATCTTATCTTATAATTTAGTGATGTTGTGTGGCAGAGAGTATGTTATTTTTCAAAATAAATAAATTAACATAAAGATAGTAAAGTCATATTTAACAGTTGGAAAAGATGAGTTTAAAACAGTAAGTTATGTAAATTCTCATTGCAACTCAAGCAAAAAGTTGAACTGTCGATAAGAAATAAATAAATATTTAAAATTATAAAGAAAAGTGTGCATTATAGACTTAAAAGTGGCGACTGCTATTGCACTTCATTATAACTTATAATACATTAAGCTACATATACTTTTCTGAGCAGCATTAATTAATTAGGGATCACTTGTTGCTTTTTATTGGATGCATCTCCAATTTTGTTCGATACACCAACCCTCTTCATTACTGACACTTAATATCAGGCCGATCATGTCGAATTATTACACTTAAAGTTAGGACCGAAAGATATAAAAATTAAATTTGTTGCGCAATGGATCAGAGTTTACAATATCTTAAATCGTCTATCTTAATATTGTAACGAATTGAATGAAATTCCATGTCAACAGCTGATTTTTGCTCTAGAATAATATTTTAAATTTCTTGAGTTAAATTTTTATTGTTTCAAAAAAAAAAATGTTTAACATAAGAATGATAGCCTTTGTGCTGATAAAATGAATATGTACATTTTAATAAAGAAAATATGTCGTTTTTTCTGAGTCAATAAAATAATCTTATCTTTTTTTAATATTTTAAGTTAAGTAATATGAAAACTTTGAAATGGAGCTGTCCCTTGTAAATGCTCTAATTCAACACTAGGACGAAATTTTTTAAAACGTACACCCTCAAAATAACGCAAATTATCTTAAATGAGAAATGACCAAGTCTTTCTCGGGGACAAAATATTTTTTGCACTGCAAAAAGCACGTGCCATGGCACGGTGAAGCCAAAATTAAGTCTGCACATGTTGTGAAGCAGATCTTACGCTCCCCTAATCAGTCTGCTTGCGCGAAGTGTGTTTCTAAAAATCATGCTAAAACAAATGTGTCGTCAGCAAATTTGCTTGGAATCTTGACGTGTGTGAAAGAAACTTGGGATTCGATGGTATAAAAATGCGCCATTTCAAAGGGAAATTAAAACAATCAAAATAATGAAAATGCAGATTTACATGTTTGCATATTTTATGTATTGACGTTCATAATACTCGTGTCAAAATGCTGTCTGTAATAAATGTTGATGTAAGTGAACTGCTAGAGGAAGGTTTGGTAAAATTTTAATGTTGTCAATTGTCGCTTCCAAGATATGCAGGTTCTTGTTGCACTAACCTATAAATATATGCACTTGTGTTTCCTCATTTATTCTTACTGTCAATGTCCAAATAGCATGTGCTTGGAAAGTAATTTGTATAGTCATCTTTCTGGCTGAACCAACGAAAAGCATGGCATTTGGTTTGGTTCCACATCACATTTTGTTTGGTTCCCCATCACATTTGATTTGTTTCCCCATCACATTTGATTTGTTTCCCCATTACATTTGATTTGTTTCCCCATCACATTTGATGTGTTTCCCCATCACATATGATTTGTTTCCCCATCACATTTGATTTGTTTCCCAATCACATTTGATTTATTTCCCCATCACATTTGATTTGTTTCCCCATCACATTTGGTTTGGTTCCCCATCACATTTGGTTTGGTTCCCCATCACATTTGGTTTGGTTCCCCATCACATTTGGTTTCGTTCCCCCATCCCATTTGGTTTCGTTCCCCATCTCATTTGGTTTCGTTCCCCCATCCCATTTGGTTTGGTTCCCCATCGCATTTGGTTTGGTTCCCCATCACATTTGGTTTGGTTCCCCATCACATTTGGTTTCGTTCCCCCATCCCATTTGGTTTGGTTCCCCATCGCATTTGGTTTGGTTCCCCATCACATTTGGTTTGGTTCCCCATCACATTTGGTTTGGTTCCCCATCACATTTGGTTTGGTTCCAAGGTTTGTTTTGCTATTCACATATTTAACTGTAGTGTATGTTTAAGCTTAATAAAGTCTACGTAATTAATGTCAAATTCTTACTTGGAAGAAAAGAAACAATTTTGTTCAGGGAAGTATGAAAAATATTTTGCTATTCCAAAAAAAAACCCCTAACACTTACGTATAGAACACGATGATGGATCCATGTACCCATTACATCCCTTATCACAAACACCAGTCTGACTATTACAAGTTTGGTTATAACAGTTAGTGTTGCAATTTTGAGTACAGTTCAGACCCCATTGTCCTGATACACATTCTGCAAAAATTAATAAATATTTAAAAACGATAACTATCACATAATGAGTAAGAGCGTGTCGTAATGAACTGCAAGTATAAAACCGACGGAAAGAACAACATACATGCAACTTGAAATGGGCATTTGAAAGAGATTCCAGTTAGTCAAATCTGGACTTGAAAGTGTAAAACTGTATTTATATCAACAATATAAGAACTTTTCAGAATGAGGTTAGTTAAGGGCCTTCTTTCCTATTCCAAGAAAGTATGGAAACATTTTTAAAAAATACGTTTAGGCCCAAGTAATGGTAACATTTTAAGAGATACTCTTCACATAAAGGTAAAGAAATCAACAATTTTTACTCAAAAGTGTGTTTATATATGTATTTATAAGATACATCGGAATAGAATAAACCTTTTAGAAAATGAGAAAGAGCGGTTGAATGATTATATAGAAGCCCCTTAGCAAGAACCGTGTTTCAGAAATGGTCTCTGGATACAAATTCCTTTGAAACGGCTAAAGTAGTGTGGAGCTTCATTAGTTACACGTCGTAGGCTAGTGTTGGATTTCGAATTAAATCTAGAGTTTATGCTATGAAAGTTAAACAGAAATACCCTCCCTCGACATTATAAATAACCAACGGTCCAATACGTTTTTTTTAAGTGTGTGCATCCGAAAGACTATAAAAATCAGAATGTCACTTGCTTTTTCCTGCTAATATCACATTACATTAATTCATCTCGATTGGCTGTTGCGGAGCAAAGCAGCTGATAATGTTTAGGTTATGAATCAAGTAGGGCATGTAATTACAGGAGCGGAGCTAGACAGGGTAAATAATGCCATTAATTAAGGCCCTGAGTGAGACACGTGTTGAAGCAAAGTTTGACGAACTGCGATAGGTGGTCTTGATACACATTATTTTGGGGTGTACGAAAGAGTACGAAACACCGTATGCAGTTGTTTGATTTTACAATGCCATAGTTTTTGTTCCACATCATGAAACGCTACTAATGTTTGGTGGCTACAATGCTCAAGTGGACAGTGACCACCTCTCCACGGATGGGATACTGGGAAATTATGGACTCGACCATTTCAGTAGAAATGGTTTCCTTTTGTTGCAAGCTGAATCTTGTCAACTCCTGTTTATTACTAAATACGTCACATTGGGAAATGATGTTGGTTGGCCGTCGAGCGTGAGCTCTCAATACCCTCCGGCATCACCTCCACACGGGCCGGCGCCGGGTCTTCCCGCCACCAGACCATGCGGCTGCACGCCCTGAAGCTCGCCCCCTGGCCTGGGGGACGCCCGGTGAGCCGAAAACGCTGCGTTTAAAGCGTTCGCAATCAGCTATCCTAGAAGTTTTGCGCGTGTTTGTTTCCACTCCGGGGAAATGGTATGGCGTTACCACTCCCCACATCCTCGAAGCAGTTTTCTCACTGCTGCGTAGATAAAATCATCGGCATGGGTTTACCACCACCCAAGTCTCATATTCTTCAACGGCAACAAGTAATCATGTTATTACTCCCGTTGCATTGGGAGTCAGCGATCGGCCGGGGTTTTGGCGTCGGGTGGACGGGTCAACCCTACTAGTCCGCTACGCCACGAAGAGGCACACCCCATGTGGGCACCCCCAAGTTTCCTCGTAGAAGATCCCGCTTTTTGTTTATTACTCGAATATCTCATTAGGAAATGGCGTCAGCGGGCCGTCGAGCTTACGCTCCTAATGCCCTCCCCGGCGCCCACTCGCACCTGCCAGCCGCCTCGGCGGCAAGCCGTGCGGGAGGGCGTCAGAGACCTCCCCGGACGTGGAGCGTCCCCGCCTGCAACCGCTCGATCGGGTTCGCCGACGGAGACCCTCCCCGCCCGGAGACATCTGGTCGACCGAAGACGCTGTGTTTCAAGCGTCCGTGGTCCACTCTCCTAGGGGCCGGGACGGTAAATTAACGTCCTAAAATCTCCCCCCACCCGTCCCGGGGAAGCATCGGACGCCCTCTAAGAGGGATTCTACAGTGGGTTTCCACCCCGCAACTAATTTGCGAGATAGCTGGGACGAAACGGTTGCCTAGGCGCAGCTTTCTCAGGGCTGCATATTTAGAATCACCGGCTATAGGCTTCCACCACAGCCTATAGCCTCATATCCCTTAACGGCAACTTGTAATTTGTTTATTACTAGATTGGTTACTTTATCAAGTTCTTTAACACATTGTAATACGTCATAATAGCACTGAATCAACTAAAATCATTTTCATAATAGATGCAAAAAATTTTCTTATCTAATTAGATTCTTTGACTATTATTTCCATATATGCATGAATGGACTACGATGTATTGATTGTTTTGTCACGTGATACGTGTAAAAACAAGTAAGACTTCCGGGAGGCTGTCTGCAACACACTAGTCGCTCACAAATTTTTCTTCAAACAGCTTTCTTCCTTTAATCATAACAGAATTATAATTATTGTCACATTTAATGAATGCAATTTAAAGAAACGCGTGTATTCAAGAATATTTTGAAATGTAAAATTTTTAATTAACTCTGATGGAAGCGCTGATGGAGACAAACATTTTGCTTTAGAATTAATGATAATGGCAATGGCTGATCAGCTGTTATCTGTTGTTATGTGTTGTTATGTGTAGCAGAAAGCCTACCAATGGCTGGTACGTATCACTTGACAAAACAAGGAAGTGACTCATCGTAGTCCATTGTACGGTTCGCTATCATAGAGAAATAAAATACAACCTCCTTGCACAAAGTTCCTTTCAAGACTACCAGATGAAAAAAACGTACGTCAGAAAATAGACTACACAATACGTCATAATTAGCATAATAATTCTCCACTTAGTCAAACACCGGAAAGAGCGATCACTAACACATTAATCTGTCAAACACACACCGTGCATAATAAAACATAATATCCAGTCGCAGCAATTATTAATGAACTCTCATACTCGACACATATCAATTTTGAAATGCTGATTTAATACAGTTTTGGAATTCACACACTTAGAAACGCCTATTGGATTCACCCTTGGTGCAGACATTTGGGTCTACGCAATTAAGTTTTCATCGGAAATAGACACAGGCGGTATGAGGGTTCAACAAATTCCCAATGTATTTCAGACAACTGGACATAACATCGTCTTATCACTACTACTAATAAATTTATTTCTTTTTAAAAAAGTATGCACATGTAAAGAGGATCACAATCTTCTGAACATCACAAAGAGTCTGAGCCCAAACTACAAAGAAATATTTTGTGGATGCTATGCAGTAGCGTCTGCATCCACATTTTTGTAAATGATAATTGTTTAAGCAAGATTAGCACCTCTCCGAGAAATGGCTCACAACACCGCTATTGAGACTTTGGGACCAAGCTCCATCTAAAATCAAGACTCGTACAATGAAAACTGTTTTTGAATGTAGCTGAAAATACCACATTTTTTTCGTTCTGATCTTTTCCCGAAAAGATACGTTGCAAATATTAAAAAAAATATGACAATATAACACGTCAAAAATAGACAATTGATTGAGTCACAAAATTCAAAGTTGATCCAGTATAACCTGAATATTTCCTACTGCACTATTGAAGATACAACGTAAAAAAAGTCGTCAGGAAATCTTCTCTAAATCATCTTTACACGCAGCTAGAGATCCGTCAACTGCCAGAAAGTCAGCGTGGTTTCCATAAAGTCTATGGGCTTGTGATATGATGCTGGCTATCAGATAGTTACAGGAAATAGTGTCAGGAACAGAGAGTTGACCTCGTCTTCGTGTATGTAGCCTTTAACAAGGCTTTTGACACTGTTAGTCAAGTAAGTTTTTTTATTATAATTTCATGACCAAAAATGCATGCCTCAAAAAAAATCATTTCCCTTTTGCAGCAACGGTATAATGGTATGCAGTTCCGGGCCTAGGAAAATGGAGAGTTGTTCAAATCACTTCCAGAGGTTAATGTCGTTAATTAAGATTGCATCCTGGCGAGTGGAATTTTCATAATCATATTCTCCACAATGCTGTCTGTTGTTTCAGAGACGTAACTTTGGTTTGGCATTAGATACTAAACTGATTGTAATCTTTTCAAACTAAGTCGCATACATGATAAATCCAAGCTCTTCACATACATTATCGGGTATACTTTCTCTAATTATTAATGTGCCCGAAATTTTAGCTTAGAAGCCAATTGGCAAAGCTGTGCAGAGGCGTAGCTAAAGTGGGGGCGAGGGGTAAAGATATTCCTGGGTTCCAGACTAGTAATGGGCGCCAAAATGGGCTTTGATTTTATTTTATTGACGAATTTAATGGGTTTGAGAGTTGAAAAAAGAAAGGGAGGCTCTTTAAATGAATCTTGTTTCCTGGTGCCAAACAATCTAGCTTCGCCTCTGACGCCGTATGGATAACTTGTTCAGTATCGGCAAAAACGTTGGTGTTATTATATAATCGAAAAGACAAGTAATCTAATTTAAAACATTTCGCACAATTCTCAAATCAACAGCAAAATGCTTAGCATTATTTGTAATTCTTATCTTAAACTTGTGTTGTTTCTTTAAATTTTACGAAAATTAAAAATGAACAACTCACTTTCCCTATATCATTGCAAAAATATATATTAAAATGAAATTAATTTTAAACTTTTTTTTTTAAAGCGTAGCTAACTAATATACCTTGATCGCATTTTGGTGGGTTAATGAAACCATTGCAACTTGGACAATAGCCAGTCTCCACATTACACGATGTCCTACAACTAGAGTTGCACATTGTGTTACAATCAAAACCCCATTTTCCAGAGGCACATTCTAGAAAGAAAAAAAAAGTAATGTAATTAAATGTATAAATGAAATTAAACATCCATTTTGTGGCAACTATATTTCTTTTTAAAATCATATTAGAATGTGTAAAACTGCAGAAGAATTGTGGAGATTTCAATTTCATTATGTATGCAAGTGTGCTACACATATAATAAATTTACATAATGTGAAGTTGGATTGATCTTCAGGGGAAACAAAATCAAGAGCTTATAAATCAGATGCGTAAAGACCTCAATCATAATTGAAATTGTCTTACCCTCGAATGCCTGCACTTCACATAAAGAAAGAATTCCTGTGTATGAATTTACTTTTATGCCATTTATATGAAGATGTCTTTGGCTGACTGGAACAATAACTGTGTATATCAACATTGGTGTCTCACCAGTGTCTCGGTAGGGAAATACCGTTTGCTTGGTGGCATTGAAAGTTTGGAGACCAAAATTTATTAACCTCTCCGGGCAGCATCCGTCTAAAGATTAACAAACAACTAGATATAAAGATTTATTTCATAAACTAATATGATTTAACTGATATGTAATAAACTGATTAAGAATGAACATTTGAAAAAAATGTGTAGAGATAAATTAATGTGATCAAGACTATTACTCAACAATTAAATATTGATGTTATGTTTTAAGTTTAATGAAGTTTGTCCAATTTTATCCGTCATTCAACAGATCGGGCCAAAAAATCTTACCTGAACTGTCAAATCTATTGTATAAAACAATTCTGTTGATTGCTTGGGACTGACTAAATGTTACATTCCAATAAGGAGACTTATCATCTGTATGAGTGCATGTTTTACTGTTTAAAGTACTATTGGTGTAGCCATCAACTGCGTGACTTGCTATAGCTAAATCAGGCCCGTCCCAATTATATGTGGAACTCTGTGCAGCTTGCTGTTTTAGTGCTTCATTTCGACCTACAATGATTTTAACGCACAAAAATTTATAGACAAAGTTTAAACATATTTTTAATGTATTATTATGCTAAGGTGACTCTACATCAGTATTTAAAAATAAAAATAATATACTTTAAGGATAGTACCAAGTCTAGATTTTGATCACGTTACCAGTATTATAGGTCATTTGGGGTTTTATGCATAACAAACATCACCTTTTGAAACTAGTGTAGCCAAGCTGGTGGTCTGCCTTAAGCTGCAACTTTAAACACACTCTCTCTAACACACACACACACACACACACACACATATATATATATATTTATATATATATACATGTATAGATATCACCTGATAATTAATTTATAAACTGCTTTTCAACGACGATGCCATCTAAACATTACACACAGAGGAGCAATGTGTTTGACTGACCATCAGTTGATAGAAAACAAAATGGCAAGCAACAAAAAAAACCACATTGAACTCATAAAATAACTATTGAAGGCCATAATCAATGAGTAGTACAAATTTCCACCTACCTAGGGTCAACTATTTCTAGTTAACTTTTGGATAACGAAGAGATGAAAACCATGATCGCAAAATTGTATAAGCGGGTTCGGAACCATTCTAAATTCACTTAAAGCGCAAAACTAATCGTCTAATCCGGCATGTGTTCCATGGACGCTACTTTGTGAAACGTGAAATGTGGACCAAATATGCAAGTGTGGAGAGGAAACTCAACAGCTGGACGAAAAACGTCTGGCCGCATTTAGCGAAAACTTGAAAATAATTTTATTCTTTAATTTTCATATGTGTCATAGATAAGAAGACACAATAATAAAAACTCTTTGCCATCTCTAGAACTCTTTCTCCATCTATTCTTCACTCCAGGATTCACTCATTAAAAAAAAAACTAACTATAAACTATGAAAACATCATACACTAAAAACGTCACCAAAACAAACCACTTAGCAGCAGCAACACAATTTATCTAAAAACACGAAATACGCTCACTAACAAATCATTTATTTCTAAACAAACACTGAGGAAAAAATTATTTACAACGCTAACAGCTCACGGTAACAGTCGTTCATACTTATAATAGTATATCTATTGACTTTGACATTTGTGTAAGAAATTTCTTTTGCTATTCAAAATGCCATTTAATTTTTTTTTTTAAAAGAAAGAAAAACTAGAAAACTTCTAATATCCATGTTTTATTTTAAAACCTCTAATATCTAATGCATTTATACTAAAACTGATTTGGCATTCACTTTATTACAATGCCACTCCAATCGGTGCTAAACGTCAACATACTAGAAAAGTCTTCCTGAATAATTAGTTTCCAAGAAGTGGGAGATGTCTCTTGAATTTGCATTACATTTTAGAAATGTTCATCTCTTATTAATTACGCCCTAAACACACATTTTGAATTAACCTCTCTAAATAGTTGAAATGGTCAGACATGGTTGTAGATTTGAACTAATCATTAATAATGTCAGTTGAATGGATTAAACGTTATTTATTAATTAATTTGTGTACAAGAAACCACGTTATTTGCTCTGATAATGGGCTGTTTGATACGTTTTATATTTTTCACTGCATTAGTTATATCCATGCCAGCAAGAAAATGACATGATTAAATATACTTCATCTTGAAATTTATAGGAAAGGTGGATACCTTTTTTTTTCTTCTTAATATGCATGCATGTTTGCGAAACAGAATACGACTTCGAGACGTGGTTCAAACATATTTTCGGAATATTAGTAACCATATTTAATCGTGTTTTATGAAAATCGGTTAAAATGTTGCCTTAATGTTTATATACAACGAAGATTTTCTTACGAAATAGGTATTTTACAAAAGGTACCTGTAGGAACACTGATGGTACCGATAACGTCTTGTGTCAGTGGAACCTCACTACTTACGTCAGAAATAGACATTTCAATTCAACTAGAAGACAATGGCGAAACTTTTTTTTTGTATATAAAAAAACTAAAGTATCGTTTTCTTATCCTTCCCTAGCACCTCTCCATAAAAACTATTTTCACCCAAAGATTGACTCTTATTACTACTTGGTCAATTTTCCATATTTTTTCATTAAATTTTATAGACCAACACATTTATTTATAGGTATACAAATCCCGGTGACTGTGACAGATAAAAACAATGAATTTTCCTCATTTTGAAGTGTCATTCTATGTTTCTGCTTATGTATAAACAGCGTAATATATATAGATATACATTTTTTAAATTTTAAATTGCAATAATTACCAATTACGCTGAATTTTAGTTGTTACCGAACAAAACTCGAAATTAAGTTGCAATCGAAATTAATCCGAACCTCCTACACAGATTTCAATTTTCAGCTCTAGTATAAATCTGTATTACAAATAAGTACGTTAATCTTTGGACTAGATTTTAATGAAAAGTATCGTTTGAAATCAGTTAAATTCAATCACGATTGCACTCACCTCCACTAATATAAACTGAGCATAGCGAATTCACACTCTGTCCTCTAATGATGACCTGCATTACATCTGCTGTCATGCTACAACTTATGTCCACAGTTTTTGTGTCAATAACATAGATTGTTCGATTGCTGCAATCAATCTCATTGTTTCTATTCGCTTTGAAAGAGACGTTAAAGTTTCCAGGGTACGCTGTTAAAAAAAATATTACATCAACATTGTCACATTCAGTTTTCTACAAATCCGAAATTTAAATAAAATTATTAATTATATTAATATTAAAAAAAAAATAGTAATACATTTCAAGATATTTCTAAACTATTTATTGAAAATATAACTGTGTTACTTTTGCACATGTTTAATATTAAGGTAAAAATACATGTAAGTTTATATTAATTATTTGTTCTGTTGTGAATCGAACTTAATTTAGAACTGATGTTTTACTATAAAAAAAAAATTAAAGCCCATACCACCATCCCTGACAGTGAGTCTCAACCATGAGAAAGGGTAGGTAATATTCCAAGCTATAACAACAGACTGTAGATTGGTGTCTTGATTACATGTAGAGTCATCGCTGTCAGTGAGCCATGAATTATACATTTGAAACGGGCTGTTGTTTATTGTAGTAGACGGAACACTCTTTAAATCCTCTGTAAGAATACATAGAGTTCATAAAGTTTTAAAAGTATAACATTTAAACTAAGTGAAACAATACATTCTGTTCCTCCGTTGAAAACAATAGCTGTGTTGTATAGCTTTAAGGAATAAAAAGAAATAGCTCTTTTATGTTGTTAAAATAATTCAGGGATCACTATATTAAGCAGTAATATTATTTGGAATTTTACGTTCTCAAAACGGAATTTGTAGCATTATACTATCACATATGTTAATGTGTTTAAAATTTTCAATGGTTTTAGATTGATTCGTTCTATAATTGCATTGCACTTTAAAATCGTAACAATTTAAATCCCGCTAGATCACATAAAACTGTACACAAATCAATCAAATTTGTTTGCAAACAATTTTACCATTTTCTAAATTATGCTATTATGAAAAGTTTACGCCATGGATAAACAATGTTAATGACTATTTTATGTTGATTGCATGATTTATGTTAGCGGCGCATGACATTAACTGCAGTCAAAATAATTAGCCTTACATTTTAATGTACTTTATAAGGCAAATTAGCAATCTTACATGATTAAATCTTTTTTGTTTAATAAATCAGCTACAGTAAATTGTCTTTTTTTTTTAGACCCCATAATTGTAAATTGAGACTATCTTTCAGGTGATTAAATTGTGTTTTTATAAATGGAAAAAGTTTACACATTAATAAAAGCTTTATACACATAAGGAGATTTTAAAACAGTTATCATTATCGTTATCATTATTTTTAGTGGTTTTACATAGCAGGGTTCCCCAGCCTAGGGCTGGGCTCACTGCGCTGTACATAAAATATTAGCAAAAGAGACATAATCGTGACATTAAATAAAATTCATTTATGTAATAAAGAACAGTTGTATAACAACAATACAAAAACAAATGTATATTCACCCCTACCACCACAGATGTTTTTACATACGAAAATGTTGATGGCAGCAAGCAGCATCCTTTATCGGTCAGATGTGGTAATCAGTCGGGGTAGTAGAGTTTAAAGAGATGTGTTTTGAGTGCAGTTTTGAAGACCTGGGTGGTAGGTAAATTGCGGTTATGTAGAGGCAAATAATTACATTGTTTGAGGGCGCAGAAGGAGAAAGATCTTCACCATATGCTTTGGTGCGTGTCTTGGGAACGGACAGAATACGCCTGTCTGCGGAGGAGCGAGGCTGTAGAAGTTCATCAAGATAGGAAAGGCAAACCAGATAAAAAATTGTGACAGAGAACACAAAGCTTGTAATCAATACGTGCCTGTATAGGGGGACAATGAAGTGAGTGGAGTAGAGGAGTTTCGTTATCACATTTGTTTGCCTTTAGAATTAGCCTAGCAGCTGAGTTTTGCAAATTTTGTAATTTTTCTATGAAGTGTTTTGGTGAACCTGACAGAAGAGTGTTGCAATAGTCTAGAAGAGAGAGAGAGAGAGAGAGAGAGAGAGAGAGAGAGAGAGAGAGCAAGAGCGCAGACTAGTGTTTTTAATGCGCTAACTGTGAGGTAGTGTCGGATGGAGCTGATCTGACGGATAGCGGGGTAAGCGGAACGACAAATGTGAGAGATATGTTTATCGAGAGACATGTTGTTAGAAAGAATATAACCAAGATTCCTGTATAGCTGCGTGTCATATGCGAATGACTGGCTCTCAACAGCATGCCACTAGCAAGAGGAGCAGCGGCCTGGTATAAAATGTGAATAGAACCGGGCCCGAAATGGACCCCTGTGGCACATCGAACACCAAATTAGCACTGCTGTAGCGACAGCCATAGGCAGAGACCACCTGCGTTCTATCGTAGAGGTAGAACCTAAACCAAGCCAAAACAAAACCATACATTCCAAAGTTATTTTCAAGTGTTTTGTAAAGGGTTTCGTTGTCAACAGTGTGAAAGGCCGCACTGAGATCTAAGAGGATCAGGATTTACCGCGGTCCATTGCGACCATGAGGTCATTACTGACTCTCAAGGATGCTGTCTCTGTGCAGTGGAAATGTCTATAGGCCTGCTGATTAGGACTGAAAAGAGAGTCGTCATTTAAATTTAAGTAAGCAAAAACTTTTTTATAACTATTTGTTCACTGACTTTAGATAAAAATGATAAGCCTATAGTTGTTTTTTTAATTATTTTCATCCAGACCAGGCTTCTTAGGCAATGGTTTGATGACAGCTGACTTGCAAAAAGGAGGAAGTGCCAGAATACAAGCTTTCATTGATTATATTGGTTGTCGTTGGAAGCAAATGATCAAATGACTCAACCAACACGGGTAGGTATAGGGTCTAAAGATAATGAAGTAGGTTTACATTATAGCATGATACTTTTGACCATTAGTTATGAAACAAGTTTAAAACATCGACATGTGAACTAATACAAGAAGAAGAAAGAAAATCTAAGAACAGTGCGTCAATATGATCAAGCTCAGCGAGAATGCCAGCAACTTTGCTTGTAAAGAAATCACTGAAAATATACGGTTGCTTGGCAACGGAAACACTGATGCAAGTGCAGTTCCCTTGTTACTTCTTCTGAGGTGGCTACAAACATCAAACAACTGCCGGCTGGTTTTACCCATAATTATCTTTTGGCTAAAATACAAAATCATAGCACGGGAGACATTCTGTGTGACAGGCTTCTTGGCAGCGTAATAGATCTGCTTAATAACCCCAAGACTCGACCTTTAACCTTTAGAACTTCATCTCTTGACGTTTCGTGATTAATTAATACAATTTGTGACTGGTGTTAACACTTTTAGCTAGCATTTGTCATGTATATTTTCTATTTCAATCCTGCAGTTTAAATGTAGCAAGTTATTTTAAAGATTAATTTGTATTATCCACAAAGTAATATTGTTCATAAAGTAAAATCTATTGTACCGAAACACTGTTTCGATTTCAAACTTTATTCTATTTTCATACTGAACCTAATTCAAATGTGCCTTCTTTTTATGTTAGACACAATTGCACATTATTTATTTTCTTTGCAAGCAAGTTTAATAAAGAAAATGAAATGTTACTTTAGATTTTGTTTTTTAGTGGAGCGTGGTGGTCAGTATTGAGAAACTAATATGCAAAATGTAGGCAGTCTTTCCATTGTGAATTTTAATAAAAATGTAAGCATAATTAATGTTAGTATGGTTGATACATTTTGAACACCTACTTCTCGACCAGCTATTTACTCTATTTCCATTTAGAACAAGAGTAACTAAGCAAAAGGTAAGTCTTTGTATTCCATTACCTCATGACAATGGATTTAAATACCCATTTTTATCGGTTTTCTATGCAAACTCTCTGCTCAATGTCTTGCCCAAATTATTTAACGTATGAACTCATCTCTCTCCATCTCTCTCTCTCTCTTTCTCTCTCAATCTCTCTCTCTCTCTCTTTCTCTCTCTTCACCCTCTCTCCCATTTTCTCTCTGAATAACTGCTTTTCTAACACTTTCAGATATTCGACACCATTCTCCCCATCCCCATCGCTGAACATAAATTCTTAAGTCGAAGTTTCCCTGGTGTGAACTTTCACAGCCATACTGTCAAAAATTTCAATCTTCAATAAAGTACCTCTTCTATCGCGTAGGTAATAACTGTCACATCTGGAGTTTTCAATGATATTAGTCATTGCTGTAAATCATTTAGTTGGTATCAAATTGCATTATTGTTACCACTTCACATCAACTATTAACTCTAGGTTTCACCCCCTTTAGTTAAAAGGGTAAATCTTTATTATGCAAAATTTTAAATGTAGCCATTTTTCTGTATTGTAATGAAGATTTTATGAGCATCAAACAAATATTATTTTCTAAAAATCTGACAAAACTTACGATATTGACATCCCAGGCCAAACCATCCTGTCAAACATTTAGAGTTATCTGTACATTGACCGGTACTTGAGTTGCATTTGTCATTTTCACAATGACATTTGTATTGACAACTTGACCCAAACCATCCTGTTTCATTACAGCCAACTGAAATATCATAATATCAAAACTGATTATTTAAAATCCCTTGTTCAGTAGGGAGAAAGACTGATCTCCTTCCTTTATCTAAAATAGAACGCGAAAATGTGTGTATGCTTTAAATGTTAGATGTTCACTCATCTTTACTAAAAAAACACTTAAAGTATTTTAGCATTAATGTAAGAAATAGCTTTACCAAACTAAACGGCGATAGTGATACATAAACTATTTTTTAAAATAAATTGAAAGTAAAAATATTTACCTTGAGAATTCACCAACGACAATTGGAACACAAGCGTAACTACGCTAATTTGAAAATTGATGTTACACATAGTTCCGATCCCAAAGGCTTTGTAGATTCAATGACAGTATCCCTTATAATCTAACAATAATGGTATCCATATTTAAAGATTGTTTTCACTGTGTTCTAGATCAAATCGTATCACTTTGTTTAATTTAAAAGAATCTTAAAAAAGTTATAAATATTACATTTAAATTGTAAGGCAGCAAAGGTAAACTTAAAAACACATTAAGTTCAAATAGCCTTCAAAAATAGCAACATCATGTTCCTACCGTTTAGCTACACTGCACTGTTAAAGAAAGCCGTGTTGTACTATAAGACAAGGAAGTAGTCAGAGCATGTTTAAACGATACCTACACCGTTACAGTATTGATACATTTCTTTGTCACCATTTATTGCAACATTGGCTCTCTCAATCCCAGAAATTTCCAGAGTTACTCTAATTACCAGTTATAAACAGATTACCTAGAATGTATAAATAAAATAGGATGTTACCTTTTGAATTTTTAAAAATATAAAACAAATTATATGACATTTTCTAATTATATTTTTAGATGTGATCAGCTTGTATGAATTCACTATTACAGGGCACTCCTAAGATATTTCTACATCTTTTATTCAAATATCATATTAAATTAAAATGTAATAAAATAACTTAAATATATACAACATTGACCTACCCAATCCAGCACTTATATATAAAAAGTGTTCTACACATATACAAGAGTCACTCAGAGAACTGAAATCCTTTATTTCTTTGTATTGGCTCTCTCTCTCTCTTTATATCTATCTCCATATTTAAAGATATTGAACTCTTTCGAATCTGTTTAAAACGTTTCCTGCAGCTAAAAACATGACAGTTGAATTATGACACCAACACGAAGAGGAAGTAAAATATATATAGTCCAGGGAACACAGATCATGCGATTCACTGGACCGTGGCAGACATTTGAAGCCGTCTCACAACAGTTACCCACGCTAAAAATAAAATCCGAAATAATCCATCTCAGGTTCTCTCAAATATTTTCATGCAACCCTTGAAACGACAGGAGTGTGGCACAGTAGTAAATAACTGCATACTTTCCATTTGTTTCGGTCACTTAGAGACACATATATGGTTTAATACATTTATGAACAAATTCAACTTTACAATTTAAAGATTATAAACAAGATGAGTTGTTTGTTTTGTTTTTTTTAAAATTAATGTGTAAAATTTTCATGACAAATAAAATAAACAATCGTTGAATTTGTGTAATGAGATTTGCCCGGAGAGAGATACATGTCAAAGAGATGTCTAAGTCCCCACTTGAACGTTTGACGTGTGTCACATTTTTAAAATTTAAATAACATCAGATAAATGATAATTATTTCATGGTTCATAATAAACCCTCACAACGTTAAAAGATTGTTTCTGCCTCTCCTTGTTGCTTTGTAGAGAAAAAATATTATCATAAGTGTATGTATCTATTTATTTATTTTAAGCCGCCATGTCGTAATGTACGAAATAGAAATAATTGAGAATCCCCGTACCCAGCGGCCACGAACAAGATTATACATGCTTCAATAAAATTTCTTACAGGTGAGAATGCATACAAATGTGTTTAAAAGAGCTCGTAACACTAATTATATCCTGTGTAAAACGGCTCAGTAAATATAGGTCATTAGTTGCACCATATTTCCTACATACCAAAGTTTGCTGTCAACAAAATGGGGTAGACGCAACATTGATTAGTTGAACAGCTGCAAGGAGCATTACTGTTTTAAAAAAAGTTTTTATCTTTTGTTGTTATATGATATCCTCTTCATCTTTTTTCACATTCGTAACTCCTATTGTCGTTCCATGGCTTCCAGGCTCTTCAGTGTGCCGCCACTGAGGGACACGATTTTTTCCGCCCCATGTCATGAAAAAAACTCGTATTTTGGGCGAAAATTCTGCCCAACATATATACAAACAATACTACCATGACGGACATCTCCTTTTGCACCCCTCCCTTCGCCACTTGGTCTCTTGCAATCTTTGATGACTATTGACGATCTTGAATTTATTTTCCACCTCCAGATAAGATATCGAACCAAATAATTTCCTCCCGAGGACAAGTTAACACCAATACCATTAACGTCCATCTCATTGTTTCTTCACTGAGCTTTTCAAATGGAATATCTATCTTATTGCTTGGAATTGAACACGGCAGTCCTTCTTTTACACAAGTAAGTTCAAGTACCAAAAATGTACATTAATAGGATAACGGACAGAAGTTTTTTTTTTACGTCTAATCTCTGACTTTACTCAAAGTTTGCTCAGTCGATATGTACGGTATAGTTGTGCTCACTGTTTGGATAATGAAATTGAGGATAGGAGAAATATTGAGTGGAATATAGATATTGTGTCAAATAAGTTGCTAGAAGTCACGAATATGTGGGAGTGTGTGGGTCAGGGGATTGAGGGAAGGCATTAAGGGAGGAATCACTTGACAAGGTAATAGGGAGGAAGTAGGTCAGTGTAAGGGAATGTAAGCGAATGAAAGTAGGCTTTTGGATTTGTTTTAAAATTTTAAAGAAGTGCTAGCGAGAGGTTTGACTATACTATATAGTAAAAGCGGAGAGTGAGGGGGGGGGGATGAATGAGTAGAAAAATGAAAGAGGATAAATGGTTTAAGAAGATATTTTGGTTTATCTTTTACCAAACAAATTGAAATATGCACATATTTGTATTTTTTCAAAGCATTTTTATTTGACATTTTTATGTAATGACTCCTTTTACATACTGTTATCAGGATGGAGAAGGTAATCTCTTATTTAAGTATATGGCTCGTTCTAAAACAGTACACCGCAAATGACGATACCATTTTTAAATACAATAACAAAGAATACGAATCAAAACCAGGGAAAATTACATTTAATAAATATTATTTTGTTAATATAAATTACAAAATCAAAAGAAATGTAATTAAAGCTATTGACTTACGATATAATAGTCGGGTTGTACCGGTACAACGTTGAAGAAAATACAATGTTGTAACAAGTTACAATGAAGAAAAGGATTCTACACACTCACAATAAACAAATCTCTGACTCGTATAAAGCACTATAGCAAAAATAACACACGCTAATAATATATTGCGTCTGATCTTCCCGTCCTTCAATCTCTTTAGGCGCATATACATAGTCTGTTTCATATATACTTCTAGAACGGACTTTCGCTTTTATTCCTTTCTCGATATTTCTACATTACTCTACATAATTCGAATAATAATAATACAGACCACAGACTTTAGTTACTTGTAATCGAGGTCACGGGAGACTATTTTTAAATTAGCCACACCCTAGTAGCGCTGCCGAACTTGGGGTCAGCTTAAGTTCATTCACCAGAAAAAATGAATGAAAGTAAACTAGAAGCCTATAACATCTCCAGACACTTTACGTTTTCTGACGATTTTCTTCACTGTATTGCATGTTACAGTTCAAATATCTGTTCATTACTAATCAAATAGTTTTTTTTTAATTTTCCCAGGAGAGCTAATAAATAAGGAATTATTTCAAAATATTAATTTTAAAATCAATTGCAAACATTTGTTAATAAAACACTTTTACAACATACGAAATTCTCATAAATGAATGGATTTAAAATTTAAAAATTTTAGTTATATCTTATCTGGCCTACATTTTAATTAAACTCAATGAGGACAAAAGTAGACACTTTATCAAAACAGGAAGAGCAGACATATTATAATATATTACATATTTAATGAATATACTTTTATCAATGCTATTTTATGAAATAGTTTAAGCCATTTGATCAATACCATCATAAAATAGTTTTTGACACATGATCATCTCTATATATGTTACATGTTTTTATTTATTTAAATATTTAATTTAGACTAATCAAATTATACCATTATATAAATGCTGGCTGGGTTACTGTTTCTTCTGTTTGTGTTCAATGTCATAAGATTTGTTCTTGGATCTGAGCTAACAGACAAAAAATGACACAAAATATATCTACACATTTACAGGCATTTTGGGATAACTTTTGTCAAGCTTTGATGGTGGCTCATCCATAACTAGAAAACAACAACTTCAATCATCTCATGCCTCGTTGCTCAAACCTAAGTAATTAAAGTTTCGAAAGGAAATCCAAGAAATATATTTCCGTAGATGAAGACAAATTTATTTTCATTATTACATACCTGTTTACTCTTACGATTTTGGCGTGCAATGTACGATTTGGAGGTGTATAAATTATATATACTGTATGTTTATTTTTTACTTTTAGGATAATTTATTGAAAGATTTTGTGATGATATTGTACGATTTTAAGAGTAAACAGGTCGGTTATTGTTAATATTATTATTTTTATTTTTGTATCCAGTATGACTTCCAATCATTCTGTAGACATTGATGTTTCGTTCTAAGATGTATGGACTGTTTTACCTTTTCTTTTGTACATCCGTTGTTTCATAGAGATATGTCTTAAATGCAAGGGAATATTTAGTCTTTATAAGAATAATATCGGGCAAGCTTTGTATTTTAATAATTTAATGAGCTTCCACTACATCAATTCCTCTTTGAAATGTACGCATGGATGCTAAGATACGGATGAAAATTTAATGGACCAAGCTGATATGAAATTGAATTAAGAAAACAATAACATTTGCAAATCTAAAAATAACGAAACATTCGGTTTTTAAAAAAAAAAATACTCTTAGTGAAAGGTTATAATGTGACTAAAGAGTAAAATCGCCATGGGACGCTAAGACGAATAAAACGTTGATGATAATTTACATTGATTAAAATGGATGATCTTGAATATCATTCGCATTGAACTTCACAACTGTTAGCTGATGTAAGTTTCCATATCATCACTGAGTAAAGCTGTAGGCCTTAGTGGAATTATATAGTTGAAACGCTTACACATTATTGTAGGAATAAATTTACAACACTAAAACAGTATTGCATTCTTAGTCAAAATAGACATGTGGGAGAAGGTTCTGAAAAATAATTATGTCAAACGGTTTCAAAACAGATTAAAATAAAAATGCCTTTTTTATGTTTAAAACAAATTAAATAATAATGTTGTAGAGAAGCCAAACCTAAATCATTACTGGCAAAATATGATTTCATGTTAGCGAATCTCCCATTTATTTCGTTGAACAAATGTATCTTCATATTATAGCAACATGTTTATATTTTTAACACACATATCGTATATTTAAATATAATGGCCAGTTTGTTAACTCTTAAATTTATGCAGTACTAATTAATGCTTGTCGACTTAAGTCGAATTAAGTCCAAAGTGGGCCTCGGTTTGAGATGTTTTAGCCTGTACATTTGTTTGTAAGCTGTTTGATTTTATTAATAAAATGAGCAATGAAAATACAATTTTAATGCTGCAACTTAATAAGTGAACAACGTTGCTTAAAAGAAGACAAATAAACAGCGATTAGCTTGTGTTCCCTTTAACTACTACATTTTTAAAAATTATTTTAAAATATTGTATTATGTATTTATTATATCTAAAATGTATATCTTCCCCCCACCCCATACTATCGTTTTGCAGTAACATTTGATTATGCCCCAACTGTGATGTTACTATTCATGGAACTGAATCAATCGTATCCAAACCAATGGATTCATATTCGTTTGTTGCAGTCTTGTCTTCATCGTAGACATGGTCAAACTTTATATTGGATTGTTTCAAAGAAGTACCATCCTCGTTTCCTTTATAGTTATTCGTCGTATTTTGATATTGAACTGAAATTTAACAAAAATCTAAAATGGGTGTGTCCTTTAAAAAACAATATTCACAAGGGACAGTCATAAATAAATAAGTAATTTAAAAAAATATATTAAGTTACAAAATTAAAACTTCAGGGAAAATGACTGAATCACAATTTGCGTCTGTTTGCGCATTTTTAGAATCGGACATTCAAAACCGCTTTATTCTGTCTACGTGATACTTGGTTTAGGTTATGATTTTTCTACTATTTCACACGGTCCAATTTTTCAATTTAAAATGGCTCATATATTGGATATCAAGCATAAAAAGAAATATTTTTGTAACGCATTCAAAGTTTAAACATTTTATGATTGTTTCATACCATGTTCGTCGATATGTTGATGAGAAATAAGTAGCTATTTGAAATCAAGAAGGAACTACCGTATATTTGGAATACAAAATTTAAAACCACCGATAAGCATGTTTCCATTCATGTAACAAAAAATATTTTTTTTTACAATTGACTCAAGTTGGAATCTAATAAACAATTAATAATGTAAATGTTATATCTTTTCCACACAAAAAACATAACTCGGGGCTTTTTAACTAATAAGACCTGATCCTTGTCGAAAACAAAATTCTACTATGATAGACAAAAGCAAGGTACTGGAACAGCACTTAATTATCGAAACCGGAAAGAAATGGAACCATTTGCATCAAGATGGCGGTGGCCTCGATATTTCTAGATCCGACCGGAGGAAACTCGTCAAAAGGATGAATATGTTTATGTGCTAAATTTGTCCATGCATTTGTTTAAAAAAAAAAATAAAAAAATTAATTTAGAAAATATTTTCGCGAGTATCTGTGTACCCCTGTCTATACTTTTCATAACACTGAGTCTGAGTACCACTCGTTAAGAAACAACATATACTATAATGACATTAAAAATATATATGTATTTTTCCTTTGCAGCGCGTACCCCAACCAAAGTTGTCCCGTACACCCAGGGGTAAGCGAACCAGATTTTGGGAAAATGGTATAAGGAATCAATAAAAATCAAAGGAAATGTTAATTAAAATTATGTATTTCTGTTAACTGCATGACTTTGTGCATGCTAATTGATTTTATGTAGAATCGATGGAGACATTAATTAATAGATATAAACTATAACGGACGAGTTATATACAAGTGCTATAATAAAATTGTGTAATAATGTGAGGACGATAGTTAAGATGATTAATATATATGGATATCTTGTACTATATATGAGGCTGTTAATTTATTACGTATATTCACTTTTATTGAAATAACGTGCCCGTGACAAGTTACATCAAGTGACTCGATGATTCATTTTAATTACGTTGATGATGTCTTGATGCGGCAGAGAGAGTTATTCAGTTATCACAGACTTACTTAACCTTCACTACTGGACTACAAACAACAAGGTGAGCGGTTACGATCTGAGTAGGCTGAATATTGTGAATTATATTTAAACGTATTATTTATTTTTCTATATGTGAATACTAGAATTTAAAAAAAAAAAAAGAATTATTTTTAAATCTTTATCGTGTTTAACAAAGAAAAACAAAAGAAACACACACAAAAAAAGAAAATCATTTACCGACGGCCATAGGAGTTTCATACTGACGGGTGTATTCCATTCCAGGTGTAACTGTGTCATATTTCCCTGTGCCCCGTTTTATCTCCATTAAGGGCTGATTCGCTTTAAGTATAAATATCAGGACGAGGAGCCCAATTATGATGGCACATGCAACACCAAGTCCAACGCCAAGGCCGATAACAGTAGTTTTTAATGGATTTTCCTGTGGTTTTGAACTAGCTATTAAACAAAACAAAACAAAAAGAACGTCATTTTTTACATTGAGTAATCTACTTATATATTCTTTCTTAACCAATAATTTGATTGTAATTTTTAAACGAGGGCAATATAATGGATGAACATAACTTAAAATTAAAAGTGCAACTTTTATTTTAACATATGTAAGATTTAAAGCAATAAAATGTTTAAGACTCTGGGCTTGCTATCACACCAGAGCCGTCACCAGGGCCCAGGGCCTCACGCTTCTAGTAGACTCACTCTTTTAGAGGCATCATTCAAAAAAATATTGTTAATCAAAATTGAAAGATTTTGTCAATTTAATTTGATTTAAAAATCAGTGGACAGCACGTCTCCAAAATTTATCCCAAGGTATTATTGGCGCATTCAAAAATTAATATTATAAAATGCGAATCAACATTTGGATACTGCTTAAAGGGTAAAAACACTCGTCCAGAAGTGTTACTTATCCCAGATTTGAATCGATCAAAATTAAGTAAGAATTTGTGTTTACAGTCATGTAAGACTAAGAAGTTAGTCCCTGGCGGTAATAACCCTTGCTACGCCACTGCTCCGTAGTCAGTATTGAAATTAGTGGATAAACGTAGTGGCATCTTAAGGCATGGGCACACTGCTAACTTGACCAGTGTGTCACGCAACTGGGTGGTCTCATTCTCGATGGGTTCTCTTGCCTCGAGGGGCAGTGGTTCTCAACCTTCCCAATGCCACGACCCTTACAGTACCTCATGTTTTCGCGACTCCCAATCACATGCTTATTTTTATTGCTATCTTTATAACTGTAGAATATGTGTTTTCCTATGGTCGTAGGCGATCCAATGAGCAAGGTTCATTCGACCACCAAAGATCTTGCGACCCACATGTTGAGAACCGCTGCCCTAGGGGGACTCACACCTCTAGGGCAAAATCACGCCTCTCGGGAACTAAGCGCCTTTTGGGCGCATCATGCTTCTAGTGGCATTATGCTGCCAATATTATTAGTGAATATTGAAATATTTTTGGCATTTCATATTGCTTTCAAAATAAAGCGGGAAAACTGTTTTTCCTGCAAATTTAAACAAGTTTTTTGTTTTCTCACATCTATACAATTTTCGGTACTAGCTTTAGAGAAATTTTCTTTTGTTAAATTATCAATTAGAAGCAAAAAAATCCAGTAATTATATTCTTTGTTGAGCGTTAAGGAGTTGTAAAAAAAAACAACAACAAACAACAACCTAATTTTGAAATGTAAAATGATAATTATTATATTAACATAATAGTTAATTGTTTGTATTGTTTTTAAAACAACGATCAAATGTTTTTACATTCATTTATGTTTATTGATTGATGAATTAATTTCAACAAATAATTAGTTTTAAAGAAAAATGTGAAACACAATTACTGTTTAGATACAACTAACAATAAAAATGATTTTTTTAAACCTATCCATGGCCAAGGGAACCTAAATTTGCACTAGCTGCTTTTCTATTTCTAGCTGGTTAAGCGTAGAAAGATGCAAATCTAAATTCATTTATCAAAAATTTTCTTATACCTCTTCCCAACCTTATCCCCAGTTTCGTTCAGTCCCCTCGATATCTTCTGCTTTTAAAGTGACAGTACTGACACTAATATCTAAAAAAAATATCTGTATGTAAGAAAGAGCAATGCTTTTTTTATCGGACACAAATTATGATTTTCTTTAGTTTGGTAAACTTAGCTGTACTGTAAAGATTCTAGGGACGAAAGAAAGCTTGGCAAAAATCTTAATTCTTAATTTTAACTAAAATAAACTACCACAAATGACATCCGAATAGCATTGAGTTTAATGTGTCCCGGGTCCGAAAGGGGGCGCTGCGTGTCCGTGTACATTTTGACTAATGCTATTCGGATGTCATTTGTAGTAGTTTATTTTAGTTAAAATGAAAAAAATTAAGTTTACAAACGTATAGTACATTCAATTATCTTTCATTTGATACCTCATTTGGTCTTACAAACCCAACTAAAATATTTCAAATCGTTTTTTAATCCCAGCCTCTCAATTCTGGTACCTGTGTACCAATAGGTGCAGCCTTATTTATAATGTGCCCAATGGGATGTGACAAAATGATAAATTATATAGAAACTATTACATTTCCCGGTTAAGGGTTAGGGTTTAGGGTTAGGGTTAGGCTTTATGGTTAGGGTTTATGGTTAGGGTTAGGGTTTAGAGATAGGGTTAGGGTTAAGCAAGGTGGTACAAGCGACAAGCCACAGTAAATGGTTGCTTATGGCCAGCGAGAATCACACCATACGCACGTTGCCAAATTGCTGTCAATTTTTTAAAGTGACCAGAGAAATAATAGCACTCAGTCTGCCACAATGTGACGTGTAACAGCTCTCATTGCAGCTCTTGCTACAATTGAGTCCCCATTTTGTAGAAATGCATTCTGAATTATTGATAATAAATTATACTATAAAATGCTATCACATAAATGAGCTATGAATTACTTCGACCCTTTCTGAGAATGTTTTTTTTTAATAGATTGCAAAAGATTTATAAACCAGAGAGAGTGAGTGAATGAGAGATACATAGAAAGAAAGAGAGAGAAAGAGAGATATATAAGAGAAAGAAATGAGAGTTAAGAACACAGATGTTAAAGACAGAGACCAAAAAGTGTGATATAAAAATAAATGAGAAATAAATGAGATATGAGTGATAAAAAGATTCACACAAATTAAAGACATGTTGTTAAATTATTTAATTATCCAATGCTCGTAATACAATAACATGATCATTTAACCGTTTATTTCTTTACAAGTCTATATTTTACATTTCTGTATTAAATGTGACGTCTTGTATTTTGATCAATAAATGTTTTCTAACATTTTCCCCCAAATTTAATTGTTATGGTAAGAAAGTATTGAATATAAAATATATATTTCTTTGTTCAGAACTCAACAGACATTTACGATCTCACCAACGTTACAATTTGGTGGGTCACTGTATCCATTACATCCTTCATTACAAATTCCAGATTGTTTGTCGCAAGACGAATCTAAGCAGTTTTTGCTGCAGTTACTCTTACAGTTGAGGCCCCAAGTTGTAGTAGAACATGCTAAAGATAATGAGTTACTTAAAGCAATGAAACATATTTAAACAAATATCTTGTTGTTTTTCAGTCATGGAAAGTTGAACGTGGCAATCTTAAGAATTAACGAGTTCTTTTTACTCAAATGTAAATGCATATCTTATCTTATACATTTGAAAGCTTTGTTACAAAACAAATTCTTTTTTATAAATAAAAATCAACTTCTAGATTATAAAGTCATATTCAACATTTGGAAAAAGTACTTTTGTAGCTACAATCTATAGATATTCTCTTAACAACTTAAGCAATGAGTGGACTAGTCGATCTGACATAAAAAAAAGTATATGAAAGAATAAAGACAGAGGGATGCAAGCAAAAAAGAAAATAAATATGAAACCATAAAAAAATATTTATTTTATGTGATCACTAAATTTAACCTTTAAGTATTTATTGATATGGGGTATTTATTTTATTTTTAAATTGTGAATTTAAATTATTTAACAAGAATCCTTTGTAAAAGTTGTCTTTACATAGGGAGGGAGGGCCAATAAAAGTGAGAACATCTCGTAAAATGTGATTTAATCACATAAAAGTAGTTTAACTATTATACCCATACTAGATTAAATAGTTTACTGATTTACTTACTTACATATTGAACATAATTTCTGATTAGCTAAATATTTCGCAAAAAATGTATGAAGAATTATAATTAATTTAACTATGTATTGAAATAACTCATATGCTATAAGATGTTCTCACTTTTATTGGCCCACCCTGTAGAAAAAATCAAAATGATGACAATGCACATTTACATGTTTGCATAATTTATGTTTTGATATTCATAATATTTGTGTCAAAATAATGTCTGTAAATGTTGATGTAAATTAATTTCTAGAAGAATGTTTGAGCAAATTAAAATGTTGTCAACTGTCACATACAAGATGTGTAGGTGTTTCTTCCACTAACATATAAATATATGCACACATGTTTCTTCCTACTGTCAACAATGTCTAAATGTATTGTGCATATATAATTTTTGTGCATGGTCATCTTTCTTGCTGAACCATCGAAAAGCATCAACTTTGGCTTAGTTCCATGGTTTTTTTATTGCTATTCACTGGTTTAACTGTAGTGTGTGTTGAAACTGAATGAAGGCTACGTGATTAATGTAAGATTATTACTTAGAAGGAAATAAACGATATATTCATGGAAGCATGAACATAATAGTTTGCACTTCCAAATAATATTAATAATATTATTTTTTACATTTGGCACTTACGTATAGCACACGACGGTGAATTACTGTACCCATTACATCCTTTATCACAAACACCAGTCTGACTATTACAAGATTGGTTAAAACAGTTAGTGCTGCAATTTTGAGTACAGTTCAGACCCCATTTTCCTGATTCACAATCTGTAAAAATTAATAAATATTTAAAAACAATAACTATCACATAATGAGTACGAGCGGGTCGTAATGAACTGCATACATGAAACCAACGGAAAGAAGAACATACATGCAACTTGAAACGGGCATTTGTAAAAGATTCCGGTGAGGCATATGAACTTAGAAGTGTAAAACTATATTTATGTCAACAATATTAGGACTGTTGAATTTGAGGTTAGTTAAATGCCTTATTTCCAATGCTAAGAAAGTATGCAAATAACAAACAAGTTTAGGCGAATGTAATGATCACATTTATATGATACGTTTGTTACTCTTAAAATAAAGGCAAAAAAGTCAACAATTTTTACTCAAAAATCTATATTTATAAAAATGAATGCTTGTATGTATGTATGTATTTGAGAGATTAATTAGTTCGTGAACGCTCTTTCCGCGCTTGAGTTGGTGACGTATTTTTATGCTTATGACATATTTTTATGCTTATGACGTATTGTCTAGTCAGTTGTGTGAAGTACGTTTTAGTAGCGGGACATTCGTGAAAGGAGCTTTGTGAAAAAAGGCTGTGTTTTATTTCTCTTTGATAGCGAGCTGCGCAATATGCATGTGTTAATGGGAGTAACAGACTGTGAATTTAATTAGATATTCAAGTTGCATTTATTATAATAAATGCCTTGAGTTGATTCAGTGCTTGCACGATGTATTACAAAGTGTGAACAAATTTGATGAATTAACCAATCTAATATAAACAGAATTTTGACGTTGTGATATACATACGATTATGACATATACAGAGTTAGATATAGATATGATTATAAGTTATTGAGGCAGCAATGCAATCGAGTTGCAGTGTCAGGAAACAAAAAGTTACACCAAAACAACACACCTGTCGAATAAAATAGAATGAAAAAATAACTTTCAACTTTTCTATCATTACATTTTCATTATTATTATTCCCTTCACCTCAACCGATACACACGAAACTAAATACATTAATACAAATTCAACCACTGGGGCTGGAGGGCTGAGGGGCTCATTGTCTATTCCCAGGTTTTCAATGACAAAATACAATTAATACAACCACCAGCCCGAGTCCCTGCACAGGTAACTGAAATCTTATTAATATATATTATAGGTAAATTATGAGAGATGGGACCGCGTTTTTTACCATGGCCGCCATCTTGGTTGCCCAGACCCGCGAACTTTTACGTGTTCACGGGTCGGGACAACCAAGATGGCGGCCATGGAAAAATAAAATAACTCATGTTTTTGCTAAAATTACGAATAAAATGTTTTTAAAAAAGAAAAAATGATCTAAATCTATCCCTCACCCTAACCTGAACCCTAAATTCCTCCCTAACAGGGTTTTGACCCTCTCCCTAACAGGGTTTTGACCCTCTCCCTAACAGGGTTTTGACCCTCTCCCTAACAGGGTTTTGACCCTCTCCCTAACAGGAATTTGACCCTCTCCCTAACAGGGTTTTGACCCTCTCCCTAACAGGGTTTTGACCCTATCGGAACCAGCGTTTTGACACTCTCCTTAACCTAACGTATCGCTGGGCTTTGACCCTGAAAAGTAGGAACATTTTTAAAAAAACAAAGAAAAGTGGCCAAAATTAATTATAAAATAAAGAAGTTATGAAAACCCAACTTACATTTTCATGGAATACACTTTTACACACTTTATTTCCGGTTCCAACGAAAAGAATATCCAAAAATTAATGAAACACACAGTGGTCACCTTCTAAGATTATCTTAAAAAATTACGGCGCTTGGCGGCGCTTATTAACATATTTAATAGGCCAACCAATGAAATTTAAAAAATTATAATTAATCAACAAATAAAAATTTGCCACCATCATATTAATGAAAATGTAACTCTATTTAAAAAAATATTTAAAATATTAGGGGAGTGAATCCACGCAAATGACGTCATGGCTCCATAACTAAGGATCAGCCTATATATATATATATAATGTCACACATAAGTAAGAGGTTATGGCCTGTCGCGTACCAAGTAATATTGATGTTGATTAATGCGGGGCTGTTCCTCTCTGTGAAAGTTCAGTATTCATACGTTGAGGAGTATAACGAAGACAACGCAGACGTTAATGAATGACTAAGAAATTCATCATTAACAATTTTAACAAGAGAATGTATTGATAGACTCATTATAGTTTAGTAATGTTTCTTTCCAACCGTTAACATCTAATTAATCTTCAACCTCTCTCTTAAACTTAAACTCTCCAAAACATTCCACACTTCCCCCGGAAATCGCACCTCAGCACGTTTATCATTAAATAAATGTGGTGCTACATATCGGTGCTATATAATGTGCTACAAAACACATTATAAGTTACATGAATAATCAATGGAGCACCATTGTTCAATCCCAATCCAGTCATTTGTGACAGAGAGAAGTAAGACATGCGGATAAAAATGAAAAAGAAATCAAAGCTATAAATGAAATAAAGATTCATACAAAATAAATATATTTGTTAATTTTAATGAACTAATGGTCGTCATATTGTGTATATCTGTTGGTGTCAACATTTACAATTCTTCACTAATCTAGACTTATTTAAACACTACTTTATTCACGCGTTTAATTGTTATTTCAAGAAATTAGTGGATATAAACATACATTTCTTTAATTTGTTCACAACTCGACGGGCATTTAAGATCTCACCAGTATTACAATTTGGTGGGTCACTGTATCCATTACATCCTTTATCACATGTTCCAGTTTGTTTGTCGCAGGACGATTCTGAGCAGTTTTTGCTGCAGTTCCACATACAGTTGAGGCCCCAAGTTGTAGTAAAACATGCTAAAGATAATGAAACAAATTTCGTAAAACATATCATCTACTTGTTAAGTCATGGAACGATGAACTTGGAAATATTAAATATTGGCCAGCTTATTCCAATCTATTTTGAGTGCATATCTTATCTTATAATTTAGTGATGTTGTGTAGCAGAGAGAATGTTTTTCCAAAAAAAAAAAAATGCTAGAATGATGTTTGAGCAAATTAAAATGTTAACAATTGTCGCTTCTAAGATGTGTAGGTGTTTCTTCCACTAACATGTAGATATATGCACTTTCTGTGTTTTTCCTCATTTCTTCTTGTGGTCAATGTCAACGCGTCTTGTGCTTTGAAAATAATTTGCATGGTCATCATTCTGGCTGAACCAACGAAAAGCATCGCATTTGGTTTGGTTCCAAGGTTTGCTTTGTTATTTACAGGTTTAACTATATTGTATGTTTAAGCTTAATAAAGACAACTAGATGTTGATGACTGCGAACTCCTGTGGGTGAAGATGAAGCTGAAGGGTAGACGCACACTTTATGTTTGTGCATATTACAGACCCAACACAGCAGATGAACCAAGCTTGAGGAGGTTTTATGTGTCACTACAGAGGGCAATTCAATCGAAGAACGCTTTTCTCCTTATAGGGGGAGATTTCAACTTTCCTGGTTGGAACTGGCAGATTCCTGCCTTGAAGCCCAAGTGTCCATACCCAGTCCTACACTCTGACTTTATGGAGATAATTAACAACCATGGTCTGGAACAGATGGTTAAAGAATCCACAAGAGGGGAAACCACTCTCGACCTACTCCTCACCAACAGTCCACATCTCATCCCAGGAGTTGAGGTCATCCATGGAATATCAGACCACTGCATACCATATTGCGAATTTCAGGACAGCGCACTAAAAAAGAAGCAGGCTGTGCGAGAAATCCCCATTTATGCCAAGGCAGACTGGGATAGCCTGAGAAGGGCAACGACAGAGCTGAGCTCTAGCATGCATGATATTCAGGGTAAAGCGACAACAGAAGAAATGTGGATGAAGGTCAAGACAACACTAACTGATGCAGTGAAGAAATACATACCACACAAGACCACCAAACCAAAGGTAAATCATCCATGGGTCACAGCTGAAATCCGTAGGCTCATACACAGGAGAGACCGCCAGTACAAACGAATGAAGAAGAATGGCTCGGTCGAACTGAAAGCCGAAGTACTGAGGCTCCGAAGAAACATCCAACGCTTACTGCGCAGATCCTACTGGAACTACTTGAACGACATCTTCTATGAGGATAATATTCCGGCCAAGGGTGTCAAGAACAAGCAATTCTGGAGCTACATCAAACACCAAAAGTCATCAAACACTGGGTTTCACCCTTGAGATAGGATGGCCATTTGACGTCTGAACCAAAAGCACAGGCGGACAATCTAAATCAACAGTTCCAGTCGGTCTTTGGTGACAGTAGAGAGTACTCACAGGATGATTTCTTTCTAAAGACCAACATGATTAATACAGCCTACCCCATCATGGAAGATATCCACATTTCAGAGCAGGGTGTTCTGGCACTCCTTAAATCCATTAACCCATACAAGGCATGTGGTCCCGACAACATTAAACCACGAGTGCTAAAAGAATTGGCAAATGAAATCGCTCCCTCGCTGACAATCCTCTTCCAATCATCGCTACTCACAGGCAACGTTCCAACCGACTGGAGAACAGCGCATGTCACTCCAATCTATAAAAAAGGGGAGCAATACGACCCAGCCAACTACCACCCGGTATCTCTCACAAGCGTAGTATGCAAACTATTGGAGCACATAATAGTAAGCGCGGTCATGAATCATCTTGAAAACCACAATATACTGAATGACTGTCAGCATGGCTTCCGAGTCAATAGATCATGTGAGACCCAACTCCTTGAATTTGCTGAAGATTTGACGACCAATTTGGAGAACAGCAAGCAAACTGACGTGCTTGTACTGGACTTCTCAAAGGCATTTGACCGTGTCAATCATAGCTTGCTATTACACAAACTGCAGAGATATGGGATCGAAGGCAATACCAAAACATGGATCTCTAGCTTCCTCAGCGACAGATGCCAGGCTGTAGTGGTAGACGGCACAACCTCCACCTTTGTCCGTGTTAAGTCAGGGGTCCCCCAGGGCTCTGTGCTAGGCCCTTGTTTGTTCCTAGCATATATCAATGACCTGCCAGAGAAGTTGACCTCCCAAGCAAGACTGTTCGCGGATGACACGGCGGTTTATAGAACGATCACCAACAGTTCTGACCAGGATCAGCTGCAACAGGACCTCAATCGGTTAGCCGAGTGGGAGATGAGCTGGGACATGGAATTTCATCCCTTCAAGTGCCAGACACTGTCAGTCTCCAGAAGCAGATCCCCTCTACACCACCCTTACGAATTGCATGGCCATATTCTAGAGCCAGTTTCCTCCGTAAAGTACCTAGGTGTTACCGTCCAAAGAGAAGTCCGCTGGGATGAGCACATTAGCAATGTGTGCAATCGGGCAAACAAGACCCTGGGGTTCCTAAGACGACATCTGAAGATTGGCAACTCAAGCGTGAAAGAAAAAGCCTATAAAGCCTTTGTCCGGCCGCTGTTAGAGTACGCATCCTCAGTCTGGGACCCATTTACCCAGAAGAGCATCGACAGGTTGGAGGCAATCCAACTACGGGCAGCACGCTTTGTCATGAACCGCTACAGAAACACCTCTAGTGTTGGCAGCATGCTAGAAACTTTAGGGTGGTCACCGTTGGAAGAACGACGACGACTATCTAGGCTCTCCATGTTGTACAAGATCAATAATGGGCTGGTCCACTGCTCCAGTATCAAACAGAAACTCGTCAATCTCCACCCTAGACAGCGAAGAGGTCACGACAAACAGTTTCGACTTTTAAAAATAAGAACTCAGTACAGGAGCTCCTCATTCCTTCCAAAGACAATAAAGGAATGGAACAATCTTCCAAAAACAACAGTTGCGGCGACTACACCTGACACATTTGCGGCTCTTGCCTCCTGTATTGCAACCAGTGAATTATCCCCTTAAAAAACCACGCACATTAACATCGCGAACCCCTCTGAACCATAGGAGCCATAATTATCAATGCATTGATCGTGGGCCCTGAAAGCATAGAAGAAGAAGAAGAAGAAGACAACGTGATTAATGTCAAATTTATACTTATAAGAAAAGAAACATTTTATTCAGAAAAGCATGAACATAAGAGTTTACACTTCCAAATACATATGATTAATTCTTACATTTGAGACTTACGTATAGAACACGATGGTGAATCCATGTACCCATTACATCCCTTATCACAAACACCAGTCTGACTATTGCAAGATTGGTTAAAACAGTTAGTTCTGCAATTTTTAGTGCAATTCAGACCCCATTTTCCTGATACACATTCTGGAAAAAATTCAAATATTTTTCTTTAATCTATGTGATAATGGGTAAGAGCATGTTGTTATGGACTGCAGGAATAAACCGACGGAAAGAAACATGCAACTTGAAATTGGCATTTGAAAAAGATTCCGGTAAGTCAAGTGGACTTAAAAGTGTACAACTGAATTTATATCAACAATATCAGGACTTTTCATTTTGAGGTTAGTTAAGGGCCTTCTTTCTAATTCCAAGAATGTATGGAAACATCTAACAATAAGTTTAGACCCATGTAATGGTAACATTTTAAAAGATACGTTTGTTACTCTTAAAATAAAGGTAAAAAGTCAAGAATATTTACTTAAAAAGTGTGTTTATATTTATAAGATACCTTTGGAACAGAATAGAACTTATAGCAAATGAGCTAGAGATATTTAATGATAATGTCGAAGCCCTGGGTTAGACACGTGTCGCAGAAGAGGTAGATTTCTGCGAAAGGGTCTGTAAATACAGATAATTTTGAAATGGCCGAGGGAGTGTGGAGCTTCGTTAGTAAAAATTATTAGACTAGTGTTGGATTTCGAATTAAATATGGGACATACGATGAGAGTTTATGCTATGGTAGTGAAAAGGAAATACCCTCATACAACATTATAAATAACCAAACCAACATCAGCTGCTATGCTCCCGCAAAAACACACCATGTTGAGTTAATATTATGTCCTATGAGGACATTTACATAATAGTAGTTGGCGTTCCAAAGCAGGAAACGAGTCTAATTATTGGATACCTCAATAACCGTGAAAGGATTAGCATAATTTGTAACTTTAATCTTTAACTTTTGTTTTTTTTTAAACATTTTACTTAAAACTTTAATTTAAAAAATCATCAAATCACTTCCCCTTTAAAATTGTAAAATTTAAAAAAATGTAACTAAATAAAATACCTTGTTCGCATGTTGGTGGGTTACTGGAACCATTACAACTTTGACAGAAGCCAGTCACCACATGACAGGATGTCATACAACTGGGGTTGCAAGTGTTAATACAATCAAGACCCCATGTTCCAGGGGCACATTCTAGAAAGGAGAAAGTAATGCAATTAAGTTAGAATGTCTAACACTGCAGAATAATTGTTAAGGTTGTGTTTTCATTATTGATGCTATATAGTACAAAATGAATTTAATAATATAAAAGTACTTAATTATTTTTAAGAGAAAATATGGAACTTATGAATCAAATACGAGAACATCTCAATAATAATTAAATTTATCTTACCCTCAAAAGCCTGCACTTCACATAAATTAAGAATATTGGTGTTTGAATTTACTCTTATGCCATTTATGGGAAGATTTCTTTGACTGACTGGAACAATTACTGTGTATACCAACAATGCCGTGTTCCCCGTGTCCGGAAAGGATAACATCGTTTTGTTGCTGGCATTGAAAGTTTGGAGGCCAAAATGTAATAACCTTTCCGGGCAGCATTTTGTAGCTGAAAATTCACAAACAACAACAATTTTAGAAGATAGACATATTTATTTCATAAACTAACATGATTTAAATGATCTGTTGTAAAACGATTTAGAACTTTTAATTTGTATAAAATAATTTTTAGCGATATATTAATGTGATCAGAACAATTACTTAACTATTAAGTTTTATTTTATGTTTCAACTTTAAATGAGTTAGTCCGGTTTTATTTTGACAAGAAATCCTAACACAGAAATTCAACAGATAAGGCAAAAAAAATCTTACCTAAACTGTCAAATCTATTGTACAACACAATTCTGTTGATTGCTTGGGACTGACTAAATGTTACATTCCAATTAGGAGATGAATCATAAATATCTGTATGAGTGCAGGTTTTACTGGAAAAATCACTATTGGTGTTGGCATTAACTGCGTGACTTGCTATAGCTAAGTCGGCTCCTTCTGAATTATATGTAGAACTCTGTACAGCTTGCTGTTTTAGTGCTTCATTTCGACCTATAAAATATTTTAACGCATGGTATACATCTTAGAGACAAATTTTGAACATATTTGTTTCATTTTTGTATTAAGCTAAGGTCACAATAAAAGGTGCATTTAAAAAAAATAAATACATATACATTAAGAAGAGGAGCAGGTTTAGATTTTGATCACGTTTTCAGTATTGTAGGTCAATTGGGGTTTTATGCATAACAAACCTTAACTTATGAAAGTAGTGTAGCAAAGCTGGTGGTCTGTCTTAAGTTGTAGCTTTATACACACTCTCTCTCTCTCTCTCTCTCACACACACAAATACAAACAAACACACACACACACACACACATACACACACACATATATATATAAATAAGATAACATTATTTTATTGATCCAAACAAATTGAAACGTTTTTTGATTGCATTGTACATTTTCAGCACATGAATAAAACTATTTGAACACGAGACATCTACATTAAATTATTTCACCAGCAAAAAAAAAAACCATTTAGTGAATTCTTTTAGCCATATCAGGTAATTTTTAGTTATCGTTAAGATCTGTGACTTCAAGGGGAGCGCGCTGGTAATGTCGTTCAGATTGAGGAACAAAATAATTTTTATATCTATCCGTCCTCGACCTGACGTAAAGAATTTGTCCCGATCGGGCCAATCCTAAGTATTTTTGATGAAGAGAGTGGGCTGCATTTTTCAAAATGTGTTTAGCTTAACAATAACATCTTTCTTCAAATAGTTCTTCACGTAAAGAATGTTTAGTTTGTGTTACGTTCCTAGCTTTCTTGATTAGTCTTGTTTTTTCCGTGTTTGATATCAGACTTTGAATTCCCACACCAGCAGGTAACACTGAAATTAAGTAGTTTTTCCAATTGTTGCACTGTATATTAAGTTAACGACTTGTTTGTTTACGCCGAAATTGTACAATTTTTTTTTTGTGGTGTTTTTGTATAGATTAGTTTTGGTTTTTAAAATAAAAAAAGTGTTGCCATTGTTTACTAATTGAATGAAAATGTCTATTTCTGGCTTAAGTAAGGATGTGCCACTGACGATAGACGTTATCAGGTTCGTTCGGCTTTGTTTGTACTCGGTGATGACGAAGTTCCGTTTTAGTCGTCAGCAGGTTTCATGTTCGGTTTTGCTTCTGTTCGGGTTCTGGCGTAAATATAGTTCCTGTTTGGTTCGGCCTTCGGTAGGGTTCGATTAAATAACGGTAATAATAAATATGTTTAAATCACATGCTATTTAACTCGTAAAGTGCTTTTCAACGAGGCTGCCCCCTTAACATTGCAAACTGAGGAATAATGTGCTTGAACTGACATTCAGTCTGTAGAAAACAAATGGCAAAAAACAAAATGACCTCATAAAATACCTATTGATGCCATAATCGGTATATAGTTGAAATCTCCACATACCTAGGGTCAATCATTTCTTAGTCATTTTTTCGATGACTACGCGACAAACACCAGGATCGTTAAATTGTATAAGCGGGTTACGACCCTATCTAAACTCACTTAAAGCACAAAACTAATCCTCTAATCCGGCATGTCTGCCTAGAACGCTCGTTTGTGACCGTGAAGTGTGGACCAAATATGCAAGTCATGAGTCAAAAACACAACAGCTGGACAAAAACGTATATGCGCATTTAGCGAAAAGATGGAAACACATGTATTCTTTAACTTTCATCTTTATCAGATAAGAGGTATACAACATATAAACCTTAAACGACACAATAATAAAAACGCCTTGCCAACCCTATTGCACTTATTTTCAGCATTCCCTCATTAAAAAAAAACAAACTAGAAACGATAACAACATCATACACAAGAAATGTCTCTTTCAAGGGAATGAAATCACTGTGGTTATGTTGGTACCTAAAACATGTTTAGTTAGAGATTATATGTTTAGCTTTATATATCGTGTGAGAATGTTGTGACGTATTTGGGTAAAGGGAAATGACGTTGGTCTTTGAGTGAGTTGTTATCGTGGTATGTAGATGGCCGTTAGACAAAAGGATGTTGATTAGTTTGTTGGGCTGGAACTTCAAAAATATATATATATATATACTACTGTTAATTGTGTCGAATAAACATTGTTACACAACTAACCGGTTAGAGTTAGTGTATCGGTATTAGTGCCGTGTAACGCGGACCCAAGAGTTGAGGTGGGAATAGACTATCACAGTTCACATTGCTAGTCATTACAAGGATATTACGTGCATACAACTTTACACAAATATAGCAAGGTGTAACGTTTCGTGAGTCATTAAAACAAACAGAAGCAGTAACACAATTATTATAAAAATACCAAATACGCTAAAAAAACAATTCATGTATTACAAAACAAATCCTGAGGAATACATCATGAAAGAAGCTAACAGATCACGTTAAATACCAGTATACTACAAACTGTATACCTAATGACTTTGACGTTTGTGTAAATAAGATGTGTGGTGTAATTCCAAATGCCATTCAAGTTTTTAAAAAAAAAAGGCATTTGCTATATCCATGCAAACATGAAAAGGACAAGGTTAAAATACTTCATCTTGACATATATAGGCAAAGAGGAATAATAGTATTGATGCCATAATCGGTATATAGTTGAAATCTCCACATACCTAGGGTCAATTATTTCTTAGTCATTTTTTGATAACAACGAGATTTACACCAGGGTCGTTAAATTGTATAAACGGGTTACGACCCAATCTAAACTCACTTAAAGCACAAAGTTAATCGTCTAATCCGGCATGTGTGTCTAGAACGCTCCTTTGTGACCGTGAAATGTGGACCAAATATGTAAGTCATGAGACAAAAACCCAACAGCTTGACAAAAACGTATGTGCGCATTTAGCGAAAAGATGAAAACATATGTATCAGATAAGAGTTATACAACATTTACACCTTAAACGACACAATAATAAAAACGCATTGCCAACCCTATTGCACTTATTTTCAGCATTCCCTCATTAAAAAAAAACACAACTAAAAACGATAACAACATCATACACAAGAAACGTCATTGTCAAGGGAATGCAATCACTTTGTTTATGTTGGTACGTAAAACATGTTTAGTTAGAGATTATATGTTTAGCTTTATATATCGTGTGAGAATGTTGTGACGGATTTGTTTAAGGGGAAATGACATTGGTCTTTAAGTGAGTTGTTATTGTGGTATGTAGATGGCCGTTAAACTAAAGGATGCTGATTAGTTTGTTAGGCTGGAACTTCAATAATATATATATATGTATATATATATATATATACAAATGCACTAGTGTTAAAGGTTGGAGAATAAACATTGTTACACAACTAACCGGTTAGAGTTAGTGTATCGGTATTAGTGCAGTGGTTACGCGGACCCATGAGTTGAGGTAGGGCATAGACTATCACAGTACACATTGCTAGTCATTACAATGATATTACGAACATACAGCTTTACACAAATATAGTAAGATCGAACGTTTCGTCATCTTAGTAAGATGGAACGTTTCGTGAGTCATTAAAACAAACAAAAGTAGTAACACAATTATTCTAAAAATACCAAATACGCAAAAAAACAAAAAAACAATTCATGTATTACAAAATAAACACTGAGGAATACATCATGAACGAAGCTAACAGATCACGGTAACTACCGGTATACTACTAACTGTATATCTAACGAATTTGACGTTTGTGTAAAAAGGATGTGTGGTGTAATTCTAAATGCCATTCAAGTTTTTAAAAAATGCATTAGCTATATCCATGCAAACATGAAAATGAAAAGGTTAAAATACTCCATCTTGACATATATAGGTAAAGAGGAATAATAATAACCATATTAAATCGTGTTCACATTTTTTTATGTCAGGTAAAATCGGATGCATTCTTTTGCCATTATGTTCATATACAACGATGATTTCCTTACGAAATAGGCAATTTAAAACTAATTTTACTTCAATGCTATTTTTCAAACGGAAACATCAAATAAAAAAGTGGCGACTGCATATTTCATCTCACACATAAAGGTGTCTTCAATTTTTCAAAATTGTATTTCTTATTTACTTATTTTTCAGGGGCTCATTTTCCATTTCCCTTTTGGCCTGGGGAGTGTGAAAAGTTAAATATTATACAATTAGCAATCGATACATGAAGATTATTGGGAGCGAAAATTGTCCCTTTAGCGTCCAGTGATCAATGTTTTCTTGGATGTATATTTTTAAGAGGTGTAATGGCTTTACAAACTAAAGAAATTCCCTCTTGCCTCACGATATTTAGTCCTGCCTCTGTCAGCAGAATGACTCATACATATTACAACAGTAATTTGATGTTGTTTCAGATTTTTTTAAAAACATAAACCCTGCACATTAAAGTACAGGCTTCTTCTAGGTCGCTATGTATTTTCAACCAAAAAAAAAACAACGATATGGCTAACTTGTTGTTACAGTAAAGAATATATAGTTAACAGTGGATACAGTTCAAGAAGCAAGCATTTATATATATACAAATATGTTATTTAATCTTTGGATAGGATTTTAATGCAGTGTATCGTTTGAAATCGGTTAAATTCAACCACGGTTGCACTCACCTCCACTAACATAAAAAGAACATAGTGAAGTAACACTCTGTCCTCTTACGATGACCTGCATTACATCTACTGTCATTTGACAACTGATGTCCACAGTGTTTTTGTCTATAACATAGATTCTTTGATTGCTGCAATCAATCTCATTGTTTCCACTCGCTTTGAACGAAACTTTAAAGATTCCAGGGTACGCTGTTAAGAAAAAATAAATCATCAATATTGTTAAATTCTGTTTTCTAAAAATCTGAAATAAAAAATAATAAATCTATTTTTTTAAAACCATTTATTGAAATTAGAACTGTGAAGCTTTTGCACGTGTTTAAAATTAAGGTAAAATTCATTTAAGTTTAAAATGATTATGTGTTACTGTGTGAATCAAACTTAGATTTAGAACTGATTTTGAATAAAAAGAAATTTTGAAAATGAAATAAAAAGTCCATACCCCCATCCTTGACAGTGAGTCTCAACCACGAGAAAGGGTAGGTAATATTCCATTCTACAACAACAGACTGTAGATTGATATCTTGATTACAAGAAGAGTCATCTCTATCAGTGATCCATAGGTTAGATGTTTGTAACGGGTTGCTGGTTATTGCAGTAGATGGAACACTTGTTAAATCCTCTGTATGATACATAAAATCATACAGTTTTAAAAGGATGACATTTTAAAAAGTGAAACAAAACATTATGTAACTCCGATGAAAACAATAGCGCCTTTTTCTAAATATAAATATTAAAAAGAAAGTGTTCTTTTAATTCGTTAAAATAATTCAGGGCATCAATATATATTCAAAAGCAAAGATATTGTGAGTTTAAAGTTATTAATACGGCATTTGGAGCATTAAACTATCACCCATTGTATTTAAAGATTTTAATGGCTTTAGCTTAATACGTTCTATAGTTGAATAACCACTTGAAAAAACTATTTTAATTTTGTTTGATAACCTAAAACTAAAAAAAAAACTCACTCTTTGATTTTAATTGTAATGAAGATTTTATGAACATCATATACATATTATTTTCTAAAAATCGGAAAAAAACTTACGATATTGACATCCCAGGCCAAACCATCCTGTCAAACATTTAGAGTTATCTGTACATTGACCGGTACTAGAGTCACATTAGTCATTTTCACAGTGGCATTTGTATTGACAACTGGACCCAAACCATCCTGTTTGAGAACAGGCTGCTGAAAAATCATAACATCAAAACTGATTATTTAAAATCCCTTGTCCAGTAGTGAGAAAGACTAATCTTCTTCCCTTTTCTAATATAGAACGCAAACATGTTTTTTATGTTTTATATGGCAATTTCTCATGTTCACTCATCTTTACTTAAGAGACATGTTAAGTCGTTTAGCATTGTTGTAAGAAATCGGTTTACCAATCTAAATAGCGACAATGATACAGAAACTATTTTTTTGAAAATTGAAAGTAAAAATATTTACCTTGAGAATTCACCAAAGACAACTGAAACGCAAGCGTAACTACGCCAATTAGTAAATGAATGTTACACATTGTTCAGATCCTGAAGGCTTTGTAGATTCAATAAAGACAGTATTTCATTTTAAATAATCTAACAATAATGGTTTCCATGTTTGAAGTATTTTTTTTCATTTTGTTCTAGATCTAATATGTATCATTTTTTAAAATTTTAAAGAATCTAAAAAAAATTTCAACATTACATTTTAAGTGTACTGTAACAAAGCTACACTTTTAAAACAACACATATTTAAGTTCAAATAGCGTTAAAAAATAGCGACATAATTTCCCTTAAGGTTAGCTACACTGCACAGTTAAAGAAGGCCGTTGGGTACGATATGACAAGGAAGTAGTCAGAGCACGTTTTATCAACTACCTGTAGTTAAAGTATTGATTTATTTTGTTGGCATACTTTTTTTTCCAACATTGGTTCTATCATGCCGAGAATTTTCATGAGGGACTCGTATTACCAGTTATAAACAGATTACGAAGAATTTATGAATAAAATTGGATGTTAATTTTTTTAATTTAAAAAAAAATAAAAAAATTATAAAACATATCTTAAATAACCAAACAATCATAATCTATTTTAAGCTATCAACTTGGGCTATTTAATACCTGTTAACTTGTGTCTGTTTGATTGTTTTTTTTACAATCTAGTGCGCTTCTAACATATTATTGTGTCAAAATACCTGTATGTAATTTTAGATGTGAACTGCTTTTATGAATTCACCATTACAGAGCACTAAGTTATTTCTACATATTTAATTAAAATATTCAAATATTCTATTACAATAAAATTTAATAAAATAAACTAGACGGTTGCCTAAACACCCAGCATTAATATATAAAATGTACATATATACATGATCTATTTAAATATTATTATATTTATACTTTACAAAGCCGACTCGTTTTTTAACAAAATACCATATAAAAACAACTGAATTTATGACAAATAAACGTTTAAAAGACCATTTTTCGAACTAAATAACAAAATATGGACCTACATATTTTTTCAAATCACACACACAAAACTATTGATGTAAAAATAATAACACAGACTTGATATATTTTATGTACAGCAAAATCATTCCTGGTTACTGCTAGAGTCACTTAGATAACTAAAATCCTTCATTTCTTTGTATTGTCTCTCTCTCTTTTTTCTCTCACTTCATATTTAAAAATAAAGAATGTTTTCGAATCTGTTTAAAACGTATCCTGCAGCTAAAAACATGACAGTTTAATTTTGACACCAACACCAAGAGGAAGTAAAATATATGTAGCGGGGAACACAGAGCATGCGATTCACTGGACCATCACAGCCGTCTCTTATTCAGCTACTGTGCCGAAAATAGATTCAGAAATAAGCCAATTCAAGTTCTCTCAAATATTTTCATGGAACCCTTGACACAACAGGAGTGTGACACAACAATAAATTACCATGCATCCTAACCCTCCCCTTTGTTTCCATTTTTTCAATCATTTAGAAACATATGGCTTACTAGATTTAGAAAACACTTTAACTTTACAATGTAAATATAATAAATAAGGTGCGTTGGTTAAAAAAAGTAAAATTTTAGATTTTTTTAAAACATACAGTTGAACTGGAATAAATTTTTTTCGGACAAAGATATATTTCTAGGAGATATCCAAGTCCCCACTCGAAAATTTTAATAATCTGTTGTTTGCACATGTTTTATTTAAAGTACATAAAATAAATGATAATCATTTCGTGGTTCATAATAATCCATTACAACGTTAAAAGATTGTTTTTGCATCTTTTTGTTGCTTTGTAGACAAAAATACTATTATACGTTGTTTGATTAATTTATTAATTGTAAGCCTCCACAGAATAGTGTTCATAGGGCGTTCAATGCGAATAGAAATACTTGAGAACCCATGGGTCATGGAAAGGATTATACTGATTAAATACAATTACGAATGTATAAAAAAAGAGTTTTAAAGAGGTCTTGGCACCAATTATATCATGTGTAAAGCATCTAAGTGAATATAGGTAATTTTTACTCCATGTTTCCTAGACTATACCAAAGTGTGCAGTGATCACAAAGGGATAGATGTAAAAAGATCAGTTAAATGCCTGCAAGAAGCATAACAAAATTTTAAAATTATGTTTAACGCTTGTTCTAATACGCTATCTTCTTCTTCTTTTTCACTCTCAGAAGTCTCAATGGAGCATAGACTGTAAACTGTTAACAATGCCACTACTGCAAGTCAAAATATTTTTATTCCCTTATTGCCAACATTTAAAAAAACTCTCCCTTTTGTCAAATTGCCCCCCCCCCCCCCCCCCCCGAAAAAAAAATAATTAAATAAATAAATTAAGAAATAAATGTTAACCAGGGTGGATAACTCCTTTTGCACATCCTTCCTACGTCATTGGAATTCCTGCAATCTTCTATTCCTCTTTCCAGCTCTTTGCGATTTTGAGAAATTTCTTTTTCACCTCCCGATAAGTTAGCTAACCAAATCATTTTTTTCTGCGACAAGTAAACACCATGTCCAACTTAACATTTCTTCATTTCAAATTTAAAATATAATTTTCATCTTCTCGATATCTTATTCGTGTTTATAAGTCTTATGTCTAGAAGTGTATGTGACATTGCATCCATGGTAGCTAAAAACCTGGTAGTCCATTACCATGTGTCCTATAATTCTTATTTCTTGAAATTGAACACAATAGTCCTAGTTTTACAAAAGGGAGTTTAATTGCTTAAAATCTTTTATATATAATTTTCTAGGGTGTGTCCTCTTTTCTTTCACAACTGGCCCTCCCCTAATCAACATGTTTGATATAAAAAGCATTGAGTAAAAAAAAAAAACAACAACAAATGTCATGCACCGAGCGCCATGCGAAACGATTGAATTCAGGCTAAGAGGTTGAACTTGATGTAACACTGTCTGTAAAATTGTCTGTTTGACTGGCTGTATGACCATCTGTTATGTAGACGTCATGTTAACGTCATCTTTCACCATGAAGGAACTAGATGGCCCCTAGCTCTGAACCGTCTTAACCTTGCTTACAAATAAATAAAATTAAAAGTCCGTATCCTTAGAATTCTGTAGAATAATCTAGAGAAATCAGGAAAGGAAAACAATTGAAAAACCCATTCGAGAAATGTTTTTAGAACAGGCTATATATATTGAGCGAAAAGAAGGAAGAAGGGGAATTTTTGCTGTCATTGATTACGAAAGAGTTTTGCTATACGAGTCAGAGATTTATTCACTAACATTATATGTGTGTGTGTGTAGATTCCTTTTTCATCATTGTACCTTTTTACAACATTGTATCATTTTCAACAGTGTACCGGTACAAGCCAATCTCTAAAGTGTAAGTGCATAGCTTTAATTTTATTTTATATTTTATTGTTGTACTTTATTATCAACTTAATAAAATTACTAAATTGTCATTAGCCCTACTTTGGGTATCATTTCTTGGTTATTGTATTTAGTTTTTGGAATCGTATTTTGTTGCGTACTGTTTGTCAACGATCCATTTACTTAAATAATGGATTCAATTTTCTAATCTTACAACGGTACGTAAAACTATCTTTAGGCCTATTGTTCGAATGCGGGCACTTAGGGTCTCGGTCCAATCCGTAGGACTGTCGGAAGGACTATTGTTAAAAGGCCTTTAGGTATTGTGTAGATCGGTCTGTTGGCCTATTGCTAATAGAAAATGAGAAGTTAGATCTTTTTCTATAACATTCGGACCCATAGGGTATTTTCTTAAAATCCTTGGAGCCGGTGTAAGAAAAATGCGCCCCTTTAAGTTCTTGTTTATACTAATAGGTTAACGACAAGAAGCATTTCCCCTCTTCTCTAAGAGCTAACTCAACCATAAATTCGAAGTTATATTTGTGCTCATAATTTGGATAAGGAGTGAGATAATACAATACATTTTGAGTAGAATGTAGATTTTGGGTATGTTAAGTTGTTAAATGTTAGAAATATGTTGGAGTGAGAGGTCAGGAGAGGGAGGGAATGCATCAAGGGAGAAAACGCGGGACAAGGTGCTAGGGTTAATGTAGATACGTTAAAGAATATTAAGTCAATGAAGACAGACAAGTAGATATTTCGTATTAAATGTAAAAGAATTAGATGTAAGCGATTAGACTGTTATATTTAATTAAAGTCAATATGAAGAAGAAAGCATAGGGGTGATTATAAATGAATAGGAGAAATGATAAAGGACAAATGGTTAAATGGGAAAATAAGTGAATGTTGAGATCGGAAAAAAAAGTATTTAGGAGATTGGTTTGACCGACACTGCATTTACACGTATTGTTTTATTTTTACGAAACAAATTAAAATAATCAAAGAATTGTATTTATTCAAAGCATTTGAATTTATTAACATTTTTTAATTTCTATTTTAAAATTTTATTATACGCCTTTTAAATGTTGCTTTTGATTTTTAACTATTGAATTTATATTTCCAATTATTTTTTTTTCATTTCCTATATGCACTCCTTCGGAGTGGAAGCAAACCAACCCAGACCCAATGGAGAGTGGACTGCAAACGCTTTAAACGCAGCGTTCTCGGTCAACCGGACGTCCCCCAAGCCAGGAAAGGGGGGGGGGTTCCCGGTGCACCGCCGCACGTTCTGTCGGTGGGGAAACCCGGCGTCTGGACCGAGTGGAGGTTTGCCGGGGAGGGGGGTCATTAAGAGCTCGCGCTCGACGGCCCAGCAACGCTATTTCACATGTGAACTTTTCAGTAAGGACACAAAAAGTTACATCAAAACAGCTAACATGTCCAATAAATTAGATTGGGAATGAAAATTTAAAAATATTTAAATTAGCCCGTGAAGACTCGAAATCAACTGTCATGTTTATATAATTGAAAATTTTATGAAAAAAAATAATAAATTCACACACCTCCCCCTCTCCCGATTAACATGAAACAGTATATGTTAAAACAACTTCGACAACTTGGGCGGGGTTGCATGGGGTTGTAGATAATGCGGTCTATTATCTCCCCCCTAGGTTTTCCATGACAAATTACCTTTGCTGTTACTGCTAACCCCTATAAAGATTGATACCTTCATGAATGAGGCATTTTTAAAGAAAACAAAATCTTATGTAGGAAATCGTTCCAAGTTGAATCATTTCTCAAAGTTAAAAATTACCGAACTTCTGAAATGTCACCAACTATCAATTTAGAACAGTTGCCATACTTAATAATGAAATGTTAGAATGATAAATTCTGGAAGCACGAAATTGTCACATGGGCAGAGTTGAAGCCCTCACTTGGTCTCTGATGTAGAAAACACAGAGCGAGCAACCGTAAACTGGTTTAAGCGGGGATAAATCCCAAAGCGAAAAAAGTGTGATACAGAGTTAGTTGCTGCTTTAATAACCTGCTAAATCAGTTCATAGCTCCTGATAAAACAATATGATTTTATAATGTACAAATTCTGTAAAGACGCATGAGGCAAATGCTGAAGCTGTGTTTGCTGAGACAATATCCTCCGTTACCTGTACCCAAAACCAGGAAGGGATTTTACCGGTAGTTCAATCAATTATCATTATTTGGAAACATTTTTTGCTGTTTCATCTACATACAGGAACCATACCTTTAATTCTAATGTTCCCCTAAGTGTTATAATAAGAAAATCAATAAGGTCTTTTTTAAGATTTTTTTTTCTTACCTTGTTTAGAAATTTAATGTGCTTCCTTAAATCTGTGTCTCAAAAAGGTGGCCTGTGGAATCAGCACTGGCCGCTGGCCTTAGGTAGCCGGTCCGCACAACGTGAGACCAAAAAGAAAAACTGGAGAAAAGTTAAATAAAATTAAACATCTAACGGTTAGCATTAAATTGTAATAGAGTCTTCCCGCATTGGCTGATCGTATGTGAAGAACCCCCCCCACCCAAAAAAAATAAAATTAAAAAAAAAACCACCTAAATTCATTATTTTTTCCAATAGTTTGAAGTTTGTATTACGTCAATTTTTTTTATGTAACATCTCAAATGTGGACATGGTAATTTATTTCGGAGAGTGTGTTGTTTTCGTGATTTAATATTGACAGAAAGTGAATGCGATTATATTATTGAAGCCATGAGCATAAGTACAGCAGTGACGAATGAAGATGGTACGAGATGGCGCTTGCCAAAGTCTATAGATTTTATCTCATAACATCGTGTTGTGTGTTCGAAGGAATTGAGAGATTTATATGTGTGAAGGAATAAGACAGTATGTATTATCTTTTCTCCGGAGAACTTTTATTTTTATGCATTGTTACAAGTAAGTAAATAAAATATAATGATGCTAAATGTGGACGTTCTTCCTCGTTTTTTGGGAGATGTTGTGATAACTGTGAAAGGGGTTAATTAATGAGAATACAGCTACATATTAATACCTGCAGCCTACCAGTAATATAACTTCAGCATTGCATATAAAGCTGTCGTTACATTTTAATTTCGGCATTTACTTTTCATTGACTCATACACATTATAAGGATGTATGGTGTAGTTTGAGATATTTAAAAGAAGAAAAACAAAACTGAATATGAAAACAGAATTTGTCAACCGATGCAAGATTCAAAGATATTGACTTGATAATGCCAGCCATTATCCCATTAATATTTCCGTAGAGCTATTTTTATTCATTCAGTTCTCAGAGTATGTGAAGACCCCTCCTCCCCCCTCTATTAAAAAAAAGAGAATAACTAAATTCATACTTGCATTAGGTCCGTAAATTTGCTTGCTAGGTCTGTTCAATGCGCTCTCTAGGTGGAATCGCAATTTGTTTTTTTCCAATTATCTCAAGTTTGGCCTATATAAATTTAATCCCATTAACTTTGCTATCAGACATCAATTACACACACACGTATATATATATATATATATATATATACATATTTATTTATATAATTATATAATGGAATTATCTATTGTTTACATTTTATTCAATGTATGGAAGCTATAAGTATAAAACTATGACCTTACAAGTTCTGAATTTCGCTCTAAGCTGTACTCTTTTTTAAACATACCACAATTTTATCAAAACGATTTTTATGTTTGTTTGGTGACTTTCACACAACCTTTATTGTAAGATATCTAGGTTTTGTGAAACTCAACAAAAAAATCAATATATCATGATACAGGCAATACAAATAAAGACGTTTAAATTTTTTAAAATTTCTTTTAAAATGATAAGATTATTTTTATTTTGATGGCATAAACTAGACCTACCATAGAAGCAATCTATTCTCTGATATTGACATCGAATAAACGTACTAATGAATTTAAAAGGTACATCATTTTTCTAGTAATAATTTGCCTGTCTGGGCATTTGAATGACTACCTTGCGGGTGGGGGGGGGGGGTGTTGTATTCCTTCTCCTCAGAGGTTTGAAAACCAGCGCCCTGTACTTCTGGATCTTGTTCGATTCTTTGGAGCAGCCTCATGAAATAAGTAATGAATTCGAGAGTACGACATGTTTATCTTATTACTACTCTAATTTACAGTTAATTCATTTTTTAAAACCAAATACCTTTAGACTATTTGGTATTAATATAATTTACAAACGATTACATATGACTAATAGCTCACAATTCTTGACATTCTTTAGCAAGTCAAATTACCAAATACTGTCAGTGTTTAATCAAATGAATACTATTTTATTTTTCCATTTTAATTTTTCAATTTTAAATCCAGATTGGTGTCTTCTTGGATGTGCGGTGTAAAAAAAAAATAATTCATGATTTTTCTATGTGGAGTTCTATTCCAAATATATACCACACAAGAAATATAATACCTTTTGGTAATGTTACATTCTGTACCTTGAGGAATTATATAATATATTATTATTTTAAGTTGTTAAACAATTGGGGGGGGGGGAATAAAACAATTACATACAGACTTAGTTGCTTCTAAATTTGGGGGTTTGGTGGTAGTTGTTAGCAACTCAAACTGAAAGCAACTGTGACTCCCAACTTAACACATGCAAGCTTTATAGTTGTGAAGTACTTTTAATTTTAACATTCCTATTTATTTTTCCCCCTCTTATTTAGTTTCAATCAACTTATGGTGTCAATATTTTGGTATCTTTTAAAAAAAACTGTTAATACTATAAAAGCAAAAGACATTATTACTAATAATTTAAACAATTTTAAAAAGCCTTACCTCAAATTGCTTTTCAAAAAAGATCTCACTAGAAGGTGTAAATGTGTTTAAGGCTTTTAACGAATTCGATGTTAATTTACATGAAAGAGGGCTTTACATGTGTTAAACGAAACGTGATATATATGATAGTGTGCTCCTGGTATAAAGGCGAAACTGGAAACAAAATGTCGTACAGGTGCACTGAACATCTTCGGGGTAAACTTTTCCCGGTCTCATCCAATTTCAACGGATATGAACACGAAGGTACATTATATGTTTACATCACATCACTGATTTCCTGCACTAACACACAATATTAGCATGTGGAATTAATCAACTTATCTCTTAATAGTGGTCCTTTATTTCCCCGTATTTCTATTTCTTATGTCTTATATTTACATATTTCCAAAATATGTAAGCGCGTTAAAATCTTAATTTTCACAATAATAATAAATACATTCTTCTACGTCCTGTATTCGTGGTTTTCAAAAACCTAACTTCAGGCAAAAACATAAATACGGCTAACACTTAAGATTTTTTGTTATTTCATCATTTGTCATGCCTACTGTGAAGGCTCTTAGTCGAAACTTTCTTCTTTTATAGTCTTTTTTTTTTCTTTTTCAAGCTTCCACATAGTTCTTCTATTTCTTTAAACATTTTTGAATTACCTTTTAATTCTTAAGGAATTTTTTTTGTTAACTTGATTGGATCTTAAAATTGTATCGATATCAAAGTTATTATAAGAATGTGTTTCATTTGCCTGTGGGTTAATTTGACACTAGATGTTATTATAATTAAACAATAAAACGAATGGACTTAAACATTAACACCAAATGGCTTCAATATTATGTTTTCCTTCAAAATTAAAATTTGCCTTTGGGCAGAGCAGGAGATGACCACAATGTATCAGGTGCGGAGAACGGCCAAAAAGAAAAGAAAAAAATGGCTTCTGATACCCATTTTTAAAGACTCTACAGCTATCTCCATTTAATATTACGCTATACTACACAATTAATTATTTTGGTGTTTTTCTGCCACGAACTTATTTTCTCCATAATTTGACAATGGCTACATACACTGCTAAAACTTGCTATAATGAGTATGGGCTCATCGAAGAAAGGTACAGTATGCGTCAAACGATACATCACTGAATATGGTGATTAGCTCGTGCTTCAACATATTCACATCGGTAACAGTAAGGATATTTGGGGCAAGTTGTAGGAAATCGGTCTCTCGGCGGATTAAAAATCATTTCTACTTGAGTATTATTTTTTTTATGATGCATAAGTTGTGCTGAAAAAATGAAATGGTTGGGCGGGGGTGGGGGGACAATTTTGGACACACAATAAAAGTGTGTGCGGGGGTAGGAGGAGAATATAAAATTAATTCATAAATAAAACACTTTTGTTTAGACACATCCAAAGTTTCAAATCTAAAATGAATACTTTGTTTAAGGCAGTGGTCGGCAAACTCATTAGTCAAAAGTGCCAAAATAAACAGCATTACCATTAAAAAAAATTGAGAGCCACATTTGTATTCAAGAACCATGTTTTACGGAGTCAAAACAGATGTATGGCCGGCTGCACAAGCCGCAGAAATGTTGCTAAAGAGCCAAATGCGGCATTTTAGCCTCGATTTGTCGACCACTGGTCTAAGGAAAGATAAACACAAATAGTTGGCATTTAAACACACATTCGTCTCATTTACAGAAGACACAGACTCGACCTATTTTTAGTGAGCAAACTTCGACACTAACAGGGAAGTAATTAAACTTCAAAAAGAGTATGGTGTTATAGAATAGACGTTTCTCAATGGTAATACAGGTATGTTCATTTCAGCTTAATACCTGGCCTAATTAAAGACATTTGTGTCTGTACTATCTCAAGAGGGTATAAGGGGAAGAGAGTGCGAGCCAGTTGGTCTCAGTGTTTTAGAGCTTGTGGGTCACGATATTTTTGCAAAATATATATTTAAGTCGTCCGGGTTTTTTTTTTGCTGAACCAACCTTGTTCACATTTCGGAGTCAAATTCCCGGCTTTACAGCCATTGTGACATTCACTTGTTTGTCCATGACAAATTTTATTTGAGCATTGAGTGCTGCAAGGCACAGTACAATTCAATCCCCAATAGCCGTCATCGCAATCTGAATAAAATACGATTTTAAAAAGATTATTAGGCCTGTCACAATAAATTTCGTAAAAAGTAAAAAAGCAACAACAAACAACAATCAAAGAAACAAACACAATAAAAGCCTGTGGAATTGGCTTTTTGTCGATTTGGAATAAGTATTTTAAGTATTGGTATTCATAGAGAAAATAATTGAGGTTATGATTGCTATGAGTTTAATACACATATTCAAAGTATGAATGACTAGCGAGTACCCGGCATGCTTTCCAATGCCACTCCAAGAGAGCAAGTGTTTGTGTTTTAATTATGTTTTTTGAAGTACTCTTTTTTTATAAACTTGTTTTTCCGCCTGGTACGTACACGAATAAATTAGAAGGTTTGTTCGACACGTGAGCAGGTCAAATACAACTGTACATGTGAGAAGCACTGGTTTTCCCGAATTTAATCCATATACTTGTAGTGCTTGATCCACCAATGGAATAGCTCTGATTGAAATTTGAATTATATTGCTCAAAGAGGAAAAATCTAATTTAGGGCCCCCGACCTTGAAAGGAATATTGTAAAGTGGTTGTACTATTTATAAACCTACTTATTATGCCAAAAACAAATTGAAAATTCACTGTTTCTATTTGGTTCAATTCCATCCACCCATGCAATAGCTCTGTTTGAAATTATTTTTTTTTTAGCTCATCTAAAAAAAAATTTTAAAAAATTAGGGCCTAAGGCCCCAACGGAAATTTGTAAAATAAATGTACTAAATAGAAACCTTAGTGGGCGTGGCACAAGAACTCCCAAAGTTTTATCGCAATCGGATGAATGGTTAAGAAACTTATACATGAATTATATTTTTACAGGTCATATATAAATTAAAATAGAATATAGGGCCCCGGCCCCACACGGAATATTATGGAAAGGTGATACAAACTCAGAACCTACTTAATATATAGCATACAAACTGACATATCGTTGTTTGTATTTGATTAAAACTCCACCCAGTCATGCATTAGCCCTGTTTGAAATTAAAATTATATAGCATATATAACTTTTAAAAAAAATGTTGGTTCTCGGATCACAAACGAAATATTGAAGGATGGTTTTACTAATCCAGAAATCGATTTATTATGTTACACATAGACTGAAATGTCGCTATTTGAATGTGATTACAATTCCATCCATACAAGCAATAGCTTTGTTTAAAATTATATTTGTATAGCTTACTAGCAAGTACACGGCATGCGTTGCAGAGCTGCTAATACCAATATTGCACGTGCGCTGAGCCACTGATTTTTTCTTGGTATTTCCGTGCGATATTTTAGAAAACTTTGTGAATCGATTCGTCGGTGGTTGTTGTAATTTTACAGAAGCTTGTTGGAAGTGTGAAACATTGTGTGGTTTCATTGATTGCCATTTTCCTATTCACAATGTCCAACACTTGTTTTGCAAAACGGTAAGTGGATGCATCATTGTGTAGTAGTAAACGCATATTGGTCTTCAAAGTCAATTTTTGTTCGTGTCGCCATAAAACTGATGATTTGAGAAATGCATTTAATTCATCAGCTGCTGTTGAAAGTGATATAGCTGGTAGAATTTGTGTAAAATCACCAGACAATAAAATAATTGCTAAACCGAAAGGCTGTCCATTTCCTCTCAAATGTTTTAGTGTAAGATGAAGCGCCATAGCACTTTTGAAAATTCAAAAAACTATTTTGATTACACTTCCATCTTGTCCCACTCTCTGCTCTCGCTCTGATTGGCCAATTTCTCTCAAGTCCCAATACTCCGTATATTACATTAGTAATAACTCCCATATTATTTATCGTCTATGTATTCATATCTGTGACAGATAGCGATTGCGAAACACATGTCCTCAATCGAAACAAATGCCTCATTATACACGTTTGGTGTGAATTGAATGTCCGGATTCGATCGGTTGCACGCAAACAATGTAGGATGCATTCTTTGTATTTCCCCAAACTATCTTTTAGATTGGATCGGAAGCACGTTGTCAATATGATTGCTAACTACGTAACAACGTGCGTATTTGCTGTGATTAAGGGATATTCGATGCATCAGATTGTGAAGGGTCCCAATTTGCTTCGTTTTCCAGAGAGTTAATTCTTTGCAAGCTTCAAGATAAGGGACGAATACTTGACCGTTTACTGTTCTCAATTCTCGGAAGGATATCGGTCCACGTACGTTGATTAACAGTAATCGCAAGTAAAAGCATTCTGCAATGTTTGTGTGAATAGTGTATAGACGGCCTAATGCGTCGGTCGAATGTAAATATGGGTTTTCTTCATATGCTTTACCCTGATTGCGACGTTTAAAACCTTTTTGCTGAAGCCTTCCATGTGTAATATGTTGCACTTCAGAGAAAATTAGCGTCTTTGCAAACATATAATTACCGTGCACTTAAGCTTGGATGTTCTTTTGTTAAATACACACGCTGTCCCTTTTCAAAGTGCACTGCCAAATGAACAAATGTTGGATGTCGTTTATGGATTAAAAATGATACAATTCACCATACTGATTCATTTCTATTAATGTAGCGTCCAAGTTGATATTGGTATACTTCATCGATGGATCCAGTTGCTTTTTCCTCTCCAAAAACTGCAATATCACTTCCTTTGTTGACATATTTTCAAATGTACTTTACCAATTTAAGCGAACTGCAATACTCGACATTGACGTGTGCTTGGAACGTTTTCGAGAGTAACGTTGAATACTGTGCAAACTAACGATTTTCGACTTCAACATTATTGTTTCGTACATTTAAAGTGATGGATTTGCCCCCCTCTTAAGTTGATCGTTGACGATAGAGAGGATATCCGTTATTGCCATTGATAGTCTCCATAAGTAAATATCGTTGGTATTGTTTTGTGCATTTCCCATCAGACATGCATGTTGAATTTTTGTTGAGTAAGCCACATGGACCGTGAATCGTGTTTTTGGTAACGACGACAAATAAGTATTGATTAATGTCGACATCTGTTATTTTTTAAATGACTTTATCAATTTGATCTGGTTTGACATTTTTGATGAAACAAATTAAAATGTGGGCATGAGGCAATCCTCTTGTTTGCCATTCAATGGAATATGTATAACAGCGTGTCTCTTTATAAAAATGATTTTTGACAATAACATCTATTAGAAATCTCAATTTTTGTTTGAAAACACGTGCGGTAATATCATGACGAGCGATAATAATTACGCAGTTAACAAAAGTTCTTGTATTTCATCTCACGTAGGGTTGCATGTAAAAGTGATAAAAATATATGTGCGGCCGTATGCGCGAACAAATGTCATTGCATAAATGCATACATGCAGACAGGCAGACAGACAGACAGACATTCATTTATATATATATGTATATATATATATCAAAAAAAGAATTTTAGAACCACAAATGGAATATTGTAAAATTGTTGTAATATTTAAGAAGACATTTGCGGGCGTGTGGACCAAAGTTTTATTGCAATCGGATGAATGGTATATATATATATATATATATTGTGTGTGCGTACGTTATGTGTAATAAGATAAAACTGTTCCTTTCACCACCTGCAGAAGTCGAAGACCACCATGAAGCCTATCGACTCCATCCTCCTCAAAACGTCTCCTTTTTAAAAAAAACAATTTACTGAAGGCAAGGTCTTGAAAAACTATGAGACTTAAACCATTCCCCACGTTTAATGATAATTTGCTCAACAATTATTAAAATGTATACACATGTAATAAAGCTACCAAAAAAAAGTTGCTAGCGTATGACCTACTTAAAGAACATACCATTTGTACATTCTGGTGGATTTCTATAACCGTTACAACCTTTATCACATTGACCACTCGTATAGTTACATGACACATTCCAACAGTTTTTACTGCAATTTGAACTGCAGTTGATTCACCATTTTCCAAAATCACAAGCTGGCAATGAAAAAAAAAAAAGAAGAATTGTTTAAAACTTATTGAAGATATAATAGTTTGTTGAAGGTAGCCTTCTTTTAAAAGGAAGCGCAATCAGAAATGTAAAAAAAAAAGTTATAGTTATTATACTAAATTTATAATTACACTATTGATTTTATTTTTGGTTGTTTGACCAAATGGTAATGTTTTAAAATTATTTGGATTAAAATGAAAACTGTAAAAGCTAAATCATATTTTCATTTTTAAAAAATAAATGAAAAATGCCTTAGTTAAAAATATACATTTAATTCTCTGTATATTTTCCCATATTCACGTAATTTATTTGTTTTGTATTTTGTTTTTTAAAAAAAAAACTATTTCTATAAATTATGAAGACTTAACTCTTATACCGAAAATGTTATTATATTTCTACTTTTCGTTATACATGGAGAATTAGTCATTCAAAACATGACAATATAATTAATATGTATCATTTTAAAAATAATTATCAATAAACAAAGCAAAAATAAATTAAATAATGTAATGATGATTTAAATAATATAGAATCAATAATAATAGTAATATAATAAATAATAGCAATTTTATTTAACAATATGGTTTTAAAATGGTGTTAGACTATGAAACATTGCAAATGTCTACTCTTTTCTTTTTGTTAGTGGTCACACCCTTGGAAAAATGTGTTGGAACTCACCCATGGTAACACATATTCCCCCCCACCCCTTTTTTTTAAAAGCGCACTTATTTCTTAGCAAAATAAAAATTACACAAATGCGCTCTATCTATAATGCGCCTTGTTTTTCCTTTACCTGAAAAATGCAATGGCCATGAGATATATTAATGGCATAGATAATAAAAAGAAAGGCAACGCCAAACCATGTTTCTATTTTGCAACACACACATAATCAATGCCATCCTTTTACTTTTTCCTGGATATATAATGCAATGCATCAGTGATTCCCATACACTTATGTTGCTACCGATAATTGACTTTAGCACATTTTTTATACATACCTTGATTTAATAATTTGAAATTATGTTTAGGTTTAATACCAATAAGAATCTTTTAGACTTAAATTCACAAACAACATTAAGCCGTAGAGCCAACATTAGGAGCTTCGACACATCAAGCGAACCCTTCTAAAAACAAAAGGAGACAGAATGTTCAATACATTGATCGTGGGCCCTCAAGACATATAAGAAGAAGAAGTTTAAAATGATGGCGCCATTTTCTTTTTATCGAGGGGTTACAATTTAGGCAAAATGAAAAAACACATATTTTTTGAAGATATGTGGCAAATCTGTGTGCCTAGGATGGCACTGCTCCTTGCTACGCCATTATGGATAACAAACTTGATTTGATGTCAACAATGAACAAAAAAAAATTTGTATCAACGATTTTTCCCTGGATTTTTACAAGGCTTCGAAAATAATTGCCTCATCGAATTTAATTATTTGATAAAAATCGTTCCCCTGCTAATCAACACAATTTATCTTGAAATTTCATTTGAGCAAATTATGAATTCTAATACTTAAAGTTCCGTTTCTTTTTTTAAAAAAAATTAATGTAGAAAAATAATGATTTTTATACTATTGTATCATCGTGCTATCCTTAAACAATAAAAAATTCATTTAAAAATTGCAAAATTGTAAGTATGACTTACAATGTCTTCGAAAAAGAAAATTGTTTCTTTTTGGCTTTCTATTTCAAAGTGTTATTGTGTTAAAAAAATCAAATGCTGCGTTCCACTAAAATAATTATCAAAAAATGCCACTAATGATTTCAAACGGGGACAAAAGTAACAACTTTGCTTGGGATGTTCAATTGTTTGAATTAAATAGCTTTGTGACACCTTACAATAACTTTGATTTTAAAAAAAAAGGAATATCACCAAAGAGTGGAAAAAAGTATAATATTATTCGATTATATACAAAATTATTTCAGCCAATTCATTTAATAAAGTTTGGTTTATGATCAGATCACATTTCCCATTGTGTCTGTCACAAGACGTGTTACAGCAATGAATACTGCACACGGACTTGCAGTTTTTACCCAGTGTTCCTGGTGTACATTCTAGGAGTACAATAATGGTTTAATATTCACAACTATTTGTATTCATAGGTCTTAGATAAATAAAATATTTTATGGGAAAGATAAGTATAGAAAAAAAGGTTGTTTTTTTCTACAGTCAAGCATTAACACGAATTTAATGCAAGAATTATTATAAATCACAATAAGTTGCTTTACCGGTAGTGCAATTTGGTGGGTTGCTGTATGCATCACATCCCTGGTTACACATGCCACTCAGCCTGTCACATTGCGAAGTGTAACAGCTCTCATTACAGCTCTTGTTACAATTGAGTCCCCATTTTGTAGAAATGCATTCTAAATTATTTTATTAGAAATTAATTTTAACAATTTAAACATAAAATAAAAGATAAATAATTTCGGCCATTTATTAGAATCGTTTAACTATTGTTTCATAGATTGCAAACGTGTTATAAACAAATGAGAAGGAGAAAATTGTATATATGTGTGTAAATAATATATATATTATTCAATGATCTAATGTTCGTAATACTTTTACATTGTCATCAAACTGTGTATATCGTAATATGTTCAATATATACAATTTTCAATTAAATGTGACGTTTTGTGTTTTAAACAGACAATTTTTCTTCTATTCTTCCACACACTTAATATTTATGGTAAGAAATAGGTGGAAATAAAAATGTATTACCTTACTTTAAAAACAAATAAATGCTTACCAGTGTTGCAGATTGGTGAGTCACTGTATCCATTACATCCTTTATCACATTTTCCCCATTGTTTTTCACAAGACGAATCTAGACAGTTTTTGCTGCAGTTACTCATGCAGTTGAGGCCCCAAGTTGTAGGAAGACATGCTAAAGACAATGAGTTAATAAAAGCTATGCAAGACATTAAAAATATTTTGGATTTGTTCAGTCATGGAACGATGGAACAAATCAACGAACGTGTTGGCAAGAAGCCTTCATCTGCGAACAAAGAACAGTAAAAACAGAATAAGAACACGTTTTCGAAATGTAGTATCAGAGAGGGCAGCAAGGGGATTGTGACATACAATAAGTAGGTGGGAGATTAAATGCAGGCAAAAGGGTAAGGGAAAGTGGAGAAGTAAGCTGCTGGCGATCGGTCGTGACGAGGAGGGACGGTGCAAAAGTTTAACAAATAAAAGAGAATATGACATTCAAGGAATCTGGTCTCAGGTTCCATATGTCTGGATCAGTTTCTTTTCCAAATTCACCCGGCTGGGTGTGGTTGTGCAGGTCATGATAGCACGTAAAGTAAAATCTGCAGCCCCGTTGTGGTCACTTCTATTGAATTGTTTAGAGACGGACACTGCTTTTATTAAGTAACATTATGGAGGTGTCCAGTACATCTGTCAGAGTTTTTTTTTATTTGTTTGTTGTTTTTTTTGTTTTTTTGTTTTTTTTGCATTCCCTTTTGCAGGTTTTCCCATACTTTGTTTTACACACTTTCGTTTTTTCTATCTTGTCTGCAGTATCTCCCCCCCCACCCCTTTTTTTTTACATTATTTCTTTTGAAAAGATGATAAAGAAAAAAAAAGGACTATGAAATTAAATTTTAAAAAACCCAGAATGTCCTGATAAGGCTATTATCTCCAATCAAGATGGCCTCAAACAGTTTGAAAACGGTAAACGGAACTTGAAAATAGAGCTGTCGATTGTATTTGGCTAACATGTGTCCTGTCACTTGTCACTTGAGCAATGCGCAAGAGTTTCTCAAAGACAAAATATATTTTTTTGACTGCAAACATCAAATGCAATGGAAAGCTGGTTAGTGTCATGACGTATATATTTTTATTCCCTAATCAGTCTGCTTACGTGATGTATGTATAAAATTATCCTAATGAAACAACATGATGTCGTCATTGGATTTGTTTGTAATCCAGAGGTGTGAAATGAACTTTGGGAATCGTTTGTAAAATTTGAAATAACTTAGTGAAATTAATACCATCCAAACGGGAATGTTCCCACATTGTATGTTTAGATTGCTTAAAGCAGACGATCCACATACTGTATGTAGATTTTGATGTGAATGAATTTATTGGAGAATGTTTAAACAAATTAAATGTTGTCAATTGCTACTTCCAACATTGTTATGTGGTTTTACACTAACTTTATGTGCACATTTTGTCTGTTTTCTCATGTCTTCTTTCGTTCAATGTCCATATGTCTTCCGCTTCTAAAGTATGTTTCATCGTCTGTCTGTCCATCTGTATCAACGAATAGCTAAATTTTTACTTTGGTCCCTATTCACAATGTTTAAATGTAATGTTTTTAAAGATAATGAAGACATCTTGATTAATGTCAAATCCTTAAGAATATTTTCTTCCAAAAAGCATTAAAATAATGTAATTGCTAAAAAAATACTATTAATGCTCATTACAAGTACCATTTGAGACTTACGTATAGTGCACGATGGTGAATCACTGTAGCCATTACATCCCTTATCACAAGTGCCAGTCTGACTATTACATGAGTGGTTATAACAATTAGTGCTGCAATTTTTAAAGCAGTTTAGACCCCATTTTCCTGTTACACAATCTGCACAAAACAAATAAATAAGCAATAAATAAATAAATGTATATATAAACAGTCGTTAAAAATAATCGATAAAACTTTGTCGCATTAGTCTGCGTTTATGAAACAAACAAAAACACCAAAAATTTCAGAGGTCTTTCGAAGAAATTCCGGTAAGGCAAATGGCTTAAAATTGGCAAGACTTTACATAATGCTAATAGCAGTAATAGAGTCAAATGTTGTTCATATAAAAACATTAGAAAGATATCTTTGACTGATAGTCTTCATTTGAAATTTCAAGAAAGTGTGAAAACAAGAAAACAATGATTTTGGTTCCAACAAAGAATAACATTTTAAATATATATATATATATATATATATGAACCTAGAACAGAACACCCTTAAAGGGATGGAACTAGACAGGTTGGAGGCAGTACAGCGACGGGCAGCACGCTTTGTCCTGAACCGCTACAGGAATGCCTCTAGTGTTGGCAGCATGCTGGAAACACTGGGCTGGTCACTATTGGAGGAACGACGACGACAGTCCAGGCTCTCCATGATTTACAATATAAATAATGGGCTAGTCCACTGCTCTGGCATTAAACAGAAACTCGTCCCTCTCCCCCATAGACAACGACGAGGCCATGACAGGCAGTTCCGGCTCATAACAGCGAGAAGCCAGTATAGGAACTTCTCATTCCTACCAAAGACAATCAGGGACTGGAACAAGCTTCCAAAAGGAACAGTTGAGGCGACAAAACTTGACTCATTTGCGTCTATTGCCTCAGGCCTTCCAACCCCTAGTGCATGATACCCTCAAACAGTTACTATTGTAACCAGTTAAATATCCTCATCAACACCAGGCACAGAGAGGTTGCAAATCCCATCTACATTTATAGGAGCCATAATGATCAATAAATTGATCGTGGGCCCTTAATATATAGAAGAAGAAGAAGTTTTAAGAATCTCATTGAAGCTATTAGCGAAACACCTGCTAGAAAGCATAGACTGTTCCATTGCAGTAGATATGTTTTATTTTGCTCCAACTTGGCACTGAATTTGAAATGTTTTTTTTTTAAATACAGCATTTTGACATTCGCCACTTATAAAGACGTCTTAGATGAACACTCGGTCAAGAGATTGGCATCTCGTCGACCAGAATTTCATCACGAGGAAGGAAAGTCGGTACGTAATTGTAAAAAAAAAGTATACGTGGGCTCCAAGACTGCTGGACAAACCATCGCAATATAACCGTTAAAAAGAAATTTAAATGAAAAAAAAACCAAACAAAAGGTATATACACTATGAATGTCGATCATAATATTCTGGACAGCACAACGTGTATGATGCCAACTATGAAGAAATATGATGCGGATACTCTGCAAGAACGATTGCATCAACATTATTGTAAAAAAAAATTATTGTTTAAGCAAGCTGAGCATCACTATGGGCAATTGTTTACAACACCGCATTTGACATGTTAAGTTCAAGCTCAATCAAAAATCAAGACTGGTACAATGAAAACGACTTTGTCATCAAGCTTCACCTGGTGAGTAAATCGTATGTTCACCATTATTACTTTAGCATACCGAGGTGAAATCGTAAGAGCGCTACATAAAACAATAAACAAAGAGAAGATGTGAAAAAAAATTAAATAAAAAAAAGTAATTGAATACTAAAACCCAAGTTGATGGAATCAAGGTCTTTGCTGACTGATGTGACCTGAAAAATGTCTGCTCAGTTATTGAAAAGAATGGTCCAACGTCATCAGAATAATACTCAACCGTCAGTATAAGCATTTTAGAACGGTCCCCTACCAGGAAGTCAATTTTTTTTTCGGTCAATTACATCGAGTATTGATATATCATTTACTGTCAGACACTTACAGGAGTATTTATCCTTCTTTTCCGGATATGTAGTCCTTAACAAAGTATTAGACACGGTTAGTAAATAATGATTTATTTCATGACCAAAAATATAACAAATTATGAATTAATTAATGCAACTATAAAAGGCTGCAATATGTCATCAGCCTTAAATTCTCATGTTTTTTACAATGTTATCTAAGTTTCAGAGAAGGAGACGATGGGACCGCATGCGACACTAAACTGAATGGAATCTCTTCAACCTAAAGAGGCTAAATGCTAAATCTAACCTCCTCTCAAGATTAACAGGTAAAAAATCTATCTACCTATTAATGTGCCCATCTTGTTGATTTAGAAGACGATAGGCAACGCTGAGTCGTAACTCTCAATTGCCTGCAAAAAACATTTTTCCTACTATAAATACGAAAAGGATCAGCCACCTGATTTGAAACCTAAAATTTAGCCCAACTTTGAGATCAACTGCGATCAGTGTCTCTTTCAGACATTTTCCCGGGGGGGGCACTATTTCGGGGGAGGGGGATGTGTCATTTGCAGTGGCCATAGACGTAGCTAAGGGTTGGCAGATGGGGGCATATGTCTCGAACGCCAGACTAGTGGGGGGAGGGGGGGTCGTCTTTAATTATATTTAATGGTTGAAAATAATCAGTTTCAGAGTTGGGTGGGCGTAAAAATTAATATCGCCCCTTCACACCAAACACTGTAGATACGCCCCTGTTATTGGCGTTTAAATAGGGCGGGTCCACCGAGGTGTCACATTTTCTTTATATGCTGGTGTTGCATTTTCGGACAACTGAAGAGTTTTTATCGTAAATGGGAAGACGAAAAAAATATCTGCCCGCCTCTGGAGGCAGCAATAGCTGCGTCCCTACGCAGTGTATCTATCGATACCAAAATCGGCGATCATTTTCATGGTGAAGGAGGGCGGAAATTTGAGGGCGCTGATGAATCTTGATAGATGGAGGGGGTCAGGAGAGCAGGCTCCCCAGAAATGTTTTGACTATTTCAAAATCACGAGGTGTATTTTTGAGTATACTTGAATTCAATGTTTCTATTATACTTTTAGAACATGAAAGGACATTTTAAAGATTTCGTGGTAGGCATTATGGCGCTCATTGCTAAACATAAACTGAATTCCCTACGTTTTTGGCGTGCCCCAGAGTAATCTTTTGGCACAAGCTTATAATCAATCCAATACTGTACCATTTATCAGCATGAGCGAAGGGATGCAGAAATGTAAAGTGCAAAAGGCCGTCGAACAAACTCGAAATACAAGGTGCATTTTTGCGCATACTTGAATTTGTTTATTCTTTCAGACAATTATAAGGTTGCATTTCCAACTTTCGGTTGGGGAGTGCCAAAATTAGCCATAATAATGATTACAGACATTTTAAATTCAGCATCAGTGTGATGTAAACGGTTACCGGAAATTTGATCGAAAGAAAGTTCGACGACAGAAAATTTATCGACGGAAAATTGATCGAACAGAAATTTGGTCAAATCTTTTTTTCAGTTCACAACTTTAAAATTTTGTTCAAATATATTTTTTGTTTGCACTGTATTATACAGTAAAACGAAATAATGCGTTCAAAAAGAAATTTGATGCAAAATTAATAAATGAAATTTCAACCCCAAAAAAGTACAAGGATTTCAATCACTAAAAGCACTGCAAACATCATTTTATATGCTGAAGGCAAATTGACTACCTTTTCTAAATATTACCAAATTTAACCAAAATCAAAAAAAAAAAAAAAAAAAAAAAAAAAAAAAAAAAAAAAAAAAAAAAAAAAAAAAAAAAAAAAAAACTAAATTAGAAAGGTCTATACATAATTTATTATTTTTAGAAAACTGGTTATTTTTATAAATCGTAATTGAACGTAACAACTATTTTAAGAAGGCATGGGCTGTTTACAAAAGACATTATATATTTATTAATTAATGTGTAATTTTATCTAAGGGAAATCGTATGCAAATAAAGTATATATATCCTAATATTCACTTCATTGAAATGTTAATTTGCAATTTCAAAACACTGTAACATATTTCAGATAAATTACAAATTGCCTCTTAGATATACTTTAAAACACTTTTTTTACAGAATCCACGGTATTTATATTAAATTAAACAAATTAGGAATATGAATTATTTTTTTAATTTTTTTTTTTTAAAGACTAATGCAATCATACAGTTTTTAAAGTAGCACATATCCCTACTTTAAAAATAATGCTTTTATTATTAAATATAATTTTAAAATAGATTGCCCATGATTGAGACTTAGCAAGAACTTATTAATTTTGTAGAATTTTTTATGTAAGTAAAGGTAATTAAAGACAGGGTTATTAAAATCTTAAAAAATAATGATATTTTATGCGACTACAGAAAGTAAGACATCGGCCAGTACGATATTATTAATCGAATACTGCGAGACTGTAAGGCGTTATAATATTAGGATCCACAAATATTTCTAACGATTCGATATTTCATAGATTCCACTAAATCTAATCCGTTACATGTACCAGAACTATTCTTTTAAAAACTTTTTTGGAAAGACAATGCAGTCGTTTTTATTCTTTTTAAAAATGTAATCCATATATTGTTGTCCACATTTTTCTCCGGGTTAGGATTATTTAAATTTCATTTTTTTTTCATTTTACTTAAAAATTGTTTAATTTAAAAAATCACCAACTCACTTTCATTTAAAATTGCCAAACATATATTACCAAATAATTAATTTAAATTATTTTAAAAACGAATATAAATCACTAAAACACCTTGATCGCATGTTGGTGGGTTACTGAAACCATTACAACTTTGACAGAAGCCAGTCTCCAAATGACAGGATGTCCCACAACTGGGATTGCAAGGGTGGTTACAATCAAGACCCCATGTTCCAGGTACACATTCTACAGAAATGATTGCAATAAAATGTATAAATGAAATATAACATCAATTTTGTTACAACAATTATTCGTTTTTAAAAGCATATCATAATGTCTAGCATCGCATAGAAATTGTTTAGTTTCCGTTTTTATTATTAATTCTATGATCCCAAAAAATAAAATGAATTAATACAATGTCAAGTTCACGGATTCGTGTTAATACAAATCAAGTTCCAAAAAATAAAACAAGTGAACATCTCAAAAATCTATATATACTTGTCTTACCCCCAAACGCCTGCACTTCACATAAAGTAAGAACTGGTGCGCTTGAATTAACTGTTATGCCATTTATAGGAGGATTTCTTTGACTGACTGGAACAATTACTGTGTATATCAACATTGCTGTGTTCCCCGTGTCTCGGAAGGAAAATATCGCTTGCTTGTTGGCATTGAAAGTTTGGAGACCAAAATGTATTAACCACTCCGGGCAGCATTTGTAATCTAAAATACATGGATATTAGAACATTAAAAATTGCAGTACAATCAAATGTATTGCAATGTATTTTAGAAGATTTAATTATTTATTTGATACAATTGTAGATATTATTTAAATACGGTATGTAAATAAATAAGCAAAATGGGTAATTTGCAAACAAATTTCTTGACATACTTCAATTAGGACAATTATTTAACAATTAAATTATGATTTAAGGCTTAAAGTTTAAATGACTCAGTGACTTAGTCCAATTTTAATATGACATGAAAGAGTAAAATAAAAAAATCATTTATCATGTCGGGAGACAATAACTTACATGCATCGTCAAATCGATTGTATAAAACAATTCTGTTGATTGCGTGGGGCTGACTAAATGTTACAATCCAATGAGGAGATGAATCATCTGTATGAGTGCATGTTTTTCTAGAATATACACTACTTGTGTCGCCATCAACTGCATGATGTGCTTGACCTAAATCTGGACCAGCCTCGGTATATGTAGAACTCTGTACAGCCGGCTGTTTTAATGCTTCATTTCGACCTATATATAATTTAACGCATTAAAGATATAATATAAGATTATAGGTTTTGACAAATTTGTTTCATTTCTATCATGCTAAGTTGCCTACTGAATGAGTGTTTTAAAACTAAATGTACATTGACGAGAGAAACAGGTATACATTTTGGTCAAGTTATCAGCGTCATACAACAATTTGGGGTTTAGGAATAGCAAACATCAACTTATAACACTCGGATGACAAAGGGGTTAGTCCGACTTAAGATGAAAATTCACACATATAAATGTATATATATATGTATTTATATATAATATATATATATATATATATATAAATGAATGTATGTATGTATATATGTCATGTATGTGTTACTTTACTATTCATTCAATTGTGATAATATTTTGGAAAGTTTTCTGAATTCTTACAACCTTTTCAAAATATTATGTTTTGGTCCGGGACCCTAAATTACTTCTTTTCTGATATGAGCTATATAAATATAATTTCAAACATAGCTATTGCATGGGTGGATCAATCGCTACGAGTGTGTGGACTAAATTTTTAAAATCCATGCCTCTCACGGGAACACTTGTATGTGTCCCGCTCACGCGTCAAAAACTTTCTAATTTAGAGTCTATTCGGGTACGCACCAGACAGAAAAACAAAATATATTGTATATTAAAAAGTATTTTAAAAAATCAAAATTAATACACAAACACTTTCTTTCTTTGAGTGGTATTGCAAAGGAGCCACTGGTTCACACTCTCTCTTGCTTTTAACTTCTTGAGATAGTACATACAAAAATGTCTTCAATTAAGGCAGATGTTGAGCTGAAATTAACATATCGCCTGTAAGAGACGACCTTAACCCCATACTCTTTGTTAAAGTTTGACTACTTCACTTATTTGTGTCGAAGTTTGCTCACTTAAAAATAGTTAGGACGAGTCTGTGTATTCTGTTAATGAGACGAGTTTGATTCTAAATGACAACTATTTGCTTTCCTTAAACGAAGTATTGATTTTAGATTTAAAACTTTGGATGTTTCTAATTTAGAGCGTTTTATTTATAAATTAAACTTCTATTCTTGCCCCGCCCCATTTTTTTTACACACACACACATGTTTGTGTGTCCGAAATGGCCCCTGTCCCGCTTTTCTTGTTCAGCAAAACTTATGTATAATATTTAAAAAAACCAAGCAGGAATTATTTGTCATCGACCAAGAGATCAATTTCCATCCACAACTGCCAAAGATATCTTCATTGTTGAATAACATGCAGCACGAGCTAATCGCCAATGCCAAACGGGTTTAAGATGTGGAATATTCAGTGCTGTATTGTTTGGCGCATACTGTAGCTTTACGGGATGAGCCCATAATAATTTTAGCGAGTTTTAGTAAAGTATGTAGCCATTGTCAAATTATGGAGAAAATTAGATTATGATTAACTTCATACTGCGGCAGAAAACCACCGAAATAATTAATTGTGTAGTATAGCGTAATATTAAAAGGAGATAGCTGTAAAGTCTTTAAAGATGGGGATCAGAAGCCTTTTTTTATTTTGAGGCTGCGCTCTGCTCCTGATAAATTGTTGTCATCTCCTACTCCACGCTACGGCAAATTTTAATTTTGAAGGAAAACATAATATTTACGCCATGTGATCTTAAGGTTTAAGTCCATTCGTTTTACTGTTTATAATTATAATTAAATCTAGTGTCAATATTAACCCAAAGGCAAATGAACCACGTTCTTAAAAGCAATTTGATATCGATAAAATTTTAAGATCCAATCATCAAGTTAACAAAAATTCTCCCTTAAGAACTGAAAGGTAATTCAACAATGTTTAAAGAAATAGAAGAACACGTAAGTGGAAGCTTGAAATAGAAAAAAAAACCGTACTATAAAAGAACAAGAGACAGACGTGACAAATAAGGAAACAACACATAACTTAAGTGTTAGCCATATTTATGTTTTTGCCTGAAGTTAGGTTTTTGAAAACTTCGATTACAGGAAATAAAAGAATGTATGTCTTATTATTGCGAAAAATGAGATTTTAACGTGCTAACATATTTTGGAAATATTTAAATATAAGAAATAAGAAATAGAAATACAGACAAATTAAGGACCATTAGTAAGAATGAATTTGATTAATTCCAAATGCTAAAATTGTATGTTAGTGCAGGAAATAAGTGTGTGATGAAAACATCTACTGTCCCTTTGTGTTTATATCCTTTGAAATTGGATGAGACTGGGAAAAGTTTACCGTGTACAATATCACGAAGATTTCCAATGCACCTGTCCGACAATTTTCCATGTTTCGCTTCTATAACAGGAGCACTCTATCGCCATATATCACGTTTCATTTAACATATGTAAAGCTCTCTTTCATAAAAATTAACATCGATTGCGTTAAAATAATTAAACACATGTATGCCTTCTCATGAGATCTTTTTTGAAAAGCTATTTGAGGTAAGGCTTTTTTTTAAATATTTTAATTATTAGTAATAAAATATGTTTGCATATATTGATTAAAACTAAACACAAGAGAGCAAAACATAATAGGAATATTAAACGTACGTCATAACTGTAAAGCTTAAATATTAATTAATAATAATAAAGTTTATTTGAAAAATCACGTTACAAAGTGAAATCTAGGAGATTGATTGATTGAAGTACTTATATAGCGCTCATTCCATAGCATGCTCACGGCGCTCCGCTGTTCGATGTTCGAGGGGTCTCACTGCTGCCAGTTAGGCGCATGTGAACTCCATCTCCCCATCTCCGGGTTTGAATTCAGAGTTGCCTTCTCTTAGATGGGTTGCCGTCCAAGGTTAACGAGTCCCATCCACCCGGGGTGCTGGTGGTGTTTTTTGCTTGGCTGGGCTTGACTGGGCTTTAGCGGGGAGCCACAGCAGCTTTCAGGTTGAGTTTCTAACAAATACCACCAAACCCCAAATTTAGAGGCAACTTAGACTGGATGTCATTGTTTTATTCTTAGCCCTACCCCCCTTTTTAACGGACTTGGCTCGCTCCGAGCTGCAGTGGCTTCTTCAGAGGTCCCTTAAAGAAAAAGTGCTAAAACAGAGTTAAGACCAATTCTATAGATCTATTATATACGCTTCTCTCTATATATAAAAATGAATGTATGTATGTATGTATGTTTGTCTCGTATGCGCTCCAACACCATTCATGCGATTGCAACAAAACTTTGGTGAGTTGTTGGCCACCTACCTGGGCATTTAACTGCGTCATTAAAAAACTTTTCAATTATTTCGTTTTCGGCCGTTGGCCCTTCATTCGTTTTTTTTCTTATACGAGCTTTGTAAAACAATATTTCCGTCTGCGCTCCTACGCCATTCGTCTGAATGCGCTAAATCTTGGGTAAAATGTTACACGCACGCCCACAAAGGTTTGGAAATAATTATAAACGTTTTAAAATATTCCGTTTTGAGCCAGGGGCCCCGTGTTCGTTTTTTCTTATATGAGCTATATAAATATAGTTTCAAACCGTATGCGCTCCTACACCATTCATGCGATTGCGACAAAACATTAGAGAGTTGTATTCCACAAGCTCGCGCATTTTACTGGGTCATTATAAAACTTTTAAAATATTTCGTTTTGGCCGTTGGCCCCAAAATCGTTTTTTTTTCTTATATGAGCTTTGTAAACAATAGATTTCGTCTGCGCTCCTACACCATTTATTCGAATACGCTAAAACTTTGACGAGATGTTGCGAGCATGCCCACAAAGGTTTCTAAATTTATACAACCGTTTTAAAATATTCCGTTTTGAGCCAGGGGCCCCATGTTCGTTTTTTCTTATATGAGCTATATAAATATAGTTTCAAACCGAATGCGCTCCTACACCATTCATGCGATTGCGACAAAACATTGGAGAGTTGTATTCCATAAGCTCGCGCATTTTACTGAGTCATTATAACACTTTTAAAATATTTTGTTTTGGCCGTTGGCCCCAAAATCGTTTTTTTTTCTTATATGAGCTTTGTAAACTATAGGTTTCGTCTGCGCTCCTACACCATTTATTCGAATACGCTAAAACTTTGACGAGATGTTGCGATCATGCCCACAAAGGTTTCTAAATTATTACAACTATTTTAAAATATTCCGTTTTGAGCCAGGGGCCCCATGTTCATTTTTTCTTAAAGGAGCTATATAAATATAATTTCAAACCGTATGCGCTCCTACACCATTCATGCGATTGCAACAAAACTTTGTTGAAAGGTTGTCCATAAGGTCGCCCATGTTAATGAGTAATTACAATACTTTTAAAATATTCCGTTTTCAGCCGTTGTTCCCAAATTCTTTTTTTTTCTTATATGAGCTTTGTACAAAATAATTTCTGTATGCGCTCCTATATCATTTATCTGAATGCGATAAAACTTTAGTAAAATGTTTTACCCAAGTCCGCAAAGCTTTTCAAATTATTACAACCGTTTAAAATATTCTTTTTTGAGCCAGGGGCCCTATGTTCTATTTTTCCTATATGAGCTATACAAATACAATTTCAAACAGAGCAAATGTGTGGATGGATAGATTTTTAATAAAATACAAATAGCGACATTAAATTGTGTGTGTCACATAGTAATTAGGTTTCTGAAGTAGTTACAACACTTTTAAAATAATCCGTTTTTGGCCGTTGGCCCCAAAATCGTTATTTCTCTTATATGAGCTTTGTAAAAAATAATATCCGTATGCACTCCTATACCATTTATCTGAATGCGATACAACTTCAGTAATATGTTTCTCTTTTTTTAATTTTGTGATATAATAAGTAGGTATCTGAAGTAATAAAACAATTCTACAATATTCCGTTTGTGGCCGGGGGCCTTAATTCGTTTTCCACCATTTATTATCTATATAATTATCGTATGCATTCCTATACCATTCATCCGATTGCGATAAAAACTTTGGTGAATTGATATGCGCGCTCCCGCAAATGTTTCTAAATTAGAACAACATTTTACAATATTTCGCATGGGCCGATGTCCTTAAATTCGTTTTTTTTTTCTTTAACAAACTTTATTAAAATAATTTCAAACGGAGCTATCAACTCAACCGCCCTTGAACAAATGCCAACAGACATCAATTTGTAGCAAGAGCAGAGAAAACACGTTTTTGCATGTTTAGTGTAGAGAGTATTTTTGTTGTTTTTATTAATAAGCTTGAATTTTGTGACGTATTTTAAAATCGGATATAGCTTTGTAAATGTGTTGTGATTTTGAATAGCAATGATGTAGTAATACATCTATTGTATAAGAATGATCTATGCTGACCGTAACTCACAAAGAACCGATACGATTTAATTACGTTCCCATTTTTTAAAACAATCATAGTTTTCTTCTATTATTTTAAGGAACTCGAATCAATGGTAATGCGAAAAATATATTGTATATTCGCTTTAATGTTAATACAATTTTAAGTATTAATAAAATTAATTACAAATAAATCTGGAGTAACAACTAAGGAACTATTTTAAACATTTTATATGTGGTTGAAAGTTATGAAAATTAATTAAACAAATTATAATCAAAGAATTACACTGTAATCACATTTATCGGGGAAACCAAAACATCTGTTGATTGTAGTGCATTTTTTAAGTACGTTCCAAATATTGCGTAATAAAAGTAAAATTAATTTGTTCTAAATAATAACGCAAATGACCTCAGAACTCAAATTGTCTATTTATTCAATGCAAAAATTTATCTGATTTAATAACCGCGCCTAATAAAATTGATAATGTATTTCCCCCTTCCTAAAAGTAAAATTAATAAATATAATAGATTGCTTTTTAAATTGCTACAATTTAAAAAATGAAATACAATTTTTGCTTTTTATTTTTAACGTTTAATAAATTTTTACTTTTATTCTTTCCAAAAATATACATTTATGAAATTTAAAAATTAGTAAAATAAATTTAAAAAAAAAACCCTAACCTTTAAATATACTTTTAATAAGAAAATGCCGTTTAATGCAATCAGTGCAGCGAAACTACATATCCAAATAGCATCCACTAATGCACTTATCACTCATTTAAATAAGAACAAAGCATTTGAAATGCAAAAAAATTGTTTTTGCGTAAGTAAGTGGATTACAATCCCGTCGATGATTTTATTAATTTCTTTAAAACTCTGTTTGGGGGAGGGGGAAGTTGACAAAATGAATTTGACAAATAATTTGCCTTCTTAGGTACATATATATGGGGGTTAGGAAATAGAGTGTGTACAATTTTATATCTTTAAATCCAATGATATTACTGTTGTGAAAAATAGATGCTATATTCTCATTTTACGAATTAAGAAAATAAATGACGTTAACACAACGTAAGTACATTTTCAAAAGTATATCCATGAATATCAAAACCCATTCATTTTACAAAGAATTACCAGTTTTGGACCGGGGCCCTATAGTAGTTTTTCTTTCTAATATGAGCTATTTAAATATAATGTCCGTATGAGTTCCTATACTATTCATCTGAATGCGATAAACTTTCAGTGAGTTGTTGTGTGCAGGCCCGCATTAGGTTTCTAAAGAAGTGCAAATATTTTACAATATTCCGCTTTGGGCCGGGGGCCTTAAATTCTTTTTTTTTTCTTATATGAGCTATGTAAATATAACGTCAAGCAGAGCTATTGCATAAGTGGGTGGAATTACTGTGACATTTCATTTTGTATATGTGACTTAATAAATAGGTTTCTGATTTAGTACAAATATTTCACAATATTACTTTTGGAGCTGGGGGCCCTAAATTTGTTTATATGTAATAAATGAGCCATATAAATCTAATTTCAAACATAGCTATTGCATGGGGGGATCAATCGCTATATGTTTTGGGACTAAATTTGGAAAATCCATGCTTCCCACACGGACAGCTGCGTGTGGTCTGCTGACACTTCTTAAAACCTTCTATTTAATTCGAATACGCACCAGACGGTTAAAAAAAGGTGTTTATTAGAAGAACTTACAAAAAAATTATTAAAACACAGACACTTTATTTCGATGAGTGGCATTGCAACGCATGCCGGGTACTCGCTAGTATGTTTATAAAAGTGTCATGTCTTTTTAAAAATCGAATGAAATACAAACCCAACTATTTTCAGATTGCAATATTCGCCGAACGCGCAGAGCGTCAATGGTTGCCGAACTTGACCCGAGCTTTAGTTGTTACCCAGCCGAAACGAAACTGTTCAATTTTCATCTCTATTATATAGCCTTATATGAATATATCCGTTAATCTTCGGACACGTTTTCTTTGTAATAATATTCTTTGAAAATCTGCATGTAAATCTACGAATAAACTCACCTCCACTTATATAAATTGAACATAGCGAATTAACACCATGTCCTCCTATGATGACCTGCATTACATCTACTGTCATTTGACAACTGATGTCCACAGTTTTTAGGTCTATAACATAGATTCTTTGATTGCTGCAGTCAATCTCATTGTTTCCACTAGCTTTGAAAGAAACCTTAAAGTTTCCAAGGTAAGCTGTCAGCAGAACAAAAATTCATCAATATTGTTACTTTCAGTTTTCTAAAATTGTTAACAATACAAAATTTTTTTTTTTTTTTTTTTAATTATCAAAATATTTTCTTAACCATTTGTTGAAATTAGAACTGTGTAGCTTTTGTAATGTGTTTCAAATAAGGGTAAAATACATCTAAGTTATAAAGATTATTTCTTCCAGTGTCAATCGAACTTGGAGTTAGAACTGATGTTTAAAAAAAAAAGCGGAAAAAAAAGCGCCCATAGCACCATCCTTGACAGTGAGTCTCAACCACGAGAAAGGGTAGGTAATATTCCATGCAACAACAACATACTGTAGATTGATGTCTTGATTACACGTGGAGTCATCTCTGTCAGTGATCCACGTGTTAGAAGTTTGTAACGGGTAGCTGGTTATTAGGGTAGATGGAGCACTGGTTAAATCCTCTGTAATAATACATACACTTTAAAGAAAAAATAACATTACAAATTACTGAAACTAAACATTATGTGCCTCCGATGGAAAAAAAAAAAAAAACTAGCGCTTTTGTCTAATTTTATACAATAAAAAGAAATCTTTCTTTTTAAGTTGCTAAAATTACCTATGTAGTCAACATATCCTATAATAAGAATAGCATGAGTTTAAAGTTATCATTACACTTTTTACAGCATTAATCAATCACCTAATGGATTTAAAGATTTAAATGGGTTTAGTTTGAGACGATCTATAATTGTATTACCACTTAAAAACGAAAAAAAAAAATTAAATCACGCTAGATTATACTTTCGTTTATTTTTTGCAAATAATGATTTTCCCATTTTCTATATTATGCTATTATACAAAAAAAAAAGTTCCGCCATGGGTATACAGTGTTAATGACTAGTTTGTGCTGATTGTCTGATTTACGTTACCAGGGCTTGATATTAACTGCAGGAGAAATAATGTGGATCACGTTTTAGTGCCCTTTATAATTTAAATTGGCCATCATTCCTGCTCAAATACGAATTGATAAATACATTCTCTAGTATAAATTGTGTTCTTTTTTTTTTTGGACACCAAGTTTTTAAAAGTGTAGCCTGTCCTCCTTATCGTTCATGCGCTTAAGTTGTGTCTTCATAAACGGGAAAGTATAATGAGTTAATTTTCTTCTAATGCTTTTCTTCAAACATTTTAGGACATTTTACAGGAGTTATCTGCTCTTGACGTTTCATTCTTAATTATTAAAATTTATGAGACGCGTTTAACATTTGTATCTGACCTTCAGAGTTTCTATTTCCAAATTTCACTTCAAATGTAGCAACTTATTTTAAGATTAATTCACATTTTATATTGAGGATTATACGAAAATGTAGCAACTTATTTTAAGATTAATTCACATTATAATATTGAGGATTATACGAAAATGTTTTGTACTAAAATACTGACTTCTTTTCATCTAAAACTTGATTATATGTTATAAACAGAAAATAACAGCAATTATGCCTTCCTCTTTTGTGTGTTAAACGCATTTTCAAATAATTTTAGTCTTTGCAAACAAGTTTAATTATAAATGTGTTACTATTTTGTTTTGTTTTTTTAAAACTACAGTGGAAGAATTTGTCAATAATAAGAATCTGAAATACCAAGATATATGAAATCTTTTTAATCTTTTGAATTGTAAGCGTCTTGAATATTAAACTAACGAAAAAGTTTTTAGCACCAGCTCCAGCTTTTGTATTCTACTGTCATTTAGAACAAGTGTCGCTTAGTAGCTGGTAAGTCTTTGTATTCTACTGTCATTCAGAACAAGTGTCGCTGAACAGCTGGTAAGTCTTTGTATTCTATTGTCATTCAGAACAAGTGTCGCTGAGTAGCTGGTAAGTCTTTGTATTCCGAACTCCCTTGACAAGTTGATTTACAGTAAACTTACATATTCATTTTATTAATGTTTGACGCTAAGCTCTCTGCTGAATCTCTTTATCAACTACTTTTAAACGTGCTCCTCTCTCTCTCTCCTCCGCTCTCTATCACTCTCTTTTATTCTCTCTCTATCTCTCTCTATCTCTTCCTCTCTCTTTCAGTCTTTCTCTCTCTCTCTCTCTTTCTCTATACCTTTCAATATCTCCCTATTTACCATTTTTAGATCTGAATAACTGCTTCTCAACCTCTTACTTATATACTTATATTCAACGCCGTTTTTCACCTACCCCCTCCCTAAACGCAACATGTAAAGCAGAAATGTCCTGGTGTGCATTTATCAATCACTTTAATGATTTTCCTCTTCAAACCCATAGGTAGTTATTATCACAGTTTGCAATGATATTAATATTAATGTAACTCATTTACTATCAAATTGCATTATTATAAGCCCTTTGTTTCAACTATAAAATCTAGATTTCACCCCCTTATTTAGTAGGACCACCTTTCATTATGAATATTTTAAACTTGTGTCATCTGTGTGTGTGTGTGTGTGTTTTCAATGCATTATTCCAGATCGACAGTAATCGAAATTTAATTTAAATAATCCAAAATATTGTTTTCTAAATGTTTAAGAAAATATACTTACTGATTTGTAGTGTTGACAACTTTATATTGGCGAACTTTAAAAGAAACTATTTTAAAAAGGAAATAAAAAAAAAAAAAAAAAAGATAAGAAAAACGTACGATATTGACATCCCAGGCCAAACCATCCTGTCAAACATTTAGAGTTATCTGTACATTGACCGGTACTTGATTCACATTTGTCATTTTCACATTGACATTTGTATTGACAACTGGACCCGAACCATCCTGACGTAGGACAGACTGCGGAACAATGATCTCATTTGTAATTAATTATTTTCAAATTAGTTTTCAAGTTACGAGATGGACTTATATTCTTCCCATTTTTTTGTTAACATCAGAAGAGTAACTTTAAATGTAAATTGAACTTTAGATAAATATGAGGGTTACAAAAATGATCAAATTGGCTGATAACCAAATAATGGCCCTCCAATAATCAGCTTATGACGATTAATCGGCTGCAAATTATTATTATTTTTTTTTTAAATTTCTGCTTTGAAGCGCCTAATTTTGGGGCCTAATTCTAAACTTTGGGTAATTTAGTAATATTTAATAATGGATTTCAATAAAAAATATTATAACTATAACTAATCATTACTAGAGTTAAAATGTGGGTTGCTGCAGTGTCACACAACTTGAATGAACGCACTTAGGACTTTTTGAAAATTGTTAAGTTGAATGGTTTTGAGATAGGGATGTATTTACATTGCAAGGAGTGACGAAATCGCCCTGACCTCTTCTTTTTTTAACATCCTTAAATGAAAGGATATCTAACCTTTTAGAATAAAGGGCATATACCCCTGCTCAACCTTTCGCCCACAAATACCCATACCCTTTAAGATGAGTTTTACACCAACCATTTAAATACCATGACTGGGAAAATGTTAAAGAATATTTCATTTGTTACACATTTTGGTCACTTATTCACTGACCCAGTTAGCTGCAGTTGTACTTTTCCCACAACTCATCCTTGTTGTCATTAAAGGACGCCTGTCAATTAAAAATCATTCCCTTGATGATATTTTTTTTTACTTGCATCCGTCCGTCACAATGTGACGATGGTGTGGACTTCGTAGGACGAAAATCCACACGGCCTGGGATTCTTCTTCTAGGATTATAAGCTGGTTTCCAGCTTCTCTCCACGCCGCTGGATAACCCAAAGGAACGTCGTGTGGATGATACAGCTTGGCACCAGTTGCGTCGCAGGAGTTGTCGGAATGTTTCATTGTACCAATGTTTACCGCCTTGATTATTTACGTCTAAGTAAAATTTTATAACTATTGTTGTCTCCCTAATTTTAACGTTTCTCCCTTTAATAATATAACTTGATATGTATGAAGTTGTCCGATATGCTTCTCGCGATCAGTATTATACATAACGTCATTACATGTACGATGGCATTCACATCAAGTATCCCCCATCAATATAAACAAATGAAAATATAAAATTAAATAATTAAAAAAAATAAGCGTAATTAGATCCCTTGTCACGAGGGCCGCTGCAATTTTGCGTTTCGATTTATCCGTAGCTGCCTTTGATTAATTTGATTTTTACAGATCATCCATAACAAGGGATCAATTAAACAAACAAATCAACTTCTTTATTAAAAAAATGCGTTAGGGGGGTATACAAAGCTCAGTCATAAAAATATGCAACAAAACAAAAAATGGTAGCTCCTGTAAGAAATAGGTTTAACAAAATAAAAAGGGATGATGAACTCAAAAATTCCTTTTTTTTAAAATTAAAAGTTAAATATTTACCTTGATAGTTCACAAAAGACAACTTGAAAGCCAGCGTGTATACGATAATTATTAAATCTGCGTCATACGTTGTCGAGGTTTGATAGGCTTTGTAATTTTATTGTGGAGAACAACGCCCTTTTTATAGTCAAACAATAATGATATACATGTGTGAAGTTGCATTCACTGTGTTCAAGATCTAAAATGCATTATTTTGTTTCATATTCTAAAAAGATTTTAAAAATTACATGTCTAAATATACAGCGAGACGGCCGAACTTTTTAAAACAACACAGGTTAAATAAGTTTAAATGGTGTAAAAAATAATAATTAACGCCCCTTTTTCGCCACATAATCCTCACTGGATTGTTAAAGATAGCAGATTGGTACGCAAAGACACTGAAATAGTCAGATCATATCGTAACAACTACTCATAAAACGTCTTGATTTTGTAAGAACACAATTTATTTGCAGCACGTGTTCTTTTAAAGCAGGTTATCTAGAATTTAGGAATAAACTGAGAAGTTAGTTCATGTCTTTCTCTTAACGAAAAAAGTATTAAAGTATATAAGCAACTTAATGCAAAATTATTAGATATTTTAAGCTATTTACCACGGCTGTTAAAATATGTCAATATTTGACGTTATGTATATGTATTACACATTTTAATGTTGAACTTCCAGCATATAATAGTGTTAAAATGTATGGGAATCTAATCATTGGTACGTTATTCTTTAGATGTGAACTGCAAAATGATTTCACTTTTGAAAAAAATCACTTTTCAGTAATAACTACAGCTTTTATTCTACAATGCTAAATTGTTAAATTTTATAAAAGCCGCTAAAACGTTCATTTTATCAAACCAGCACTAAGGTTATACAAGTTGGGCTACTCAAAACCAGCACTAATATAAAACAAGTTTGACTACACAAACCTGCACTAATATAAAACACATTGGGCTACTCAAACCAGCACTAACCAGCATTACTTTATCAAGCTAAATCCACACTTATGCACGACTGTTGAATAAAATCTAGTTTAGGCTTAACAAAGTTCATTTTAAAAAAATCCACGTTAAAGTAACAATTTTTTTATGGACAAAAAATAATTTACGTTTAAAAACATATTAGAATTGAATTAAGGCCTACTTTTTTTTTCATTACACAAAAGTAATAAAGCTTCTAATGCACCAAAAGAAACAAAGTACTGATTTTGTTTTACTTATAGTGATGCCTAATTTCTGCAAGGGTCACTTAGAGAACTGAAAACCTCGTTTATTTTGTATTGTAACTCAATATTTAAACATCCTGGTTGTGATAAGCTATTGAAACGTATCATGCAGATTAAAAATATAATAGTTTAAGATTCCAGCAAGAACCAGGAAGTACAAAGGGCACACCGAGTATACCATTCTCTGGACAATTGAACATATCTCAACCGGTCTCTAATCAGCTACGCTAAACATAGTTTTATAGATAAACAATTTCAGGCCATCTGATATATTTTCAGGAAACCGTTGAGACGACAGGCAGGTGGGCGGCACAACAATAAATCCCCCTATATCCCACCCATAACCTTTTTTCCCGTTCACTACGACAATAGCGCAATCTGAACGATACAGAGACGATTAGAAAAACCCATGCCCAAGAATGACAGGAACATTTATGGATCGTTCCGTTCCATCTGACGCCCCCCCTTCCAAAATGGCCAAAATGCCTGTAGGGGCATGCTGATTAAGCGGCTGTTCCTTAGCAACAGTTTCTTTACAGTGACTTCTTGAACTACTTACTAAGCAGAAATCCCTATTAAATAAAATCGTTTTTTGTAGAAGGCTTGTGGCGCCTCCCTCGAGGTGTAAAAAGGGGGGTGGGGTGGGGTTTACCACCTGGATCACGGAATTACAATTGATTGTTTTGGAGAAAAAAAATGGCAGCGCTACGGACCTACCAGATCCACTTGTCTGGCTCACCATTTGCCGATACAATTAAGTGATGTTGCGCGGACTGGGGGCTTTCCAATCAAATGAGTGCCCCCAACCGTGGCGCTACACGGAACGTGCATGTGTTGCTTTGAGTAGGGCATTGAGAACTCGGGTTCGTTGGCTTGCTGAAAATTGAAGACCTTAGTGCTAAAAGTACTTAAGTCACAAAATACACATTTTGAGATAATCAAGTTCACAATTTCTTTTTGTTTATAAAATGTGATCATTTTCATACTTTGTCTTGTTAAATTAAGGGACTTACGCACAATTTAATGTGTTCATATATCTGTAGTACACTTGGCAAAACCTGATAAGAAAAGGTCACAATTTAGATTGATTTTGACAAAAATGTGACTTAAGTACTTTTAGCACTAGGGTCTTCAATTGTTCAAATTTAAATAGAAGTAATTGACAAACAATTAACCCCCCTCCCCTCCCAAACCACAGCGGCCAGAAAAAGATCATACTCCTTGAATCACGCTTAAGACAGCTGAACCAAGCTCTAACACGGGTCTGCACAACTCAAAATGTAAGGCGGGACGTACAACTTCATGAAAAACTGGTGTGGACCGTAATACTTTATGAAAAACTTGTGCAGGCGGAAAAATAATAGGACAGGTGAGTAAGATAATAAGGCAAAAATAATGATAAAGAATAGTTCGTTACTTCGCCAGCCGCCAAGTGGGTGCTCGTGGACCGCATGTTGTGCAGGCCGGCCCTAATTCATGGGTATTATGGAGATGCTAACACTAAATTAGACCATGTTAAAACGGCTCCACCGAATGCGGGTCAGTAGGTACACCATATTTCCTAGCATACGAAAGTGTGTTTGTTATTGGGAACAAACAGTGTTAGTTGCCACGTAGATCACTTATTAAACGCCCTGCAAGGAGCCCAACTGTTGTCGTTTATTTAACCCTAGTTCGCATACGATATCTTCGTGCTCAGTGCCGCTGCTGCCGATTGTTTGTCCTACGATATCTTCCTTCGTCTTCTTTTTCCTTCTTGAAACTCCTGAAGAGCATAAGGTTGTAAACTTAACAATATAGTTACTTGCCTTCCCGTTACTTCAGTGTTTTTAACTAGGGTTGTGCTGCTCGCGGAGGGTCAGGATTTTTGCCTACCCCTGTCACGAAAAGTTCCTGCGTTTAAAAAAAAATATATTGCATGGGTCGGACCGAATTCCTTTAGCACACCCTTTTTTCGCCACTGCAATGTTCCATAACTCTTTCCAACATTCGGCGTTCTTGAGTAAATTCTTTTCTACCTCTAGAAAATGTATCTAACCAAATTAAATTTTAAAGGGACAAGTTAACACCATTTCAATTATCGACCATCTCAACGTTTATTTTAAATAAAAAGTTTCCGTGTGTGAACTATCTTATTCCGTTTTTAAATCCTTTATATTTACTTCGCTTATGTTCGTATCTAGCCTCCTGGCTGGCTAGAATAATCTGACGGTTAATTGACCCACTTCCCGTAAACCTATCGAGCTGAAAATCTGCACTTAGACTTGTTGCCGATTCCGTTCGATTCTGGACCGGTGTTCCTTTCAAGCGAAGACAAATGTGTACAACTAAAAACGAAAATAGATTTCAATCTTTTTTGTAATAGGAATTGCTAACATTTTATAACTTTTTAAAATAACAGAAATGATTTCCTTTCATCGATAACAATTTGTATAATCTTTGAAACATCGCCACGCTCGATATTTTTGATGATACGCATTTGTAAAGTAGAGACAGACCAAATTTCGGCTTCGGTTTCAGTTTCGGGGCCGAAAATTGCCATTTTGCCGTAGTTCCGCTTTCGGCGGAAAAAAGAATGGTTAACTTTCTTGTTTTTTTTTTTTCGGTTTCGATGTTTTTAATGTTTTCAAAAATAAAATTTCAAAACCCTAGGCTTATTCAATTCTTTATATAGGACATTTATTTTGATTTATCTTTATCATGATCATAAATGTCATAGGCAAAGGCGAATAGTATTGTGGGAATACACAATCCTAGGTAATTGTAACATCTATTTTATATCAGTATTAAGGGTTTTACATTAAAATTTAAGAAAGTTATTGATAAATAATAAACATGTCATATGTTGTTAAATTATATTTCATCATAGCAGCGTTACTTTTAAAGTAAGGCTATGCGATGATAATAAATATATGATGGCATCATGATTAAAATTGCAGTTTTTAGCGTGATTTTCAATGTACTTTAAGAATGATAAAATGCAAGTATATATATTTTTTTTGTTTACAACAATTAGGAATTTAACGGGGGCTACAAATAGTTCCCGTTTCATCAATTATTATTAAATAAAAAGTGTCTGTGTCTTCTTAAAATATGCTAATTTTGTAACCCACTCTCATGAATAAAATAGTTTATTTGTATGATTAAATAAAATACTTTGTCTATATTAAAATGTATTATCAACTACTTGTCTCTTTTTAATATCAGAATTATCAAAAATCTTCCCCTCCAATTGTGGGGAAATTTACATTTTGTTTCTGGTGAGTATCCAGTAACAGGTTAGAGAAATATTAAACATATTTTTATTTTTTAAAATAGAATTTCAATTATCATGCTAATTCTATTATTTAGTACGAATTTTAGGAAAAAAAAGCACTTTAAAAAAATTACTTCAATATATATATTGTCCAATGAAAACATCTCATGTCTCCATAACTTAATTATGCATTTCATAGATTAGGGTTAAAAGCACTAGCTCAAGAGGGGTAATACAGGAATGGGGCTGGAAAAAAGGTATCCCTGAGAGTTAGTATGGCTATCTTTGGAACCTCCTAAATTGTCTGAAAGTATAATTGAATTTAAATATGCACCAACTTGCATCGCTGAATTTTTAATGTATCAACAAAACAATTTAGGGACCCCTGTCCCCATTTTGTTTACGAGTCTCCGACAACTTCAATTTCTGCAGCCCCCTTCACCGTGAAGGACATGTGCTGAAGCGGCACTGAGCACGAGGCTCTTGGCCGACCACTCACGAAGAGCGGCGTCCCCAACCCCGATCCGGCGCTTCGTAACCGTTACAGCCGAACCGAGGCCGAAGGCCTCCCCGCTGCTAATCAGCGAGAGAGCTTGGCTTATGACCCCCCCCCCACGTAAAATGGGGGTCGTTTGTTCAAATGGGCCCGGAAAAAACCGACCAAGCAGGGCTGACTAACCACCGGCATGCTCGAGCCTCCGCGGCACGAGCGACCAGCCCCAATAGTTTCTATCCAAAGCGCCGCAATCAAAGATTGTCGGACAACGGGGCATAAGCCACCGACCAGCCTTTACTTTCTGGGGGACCTCGGCTCCCTCCGTTGGCAGCCAGCTTATTAGTGTTCTGCGCGCAGACATACCCAACCCTCCTAATGGGCAAACGAACAAAGGAGCGTGGCCCCAGGCCCCACCTGCCGGCAACGGACGGCGCAATGACCTCCAGGGACGCCCTCGGACACCCGCACCACAACGCCTCGGGTTGGTTTCAGACTCCCACCTGACTGTTACCTAAGAACTTTGAGTCTCATTCTTTGCCGAAGACAAAACCTCATTCCACCTTGTCCCCCATCTCCCAACGTCTACATGAGGTACAGCGAGCACGCTGTATCGTGCCTCACTCGGATGGCTTCGTCGTTCCTGTCACTGTGTCTTCCCGCCTTGCCACCACATTTTTCTTTTAAACGCGACACAGGCAGGTCATCATTCCATCACTACTTGCCCACCACCTTTTTCCGTTGTCCCCTTTGAAGTCCTCGCGGGTGACCCCCCATCTGATGCGGTTCGTCACCCAACTTCTTGATGGCGGGTCTTGTCTCCACCGTGCTCAGGCTCCCTACTCGGTTTGCCGCGCTCGGGCGTTTCACCTGTCCTGAGTCGGTTCTATCGGTCTGTGGGCCGTGGTCTAAGCACCCACTGTTTTCGGTCTGTTCGGTGTGGGGCTGTGACGCTCGGGTCACGCCCTTTGTTACGGTCGGACAGGTTTGACTATGTCCTCGCTGACTCTTCGATCGCCAGTCTAAAATACCTGGCGGCTTTTCGGAGTTCCTCCTGGGCCCCGTAGAGGTCGATAGTGGGTGGGACCCCAAATATCGTCTCCCTGGTCGCCTCCAGCGCCGGACACGTGACAAGGTGCTCTACTGTTTCGACGTCGAATCCGCAGTGTCTGCACGTGGGACTGTCTCGCCTGCCCATACGGGCTAGGTAGTCATTCGTGGGACAGTGACCTGTTCTGACCTGGGCAAGGGTTGCCTGGTCGGGACGTGTGAGTTTCCACCAGTCGTCGGACCTCGTGGGTTCCTTCAATTTCTCCCAGACCACTCTCCCCGTGCTTCACCAGACTTCGATCATTATGACATTACGCTGTTAAATCTAATCTTGTGCCAAATGATTATTTGGGGTCTAGCCACAACCGGAGTGAATTCAGCATGTGTATGACAATAGGCGCCATAATGGCTCCGATGTTGGAAAAATTCCTTCCCTCCGATTAAATAGCATAACAAAATCGTTGAATTCAGGTTTACTCCAAAACTCAAATAGTTTTAATAAAATAATTCAATTCAGGTTTACTAAAAAGTGAATCTTTTGATTTTGAAATAGCCATGGGAGCCCTCAATTTCTGCTCTACTTCCGAATAAAAATGACAATATCATTATGGCTGGAAATGATTGTCCAATATTGGTGTTGCTGATGTTAGTCCCATCCTGAGCGGGCTAAGATTTTTGCTCCACAAAGTCTCTCACGATACAAACTCTGCAGTTGTCAAAACATACCACCCCTTCAAATAAAGAAAAAAAAATACACCTGGGACAAGATACATTTTTTATTCCTCATCTCTGAAACCCATTATTTTCATCCATAAAATACCATAAAGGCCAATTTCGGTGCCCCCTCTTGTCTGGCGTCCGAGGGCATATGTCCCCCCTTAGCTACGGCTCCGTCCTCTCGAAAATCTGAAATGTCCTTCGCCCCGGAGGACAGTGTCGTTAAGTTTGTTAAACTTAACTATAAAGAGTAGTAAGATTTGCAATGTTTAAAAAGTTGATTTTTTCTATAGCATCTTAGAAGAGTAATACCTTTATTCTTACTTTGGTTACAGTTTGGTGGTTAATTAAAGCCATTCCATTGTAAACATGCGACTGTTTCAGGGTGATGTGTGTAATATTTTCCTTGGCATGGGACACAGTCTAGAGCCGATAATCCTGGTGAACATTCTGTACAAAGAAAGTATGTGAACATATACAACTGAAACTGAGTAAACTAACTGTCTTTTAAAACAGAGAGTCGTAACGAGATTGAAATAAGGTGGACAATTAAACACAAACAAGTTCTGACAATTAACAAACTGTTTAACATTTTTATGAATATTTAAACCTACATTGTTTATTATTTAAGAAAGAAATTAAGGTTTATTTTTAAAAAAAAACATCAAAATATTTTCAAACTTAATTTTCCTGTCATTATGATGGTCTCATTATATGAAACCACTTTGATTTGTTAAATAACACATGCAAAAAATGAAATAAATAAATAACAAGTGTGCATAGCAGCTTTCACACCGTGTCAAAACAAACACAGAAGTTAAGGACAGTTGTAACACACTAGAAGACTTTTAAAAATGGATGTTCTCAAAATGTGTATTATCCAGTCAATAGCATATGCAGGTTTTGACACTAGGAGGAGCGAAAAACAAAATAAAAAATATTAAAAAACAAAACAAAACTGTTTAGACTTTCTATCAAAGACGAGTTAAAATGCAATAAAAGAAAAACAAAGTTAAATTCTTAAAATACATTATGCAAACAAAAACTTTGCATAAGTGTAGATTAGCACTTTAAAGAGGCGTAGCTAGTGTTTGGCGCCCAGGGACAAGATTCATTTTAAAGTGCCTCCCTTTCTTTTTTCATCAATAAAATAATATCAACGCACATTTTGGTGTCCCTAACTAGTCTGGCGCCCAGGGACATCTGTCCCCAATACCCCATCTTAGCTACGTCTCTGGTACTTTATGAAGCAAACGAATTCGAATTGAAAGTAAACACAACTTTTATATGTTTTATCTTTATTTATGCTTGAAAATATTTTCTGCACAGTCGAGCAACGGAGATACCTTGGATTCTTTTATGTTGTTTATCGTAATTTTAAGAAGCGTTTACTCCCCGCCCCCCAAACTCCCCCCCCCCCCCCCCCCCGAAAAATTACATTGACGTATTTTGTTCCTAATTACCCGAGATACCTGAAATCTCTAGCAGTTTGATATTAAGTAGATCACACGAATTTATTTTCCGATCAAAATTACCAAATTACACTCTAGGGTGTAAGTGAACTTAACATAAAACTTTATTTGAAAGAAACTAATTTAATACGAACACTAAAACAATCAAGTTTCAGAGGAAATGTATTATTTGTATGTACATTAACATTTTATTCTTACTTGTCCGCCAGTGGCAATTTTGCATTTGATCACGAACCACGCCAATCGAATTTGTTCTCTATGTGTCAATCGAATTCGTTCTCTATGTGTCAATCGAATTCGTTCTCGGTGTGTAAATCGAATTCGTTCTCTATGTGTCAATCGAATGCGTTCTCTATGTGTCAATCGAATTCGTTCTATATGTATCAATCGAATTTGTTCAAGCCGATAGACTCGTACACATTCATTGTATTCGTGTCTTCCTCGGTGACTTTGTAAGGCTGTGCATCGGGTTTCTCAAAAGATGGTTCTTCTCCCCCTTTTTTATAGCTGTAAGACGCATTTTGATATTGAGCTGAAATTGAATAGCAAGGGGTAAGTAAAACAAAATTCAAGAAAATTGGACGCCACATACAAGAACTGGTTGTGCGATGCCTAATGGTTTGAAAATTTAAAAAAAACAAAAACACTTAAAAAGCCAGTAAACTATTTACACGAGTATCAAAGCATTGGCAAGTATTTAAAACGGGCATGATGACACCGATCGGTCATTTAATTCATGAAGATTCTATGATTAGTAATGAATGAATACACAGCCAGAAAAACAAACATGTGATGTGGAACTGTAGATAAAAACGTTTTTTTTTGTTTTCATTCAAAGGCTCAAGACACCTGAAAGCGTCCTTCTGTTTTTATAAATTGCTGTAATAAAAGAAAATTATAAAAGTGTTTCATTTCAAAACGCATATTTTAAAAAAAAATGATTTAATTGAATAAACTCAAATTCTAATTATATATCAGCGTATTGGCCTTTATACTTTAAAAAAAAAAAAATTATGCTATCAAAGACTGTTAAATAAAGAGTTATTTTTAAGAAATGTCTTGCCTAAACATACACCACATTACTGTGGTAAAAGAAATCTATTTAAAACAGAATTACACTGTAAAGAAATAACTTATGTTACCCGTAGTCCCGGGAGCTTCGTAATGACGAATGTATTCTTTCCCACTTGTGGCGGTGTCATAGTTTGATGGGGCACATTTCACCTCAACCGAGGGTCGCCTCCTTTTGCGCGCGAATATCAAGACTAGAAGAAGAATGTTAAAAGCGCAGGCAACGCCAAGTCCAACGCCAAGGCCGATAACTGTACTTCGTAATGGATTGTCCTGTACCTGAGAAGGAGCTTGGTAACAAACACACAAATCAATTTGTTTTACATCACATTTTAGACTTTATTTTTAAAAATATTTTTTTTTTGTTATTACTATTGTAAGAAATTTCGAAGTGCGTTTAATATAACTAAAAATTACTTTCATGATGTCTATTTGTAAAACTGTATCAAATGGAAATTATATTTGCTTTCTCGTAATAATGCATATTAATGTTCGAAAATAACCGAACACTTGGATCTCCCATGAAGCTACAATACAGAAAAAGAAAAAGAAGAAACAAAAAGCATGAAGCTACAATATATGCCTAAATGAATTTATTTCTAATGTGTTCTCTTTCAATTGTTTCCTGTTATATGTATTATTTATTAAATCATTTATACTGACTCCGTATCGAGGTAAAACCTTGCAAATAGACACATTGCCAATTTTAAGCCCCGCAACCTAACCCCCAAATATAAGTCGTTCCTGTTTTGCAAGGCGCAAGTGAAGGAAATATCATGACACTGATTTTTTTTTTACAATGAAATTCCCGATATCTGTCGCTAAATGAAAATTAAATAAAAAAGATCGCAAGTGCATTTGATGCGTAATAAATAATTTTTTTCTCTGAAATAAATCTGCGTGTAAAATCGGGTTTGTTATTGGAATAGTAATATAGTTCAAGAAAGTGAAAATAATGCGCTGTTGCGGCAGTAGGGTCATGTGGGCTAATTGAAATTCTTTCAAAGTATGTTACTTGTATGCGTGTTTTTTTCCAATAGTCCACACCACCCCGCGACACAAAAAAATTGCTCGATAATACATTTTATTAAAGATTTTATAAGGTCAACTTTGTTTTTAAGGTTTGTTTAATTTTGGTACCGAAAAGTATTTTAGCCGATATGTGTTGTTTATTTGTGTTGCTCCTCAACGTTGAAACCCAAGTTTAATCCCATTACACTGATGTCATTTTGAAATGAACATTTTTTATTAAGTGCATTCGTAAATATTTGAAAACTTATAGCCGTGGCATATAGCAACGTTGAGTATCCTTATTTTTTTAAGACACAACGAGTGTTGTGTGGAAAGGGAAGGTATTAAAAGCAAATGACGCGTTTTTTTAAAAAAAAAATTTGTTTCATTATTCTTTTCTTCTAGAAAGGGAGTTTTGTAAATTAGAAAGGTAAACTTATAATTGTTCCTTTCTTTTTTTTTAAGAAAAGGTCATATACTTAGATCAAATAAAGAATTTGATTTGCATCAAAAGATGGGATAATTGTCCGAGAGCTCATTGGATACGCATAGTTTACTTAACTACAAAATGGCATAAGAAAACAGACACAAAAAAAAGTAATAAAGAATGCAGATAGTCATCGAGTGTCCAAGGGTATCATCCCAACTGAGAAAGAGCTTTCTATATTAAAACAAACGTGTTCTATGCTATTACTTTTGTGACCTACCTGCACTACAGTCTGTAAAATTAATATATCCAACTTCACAAGCAACAGTGCATTTACCACTGATATGGTCACATGACTTGTTGACACAATTGTTACACTCATTGGTGCAGTTAACACCCCACTTTCCTGGAAAACATTCTGAAATATATATATTTAAAATATATTTTTTTTATTCAACTAACATAAATTGATCAAATGGTTTAAACATAATGATTTATAGCATATTTGTTTATTAAAATTACCGAGACTTAGGTTTACTATAAATAGAGTACAATATTTTGTTGTTTGATGGTTATGAAAATGGAGAAATTAATTGGTTTTCATTTCCGCAACTGGTGATACACAAGCTTTATTATTCTACTCTAATGTCATTGGAATGCGTATATTTCGTACAACCATTAATTTAAAATAATGGTAAAAATTAGTCTTTAAACTAAAATGATAATTGTTAGAATGCATACAAATTTTTAATTGATTAAATGAAAAAAGTATAAAAATGCTTCATTTCAATTTTAAGTATTGTACCCGTCAATGGTAACATTTCTAAAGATAGAAAAAAAAATTGATTACTCCTATCAAACATGTACTTTGTATGTATTGAAATGTCCAAAAAAAAAAATTAATTTCGTTGAAAGCTCTTCTTACTTTGATTGCAGTCAGGAAAGTTGTCGTATCCATTACAACCTTGATCACAGATTCCACTGTGTCGGCCACATGATGTGTTACTACAATGGCTGCTGCAGGAATATTTGCAGTCTCTACCCCACAATCCTGGTGTGCATTCTACAGAAACAAATTGAATTCATTGAGTTGATTACGTTACATTCCTTCTTGAAAAGAGGTATAAAGCTTTTGACATCCAATAATACTGTAAAGAGCTCAAGAGCGCATAAACCTGACTTCTCATGGATGCGTTTCTTCTACAAATGTAATAGCTAACTTGCCATGTTGCAAATTCTATGAAACTGCCATAGTCATCTTTTAAACTTCAAAACCCTTTTTCATTAGTGGCACCAGTTTCATAACAAGACTTATCTATATTGCTCCACGAATGTTTGATGCATCTTAAAAATGGACCAGAGGTTGGCAGGTCGCAAAATCTCAAGGTACACCACTGCCAGATTACCTTAGATATGGTGGGCCAAGCCAAGTAGATACGATCCCCTTTGAAATGTCCATTCTAAAATTATGCAGTCTTATATGTCATGTTTCACTTGAAGTAGTATCAAAGAATGTTGCCTTCAGTTTTGTGTTTTGTAACGATGTATATAACTACTGAAGTAAGGTAAAACAATCATCTTTCCATCCCAGTGCACTACCGGGTGTATCGAAGACCCTCGAAATTCTTTCTTGACAAGATTTGCCAATAAAGTGCAAAAATGGTTTCATTTATGAAAATTGCATCACTTCTTTCACGGCACAGGCGATAATGACAAGAAACAGGTTAGATACAACTCAATAGAGTAAAAAAAAATGCAAACGGTGATGAATTAGATAAATATTTACAGAGTAGAGCAGAAGGATAGTATGAGGTAGAGAGGGATGTTGAATTGAGTTTAAAAATGGCATAAAAATTGCGTCAATGCCTACAAGGAAGTTGGTTTGTTAAATTATTTTATTTTAACATTCTTTTGTCATTAAAAACATATTTAAAACTTAATGCCTACATTTCATGTCAATTGTAATTATATTTCAAAATAGGCTGCGTTACAAAAGTTAAAACAGGTAACCCTAAAGAACCTGCGGTCCTCAACTCAGTCCTTACTGAAAATGTAACGTTAAAAATTGTTTTCTTCCTAAATAAGACTTTTCTTTTAATACCAGAGATTTTCAAGGTCATTTTGCTTTTTAAAAAATTACCTTTATTGCATGCTGTTGGGTTACTGGATCCAATACAGCTTTGACATAGGCCATTCTCAACATGACAGGATGTGCCACAACTTGGGTTACATTTGGTGTTGCATTCAAGACCCCATGCTCCAGGAGCACATTCTAGAGATGAGAAAATAATGTGATGACATTTAAAGAGGGACTAAAGCAGCCATTTTGTTTTATTGGCCGTTGTATCAAGATGTTAAAAATCATAACAATGTTTCGGCATTAGAAAAACAAATGATCTGATCTATCTTTCTTTGGTAAACAAACAAACAAAAAGAATAGAATAAGATTGTTTCTTTAATTCTCTTTTTATTTTTAACCAGCAAAATAATGAAGATCACATTGATATATATTTGTAAATTGTTGTGACTTTGACTCAAGGGGTGACCTTGAATCAATGCTGAGTTTGACTAAAGGGTTGACTTTGTCCCAAGGGGTGACTTTGACTCAAGGGATGACTTTGACTCAAGGCTGACTTTGACTCAAGGGGTTAACTTTGACTCAAGGGCTTGACTTCGACTCAAAGGGTGACTTTGAATTTTATATACTAATGTTACGAAAATTGTTTTTCATGATTTTCTAGAGCACTTTCCCCTAAATATTATGACAGACATAACAGTTTACTATGACAAATTCATAAATTAAAGGTAGCATTAGATGCCTGGAAATGCCAAAAATGATGACGAAGCTTTGCCTCGAAAGTAAAGATTAGAAAGAATCATTTTTCATGTGTACAGGTGATTTTATTTTGCTCCATCTTTAATTACAATAAAACGTTATGATCGAACATGAAGTATATAGAAATGAAAATTTCCTATTTGTTTTTATTTATAAATACTACATGTATTGTGCTTCTCTCATTTTTAAAAGGGCAAAGTCACCCCCTTTTTTTTCATTGGGTTGAAAAATATCAAAATTCCTTAATTGTCAACTTAATCTAATAAAATATTGAATTCATTCAACGATAACAAGAGGTACCCGATCTGTACATCAGCACCTATGTGTTTATTTTTAAAGGTCAGTTAACATGTTGTCATTTCTTCATGAAGACAAAGCATAAACAAAGTCACCCCCGTTTCACGACACCTCAATAATACCATTGAAAAGTTCATGTCTAAGCATTGCCAGTAAAAATTTGTTTTAAATCAATTGTCTTGGAAAAATCCCAACCTTCAAACGCCTGCACTTCACATAAAGTTAGAACATTTGTGCTGGAATTCACCCGTATGCCATTGATAAGCACACGTCTCTGGTCGTCTGGCACAATTACTGTGTATATCAGCATTGCTGTGTCACCCGAATCTCGAAAGGAAAACACCGGTCTGTATCTGTCATTGAAAGTTTGGAGTCCAAAATGTATTAACCTTTCCGGGCAGCAACGGAGGTCTGTAATAGACAGTTAAGATTTTAAAAAAATGAATAAAATTGTCAGTACAAACTAATTAAATTTTATGCTCATTATTTGGATGAGTTCAATTTTATTAGATTTTTTCAAAATTTAAATGATTTTCAATTTTTTATAGTTCTTTTTTTTCTGGGGGGTTGGGGGGGGGGTCGGATAAGGGTTGGGAAAAGGGGGGGGGGGCTTATTTCATTTAAATCACAATGGGCTACATAAACGTTCTCGTGGCTTTTTTTTTGTGTGTGTTGAGTTTTGAGTTTTATCAACGTCAAAACACAGCGTTAGAATGTACTCGAGATAAATCAAAATGACATTTAAAAATAATTAAGAACATCCGATATCTTGTAAACAACAGACCGCAATGTTGAAAAAAAAATAGAAAAAAAATATAATAAAAGAAAGTAAAAAAATAACCCGACAGTTATTCGTTCCACACAGGAGACAAAACGTGATTGAAAGGGAGGTAATAGGATGAAAATGTTGAACAAAACGAAAGACAGACTTTCTTCTCCCCAGTTCTTGTGGCAAAGACGTCACGTGACTTTTGGAGGCACGCTGGAATTTTCTGTTTTCGACCCACCTCCCCCCCCCCCTCCTTTTTTTCACTCAATGTTTAATTGTGTGCGTTCACTATAAATGTTACTTTGAATTTGAATCGCATTGAAATACAAGTTTAACCTTTCAATTGTTTAAAGGTTCTCTCAAAAAAGTAAAAACTAAAACTGCGTTCCTTCCGGCTGGCGAAATACTTCCATCAATTTAGTGTGATCAAGCTCAGCACTCAGCACTTAGTTATGTTCAATTCTTATCATCTTTAATCATCAAAGCATAGCCATGGCTGAACGTAGATCTGATGTGATTATCCACAGCTTACAGAAACTGCCCACCTCGGTTGTAAAAGTGACAGGCGTTGAAATTTTGATTGAAAAGCGATTATCACAGACGTAAACGAAAATGTGTCTGAGAGGGAGGAAAAGGGTGTGTGTGTTTTGGTGGAGAGTAGGAATTGAGACACCTTGTTTATTACAGACATATTTATTACAATTTATAAATTATTGACTGGCAAAGAATCAATAAAATCAAAATTTTACAAACATTTAAACAAAACAAAATTCAGTATTGCGCTGTATGTATGGCAGAAGTTCATATAAAGAATTTAAAAAGTTATAAACTGCTAGGTCAAAATATCACAAAAACGAAACTACAGAAAAATCTTGCGATCAATTCACCAAGCCATATTAGAAGGTGCCTCCCTAAGTATCTTGCACGCGTAAAACAAAGTATGTTAAAACCTTAAAAAAAGAAACTCGTATAAAAAACCGTGTCGGCAGGAAGCCTTTGTCAGAGAACAAACAACTGAAAAAAAAAACGAATTTAATTTTTAAAAAATAACACTTAGCTGAGAAGTAGTATCAGAAATGACAGCCAGAAGAATTTGTTGCTAACGAAAAGATGGAGAAGATCAAAAGAAAGATTTTTAACTTCATTATAGTGCGAATAGAAAGAAACGCAGATAATGATTGATCTTCAACAGATGACTTATTGGCTTGAGAGAGAGAGAGAGAGAGAGAGGGGGAGAGAGAGAGCTCGTATGCAAGCATTAGACTTTTCGAGGAGATCTTCCCACTGACCGAGCTCGATATAGCAATCAATACATCGAACTCAAGACGAGATAAAATAAAAAACGAGATACCTGTAATTGTGTGCCTTTCATTTTAGTATCGCTGTTAAACAATGCATGGGTTCATGGCAAGCTGTATACAATTTTGAAAGTTATTTCTTACTGGTCGAAGTATCCAAACAGAAATAAACAATGTCAGCTCTTCAAAGTTTGTCCCGGAAAGAAGTGCTCTTTACGCAGACGCACTTTATGGTTTGGCATAAATGCCAATGACTAGGTATAAGTGCAAGGCGACTTAACGAAGATTTGATAACCCTTGGTACATATTGTAAAGAAATGAAAGCAGAAAATAAACAACACGAAGACAGTATACTCGGTCTTAACAAAAGGCCGCCAAAGTAAAAAATACTCCATTATCCCTACAAGGCAACGTAGCACTTAAAGAAGACACCCCCAGCACATCTTGGTTTTAAGTTATGTTGGCTAATTGTTATTTTAAAAAAAACATGTACAAAACATTAATGAAAATTCCAAAGTTGTCTAAACTTGTTGAAAGGCTGACCAGAACCCGATGAGGCAGTGACATGACTACACTTTGCTAGTTTTAGCAAAACCCACCTTGACTGTCAACTCTATTGTATAAAACAATTCTGTTGATTGTGTGGTTTTCTTGAAATGTTACATTCCAATTTGGAGGCGAATCGTAAAACCCAGTATGAGAGCATGTGTTAATTCGAATGTTACTGCTTGTGTTGCCATCAACTGCATTGGATGCTTGACTAAGACTAATTCCTTCCAATATATAATTGGAGCTTTGTGTGGCGGTCTGCTTCAATGCAATATTTCGACCTATTTTTTGGGTGGAAAAAAACATGAAAAAAAACAACACTAACTATCACAATGATATCGATAAAATTTCATAAATGTATCATTATTATTTAATTTACCTTTCGCCAAAGTCAATTTTAGGCATAGGAAACATAAACATATAGTTTTTTGTAAATAATACTGCTTTGCTGAACGCTGAATGTATTTGTTTTTTTTAAATTTTTAAATGTTCTTTGCACAATATGTTTTTCAAGAATCGTAGTAAGTAATGCGCATTAAAAGTGTAGTCTTCTTTTTCCGCACCTTTCAAAAGTGATCGAATTTTTAGTACATTATTATGAGCAACAATCACTAATAGAGCTTAGATTTGTTTTGAGACCACAAGGCCACAGTGCATAACATGCAATAACTACAACACTAATTTGATTGCATAATAAAGGAATTTCCTGGTCATTTTATGATGATTAATTAAGTGCGTAAAAGTACATAGGATCTAGTTTTAACACTGCGAATGTCCTCACCTCCACTAATGTAAATAGAGCATAGTGACTTTACGCTCTGTCCCCCGATGATCACCTGCATTACATCTACTGCCATTTGACAACTGATGTCCACTGTTTTGGTGTCTATCAGGTAGATTTGTTGATTGTTGCAAGGAGTTTCTGTTGAGCTGTCACCACTCGTTTTGAAAGAAACCACCAATGTCCCAGGGTAAGCTGCTCGTGGAAAACAATATACAAATCAGCTTTTTTTGTTTAGCATTGATATTGCAACAAAAAAAGTCAAAGAACTTGAAAAGCATTGTCCTAAATTATATTAATGAAACACATAAACGTTTTAAGCATTAAAACAACCCCATAAATCTCTTTTGGAATAAATTATTCATATGAATTAATGATTGCATTTACGTATTTTACGTGATTTATATTTATTAATTAGCCTTTATGTAAAAGGGTAAACTTCTGTCTAAATGCCTCCATTGGCCCGATCAAAAAATCATTTTATTTTTACTACATATCCGAGTACGTCACAAATACATGTCACATAAACGCTGCACAATCTTCAAACTATAACACGCACGCATTTTACAAACAATAACATCCCCCCCCCCACCTACACTTCGTTTTAAAAACAGGGAAAAGATTGATTGTGGGGAGTGAGGCTGAAAATTTGAAATAAAACGTGTTTTCATTGGCAACAAGTGTTTGTGCCAAGTTTCAGCTAGCCTGGAAGACGTGAAATGGGTCAATTTAGATTATCTTTGAAAAACTGGATACATTTATTTTTGTGGTTTGAGGGTGGGGGGTGTGGGGGCTTAAAATATGAGATAATATGGTGTCATATGTTGTGATAAATGTCGCTTTATATAATGACTGCAAGAGGGTCATTTAGCCTCCCGAAGATTTGAGACAAGCACACAAAAAATAAAAAAAGCAAAGTGATATAAATTATTTTAAAATGAATAAAAAAAAGCAACATTCTTTTATATATCTTTTTATGTATTTTAAAACCATTTTAATCATACCTTGTTTTTAAAAACAAATTTGTAAAAAAAAAAAAAATCAAGCATACCACCATCCTTGATAGCGAGTCTCAGCCATGAGAAAGGGTAGGTAGTATTCCATGCTACAACAACAGACTGTAGATTGGTGTCTTGATTACAGGTAGAGTAATCTCTGTCAGTGATCCACGTGTTAGATGTTTGTAACGGGTAGCTGGTTAATGTAGTAGATGGCTCAGTGGTTAAATCCTCTGTAAAGAATATAGAATCTTCAATAAAAAAATATAGATGAAAAGAATCATGTTATACTACGATCACCTCTTTTTTTTCGTTTCCCTTCTACTTGGGAGGCTTCGCACTATGGTATAGTTTTCAATCTTCCCCAAACGTGTGAGCCATGCTAAATATTTACGTCGGGGACTTTGACATGGGTAGTATCACAGTCAATCAATGTTCAGCGTTTTCTTCCGCTGGCCTTTAGGCCACTGAATGACGCAAATGTATAGCAAACTTTGAATTTGAGGTCTTACATTGCACTAGGCATGAGATTAGACTAAGAGGTAAACGATTACCCTGATAGACGTTGTACAATATACCCCATGATCGTTTAGCTTAAATCTCGTGCTGTCGGCCATCTGTGATTAAAAGTTGCATTTTTGCTCATTTAAGAGATTAAGAAATTAGTTTCATAGAATATTTACAACTGAGTATATTCTAAAAAAGCTATATAATTAAAGCGTAACAAAATGTTGCCTTATAAAATCTTAATTTTAAAAAATACACTTAAAGAAAAATTGTTCTTACGTATTTCATAGTTAAATGTTGAAATTTATTAGGAAATGTATTAGCAACAATATTGAATGTTAAAATTCATGTAATTATCGATATAGATCAGGAGTTATTTTACCAAAATATTTTTAAATTGCAATGTTGATAATTCTTTTATATCAAAGAAATATAATATGACATTTCTTCTTCCATTAGGACTGTTGTTATATATTTATATAGTAAAGTAAATAAAACTATTAAGTTGCACCCTTCCCTTTGACTGTTAAAACCTTAACAACGTCTATTACGATTCACAGTCTAAACACCTGCACTATATACAATAAGACAGGTGTTTATGTAGACGACGTGTGTCTACGTCATGAACTCTAGCAGACAACAAGCTGGAGACCGCATGTAGAGTGTGGGTAACTAAAAATAGTCTCCCTTACACCTCGGCTAAAGCCAACAAATCCATGGCCTGTTTCATAATTCGAATATTTACAGTTTTCTTTGAAGAACAGGAAAAGAAAATTCTTAATAAGGTAAATTTAATTTAAAAATAATTTAACTTGACGTTGTTACTGTTATTAAATACATTTACCTCCTGACTTTTAATGAGTTTGGTTTTTCTTCTTGTTATTTACTACATAATTTAATACATTTACCTCCTGACTTTTAATGAGTTTGTTTTTCTTCTTGTTATTTTTTAACTGTGGACTTATTTCAACAAGAAGAAAACCGTCCTGGGCGTCGGGGAAAAGGGGAGGGGTGACACGATGAGTTTACCGCATTGGCTGACCAAACCTAGCTACGCCACTGAATGTACTGAGGTCTGGTCTAGATTTACAAACAGGATTTCCTCTCAGTTCAGCTGTCCTTAAATTAACTGTAATTCATTGGGGAAAGACTGCAATCAGGTTAAGTAAACGGAAAAGAGTTGTACAAAGTATGGAAAAACCTGAAAGCAGGACGATACCCTTTTTCAGGTTTTCCCAAACTCAATTAAAATTTTTTTTCACTCTTAACAGTTCCCTATCATGCAATATTTACACAATGCCACACAACGCTTTCTCATTATTCATTGGAAACGCGAGTAAAGGAATCTTTTCTGAAGTAATACCATTTTCATTAAAAATAATACTTCGTTTTATCTTTTTTTATATTGTAAAAAAATAAAAATATATGTGTGCAAATAATGTTTTTTGTTTAAAGTCGATTTAACTAATAAATGCAATTTCAAATTTAGAAGGAAACAAAATATTTGTTTCATTATCCTGATAAAACTTCTACAGTAAAATAAATACTCTCTGCTGTAAAATAAAACCTATACATTAAAATAAAACCTCTACAGTAAAATAAAACGTCTACAGTAAAAGAGTGAAATTTCGGAATGAACAAAAAAAACCCCACCACATTATAACAAAGAAGTATCTATTCCTATTGTTGCCGTTGATGGATATGAGGCTTGGATGGCGGCCAAAATCCATGCAAATGATTCTAGCTATGCGCCGTGATAAAGCCGCTCCTAGGCAACCGTTTTCGTCCCGCCACTACTCGTCCCGAACGAAAGACTCCCAGGGCGGTGGGTGTGGTAACGCAACACCTTACCTCCGAAGTGGAAGCAAACCCGTCCTGACCCTCGGAGAGTGGACTGCGGACGCTTTAAACGCAGCGTCATCGGTCGACTGGGCTTCCCCTAGGCATAGGGGGAGTTCCCGGCGCCCTTCCGTACGGGCTGGCGACGGGGAGACCTTCAGTGCGCTGGCTTGTGTAGGGGAGCGCCGGGGGGGGGCATTAAGAGATTGCGCTCCACGGCCCACCGACGCCATCTCATATGCGACTTTATTCCTGGAAGCAATTACACTGTTAGGTCGTCATCCACCGGAAAGTGGGCAGATGTGGACATGACACTCTTGATACACTTTAAATGTAGGAACAACATTAAACCAGATGACGTAATACATTATTTTGTTTAAGGTTGTTTTTTTCCTTACTCTCTATTATAGAAAAACAAATTTGTGTTTACATTTTACGTTATCATAGTTGTTTTGTTGTTCTTTTTGGCTTCAGGTGAAAATATCCCGACAAACAAAATCTGAATAGCAAATTAATATCGCTCATACTACTGACTGATAAGCTTAGAAAATGTTCAAATTATATAAATAAAAACCAACTCACGATATTGACATCCTAAGCCAAACCATCCTCTCGTACATTTAGAGCTGCCTGTGCATTGACCAGTAGTGGAGTCGCATATGTCATTTTCACAGTGACATTTATATTGACAATTTGAGCCAAACCATCCTGGCGTTGAGCAACCTGTGGGAAAAGGCAAATGATTAAACAAAATTAAAATGTTATTTTCAAAATCGGTTTTCTCCTAAGGATAGGGAAAAAAAATATATATAAAAGAAGTGGAACTAAACTAAAACTATATTGTACGTTAGAATCATTTCGTAAGCAAACGAGAAACACTCTTTTCTACAAGGTAAACGTGCACTTTTTTCTCATGCAAGAGCTACCACCTTTATATTTGTAACATTTCTGGCATGAACAATAAGAGACTTATGAGTTATATACGCATGCATTTAAAAGGCAGCTGTTTAAAGAAATTAGATAGTGTTCTATTCATTTCATTCAAAACTTACAAAAAACTAACAACTCAACAAAAAAAAGTGTTTCGGGATTTATTAGTTTAAAGGACAAATAACATATTCTCAAAATTAAAGGCTTTTAAAATTTCAGTATCCGACACTGCTGAATATCGGACACTGCTGAATATCTGACACTTCTGCATATCGGACACTGCTTCAAATGTTTGCTCTCGCTGCGTTAATGCCAGACATATGATGGCAAATATACTATTTTTGTACACGTAAATTTTGTAGGCTTTAAATAACGCACGAAAGATAACGACGACTGAGAAAAGTTTGTAAGACTAAACACCAAACATTTAAATATTTTTAATATTTGATAATAAGCTGTAATTATTAAATTTTCTTATTTCTTACAAAAGTTAAATCAGGAAAGTAAGGATGTAAAATAAAAAATCAATTGTAAAAAAATAAAAAGTTTAATATCCGTGACCCAAAGTTTGAAACGAACTTGGATAAGGAATATTTGTAATAAAGTTAAAACTATTAATAAAATTTGGCTATCAATTTAAAAAAAAAAAAAGTATGCTTACCTTGAGAATTCACCAAAGACAAGTCAAAAACCAGCATTAATAAGATGGTTAATAAATGCCGGTTATGCATGTTCCAAGTCCTTACAAACTTTGTTGATCGCACGATTTAAATAAATATTGTTCCAATTCGAACAAATTTCACCGGGGCGTTATATACCCCCGTGTTTCTAGAAAGGCATGCACCGAGACATTAGATACAATCACAATTCAAAATTATTTATTATATATATATATTTATATAAAAAACCAAACTCAGAAATATGTAAATGTATATACAGATAGACTTATAGATAGATAGATAGATAGATAGATAGATAGATAGATAAATAGATATATAGATATATAGATAGATATATAGTAGATAGATAGATAATAGATAGATGATAGATAGATAGATAGATAGATATATAGATAGATAGATAGATAGATAGATAGATAGATAGATAGATAGATAGATAGATAGATAGATAGATAGATAGATAGATAGATAGATAGATAGATAGATGGATAGATAGATAGATAGATAGATAGATAGATAGATAGATAGATAGATAGATAGATAGATAGATAGATAGATAGATAGATAGATCGATAGATAGATAGATAGATAGATAGATAGATAGATAGATAGATAGATAGATAGATAGATAGATAGATAGATAGATAGATATATAGATAGATAGATAGATAGATAGATAGATAGATAGATAGATAGATAGATAGATAGATAGATAGATAGATAGATAGATAGATAGATAGATAGATAGATAGATAGATAGATAGATAGATAGATAGATAGATAGATAGATAGATAGATAGAGAAAGTGAGAGAGAGGAGTGAGGGAGCGGGATAGAGTGAGAGAGAGAGATTAAGTATTAAAAAAATAGTAGGGTTCACTATTCAATATAACCTATAAACAGTTTATACATGTACTGCGTGTTCTAAAGAAATCCGTTTGGTAAGTCAGTACAAGGAAGTACATCTACACAACTGGATTTATTTCAGGAACGCATCCTATTGGTGCAACTTTATGTACATGGTCACATGAATTCGAAGAATGGCATACACTTAAGGGCGTTTAAAGGGGGTCGGATGGGGGCCATCCGCCGTAGGCGGCACTCTTTTCTTTGCGTTGATGGGGTGGCATTTTCGGAAAATAGAAGATTTTATATTCGTGGAAGGGGATTGAAAAAAGCTTGGCCCGCACCTGGTGGAACTGACTCTATCAACGCGACTGCACATATGTGGCCTTATATGTATATTTTGATTTTCAAGTTTCATTTGCATGCCATTAAAAATGCCATTGAAATGAAATTGTCTTCAATAAATTTGCCAGGTTTCAGAGTCTATAGAATAAATTTGCCAGGTTTCAGAGTCTATAGAAAAAATTTGCCATGTTTCAGAGTATATAGAATAAATTTGCCAGGTTTCAGAGTCTATAGAATAAATTTGCCAGGTTTCAGAGTCTATATAATAAATTTGCCAGGTTTTAGAGTCTATAGAATATATTTGATTTTAATTATTTATTTTTTAACTCCTGAAGTTAATGTGTTTATTTGTTTTTAAAATATGTCTTTAATACAGTATTTTAGCACACTTTTATCAGCCATAAATAGATTAGAAAAATGTGTGTCCATTAATGTCGAGTCAATAATTTAGTCTCAAATATAAACAATATTTTCTCGTGATGTCCAAAGAATAAAGGAATACATACTTCCACATATCTGCAAAGTGAGCATACATATATTAAAAAACTAGTTATATCTGGATGTATGTAATTTATACAATCAAAATTTAAAGTAAAATAATTAATCCTCTCCTAAAATATAATACCGATATACTTTATATAACGTCATTAAAAACCCAGAATATTTCTACATTCCATTATTTTATTATTTTAAAAAAAATTAATGAAATTACTTACTAGAAGTTGGTAAGTCGGGCTCCACCCCTTTTGAAATGTTCATTTCATCTTGTAAGTCCCTGTGGTATAAATAGAACCATTCCCTCATCCACTTGACATACGTTTTAGATCCGGTTGCTGCTAGGTCATCAAGAGACGGTTAAAGGTCGCATTCTATTATTCATGCCCTTGTGACAGACAATCTGGAACCAGTGATTACGGATGTAATGGATACAGTGACCTAAACAACTAGTAACACTTGTAAGATTCGTAAGTGCATGTTACGTTTTGATCAAAATAAGGAAATTATATTTTTATATCCACAAATTATCTGGTAAAAACAATTAAATTTGGGGGGAAAAGGTAGAACAAATATCAGTGGATTAAAACACAAGATTTCACATTTGATGGAGAATTGTAAATGTGGACACTTAGAGATATACACAGTAAATTAAAAAAGTGTCGTTATGACACACGTTAGTTCATTGAATAGTTTAACAAAGTGCCATTAATTTGTACGAATTTGTATCCCATTTATATCCCATTCATATCTCATTCATATCTGATTCATATCTGATTCATATCTCATTCATATATCATTCATATCTCATTCATATCTCATTCATTGATCCCTCTATTTTTCTCTCCATTTCTTATTTTCTTTCTCATTATCTTAAGCGTTCTCTCTCTCTCTCTCTATCCATGCTCTCTCTCTCTCCATCATTATCTCTGTATCTGCATAACTCTCTTTATCTTTATCAGTGGCGTAGCTAGGGGAGTACGGAGGGGGCGGGTCGAGGTTCGCACAGGGTGACACAATCTAAGAGGGTGGACACCAGATGGAAAAGTTGCATATTTAAAGAGCACACAATGCTCAGTCTAACCGAATTTCATTAAAAAATCACACGTTAATTTTAGACACATGTAACCAATTTAAATGCAAGCTTTATTAAACGTTTAAGGTTGATGCATCAGATATGACGTAACCCTATTATTGGAGCATAAAAACCATATTTTGACCATGATTCAACGCCGATTACAGTATTCGGTAACTTTAGTAAGTGACAGGAAGCTTTACTTGTTTAAATTCTGACAATGAAAGCTTTCATTGATACCAAATACTATGTGTTCGAGTGATTCTAAGAACACGAATCTAATGGTTAAAAATAAAAAAATAAAAACATCTAAACATGACTTTTAAAAAATTTATAGGGTTAACAAGATAATATTTTTTACCCCATTTTCTTACATCTTTAAATACTTAATTTAAATGTCTTTAAATTTTAAAAAAAAATGTTTTTGAAATCAAATATATCGAAACCCTGAAAAACTCAAAAATATATTATATTTTCGACGAATCTTCACTAGCGCCGCCCTTTAACATTTAAGCACAATTGTTATAGGGCACAAGGTATTTTACATTATTCTGTGATTTCACGTTAATTTGATACCTTTACATTTGGGCATAAGTATCTGCAGACTAAAGGTTTTTTATGTTCAAAGTGGTGACCAACTTAGAGTTTTTAAGATTCTTTCTGCACGAGAAGTGCTTTTACTGTTTAACCCAAAGGTCTACTAACAGCAAGTAAATAAGAGTTTTTTGTTTCCGTTTCAAAATGAACCTCTTTCTATGATGAGTTATCAGAAGATAAACTTTTAAAAGAAATACAGAGGCTTAGAAGACGCATATGTCAGCTGATATTGAATTTCAAAAACTAATGGACAGGTCAATGTTTGATGTCTTGAAATTCATAGCTGCCTTGGACTTCTAATAATTACTTACAGTACGCTCGCTAAGCCTTCAATTGTTTCTTACGATCTCTGTATCTGTGTCTTCAAAAATGGCGAAACTTTTCAAAAATAAGATTTACGATGAACTTTTTTAAGATCCACCATGTAACAGTAAGGATTTCTGGTCTGGTAACACTATAAATTGAAAGTGATACGTTGAAGGAATTTGATTTTGATCAAGAGATTGACAGGTTTGTAGCTTTGAAGAACATCAAAGGACAATTTTTAATAAAGTAAAATATAATGTAAATAAAAGTGTAACTATTACAGTTCTTAAATACATTTTGCCTCCTGGCCTTTAATTAATCTGTTTTGTTCTTGTTAAAGTTGTACTGTGTACTTATTTTAACAAGGAGAAATCCATCGCGGAAGTTGGGGGAGGAGTGGGGCCGACACCATGAGTTTACCGCACCCGGTGACAAGAACCCTAGCTACTCCCCTGCTGTTTATTTATACATTTTGCTTCCTATGAAAAAAAGCTCACCCTTTCAAAAGACATCTGAAACCATTTATGATGTATGTGTATGTTTTAATTCTAAAAATTAATGTGCAATTAAAAAAAATTGAATGCTTTTATACATATTAGGGACACGATTGTTACAAGAGCGGTAATTAGAGCTGTTTAAAGTCACATTCTGACATACTTAGTCGTATGTGTATTCAGGGACGTGATGCTTACAACAAAGCACCAAATTGCGCATTATATAACTATTTTAAAAGTTGAATTTAATTCGTATATACATATTTGACTGAAAAGACGTTGAATTTGTTAGTTTCTTGTACTTTCTATTCCCATAAAATATATTTTCATTGATCTATCAAGTATGAATATAAATAGTTGTGAATACTTTTTTTTAAACTAATTGCCACACTAAAATACGTATGGGGTAAAATCAGCTCACCTGTGTGCAGTAGTTCATTGCGCTATCACATATTGTGACCGACACAGTATAAAATGTGATCAAGGTTGTAACGGATATGACGAAAGTCATGAGTGCAATAAAAGTAAAACGCGATCATAATGAACTTGAAATGGTTAATTTTGCCGTAACATTATTTTGAACAAACAGGGGCCAGCCTATCATAACAGGCAATGCAGGCAAATGTATGTACCGCCAAAGTCTTGGTGGTGTCATTTTGATCCTAAACAAAAAAGTTAAATGCTAAATTAGCGGATTTTTTAAAAATGTTTATATAATTGAAGAATATAATGCTGAAAATCCGCCCACGTGATATTCCATTTTTTAACTAGAGTTGCAGAAATGCATAACACGGTTTTTAAATGAAATAATAGAACATTCCACTTTCGATTCCTAAACCAAATAAATTATAAACAAAAATAATAATTATAACTGTTTCAAATCATTAGTGGCATGTATAGATGTTAATTTTAGGTTCATATTTTATCTTTTAACAACACTTTAAATTAGAAGGCACAATTAAGACGCTAAGACAATGTGAATGGCACTGCATTTAAAGCTCCTACGGGTTTCAATGTAATATTTTCCATAAAAAGGGAATTTTAAGCATTATAATTTATATTTTGCTTCCATGAAATTTCTTTATTAATTGCTTGTATTTTATGGAGAAAATGTATCTTAAATAATTTAATTCTTTGAGGTAATTATTGTCAATGAGATGCACAAGTTCAGAGAAGTGTCCTTGATTTGAATCTTTCTTTTTAATTTTTTTTTGTTCCGCAAGGATGTCATTAAATCTTGATGATATCAATAGTGGCCAAGCAAGGGCTGGTGCCACAATGCCGGGGGGGGGGGCGGGGAGGGCTAGAAAGAAAGTCGTGTCGCAACACTTCGGCACTTTCAGCTAAAAAAGTAGAGTTTGCTTCGTGGAAGGGGCGAAACAAATCTTGCCCCAGCCGACACTAACCCTAGGTGCGCGACTGTAGAGACCAGAAGGCATGTGACGATATTAGTTACAGCCTTTTCTTCAACGGAGATTCAAAAGGGAAAAAGAAGTATAGGATATCTAGTGAGAAAGAATATGTGCATAAAACATTTTTTTAACAAACGGCACATTTTGGTATGCTAGGAAAAAAAAGGTGTAACTAGTGACTTATATTCACTCCGCCTTTATTACCAGATCCAATTCGTGGTCGTTGGTTTCGGGTGCTCTCAACCATTACTAGTACTAGCTATATCTCGCCAAACAATGTCTGCCACCAATGCGTGAACTATTTTCTTGACAATGCATGCTTTCAGGTTGCGCAGTTTATTAGATTCCCAAATAGTGCTAACCCCCTCCGGTACTCCACCAGCCCTGGAATATATTAGTATTCTAATGGACTACTCCCTTTAAATAGCAGATTTATTACACGATTTCCGTCAAGCTAAAGAAAATATTACACACCAAACGCACTTTCGTTTCTCTCAGGTTTTTCATTTAGCGCAGTCATCGGGAATTTTATTTCTCGCCCTATTGAACCTTGAGTAAAACAAAGTATAATATGAAAACCTGAAAAGGGAACGCAACTAAACAACGAACGTGACTGCAAAAAGCCTTCATCAACGACAAAAGAACAGAAAAAACATAAATGAATTTAAAAAAAAATAGCTGTTAGCTTACAATTGAGGAGTCCACTTGCAAACCCTGCTAGGTAACTTCTTTTTGACTTAGAGAAAAAATGAGTTTTTGTAAAGTAATTTATATAGCGAATATAGCATTTATATATTTTTAAATAGTGAATTTTAGACTTACATAAAGCTTTTTTTTTTCTTTTTTGATCATTAAAATCACAAAATACTGTAAATTGACACTTAATTAACCAGCCAAGATAGATAACTCATTTATTTTAAAAAAAGTGACATAGCAGTTTTGAAATTGGTCTCCTCAGTTAGTATCCGATAGAGCAGCAAAAGAATTTGTTGAAAACCTCATTGCAATCTCTCACCCTTACTAATTACTTTGTGAACCTTAGAGTTAGTAACTGACATTTTTACATATATAACTATGCATTTTGAAAATGTATTGTACTTCCTCTGCACATTACGCCATGAAGGTTTTTAATAAAAAAACAACCAATGTTAATTTTTTTTTTTAAAGCAACAACAACATGCACACATATCTCGTTACAGTTCTTTACTTCATATAGCTTGAACGCAGTCCCTTAAAACTATTATAATGCAATTTTGAGCAATGAAACCATTATGAATTATCTTATATCCTTAGAATTTAAAAATGTGTGGAGCGAAATGGCCAAGTTGACGTTGTAATATTTACTAGACATTTATTTGTGTCATGCCCAAATTATTTACGCATATTCAACGTTTGTGACTTGTATTTTTATGAACATTTGAAGCATTTAATTTTTAAAAATAATAATTTATTTTGAAAACCAACAAACTTGGTTGTGCACATTAAACTTTTGTCATTAACACTTTTAGCATTTCTAAGTGATTGGAAAAAAAAATGGATGGGTGTGTACCATAGAGACATTTATTGTTGCTTCAACCGGCTGTCGTCTCGAGTAGTCATTATAAAACCATTTTAAGCGTAGCTAATTGAATAGAGGCGGCTCAGCATATCTGACAATGCCCAGTTGATCGCATAATAATCGGTTTTCCGTTTAACTTCCTGTTAGTGTTAATGTCAAACTTAAAACATCCTATTTTCAGCTGCAGGATGCTTTTTTTAAAAATCTTCGATGTAATCAATATTTTTTTTTTTTTAAATATCGAGTCAGAGGCGTTTCAATGAAATGGAGGTTTTCAGTTCTGTAAGTGACGCTTTCAGGGACTAGGAATCGTTTTCCTGTGCATGGCGCTTGCAATAAATCAGTGCTTTGCTTTTCTTGGTGTGGTAGTTAAAAGTTTGTTGTTTTTCTCTTGTTTTTTGTGTGATAAAAAATATTCGCTTCTAAAATGATTTTAAAGGTTTAAATGCCAGAAATTCAGTTAAGATTTTACTTGTTTTTTTGTTTTTTTAAGGTTTGTAATTGTTGTTTTTGTTTTTTGAACGTTTCTACTTGTTTTTGTTTAACGTTAGTACGTGGTGTTTTTTTTTTTTAACGTTTGTACATGGTGTTTTTTTTTTGTTTAACGTTTGTACATGGTTTTTTTTTTTTTTTGTTTAACGTTTGTACATGGTGATTTTTTTTTTTTAACGTTTGTACGTGTTGGTTTTTTTTTTAACGTTTCGCCCTTCTTGAGTATAACGCGGATGTTATTTGAAAAAGATCGCACTGCGTGTGTGTAGATTTCATTGTATTTATTAGTGCTGGCTTGAATACGTCAACGTTGTCTACATTAGTGCTTGTATGTGAATGTCAACATTTCAATAGTTGTGCTGCTCGTGAAGGTCGACTTTTTACACAACGACTCAGTTCGGCTTTGGTCAACGTTTTAGTGTCTTTAAAAAAAAAGGAATAAAAATCCAGTCAATCGTGTTTTAATGAAAGCTGTATATATATAAGTTAGGAGTGCTCTTTAACAAAAGAGGGATTTTTTTTTTTTTTGGGGGGGGGGGGTTGAAATCATACACACAGTTCACATCTAAAGGATAAGTACCGGTAATTAGACCACAGCACATTTTTACACTATTATATTTTAGATGCTCACAATAAAAATAGTGTAAATGATAGTATTCATACTGAAAAATGTTGACATGTTTTAAATTACGTAGGAAGAAATCTTAAAATAAGCTAGCATTTTTGCATCCATATATTTTTATATAGTTTTAATTTGATAAAATAAATGGAATACAGAAAATAACTTTTTTTTTCAATTCCTAAATTCTTGGTGATCTGTTTGTGTCTGGTAATAAGAACAAATGTTGCAATAAATTATGTCCGTACAAATATATCTAGACGCTTATTTTATGTGTTGTTTACGCATGCTCTGATTACTTCCTTGTCTAATCGCACCAAACGGCTTTCTTTAACAGTCCAGCATAGCTAAACTGTAGTCAAACAATGCTTCTTGTTTAGCTCCATTTGAGCTTAATCTGTGAAGTTTTAAAAAGTTCAACCGTGTTAAACGTACATTTAGCTATAAAATGTTTATATTTTTTTTTTTTAAATATACTAATTAAACAAATTTAGGCCTAGAACACATTAAAAACATATTTAATCTGGTATAACTTAATTATTTGACTAGAGAAAATGCGTTAGTCTCCACTTAGAATTCTACAAAGCCTCAAGGATCTTTATCATGTCTAGCATACATGTGCTAATTATCGTAGTTAAGTTGGCTTTAGAGTTTCCTTTGGTGAACGCTCAAGGTAAATATGTTTCTCTATCTTTTTTAAAGGAATTTTTTTTGTTTGTTTGATATTTGCTATTAAGTTTGTTAAAACTATTTTTTTTCTTTATGTCTATTATACGTATTTTGTTGTTTTAACATTGGTGGACCATATCGATGTTTGAACTTTACATAAACACTAATGCCGTTTTGTATAATAATGTGAGTTTTGCCTATTATTGTCTTGTTAAACATGACCTATGTTCTTGGTAACAATGACCTGTAAAATATAAAGTAACTAAAGTTTTTTTTAAAAATTAAATTGTTTTACAAATTATATAAATTACACCATAAAATTTTTAAATTAATAAAAATAATATCGAATCGCTAAAAGAACTATCATGCTTCTTTAGTAAAGCTGTGCTTTAAGTAGCCCTGCAAAAAGCACAAATATCTTTGCATTTATTAATTTAGGAAAGGTCAGAGCATGAGTCGTTGTCAAGACTAGAAAACGTATTTCAAATAATCGATAGCAATGTGATGTTTTTTCCCTCAGCAGGCTGTCCTCAAAAAGGATGGTTTGGGTCCAGATGTCAATACAAATGTAAATGTGAAAATGACAAATGCAACACTAGTACAGGTCAATGTACAGATAAAACTAAGTGTGTGACAGGATGGTTTGGCTTGGGATGTCAAAATCGTAGGTTGATTTTTTAAAAATGCAGCATTGCAAAGTTTTGAAATACCATATCAAATAGTAAATTTAATATACTTTAAGATAATTTGTTGTATGATATTAATCAAATCTTCATTATTTCAGCGAAGAATATGGCATTGAAACGACAGTACGAACCGTCTTAAAAAATTGCAGTATATATATAGAAAACCTCTTAACTCAAGGTTGTGAACGTTAATAATTATGTAATGACGGACTAAGATTAAGCTAAGAGTATTGCAATTCGATAATGCTAAAAGGATTATAATGATATAGTTATTGTATTTTTATTTGATTTGATTTGAGTACTTATATAGCGCTCATATCCATGCTATGACAGCATGATCACGGCGCTCTGATGTCCGAAAATGTTCGAGATATTTTAATGCTGCCTGTTAGGCGCACGTGAACTATCACCATAGAGAGACAGATGACTGCGCATTAATGAGCCTAATGGTAACATCGCCAGTCTTTTGATGCACTATCTTCCTTCTTCCCCCACAAAAACCTCTAGCCAGACTTTCCCTTTTCATGTCCGTAAAATGATGATTGAGGTTTGAGATGTTTTCATCGAAATAAAGACATTATTTAAGCATGATAATTTCCTACAAATAAGATGATTATTATTCGTTGTGCCAATTACCCTTAAAAGATAAGCTTACATGTCACGTACATTATTATTAAGTAAATAACATGTCTCAGCAACGTTAATCAGAAAAATCTGCGAGAACAAGTCATTTACTGTGTACATGCAAACCTCGAATCACAGTTAGTTTTATGTTATCCTGAGAGATTTAAAACTTACGCGTTTCATTGGTAATGCTCTTTAAGTGGTAATGCTCATTATTTGGTAATGTTCTTTATTTGGCATTGCTCTTTATTTGGTAATGCTCTTTAAGTGGTAATGCACTTCAATTGGTAATGCTCTTTAAGTGGTATTGCTCTTTAATTGGTAATGCTCTTTAAGTGGTAACGCTCTTTAAATGGTAATGCTCTCTGAGTCGTTATCAATCTAAAACAATAAAAAAAATTTAAATAATAAATTTGGATGTTTGTTTAAAGATACAAAAATACCGTATCAATAATTTTTCAATCAATATTTTCTCACTAATTGATACATTCATTTGAGAAGCTATTTAAATAAGTTAAAAGCACAATGTCCTTATATTCTCTTTTAAGCAAAGCTGCAATCACTATTCCTTCCAGCAGATGCATGGGATGTTTAGTATTTTTCTTCTTTGGTTTTTAAATTTACTTCCACACAATTCATTTCCGTTTTTCTTTACTTTTTTTTTGGTCCGGGCTTTTCTCAAACTCTTCTTCTTGTTTATTTTTTTAGGAAGGATACTTGAATATATATTATGTAATTTCAATTGATGTTTATTGAAATGTTTTGCTTTTTGTTGCACCGATGAAGGCATTTTCCGGATCGTCTACAGTTGTACTTTGTAAAATCATCCTTACAGCTGAGCATATTTTCTTTCTTTTTTTACACATATTGTATGTTGTCTAATTAATCCTAAAACAGATATATATCATATCCTTACAGAGGATTTAACCAGTGTTTCATCTACTACGATAACCAGCAACCCCGTCCAAACACCTAACACATGGATCACTGACAGAGATGATTCTACCTGTAATAGAGACATCAATCTACAGTCTGTTGTTGTAACATGGAATATTACCTACCCTTTCTCGTGGTTGAGACTCGCTTTCAAAGATAATAGTATGGGATAACTTTTTCAGGACGGCTTTACAAAAAAAAAATTATAAACATTGATATTATCCTTTTATTTTAAATCCTTTAAAAGTTTCACCATATTAATTTCAATAAACGATTAAGAATAGGTAAATATGGGATTTCTAAAACGTTAAATACGAATATTGATGCAACCATTTTTTTTTCACAAGGATATCCTGAAAACTTTAAGGTTTCATTCAGAGAAAATGTAAACAATTCAAAAGAAATTAATTGCAACAATCAAAGAATCTTTGTGATAGACTCAAAAACTGTGGATATCAGTTGTCAAATGACGGTAGATGTAATGCAAGTCATCATTGGAGGACAGAGTGTTGCTTCGCTGTGTTTATTTTATATTAGTGGAGGTGAGTACATTCGTAGTTTAAAACAAACAGATTTTCCAACGATAAGACTTGTGATTGTAAATTAATCAATGCCTGATTTTTAACCACACCGTACTAAATGTTAAATACAATTGTTATCCAAAAATTTTATTTTTCGGAAAAAAACTCTTACACATTATCCGAATTTGTTGCAATATGTAAAAGTAGTTCTATTTTAATCAAATTTTATAATAAGGCAATGTCGTAGATGCATATTTTTGCAGCACAGCGTGGTCCTTCCGTTCAAAGCACAACCAAACACTTCAAAAACAGAATAGATAATTTTAAAAAGCATCGAATACTATATGATAAGATGGTAATTGGACAATTGCAAACCCCCAGACTCTACATATATAATGTACTCAACATTCTCTTTCCCCATGTGACTCCTAGTTGAGCCCTTCAAATAACAGATACGTACAAAGTAAAGTGCAATTTTATTTTTTGCCCCTCTTTAATTTAATTGATATCTCTTGTGGATTATGGGGTACTTTATAGAGGGATAGTAGCTCCGATTGAGCAGCAGTCGTATCCTTTTGGGGTAGCTAATCAATCTTGGTCTCCACGTGATGCTAAACTCTCACCATGTGGCTCCAAGAAACTTTGGCATTGACAGCGGCGACACTACGGAACACGACTTCGAATAGCCGGCAAAACCAGGTATAGAAGGTAGCCAAGAAAAATGAGTGCTTTGAAAGTGGGCACTATTTAGGACAAGAATAACGTCCAAACATCGCGAGAGATAAAAGCACTTATAAGAATTAAACTAGTCACGTAAAAGGTAGACGTCGCAGCCCTCATCTAAACTCGGCTTGCAGGAGTGGGCGAACTATGTGAAAAGGGCCCTGACTATACTTTATTCACGAGGTGCCGAGAATGCGAAGAACGTCGTTAGGATGACGCTAGTTTTGTTTTCGAATCTGCACTACTTAAAATGATGGCTGGAAGAAAAAAACTTCACCATCATCAGCTGCTATGCGTCAACATTGCTAACCCTGTTCTATCGGGATCTGCAAACTGTCTTGGCTGATGTTCCGAAGCAGTTCACAGTTATAATTCCTGTTGGCTTCTTTGCTCGAATGGGCCATGATCGCATTGCCTCGGATGGGTTACTGGGAAAGCAAGGAGTGGTGTCATTGCAACAATAGTAGCCTGCTCTTGCTCCAGACTTGCGCTCAGCACGAACTGCTAAATTACTAATATAGTATTTCACGTTACCACGCGTAGTCGGACATCTTAAATGCACCGTACTAAAAATATGTTTATCTCATCGACTATGGTATCATCTGAAGAAATTACAGTCGTAACGGGCGTGTAACCAAGTCAGTCTGTGGTGCAGAATGTTTCACCGATCATGGTTTTGTCATCACCAAGCTTACAATCCAAAAGACGACCACAGGGAAAGAGAATCCCAAAACGTCTGAAAGTGACACGGTTCGAAAGCAAGATGATCACAAACATTTCTATGGATGCCCTGGAAAAACGTCTGAAATCCACATCTCTGTACAACCATAACGTCGAATCAGATTGGGCATCACTCAAAGAAATGCTGTATAAATAACACAGATATGGTGTATCAGTGACCAAGATCCAACATATCAGGACTGTCTAGATGAAAACTGTTTAGTAATCAAGCAGCTTCTGGAGAACCCCCCCCCCCCCCCCCCCGTCTTTACAACTCCTATCTTAACAACAAAAATGTAATTCCCACAAAAGACGCACACAACAACCTAACACAGCAGCAAAATGTACGTAAATTCAGAATAAATATTTGAGTGACCGGTTTGACACGATCGAGGGCTATGTTAACAGACACGACCTGAGGAATTCTAACCCCTCTCTGAAATAATTCTATGGCCCCATCTCATCAGAATCATTCCCACTTATGAGTGTTGATGACAAAGCTCTGATTACTGAGAAAGAAAGAAAAAATATATGGAACGCTGTTCAGAGCACTTTTATAGCATCTGAAATCGCGTTGATGAAGTCATAATTGACTTCCGTAGGTGTCCATCAGTCAAGAAACGGAGGACCTTCCTACTCAAAAATATGTATGCGTTTTTCGATTGGCAAAGTTCCAGGTGATGAATCCATCCCAGTTGAAATGTACAAGGAAGTTGGCAAAACTCTGTCTAAAAGACTTTTCCTGCTGTTCCTTCTTATGTGGCAGCAAGAGAAGATAACACAAGATTTTAGGACGCATCCATTGTCCACTTGAACAAACGTGAAAGGAACCTTAAAATTTAATCCAAATGAAAACAACTTATATTTAAATTATCTCTTTTTTAATCCTTTACATTAAATTCGCTTTTAGGGTTGTTTAATTAAGCTAATTTTGTTTCTTAATATTTCTTTGAAATCTAGATTATAAACTGATCATTAATAAATGTTCATCTTACTTTGCTAATATTAAAAGTAACATCTAGATTTTAGTGAGTTAAAGAAATCAATAAAATATACACGCGCAATCCATAAAATGTTTTGCTTTCAATGCACATTTGTACTGACCTTCATATGACCGGTAGAACGAGCCCAAAGTGTATATAAAAATGTAATGAACTGTTATTAAATACTATTGAAACAGCAATGCCTAGATTTAATATAGTAAAGCGTCAATTTTTTTGACGAATTGACTCGGAGGATATTTCGGAAAAAAAAATTTTCGGACGACCCAACACTCACACGGACAGGGTGAACAAAATATATTACATTCAATCGTATATTTATATTAGAAAAGTTATTTTATTGTACAGTGCATTTACTATATTGCCTGGTAATCTGATTGATGGCTATAGGGACTGTTTTTCTTTTCTGCCCAAAGAAGACGTTCCCTAAAATTAGATGACTTATAATTAGAAAAAAAAGCCCAGGATATGCAGGTGATTGTAATAAATGTAGCTTAATTTAGACTAATATAAACATATATTTATAAAAAATATTTTTGTTATGCATATTTCATGTTTTAAATAATATTTTTAGGTCGCAACGCAGCAGTGAAACAGACCGCTGTTCAGAGCTCTACATATAACGATGACGGAAGTAATCGAGGTCTAGCATCTAATGCAGTTGATGGTAACACAAGAAGTTCATTTGAACAAAAAACATGCACTCATACACGTAAGGGTGATTCGTCTCCTAACTGGAATGTAACATTCAACCAATCCCACTCCATCAACAGAATTGTTTTATACAACAGAGTTGACAGTGAAGGTAATAATGTGGTTAATGAGAATATTTTGAATTCATGGCACAAAGAAATCGGATTAGCTCAGAAGTAAATTTAAATCCATTATAACGATATAAAAAAATGAAACCATTATAAGTAATTCATTTGTTTTTATCTGCCATGACAGCATCAACATATCTCAAACAGATCATTACTAATTACCATTCTTGCTGATTTTATTTCATATTCTAAATCATACTTTTTTTTGCTTATAAAATACATAATCTAATGTTGTTATACGATATATTTCTATATTTTGTTTACATTTTTTGCCAACAATTATCTTAACAAATACTTGAAATTGTAGGCCAATGCTGCCCGAAGAGGTTAGTAGGATTTAGTCTCCAGACCTTCAATGAAAGCTACAGTTCGATATTTTACTTCCAAGATAGTGGGAAGGACCCAATGTTGATATACACAGTAAATGTGCCAGTCAATCAAAGATATCTTCCTATTATTGGAATACGTATAGATTCTCACACAGCCTTTCTTACTTTATGCGAAGTGCAGGCATTTGAGGGTAAGACGATATCGTAAGTGAGAAAGATTTTAATGCGCAACACTGAGGCGGCTTTAAAACTATTACATATTTATTGTCTTCAATGCAGACTATCAATTATTTTTCTACAGTTTGGCGTACTTTGCAAATATATACAAGCGCTATGAGTTGATTTTTATTTACTTAGACAAAGTTATTAAAAACTTTCGATTGTTTTTTTTTTATTTTTTTTTCTAGTTTTGGATTTTTTAAACTGTAAAATCATTAATGAAACCTTCCCAATTTGTATACATTGTTACAACAGTAACTTGTTTTTTTTTTTAAAAGAACAATAATTATTGCTACTACGACATAAAATTACACAATTTCCCGTATTATACATATATAAATGTCGTTGCGTTACTTCCTTTTTTCTAGAATGTAGTTATGGAACATGGGGCCTTGAATGTAATAACGCATGTAACACAAATTGTAGTACATCCTGTAATGTTGAGAATGGCGTGTGCTCTGTTTGTATTGGATTCAGTAACCCACCAATTTGCGATACAGGTAAACGTTTTATTGTTATATTTAATTAAGAAGTTGACTGTACATTGATAATGTAATGCATTAAGGTTAAATAGGTTTTCGCTCATTAAAAATAATATTTTAAAAGATAATTTAGTTAAATGGAAAGACGATAGACAAAAGAATGATCACAATTTCAATGGTAGCTGGATGGAGCAATAGTAGAATTGTCTTTTTTTTTTAAAACAGACTTAAAAACATATTTGGAATTTTTAAGAGGCGTCTTCACCACATATAAAGGCATCATCATGTTATTTAAAGCCGCTGTACGATAGCTGTAATGACCCTTTCATGCGGGTCGCCTAAGACCATCGGAAAACGCATACACTCTACAGTTATGACGTATCAATGAAAATAATTTTGTGGTTGGGGGTCGCCACAACACGAGTAACGGTATTAAAGGGTCACGGCGTTAGGAAGGTTGAGAACCACTGCTGTAAAGAAAAAGAACATAATTAAAATATAAATATGCGCTGTCCTCTTCGACTAATCAGAAACACTTCTCCAATTAACACGGGCACAAAGATTAACACTGAAGTCCGTAAGGTTTTAAAGATGGGCCTCTCTATGAATCACATACGAGTTGGACTAGTGTTTCAATCAACTGATTCGCATGAAACATAATTATACGTATAAAAACCTCTGATTATAAAAACATTGCGGTTAAATTGGCTGAATTATGAAGTCTGCTATGATACGATTGAAAGCATTTTTTCTTTTTGTTTTGTTATTTGAATAAGAAATGTTATTGTACCTCAACCACTGAAAAATACACTGGACGACAAAAGTTCTTAAAATTGAAATATGTTTAAATTGACTATCGAGTGTTTTTGAAAGTCTTTTCTTTGACATGTGAATATGTTGTTGCATAAATGGCTCTGGGAGTCATAGTGTGGAGAGTCAGGTGATAGCATAGGAGCAAAGAGTCAAGGTTAATAAGATATGTTGTTAGTCTCCAAGAGTCCCTGATTAGATAGCATCGATCCAGCATGCATGCAAAGAGGCTTGGGGCGGCTTAGAAAAGTGTGTGTTGCAAGGCGGGGAAGGGGGGGTAGTGGTGTAAAAACTAAGGACATAGGGCCAATGAACTCGGGATGCGAGTCAGACATCACGTACGTAGAGCTGGGGAAAGGGGGCTTTTTTCAACATAGAGGAAGCAGAGGACTAATCGGGAGTTCTGGAACTGGGGATCGCAGTCTGTCGAGAGTCGCGAACAAGAGTTAATGGTCAGAGTGAGGTCACAAGTTTAATGTTGAGGGCAGAGTTCTTCATGGTGTTGTGTATTATTGGGGCGTGAACAAAGAGAATAATTAAATTGATGGACTTGTCCTGTAACTGATTTCAGAGAATCAGCAAGCGTATGCGCTTCGGTTCTCTGCAATATTCATACATTCGTAGTGCATCATTTGTCCCTACTGTAGATTACAATGTTATTAAGTAAAGGAAAGTCCGCGACCCGCCAACATAGCTATAAAATGTAATTTAAAACATATATATATGAGACCTCCAAAAATTCATAAATTATGTTCAGACGTAAAGTGTTAGGTCTGATGAGTTGTTGTTTTTTTAAAATGGCCTAGAAAATGTGTTAAGATATGCAAAATAAAAGGAGCTCATCAGTCATGAAATAATATAGAGAGTAGAGAGTTGTGTATCCAAACTAATTAGGACACATGCTGCTTCGGATAAACTATTTGGATAAGCGAACGATCCAACGGAAAAGGGGCCTAAAAAATGAATGCAAGTAATAATATATCTTAATATATATTTATTTCTTTATTTTTTTATATGAATATATATCCCAAAATGTACACGTATGTACAGATGTTAAAGAACGATGAAGAGTATAAATGCTTTAAAGTCATTTTTTAAAAGGGACGTAGCCACTTTTTCCATTAATAAATAGTTATTTCTATCGGATACTAATCTACATTAGAAAAAAAGTAAACTATCGAGCCGAAGCTCATGATGATATCCTTAACGCAACCTCCGCTAAACGCAACTGGCCATCAATTACTCGCCCCCAGACGTCTTTATTCCAGTCGGGCCGCGAAGCGGCACGCCGGAAGCATTCAACCCCTGAGACAGCCTCACCCACCCTTCAAACTCGATTGACTATGCGAGTGAGACGGCACCAGAGAAGGAACTCCTGTCCGGCCGGGTTTATGCTTTTACACAGCAACCGGACCGTACTTTCTAGGGATGGGGTGGATATATTTTATGTCCCTGATCCCCCTCCCACGTTGTTTTCTGCGATGTGACTAATTCACACCGCAGCTGGGAACGAAAAAAGAGGTTGCCTTGGAGCAGTACCCTCAAAGACTGCATACTCAGAATCATCGGAAAAGGTCACCAAGTTCCCTCTCCTCACATCCATACTGCAACTGTTCTCATGTCCCGACTTGTTTCTGACTTATTTTCAACTGCACTTGGTAGGAAACCATGCAGCCGTGCTCTTTCTAACGCAGTTTCTGTGCGTTACACTTGCCTTTCAGACAGGTCCACTACACGGTGGCCCGGGTAACGTTTCAGGGGTTACAAAACGCCTCTTTATCGACATGACATTTATAGGACGGACATGCAGACTAGAACCCCGGGGAGAAGTATCGGATACTAAATATGTCTCATTGGGATATGGCAACAACCTTGTCATTAAATATATATTCTACACCAGGTTCCCCCGATACCGGACCGTGCGGTGGCATGTCAGGGACCTCCTCAGCCGGGACCGCCGGGGACGTCTGGTCGACCAATGACGCTGCTTTTAAAGCGTCCGCAGCCGATTCTCCCAGGAAGTCGGGGTGGTGGATTCACGTCCTACTATCTTCCCCCACCCATCCCGTGGAAGCGTCGGATGCCCTTTAAGAGGGGTTCTACTCTGGGTTTCCGCCTCGCAACTAGTTTGCGGAGTAGCTGTGACTAAATGTGTTGCCTAGGAGCAGCTTTCTGAGGGCTGTGTATTTGGAATCACTGGCCAGAGGCTTCCACCTTAGCCTCTTGCCTCATATCCATAAGCCGAAACTTGTGATTATGATCGCTAACCTGTATCTGCCTTTACTTCCAACTATGAATCGTCAAATTTGGCAGTCCTGTGGGTGCTTTTTTTATTCTAGCACGTACCATGACTTATATTTCACTTCTTCGTAATGATCGTGCTATAATTATGACCAACGCGATGGTTAAAGAGCAATTACATTAACCTAAGTTACTTTTATTCTTAAAAAACGATGACAATAATATTTTCCGTATGGATGATTGTTATTTTGTTTCATTTTATAGAATGTGAATCTAGAAAATGGGGCCTAGACTGCAGCCAAACTTGCAGCACAAACTGTTATAACCAATCATGTAACAGTCATACTGGTGTTTGTGATAATGGTTGTAATGGATATTCCAATCCACCAGAATGTACAAAACGTAAGTCAAAATGTACTTATTAATTAAGCATTATATATATATATATATATTGGAATACAAATATATGTTACAATGATTCCTGAAACTATACTATATATTTGTATATTCTTTTAACAAAAAATTCATCATGTTTTCAGGCACTCAGCTAGTAAGTGCTCGAATGTCTCAGACGTCAACGCGAGTCCCGAAGCGGATGTAATCTGTTCAGATAGCTACGGTTGGGGCAATGCTTCGTCCTTATTTCTGTTATGAGATTTCGATGGTTGCGTTTAAGGCGCCACAACTGATCGCCCTTTTTGATTTGGTTTTGGCTTGATCCGGTACAGCTATCGGGCCATTTGACCAGTTTTCGATTTCGTCAAGAAGAGGTCCTTGATTCCGGCTTTGACCCCCAGATTGGCCGGTCAGGTTATTGTTGGGCAGAACCTTGTTTTGATAGATAGTCAGCTCTATCATTGAAAGTAATTCTTGCGTTTATGGGGGTTCCATTGTATAGGACCACTTCGCCTCCATGTGACAGTATATCTTGAATGACCTCCAAAATTGAATTGGCCATTTGCGTGTCCAACGAGCACACTGTGAATCGGTGAACACTGCGATGCATGGGAGTGTTTTACGTTTCGCCTTGTCTGTGGCGCACTTGTTCATAGCCATTATGATGGCCTCATTTTTTGCCTTAGTGCAGTGCTGTTAATTCCACTTTGCCTTGAAATCTCCTCAGTTGGAGATACTCCCTTCGGGTACTGTGTGAGTGTACCGTAGCCGGCATGCTTCTCGTTGGCGATATAGGAGCCATCTGTGAAGACTTTCACCAAAGCGTCCTTATACGATTCCATAGTCTGAAGTGCGGACTCCGTTTGCCCAATTTGGAGACTTAACCGCCGCGTTTGCCATTCATGGTCAGGCGTACATCAGGAGGTCGTAGCCATGATGTTGTTATTTCTCCTGGATCAAGAGTATTTTTTCCCTGTTTCCTAATAAAAGGTGCTTATTATCTATTGAATAGACCTAATCCATAATGGAGGGTCTTTTTAGCCAGCGGTCTTGGAGTTGGAAACAGGGTTCCGTCATTTCCATTTGGCGGTACGCCCCATGCTGAGTTGCTCAATATCTGACAATATTTCCACAGCAGCCGTAGTTGTAGTATGTAACGCTTCACACACAACTCTGTGAGCTAGGTTCTGTATACGGTCCAGTCCCTTTAGAGCCGTTTGGCTCGCAAAGTCTTTAACCGGTAAGCTGTAGTCCAGTGCATTTCGCACACTACGAGATAAAGTGTTCTCAGGAGGTTTGCATCAGCGCCCAAGGTAGTGCTAGCTAATTTCTTAACCAGGCTACGTTTGGGCGGGGCACAATTGCCGAGTTGAGGTACATGGTTATGCAACTGGAGTTCCTGGTTAAGTTTTATTCCCTATTACGTAGGCGTTTTGTCCCATCTGTAGATATTAAAAGCTATGTCTTCTTTTAGAGCATTTCCTAACATTGGACTTTGGTGAAGATGGAATGTACCGTTTTCGGCGGAATCTCGATGGTTGGTCGCTTAGCGTACCTTCTTTGTGGATAGGGAGAAGCACTGCTCGATGCTATGCATTTAGCAGAATACCTGTTGTCCAGGCTTTATGGACACGATTTAAGAGGTGTTTTTTTTGCCGTTAAGGTCCAGGTGCATAAGCATTTCCTTACAGAGCCTGACATGTCCTGGTCATTTTTCTGTCTTACACTTGCACGGCGCTGCTTGCAGCTCCGCCATTGTGAAAGGGGTTTGTGAAAACCTTTTGATGAGGTCCCATTTTTGGGGGGCTCAGTTTATGCCAGCCCCGAGTTCCATCGATAACTCATAGTTGACTTTTATTGTCTACCATCTGCATTGCTTACAATTAGTTGATACAGACTAATTTAGACCATTGTGATTCGATATGCTAACCAGTACTTTTTATAATTTCCAAAATTGAAAGAATAGTTCTTATTTTACTTAGCCTCCTTTCAAAAGTTCATTACATACATTTGTATAAATCAATATTCTTTGAATTAAAATGCCACACATCTTTAAAACATCATTTCTTAACACCAATTATACTTGCTTAATGTATTTATGTAAGATTTACATTTTTTTTTTTTGCTTTAAATAATAATCTGCGGAAGTAATGCAGCTTTTCTTAAAGCAGGTAAATAAAACAGCAGCAAAGAATCCTTCATTACATTAAGATCAGCACTTAAAAATGTAGCATAATGTAAGCAAGGTTGATGTTTTTTTTTAAATCCTTAAAACAAGTCATCTGTCTAACTACTTAACAAAACTGCATGTAGGTCCTCTCGACATGTTCACACTCTACTAAAGTCGTTGAAAATTGAGAAAATACAACAAGGTGGCATTTTGTCTAACCCGAGGCATCACTCCTTTTTTTTTTTTTTTTTTTTTTAAAAAGAATAATGCATTATTTTTATTAAAACTTGCATTGCATCCTTAAATATAGGGATCGAGTTCAAGTGGTCTATCGAATTGAAAGATAACTCCACTTTTTTTTTTTTTTTTTTTTTTTTTTTTTTTTTTTTTTTAATTCTAATGAAATACTTTTTACTATGTTAAAAATTGCTTCTATAATACATTTGTTAACATGATATATATATCAGTTGGAATATAAACAAAAAACAATTAATGTATTTCTCAGTCATTATATTGTCTTAAATTTTGTTTTCAATTACGTTTTGTATTTTAAATCTAAAACGTGTTTCTAATGTAATGTTTGTGTAATTATGTTTGTGAAAAAAAGCCTTAAGTCTGTGGTGCCATATATGTTTTCTGTATTGTGAAAGTAATATGAGACTTATTGTGTGTTGTTTCTTGTTTTTGGATTCTGGTATTGTGTTTAGTGTTATGGCTCTGTCTATATCTACTGTGTGAACTGTACCTGCTTGTATGATTTGTTTAAGTGTAGATTTAGTCTGTAAGATTGTGTTGCATGTCAGATACAAATGGTGTTCGGTCTCATCAGCCCCTGTCCTGCACAGTGGACATTCTATGTGCCTAGCTCGGTCCTTGTATAGTCTTGATGAGACTGGTGTCATGTTATATATGAGTCTATATGTTATTTCTTGGTCTTTATTTTCTATTTCTTTAATGTGTGTATTTTTAAATGTATTCACAGTGTTTATTGTTCCATAAGTATGTGTCCATTTTATTCTATTGTAGAGTGGTGTCGCCTGTCTCTTTATTAAATGTGTGTAGATCTCTTTGGTTGTTTTGTGTATAAGTGTTTCGTTGCCTTTTAATGCTTGGGTGCATGCCATGTGAAAATCAGATTGTTTTCTACCTATGTAATGTAGTGTGCTGTTGTCAATTTTTATTAACTGTCCTAACCTTATCCCCATGTAATAATGTGTAAATATGTTTTCCTCCTTCTTTCTTATGGCTTGTCCTATAAATTTGATTTTAAGTGCCTGTAGTTTTGTTTGTATGTCTTGTAAATTAATTCCTCCTTCTAATTTAGATTGGATTAATGTTGTATGTTTAATGTTTTGTATTTTCCTTGAAATATGTAATTCCTGATATGTAAGTTGATTTGTTTTAAAATTGTTGGTGGAGGCCCCCATATGTTCCCTGTGTATATTGTTTTGGGAATTATGTGTTTATGATTGTGCTCCTACCAAAAATTGTGTGTGCTGTGTATTTGTGTCTGTCAATTATGTTTTTTATAGATTGTTCAATATTTTGCCATGTTTCTGTGTTAGTTTGAGTCTGTTTGTTTGAAAAGTAAATACCATATATCCTAAGACTATCCTTCTTTACTATTCCTAAAGGGAAATCTAATCTATCTCTCCACCTACCAATCCCCATAATTTCAGATTTAGTGATGTTTATTTTAGATCCACTACCTCTCCCAAAATCTTGAAATCTTGATATTATATTGGAACGAGATACACCTTTAAATATGACTTACCATGTTGTCATGTTAATTAAAACTGTTTCAACGAATGTGCTTCGCCTAACACGTCTGAGATAAGACTGAGGTCAGCAAAGGCAGTTCTAGATGTCGCATGCTGATCCTTGATAGAAGAAGTAGATGCAAATATTTTGTTTTTTCCTTCTTTTTAAAAAAAATTCTATTAGGAAATTTTTAAATAATCCGACATTGACTTGAACTCTAAAAAATTGTTTGTTTCTCTCACTCTTTTTTTAAAAATTAAATTTATAAAAGTTAATCCTCACTCAAAAATTGTGACTTTCATGAAATAATAAATGAACTGACATAGAATGTAAATGAAGCATCCTTGAGCATCCTGAGTCTTGCCAAACGCAGTAAGCTATGTCTCGACAAAATTCAAAATATTAAAAGTATTTTTTTTTATTTCTTTATTTGCTTTAGCATGTCCTCTTACGTCGTGGGGCCTCAACTGTATGAGTAACTGCAGCAAGAACTGTATAGAATCGTATTGTGAGAAAGAAACTGGATATTGTGATCAAGGATGTAATGGATACAGTAACCCACCTATATGTAACAAAGGTAAGAATGTAAAATGTCATAAGAAAGTTTTAAATATGTTAATTAATTTTTGTTTAAAATATTTGTTGGAAAGTTTCAATAACGGTTCAATCCATTTTTTTTTTAAAATATGCTAGGTTAAACATAAAGTAATTTATTCGGGTAATGTAATATTGTAAACACAAAAAAGAAATGCACACTGAAATGACGATGTTATGACAATATGAGCAATGTCGTGTTAAATAAGTGAACAAAATGGCTCTACTTTGTTCAGTCACGTCTCCATATGTCGCTAATGGCTACCGGAAATTTGATCGAAATAAATTTCTTTGACAGAAAAATTGATCGACAGAAATTTGATCGAACGGAATTGTGGTCGAATCTTTTTTTCAGTTCACATGTTAAAATTTTCGTCAAATTTCTATTTCACCCCACAATACTATATTGTAAAATAAAATAATGCGTTCCCTAGCCATCACCCGTTCTCTCTAAATGTATTCGTCTGATTATTTTTTGACATTCTCTGATTATACCATTTTGCAATCTATAAAACATATATAAACCATTATAAGTATTGGTCAAGGTAATGACTGTTTCTAATTTTATGTTTAAATTTTTATCACGTATCTATTATAAAATAATTCAGAATGCAATCCTACAAGATGGGGTCTCAATTGTACAAATAGCTGTAATGGGAGTTGTTATAATTTGCAATGTGAAGGACAGAGTGGCATTTGTAGTATGGGCTGTAATGGATACAGCAACCCACCAGAGTGCACCACAGGTAAAGTTACGTATTGTGACATTGTAAGTGATTATGTGAATTATTATTATGAAATAAAAGACTAAACATTTTTGCTAGTCTTCTATGCATCTCTTGCAATTATAATAAGATTTGTTTTATCCCTCCACAAAACTATGAAAATCTATTAATGTAAATAATTAATTACTTTTTAAATGGTGAACAATTATTTGTCTCTAGAGTGTACTTTAGGAACGTGGGGTAGAGATTGCAAATCTCCATGCAGTAAACATTGCAGTAATACATCTTGTGACCGACAGAGTGGAATCTGTGATCAAGGTTGTAACGGATATTACGACTTCCCTGACTGCAACAAAAGTAGGCAGCGACTTTAAAGAACACCTAATAGTTATGTTTGCTGAATATTGTGTTATACCAGTGTTTCTTTCAGAAATTTTCCCCCAGGGGGCACTTTTGATGTTCCGGGGGGAGTTGCCAGTTGTCAGTGGCCAGAGACGTAGCTAAGGGGTGGCAGGTGGGACATATGTCTTGTCCCTTGTCATCAAAGACTCACGTCAGTGACGTAGAAGTGGGGGGGCGAACATTTGGTCTTCCCAGGTGTCATTTTCTCTTTAGATAGAGCGGCGGGATTTTCGGACATCTGCAGAGTTTCTATCGAGAAAGGTAGCGTGGCAAAAAAGTTAACCCGCCTAGGGTGGCGCTAACACTAGGCACGTCGCTGGGCAGTGTATATATCAGCACCAAAATTGGCTGTCATGGCAAGTAATTTTTATCTGGAAGAAGGGCAGCAGAAAATGTGTGATTATTTAACAATCAAGAGGTGCATTTTGGAGTATACATGATTCGAATGTTTTGATAAGACTTTCATTTATCGGGGAAAATAATTTTTCAAGCGTCAGGGGAGGCATTATGGCGCTCAGTGCCATACATAAACTAAATTCATTCTGGTTGTGGTGCGCGGAAGAAAATCATTTGACACAAGATTAGATTCAACCCGTTAGTCACATTGATCGACGTCAAGGAAAGTGTGGGGGGGGGGTGTAGCAGAAATTGAGGAATCCGAAGAGTTTGAGCAAAAGTGAGGGCAGGGGTCACCTTAATTTAAAATATTAAATTTAAAATGCAGTGATGCATTGTGGTGCAAATTTTTATTCTTATTTTTCTGTATATTAAGGACCCATGATCAATTTATTGATCATTATGGCTCCTATGAATGTAGATGGGATTTGCAATGTTTCTGTGCCTGGTGTTGATGTGGATATTCCACTGGTAACAAGAGTTACCTAGTGAGGGTATCATGCACTGTATTCAATGTATCTTTAAGACAATGTGTGAAGGAGCATTTCAAACGTTCATATATTTACTGTTAGATGTCTCATAGAAAATGCTAAGAATACATCAACATACACCAACTATGTGTGGACTACAAATCAGCTTATGATAGCATATACATGAAATACATCAACAATGCTGTGCTGGAACTTGGAGTCCTTAACAAACTTACCCGACTCATACATATGACGATCGATAGCTACAAAAGTAGAATCAAAGTAAAGAGAGAGTACTTGAGGGAGTTCCCAATCAATCTGGGCCTCAGACAAGGAAATCCGTGTATCATTTTCAACATCACTTTAGAAAAAAGCATTAGAAATATACGTGTGAGCACCTGAGAGGTGGAACTGAACAACCATAAGGAACTTTATAGAGCCAGCCACTGCAATACCTGGCATACAAAGACGATAAAGCGCTACTTGGTAGAAACAGCATTGATGATATAATTAAAACTTTCAGGGAACTTGAAGATGTGACGGTCAAAGCTGGTCTTGATGTAAATAAAGCAAAGGCAATATATATGATAATGTCTGGAAATACGCACTGATGACTTTATCCATATGAACATCTACGCCCTTGAGATGATAGCTACTTTCAAATATCTAGGGGTGACTATAAATAAGCAAGAGGAAATACAATCGAACGTGCAAGAAAGAATAACATCATGCATCCGTTCTTATTTCAATTTACAAAAACTACTTCAAAACAAAAACCTCGCTATGGGAACAAAGAATGCAGTATACACCACTATCACAAGACAGGTAGTAACTTACGCAAGTGAGACTTGGTTTCTACCAGCAAAGCAGAGAACCTGCTAAATATATTACCCGATGATAGACAATGTATGAATTATACGAATATTCATCCATAGTCACAACAATATAAAAAAGGCAAACTGCCCTGGGCAGGACACATTGAAAGGATGCCGGATTTTGGAGCAACAAAAACAATCTACAGGCAGAAACCTATAGATAGGGACAGGCGGCTCACTGTCGTCCAAGACTGAGATGGATTGACGATGTAGAGAAGGGCTTACAAAGGTTGGGGTTTGCACATGGAGGTGTAAAGCGATGGATCGATCCCAATGGAAGAATGTTGTGGAGCAGGCCAGGGCCTTACATGGGATAAAGTGCCCCTGATGTAAACATTTTAGACTTTTGGTGGAGAAGCGCTTGAAATAACCATAATAACAGGACATCACTAACTCTTCCACCAGCACATTATTAAATAAATTCAGTCCAGTTGGGAGCCCTTAGGGTATGTTTTTTATCGAGAGATACTCCTTAGCTTAGATTCGTCCCTTAAAACTTTATAGGCTTCTGAAATTTTTTGATAAGTTCAGAATGCAAGAATGCATTTTTTTTTAACATACCGATGTTAAATTTAGTTTCGCATCATTATACACTTAACTGTAGAGGAACGGGAGAAATGCTAGTTAAGATTTTATGTGTCATTTGACCTAAGAGCCATCGTGTGCGGTCTGCAACCCGTATAGCTGTATGGGGCCTCGTATAATTTAGGGGCTTAAAGTTGGGCTGTAATTACATTAAATTATCAACTTTTACTGCTAGTTAGAGAAGGACAAAACTGAAAAGTAGCACGGGTGCCATAAAAAGTCAAGCGACCTCTCTGCTTGACTAAGTGTGTTATGCAAACATTTTTTTTAAAAATTGAAACGTATTTTTAAAGTTTTTATTTTAAAATATTTTTGAGGGCCAACTACATAAAAATAATGAATTTACTACAAATTATTTTTAAAATTAAAAAAAAAATATTCCTTCCAAAAAAGTGATGCATCTTAAAAAGAAATGCTAAAATAGTTTTACATTTTGAACGAAAAAGAAAAACCAAAAACATACGTTTGTTTCTAAATATTTCCAAGTTTCACCAAAGTAAAAAAAGAAAAAAACTTTTCTGTACAAAAGGCTATAGACTATATCATTATGGGTTTTCAAAATTGGTATTTATTTATAAATCATATGTCACCGACATAATTGTTCAGAAGTCATGAACTGTTTTAAAAAGACATCATATATTTATTAATGTGTGATTTTTGTTTCTATAAAATTAAAGTTTAAATTCTCAATATTCAGTTGATTGAAATGTTAATTAAGATTTTTAGACTACTATAATTTGCTTCAGATCATTACAACTTGCCTCTTCGATATTATACTTGAAAACACTTTTTTTTTACCAATTCCATATATTTTTTTTTAACTACTACCAAAAATGGCATTTACAAGATAATCGAAATACTCGATTTTTTTAAAAATACGTTGATTATATTTATTATATCTATTCTTTCTACTGGATTATCATCTTAAAATATTTTTTTTTTAAAAATAGTTTAAACAGCTGGGGAAGATTGTTTATTATTATTATATTACCAGAGAAAGGTCGTTGGGGATTTGATAAATAAAGAAATCATTTTACTCTGTTCCCGAAACTGTGTTAACAAAATAGAAACGCACTCGATTTAATAATTATTGATTATATGTTCACTATTTTTATGCAACTGGTAAATTCCTAATTTTTTGTTTTAAAATTATTATTATTTTTTTAATTTTCATTTTATCTAAATCAGTATACATCTATGGAATCTATTACATTAAAATGTTTGCTAAAAATGATTTTTTAAAGCATGATGCTATTATACAATATAATTTAAAAACAGATTGCACATGTTTATTACTTAGTAAGAACTATATTCAATTTATAGATATTTATATCGATGTAAAGGTAGTTTAATACAGTGTTATTAAAAAGTATTTCAACTTGTGCAGCTGCAAAATGTAATTAAATAAAAGATACCGATATCTGCGAATAAGAAAAGTAAGATTTTAGCTTAAGATCGGGAGCGGCCAATTTTTAAAACAATACAATATTTATAATCGATTTCTGCGAGCCTGTAACAAGATTAACCTGAACTATATCACTATATGGATCATCAATATATATCGAAAAAAGCGATATTTTATTTGTTCCAATAATTGTAATCGATGAAAGGCACACATTTCAATAACTTTTAAAAATGTTCTAAAAATTAAATTTAGAGTAGTTTTTTTTTTTTTACACACTGCCCCCCTGGGGGGGCACTTGACTTGCTCCGGGGGACACTGCCCCCCGGAGGTATGCCTGAAAAAAAACCCTGGTGTTATACACAAGCAAAAACATTAATTTTATTGTGTTATGATTAACTTTTGTGCCTATTAAAATCTAATTCTGGACGTGTTTTTGTTTGTAGCAGAAAAATATGAACGACTTTAAAAGAGTATAGTATTCATTTGATTATTGTAAAACTATTCACGGACAACATTAAATTAAGGTATTGACCATACGTTGATTTTTGAACGTATCATTAAAAAAACATGGTTTAGAATTATAGTTTATTAAAACCCATTAGAGTAATTGAAGGGCCGAGTAGAAAAAGTACTTAAGTGTATTCTTGAAGTTTTGAGAAAAATGAGTTTAAAATTTTTAAATTCTTATTTAGATACATTAAAATCTGCTCGAGGCAACTCTGAACAAAAAACTTGTGGACATTTTTCATGAATGATATTTACAGGAATGATCCAGGGGAAGTACTCAAATATAATGCCTGTCTTAACTCATTTTTGAAAAATTGTAACTTAAGTACTTTTTCTACTCAGCCCTTCAATTAGAGATTTGTACGTCCGGGAAGGGTCTTGATTTTCAAATCCTCAAACCACACTGTATAAAGAATAGACTAAACATGGAAAGTAAACTATATAAAGTAAATGATTTAATTCAATTTTAATGGGCTTAAAAAAGTAAAACCATAAATATATTTTATAAAGGTGAAGCTTCTAAAAAAATTTAAGTTGAAAATAACACTAAATGTTTTAAATGTCAATGTCTTTATTTAACATAACTAAAAAAGAGCCATTTTTTGGCCATTGTATTTCTGTTTTTGAAATAAAAGTAACATGCAAACATGCTTCAATAAAAACTACTTTGATTTAGGTTTATTCTTATTTGATCATGGTACTTCTTTTTTTTAATTTTTATTTTGAATAAGATGATAGTTGTTTAATTTTATTGCAGCCTAAAAATATAGGGATTATCAATGATTATGATTTCATTCATTTTAGATTTAAATTGTGATATCAGCTATATTGTATAGCTGCCTAATTTAAATGAGGTGCCATTAACAAAAAACAGACCATTTTTAAATGCTATTTTCAAAACTTTCAATGAATCTATGAGAAGATGACATTGAAATAGTGCAATGAAAATATTGATTTAACAAAGTACCTACGTTTGATTTTTAAAAATGTAAAAATAAAGGGTGCGGAATCTCAATCTTAACTTGAGACTTATGCGATTAGTTATGATTTTTTTTGTATATATCCTAATGAATCTATACATATTTAAATTAATTTTAAAAAATTATATTTTCTTTCCTGCAGTAATTATTGAGCAACAGAATGAAGACAACACTTTAGGAGCTATTGTGGGACCGATCATAGCTTTTACTGTTATTTGTGCAGTTATCTTTGCTTGTGTCCTCGTTTGGAGGTAATAGCCTTAAACATTAATTTTTTGGCAGCAGGATAATAGGCACATATTTTATTAAATTGGTAGTAGCATTTTAAATATTTACATTTAAAAGACATATGCATAATTCAGCTCAAGTATGCTGATGGCTATGATATAATAATTGCCATCTTTACATAACTGTAGACACCATATTTTAAAAATTAAATAAGCATTAGGCAGTATTTATTATTTCTTTTACCAAAAATGTATTTTGCACCACAACAGAAGGCATGCAGCTTTTAATAACTCTAAACACAACTCTGAAGGAAAAGGAGGTGAAAGGTTGTCACAGTTTGACCAAACGAATTTTAATGAACTTGAGAACAGTTATTCTGGTAATTAGTAATATATGTTATTCAACATTTGAATCATTAAAATTAATATTTTTAGCATATAGACCCCAAATTGTGAAATTGAAACATCCGTGCACTTTACAAAATAACATAACAATAGAGATTTTTATATTATTGTTTATGTGGGATAAAAATTAGGGCAGGGTACCTTATTTTTCTTCACCTTTGAAATTGGTGTTACTTTAGTGAAGACGACATTCTAAAATATTTTTTTTAAAAGCCTCAATTATTACGCCATGCTTTCTTACTTTAAGTATGAAATCAAAATCCGAATGTCTTTAAAACTAACCCTTTTGAAGAATACTTTATTTCTGATAACATAGCTGGTTTTAATTAAGATAAAGTGTTCAGCATAATGTTCCAATTGTCAAATTATTATCTTTACAATTTTAGAGTCCATTCATCAAGATAACAACGCAAGCCTCTCAAGAACTGATGAGATTTACAACAATGCAGGAACATACAATAATGTTCAAATAACATCGATTGCAGTAAAAGACCTGAACACATTTATGCAATCTCATAACAAGAACTTTTTTGAACAGCAATTTAAGGTAATCCTTTTTAAATCAGTACATTGATTTTTGTTTTCGTTTTAGCCTATTAACAGTCTTCTACTTGATAAGCTAGCTAACATGGTTATAACATTAAAGTATTTAAACTAAATAAAAAGAAGACATATCTACATTTTATTTTAAAGAATTCTTAAAAAATAATATGTATGTAGTAATTCAAATACTCAAAAAAACTTGTTTCTGTGTCAATATCAGATAGAGTAAATCTACCTGCATGCCTATGTGATACAAATATTATTGTTTTAAAATAATATTTTAAAAAATACAATTTTCGTCAGAGTTCAAATGAATAAATATTCTCTATTTGGACTACATAAATAAATCTTGTTGTATTGATTTGTTTGCAGAGTATTCCAGCCCCCCAAAATGTTACAACAGAGGTTGGGCAAAATTTTTCCAACAAACATAAAAATCGTTATAAGAATATATGTGCATGTAGGTATGCCTATAAATGCTAGGCCTATGATGCAATATAGATATTTTAACTTAAAAGCTTTACACCTTAAGCAATGGACTTATTTTTCCTATCTGTTTTCCCTTTTGGCCTGTATTTAATCTCTCAACATTTATGCTCTATCACATTCCATTTGCTGTCCATTCTGATAGTACATTTCAGCTAAGTGTTATTTTTATCTGATTCTGTCTTTACTGTTGTTTGTTCGCTGATGAAGGCTTCTTGCCGACATGTTTTTTTGTGTTTTTTTTTTGTTGGGGGGGGGGGGGGGGAATTCTGTTTTTCAGGTTTTACATTATTACATTTTGTTCATTTTCATAGCTTTCGCTTCTAATTTAAATAATATGTATACAATATAAAATATAGATCATTCCATTTTTTAAAAAAATTAATACTTGAAAGAAACCACACAATGTCTGTAAAACAAAGTTAATAGAATGAACGTTGAATATGCCAACCCTAATATAGCATAGTGAAATAAAAGCTTTGTGATGCCACCTAGAGAGGGCACTGTACAGACTAAACAAGCAATCGCAACCCATCTCATGCTAGGTCTGAAATTTCGTATCCTTTGTACGCAGCCTCACATTCTTTGAGTACTGTAAGAATAAATAAAGCTCTGGTCAAATGTGTACGTGTAAATGGAATAGTATTATCAAATCAATATCTTTTAAACTTGCATCGGTTTCTAAGTTCATTTAAAGATGTAATTTAAAAAGACAAATCTTAGAATGCATTACACATTCTAATCATAAGCATAACGTAATATACAAAAATTAAAAGAACATGTGAACTTTTTTTTAAATGTTTGAAAATATTTGTTTAAAATTCAAGTAATTGGAAAAGGTATCACGGTTTAAGGGTTGATTTTTTTCTGGAAAAAAACCCATATACTTACGTTTTTGTCAAATAACAATCTTAAATCTGATATTTAGATGACCATTCTCGTGTCCATTTGAAGATAAACACATTAAAGAATGAAGAAGACTATATCAATGCTTGTTACATTGAGGTAGACCTTAATTTTATTATAAAAATTCATTTGGATCAACATGTATCTTTGTATTTAAGAAATAATTTATCGTTTTCTATTGACACACACTATCATGAAATATTTTTTTTCCTCATTTTTTTCCACTTAGCAAATCTAATGCTATTAAATACAGTAAAATTAAATTAATGAAGTGAAATAAACCACATGCCTGCTGTGATACTTTTTTTTACTTATGAATAAATCTTACAAACCATAGTACATCTATTATTTAGATACAAATGAGCTTTATGATATTAAAACTAAGACAGATAGCAATGAAGAAAAAATCTAAAAATATTCTGACTTTCAAAATAATATTAACTTTAAGTATAGTAAGAATATATGTAAGCTAGTCAAAAAAGAAATATAAAAAAGTTAATGTTAATAATTATAAAAAATTACATTGGGTCTAAATTTGCATAGGCTTATAATTTTCATCGTTTCTTAACTTCCATAAAATTTTATTCTTTAAATGGATTCAACAAAGATGAAAAATTCATTGCCTCTCAGGGTAAGAATTTACATTTCATATACTGCTTATTAAATAGAGTAAAAAAATATTAACATTTTTGTTTTTTAAATTTTAACGACCTTTCTTCTTTTCTTTCAATGTAATTTTTGCAGGACCTAATAAAATCATACTCAAAGATTTTGTCAGAATGTTGTGGGAACAACAAGTGGATAAAGTTGTGATGCTAACAAACCTTATTGAAGAAGGAACGGTAAGCTTAAGAGCCACCCTGAACTCTATTTCAAATGTTATTTCTAAAAAAAAAGACAAGTTATTCTTGCTAAAGAAAAAGTAACAATGAATCATGGTGTGTTTCGAATCTTAAAATTAAAATGAAAAATTTGTTAAAGGTTAAGTGCGAACAGTACTGGCTAGATGATAGCCCTGCCCAATTTGGTGAAATTCAAGTGAGACTGATTGCAATACAGACTTTTGCAGACTGTGTGATAAGAACTCTTGAACTTTCAAAGGTTAGATTTTATAAAAATGGATATAATATTTTAATTTACTATTTATATGTATGAATTTTGAATTTTTACAACATATCTTTGCTAAAAATATAATATTTTAAATATTTTTTTTACAATACATTTTTTTTAAAATGTTCAGTAATTTAAAGATGATAAAATACATTGTTTTGGCACATAAATATGCTTGGTATTTAATTATTTCTCCTTAATGAAATTTAAAAAAAAAATAGTTTTATTTTTTACCACAAAAAGGAAAATATTATAAACAAGTAGAATAATATTATATCAATTTATTATAAACAAGCCTACAGAAGCTGTTGCAGTTCGAACATTCACTCATTTTCACTTCACTTCATGGCCTGACAAGGGTGTGCCTGTAGCCCCCTGGAGTTTGGTGGACTTTGAACAGAGAGTATTTGCTCACCCCACCAGCAGACCTGTTGTTGTTCATTGCAGGTAAGCTATACGAATAAAGTCAAAATTCAGGAAAGTAAGCATTTATAGCAATAATAGTATATGATGAGGTATTGGAATTCTCAAACTAATGTTTTAATCTTTTATTATAAAAATCTCAAGACAATATTTTAATTGATCACAAAATTTCAGTTATCAACAAATTACTTTACCAAATATCTATAAACATGTTCATTGAACATAAGGTTTGTGAAAAATCAATCAGTGTTACCCTTTGTTTGAAGCAGTTGCTAATAAAAAAAGTTATGATACTTTAAAAAGTATTGTTTAATAAATGCTATGAATTTCTTGGTAAATATCAAAGAGCTATTAACATATGGCTTAGATTTTGTACTTGTCAATCTTGTCAGTTATATATGCATTCTTCTTGATAAAGCATCAAAGAACAGAGTTTTAAATTTTTTTATTCAGTGCTGGAGTAGGGCGTACAGGGACGTTTATTGCACTTCGAAATATCATGAGAGAAGCTGAGCAGACAGGACATGTGGATTTCTTTAAAGCTGTTGTCAAATTAAGGCAGGACAGAATCTTAATGATACAGACAATGGTAACATTTAGCAAAAATTACAATTATTTTTAATACATTCATGCTAAACCAGTGATCAGCAATCTGCTGCTCCAAAACTGTATGAGGCTTCTTGAACAACCAATCTTATTTTTTTTTACTAATCTAAAACGTTTTAAGACACCAAAATATTTTTTGATTAGATATAATTTAAACAAAGGGCTACGCATTCAAAAAGTTTTCTGATCCCAATCATACTGAAATCAGCCCCATTCCGGATAACATGTACTTAGCATATTTGGATATTTGACATTCCTCTTCCTGTCCTTTCGCATACTACATTGTGGCTACATTTACTGTTGCTTGGAAACTGAAAAAAGGGCTTCTGGCCGACACGTTCGTTGTTTTCTTTCCCATACTTTGTTTCGCTAAATTCCTGATAATTAGTCAACAGTTTTTAATCTCTTTTTTTACCTTAAAAGTGACCAAACTTTTTTTCATTTATGTAAATTGTCATTTATAACATCATGGAATCTCACCAGTGATCTAGAAATGTCTAATTTAGTAACCATGAATCTTGATTGTGATGAGAGTCATTTGAAATTGGAGTACAAAATAATTTTTGAATCATCTTGTATTTGATAAAGTATCAAGGGACAAAGATTTTAATAGATTTAAATTGCTTTTGTTTTTATATATTTTATTTTTTTATTTATTCCTACAGGAACAGTACTGGTTTTTGCACAAAGCTGCCCACGTTGCCATTGTGTGTATTGACACAACTGTAATATCAAATGATATTTTGGGAAGAATCCAACTGCTTGAGGAGAAATCCTTGGGAGGATTGACTAAGATGGAAGCAGAATTTACAGTAAGTGATTAAAATAAAGAGCATTTTAGTTTTGTTGAATAGTCATTCAAAGAAACAAGAACTCAGTACAGGAGCTCCTCATTCCTGCCAAAGACAATAAGTCAATGGAACCAGTTTCAAAAAGCAACAGTTGAGGCGACTACGCTTGGCATATTTGCGTCTATTGCCTCCTGTCTTCCAACCCCCAGTTCATAATACCATCTCTGAGTAGCACTTGCAACCAGTGAAGAATTCCCTTTAAAACCAGGCACAGTAACATCGCGAACCCCTCTGAAACATAGGAGCCAGAATGATGAGTTCATTGATCGTGGGCCCTCAAAATATAGAAGAAGAAATATATATTCTTCATTTTATAATATTTTCTTTGTTTAGAAATGTAACATTCTGTAGTTATCATTATGTTATGAGTTATCAATGGATGGTGCCTATGAAGTGAATCACATAGATGAATTTAAAGATTAAAAATCTGACATAAAAAAATCAAAGTGTAAATGAAATTTTTCAGAATTTACTTTGGAAAAGAGAGTATCTGTTTTTTTTTTTTACAAATAATGATTGCTCACATCTAGACTTTTACATTAAAGGGAATCATTTTGTTTCATAGTCAGATGAACTAAACTTTTAGAGTGATAGTTGTGACATTCAATGATTAATAAATTATAAATTATTTTAACATATATGCCTATATATATATATTTGTCTCAATAATAATTTACCTTACATTAAATGTATTCATTAAATGTAGGGCTACTAACTAACTAACTTAAGAAAATCAGCAGACCATCGAGCCAAGGCTCATAAGGACTTCCCCAGCACACCTCCACCGCCCCCAACCGGCATTCAACCACTCCCCCAGTGGTCTCTATTCCAGTCAGGCCGCGAAGCGGCATGCCGAGGGCTCCCCGCCCCTGAGATGGCCCCACCCACCCTTCCACTCGATTGACTATGCGAGTGAGGCCGCATCAGAGAAGGGACGCCTGGCCAGCCGGGGTGATGCTTACACAGCAACCGGGCCGGACTTCCTTGGGCTGGGGTGGATATAATTTACGTCTCTAAAGCCCCCCCTTCCCACCCCGGGGGGACTCGTAGGTGTTAACAGACGCCCTCTAATAGGGTTTACGTGGTTTTCTGCGGCATGACTAATTCACACCGCAGCTGGGAAATGACAAAAAGAGAGGTTGCCTAGAAGCAGTACCCTCAAGTCTGCATATTTGGAATCATCGGCTAGGGTCGCCACATGCCTTCGCCTCATATCCATGCGGCAACTGTAATCATATCCCGACCTGTTTCTACGTTATTTTCGACTGCACTTGGTAGGAAACCATGCAGCCGTGCTCTTTCTAACGCAGTTTCCGTGCGTTACCTTTGCCTTTCGGAGCGGGTCCCCTACACGGTGATCATGTCCCCCGGGTAACGTTTCAGGGGGTTCGTGGCAAACGCCTCTTTATCGACATGCCATTTATGGGACGGACATGCCGACTAGAGCCCCGGGGGGCTACTAAATTTAACGATTAATTAATCGATTAATCATTAAAAATTTTTAACGATTAATTTTTTTAACGATTAATCGACCCATCACTTAACCCATCACTTACAAATGTACCGGAAGTCTAAAAGTAAAAAAATGGCGGCCGAGACATACTCATCACTTGAACCAAATAATGTCAACAAACGTGTCTGTTTGCGTAGTTGGTTAAAAGATGACATATAAAGGAGACATTCCAGTGTTATTTCGATTTTCGACAAGTATGTTTAATAAATGTTACTTATGGCACTATAAATTTTAATTTTTGGATTTAATCGAAATTAACTATTAATTAATCGTTAATTTTTCAAAAGTTAACTATTAAATTTAAATTAATCGTTAACAGCCCTAATTAAAATGTAATAATTATTTAACTCTTTAAATTTCTAGTCTGTGTTGAATGTTAGTGATGACTTTAAAGAAGACTTTGATAACGCAGAAGAATTTTCTGGAGAAGTTGGCAATGTGTACCAAAACAGTGAGGAAATCACTCACATACCGGTACTCAAAAATAGGTTTTCAAATATAATTCCAAGTAAGCACTTTTATCAAATGGGCATTATAGTGGAAAACGATAACATATAGTTACTTTGTACTGCTCAATTACTGAATCTCAAATAGAATAATAACATTGGTTGCTGGCTATTTCTCATTATCACTCGAGTGGTTTAAAAATATGTTAAATATGAGCTATTTCAATGTAGTGTGGCTGTTACTGTGGTGCTTATCAGCATGGTTTTAATGAAGTGGTAGATGCAGAGTGTTTGTTACTAAAGTGCTTGAGTGGTAGATGCAGAGTGGTTGTTACGGAAGTGCTTAAGTGGTAGATGCAGAGTGGTTGTTACTGAAGTGCTTAAGTAGATGTAGCATGGTTGGATGGACAAATACCCAAAAAAATTCCAACAACAAGTTAACAAGATTGAAGTGTTTTTTTTTACTCTGTACATGAGTTCACAATAGTGGACTAGGTTTGACTAAGAATAACTATATTTTCCTCAGCGGACACCCTTACTAACATAAATTTACGATGTTCAAATACAATTTAAGTTCCAGTAACCTCATGCTCTCATATCATGCTCTCTCAATTTCACTATAAGACACAGTATATGTAACACCTTGTTTTAAAACACCCACACAGCTTTAAACCATTAGGACTCAAAAGTCCTAGGGTCATGTACTTTCACTGCGTGTAATTTAATCAGCTCAATTAATCTATACATTATGTATCGCATTAAGATCTTTCGGCCAACAGCTCATACGTCCATCAGACATACTTTTTTAAAATATTTAAAAAAAGCAGCTCCCTTGCCCTATTTAATAAAACATTCACCCATGAGACAATGACATACGTAGCCGTGTGGTGGCGTGGACAAAAAATGATTCTTAGAATTCATAAATACTTTAACTTCTATGTATGTATCTTACTGTTATAATTTCACAGCATAGGTCTCAGTTAAAGATGTACCACATTGTTATGTCACTAGTAATGTCTTAACTAGAACATATATAGAGATATGTATATAAAAGCTGTATAAGCGTTGTAAAAATGAGATTATGATGGAATGGCAATTAAATGATACTAGATGTCATCTCACATAATTTTGTTTTAGTTTCTCTAGATCAGTAAATTTTCTACAAGAGTCATGAAATTTTATGCAATAAAACAAAATAATCATCACTGTCTTGCCATTACAAAAATATATTGTCATCACAGTCATGTTTTATAACATGCTATCACTGCCATGTTATTATAACTTCATATTGTCATTAATGTCCTGTTTTACAACATAGATGTCCACTGTCCACTCTAACTACTTGAAACCCAGTCTCAAACCTGTGCATTAGATTTGGGTATATCACATCAAACATATAGACAAATTGATCTAACAATTAGGATACAAATGTGATATTATTTAAAAGTATGTAGCCCAGTGGTGCTTACAGTTTGAATAAACAAGCAAATTCAGGTCTGAGAATTATAGCTTTTATGTTTATAATACAAGCCGTTGAACAGACAGTTACATTTCTCACACAAGTAGCCGACTCGAAGTATCTGTTCACACACTCAAAGTCTCAGTTCACTCCTCACTGGTTAAATCAACCGCCTTATATATCACACACCAGGGAAACTGTGATGTTACCATCACGAGTCGATCATGGGTCAACACAGGGGTAGGGATGGTCATTCATGCGTGTAAATAACCAATTGTAAAAATTAAGGCCCAGTACACAGCTATGTCTTACTTTAAATGATCATGTCATTGATGTGTAAGTTTTTGGGGATAACCACAGCAGTCACACTATGAATTTAGGTCTTTTCCTATCGGTGGCATACTGCTACATTTAAAATGTTACATAAATGCAGTTACAAAAAATGACATATTGCCACACATAGAAACGAACTACTTTTTGTGAAAAAAACATGAACAGTTTGTTATGAATTGATTTAAATAATTAGTTTCACTATTTGTTTTTGTGTGTCTTTGGAACAGAGCAGAGATACAGACCAATTTTGGACTGTGAGACTAAAGACATGAGTGATTATATAAATGCAGTGTTTCTGCCAGTACGTTATTTTTTATATAATATAGATAAATACTTTTATTTATAAATCGTTAATTTTATTTTTAATTAAAAATGTTTCTTATTTTTGCGAAAATTAGCGGAATATATACATTTTTTTTTTAAAGTTGATGCTATACGCAGACATGGTCAAGGAAGTTGTGTAGATGAAGAAAATTAATTTATATTGAAACAAATGTGTTTTAAATGAGTAGTGGTATATTCATGACACAGGGCCATATATCAAATATGCACAGCAGAGTCAGAAGACTATAAGTAGCAGAGGAGCCTGCTCAAGGTAACTCACGGCTTTTTTTGTCTATGGACATTGCATATACAACATAGCCTGTATAGCATTATCATAATTTTTTTACAGGGATTTAAGAAACAAAGCCAACATCTCCTCACACAGCTTCCTATGCCAACAACAGTTGTGGATTTCTGGCGTTTGGTCACACAGTACAATGTTTCACTGATTGTTGCTTTCGAAGTTCACACCATGGTGACAGATAAGGTAAGTTGAATAAATATATGTATGATATCTTTATTAATTCATGTGTTATTATATAAAATTAAGTTCAACAAAGTTTATTTCTACTTTACTTTAAAAGTCACAAGAGAAAAAATACTCTTAGTAAATTAATAGTTTATTATTGAGTAAATAAATAACTAAGTCCAATTACCATGAATGTAAAATAATTAACAATAGTGAATCTAAACTAAGCAAAGTTTTTGTATACAAAAATTAATTTTCCTGTCAATTAACTGCATTTACTGGTGGATTAGGAAAATAATTTAAAAATGCAAATAAATTTAATTAATAACTTAGATATCTATACATATTTTTTAATTTAAAAAAAATGAAAGGGAAAAAAATCTGGAAATGCAACAAAAAAAAAATATTAAAAAACAACAAAGGTATAGAAAAAATTTAAATTTCAAACTACGGTACACGTTTTATAGTAAAATCGTTAATGATTAAATCAGTGTGTTAATATTTAAAATCATAGGCCTCATCCTTTAATGGTTACAGGATCTGAATGATGATGATATTTAAAATATACACAAACTTTTGATAATTTTTGTCCTTAGACCTTTGGAAATTATACACCTAAAGCTGCTAACCAAGAGTTAATGTGCTCACCGTACATGATCAAATCAAAGGCCATGAATAAGGTAGCTTTATGGGAGGAGCAGTTGCTGACAGTAGAATCAGAAAAACGGAAGTCCCTTCATTCACAATTGCCAAATGTAAGCCTTAGGTTATTATCTTTATCTATCCAATTGTTTTGTTTCATATTTATGTGGTTAACTTGTTAATAAAGCACTGTGTATATAAACCAATAAAAATGAATGCATTAGTAATTGGTCAAAATGCCATTTTATAATCAGTAACGCACATTTGTGAGGAGAGATTATACTTCAATGGTTTTGTTAAATATCTCCAGAAACAGTAAGTAATGTATGTTCTTTTTTTTTAAAATTTTGTTTAAAATGCATAAGAGTAAAAATGTGAAATATACTAAGCGTTCTTAATAGAAACTAGAGACTTCATTTATAATAAACATATTTGATCGAGGGGTAGTAAAAATAATATTAAAAAAAACACAAGTAAAAATTGTTCATTATGTGTTGAAAATTACAAGCGTGAACAAAATAATTTATTTTCACTAGAGCCATATGTTGTGACCAAAAAATTATTTAACTATTTTTTTTAAGTTAAAAAAAGACTAAGTATTTATCACTGTAGAAGGTCTATATAACAGTTGAATGTATTTTCTCTATCACAGAACAATGAGACCCAAACAGTCATCCACCTTAAATGCTTGTTTACAGAATTAGATCCTGATAAACTGCTGTCCTTTCTAAGACAGATTAGGTCTTACAATGCATTAGCACAGGGAAGGATTTTATACACTTGCAGGTCATTACACACACGCTTTTTAAAAAAAAAAAATTGTTTTGATTTGAGATTGAATTATGTATATAAAATAGGATGCACAGAAATCAAAAGTTAATGATTTTTTCTTAAATTAAAATCTATACAATTTTAATGTAAACTTTATAGGGATAAAGCAGTTTATTGAATAAAAAAAAACCTCTTACCTTAGCAATGGGGCAAAGTACAGTGGTCTGGCTTGTGTGTTGTCCCTGATACTGGATCGAATGGAACACGACTACTACCTCACAGTTCCTCTTGTTGTGGGCACAGTGAAGACCATTAGGCCAGAGGTTATTCCAAATTTGGTAATAAAGTATTTTTTGTTGTTTAGATAAATACAATTTTTTAAACACTCCATAAAAATAAGAAAATTCAGAAATTATTTATACACATATATATATGGCATCCTTCCGTCTTCGTGAGACGATGGAGTAGCTATGTAGGCCTACACTTCGACGAGTGGCTCACTAGGCCAATCCTGGAATGACAATCTCGACTGCATTTCTCGTGGGAGAATATTGATTCCTGGTTAGATTCGGCCTTCCCTGTTGTTCTTTTTGTTGCAAGGGCTTCGTTTCACGCATCTTCTGCCTTTTTGACTCCTTCGTACACTGCTGTTTGAAAGCTGGAACGTTGTTCGGCAATAATATCCCATTTGTTGATTTCTACGTTCGCTTCCCTCATGCTCCTTTTTGCAAACGTCCATAAGTCTCAGGTGTGCCCTTCCAATAAGTCTTGTCCCCCCCCCCTTTCTGGCAACACTCATACAAATTATTTACATACTATCTAAAATTAATAAGCCAATCATTTTAAACATGATATTTTAAAAAAAATATCATAATGTCTTTTATGTATATGAAAAAGTAATATTTCAATACAACGTCTAATTTTAAAATCTAAATCATTAAGGTTTTTATTTTTTCTAAATGTTCACAGGATCAGTACAAAGTGCTCTACAATGTACTCGGAAGATATTCTTACAACTCTGCTACATACCACAATTTTGGGAATGTTTCACAAAAAGGAGCTGTTGTGTCTAAACTTAGGGAAGACTCTTCTTATAATGAGGATCAAGATGCAAACTTATATGCCAATTTTTAAATTGGCATCAGCAGCCTGAATGATAGAAATAAATAATGGAATTGGAGCTTTTTTTTTTTAAATTTTACGTTTATTAATTTTAGGCCCTAATCTTTGTGTCAAATATATTTTTTAAAACATTGAAATCAATTTATTTTCTTTGGGAAGTGTTTCAGAAAAACAGTTGTTGTTTTTTTTTTTATATATGACATCACACAGATGACTTTGACAAAAACATTTTATTGTCATGTTTTGTTTTGTTATGATCTGTTAGCTTTTTATTTTCCTTTAAACTGCTTTTTGATTGCTATTTATAGACTGTGCCACCCAATCTTGTTAAATTTGTTTTAAAAAATGTAGTGTTCAAATATATGTTAAACAATGGTGGTGCATATCTCTGTTATATATATATAGGGAAAAAAATATGTCTGTATATTTATCTGTTCATATTTAGTTTTTTATAAAAAGTCAATAACCATGAATTACACATTGTTAGATTGTAAAACAATACAAAAAAGAAAATCGTGAAACTTTTGACAAACTAAAATCTAAATAATTTTTGACAAATTGTAAATTTGAAGTACAATTAAAATTGTGGCACAAATAAAAGGAATGATTTTTATTACTAAATAACATTTAAGATTTTTTATTTACGCGTTGTTGATAATTTGCTATAACACTTAACAAGTGACCCAAGTTGTAAATGATATATTAAGCTCCATGTAGTCATAAGTAGACTGTCACAGCTACATGTTCGATTTATTAGTTTAGACCTCGGTTTTTCATTGATGTAACCTTAATATTCAAGTATTTTAAGTGTAAGAATTAAAGATGTAGGCTTTTTGCTACATTCAAAATTCTTTATGTCATCATCTTATTTAAAATGAAATATAACTCATTTATTGCACAGGCATCTTATGATATTACTATTTTAATATTATACATTTTTAATTTCAAAATGAAAATATTATCTGCTTAAAATTCATTTTAAATATGATATATAAAAGTCAAAATTTCAACAATAAATTATTCTGGTGATGAACAGTTTTTCCTCATTGTGATGAAAGGTGAGTTATTTTTTTCTAAAATATATTATTTTACACATCGAAATTACAACATATTTTACTAATGTAAATAAACTGATTTTAAAATACTTTATTTTTGTTATTATCATTGAAAATGACACAATTTTTTTAACCATTATTTAACATAAATTGTTTTACCTTATCTCAAGCTATTAATTACTATTAGATCTATAAATAATATGTGTAAAAGGAAGAAACAAATGTCCACCACCAACCAGACTTATATTTTACTTTTTTCGAAATTACATTACCATTTACTCTCATGGATCTACATTTTTCAATTTTATTCCACACAATTTAATTAAATGTAAAGTTACAACAAACCCATATTTACGCAGATCAAGCATTTTGATATTATGTTAGCTAGTAAAATTTGATATAATTATGTCTTCTTATTTTGTAGTCTAAGGCATGGGGCATTGTATACCTACGGAATGCTTTTTTGATTCAAGTTGTTAATACATTGTAAACATTGTATGTGTTAGTAAAGGGATTTAACTGTGTTTATATTAAGAAAAAAAAGATACGAAAAAAAAAACAAATAGCAAAGCTGATACACCTTTTGGCAATGCTGAGTTCGGCTACAGAAAAGGAATGATTGTAACATAAAATCTTCGAGCTTTGGCAAATGTTTGAAGAAGATCGTGAATATCAATGACAACTTCATCTTGTTTTGCCAACGAAAAAAAATGCCTACAAAAGGTTTGAATGGATTCTGAGGGTGATTGAAATATACAGAGGGAAATAGAAGCTGCTGCATAATACGATTATTGTTTATGCCTGTGAAAACATGAAGAGAATTAAGTGAAGTGTATATTTATCAGTATCCATGCCTATTTTTTTTTTTTTACTGAAAAGTGGAACATTCTTAATTTATTGCTAACAAAAGCTATCAGTAGTTGAACACATAATGAAAATATAATATGTTTATGTGTTCTAAAACAACGATGATAACACAATGAAGCATATGCGTCTTTACAGCAGCGGAGGCCCTGGGTACAATACTGCACTGAGGCCTGTGTCCCTCTATATCCCCAGGCATGTGCGCAGGAAAGGTCAATAAGGCCAACCAGCTTTGCCGCTAATTTTAAACGATAAAATCCCATGTACTTCACATAAACAGGGGCGGAAAAATCGTCTTACTAGTGCGCCCTGGGCATCGCTTTTCATGACACCTGACAAAAAATGGGCAGAAGCGCCACTGAGCACGAACCTGGCTTTTCATGAGAACGGCTCCGTCTATAGCCTACTATTCAAGTACTAAAACGCATTATGGGCTTGGTTGCCCTGCATAAGCGATTTGGCCAGTTTCTTTTATGTTATTTTTCCTCGGGGAAGTGGTGGTAATATTGCAGGTGTTAGGTGGAGTGGGGCAGGGCATCTATCAAGCCCTATTTTAGGAATGTTGATGCCCAGGGCCAGCTTTGACTTCGTCACAACGCCATACAACCATAAATTCAATCTGGAAGTGGAACCCTCCTGATGGTATCCTTTTAGCTCCATCTTAATTTCTTGCCTAGAATCTTCATTGTCCAAATTATCTAGGTATATAATAAGAAAGGAAAATTTGTCTGTTCATACAAATCATTGTATTTACTCACGTCAAGCCCTTTTCAAATATTAAAATGTAATGTCATTTTTATTGGGTGTGAGAAGATATAGAGGACTACGAATGAAGCTGGGAGTAAGGTTTGGAGAGAGGTCTCAGTAAGCCATTTCCAGAAAATGTTTGATAAATTCAATATGATGCGATGCGTTTTGGCGCATACATGAATTTCGTTTTGCATTATTCTACACTTGACCAGCTAGCAACAGAAAATATGCTAGTACAAATTAAGATTCCCATGTATCTAAATAGTAATATTCTTTCATAATAACTTTTTGATCAAATATGGCTGTTTCTTTATCACGAATGGCTGTTACTTAATCATTTATTTATGGCTTTTTTCTTTGTCACATATGGCTATTTCTTTATCACTAAAGACTGTTTCTTTATCACATGTCTGTTTTCTTGATCACATATGGCTGTTTCTTTATCTCATAAGTCGTATGTATTGGCACAGCTAAGGCTGAAGCTCTCAGATTATCAAATTTGGGATAGGTTTAATTATTAACATATATAATTTGTTTATGCCATTCTTAAATGTACTTACAAGACAGATATCAACAGGGCTATGAAATAGAAATTTGAACTATCTGGAATAACATTTTCAAAAGTAATCATCCTCTAACGTTATAACACAGCAAAACGTTGGAATCCTATTAGGGATAAAAATAAAAGCCCTATTATATTCAAGATTATTTATCTGTATCGTTTGTTTCCCTATCTCTCCAACATTGTAATCAGAGTCATTCAACTTTAAAATAAAAATCTAAATGTTTTTAAAATTAATTATTTTGGGGGGGGGGGGGGGGGGTTGTGTTTGTTATTCGGTCTTGTCGTCTCTATACTTGTAATATTCACTAGAGATAGACTATTCACTTTAATATTAAAATACCGCTGTAATGTTTTTGATTGATGGCTATTTAAATTAATATTTTATTAATATTTCATAGCGTGGTTAATTATAATAATTTAAAACGAGGCTATTTTAATTATAATATTTTAGAACAAGGCATTTAACGGTGTCGTGTGAAAATGGATTTTAATTTTCTGACATCTGAACTTGTAATAACATTTGTAAAAGTGTTTTCTATAAAATTTTATATTTGGTTTCCATTATTTTAAATATTTTAAAATAAAGGAAGAATAAACTTATTCAAATTGACAAATTTCTCACAACAGTGGGTAACTGTAGCTCCCGAACACATAGCACATTGAGTAAACGTTCTATTTGGTTCATATATTTTTTTAAGTTAGAAGATAACGCTTATGTTAGGGAAGCTGACTTTTGCGCTAGGTACATTTAGCATTCAGGTTAGGCAGATTAATACATTTCTCGTATTTTTAATTTGTGTCATTGAGTAGCATAAACACACTGTCTCCCTTTCCCCTCCACAGTTTCGCGCGTCTGATTGCATGCCCTTTTTTTGACACAACACTCATTGTTGCGGTATGACTCGAGACATCAAGGCAACAAAGATGGCAGAAAGTAATGCAAAACCACGATAACTGAGGATCCGCATAGCGTAAATCTTACCAAAGACATAATCCATACAAAAACGCATAATAAAATCATTTGATAATATCTCCAAATTTTAATTGTGTCAGAAAGACATTTCTACGAAAATACACGATGGTTTGAGGGCTGCTCCACACATAGTAAGTTTTAAATAGTAATTATTTTTTTATAGTAATTTCAAAATTTGTAATAATGTTTTATTAAAACAAACTTATTTCACTAATGAAACACATTTTTAAACTACAAAAATTATTCTTTTAAAAAAAATATATATATACTTAAAAGATTACCCACCCAAAATACTCATATTATTAATATGTACCATTCCCTTATAGTCGGACTGAAAGAGTCTTAAGGGGCCATCCATAAATGACGTCACGCAAATGTAGCCATTTTTTTACCCCCCCCCCCCCCAAATCGTCACAAATCGTCAACACAAAATTAGACAACCGTCTAAAATATAACGTCACAAATCTCTAAACCCCCTTCCCCGCCCCCTTTAAAAAGTCCCTGTGTCCACTACTGTTCTTTACAAACCCCTTAAGAAATTCACCTCCTGTGGATATCAAATTACAGCACCTGTGTCAGAAACATTTCACTAGTCACTAGAACAGTGGTTCTTATCCAGCGGTAAAAGTACCTCCCCAGCCCTGAGGTGTGGAAGACCAGAAAAGTGTATTCAGAAGCGTAGCTAAGGGGCTGCGGACCGAACGGGGGTGACACCATCTCAGGGGGTGACATCAAATTGAAAAATTGCGTATTTACTGAGCAAACACTGCTCGGTCTAACCGAAATCCACAAAAGGATTACAGATGACACGTGTATTTTCAGCTCATGTAACCAATAAAAATGCGTTTTTGTTAAAATTTCAAAGTTGATGAGTCAGCAATAAGGTTACCTTATTATTAGGTCAGAAATGCATCGTTTTAACCATGTTTCAAAGCCAAATGAAGTGTTCTGTAACTTTTGTATGTGACAGTGTTATGAAGGATGACGTTTTCTTAGCACACCTATCTCGCGTCCCACGTGCATGACCCCTCGTGAACTCTCGTGACCGCCTTTGAAGTGTGGCTAGAAAAAACTTATTTACAACATAAATTCTAGTCAGGAGAACTGTCGAAAATAATAGAAGATTCTGGATAAAACAGGAAGGTAAAACAATGTGTTAGGTGGTTCGAGAGACCTTAGTAGGAAATGCCTATAAAAAGGGCTGATATAAGAGAGGGGAGAGATTTTGTTTTGATCACGAGATGTGCTATGTCATACTTTGTTGTGTGTAGAGTTTTCTATTTCCTCATACAATTTTGTGCTCATTGTATTTTTATATACAGTACCGGTACCAGAAAATCTGTAAGTTTATAATTTTAATAATATTTCTCTTGCTGTTATTACTTACTTGAAGTTCACAAATTAAAAAGTTATTAATTGTAATTAGCTCTGGCCTTGATTGTCGTTTTATTTGTTATTATTTTTAACCTTTGGTATCGTCCTTTATTATGGACTGTTTTTAGAACGAGCCCTAGACAAAACAACAGAGATTAAATTCTCCATCTATAACGGTCCGTAATAGACAGTAAACTATAATTATCTAAATTCTGAGAAGTAAAACTATACTTTGATAACATTATAATAACAATTAGTGATTCTAATTACAGTTCACAGTTCTTAAATACATTTACCTCCTCATCTTCAATACTGCGGACTAAGCTAAACAAGAAGAATTACATCGTGGAAGTCGAGGGGGGGGGGGGTTGACACCACGAGCTTACCGGACAGGGTGACACCAACCCTAGCTACACCACTGAGTGTAATTGCTGCCATAGCTAGCTGTTTGTAAAAACTAGTTTGTATGCATTTTTATTAGCAGCAGTAAATGTATTTCTTGTGAATTTTGTTGGCGCATTGCTTTTATTGGTAATTTTTTTCACTTTTTCATAAGTTAATGAAAGAAATTAAACTAAGATAACTAAATTGTTTAATTATTTTTAATTATATTACAATATAATTTAAACTCGTTTTTTTTTTTTGGGGGGGAGGTGTTGTAAACGGAGTGGGCCTGCAGCGCTACAAAAAATGTTAAGAATCCCTGCCCCAGAGCATGTACTAAGATACCACCCCCCACATTTGTTATCGTTCCATCCTACTTTCCGTGCTAACCGTGATAGTCCGAATTCCATGACTCCCGTGTCCACTTTTAGCCATAAATTCTCACCACTTGGGTTTGCAACTACACGCCGAGTCCGCTCCTCCTTGGCGTCTTGTAACTTGATCAGAGGCCATTATTCGGATCTCACATTCCTGTTCTGATTCTCTCAGTCATAGTAGTTTAAAAATTAAATAATGATGATTCTTGTATAAAAGAATATGTTAAAAATGTATGTAATTTTGGGTTATTAAGTGCAATTTTTTACTTTTCATGTGACGTCACATTGCTTGAGGTCCCCCCTCGTTACACATCATCACAAAAATCTGACCCCCTTCCACCCCTAGACGCGTTACGTCATTTATGGATGGCCCCTAAGAGAGATGACGTCCCTGTTTGTGAATAACTTTTATCATGACCCTTTTTCAAATAAGAAAAGTGATTAAATCTTAAATTTACCAGCAGAGACAAAGAAACAAATCTGCTAAGAACACAAATAAAACATACAGAGAGTGAGAAAAAAAAAGCGGAACTCAATTTTGTAGCTATGATTGTCTTCCAAACCCACCAAGTGCCCTTTCCCTTGCAGTTTACTCCCTGTTCACCCTTACTCACTTCCCCCTTTATGCCTACTTACCGAATTCAAATAGACGCGGCGTGACGTTATCAATCAGTAACTGCATCATGAGCCCGAGATTTAAATATTATCCTTTTTATATTACCCTACACTGATTTCATCATCATCATCATGTCCCTTAGACCTTGGACCGTTGGGGCGCCACAGATGACATGCAAACTATCGTCCATTCCTCTCGGTCTTCTTCACTACGCATAGCATCGCCTATTTTTAATCCCGTCCACTCTTTGGTGTTATCTTCCCATCTTTTTCTCTGTCTTCCTCTTCTTCTTCCTTCTCTAGTTGTGCCCTGCATGATGTATTTGGTGAGCCCTTGTTTTCTGGTAAGGTGGCCATACCACTGATTTATCGTCTCACAATTCACATTTTATTTTCTAAGAATTGTATTTTCATGATAGAATTTTAGCAGTTTAGAAATTTCGTGTTTTTTTTTTTGAAATGTAACTACTTTGCTCCCGCACTTGTTTTTACGCTAAAAATAACTCCTGTGTCGAAAACATAACATGACGCACATCGAACACAATATTAAAAATTGTAAAAAAAGTTATAGCCTCTTAAAGTACCTTTATCGCACGTCGGTTGGTTACCGAATCCAGTACAAGCAGGACATAAGCCATTCTCAACATGACAGGATGTGCTACAACTTTTGTTACATGTTTGGTTGCATGCAAGACCCCATCTTCCAGAAACACATTCTAGACAATTTCATAAAAAAAAAAAACTTTAATGTATTTAAAATATTTGAAAGTTAAAAAAACCCAACAAATTGCATTCTAATACAATAAAAATGTATAGTAATGAAGCGAGAAATATTCGAGCAATCAAAACTGAATCCCTTTAATAAACAATGTGAATAATTTTAAACATAGCAAAACCAAATTGCAACTCTGATTTTCGCCAAACTGCTACGAGAGCGCTCTGGCTCTGTCGTCTGGTGTCTAGAACATGTTTTACCAGTTTTAAAAAAAGGATAAACCCCCCCCCCCTTAGATTAGGTCTTAAACTGTGTAATGGGCTGATGGTATGGGCTCACTGGCGTAGGAGATGTGGTTGTCTACATATTTGGTGAGGTGTTTTCGGCCAACTGCTGAGTTTTTAATTATGTGTGTGTGTTAATTTTCCCACACCGGGCGCCACTAAACCCTAGCTTCGCCATTGCCTTTACGACACTCTATTGTATTGACATTTCACCTATGTTTTCTCATGTCGGCAACATGTTATAAACTTTCAGTTTTTAGAAGACACAGCAGTGTACGACTGAAATATCTCATTAGGAAATGGCGTCAGCGGGCCGTCGAGCTTGCGCTCCTTATGCCCTCCCTGGCGCCCACCCACACTTGCCAGCCGCCGGGTTTCCCCGACGTCGGGCCGTGCGGGGGAGCGCCAGAGACCTCCCCGGGCGTGAACCGTCCCCACCCAACACTCACTAACGACTAAAGACAACTTACAAAAAAATACGTGTCCCCTTATTCTACTTACACTAGTATGCTTACAATGCAGTGCGCACAACTAATTCAGGTATTATGAAAACTAAAAAAATAAAGAGTAACGTGCATTTTTAAATAATAGAAAATATCATTGCAAAACTGGGATAATGTAATACAAAATAAAAACATATATATATCAAAACCAAGACAACAAAACTAAAAACCGATTGAATCCAATTTAATAAAACTAGATACCTTCGAATGCTTGAACTTCGCATAAAGTTAGAAAACTCGTGCTAGAGTTAACTCTTATACCAAATACTGGAACAGTTGCGCCCTTGTCTGTAACGGTTACTGTATAAATCAACAATGCAATATCGTTTGGATCGTGGAAGGAAAACACGGTTTGGAAGTTGACGTTATATGTTTGTAGATCAAAGTGTATTAGCCGTTCCGGACAGCACTGGGTGGCTGAAAGTTAATTCATTTAAATAAGACATGTAAAAAAAAAAAAAAAAAAAAAATTATTTGTGCACAAAAATTGAATGCTAAAGAAATAATTTGTATGAGCATATAACGCATACATTATGATTTAGTATACACAATAGACTTAATTTTACCATAATATGAAATAAATCGTTTGTAATAAAGGAGACTTAACAGTTTAAAAAAATCTTACTTGTATTGTCAAATCTGTTGTATAAAACAACGCGGTTGATTGCACGAGGCTGGTAGAAGGTTACATTCCAATTTGGAGAGGGATCCCCATCCCCTGTGTGAGTGCACGTGTTTTCTTGAAAAACTAAGCTTGAGACGCCGTCAACCGCATTGGAAGCTAGAGCACTTTCTATTCCAACATCGGTGTATATTGAACTTTGAACAGCAAACTCTTTCACTGCCACATTGCGACCTAAAAAATTAATGTTTTAATGCGACGTTCATTAGTTAAGTTTTTTTTTCTTGATGCTTTTTTTATTCAATAAAAGTTAAACTAGATCTAAACTTAAATTTCGTTTTAAAAGTTTAACAAAATGTTTTTTTTGTTGTTGTTGTTAAAATTTTTTGAAAAAAAAAAAAAGAAAACTTCATGTGAACTTTTTTTTTTTCCAAATAAAAATCTCAAAACTTCAACTGTGTTAGATGATAAAAAATGGTTTTAAAAATGTGTACTTCAACTTTAAATCGGATCAAACCTTCAGTCATTTCGCCAGAAGCCAAAAAACTTAACCAAGCCCAGTTGTAAAATGTATTGGTGAAATATAGATCCACCTGGTTTTAGGCTATTGCTAACTAAATATATTGACATGCGCAATGGATCCACCAAGGTTTGATGATAAATGGTTTTAACAGCTCAATGATAAATGCAACTGTATGAATATATATTTTTTTCTTTATTTTTAACGATAATGATATATAAATTAACATTGAAACGTGGATATTTTAATTTAATTTTTTTTTAAAATACAAAATTAAGCGTTATGATTAAACTAAACTAAGCTCAAATATTTTAATTTTGTGTGTATGTTTTTAAAGAAAAAGCTTATTTTCATTTATATAAATAATATATTTTGTTCTCAAATGAAAATGTGAAACATTTCATAAAGCATTGAAAACAATAACTATTTCAACTCCGAACATTTTCCTCAAAAATGTCTACTACACATATAGTTAACTGAAACATTCAAGTGCATGTTTTACGCTCCAATGCACACGTTAAACACAACCTTATGTTTATGTAATCGCGTGGCGATGAATAGAATGGATGCGTTCTCGGATAAGACTCCAGACTTCGAATGAAGATTTGTGGCGTGCATTTTGTCTGTGTTTAATCTAATGCGTGAAGAAAAAATTTATTTGAAGGTCATGGGTGCTAGAGGTGTTTGTGTGTCGTGTCAATTTCTTAGATACGATGCTTTTTTTAAACTGTGTGCAATGTTTAACCAAGTGTTTTTCCAAACCTTTCTAATGTAAATGAAAATCCTTACTTGTATACATTCTAAAAGGAACCGTTGAAATATTTATATTCTTATATATAGAAGCATTCTTTACAACTTTTGTTCGCAAGTGGCTCGGATTGTTTGGGGGGTGTGTGTGTTGAAGGTCGCTCCTGACCATTGACTTTCTAACCGATACAGTTGCAAGCTAAGTCTTAAGTGTCTTATTCTCCTCTTGTTTTTCAACATTTTCTTTTTATCTTGTTGTGTTACCATTCAAACTGTCAAACAAATGTGTTCTTATTTATTTCATGCACATGGCTTGAAAGCAGTCTTTACTATATTGTCCTTACTAAATTCAAAATGCACAATTTTAACCAAGTAAAATATATGCAGGGTATTACAGATTGAGAATTAGGACTACACGAACACTTTAAATCAGAGATGTTAAAAAAATGGATTTTATTTTGCTTGGTGGAATATATATATATATATATATGGTATGGCATCTTTCCGTCTTCGAGAGACGATAGATTTATCTGTTCTGATTGCAGCTCTTGGTGTGGCTAATGAGACCGATCCTCGAGTGGCAGTCTCTTTTGCATGTCCCACACACGAATGCGGTGGAGCAGTGTTTTACTTGTTGAGATGACCCTCTGAGCTCCATGCACCCAGTGGAACAAACTGCTGCTTCCCGTGTTGTGTTCACACCTTTCGGCGATGCTGGAGTGTCCTCTCCAGTGAAGATAAAGCGAAGTAGTATGGAGAACCAGCTGCTGCCCAACCAGCAGATCCCCCCTCTCCACGCCATTGGTGGATCCAAGGGATCGAGTAGTGTCGATACGGCTTGGCACCATTGGCGTCGCATGAGTTGCCGGAATGCTAATGATTTCAAAATCAGACCGCCTAAGGAGCTCCGATTCCTGATTTTCTGTAGGGGTTTACTCCCTTCGCCTTTCCCATCTGGGTATATCTACAAGGCAGCGGATGTTTGGAGTCAGAGTTTCCCTCTCCTAGATGAACTACCGGCCATGGTTTACGAGTCTCATCTACCCAAAGCTACCGGTTTTGATGCTAGAGTGTGGCTCTCTTTGTTTTGTTTTTTCCACCATCTAAAAAGTTGTTAATGTATTTTAATTTATTACCTTTAACCTTTAAATTAAATTTAGCTTTTAAGACTAAAATAGTTTATTTGCATTTTAATGTGTATGAGTGAGAGAGAGAGAGAGAGAGGGGAGAGAGAGAGTAAGAGTGTATGAGAAAGAGTTAAGAGAATGTGAGAGATTAATGATAGAGATTTTTTTTTATTCTCGTGAAAAGCAATAAAATTGTTGCAATTTAAATTCTAGAGATCAAAGTGGAGAAAATTATTTTGATACAATTATTTTGCAGAAAATGTATGAAGATTGGTATAAATTGATAATACCTTTATTAAAATAATAAATGAGTATATAAGGGATGAAAAGTCAATAAAATGATCTCACCTCCACTTATATAAAGAGAGCATAACGATTTTACACTCTGTCCTCCAACGATCACCTGCCTCATATCTACTGTCAATCGACAACTGATGTCCGCAGTCATGGTGTCAATCTCGTATATTCTCTGGTTGGTGCAGTTAATCTCAGCTAAGGTGTTTCCACTCGTTCTGAACGAAACGGTAAAGTATCCAGGGTTTGCTTAAGAGATAAGTTTAATGGCATCAAGTGTTTGCTATAAAGATTTTAAATTCTATTTGGACACCTAATCAAAGAGAAATGATAATTTTACCCAGAGAATAATTCAAGTCTTTCTGAGACGACGGTGTAGCTATTCAGCTGTTGTTTTTTTAAATCGACAGCTCGAAGGACTTATGAAATTAATTCTTGTGCGACCAATCTCAGCTGAATTTTTCTCACGAAAACTTTGTCTGATCAGTCTCTGGTATTATTATAAAGGAGCTTAGCTCTCTAGCCCATCACGTTTTAATCAATGTCAATCCACACTTAATATACCTGCACCGTTTAACAAAACTACATAACAACTGGCCAACATATACCTATTTCTTCCCTCCAATGACCTACCATAAATGGTCCTTCTAAATTCACCTATACTTTCACGACTGCTTCTCTTAAACCTTGCCTTACCTTAATACCAATTTACCCAAAAGTGTTTTCCTTATTTTTTTTAATGGCGAAATAAATCTTGCCTTTGTAAAAACACAAAGCATAAAATATAAAGGTAAACATAAAATGACAACCCGTACCATTATCCTTGAAAATTAATCTCAACCATGAGAATGGGTAGGTGATATTCCATGCTACAGCGACAGACTGTAGACTGATGTCTTGATTACAGGTAGAGTCATCTCCGTCACTTATCCACGTATGATATGTTTGGACCGGATAGCTGTTTATTGTAGCAGATGGAGCATTGGTTAAATCCTCTGCAAGAATACGTTTAAATATAATTGCTTTTGAGATATGAACATATAAATTCTAGCTGAAACAAATAGTATTTCTATTTGATTTTTTTAAATTTAAAAAAAAAAATTAACTTTAATTATGCGTTTATGTTTAGTAAGCACAATAATAAGTTGAATATTGATTTTCATTTTTCCACGTCACATCATACACATGCTACTTAATATTTCCACGTCACATCATATACATGTTACGTAAACTGCTAAATATTACCGGCCGAATCTTTTCTAACCAAGCTTCTTTTCTTCTTGTATAAAACATCATATAGCTATTAAATATAAGACAATTGAAAGATTGCTGGTTTTCTCTTTCTTTTTTTTTTTTCTTCCGCAAAAAACGACCCTTTCGTGCACAGATCTCTCAACTATTGAATCCTACAGGTAAAGGTGACCTATGGTAATTAACTATAAAGCTATGTATATCTGTTAGTACTTAGACGCTGAAATATTCAAGAGATTTTACGTCACTATTGTAAACAAAAGCTGCCACTTTTTTTTATAAAATGTTTTTTGTAAGTAACGACAAAGTTGCTAGCGCATCGATCGAAATAAATGCTATAAAAAATGTTTTTTTTTAAAGAAACGACAAAGTTGCTAGCGCATCGATCGAAATAAATGCTATAAAAAATGTTTTTTTTTTAAAGTAACGACAAAGTTGCTAGCGCATCGATCGAAATAAATGCTATAAAAAATGTTTTTTTTTAAAGTAACGACAAAGTTGCTAGCGCATCGATCGAAATAAATGCTATAAAAAAATGTTTTTTTTTAAAGTAACGACAAAGTTGCTAGCGCATCGATCGAAATAAATGCTATAACAAATGTTTTTTTTTAAAGTAACGACAAAGTTGCTAGTATATCGATCGAAATAAATGCTATAAAAATGTTTTTTTTTTAAAGTAACGACAAAGTTGCTAGCGCATCGATCGAAATAAATTCTATAAAAAATTTAGATCGTAACGAATTTCTAAAATCATTCTAATTAAATGAACAACTTACGATATTGACATCCGTGGCCAAACCATCCGATCATACATTTAGAATTGTCGATACATTGACCGGTAATAAAGTTGCATTTGTCATTGTAACAGTGACATTTGTATTGACATTTTGACCCAAACCATCCATAAGCACAGCCTGTGTAAGAAGCCTACAGTTGTAATTCACAATTTCACATCGGTTTTACGCTAAATGGTAACAAGGTATTATCATTAAATTTAGTTGATACATACGTTTGTGCAATTAAGTTTTAATTTAACTATTAAAAACGTTAAAATTCCTCGGACAATTCAAAATTGTTTAATATAATTTGAATTTCATTGTGAATTTTCACAATCTAACAAAATTGTTAAAAAAAATAATTTTAATTTAAATATTCTTGATGGCTTTCTATCTCTTATTTTAAAATGCAATCCAAATATATATATATATATATATATATATATATATATATATATATATTAATAATTAATAAATATTATTAAAACAAGCAGTGGCGTAGCGAGCATAACTCGCGCCCGGGACACAATACCTTTTTAGCACCCTCCCCCTATTCGAAAACCATACAATATTATAGTAAAATATACCATTTGGCGCCCCTTTGTGAGTAGCGCCTGGGGCATGATTGATGCCCCCCCTTGCCCCGCCCTCACTACGCCACGGAAAACAAGTAATATTTAAATTGTACTAATCTTGTTACCGCCTTATGGCATGCCATGAACCCCCTTGATTCATTCATGCAAATCCATCCGCTATAATAAATAATAGGTTAAAAGGCTTTCTAGAAATTATATATGATACCAATAATAATAAATAAAATATTTACCTTGAGACTTCACCAGAGCCAACTTGAACGCCAGCCATGCTAGTGTAATTAGTAAAGTTATGATTAACATGATTAAGATCTTGAAACATTTATCAAACTTGAGAAATGTGGGTCCGGTTAACGCTAGTGGTGTCGGTGTTTTAAATGTTCCTTGTCGTCTTCTGTACAGCCTTTCAAATGCCTGTTTGATTTTTTATTATTTTCAATTAAATTTGATTGCGTGTTAACTTTACAAGCCCCACTTGGGCCCCTATTTCAATTTAAATGTTCTATAGTTATAGTAGTACAATTTAGTGTATAATTTTTCGCATTCTATTAGCAAACTATTGACACGCTTAGAGGATTAAATCATTGTTAGATAAGAATAAAATAATTATATGATGTGTCTAGTATATAAAATTTACCATGTCCTAAATTTTTGCTCTACAATAAGGTAAGGTATTTTCATTTTTTTTTTAAATGGCGGATACCACTTTTGAAAATAAAAACTTCATATATAAAGACATGTATGTGTTCAAAGATTTGTTAAACGTATCCTGCATATGAAAAAATTACAGTTTAAGTTTTACAACAACACCAAGAGGAAGTATAAATATGTATAGCGGGTAGCACCCATTATGCGATTCACTGGACCGTCGCAAATATATGAAGCCTTCCCCTTTCAGTTACATTTCCCCCTAAAAATAGATTCAGAAAGAAACAACCTTATGTTCTCTTAAATATTTTGAAGCAACACTTGAGACGAATGGCGTTTGGCACAACAGTAAACTAATCTTCATCCGATCTCTCTGCTTTTTCTCTATAACTTTGACACATCTCTGACTTAAATAGATTTATGCCAAAATTTAACAATACAATTTAAAGATCTCTCAACAAGATGCGTTAGTTTACAAAAAAGCAAATGCTTTAACGTTTCATTAAAACACAATTACCAAATGAAGAAGTTGTGTAAAGAATGTTTACCTTACATAGATACATTTCCACTTGACCAATGCGGTCTTTCAGTTGTTAGTCATAAATTTACATTTAAAGTACCGTATTTATCGGCATATAACACGCACCTCATTTTAAAAAGGAAATTTTAGAAAAAAAACTTAAATTTCAAATAAATAACTTTAAAGCAAAATAAGGGTAGCTCAGAACTGTTTTTTATTAATATTATTAACACTTATAAGGTAAATAACGTAAAATGACTTAATATGCAACTGTTTTAACAAGGAAACTTGGATCTCATATGTTTTTACAAAAGTTTACTCAGAAATCGCTGCTATCTGGGAAACCAAGAAACTCTTCATCTTCACTGCTATCTTCAATATCTTCGAACTGAACACTGCTGCTTTCACTGCTACTGTCTTCATAAATTAGCTCGTCTTCTTCACCATCCAAAGAATTGCTTACGCCACATTTCTTAAAAGATTTGATGATAATATCTTCCTTAAGTGCGTCCCTGTCAGGGGATGGGAGCGAAGAGACACACACTAGCTGATAGGCCCCCAAAGTCAGCAGTGTGCACTGATTTTAAAGTGGACCAGATTATCAAATAAGTCTGCCAGGGGGGAGTAAAGAAACACTGTCTGGTAGAGAGACAAACACTAGCCATAAGCAGTGTTTCTTTGCTCCCCCATGGCAGACTTCTTTTAATACTCTGGTCCCCTTTAAAATCAATGTACACAGCAGAGAGGGGTCAGCTTTTGTATGTAGTAGTCTCTTGCTCCCCCTTGCTCTGTCAGGCAGTGTCTAATGTTTGTGTGCAGTATCGTACTTGTCACATTCTTTACATTCCTGAAATGTCATTCCCTAAATGCCTTTACCTCAGTGAAACTCTCGCCGAGTAACTCTCGCGAGGAATGCAGAGCCGTTACCGTGGTTACGCTCCGACGGCTACGAGATTTACTGCTGTGACGTATCCCTGTAACAGGAAGGAGGAAGGCTGCCCTGGAGGTCTGTAATGCCGATGTAACGTTACACCGCACCATTCAAGAATTTCAATGCTTATATTAATGACACATTCCAGTGTAGCAGAGGAAGGCTGCCGGGGACTGCAATGCGCGCCGATCACATCCATTCGCGCTGCTGTGCGGTATTTACTATGGGTCATTATCATTATATCGGCGTAAAACACGCACACATCATTTGCACCCTATTTTCAGGAAGAAAAAGTGCGTGTTATACGCCGATAAATACTATAAGGTAAATGATAATTGTTTCATGATCCTTAATAAAACAATATAACGCTTAAGGTTTTTGTTTGCATGTTTTTGTTGCTTAAAAAATAAAGTTCATTATTTGTTTAATTTATTTATATTTATTTTATTAACCACCAAGGCATAATGGCAGAGGGCGTTCAAAATGTACTAGAATCATTGAGAATCCTCCAACCCAGCGCCTACGAACGAGACTATACTCCTTGAATGAAATTTAATACACATAGTGAATGCTTAAACACGTATGTATTATAGAGATGAAAACTCTAATTAGATCATGTGTAAAACGACTCAGTGAAAATGAGTAATTACACCATTACACCAGCAGACCAACTATTAGCCCCCCCCCCCAATCTACGTCACGGGCGTGAGTGCTTGGTACCAGGCAACAATATATTTTTTTACAACCCCCACCTAACTTTGCAATCCATGATCTTTATCCGTTAATACAATAAACGCCCATTAGGCACCCCCACTATCCAGCACCCAGGGGACATATGCCCACACATGCCCACCTTAGCCACGCCTCCATACGTTTATTAATCGGACTGTGGGGTTGTATTAAATATGCCCCTATGCCTTCTCTAGAAGCATCTGTTGCTACAAGTAATGGTTTGTCATATGTGATTGGCGTTAACTTTGGCTCTGATTGAAATTGTAGTTGTTGGTTTTTTTGGCTGAATAACATTCTTTTTTCCATTCCTCATTATTCATATGATTTGTCCTTTACTGTCAATTTAACTAGAGGATGTTACAATCGGAGCCAAATTAGGTATGAACTGTTCGTAGAAATTGCAATGGCCTAGCAATGATCCTACTTGCTTCTTGTTAACTGGTATTTCTAAATTCAATATTATTAACCTGATAAAATGTAATATTATGTATGCCAATATTAAAGTTGTTAGGGGATATAGTGAGGCATTTCTTTTATGGCTGATAAATTTGCTGTGCAATCAATTTTAATTGAACACACATATGTTATTAACATAGTGTCTAATGTTCTCTGGTTCTGGTTCGGTACGTTGCTGCATCCATATACTGGCATATGTGCAACGGTTGGGGAAGCGATGTTGCCAATCTAACGGCTCCTAGCAGATGCCAGGGCGGCCTTGAAGCTTTCGATCGTTGTCGAGTTCACGGCGGTATTGTCCAGGTTGTTCCAAGCGATTATGGTGCGTGGAAAGAATGACTGCTTATGTTGCACTGTGTTACTCCGAGGCACGGTGAAGCATTTGTTATTGTTTCGGGTGTAATTTCTCATGGGGTTGTCAGATGTTAAGTCAGTGTTAAGTGACTGTTTGGCTCTAATTAATCGGCCTGGCTTCTGTGGGGTAAGATAATTGTTTGCTGGGATGGCCGGAATTAACCCCATGGCCACTTTATAGAAGAATGTAAGCGGATCTTTTCTGGTCTGTCCTTGAGAGTGGGGATGTCAAATCTGTTTAAAAGGCCAGTGACGTAGCCAGGAGTGGTGGTTTTATAGTCACGTGCTATGAAGTGCATTGCTTACGTTGGATTCGCTCCAATTTGTCCAAGTCTTGCTTGAGGTATGGGTCCCAGATGATTGCACCATATTCTAGTATCGGACCAACGAGTGCAAGATAGGCATTTCGTTTGCAGGATGTTGGGCAGTGGCGCAGATTTCTTCTAATAAAACCTAGTGTTTGGTACCTTGTTTAATTTCCTCGTTCATCATTTTTTATGATGTAGCTTGACTGTTCACTAATTCAAAAAGCATAACATTTTACACAGTTGAGCCTTTGCATGACCAAAGAAAATAAAGTCACCATTCTTCTTTCCAAAGAGCTTACAAAAAAAGCTCACCTCCTCAGAAATATTTTCATTATTTTGTGCTGTCTTGCCTAATATTTTAAGTTATTTTCATTTAATATATAGCATATAACCAATTTTTCTAGCTACTTTAGGATTGCAACACTGGATTAATGGAATCACATAATTAGTGATGGCACCAAGGTTTTAATGTTTGTATATATTGTTGTCACGAAACTTACTTTGTAAATCCTTCATATTAATTTTAATTTCGTTCACGTGTTCGTGTGTTTCTTGCAAAATCTTTGGAAGGCTACATGTCCCACTTCCCGTTACTATTTCGAATTGAAACTTGGCACATAGACACGTCACGGATGACAAAACATTGATTCGAATTTTCAACCCCCGCCCCCAAAACAACCCCCCCCCCACCAAAAAAAAAATAAAATAAGTTTATCATGTTTTTTAAGGTGGACAATGTTGATGCTTAATTGATTGGGTGCGTATTTTGATGAAGAGATTATTCGTTTAGCAGTTTTTTTTGTTTTGTATTTTTGACGTAAGTGGATGTGTAGTAAAGATCAAATGTTTTTTTGAAGGGGAAAATGAAGAAAATATGAAACGTGTTTCACCAGAAGTTTACTAATTTACACCAATGCTTTTTAAATAAACGATAAATCAAGTACAGTTACATGAACAAAAAGAAAATTACATACTTTGTTTTTAGGTGTTATACTTATTTAATGTAAAATCTTAGTTAATTAATTAAATTTGAGTTGGAATACAATGGATAAGTTTCTAAAGTAGAATGACACGTGGGGAAAATCGTTTGTGGCTTACCAAAAAAAATGATATGCATTATTAGTAAATAATTCGAGGGAAACGTCCCCTAGGCTCGATTGTGCAGTAAAATTATTTAAATATTTAAGTTCACAATTTCTGGTGACGACATCAATATTTGATATGAGGCTAGAGGCCGAGGTGGACACCTCTAGCCGATGAGTCTATTTAAGCAGCCCTGTGAAAGCTGCTCCTAGGCAACCGTTTCGTTCCAGCTACTTCGCAAACTAGTTGCGTGGTGGAAACCCACTGTAGGAAACCTTCTTATAGGGCGACCGACGCTTCCCCGGGATGGGTGGGAGGTAGATATTAGGACGTAAATTCACCATCCCGACTCCTTGGAAAGTCGATCGTGTGCACTGTGATTGGGTTGGGTCGGCCTCCATCGGAACCCCATCGATTAGACTAAGGTATGGGCTGCTTTGGCCACGGGACATCTACAACGTGCAGCGTCGCGGCACGATACTCGGACTTGGGGGGGGGGGGTTGCTTTGGGGAAGGCATAAGGAGCAAATGCTCGCTGGTCCGCTGATGCCATTTCCTAATGTGATGTTTCAATAGAAAGATCGCTCATGCTCTTGGCAAAAAATTGTTTATAACATATGATTCGGTAACTGTTTGTAACTTTTTAACCCCTATAAAAAAAATATATCTGTTGTGATAGTGTTCAATCGGTTGATCTAATGACACTTCTATCTATTCAGGTTAAAATACTCCGGTGTTCTTTTTGAGCCTCTAAGTGTAATTTCTGTCACGTTTGTGGGTAGTACTCTACAACATTTTCTATTAACGAATATCCAGGCGCAACGAATACTGGAACACAAACAGTTTATGAATGACTAGAATTCGTCTTGACACCGCGTAACTTTCATGCAGATTCACGTGGCTACAGTATCTCCTTATACCTACACAGTCTATCCGAAGCAAATATATTCTCTCACTCACGAATGGGCCATAACTCTCTCCTCAATTACCCCTCACTCCTGCACTATCACTCTCTCGTGCCCTATTCACATACACTTGTATATATTCTATTCCTGTCCTCCAGTAGTCTTTTAGGACAAATTAGAACCCCTGTGATACGAATCACGGAGCCAGGCGGCGTTTATAATAACAACAGTGATTCTCATACCCTTGATAGTTTAGTAAAAAATATATTGTTTACCGACCAGTCTCTAATATATATGTGTACATCTGTCACACAGCAACACCTGACAGTACCTGATTTAAACTTATATGTACTGGTGAAAATGGTCCTCACGTTGCCTGTAGTTATATAAGTAAGTCTACAATTACATAAAGAAAATGTTCCATTCTTATTTTAGATATATATATATATATATATATATATTTATGTACATACATTTAATAAGTATAAAAATAGATAAACATGTGTGTGTGTGTTTGTGTGTGTGTGTGTGTGATTACTGTAATTTGCCTAATTGCCAAACGTGGCTAACTTTAAAACATGTTTCGTCGCCCCCCTCCCCCAAGGCGCTTTGAAGTTGTAATTGTTGATGTAGTCTACAGTGACCAGTGTCAAACTTTAGGACTTTAAGTAAAAAAAAAATGAGTGTATTTATTTTATTTTACGGTCGTTAGGCGATGATAGGTGTGTGGTAAAAAATTAACCACTAATTATAAGTACCGGTATATTCAGTTGGGGACTGCTGTTAAAAAGAAGAACATTTTTAAATTTAAAAATTATGCATTATCGGTTTACTCCCTACCATTTAAGAATATTTTACTGAACCGCTTCAGCTCAAAGGAAAGTTTCCAAACAGTCCAGACATTTGTTGTCATACGTTGACTTGTCCGTAAACTTTGTTAAGCTATGTTAATTGAATGAGACCTTTAAAGTTAAACTCAACACGAATTCTTACCAAATGCAATGTACTAAAGTATATTTAATTTTTTTAAAAATATCGTTAATTGAAATTTTTAGTGTCAGATCCTTAGATGGTACCGAGATTACTTCCCAACAAAAAAGCTGACACACTGATTGTAACTGTGTTAGATAGACAGTTGTGTAAGGACAAGTTCAAGATGGTGGGTTTAAATGACATACTGCCAGAATTGCTCACATTATCTTACATGCACCTAGGAAAACCATTCAAACCACTGACATTCGTTTACGATAAACGAGAAAATATTGACACTTCGAAAATCCTAGGCCCGTTAGTGTACCTCCTGTACATAAAGTCTTAGCTTGACCTTTCATGGACCGACCGAAAATGGAGTGGAGTAGAGCTAGTATGTATGATTTTACAGAAAATTTTAATAACGTCACAAATCTGCAATTTTTTTTTGGGGGGGGGGGGGCTGGGGGGTGGAGGGGCAAATGTGCCTTTGCTTCTATAAAGATATGTCAAAACTTTAAAGATTGCCTAAAAACTTTTGGGTTAACAAATTCCATCTTTTTAAATGATAAATACACAATGCAAAACGATTGTTGACGTCCTGCTATTTGTATAATCCAATGCAATGTCCTACATAACTAAATGTAACCAAGCATCACTGAGTTGAAACGATGTCTATATATGAACATATTATAACATTTTTTATTAAATACTTTATCTTGTTATAGCAAACGCAGGTTTCAAGACGTATACATTTGGAAAGCTAAAAGACATTGCAATTTAATATGTCCATATGAATTAAAGCGTGTGCACTTTGGAATAATTATTGTTTCGTTTCCGGATCATGAATTCATCATTGAGGTTAGATATGTTTTTATTAAACTGGATACTCCTGCTGTTGCTAGGTGAGTGCAATGAAAAATGTATCCATTTAAATTATGTAAACTTCTTTATCTCAATATTTTCTAGACAAAAATATAAAATATTTCTTGCCATCTATTGTTCTTTTTATAATTTTTTTTTTATCTATGACATTTCTATTATTTTACTTCAACTCATTTTTTTAAAAAAAATCATTTTAGTTTATATTTGAAAATAAATCCTTTAGCGTCTTTTTTTCTTCATTATATGACATAAATCCATGTTGTTCCTGCTACTGCATTCTTTTCATTCGATCGATGCAATACATCTGATGACACATTGTATGTTATCGTGGATAGCACACTTGACATAGACATGACTTTTTCACGAATCAAAAACTTTGTGCAATATTTCATCTCCAAGAGTGATAACTCGTCTAAAATTCAAATAGCGGCCATCGAGCCGTTTCAACGAATAGTCCTGAGACGGTCAAATTTTTTCATCAACTCGAAAACTATTCGGCAATTTGGATCAAATAAAAATGTTAATCGGCTTGAAAGCAAATAGAGGGGAAATAACATTTCAGCACTTTTTGAAGCGTTATCCTTTACAAATCAATCTTTAAATATGCACGGAACATTGGATGGAAGGGAACGGTCAATTATACGTGTTTGGTTTTCTCCTTGCTATGGAAAGTGTAGGGAAACGGTTAAATTGTTTGAGAAAAACACTTTAGACTTTCTGGCAAGTCAGATATTCGTTTACTTACCTTTTACTTTCAGTGACTCAATGGATTTATCCCACAATATCGTCAACAATAGAAAATTGTATACCATTCTACACCTACAGGAAGATACTGTGAAGGATAACAATATTATCGCGATATACCTATGTCATGAATGCCCTCTTGGATGGACGGAATTTCGAAATGACTATGATCGTTCCATATTTAATTGTTATCACATATTCATCTTGCATGTTAAGCAAGCTTGGATAGAAGCGACTGTCGCATGCAATAAGATGCACTCGGATCTACCCAGAATAGAAATCAATGAAAATATTGAATTCTTGAAAACATTTGTGAAAAATGCATTGTATGATACAATACCTAAGCTAGCTGGAACCTTTTTTGTGCATAGTAGCGTCAGAAAAACAAGATTTGGACTGAGTAGTTTGAAGTGGGTAGATCGACAAACGATTACGTCATCGAAAACTGTGGCAACAGAAAAGTTCAATAATCCATGCATGGTCTTTAAAAACACTTCTCTTAAAGGAGTTGAAACTCAATCAATAAGAAATAATGATGAAATTACTCTGGAAATGGTTGACTGTAAGGAAGACATAACGCAAATTGTTGTGTGTGATAAGACTGAAGGGGATATGCATTATGAAACATCACAACAGATGTATCGTGAAAGACATGCAATAGAAGAAACATGGGAAAGGTTCGGCAATGAATTTGCTTTCGATTTAGATATTGCTGAGTTATATTCATATGCACATACTGGCATGACGCTAGAGAAAAATATGTTTGATTACAAACAATTGCTATTTGATTGCAAAGATGGCTTCACGCATACTATATATTCTAAAGTTTATAATGGTTTCAGAGATTGCTCCAACGGTAGAGGTGACGTTCATTGCGATTTACCAGAGGAATTATTTTTTTCCTGCACAAACCCAAACGCAAATGGCTTTTATAAAGTTAATAAAAAAAATTTAATCGAACATTAATGTGACATATTTTTTGATTGTCCTGATAACAGTGATGAGAACGATTGTGATGAATGCATGGACAGACGTTGTTCTGATGGTACATGTGTAACAAGTCATTGGTTATCACATAATGGGGATACATGCATGTTATATCACCCTAGTAATGGAACCATGGCTTTGAATGTCAGTGAAGCAGGTTTATCACTACTAAGATAACAACATGAAGTTATCAAATGTTACCAGACTGAATCGTTAAATATAGTTACTGTACCGACTGAACAAGCGCAAAGACATACTTGGGTGCCAAAATGTATTTTCCTTAAGGGGCGGAGCGGTGAACCGATTGGCTGTGATGACATGTCTTAGCTACAAGATTGTGCAAATTTTACATGCTCTGAAGAATTTATTAAGTGTCATCAAACTTATTGCATTCCACTGAATCTCATTAACGACGGAGTAAATGACTGTCCTCATGGCGAGTATGAAAATAGAAACAAAGTGTATAACAGGAGTGGATATTTTGTTTGTAATAATACACATAACAATTTTATACAACATAGTCAAGTTTGTGATGGACTCGCCAAGTGTCCAGCAGGCGATGATGAGTTAATGTGTACTTTCATGTGTCCAGTTGGTTTTAAATGCACCGGAAGTGCAATCATGGTTAGCAGAATTTCGGAGACGACGGACATGACGTCTCTTAGAGCATTTGACATAAAGACCAAGTTTTTGAATCTCAGTGGCCTTGACCTCTCACATTTGAATGAACTTTATATTTTACCAAATTTATTGGAGTTGCACGCTTCTAATTGCAATTTACAAAGCTTATATTTTTTGTTAAGCGAAACTTTTGAATTCTCAATTTTTTACTTGGATTTAAGTTTCAATAAATTCACTCAAATCAACTTCAACGAATATGCAAACAATATTTTTAAAAAATTGAATTTTTTTAAATTTAACAGGAAATAATTATCTTTATGTCTTAAATGGAGACACGATAAAGCTAGAAAGACTTAAAACATTGGATGTATCATCTACTAATGTTTCTTTCTTCAATCTCGTCAGCATTAGATTAAGTATCTCGTTTAGATTTTTAAACGTGGCAAACACAAAAATAGAAAGCCTCGAACCTCTATTCGAAAAAGGTGATTTGGATGTTTTAGATATTCGCAATACACACCTGAGAGAAAACGACACAATTTATCTTTTAAATAAGATCGTTATCAAGTCAGCCCTGTACACGGATGATATAAAATATTGTTGTTCTCAAGTGGTTGGCGCAGGGATCCCAAAACACGTGTGCCATGCACCATTCGATGACATATCATCATATGAGGACCTTATTGGTGACGTCCTAAAACGCTCACTACTTTGGCTTGTGGCCGGCATTTATGACCGTGGAATTTTAAAGAAAGGGTACATAATATTTGTAATTCATCTTGGCATACCGGATTTCATCATGGGCGTGTACCTTACCATTATTTTTTCTGTGGAAATTTACTTCAGAGACAACTATGTACAGTTTGCAGAAGGATGGCGCGCCAGTGTTTTGTTTAAGATTGCCGGGTTTTGTCTACACCTTCGAGGGAAACGTCCACTTTCTTTATACTACTGATAACACTGGACAGGTATTTGGTGATACGATTTCCTTTTGGTGAGTATCGAATAACAACGTCAGCCACAGTCTTGTCGGTGTTAGCCTCTTGGGTCATCGGGTTCATAATTTCCTTAATTCCTATTGTATATCCACAATGGACGACATATTCCTCTAATGGCATGTGCTTGGGTTTACCACTTACCGTAGACCGACAACAGGGCTGGCGGTATGCTGTTGGAGTTTTCATTGTTTTTAACTTTATTTTATTCTTAGCCATTTCAATTGGACACGTTTTAATTTTCTACCATTGCATAGACCCGTTAACATGTTCAATGCTGCACGAAGAGACAAGACATAAAGGTTGCTAAGAAACTAGTTATCATAGTTCTCTCCAACTTCCTGTGTTTGTTTCCAATCTTCGTCACTGGTTTGTGGTCAATAGATGGTCATGAAGTAAGTGTTAATACATACGCCTGGCTTGTTATATTTATCTTACAACTGAACGCCGCACTTAATCCAATTATCTGCACCATTCCAGCCGTGTACAAAAAGTGGATTGAAATCAAAAAGTGTTAAACTTTAAGCAAAAACAAATTTCAGACCTAAATTGTGTAGTTTTGGCGTTTAGTAAGATACATCACAGTTATAAAATTATGCTTTAACAGATTATTTTGTGCTACTAGCTAATATACTGCATGCACGCTGTTTGAGTTTGCATTTGTTCAAATTAAATATCACAGACTAATTAGATTCTAAAAAAAACAAAAAACACAGCAATTAAATACACAAAGTGTAACGTTGAGGTCTATAAATTACTTTGTTGAATTTTGATTAATCATAATATCTCATAGACTAAATAAAATGTTATAACTAATGTGATTATACAAGTTAAAAAATGAATTATTTTAAATAAATTATTTTTTGAGTTCCTTGAATTTTTTAACCAAATTTCGAGAAAATTCAAATAAAGTGTAGACACTTATGGAAACATCTTTTAGAACCTCATGTAACCATCTTACAATTTCTAAGAACTTCAGATAGTTTCCAATCATCGCTTTGAAAAGTTTAATAAACCTTACCTTAAACCTGCTTGGAATGTCTACAATACTTTTAAAACTTTAGAATACTTTTTCCTTATATTTTTTTAGACTATTAATAGTGTTATTAATATGATTAAAACAAATGTCAATGTAATATCCATTTAAATATATTTGGTTCAATTTTAAAATGATACAAGTAGCTTTAAAAAAAATAAGTATTCTAAATTATTTTACTTGTAAAATCATCACAAAAACTTGGGAAAATCCTTCCAGAAAATTTCATAGGGTCTTCTATACATTTAAATATATACAGACCTTTTCGCCACCCTTTTCCCCAGTCATGTAGCCCACTGTTAAAAGCTAAGCTTACATTCAGAGTTTTATCCCTACAAATTAAGGTAAGCACAAGAAAGATCCGATTTAATAGGCTAGCATTGAAATGAATCAAGTGTTCCAAAATGTCTCCAATTGTTGACAAAGCTATAAAAATAGGATTCATATATTTTGTTTTACCTCTTTTGAATACTTTTTTTAATTTTTAAAATAGCCTTATTTTTATCGTTAGTTTTACAGAAAGGACCCTTTCATTTCATTGGTAACACTGTAGAACTTCGTTAAATAATATAAAAAAAGAAATAGTAAAAAATATAAAAATATGTATCTGATATCTTAAATTGAATTGCAGTCGGTGTAATAAACTATATTTATGTTACACGTATACGTTTTAATATCATTCAATGAATTTATAATTGAAATTACAATGTTGCACATTGTGTACATTTTTACTTCTTTCTTTTCTATGATTACAATTTTTGTTCTTTCAAACTACACACTTATAATCAGTCATATTATATTCTATGAAGCTGAATCAATTTTGTCCATTCCGATCGATTCATAGGTATTAGCAGCATTTGTGTCATCTTCGTAGACATTGCAAGTCTGCTCATTGCCTTTTTTCTCAGATTTTCCTTCAACGCTCACGGTGTATTTGCTGATTTTGCTGGATGTATTTTGATACGAACCTGGAATAAAATAAGTATAAGCAATTAATTGAAGATATTTTTGATATTTAAGGTTTTTTTATTCATTAATAAAAAATGTTCATTGTCCTTCGAAAGACATTTACCACATGTTTTTACATCTAAATAAGAGGCAAACATTCATGAATTGCTCAGCATTTTTACAAAAGTTCAACATTTATGTCAGATATGCTTTGTAATAAAAGATTTGTTCTTTTCTTTTTTATCACTTTGCATCATTTTAAGAATTAGTACACAATCGTTGTTGCTTGCCAGGCGCCGTGAAATAACGAGTCTGTTAGCATAAAGAATAGTATACTATATGAGGAGCCCAATTGCAAACCCTGCTAAGAAACTTCATTTTGATTCAGAGAAAAATGAGAATTATATAGCAAATATCGCATTTATTTATATTTTGAATGGTGAATTTTAGACTTACATAAAGCTTTTTAATCATTAGATACACAAAATACTGTAGATTGACTCTTAATTACCCAGCCACGATAGATAACTGATTTTTTTTATTTTTAAGTGACTTAGCAGGGTTTGCAATTGGACTCATCATATACTATATAATTATCAGAATATTTTTAATTTAAAAGAAAGAAATTGTAGACAATAGTTTCACACGATATACTGTTCTCAGCCAGATCAGATAATTCTTCTGTTATAACGTGCTTACACCAAGAGTCAGAATCAATATAATACCACACATAAATATTCTATAATTCAAGACGTATTCCAAGGTTGATATCGCTTACCGTGAAACCTGCAGACAATGCTAACAACCTTTGGGGAACGAAGCTACCGATGTAGCATTGCAGGTTGAGCCAGACTTACGATCATGCACAATATTCGAAGAAAGACGACAGATGCACATAAATATGCACATTAAAATTGACAAGAAATGAGGACGGTAACAGAACTGACATTCATTTACATAACTGTGAAAATAACTGAAGAAAAATTACACAACTAATTTGAAATTTTATTTTGCCTAAACATTCTTCATGTAGTTTCTTTTTATCACCGTGCATAATTTTGTGTGATGTTTTCGTTTTTTCTCCCCCATTTCGATCGTCTTCATTTCACTATGCGCTGTACGCATTTGAACTGTACATTAACAATCGACAGTCTCATAGCGAGTCTTTTGAAAACACGCTCAGAACACGCTTGTTTCATTGTGATTTTATAAATAGACAGCGTGGTTCCAGGCTTTATTGCGTGTCAAATGGTATTCCTTGCTTTATGTTTATAATGTAATTCGGTGCTAGCTCGGTACGTGTGCACTGTTCTCGGGGAAAAACCATGATTTTGTCCCACAGAAATTCTTTCGCTTTAGGTAGAATGTGCGATATTTCAGAGGTTTTTTTTTTTCTCAAGAAACCGATCCGTGTCGTGGTTGAGTTAGTTAGCATATGCCGGTGACAGTGCAATTTCAAGTTTCGCACTTCACGTTTTTTTTACTCTAATACAGCGGTTCTCGACCCTTTCACGCGGGTCGCCTAAGACAATCTGAAAACACGTATACTTTACAGTTATAATGTATCAACGAAAATAATTTTGTGGTTGGGGGTCGCGACAATGATGAACTTTATTAAAGGTTCGCGGCATTAACTGTATTAAAGGTTGAGAGCCACTGCTCTAATAGATACATCTTAAGACTAGGCAGAGAAACCAACATTTTTACATCTTTTAACTTTAAAGAGGAAAAAAAAAAGTTTTTTGTACCAGTAGTCACAGGCGTTTCGTACTGTTGGTTGTATTCGCTGCCTGCTGTAGCAGTGTCATAGTTTTTGTCTGGAACATTCGTTTGGCCAGTTTGTGTCTCATTTAAATTTAGGGGCTGATTCCCTCTACGAAGGAGGTAACAGATAACTATGAAAAATGAAATGCTAATGGCACAGGCCACACCAAGTCCAATGCCGAGACCAATAATTGTGTTGCGTGAATTGTTTTCCTGCACATCGCTAATACTGATACCTTAAACAAACAGAAAGTATTGTTGTGTTAAGTAAATGAATATATTATCTAAATATATGTCTATCTATCTATCTATCTATCTATCTATCTATCTATCTATCTATCTATCTATCTATCTATCTATCTATCTATCTATCTATCTATCTATCTATCTATCTATCTATCTATCTATCTATCTATCTATCTATCTATCTATCTATCTATCTATCTATCTATCTATCTATCTATCTATCTATCTATCTATCTATCTATCTATCTATCTATCTATCTATCTATCTATCTATCTATCTATCTATCTATCTATCTATCTATCTATCTATCTATCTATCTATCTATCTATCTATCTATCTATCTATCTATCTATCTATCTATCTATCTATCTATCTATCTATCTATCTATCTATCTATCTATCTATCTATCTATCTATCTATCTATCTATCTATCTATCTATCTATCTATCTATCTATCTATCTATCTATCTATCTATCTATCTATCTATCTATCTATCTATCTATCTATCTATCTATCCATATATCTATCTATATATCTATCCATCTATCTATCTAGAAATATATCTTTCTTCCTAACTAGCCGGGCATATACTTACATTAAACAAATTCCTTTTAAAATGAGAAATTAAATTCCTTTTTCTCATAAAAAAAACACTATTTTTCTTTACCTTCATCACAGACATTTCCTTGGTATCCTTTCAAACACCGTAAACAGTGCCCAGTGATATAATTACATTTATTGTCCTCACAGTTCTTAGAACATGACAATGAACAGTTACTGCTGTAATACCCATCAGAGCATCCTGCGTGGAGAAAAACTTAATCTCTGCTTTTTAAATTAAAAACTGACAGGAATAATTGATTTTGAAATTCAGATAATAAGATTTTCATTCCATTATTGTATAACCAACCAGCCAAACAACGAAGACAGCATCGCGTGAACATTCCATGTAATAAATCTACCTGACAAAGCATGCATTGGTAAGGCACTTTATGAAAATGCACAAATTAACCCTCACTTCTGGTAATTTTATTGTGCGCACCTATTGGACACAGTTACTGTCAAAAATACCCAAAAAGCTAGAAAATTATGATGTGTGACGCCATATAAAAAGAAAAATATTTACATAAATTATTAATTCACTCCTGACATCAAAATACAATATAAAAGGCCTAAATAGTTCAAAGAAACGAAAATAGATAAAGAAGAGAATATTATTTAAGGATATCTACACAAAAAGATCTTATTTAACGTGTTTCTTCTGTTTTTTTAAGGATACTGATTTTTTTTTCAAAATAACATACCCATTCAGACCAAAGTCGTAAGCCCTATGCATTAACGAAAGTCAAATCACTTTTATATATTTATAAGATTTTTTTTTTATTAATGATTATTTCTAAATGTCAAATAAAATAAAGTTTCTTTCAAGTAATAAGATGTATACTACTTTGGAATACAAAATTCATTTTTTTTTAAATATTCAAAGTTAATATTATTTCGGTCATGATGGTTCAAAGGAAAGCAATTATACCGCACTGACTGTCAGTGTCAGCCATGGTTGTCAGTTTGAAATATCTGCCAACGGAGGGAGGAGATTGGAGGTCTTAAATATTTTGAGTGCGAATGGGACAACACTGACACCTTGCATGCTTTTTTATAATATACTCTAAACAAACGCTCAAAATGATCTTTCTTTCAGGCTTACCTGGACTGCAGTCTGGAAAGTTAGTATAACCTATTTCACAGGCAATTGTGCATTGACCATTAATGGTGTCACATGATTTATTTAAGCAACTGTTACATTCATTTATGCAGTTGAGTCCCCATTGTCCAGGTAAGCATTCTAAATAAAAAATGAAAAAAAAGAAACTGTTTTGTTTTTCTTTAAACAAATTAAATTGACTTCATTTTATACGAAACTAAAGAAATAGATTTTTTAAAAGTTTGATGTTTTGTTGTGAGGCTAATTTTAAACAAAACAACCCACTCGCTGGATAAAAATACGATTTTTTTATTGCCATGGAACATATTTCTTTTTTTTTTCTTTTACACGAAAATAGGAACGAGATTTGGTTATTAAAACAAGTCAAGAGTCTGGAAACATCTAAATGTTTAATATGTAAACATAATATGTTTTTTTTTTAAACCAATACGGTCTCCGTGGAATAAAGTACATGTAGTTACATTTCCTAACGTCAATTGCCAGTGATAAGAATACAAAAAGTATTCGTTTACACGTTTAATAATCAAACTAAGATTTAGTGTTGAAAGAAACGTTGTAAGGGTTTAAAAAGTGAACTGTTTAAGATAAAACAACTTAATTAATGTTTATTACCTTCTTCATCACCCAAAAAAAAAGTGGCACAAAACACTTAAATTAAAGTAAATATAAAAAAAAATTACATAACTTCAAATAGACAATTCTCTAATGTTCTTGTTGCAGTTACTGTAGCAATTTAGACCACGTTTTGTGGGAATATACGCTATATAAATTAATTTGCAGAAATAAAAAGCAACTTTTCCGCATTTTTTATTTTTCTTTTAAAATTAAAAAAATAAAATGTAGGATAATCTTTACACAAATGTAATGCTTTTTACAATGATTTTATTTCGTTTAAATACCATCTGTAGTACACGTAGATAACCGAGGATTTATTCGTCTCTGAGAGATAAGTTATGGCTAAATATATAAAATAATTGCAATCGCCCATTTGATACATACGTGTCGTGCACAATGGTGAATCACTATATCCACTACATCCTTTATCACAAACGCCAGTCCGACTGTTACAAGATTGATTGTAGCATCTGTTGCTGCAACTTTGGGTGCAGTTTACACCCCATGTAATCGATTTGCATTCTGCACAAAATAGATAACAATCAATGGAGTCAATTACTGGCTATGCACATAATTAAAAATACATTAATAAATGGCCTCCGATTTTATCCCTAACTCCTCTCGTTCCCAGAAAAAAAGTAACATTTTAACAAAGGAATCGTAAGTTGGTCTAACACGAGGAAAATAGAGAATTGCATATTGAAAAGATATTGTCAAAAAAGACGCTTTTAAAACTAATTGTATACATAATGTGGTAAGGTGCACCATGGCAATACAAATGTACTGCAGTGCAAAAAAAATTCGAATTAACAATTTTCTCCTAAACTACTTTAATGTGAATTTTAACATGAAACTTATGGTAAAACACTAGAACAAGGGTCAGAAAACTACATCCTGCGGGTTGGATCCGGCCCTCGACGTTAGTATATCCGGCCCGCGGGGTCATTAGTGATTTTGAAATCCCGGAAGATTGAGCGCATCTGATTTGTATGCATTCAAAAAGAGGTTGGGGGGGGGTGACATTTTCAATGATGTAGATTAATCAGTTACTCGCTATAATTTGGATTGGACAAACTTGAAATCCCTCTCAAAATACGAGGGTAAAACATGTGCGTTAAAGATAAAGGTTAAATTGATAAAAATATGTATACTGCTATTGTGTTAGCTTTTCCAAGGCTTTGGGGCTTCATTGCATAATTCATCATCTGCATTAGGTGGAACATAGCACGAAATATCCCGTGTCAAAGAAACAGCGGATGCACAGGAGAAATTCACTACTTTTAATATCCTCAATCGTTGTCAGTTCCACAATGGGGGAAAAAATGGATTAAAAATAATGAAAGCTGAAAATTCAAACTATTTCTCATTTCTCTCTGTTTGCTTAGTTGTGCGAATGTTTGTGGCTAATGTTCATTACTGACAGCTGAGATTGAGATGTGCTCAAACGGCAATAACCACCCTACATTTGTATATACAAATAGCAAACAGTCATGGAAAGTAACCTTCTCTGAAATTTTAACCAAACACTTCAAGAGATTAAACCTCAGATTGCGAGGCTAAACCAAGCTTTTCTTCACATATGTACACAAATTAATGCAAAAGACTTCCAGAAAAAAAATATTGTTCACTCAATTTCAATCCCCAAAAATAGACACAGGCCAGCCCGTGTAAGTTTGAGCAAGGATTTCTTTAATGCGAGAGGCCTTTGTATTACCATTTTATAAGACAAATATGATGACAAATAGCACCACTCGCATCACCACTGAAATTAAGGTCGGTGAAGAAAGATTAGAGACAGTTGGCAGCTTCAAGTACCTCGGTGCAATAGTTTCGGAACATGGCTCCAAGCCTGAATTAATGGCCAGGATTGGGCAGACCACAACAGCACTAAAGAGGCTCAAGAAAATATGGAACGACAAAAATGTAGCCCCCAGCACCAAAATCAGGCTGATGTGCTCATTAATTCTCTCCATTTTCTAATATGCCTGTGAGTCCTGGACATTAACAGCAGAACTTGAAAAGAAAATAAAGGCGATGGAGATGAGATGTTTCAGAGGCATTCTTGGCATCTGCTATAGAGACCATATCACCAATGAACAAGTAAAAGAAAGGATTCGTCAAGCAACTGGGCAGTACGATGACCTCCTGGCTTCTGTAAAAAAAAAGCGCAAACTTGAATGGTATGGCCACGTGACCAGAAAACAAGGGCTCGCCAAAGAAATCTTGCAGGGCACAACTAGAGGAAGGAGAAGAAGAGGAAGACAGAGAAAAAGATGGGAAGATAACATCAAAGAGTGGTTGGGATTAAAACTAGGCGATGCTGTGCGTAGGGCAGGAGACCGAGAGGAATGAAGAAGAATAGTTTTTATGTCATCTGTGGCGCCCCAACGGTCGAAAGACTACGGGACATGACGATGATGATGATGAAGTATGCCGGTGCAATAAAAATTAAAAATCTTACAAAACCCGTCTGATTTCCTGTTTGAAAAGCAGATAAACTTCAAGTAGAAACGCTACATATCCCAAAAAATCAACTAGAAATTCGGATTTTTTAAATGGGGACATGTGACCTTTTCTAAGTGGCTCTTGGGTGATCCATGTGTTAATTTTAAAACATTTTACTGTTTAATTCATTTCAATCTTTGGCATTACCTACTGATGTAAATAGAAATTCAAAATAAAAAAAGTGACGTGTAGTTACCGAGCTGTCTTATCTAATGAGCACGTGAAACATATTTCTGTAAAATGGAGTACTAACTTTGAACCTTAAATACATTTCATGTCAGGGAAGCACCCGCTTCATGCATCTCACTAATGTTAAAATATATGTTTTTAAAATTTAACTGCACTCGAAATATTTAATTTGGAGTCTTAGTTAAATTATTGTATTTTAAGTAAAAAGAAAAAAAAAGCACCGATTTATTTCTTACCACTACATTTTAAAATGAAAAAAGAAAACGTTTCTATAGGTTATAATTTTTAGACATATTCTGATCCTGGATGTAGGCTACTTTGATTTTCGGCCTAATCTATCAGTTCCTCCATTGCCGGATTTACCTATAAGCTAAATTAGCTACAGTTTAATGCCACACAAACTTCCACCTATATATTTTAATTTATCTTTGCCCAGCTCATATCATTTATAACAGTAGAAGCCCTCGGGACTCTGTTCAGCTTAAGGTCTCAGCAAATGTAAGTCTAGCTCTGAGTTTCTCCCTCCCTTCCCAAGCCTTACAAAATAATCTTACTTCCCCTATAAAAATATACTTTTTTTACGGACTCTTACTCTAGGTTTTTTATTTATTTCTATTTATATATTAATTCCTCAAATACACTTTTCTCTTAGGGAATACCATTAGTAAAAAATTAATAAATTAAAAAAAATTAAAAAAAACGATTTACCTAATTTTTTTTTTTGGATCCAATATTCTACCATTTAGTATCTAATCTTCTGTTGCCCTACCTTTAATGCTCTGATATTTACTCTCCTTGCTTTCATTATCTCATAAAACGTATTAGCGCTTTATCTTTGAGTGCAGTTCTCAAACAATTAAAGATTTTTAAAGATAGTGAAAATTCAAAACTACCTTTATCGCATGTTGGCGGGTTGCTGAAACCAATACAAGCTTTGCAAACGCCAGTCTCCGCATCACAGGACGTCCCACAACTTTGTTGACAAGTGTTGTTACATTCAAGACCCCAATTGCCAGGAACACATTCTAAAAATTGAATGATGACTTTAGATGTGAATAAAAATTGATGAAATTACTTGTTTGTTGTTTTTTTTAAATTTTTCTGCTGCGTCCTTGAAAAGTCTGCATTACACTTTTTTTACATCAAACTTTTTAAAAATATTGTATTACTATTTTTTTTAATGTTCAATGGTTGCAAAAGAAAGAGAAGACAGAGAAAGCTAAATCATATCTTTTTTTTTTTCGACTACGCTTTCTAAAACTTGGTAACGATATATTTGGCAACAAATAGATATTATTCTCAAAACAAGGTTATCAAGTAAAATATCAATTCAAAACAATAAATAGTAAGAAGAAAGTATCATTTATTTAACAATCGTCCTTAACCTTGCCTGCGAATGTCTGCACTTCGCACAAAGTAAGTATCCCTGAGCTTGAGTTAACTGTGACGCCAGCAACTGAAACACTTCTTTCAATCTTTGGCACAATTATCGTGTATACCAACAGGGGTGTAATGTAAGGGTCTTTGTAGGAAAACACCGTTGCATTGGTGGTGTTGAAAGTTTGGAGACCAAACTCTACTAACCTTTGTGGACAGCAAAATGCGGAATCTGAAAATGTATTTTTCAATAAAATTGAATATGTCAAACATTTTCACTATAACAATTCATTTATCTGACGGATAAAAATGTAATTGATTACTGAACAAATGAGATTATGAATTCATATTGTTTTTAGAGAGCAAAATGAGTTTTTAAATAAACGTTTCTATTTATTTGGTATATTATTTAAAATTATACTTGTAGTGTTAATTTTTTTTTAAAAAGTAGTTCTTTTTGATAACTATACCTGTTTGAGAGGTATAACAAGTAGATTCTAATTTAAATTTCTGCACCATTGGGTGTAGCCATGAATGGGTATACAATATTTTTTTCCTACCGACCTTTATATTGATATCTATTGTATAAAACTATTCTGTTGATTGCACGGGACTGACTAAACGTTACAGTCCATTTCGGAGAAGAATCGCCAACATCTGTGTGAGTGCATGAGTTGTTTTCAAAGACGCTGCTTGTGTTGCCATCAACTGCATTAGATGCTGAGGCTCTTTCGATTCCCTCAACGAGATATGTTGAGCTCTGAGCAGTGTTCTGTTTTACTGCTACATTACGACCTAGAGTTATTAATAAAACAGGTCATATTTATAACAAATCTTGTTTTGAAATGTTTATTTTGTATATCATTTTCAAACTGGTTTGATTATTAATAGAACGTTTCAGAATGGTTAAGTTATAAGAATTTAATTTAATAGTAGTAAATTAGCCCGGTATCGTTTTGCACTTGAAGAGATTAGTAGCATTTTAATTGTAACGAGTTTTGTAAGCTCCATACAAGGTTTAACATTTTCATAATTCATCGGCATTTTTAAACAAATAAAGCGTTAACTGTACATGATATATCGTCGATTTCTCTGTATTCCCATATTTTAAACAACATTTAAGGACATTTTGGACGAAGTGGAGCAAAATTTCGATTGGACTAAAAATGGAAGACATTATGATAAATTGTCTACTTCAAGTAACTTTAAAAAAATATATTTTTAAATACTTTTTTTATTATTTAAGATGACTTTTTTAAATAACACTTTACTGACTGATCTTACTGCTCTCACTGTGTATGCAAATCCCATCTACATTCATAGGAGCCAAAATGATCAATACATTGATCGTGGGCCATTAATATGTAGAAGAAGAAAAAGAAGAAAGGGATTGTTTCGTAAGAATAATTAAGCCCATTAAAAGTAAAAGCCTATGTGCTTCAATATCTGTTACAATTACGTATTTAAATAATCGCTCAATCACAAATTAATATAAATATGCCCGATTGTGGCGGCTCATTTTATTCGCACTTCGCTTTGGCATTTTACTTAAGTTTTGAAATCGATCAATCAATAACCCATCAGATTTAGACATACTAATATATGTCAAACGCCCAATAATTAAAGTAAGCATTGAGAGATATTTTTCAGAAAGTCATGAATGTAACTAAAAAAATCAATTCCTGTATATATAACTTATTATAAAATGTTTTTTCTAAATTTTTAACAAAATGTGCGATGAATTTGAGCTATCGACAATTAGATTACGTGAAATATAAAGATAATAATTTGTATTGTTTGCTTCAAATGTTCTAATAACTTTTAAAGGCCAGGGGGAAGTCGTGAGGAAAAAAAAAAAGGTTGAGATAACGCACTATATATCCTCCAGGAAAGAATGTATTTTTTTTAAACTAAGAAACAGTGTACAGGAACGCCGTTCCCACGCGTTCCCGCTGGACTAGCCCACTAAACTAAATAAAACATTTTACAAAATAGCACGGGCAATTTGGGATCTACGAGTTATTTAAGAAAAGGAGAGGTTACTCTTTTAATGTTCCATGATGTCTAATTTTTTTTACTCTATTACTGTTCCTTGCCGTCTAAACTTCAATCTCTTAATTCTCCATGTCTGTTTTTAAAAAAAAAACCAAGAACAAAAATAAAGAAAAGCAACACAAAAATGATTATTCAGAAGGTATGAAGAACTTATAGATTAATCCAGGTTATGATTATTTAACACACATGTTCCAACATTTCACTGATGGTTGATTGGTATGAATTTACTCACCCCCATTAATGTGAAGAGAACATAGCGACGTAACGCCTTCTCCTCCAACTACGACTTGCATTACATCTACCGTCATGTGACAACTGATGTCCACTGTTTTACTGTCTATCACATAGATTTGTTGGTTGTTGCAGGAAGTTTCTGTTACGATGGTTCCATTCGTTCTGAAGGAAATCTCAAACTTTCCAGCGAACTCTTAAAAAAAAAAGAAAAGCAACAACGAAAATCATGATGATAATAATTTGGTTATTAAAGGATTTAACAACACATCTGCTCCAAAAGTCTCTCACCAACAACACACACCTCAACGTGTATGCCTAATAAAAACATATAACCGACCCTACGACCTAACTTACAATCTCTTAATACGCTAAACACTACTCCCTAAACTCCAATATCTCCGAAAGCACAAATACTCTTTGCTTCACCTTTACTTTTCTAACAATTTCTAACCCTGTTCTCCGAACTCACGCTTGCACAATAGCTACTTCTAATATATGCATTTACCGGCTTCTTTCTGATTTCCCGACTATTCTACACTGTATTCTTTTCAACGCCCTATAAAATACCACTTTACTAATCCCAAAATTAAATAAAATCGTTGACTATACCATAGACTTTTAAAAAAACAGAAAAGAAAATTTTACAAAAAGTAAGAAAAGGAAAGGGGAATAAATAAGAATATTAAAGTAAATGATTTTAATCCCAATCAATTCCATTACGCAACCATTTTTTTTTTTAAATGAATGAAACAAACCCATACCGCTATACTTGACAGTGAGTCTCAACCTTGAGAAAGGGTAGGTAATATTCCATGCTACAACGACAGATTTTATATTGATGTCTTGATTACAGGTAGCGTCATCTCTGTCAGTGATCCATGTGATAAATGTTTGGATCGGGTTGCTGGTTATCGTGGTAGATGGAACACTGGTTAAATCCTCTGTAATAAATTTGTTAAACATTTAATATACAATTTAAAAAAACAACAACTAGAAACGTGTTGATCTCAATAAATGCGATGATAATTCTATATTGTCTTGAGTTGTTTTCCCTTTAAAAAATGTCTAACCGGTGTGTCCTTTCAAGGATTTCAAAAATTAGTCAACATTTTTTAAAATGTTTAATTTTTTTAAAAATTGTATTAAAACATGTCGCATACTTAAGTGATAGTTGTTAAACCATACCTCGTTAATTATTGTTTGTTCTGAGATAGTGTGTGTTTTTATTTTAACTTTGTTAAAAATAATTATTGTATGTTAAGAGAATATGAACTGCTCAAGGTGGGTGTTGAGTTTTTAGTATTAGATGACTTTCTAAAAATTATTCTAAAATAGCTTCACTATATGAAACCCGGGTTAACTATAAACGTTTATAATTTAATATAACGTTTTCTGGAAATTACAGGCAACTTAATTTCTATTATTGTTGTGTATGCAGCCAGCGCAATTTCCTCAAAGTAAAAAAAAAAATCCGATTTAAAAAAGCAATGATATTCATAGGTTATATGAATATTTTTCGGAACGTTTAAGTTTCAAATAAAAAAAAATTAGTCCGAAATAATATTACTTAAATAATTTATACAATGTATTTTTTAAAATATAAAAATTGAAAATTGCAACAAAAAAAATAGTTCAAAAAAGATAAATTATTTTGTGTCATCAATTCGTAATTATGCTAATGAGGAACTCTCACCTGGTTAGCCATCGTATATTTTATACCCAAAATATGATACGCCTTTGATTATTGTACAAATATGCTAATATTAAATAATTATATACATATTGTCTTGAATTAATCTTTTGCAACTAATGCAGTACTTAAAATATGCGCTTCCTTAATTTATGTTTTTAAGTAAAATGTAAGCATAAATAACAATATTTCAAAACGTGAACTTAATCTACTAGGTTAAATTAATGTTCATTGCCCGCGTTCAAATCGTATTCCATTATTCTATTATTCTATACTGGGGTTACACCCTATGGCACGGTTGGTTGTCACGCTTTTATGGTTTGAAGAAATTATTTACAAATCAGCAATGGTATAATACAGTTAAATAAACGTTATGCCGTTGTAACCAACATTCAATTAGTGACCATTTAAACTCAGTTGCATTTTATTAAAGAAAAATCAGAGAAATCGCAGGTGAAACTTTAAATAATGTGACTAAAGAAACTGGAGGGCAAGAGGGTGGATATAAGCGCCAACAGTATTTTTCGGTGGCGCAATTGGGGACCGTCAACTGACCAGTGTTGTCCTATTTAAAAGAGGCTAGAAAATAAAAAAAAAACGAAGTCGAACTGCTGGCGTTGTACACTAGTTTCAGAAACGGTGAAATAGTTGTTAACTTAGTGGCGCATGTTTGGCCATTGAAGATTCTAGGACACTAAGCATGTGCTACGTAACAGATATACACATGGTAAAGCCGAAAAAATAGTAGCGGTGGTCTATAAAACCGCGATTGTGCTCGGCCCAACCAAGAGTATGAATTAGTAATGATAATTTTATATGGTTGTAAGTATATAAAAATAGTAAATTCGATAGTATAACAGTTATATTATCTTTATAATTAAGCGTTCGCCATTACGGACAGCTTTCACATTATATGAACTTTCCTTCCTAATGCTGATAAGATGTTCATCGCTACAGTACACGTAGGACAATGACCAGTTCCACAACATCCTTCCATTCGAATCTATCCATGTTTTTTCGCCTCCATGCTCGGATCAGAGCTGGAGTACGTCGTTCTCAACATCGTCAATCCAACTCAGTCTTGATGGACTTGTGAGCCGTCTTTTATTTAGATTTTTGTCCGTAGATTACTTTTGCTGCCCTACACTCCTGCATCCTATCAAGGTGGCCTGTCTAGCGCAGTCTTCCAATTTAAAGTGTTGCGACAATGGGTGGGAATTCGAAATTTTTATATGCTTCGTGTTTTGTACGGATTCTCGATCCATCATTGTTTATCAAAGGACAATATATTTTCCTGAGGATTATCGAACCATGTAATGAGCAGTTTCTCTGCTTTTTTTGGTTTGGGACCACGTTTCACTTGCGTACATTATAACTAGTATTATAATAGTGATTTATGTGGATAAGAGTTTATCATCCATGTAATTAAATGAAATACATTTTTAAAAAAACTTACGGTACTGACAAGACAACCCGAACCATCCTGTTACACATTTAGAGTTATCTGTACATTCTCCGGTTCTATCGTTGCATTTGTCATTTTCACAAAGACATTTGTATTGACAATTTGACCCAAACCATCCTGGCGTAGAGCAGTCTGTGGTTAGAAATATGAACAGAAATACATTTAATATATTTAAACTGTTGTACTCCATGTGTTTACCTTGTTTTCTTCACAACAAGCCTCGACGCGCAACCTTACCTCCCCATCCCCATTTTTTAAAATCACCACCACCAATTAAACGTGAATCACTCTATCATTACCCACCCCTCCCTTGATTTGGAAAAGGGTTGTTTACGTTCTTATTTTTCTCTAAATGGAACGTAGAGAATAAGTTCGGGTGATGCAATTTCTAGATATTTTTTAAGGAGGGCTCTAACTCCCTCCATTTAAATAAGCCGACAGCTTTCTATGCCGACAGAGATTTGCTAGATTACCTAGACACGAAACTCACGAGACTTTTAACATATTAAATTTGCAATGCCATAAAACGGTACGTAACAAATTGGAGGTTCGTCGGATTATTAATTCCCATTGTGTTCTTATTGCCACCAATAACAAATAAGACAAATGTTATCGAAAAGGATTATTTGCCATTGCGAAGGATTTAGGGATAATAGTATGTCTTGACTGGTCGGGCATACCAAGTTTGTATGCCCTTTATTGAAAGGTGATATACGTTGATACTGTTGATCTATGGTGCTTGTCTTGTTTTTTTGTGTAAAACTGGCTCTTGAAAAAAATACCTGATTTGGTTAAAGCGTCATCCAACAGTGCTGCCGTTCTCCCATCATCTTCCCAACGGTCTGCAATAAGTGTCCGAACATCCAAACGAACACAATTCTTGAAATACTCCATCAGTAAAAAGTTCATGAATAATTTTTTTTTTCCAGGAGTTGCTATTTTTCTTATTGAAACTCGTCGCGAGTTGTGCATCTCCTTTCAACAACTCCCTCAACATTTTACTGTATGCTTCGGTGACACATTCATAAACCTTAATTATTAAAAAGTTTCCAAGCGTATAGTCTCGCGCTCTTCAGTGTTGAAGGAAATAAACATTTTGGCTCTTAGACAGTTCAGAGCAAGGTTCAATAAGGTTGACCAAAAAGTGTATCCAGCCATCCAATTCTGTGGTGTTACAGTCCATGTAGGGCTCTGGTCTGCCTAACTGTTTCCTTCCACTCGATCTAACTGATGCTTTTCTTTCCCATGCGTGGATCATATCAATGTATTTTGTTTTTGGTTGTTAACTTCCAGCCCTGCCTATCGTGATGCGTATTCTAATTCAAATGCATGCTTTTAATATGTCCTTACTACTTTTCCCTTACAGTACTATGTCATCAGTATATACGAAATACTGAAGGGGTTGAGCGTAGAGGGTCTCGTTTAGTTGTGGGTCTTGGGTTGTATGGTATGTTAAAATGGTGTGCATTTATTTCTAACTGTGTGAAATAAAAGCCATAATATTTTTCTTAAAATGTAGGGTTTAACTTAGCACTGGTGACAGCCAAAGCTCCATTTTTTTTTCATTGTATTGTAGTTGCTCGTGATTTCCATATGTTTTAATTTGATGTGTTGATATCTCTCTCTTTTTCATCTTTCTCTTCATGAGCATCTCGCTCCATGTATTTGAGCTCTCCTTTTTCTCTCTAGACATTGTTTTGCGATTTGCATTAGCTATCTTTTGTTTTCCTCTTTCTATCTTTGAGCATTTAGCTCTGTTTGCTTGAGTTCTCTTTCGTTTTCTAGGTTTAACAGTTGCAACCCTTTTTATCTTATCTTTAAAGCGTCCAGCTTTCATTTGTCAGACTAAGACCTAGTTGGAGATCAGTTTTAGGATCCATTTTTACGTTGACTGGGTCCATATCTTCTTCTTTTTCTACATTTTGAGGGCCCAAGATCAATGTATATATCATTCTGGCTCCAGATCATCCTCATGCTTTGAACATGTAATCTTTTTTTAAGACTGATAGCGTTAACTTAAAAATACGTATCATGGACTGAAAAACAGTATACAAAGAAAAACGATACCAAAGCTAGTGTATTAAAAAAAAACCGTTTTAATTGTACTACTAAGTTTATATAAAAAAACTCTTATGTGTAGAAATAAAAGAATAATAAAATACAGCACAGCAAATGGAAAAATATAATACAAGAAAGATACAAAAATTATTGTATGATGTTCGCCCTTCGCACGCAAAGTGGAACAATGCAATTTTGTGTTGTAGCCTTGAGTTGTATTTTGTTTTAAAGTTAGGTAGAGCTGCTAAATTCATCAACCTCATTCTCTTGTCATTGCCTATTTGAACCGATGGCAAAACTTAGTCAAGACGACTGGAAATAGACCAGGATGCATTCGATTACCAGCGGTGTGTCTTGAGTGTTTCACTGTGCTCTGTGTGCAGAATTTTCAACGTGTACGTGTCGTGCCGTCTACGATACTCCATCTCTGGGTCTGTGGGTTTGATTTCAGAGTATTTTTTTTCAATTAGATGAGTTTGCATCCTATAACCCGTTTTAATTATAATATCCAATAATTCAGCTCTCAAAATTGTCGAATCGGGCTGAAAAGTCAAGACAGCAGCCCTAAAGCTAATTCAACACTTATAACTGGAATATAGGAAAGTAAATGAAGTACTGTGTTCAAGATTTGTGGAGGAAATAGTAGAGCAAGGTATGTGGAAGCTTGAAATGTAAAGACATGACGACAGAAAGAAGGTTTCGACTAAGAGCTCTCTTCAGAAGACAGGACTAAAGAAGAAACAACACGATACAGAAATCAATTAAAACACAATTTGGAGATCGACTTTAATGCTATGTCATTGCCGGGAGTTGAATATCCAAAAAAAACCAAACAAACAAATTTTAATCTAAAAGATTATAGAAAGTAAAAGAATGTATGTATCATTACATTTAAAAATAAGATTTAAGCGGACAAAATTATTTTGGAAACATGTGAAATATAAGACAACAAATGCATTGAAATAACAACTGGAACAATATTTCCTTAATCCTCTCCCTGTTATTTTAAAGTCTTATCAAAGAACATGCTATTATTATTTTTTTGTTAGAATTGTTTTTTTTTCGGATACAAGCATTACATTTTAGCACACACAAGAATTCATGTTTATAAAAAAAAAATCTTTTGTAAATTTTTGTTGTCAGATTTGTTCTAATATCGAAGTCTTAGTTTCTCTACTAAAAAATAAAATTAAATATGAATAAAATATTACTTGATATAATATAAATGTTACTGAATACCATTAAGAAAAATTAGTGGCGTAAAGTACAGTATACTAAATATTTACCTTGAGAATAAACAAATGACAAACATACCGCCAGTAACACTACCAGGGACATCAAATATCTTTTATCCATTGTCATGGTCCCGAAAACGATTGTAAAACTTGCAATAGAGATAGACAAGTCAGATTATATAGTATTTTCCTAATACGAAACACAAGTTATATCCAATACTGCTTATCCATTTTTTTTTCTAGACAAGACAATTTAAATATCATGGAATTGTTTAACATGAATTACTTCTTTCATTTCTTTTAATACTTTTTGCATAACTGTTTGCTTTTAAGCACTCTTCACGAAAATGAAAAAAAACCCCGCAGTATCCATTTTTCTTTCAGATATCATACATATTATGTGACCTACTGAGACAAATTTAACCATGAATTCCTTTTCTTTAGCAACAAGGAAGTTAAAACACTTTTGGGCCTGTCACTGAGCATGCACCACACGAACTTATTTATGGTACTATTTTCAGTGGTTTTATTTATAAGAACAGGTAGAATCAAAACCAATGTAAGGATATGTGTTCAATATTGATTTAAGAACATGTAAATAAACCACACAAGCGTTTTTCAATGTGTATACGTGCCTGTAATGGAAATTTATATTTATTTATTTACCCCCCCCCCCCTCTCCTTTTCCAATCGCTCTATCGACGCTAGCAAACAAGACGTTTCGAATGAGGAAGACCATGGCATTAAAAAAATAATACGAATTTTATTAATTAACCAATTATTTTCTTCTTCTTTTTCCCCATTTGCTTTTTATTCACTGTGTGTGCTAATCATATATTATTTAAATATTTAATATATAACTTTTTTCATATATAACCGAAGAGTGTGGCCTGTAGTCTAAATGAAACGTTTCTATTAGTTTTGTTGTCATTTAATAAAAGCCAACGTATACTTTTTAGCCATTCTAACTTTTGTCGTCAAGTGGCAATCCCCAGGAATAGTGCGAAGGGTCGAGCGCCCTTGGCCGCACTCTTAGCGTCTATATAGAACTATATGAATATTGTGTTTATGTGCGTGTCTTAGGTAAACTAACTATCAGGTCAAGGCTGATTTTGTCTTTATTCATCTTTAAATGAGGACAACGGTGTAAAGTTTCATTTTAGTGGGTCCTTGGTAACACATCGCACAAACTACTTACAGAGTTTATTCCGAGCGCACCCGTATACGTCAAGATAATAAAATGAGGTTAAACGGTGTTTTTAACCAACAATGAACGATTTGTGTATTAGATCTAATATTGGACTTACTATATTTCCAATACCAACAGGACTTTCAGTGGCGTAGGAGGAGCGGTGCGTCCAGGGGCGTCATTTCAGGTTTTTTCGAGGGGTGGGGGGTGGGTGGGCAAAACCAAAACTTGGTCGGCTTGTAAAGTTGTTTATTACTGGAGGCGCCATGGTACGAAGCAATTTTTTAAAAATTCAGGGGGGGGGGGGAAATGCTCCACCATGTCCTACCCAAATGACGCCCCTGTACATAAAGTGACCGTGTTTCGGCGAACTGCAGTTAATTTTTTTAATGGAAGGGGGCGGCACAAATTTTGACACGCCCCTGGTGACACTAACCCTAGCTACGCCACTAAGGACATATACAGATTTGAACATAGAATATGTAAGCCACAAATAGAAAATCCCAACTCCTTTGTGCGGCCTATGTTTCAAACGATCACATACTCCTGAGCGCTTAGCACGGAACTAGCTGTAATTGTAGGCTTATATATCTATAACAGTCGTAATTGGAACTCCACACGATCACAAACAGGAAGTATAAATGTGTATGTTTTTGTGACCGCCTGTGCAGTAGGAGCTAATACAAAACTTGTCACTATGGCAAACGGTGGCTGATAACTTTATAATCACCAAGGCACACAATGGATTCATAATTACAAAATTTCAAGATTTCTCAGTTAAATTCAAACCACACTAAAAGAGTAAGATAACAAAAACCCACGCATGACTAACAACTCTGAGAAGGAAAAAAGAAAAAAAGAAAAGCTGTGCAACCTCAAGCATCTAAGGCTTGCTGAAGCTAAAGTAAAAGGTCTGTTATTAATATAGTTTGGGGGAAATACACAAAAGCAACAAAGTAAACGCCTTAACTTTAAGTACATAATGAATACGTTTTTATTTTTTTATTTTTTTTTACACAGTCAGCCGGTATAGGAGTAACCTGTGCCTTGGGAGATTCGCCGTTTTATTAGATCACTTTCTAAGAAATATCCTACTCCCAATTATGGCAATTCTTGCTGTTAATGCATCAACAAATAGAATTGTCCATGTAACAAACAAAAAAATAATAATAAATGCTGAAGTCCTAAGTTGGTAAGAATAAGTCTAGTATAGACAGTGCATTCAACACAAAATGTTTCGGTTCATGGTATGTGAAAGTTAAAGTATGAGTTATAGTAAAATTCCTAAGTAACATTCAAAGATAGTGGAGCGATATGTTCCTTACAAATAGAACTGTAAATGAATGTGCTCATAACTGTGTAGAGGTGAGCATACCGTTCGGCTCACACAATCAGTGGTAAAATTCTCCAGGTCTCCGTGATCACCGGGGCTGTCTGGTTAATCAACAATTTACAGGGTGATTTTTTAATGGTTTTTTTTTTGTGCTGCATCCGTCCGTCATAATGTGACCATTGGTGAGGACTTCGCAGGACGAATTCCACAAGGAATGGAATTATTCTTCTAGGATAATAAGCTGGTTCCCAACAGCAAATCGCCTCTCTCCACGCCGCTGGATAAACCCAAACAGAGCATCATGTGGATCATACAGCTTGGCACCAGTGGCGTCGCAGGAGTTGTCGGATTGTTTCATTGTACCAATGTTATCTGCCTACGGGACTCCATATCCATGTTTGAATTCAGAGTTTCCTTCCCTTAGATGAGTTGTCACCCAATGTTAACGAGTCCCATCAACCCGGGGTGCTGGTGATATTTTTGCTTTACTGGGCTTTGGTGGGGATTGAACTCCAGACCTACAACTTGGGATTTGCTCAGTTTAGACCACTCGGCCAAGTGTGATTTTTTTATTTTTAAAAAGCCATTTACCTGTCCTTTAATTTTGTATTTCTATTACACCTGATAAATAATAAGCAAATTTCTGACGAGAGTAAAGGGAATGGTTCTCAAATTAGAAATTTATTAACGTGTCCAAACCAGATAACCTTGGCTTTACATATTCACGCAACTAATTTCTCTGACGAGTTTTTATAGTGTGTTAACGCTCCCAAAATATGTTTAGTTTATTTACCCTAGGAAGTTAAGGGACACACACTTGTGACTGATATTGATGTGTGATTGATATTGATCAGTGACTGTAATTGATGTATGACGGATCGTGAGGTGTTATTGATATCGATAGTGTGCTTGACTGACATTAATGTGTAATTGATATTGATGCTTGACCGATATTGATGTGTGATTGATATTGATCAGTGACTGTTATTGATGTGTGATTGATATATATGCGTGACTGATGCTGACGTGTAACTGATATTGATGTGTGTCTGATACTGATGTGTGACTGATATAGATGTGTGAATGATATTGACAGTGACTGATAGTGATGGGTGACTAATATTGACGTGTGACTGATACTGATGTATGACTGATATAAATGTATGACTGATATTGACGTGTGGCTGATATATACGTGTGAGTGATATAGATGTGTGACTGATATTGACGTGTGACTGATATAGATGTGTGACGGATCTTGAGGTGTTATTGATATCGATAGTGTGCTTGACCGATATTGATGTGTGAATGATACTGACGTGTGACTGATATAGACGTGTGACTGATACTGATGTATGACTGATATAAATGTATGACTGATATGGACATGTGGCTGATATAGACGTGTGACTGATACTGATGTGTGACTGATATGGCGTGTGACTGATACTGATGTATGACTGATAATGATGTGTGACTGATATTGACGTGTGACTGATACTGATGTTGTTGTTCGTCCGTCAAATCGAGTAGGACCATCCAGTCATCCGGTTAAGGGGGTGGGTTACGGTGGGTTCGTAGGCAGCTTGCCAATCCTATACGTGCTCGGAATAGTCTGTGGCAACGCAGGCAGGGGATAGTTGGTGCAGTCATGGATTTAATAATGTTCTTTCGGGATTGCCTACGTGTCTCAATGGTCGCCATCCTACTGACTTCATAAGATTTAGCCCATATCTTGACCACTGATCTCCACCTGACTCTGTCCTGAGCTGTCTGCTCCCATTTAGTAATGTCGAGGCTGAAGGCCTTTAGTTCCACTTTCAGTGAGTCTTTGTAACGTTTTCTTTTACCTTCTTGGGAGCGCTTGCCTGTCGTGAGTTCACCATAGAATATTTGTTTAGGGAGCCGGTGATCTTCCATACGGGCAACGTGTCCCATCCAACGGAGTTGATACTGCATCAGGGTGGTGAAGATACTAGGTATGTTCGCTCTAGCGAGAACCACTGTGTCAGGAACTTTGTCTTGCTACCTGATGCCGAGGAGTTTCCTGAGCTGGTTGTGTGGAAATGGTTCAGTTTTTTTGGCGTGACGCTGGTAGACTGTCAACGTTTAGCAATGTCGAGAGGACTGCTGATGTATGACTGATACAAATGTATGACTGATATTGACGTGTGACTGATGTATAGACGTGTGACTGATATTGACGTGTGACTTATATAGACGTGTGAGTGATATTGACGTTCGACTTACATTGAAACAATAATAGATGTTCTTAAAATGTTAGCTGCTTCTAAAATTTAAATCAAGGGAAGTAAACGTATGAAATATTCAAAATGCATATATGGTATTGATTTAACTTATCTTGGAATAGACTTTTACACATAGTAAATAAATTACACCCCTTTTTCTTTTTTTTTTTTGGAAAACAATAATAAAAAATCTAATACTATCAGTGATAGTGATATTAAACAAGCTTTGGTCATAAAAACGGATTTTTAAATATATATGTATGTTTCTATATAAATTACAATCGATGGTAAAACTATGAGAATTGAAGGTTATTGGCGTGAGATTGTGATGAAAGCATGTTGAGTAGACTTTGAAATTGATCCATAAAATAGTAGATATAAGTTGTATGATTATGACACATAGTAATTGGCCCAAAGCGCAAGGCCTACCAATAATGAGACTGATTTTGAACACACCAGCTTATGGTTTGGTAGTGCTGGAACAATAGCTGTTCACGGCTGTGCGATTCGTCCTACACCAACCAGTTGATTTCAGCTGGTTTGGTAATGTGGCGCAATAGGTGTTCACAGCTGTGCGATTCGTCTTACACCAACCAGTTGATTTCAGCCCCTACAGAAATACAAAATAAATTTCCAGCTCTTCTCCCATGTGCTCTGTCACATATTTCCTTTAAAAATTTCTCTGTCTCTCCTTTACTCTTAAGCACGTTTTCCCAATCTTTCTCACTCCCAGCCTCCTTGTCACGCACTCTAACTCTCTGTCGTCCTATTTTGTGCGTAATATCTGCGTAATATCTGATTTTGTAGATAAAATAGAGACACTTAAATAGATATATTAATTATTTTTCAGCGGTATATGACAGTCAACAGTCAGGCTTGATATGATAGAAATCTAAATGTTAGACTTAAAAGAAGTATGGGCTTATCTTTAAGAATTATATTTTCACCCTTACACTTACACTTACAGTTAGGAGAAATTTTTAAAATGACATTCGTTAAGCACCAAATATGTATGCAGACATGATGCAATGTGCTTTAATTTTTTAAGATGTAAATATAATTTTCACAGTTTCATACAATCAATTTATAACACATGTAAATTGTTAAACAACTTGTTATGTAGTCTATAATCTAAAAAGAACCAAATTAAAAAATTGCAATGCAAGTAATGTAGCTGTTAGCGGGAAATACTCTCATTGTACAAGATGATTAAGTTTTATTAAATTTAAAAAAAATATATAATTAAAATGAAGATCTATTCACACAATTGTTCAAAGGATCTTAAATGAATAGATAACGTGACATCATTATTGATGTCGGAAAAAATATTTAATATCGATTTAGCTTGCATGCTATAAACACGCTAATAACATACATTAAATGGAGTAATTGGTGCACAAAAAAAGGACTGGCGATATTATTAAATATATTTCAGAAGAGGTTTTTTTTGTTGCTATTTTATAGATATTTAATGACTTTAATAAAACATCAGCAACATAACTATTCAAACATTAATTACAAACAACATATAGGCTAACAGTAATATTAATTTTATAAAAAGTTGTTATGTAATGGTATGCAATAAAAATAACAGCATTACACATAGAAAGTAAGAATATAGTATAGGCAAAGGAATTGTAATACAAAATAACAAATACATTTGTATGTAATAGTTAATATATATTTGATAATATACAAGAAACTGTTTTGTATATTTTAATATAAGTTTAAATTTAAGTTCTGAATAAAAAAAGTCTTTCGAGCCAGATAAAAATGTCAATTTTAGTACAATTTTAAGTGTAGAAAAAGGTGTCTTATTTTGTAACATTATAACACATTTCTTGAAGGCACTGATATGCACAATAACTTAATGCGACTACATAAATGTTTTGGTTATTAATGGTATATAATTTTATAGAGATGCTAATTCTTTATATATTACATGCTTGAAAGGCACAATTTCTGATGGATCATACTTTTCAAATGAAAAATAATTTTTATAAGAAATATTTTTTAAATTGATTTAAAAATCTTTAAGAACAGATAATGTGGATTTATATTTGGAGCAACCTGCAAAACAGAACTGAGATACATTTTCTGTATGGGTAATTTATCTAACTTTTCAAATTTTCCAACAAAAATGTTTCCCATTTTTATTCAAATGAGATATAGTGTGGCCTACTGAACAAGGCAGACTAGAGATTTTACAAATTTTGTGAAAGAAAAGTCAAAATATTTAGGGAGTTTATAATACTCAAGATCTACATTTTATAAATTTGAAACTTTTTAAACTAGATATACTTTAAGAACTCAATATAATATACTAAATACATACACATTTTATTTTAATAATTTTAAAGAATGAAATATAAATATATTTTTAAAAAAAAATAAAATTACTTTTTTTTAAAGTTGCTTTTACCTAGAATCAAACATAGCCAAAAATTTGAGGTATAATGCAGTTAGAAATCAAACTATTCAAAATGAAACAACAATTAAATTAAATACATCCATTTGTTGTCAACACCTTTACACTTTACATATACACTGTAATAATGGATTATTTGATGTGAGCATATTTCATGGATTTAAATTACATTTATTTCAAAATTTTAAATACAATTTTGACATATGAAATTAATGTGGCATTGCTGTCTTCCTGAAATTGTTACATGCATCACAACATATGATTTTGTGCACAAATGAATATGAACAGTAATTTGGTTGAATTCTTAAAAAAAATATGTGTTCATTTTGTTAATTAATATTACAAAACAGTCCTAAAACCATTGGTGTATTGTATTAGTAATAAAAAAAAAATTCAAAATAATTGTGTGTTTTTTTTAATCCTTTAGCCATAAAAATTATTTTTTAAAAAAAACAATTCCTCAAATTTCTAAAATGATGTTTTAATAGTATATGTCTTTCCCCCAAGTAAATGAAATTTGATATAAATAATTTATTCCATCTCCAATTCATGTATTCACCAAACAAAGACTTTTAAGAAGTTTAAAATTGTCATTGTATAGTTAGACATTTCTGTTATCTTGGAAGCTGAAAAGCATGATCTATTGATACAATCAAAAATTGGCATATACATTGGCATCAGTGTCTTGGTTCTCATCAAAAGCTGGATTTTTTGTGGTAGATAGAACAGAAGTGTTTCCACCAGCATCCCATAAGCTTTCATACTGGACTGAGTTGTTAGAATATTTTTGTAGCACTTGATAGAGTACTTTGTACTGATCCTTTAAGAAATGAACAAAAAAATGTATTATTAAAAGTACAACTCTAAGATTATGAACGCAATCATTCAAAATATTTTCTAAAATGTTCATGTTTTAGGAAGGGTGGGGAGTGGCGGAATAGCTGTCAGGTGATGAAAACAAATAATGAAAATGGTTATTAATATTTAGAATTTATATTTTCATTCATTAAAAATGAAATTTTTTGTGTTTTAATATTTGATCCACCATCAAAAAATGGTTTATCTTTGAAGTTAGGAGTTGACATCATTTATAAAAATGCCATGTACAAAGAAAGGTCATTACCAGGTTATAGATGACCTCTGGCCTAATTGTCTTTATGGTACCCACAACAAGGGGAACTGTGAGGCAGGAATCATGTTCCATTCTATCCAACAAGAGAGACAACACACAGGCCAGTCCACTGTACTTTGCACCATTGCTAAAGGAAATTAAGTGTATGAAAGAAGGTGCTGGCTGATAATTTACATCACAATTTCTTTCAGTAGTTTAAGTATCAAATTACTTAAATTTCCATTTAGATATATATTTTTTTTCCAATTTTTATTTTAAAATTCATATTTTAGGTATTTAAGAGTAGCTATTTCATGCTATATTTAAAGAACTGATCGTTGACAAAGACTAAGGTGTCAATTTTTTTTTCTTTACATAAAATTTAATTACTTAGAAAAACAAAGAAATAACAAATTCCTATGTTCATTTATACCTTTTTATTTTGATAGTGATACTTCAAGCTTGATTATTTAAAGTTGTATCAACTAAAAACAAACCTGCATGTGTATAAAATCCTTCCATTGGCCAGTGCATTATAAGACCTGACCTGCCTTATGAAGCGCAGTAGTTTGACTGGGTCAAGGTCAGTAAACAAACACTTGAGGTGGATCACACTTTGACCAGCTTGGTCCTATGGATGAAAAATATATCAGGGTCACTATACTGCAACATTGTTGGCTAGGATCCAGGGCCAAGCCATGGAATAGCTTCACTAGGTGTGAGGCCTCAACATGCCCACTTTCAATTTTTTTTTTGCACGGTCCTGCTAGGATGATGCAAATAGTTAAATAAGATATGTTTAGGATTGGAAAAAAGACAAAACAAAATAAAGTTTTGGCTAAATGCATTTTCAGATTGTTTTTATTATAATAGTATTGTTCGTCCTTCACGAGTGAAGATGACCAAGGCAATATGCAATTTAAGTAGTAGCCTTGTCTCGAGTTGTATTTTGTTTTCATACAATAAAAAAAATAATTAATAACTTATTTGAAATTAAAAGATTAGGTGTGCCTATTTTACAATGTAGTTCTCTCAGTCTCTGTGTAGAAATGAAGACCCACTTCAATAAAAGAAATAAATATGTTTAAAGCCAAAACATGCCTTCACATAATTCTGTGGTAAAATAATTTATGTAATATTATTGTAGCATTACTATTTTTAAAGAAAAAATTAGAATATAAATTTAGATAAATTGAGGACCACTAGTCAGAGTGTATTTGATTCCATATAATGATATGGCAATGATAATCTGAGTGAATGTGTTTTATTCTTCACTCTCACTGGTGTATTAGTGAAAGAAATTAGAGCCGTGGTGAATACATCTGATGTGCCCATGTGTCCCTCTCCACTGAAATGGGTCTGAGACCAGGGATGGCTTGTTAAGTTAAATATCTCGAAGATGTTCATTAAAATCTATCATATAACCTTCTTCCCATTTCATCTATATAACAGATGTTGCATCTTCAGCAATCACATAGACAAAATTTTGACTGATATATACACATGATTTAGATATACAACATGAATATATCATTCAAGGCAAGCTTAAACGTTCCTTTAACAGAATTCACATAAGATTAATGGCAATCAAATGTTTATGATAACCCAAGTAGGTGATTATTAATAAAAGAAAATAATTACAATGTATATGCTTGTATCATATGAACTGACACATATCAACACATTGCAATGCAAAATTACTGAAAAGCAATTCTTACAGCTGAAGAGAGTGATAGTAATGACTTCTGCTTTTCTGTCTCAACTATCAGTTTCTGCTCCTCACAGAGTGATGAGCTTTTTATGTCATTTATTCTGACCAGATATGGTGAGCATTTCAATGATTTGTCGACACCAGCAGGTAAATATTGACCAAATGTCTGGTGAGAAAAAGAGATAGGAGTTATCATAAAAAAAAAAATGCCATAATATTTTAAGTCACAAACAATGTAAGCACAGAGCTTTACTGGAGATATCCATCTTTTTAGAGGATAATATATGTGAATGACTTTGGATGAAATAAAAGATTAAGGTATATAATTCAAACAATAAACTTGAAAAAATGTGATACTTCTATTAGTAATTTAATACTTTACAAAAGGGATACATTGTTTAAAGTTGTTAAGCCATGTGTTATGAACTTGATTAGGTTAGCGAGCTTGTTCATGAAATTTTTTGATCATGACTAAGTGAGAGGTTTTATGACGATGAGTTGGGATTAGTCAGGTTGTGCCAAGTCAGTCTGTGGAGTTCATTTGTTGTAGGGATAATGAGTGATTATTGTAGTGTAAAAGGTTTTGCTCCAAGTAGTCTATTAGATAATAGTGGTCTGTGATAATGATTAGCACTATGAAGATTTTTTAGACAGCTGACAGATGCTGTGAAAATAAAAGTTTGTAATACTTTCATTAAATGTTGGTTGTTGATCTTAAGTGTGGACCAATCATTGTTGTGTGTGCAGTGAAGTAAGACAAAGGTGCCAGTCATAAGAAAAATGACCGTAACATTTTACACATAGGGAACGTTATTAAAAGTCGATTTTTTTATTTTTTTTCCTATCCAGTTTCATTTTTTAATGAAAAAAAAGCATTGAAGAAGACTTTTAAAAAAAATCCAAGCAAGAATAACTTTCATGCATTCACTTATTCTGATCATATAATAAGATAATATTTTAAACAAATTTTGCAATATTATTTATTCAAAATAAAAAATAAAATATGAAACAATTTCAAACTTTTAAAAAACCTATAAAATTATTACTAATGTGCATTACATACCTTACTAAATATGTCATATAATTTTACAAATTCAGTAGAAAGTGTATTTACCTCATCATTTGCCGTGGCATCTAATTCAAAAGCGACAATAAGTGAAACCTTGTACTGTGTAACCATACGCCAGAAATCAATGATGGTTTTTGGCATTGGAAGCTGGGTTAGAAGTTGTTGATCTTTTTTCGTAAAACCCTGTAATAATATATTTGTTTGTCTTCCTTTTTAAATTTAAAGTTTTGAAAATTAATATTCATGTTTTTTAACTTAATGTTTCATTGATATAATTGTGTATGTACTAAATAGGCCTACATTAGCCACTTGTCACTTCATAGTAGTATTTTAACACCATATAAACTCTTGATATCTACTTCTTTTTGCAGACAATATAATCATAAATATATTTAAGCAACCATTTCAAGTTTGAAATGAACTTTAAGAAATATTAATATTTACTGGAAGAAAGACAGCATTGATATAGTCACCCATGTTTTGATTCTCACATGCTAGGAAGGGTCTGTATTTCTGCTCTGTTTAACAAGCAACATGTACCATTAAAATTTCAAAAGAAATTTTCTAGTAAAATATAGTTATTATTCTAAAAATTGCAAATGCATTTGTTATAAATGAAGGCAAAGTAAAATATCAAATTATATTCAGTCATTTACTCAAATCTTGTAGTTTCTTCCTACAATTAATATTTAATTGAATTATAATTATATCACTATTCCATCTTTATGGACAACATAAATCACATAATTATTTTTAATTTTCAAATTGAATGTGAAATAAAATGACACAAATGCTGAATTATGAGACATCGGTTGTTAAAAACAATGGATTGGTTTTAAAAAAATAGCCTATATTCTTTGATATTAATGGAACTATTATACTTTTTTTTTCATATCATGTTTTTGGAAATGTTAATTTTGTTTCTAGATTTCTTGTGGTCCATATTGTGTTTACATTTAAGAAATGAAAACCAAGCACAACACAATGTGTCACTATGTATGTATAAATGAGGAATATATTCTTATTCATTTAGATACACCATCCAAGACTCAAAAAAGTGATTAGCATAATCAAACGCTTAGGTTATGTTATGTTTTCTTCTCAGAATAATTTGATTTTCTTTCTTTAAATATCCCAATTTATGTGAGACACAAATTCCAACTGAATGCAATAAATTGCTTAAATGGCAAAGACTAACTTGGAATTATAGATATGAATCTATTCTTTGATCTATCTGACATTTCTTGAATATTGTTGTAAACATTGCCATCTTCTGTTGTGGAGTCTTCAACATCTAGAGGCTCTTCTACAAGCTCATTGCAAACTTCACAAACAGCCTGGAAATAAAAAATTATAAAATTGTCTTAAATATAATTTTTCAACAAAAGTTTCAACAGCAAAATTTCAACTTTAAAAAATAATAAAAAAATACAAAATTCCAATTTTTAATGTAACAAACTTTAACAAAGGCATTGCTTAAATTAATGACAATCCCTCCAGTATGGTGAAAAGTAAGATTATGAGTTGAAGATATTTATTTACTTCATTATTTTAAATATAAGAATCTTTATTACTACACTACAACTACACAGGCTACAGTCTGAGTATCATAATACTTTAATTAACCAAAGAATTATGTCTAATTGCATCTAAATTGCTATTACATTTGTCATTTGTCCATTTTTAATAAGATTGTTGTTTACCTGTGAGGTAAAAATAATTTTCAAAAAATTGACCTTAGAACATGCTATTTTCAATGAAAAGTTGATATATCAATTGATAAATGATGTAAACATGCTTTAATGTTTGGAACATGAAATTGGAGAATATTTATTTATTCAATTCAAGCATTTAAAACTAAACAAAAATGATTACAAATTAATTAATTACATTTTATTTTTATTTTTTTATCTTTCTGTGCAGTTTTTTGTGCAGTCATACAGTTAAAAAAACAAACACTTTTGGTACATTTTTTGATCTCACAGGCTGGCATGTATGACTTTAATGTATTTAATAAGTAACAAAAATTTTAATTTATAATCCTAATTGCCTAATAATAAAAAAAAATTTCAATTGATGAAGCTTATAAACTATCAAGTTCTAAAAATAAGTTTTAAGTGACAATATATAGTTTTAGTCTTCTTATTGCGCTTGATAAAAACCTCACTTTAAATTCTTCCTCTAACTTTGTCTTTCCAGTTGCAGACCTCTCATCCAACTTTTTGATTCTTCCAACAATATCATTTGATGTTACAGTTGTTCCAATACAAACAATTGCAACTTGAGCAGCTCTGTGTAAGAACCAGTACTGCTCCTGTAGGAATATAATTATAAACAAACAATTCATTTTTACATTTTAAAATTTGTATATATATGTTTCAATTTTAGAATTGTATTTCATTCTTTTGAAATAAGCCACATTTTTAAAAGTTTATATTATAGGCTACACTGACTCAGCAATGTATAGTATTACTATAAGAACCTCACAACAATTTTTCAAAAATAAAGATTGTTGCCGCTGTGCACTGTGTACATTTTTAAAGCTTTAAGATCATCATACGACTTGACTAATTTTAATGACAATAAAATAACGCTGTTCATTTTTTTTTAATGCAAATAATCACTTAACAAGTTGTCTGCAAAAGGTAACTTATAGAGAAGGAAAATAAAGAACTGACTTTTGTCCCTATATATTTTAAAAGATATTTAATTTATAATTTACTTATATTGTATCTTAATTGTTACTTCTCATGTCTTTTATAACATACAGATAATGAAGACGTGTCACTTCATTAGAATTGCACAAATAATTGACTTGAGTTTAAGCATCACCTATTTTTTTTCCAATTCATAATTACATCTTTAATAATAAGGTCATGTGAAGAATGTGTTGAATGCTGATGATAAAACTTAGCTTACTGCTGTCTGAATCATCAAAACTCTGTCCTGTCTCAACCTCATAACTGTCTTGAAAAAATCTATCCGTCCTGTCTCTTCTGCCTCTCTTAAAACATTGCTAAGTGCAATGTATGTCCCAGTGCGGCCAACACCAGCACTAGAAACAAAACATATATATATTTATTTATTCTAAACATACTAACTTAATTCCAATTGAATTGTCCTTATTGATTTATTGTAAGATTTGAGATTTTATGTACATATAAAATTGTATAAAATACTTAATTGATCAAATTATATGAAGGACCGAGTAGAAAAAGTATTTAAGTGTATATTTGAAGTTTTAAGAAAATGGAGTTTAACATTTTTAAATTCTTATTTAGATATATTAAAATCTGTTCGAGGTAACTGAATCAAATACTTATGGATATTTTTCATGAATGATATTTACAGGAATGATTCAGGGAAGTACTCAAATATAATGCCTGTCTTAACTCATTTTTGAAAAAATTGTAACTGAAGTACTTTTTCTACTCAGCCCTTTATATACTTCTCTATTATAATATTTTTTTTTTATTACACATATCTGTGAGAACAATTCTAAACTTTCAAATTGTAAATTTGATCTCCCTTTCTTAAACGTACCTGCAATGAACAACAATTGGCCTGCTTGTAGGTTTAGCTGACACTCTCTGTTCAAAGTCCACTAAGCCCCATGGAGCAGAAGGAACTCCTTTGTCAGGCCAAGATGTGAAGTGATATTGAGTAAATATTCGAGCAGCTTCACTAGGCTGCAGATAAAAATAAATTTGGTTAGTTATATTTTTTAAGAAATTAAACAATCTTATAATGAAAGTCTCCATGTTTGAAGAAAAGAATAAGTCATTTAATCAACTCAAGATTGAAATCATGCATTTAGACCATTACCGTGATACTTTACTCATTTAAAATTATATTTTCAAAAAAAGATCTCTATAAAGTATAATAGTTAGCTTAAAAATATAATAAAATCATCAACATGTACAACATTATGAATCTCTAACCTTGGAAAGTTCTAGAAGCCTGATGACATAATCTGAAAAAGTTTGTGTTGAAATCAGTTTCATTTGGATCTCCCCAAATTGTTTGGTGACTTCATCTGGCCAGTATTTTTCACACTTCACCTTTAAGAATTAAAAAAATATACATAACTGAACATCAAAGTACTTCACAAGTCTATTTAGATTTTTAATATTAAAAAGGAGTGTATCGCTAATATTAACAGTGGATAACTTGATAAAATATATAGCAGACTAAGAATTATCATCTAAAATAAAATTATAAAAATAAAGTGTATGAATAATGTCACTATTGTAAAATAAACTGAAACATAATAAAGGGATAGTGGTTTGTTGAAGACAAATCATATTCACCAACCGTTCCTTCTTCAATAAGGTTCGTAAGCATGACAACTTTATCCACTTGTTGTTCCCACAACATTCGTATGAAATCATTGAGCATGATATTATTGGGACCTTAAAGATCAGTCAACATTATGTATTCAAAGGGTTAACTTAAAGAAGAAAATAATAATAAAAAATAAATATGTATATAGCTTATATTTAAGGCTTAATAGCAACATTCAATGTATTAGAATCACTTCATGTTTGAATGTGGTATTTATGTTGTTAGGAATGTGAAATGTGAATCAGTCAGGTGTCTAAAGGTGGATGGGAAGAATGGCTGAGTGATAATTAACAAACGTTTAATTTACAGAAAAATGATTTTCTAAGAACTAGGGTGAACATAGGAAGTGCAATAGAAAACGATGGATTTTTTTTTTTTATTTTCGTGGATATATTATTCTTCTTTTTTGCTAATGCTATTAATATTATGCCATTAGATTTTAGCCTCACGTTACAGTGCCAATAAAAATTATTAGTTTATGAATATAAAATATGATTTTTTTTGTCTTGAAAAGAAAAGAGACCCTGCTAAGTGGGCTAAATATTGTGTCTTTATGCTATCAAAGAACCCGTAACCAACATAAGGGATCATGACAAGGCCTCATCTGCAGTTCAAATTTATTTTAAATCCAAATGAAAATTGCTTTAACAAAAATGTTATTGGTCATACAAAAACATATTGACACATTTAAACAAATATATTACTGACCCTGAGATGCTATAAACTGGTCTTGTTTTTTAAGACCCTGTAAAAAAAATTACAGTTTTAATGAAAAATAATCAGAAAAAAAGAAAGAAAGTTTGTATGGATTTCAGAAAGAAGGATTTCAATTAATTTGATGAAAAAATATTTATTATCTAGGAATAATTTAAAAAATATCGTTTTCATAAATAGCTCCCCAAAACATTAGGAAGAGTTATTCAAAACTGGTATAAATATAGCCTATTAATTAGCCTATTAATAAAAAAAAAACACATACTTTTTAAGCATCTTTTTTGAGGGGAATGTGCCAATTTATTACCTTATTCCTTTTACTATTTTATGGAGAAAAGGTAACTCAGCGGTAAAGAAAATTAGCTTGACATAAAAGTAAACTAAAATTAAATAGAAATATACTACTGTGTCATACCTTAATGTATGATGCGTTGATATAGTCTCCTTCATTTTTTGCTGTGTTAATTTCCAAGTGAACTCGAGAATGGTCATCTAAGGGTCATATTTAAATATAATATAGTCTATTATTCAACGAAAAATAAAACAGAAACTTGACATAATGTGGAAAGAAAAATTGAAGTTTAACTTAAGTAATAATAATAAATTAAAGTAATACCTATTCAATTTTACTAAAAAATATTTTTTGTAGTTTTATTTTTTTGGAACACATTTTTATTTTAACATTTTTTAACATTACTCTAAAATAATTTAATACACCCTCTAATATTTTCTCTAAGTCATATTTAAAAGAATGAAATGACAAAGACTGTATACTATTGGCAATGATTATTGTTATAGATTAATCTTACATTACATTTTTCTGTATTTACAGACTGTGCAAACACTTACATGTGCAAATATTTTTGTAACGATTTTTATGCTTATTTAATGAACTCATTCCAACTTCTGTTGTCACATTTTTGGGAATGGGAATATTCTGTTTAAAATTTCAAATTGACAAGAAAATAATTTGATTGGCAAAATAAAAATGTATTATATTTACTAATTCAGCATTCTTACACTTAGCTTTCAATGTCCGAGGCGTGTCTTGCAAGTACTAAAATAAATGTCTTCAACCTAAATCAAGATTAACGTGCTTCTACAGGAACTAACAAGCTACAACTTAACAATGCCTCTCACTCTATCCCTAAACATCCGTTGATGTGCTTATTAACTTCCATTATTACTTGCTATTTAAATTTAAAACTATCGGTCCATAAATTATGTTACGTTAAAAACATGTTTAATAATTGTGGCATATATTATGGGCATGTGTTACAATTAACACTTAGATGACACACATGCTTATAATACAACAAAATACTTAGGTAAAAAATATATACATTATAAACAAGTAGGCCTGCTGTACCTTAAACTGTTGCTCAAAATAGTCTTTATTGTGGGAGTGCATAAATGAGTACAAGTCTGTAATAGCAATTGATGTATTTTGTAAATTTGCATATGTCCCTTCGTTGTTATAAATTCCTTGACCGTTGGAGTTATCTGTCTCATCTTCATCATTGGAACCTTACATTGAAAAGTTTAAAAAATAGGTACTGGTAATTCACTTAAAATAAATTTTATCAATATAAACTAAGTTATTATTATTAACTAATATAAGTATACACAATATTAATTACAATCTTGTATGAAAAATATCATCTGTTTGTGGGAATTTTATTTTTTAAATGTTCCTTTGCATTATCTACATGCAATTTTAAATAGACGTATGGTGTAACTAGAATCATATCTTGCGCGTGTTATCACCCTTCATATCAAAGCAAGATGACTTAAGTTAAGTTGTTTATTGTTTTCATTACATTACCAGTAACCCACACGTTGCACAAAACAAAACAAAACAAGATACGTTGACTTGCTTTCATCAATTTTAACATCTACAAACACTTACCAACAATTACAAACACAAAGTTAAATCATAAGAACTCCAGACACTGTTAAATCTCTGGTACCTTTTTGTTTCTTTTGAAGGGAACTAAATTTCGTATGGTAAGCATTTGATAATCTTTTAGATTCGTTTGCATCATCAACATCCCCATCATGATTTTTAGCTCTTTTGGAAGCTCTGCTCCTTCTGGTGTGAGTTTCAAAATAGTAGCACACATTAAAAGTAAAATTGGTACAGTTAGACTCTATATAATGTTTAAAATTATAGACAAGTTTGTTATTTAAAAAATTGTGTAAACCTATTTTGAGGGCAACCGATTCAAGAGCTGGATTCTTTTTGTATGTCATGGCAAATATTTATGTAATAATAATAAACATTTGATATCTAAAAATGTATAAATAACTTTTGTAATACGTATGGCTGTTACGATGCAATTTTAATTAGGTTAAAAATATATGTTTTTACGGGAAATTTACTCTTACACATAGCCTCATATATTGGATTCCACAATTACTACAACGTAATTGTGATATACCCCAGTAGTTATTCAAATTGTTGAGTTCTACTACTAAAACATACAGAAATTATTTAATATTTACTACTGCCTATTTATATATATTTTTTCTTGTAGCGATTCTTGCTTAATGAATGGAGAAAAAAGATATTATTTAGTGTAAATTAAATAGTATGCATGTCGTATGCATGTCTTAAAATGTGTTTTTTAATAAAAGTTTAAAGACCAACAACCGTTAGGATGTCTAGTTACAATACCTCCATAGCATAACTCCGGCAAAGATCAACACACTAATTACTATAACAGCAATTATGGGTCCCACGATAGCACCGATTGGAGTTGGTTCATCGGTAGGTGAAGCAACACTAAGCGCTGCAAAATACAACACCGTTTCAATAGTAGGAAGCCAATTGGGTAGCTAAGATTTTTATATTCCACAGAAGTTCTTTTATTTCACGCCTCTGTCAAACCGAAACCCCCACCACAGACCAATATAAGTCTCATCTCACTTGCTATCACATTTCTGAAGCAAATATGTATATAAAAGACTATTAACTTTTTGATAATATTAAAACGATTATAACACAATCTAAAATGATCATCCTCTGAACAAGCAGCCCAAACATTTTTGGAGCCAAACTGCTTATCTTTGTATCAGATTTTCTTTGCAATAAATAGAAAAGAATTAAAATTGCTTAGCTGAACTCAATGAGCAGTTAAGTGTCACATTTAGTCAGTTGCTTTTCTATTGACTCACTGTAAAACTTCTTAAATCAGTTATTAATTATTAATATCTTTACTAATGTTATTGTTATATTAGGACCAAATTATCTTGTTTAAAAATATTTTTGATGACATTTAAAAATTTTAAATTTTCTAAATATTTTTTGTTTACACTTTAAAGCTTTTTTAAGTATTATCCACCTTCACAAAACTGTCCAGTATGGCCAATGTTGCAAATGAAGCAATGACCTACAGTAGAATTGCATTGATTGTTTGAGCAGTTTGCGGAACATTGATAAGAGCAGTTGATGCCATAGTAGCCCTCATTGCAACCTGTAAAGTAAAAAAAAAGACATAAACTGAATTAAGTACAGCAGAAAATAAACATAATCAATATGACAAAATGTGTAAGTTAAAAGCTGAATACAATTTTGTAATATATGTAAATAAATAAATAAATATATAAATAAATAATATATAAATGCTGGCTTGTCGAATGGTGTCAAATCCCGGAGAAGGAGTAAAGTTGGCGGATAAATTAAAACAATACTAAATTCCGACAACTGCTGCGCAACATCTGGTGCCAAGCTGTATCATCCATAAAAATAATATATGTTGTTTTTGTTCATCAGTCGGGAGTTAACCATGACCACTTTAATCATCAGATTTGTGCTGGTTCTGTCTTTGGGTGCGCAGATGGCTAATGAGGCCGATTCTGACAATACATTTTCTTGTGCAGTTGATGCAAGGGAATGATGGGGCATCTCAGGGAGCAGGGTCAGGTCGGGCCTTCATGGCATGTCTCTTGCGCTCTGCAGCCGCTGTTCTGCCAACTTCATGTTGCATGGAGCTCCTGTGTAATGTAGAACGCCATGATGTTCGATCTTTTGCTTTTTCATCCCACATGTCTGGGTTTATGTCGAACACTTTCAGAGAGGCTTTTAGGTTGTCAATAAAACGTTTCTTCTGCCCGCCAACAGATCGCCTTCCATGTTCGAGCTCAGCATAGAAAATTCTTTTGGGTAGAGGGTAGTCTGACATTCTCACAATATGTCCAATATAAGATGGTAAAGATGCTAAGGAGACCTGCCTGTTTGAACATCTCAGTTTCTTGGACTCTGTCCTGCCATTTAATGTTGAGGATTTTTCTAACTCTTGTATGAAAGTGGTTCAGCATTCTTGCATAGCGTTGGTATATTGTCCACGTTTCCCAGGCCTAGAGAAGCATGGGGAGAATAGCCGCCTGATATACTGTCAGTTTAGTTTGAATGCTGATGCCTCTCCTGGTCCATACGCTAAATTTTCCATAGGTTGCACTGGCTCTTGCAATACGGAGGTTAACCTCGTGATCGATGGTGGCGCTTTGGGACAGTATGCTGCCAAGATTAGAAAAGCTATTCACCACCTTAAGTCGTTCGCTATATACTTGGACGTTGGGCACAACATAAGGTCTTTGAGTATAGTAGTGTTGAAGGACTTCACTGTTTAACTTGTTGTGTGTTGCTGTGTGTGTTGCTGTGTGTGTTGCAGAAACGTCTTGAATATTATTCAGCACGTAATATAACAGCAATAGTTTAAGGAATTGTTAAATTGTAAAGGTTAATAAAATCACATTGTGAATTGAACTATACAATGTTGTGGTGAATGATTGTGATACCGTATTGAGATTCAATACCTAACAAATAGTATTCTGATATTAAGTTTAAACATCTATTCAATATTTAAGATCTACATCTCATAACATAATTGATATGAAAACATTTATAGAATAATTTTTGCAGGTGCTCGGAGAAAGGCGATTTGATGTCTAGAGAACCAGCTTATACTCCTAAAGAAAAACTTATTTCGTCCTGAGAAGTCTTCACCATCGTCACATTTTGACGCACGGATGAAATTTATTTATTTATTTATTTATATATATACATTAGCTAATTGTATACGGGAGTTGAAATTTAGTTGCTTTTAAAAAAAAAAAAAAATTAATATCCGACACTATAATGTCAGTAGGCCCTGGACTATAAGCTTAATTAAACCAAAAATTTAAAAAAAAAATGCTTTTAATAATTATTAAAAACAGGTCAAACTGTTTCTTGGATAAAGCTATCATCTTCTAAAATTAAGTGAAATATTTGAAAACATTATAGAAATGGCGTAAATTCTTTTAAGCTCAAAAACCTCTATTCTAAAATAAACAAACTATTTGCAGTGGATTAGCTAGGGCTATTATAGTACCACCCAAGATGGAAAATATATTTACTTTACCTCCCCTACTTTTACATTAAAAAAATAAATAAAATAGTAAAACTACTTAATAAGCTCTGCAAATGGTGCAAATAGTGGCGTGATGGGGTGGACAGTCCCCCCCCCCACCCTTACGCCACAACCTCATTGTTTTAATTGGTAAAATCTTAAACTAACCGATTTCACAAAGGGGTGGACTATATCCAGCATGACAACCTTGATAGCATTCACCAGTTAGCCTGTGACAGCTTGCATTGATGCATCGAGTGCTGCATGGAAACGAGCAATTCAAACTCCAATAACCACCGTCACACTCTAGAATAAAATAACGAAAATTAGCCAAGTATCATTCTCACCTTTTAGAACAATGGTTTTTCTAACTTTTCTATTTATTCGTTCATAGTTGGGGGCTATAACAACGTTAAGGTAAATATCGTTTCACAATTTATAGCAATCAATGTTATATTTACAACAAACCCCACAACCCACCCCCCACCAAAAAAATAAATAAATAAATAAATAAATAAATGTCATTCTCTTATATATAAGCAGCGAGAATGTTATTCAATCCGATGAAAGTTAAAACTAAAATTTTAAAAAAATGGATCTGAAAATAATAGGAGTTAGTCCGAATAGAAATTAATATTTGTAGACCTAGTAGACCCTAATTATAATTACTTAAATCAACACTCCAAACATCATAAATGCTATCTTTACAATGTACTACCTCAGTATGGTTTGGGGGGGGGGGGGGTCATTTCAGGGTTTTTAAAAGGGAAGAGGGGCAAAATCAAAACTTGGCCGGCTTGTTAAGTTGCTTATTACTGGTGGCGCCACAGTACATGGCTATTTAAATAAAACCTGCAAATTCAAAATGGGGAGGGGGCAAATGCCCCACACTGTCCTACCCAAATGACGCCCCTGCCCCAACCGTCAAGGAATTACGAAGTGATATTTTTTTTTTAATCGATAAAGGGTTAGTTTACCGTCAGTACAATTCGGTGGGTTCTTGTAACCATGACAACCTTTGTCGCACTGACCACTTCTATGGTCACATGATCCATTCCAACATTTGTCTTCGCAGGGACTTGTGCAGTTAATTCCCCACTGACCAGGAGTACAAACTGTTGTGAAATACCCATATTTATTGTTAACATGTCATATATGCCTAAAATTTGTGTAAAATAATTTTTTATTTAATTCTCACATTATTTGTTGTAAAAAAATATCCTTTATAAAGGAGTGTCCAATTTTACGCGATCCTAACAGATCCCACAAAAAAAAACACAAAAATACCCCCACTATTTCGTTATTTGACTTGGACTTTCCACAATCAGCATTCAGAGAAATTTTAATTCATCTGGCACATTGTAATGAGCTAAATTCCCTAGCAACTCACTGCCACAAATGACTTTGACCAATTAGGGTCAATACTTAACAAGTCAAACGGATGTGGGAGAATGTATATATAGGTTATGAACAGCTCTTTCCTGAATGAATGGTGACTTGTTTGGGGTGGGAGATTAGTTGGGTCACACCCTTCTCAGATTCTCAAAGATATGCATAGCATTTTCTTGAATCGCGTGAATGTACCTAAAAGGGAACGGGGATGTTAAATGGGGAAAAGTGTAAGATTTTAGGTCTATGGTGATGTCAGCGACTAGGAGGTGTAAGGCGGGAATTTTTAGTGAGACATCCGTGTATGTAAAGTTTCCTGTTTACAAACATACGGTCCTCGTATGGTACATGTAGCATGGTACAGCCACGGATTTTGACAGTAGAGGTAAGTATATTATATAGAGCCAGAAAGTAGAAACTCTGCACAGTTGAGTGTATTAGATTTGATTGACGAATATATTAAGTAGACATATTTAGAGATATGCTGGAAGAGCCACAATAAGCAGATAGTATGGGGCTTTGTAATGGCATTGTGTACAGTAGATCGTTCGTTATACGTTTCAGGAATAGTAAACCATTTATTCTGCTAGTTTTGTCAAATCCTTACAAGTGTGCAGTCGCGTTGACAGCAGAAAGACATCAATGCTTCGCGAACACATGGAATAAAGCTTGACCAGTTACATAGGACATAAGGTCGCATCAGGACAGGTCGATTGATAGAGAAGAAATGATCGACTGCATCCGTAACTTCTTTCGAGGTGAGGCTTTTTTCTTATATCGATAATTTCCAGTGATTGTAAATGCATTCATTAAACGTATTTATTTATTTAAGGAAATAACTGATCATGTCGTATTTTAATTTTTAATAATACATTTTATATAGCTATTTTGATTTAGATTTATAACATTTTTTTTTTCATTTAAAATATTGTGTTTTCGTTGACACATGAAAACAAAGGGATGCCAGTAAAACTATAGAGATTTAGAGGAATACTACACCAGAGAGCTCGTGACACCGGCCGTAACAGTTTGCAATCTACAGCCTGGATAACTCACCCTTACACTCTCCCTTGTTGCACAAAACTAGCACGCACGTCTCTTTATGTCGAAGCTAGCGCTTTTTTAACACTCCACTTTTCAAATAGTTTAAAGGAAATACTCGATAAAAATTAGAAATTTTTCATGTAAAGGCAAAGACCTTTTAATATTTATTTGTAAAGTATTCTTTTATGGTGCAAGTTTCCTGCTCTTTATACAGGAGTCAGGGGTCTCAGGGCAACCGATCCTTACTAACATTGCAATTCGAAAAAAAAATACTTATAAGAGAAAATCAAGTTATTCAAATGGACAAAATGCCTATATGCTATGCGATACGGATATACGAGAGCTGTCTTGATATCTCCTCTGATTAAATTAAACCGGTATTTAAATGGAGTGTTTGCATTTTACCTGTACCGCGTTGATTTATTTTTATTGTAACACATCAAAAAATACCAGATCTGCTCTCACATCGCGGGCCACATAAAATGATGTGTCGGGGTAGATTTGGTGTTTGAGCCGTAGTGTTTGACACCCGAAGTAATGACGAGCATTACAGTTATACGAATGTATGCGACACACGGATAATACAATTATTGTATTATTAAAACTACTAAAGTAACTGCTACGTAATAGAGCTGTCCTGGATTTTCGTTGGCTTGTCAGTTGCAAGAGTAATCTAAATAATAGTAAGTGTAAAGAAATAGTCATGTTCCATTGGTATTTTAATGAAGTTAAAATAATTTAATTATACTTTTATTAAAGACATATGTTATATGCGTTTTTGTTTACGTTATTAAATAATATTTTATATGTATCTGGGTCGCCGATAACTTTGCTTCCATAAAGCAGGTTTTCTGGTAAAGTCGATGTAAAGAATGCGTTTGCGGATCACTTTGCTTCTATAAAATAAGTTCTTGACTAAAATAAAGTTGGTAACCTGCTAACTCCATATATTTATCAGATTCATATATGCATTCGTATTTTATTTCTATTGTCTTCCAAAGGAAATATACATTGTCCAAATTAAATGTAATAAATGTTAAGAAGCATACTGACTTACCCTCGTCACAGATTGGAGGGTTTTTATAACCATAACATCCTTCATCACATAATCCAGTTTGTCTATTACAAGATTTGTTTAAACAGTTTTCTTTGCAGGTTCGGCTGCAGTTCAGACCCCATAAACCGTGATTGCATGCTTGAAATAAAGACCAAACAAAAAAAGATATTCCATTTATATATAAATCTACAGAATCATTAAATTAGGAATATAGATAATACGTGAAAGATGATAGAAAATGATTACAGTAGGCTAAGAGTTATGGCAAATTGAATTTGGAAATTCTGACACTTTAATACAAGAAAAGAAAATAGTTTACTTAGGTTATTCCGAAAAGCTGCTTATAATGGTGTAGAATCGTGTTGCACAGATGAAATGACCACATTAAAATGACACTTTAAAAAAAAAAACATAAAAGTTTCATTGGTATCAATTAAATTTTGATTAATAAAAGTTGATTTTGCCTATCAAATTTTCAGTGCGTTATTTATTTTATATTTACTTACAATAACTCGATTTTATCTCATTCCTGATAAGCCTCTAAATCTATTCGCCCTTTTTAACCCGTATATTAACTGTGGTTTGTTTGTGTGTCTCTTGCTTTCTGTCTGGGTGTGTAGCAAAGTTTTGAACGGCTAATTGACCCACCCACTTCCCGTCAATTTATCGAGCAGAAATTTGGCACATAGACTTGTTGCTAATGACGCCCCATTCTATAAAATGTTCAGTCCCACCCCAACCCCCCAAAATTTGTTTTTTCTGTTTTTCAAGTGGTATATGAAGGAGATATGATGCAACTGATTTTGGATAACTGCGTTAAGTTATATTCTTTAAAATAAATTATTTCAAAATCATTTGCCGCGTACAATTTCTTTTCTTTTTCTGAGGTAGTTGGTGAAACAAAGCTGTGGAATATAGGATCTATAAAAAAAAACTTTGTTGATACGGTTTCTTTACTGGATTGAATTGAAAGTGCATGGAAATTGTATTATTAGATTAATGCAAATATTTATGTATAAGAAAGGCCCAAATAAACCTTTGTTACATGCTATGGACGACAGTAAGAAAAAAATAAAAATTATCTTACGTATGCTGCAGTTTGGCGGGTTGCTAAAACCATCACATCCATTTCCGCAAAGCCCTGTCTGACTGTTGCATGTTTTGTTGTAGCAATTGTCACATTGATTGGTACAGTTCAAACCAGCTTGCCCATGATCACATTCTGAAATAAAATACACGAGAAGCCTTAATACGTTTGTGAATGCACACATTCAGAGTCAAGCTGTTTAAACTTTAATTGTAGCTATTAGTCGTTATATATGGGTCAATATAAGTAAAATGATACGGTATAAATGTTTTCAATATCACCTTCTTAAAATAATACAATGCAAAATGAAATATACATAACTTGCTTATTTTTTGATCTTATTCATTCAAATGTGTCGTGATTTTAACAGACAACAGAAAAGAAAAAGCAACATTTTTTTGAAATGAATAAAACAAAGTAAGGTTAAACCTTAAAAAGGAACGTAACAAAACAACGAACGTGTCAACAAGAAGCCTTCGTAAGGGAACAAAACAACATAAAAAACAGAATATAATTAAAATTAAAAAAATTGCACATAGCATATTAGAAGGAGTGTCAGAGAGAGCAGCAAATGAATTGTGACAGAAAGTAAGTGGGTGAGAGATTAAACAGGAAAGAGGGAAAGAAAAGAGGAGATGCAAGTCCACTGCAATAGGACGTGACGTGGAAGGGCGGAGATAGTGGAAAGCTGTGAAAAAGAGACATGAGGTTCATAACATGTGGTGTCAAAGTGCCATAGGTCAGAATAAGCTGGTGTTCCAAGTTTTTCCCGGCTGGGTGTGTTAAAAGCCCGCATTGTCCTGGTGGTCACTACTATTGAAGTATTTGGAGACTGGACACTGTTTTTCTAGTGTAATATTATGGAGGTTTTCGGTACACCTATCCGAGAGTCGGCGTCCAGTCTCCGCTATGTACGACACCTGGCAGCAGGTGCAGACAATGGCGTAGACAACATTGCGGCTAGTACAAAGGAAACTGTCGCGTATCTGAAAACTGTATTTAGGGAAAAGTATGTGTTCAGTTTGGACGACAAAAGGGCAAGTTTTGAATCGGCTGCGTCCTCATGGCTTGCTACCAAAGGGGAAGAGGGCAGCGTTGATATGACTGCGCACAAGGATGTCTCTCAGATTTTTATAACGTCTGAAAACAATAAACGGCGGGGAAGATATAATTTCACGTGTGTCTGTGTCTGAGAGTAGAATGGTTTTTAAGGAACACACGTTTAGCTATAAGATTGTGAGGGTTATAAGCGATAATAAGTTTGGTATTGTCAACATTGCCGATCAGACGTGGCCTGAAGGCATCAGAACGGGTAATATTCTTAGCCCTTTAGAGGGCTGATGAAAGTACTGTCTCCGGGTAAGACCAACCATCGGAAATATTCTATCATCTAAAGTTCTTTATCCCAAAAGTTCTACTCCGACCGACAGTGTCGACGAAGAAGAAGTAATTTAGAAAAAGGAATAGAGTCTTTACAGGATTTAGGGTGGGAGGAAGAGTAGAGTAGATAGCTGTGGCTGTCAGTAGGCTTAAATTAGGCACAGGGGAGTTGGCTGTCTTTGTGAAGAGTGACTGTAATGTCGCAAAAGTTGATGTACAGACTTTTGTCTCACACAACAACAGCTCCGCCCTTGTCAGCTGGTTTGATGACGATATCTTTACGGATGCGTAGCTTAGAGAGGGTTAGTGATTCTTTTTTAAACAGGTTAGATTTCCGGAGTGGACATTATTTAAAAAAACCTTGTTATTTTATTTTCGGTCTTTACAGTGAAACCATCAGAAAAAACTATTCCACTAGATAAAAAGAATGTTTATGTTTAATACTTGCCCTCCAACAATTTGATTTTTATGTCAGTTGTTCCTTACATTCAATACATGTTTTTACTGATAATAATCCTTTAAAATTTTTGAATAAGACAGCCTCCAAAAATCAAAGATTGTTAAGATGGAGTCTATTTTTACAAGAGTATATTTTGTACATTGTCAAGGTGTAAGAATCCCTGAGAGTCTGCTTTGGGCCTGAATGCGTATCGGACAAAGGCGTAGGGATACGAAAGGCAAAGGGGGTAGTACGGTAGGAGTGTGCAGCTGGTCAGTAGAACAGCGAAGAGCAAGTGGGTAGGACGCTGACCAGATCAGTGGAACAGTGTTATTGTTAGTTGGTGTTAGTAGGAGTAGTAGTAAATAGCAGTGTTTTGATCCATGTAGTATGTTTAGTTCTTTGACTAAGCTTGTTAGCAGAACCCACATTACAAAAGAGATAACTTATTAGATTAGAGAGTAGTGAAATAAATGTTTAGAATTAATAACTAAAATAACTCTTAGACTCTTGTGTCCAGTGTTTGTGTACAGTGACAGTGTGTTAAGTATCATACCCCTGGACAACGGATTCACGCACGCGAACCAATTTGTGACAGACATAAAACATATTAAAGGCAAAGATAATGTTATTGCTGATACTTTGTTCAGAAGTTAATTATCACTGTACATAAATTATGTAGCTGCTAAGAAGCTTTTGCTTACTATTTTGAAGGGAAGAAATTGATTTTCTTTTACTTCTTTAATGGAAAATAATTCCATTTTTTTAATGAAAAAATATGAATTAATGTACTTTTAAAGGAGGGGAGGTGTTATGTACACACGTGTTTACGTCATCTTTCCCCGTGAATGAACTCTAGCTGACACCAAGCTTGGAACCGCATTTAGGGTGTGGCTAGCTAAAAATAGTCTCTTTTGACCTTGTTACAACTTAATGAAATTAATAGTCTGTATCTTTAGAATTATGTAGAAAAATCTGGAAAAGAAAATGTTGTGTAAAGCTTTTCTAGAAATGTCAGTATAAAAGGAGACATACGAGATCGTGTGCTATGATTAAGATCATTTTACAGGAGATATTTTGAGCGTGTGCTATTTTTGCTACGAGACAAATCTGTTTACGGTATGTATGTAGATTTCTTTGCATGGTTGTACCATTTTACAACATTGTACCGGCAAAAGCCAATCATTATTCTGTAAGTCGATAGCTTTAATTATGTTTCTTTGGATTTTGTAATTTATCATTGACATATTAAAATTTATTAATTTTAATTAGCCCTTATTTGAGTATCGCATTCTTTGCTATTGTATTTAACATATGATATCGTCTTCTGTTGTGTACTGTTTTAGAACGAGCCATTTAATTAAATAAGAGATTACATTCTCTAATCTTTCAATGGTACGTAAAAACGCCATAGTACATGGTTTGAATTTAGAGTTTGCCTTCTCTTAGATGAGTTGCCGTCAAAAGCTAACGAGTTCCATCCACCCGGGGTGTTTGGATGTTGGCTCTGGTGGGGAATGAGCTCCATTCCACCGGCTATTTGCTTTGAGTCAGTTTAGACCACTCGGCCACTCGACTTGATGAATAATTCACCTTCTTAGGTACATATATATCAGGGGTAGGAAATAGGGTGTGTACGTTTTTATGTGTACGACAATATATTTAATTCCGTGATTCAGTTGTGAAAAGAGATGTTACATTATCGTTTTTTTTTTACAAATAAACATGTTCATCAATTAAGAAAATTAATGGCTTTGACAAAACGTGGTTAAATTTACATGTATAGCTATAAATATCAAGACCCAAATATTGTACACTTGTGAAAATTTAATTTTAAATAAAAGAGATGGGTTAAGATTTTCTTTCAAATATATATGTATATTTCTTTCTTTACTTTGCGAAAAGTAAATGGTTATATATTTTTATGAGATTATAACATTTATGTAAAAAGACACACAAGGCCGTTACAGATGTAAAAAACAGTTAAGATATTCTTCTTTAGATAAAAGAATTCTTTGTTTTACCATTTTCCGATACTATAGTTGAAAACAAAGGCAAAAGTTTCGTTAAATATTTTATGAAGATGTCATAATAACAAATTCCGTTAAGATTAAATAAATTTCAAATGGTATATAGAATGTTTGTTGTAAATTTAAGATTAAGTTTTCAAAATTTTTCAGAAATTTTTGTTTACTTTAGGGGCACGAAAACTGATAATGTAGGCCCAATATTTAACGATCTAAAATTACATGACATCCAACGTATTTCCCATGCATAGAAATCAGCCGTCTATGAACTCCTTTAGTGACTATAGGGATTTATTTAGTGATCATTTAGAATCGGTTATTTACAGTCATGTTTAGAGAACAAAAATTGTAGTTTATGGAAAAGTGGGAGGGTATGCGTATAGCAGAAAAATCGTATCCGGGTATTTGTTAGATAAAAACTACGTCAAATTACTTTTTGAACGCATTATTTTGTTTTACTATAATGTCTAGTGCATTCAAAAAGAAATTGGACGAAAATTTAATCGTTTGACCTGAAAAAAACAATTCGACGAAACTTCTGTTGGACCACACTTCTGTTGATTAATTTTCTGTCAACAAAATGTATTTCAAAAAAATTTCCGGTAACCCAGCAAAAATACTTCTTAAAACGTGTAATGTTGTTTGAACTTAAACATAAATACGTATTTACTACTTTTTAAAATAAAGAATCGTTTTAAATTTTCACAATAGCAGTTAGAATATAAACTGAAAATTCCTGCCATTATTACCTCGATTACATCGTGTGATATTTTCTAGTGTTTAATAGATTAGAAAGGGTGAAATGCTTTACAAATAAAATATGCAGTTTGTCATTTTTTAAAATATTTTAGACAGAGTAATGAAATGATTTAACATTGATTTTTAAAAATATTAAAACGTAAAACATTGTTCTTTCTTCACATTAATCTACTGGGTTATTATTATTTTTTTCTATTTATAGAAACGTGAATAAATTAAGTTACGAATTATGGTAAATGTTTTGCGTTTATAGCTTTTCAAATATCATATTACAATATATTGATACGCTTTTAACAGGCCTAAACACATGACTATTTTAAAACTACAAAATGTGATATTTTTTAATGCTTCCAAATTTTTCTTTAAGGGGGGTTCACAGGTTGCAAACAAATTTCTTTAATTACCAGATTTAATGCATATTTTTATGTTTGGTGTACACATTTGGGTTTCAATAGCTGAAAACCCGAAAGAATTTTTTTTTTTTTAGTTTAATTATTTTATGATTATGTAAATTTTTAATAATATTTTAGAATCATCATAACTAAAAAACTTTTGAAGTTACAATGATGAAACTTGGTACAGATGATCTTATGATATTATTGATGACTCCAAGAGAGCATTTTTATGTAAACAAAATACTTTTTAAAATGCCTTCGATTCTTGAGGGTCATGAAAAATAAAGGCGTTATTACATAGAGTTTAATATTATTAAATTTTTTAAAAATCAACCAGACAAGATACAATAAAATACTCTCTTGAGATCATAGTAAATAGTATTACCTACAATTGTGCAAAATTTAAACACTTAATCTCTAAAGACAAAAAAACTACGCCGTGCACGGTGTTGAAAAAATACAAAAACAAATAACGGAGAAAAACAATGAAAACAACTTTCAATCAAGATATCATTCAAATATTTTATTACATGGTTTGAAAACCTTCTATTTTAATAACAATAAATATTGGTAATAATATGTAGTAGCAAATGTGTGCAAAATGCAAAAATTTACATTTTTATTGATTACTTTACAGAATGATATCCAAAAAAAAAAAAAAAAAAAAAAAAAAAAAATTATATAGCCTAGCCTTATGTTGGTTATATCCAGTATATATATATATAAATATATCCATATTATACATTTAAATACACATGAATGGTTGTAAAAAATACATTGCAATGACTAAACATTAAAAAATGCTAATGAGTTGAATTCAAATATTACAAAATGCATTCAATGTGAAGAATATACATATAAAAATTATTGTACTACCCAAATATTAAATTTCACAAAACTGCTCATAATCTAAGACTATCTAAATTTATACTAAAACCCCCCAGCTAAATAAGATGCCCCACCCTCTACTGTCTGATGGAACTCAATTTCTTTTACTTTTGCTATTTCTCTAATTTTTCTACGTGTTTTGGACACGTCAAGAATGGCAGTGTCTGCCTTTTTTAGCCGTCTGTCATTTCCTCTAGCCCCCATTTCGACACTCTTATTTCTAACCGCACAGCCCACAGCAGTAAGGAACATGTGTGTAGCCACAGCCCCCTGATTGAACTCACCAACAGCAAAAGCCGTGGCTATTTTTACTCTAATTAGTCCAGAAAACAGATGTTTTGGGCATCTACTCCATATCATTCCATGGAGGCTTTCATTAGTGTTCTGGGTTTTACCTAAAAGACACCTTTCTAGCAACTTAGGCTCCGTTAGCCTTATGTAAATTTCTTTAACATGTGGGGCAACTTTGGGATTTAAATAGGTAGTAAGTCGACCTTTGTGAGAGGGGGTGGTGAGATCTTTCGCTAAGGCTCTCTGAAAAAAACACCACGATTCTGGTCCTGAAGGACATTTCTTATGATTGGGAAAGTCATCTGTTGATGTTGAGTGATAGAATGCAGCCCAAATAGCATCGCTCATTTCATCAACAGAGGAATTGTATGTCCTGACCGCCTTGGTGTAGTAGCTCTGGAGCAGTCCCATCTTGATCTGATAATAATAAATAATAAGAAACAAATGATAAAATTATAAACTAATGAAATTAATATTGTTACCAGGGCTAAAATCTATAATTTAGTATACTACATGCACAACATTTCCTTAGCATTTTGTGGATATATTTAAATTACCTGTGTCAAATTTCCAAGTCCTGCACCACCTAGCCTCACACCTCTCTTGTTTTCTGTGTTGACCAGATTACGAAGCGCTGTGTTGAGCCTTTTTGCCACATGGTTGATACACTCTTGCTTTTTAATGTCTGTCGTCCCATAAGGCCTGGTTTCAGAGAGAGCCGAGAATGTTTTTGTGTCCCCATCTGACACAAGAGTTGTGTACCGCAGTTCGTGCAGCATTTCTGACCTGCCCGCTGCCCCACATAACTCTAGCTGCCTCCACTTCCATTGCTCCAGATGAGTCTGAGAAGTTTTTAGAGCATTTTGGTTTGTGCTCTTCAAACCATGTAGAGTGTTTCTGGGGGCAAGCCAGTCTCATGCTGTCTCCAACAGTGGTACACTGCTGAATAGATAATTTGAGAAACAATTATTATTTACGACAATTATATAAATTTTATAGTCTAAGAAATGGTGACCAAAATTATTAGACAACAAAATACATTTAGTTGAAACTTACCTGACAATATGTTGACATTACATGGCAGTCTAAAGCCAGACCAGTCTTGACATCAATGACAACACCTACACCAAGTTTTGAAGTGTGACCACGGTTGGCCCAAGTGTCGTCATAGCTTACAGCTATATCATTGACTCTTTCATTTGAGGACTTGACTTGAGCTGCAGATTCAGCAAAAATAGAAGCAAGTTCTGTCATCATTGCCTTTTCAATAGTTTTGACATGGTCATTGTACGACTGTGATGTCATCATCTCCATGCCCATAAGTTTTGAAAGTTTGGCTAAGCTGTTATAGCCAATGCCAATATAGAGTGATGCAAAAACTAGTGCCCTATTCACTTCATAAATTTTTGGTGAGCACTTTCTTGACGTAAATGCTTCTGATCTAACTGAGTCGCAAGCCCGGCAGAAGATTGAAACGCAAACTGCTAGGCCTTGACTTCGTTGGGGGTCACTCCGTAACTCTAGGTCACTGCTGCCACAGTCCGAGCATTTGAGTCCTGTAACTAGAGATTCTAGACACTGTAAATCTACTATTGTTGTAGGCAGTGTTGCTTGTTTTATTGGAGTTGTAAGATTAGCAAAATATGCCAGTTTTCTTCTGGATGCTGAGAGTGAGAGATCTGAAGATGCAGTTGAAGAGGATGACGCAGATTGTTGTGGGGTCAAAGGTGGCAGAGGCACTTCAGAGTAGTTGAATGTGCTTGTTGACTCCTGTTGCAATTTTTCCAAGCGGGCTGAATTCATATTAGAAATTTTAGCCATCATTCTGGACTTTGGCTGGATTCTTTTCTGTGACCTGCTTTTAGGCATCTGCAATGAAATACAATACAAAATACTCATTAGTATCTAATGAAATGCTAATTCAAACCTACTATACCAACCCTACCTAATAATTAATAATATAGACATATACTACTATAAATTGTAAATGCTATTCTTGCTTATAATTATAATAAAGCCTAGGCTATACTATAACCTTATATATATATATATATATATATAAAATTAGCAATGAAAAGCTTCTTTATGTTTTCCTTTTTGTATAATCTTTAGTTTTAGATTTCACAAATTAGTGACAATTGAGTTTATTTTACTCATGTCGTGTAAAGTGTCATTTGCGCAATAAATTAATAATAATTGGTAGTACCATCTCTTATAAATCTTTGTAATGCACAATGATAGTTATTTCCTGATCTGATATGCCACTTGTATAAATGTATTGCAATGATAATTTTGATAAGCATGCTTGTTTTTTTGTGGAGTACTCAAGAGTCAAGTAGGCATAAACAACCGCGTCAGACTAGGCATATTTTCGGTGTTCTTTATAATTATCAGTCTATAATACTTATAAATGACAATAAATAATAACATATTTTAGTCATACATACCTTTTATCAAATGTGTATCACCCAAAAATGACAAATAAATCTCGTAGAAATGAATCGCTCGAACCGTTACTGTGTAAACAAAAAGGGCTTGTGGTCAGATCATGAGCGCCGCCATATTGAAAAAGACGTCACGTGACTCTTTAGATCAATCAGAATGTTAGACCATCCCAGAAATGCCAGATTGTAATACTTACATTTCCCTTTGTTCGGTAGATTTATTTTTATATTTGTGAGTCATTGTGTTGGCTAAATAGCCCGCGAAATCCCGAACATTTCGATACCAAACAGTCATGGGTTACATAATAGGTCTGAGCACGGCGAGGCTCCAAACCAACCCCCCAAAACCGTATTTTTCAAGGTTGATGAATATTATGCCCTACACACCCCTTGTAATAAAATAATTTTAAAATATTTAGAGGGATTGTTTTAAAATCAAACCAAATTACATCGGTAGATAAGATATTTTACTAATCAGATATGTAAAAAAAAAAAAAAAAAAAAGGTTAAAAAATTCATTTGTGTCTTTTTTCTCCCTGTGAACCCCCCTTAAAGTAAATTGAATACTGTGGTATTGCGTTTAAAATAAGAAAAACACTACATCCTAAGCCTACCATTTAAATTTTTTTTAAATATATAAAATTAGTAAGTATTGAACTTTTATAAACAATGCAAATATAAAAGTCCATGTAAAAAGTAATAGTTCTGACCTTTATTGCAATTAGGTGGATTACTGAAGCCATAACATCCTAGGTTACATTGACCCGTAAGTCTGTCACATGAAGAATTAAAACAACTTGAATTGCAAGGTCTTGTACAGTTGGGTCCCCATTTATCAGGAGGACATTCTGAATTAAGAAAATATATAAGTCAGTTTTTTTCATATATTTTTTATTCTTAGCAAAAATAAAAATACTCACATTTTTCATGACCTGCAGCATCAGCATTCGAGTCATTACATGAAATCCCCAAGAAAGTGTAGAATAACTTAATTTAAAGGAAAATCTAGCGTCGAAAAACCACTAATGAAAAAGAACTTTGCCCAGGCTAGTGAAATCTGATAATAGGTTATCAGTCCCAAGGAATCCGACCATATATACATATACAATTATATGCAAAACTATCAACCATAAAAAAATGCCATTGGAACAATTATTTAAGGTAAATGATTTAAGTAATATAAGAGGGGGGAGGGTAAAGGAAATTCTAGAAAATTAGTATACAGCCAAATGTATGTCGATGCTTCAAATTAAAAAAAAAACAACAGGAAAATAAAAGTAGTACTTTTCGGCTAAGAGCCTTGCTAAGCAGAGATGAAGAAACAACAAGAAATAGAAAGTAGCTCAAAAACATAACTGTTTGCAAATAATGTTATAACCGGATGTTAGGTTTTTCAAAGCCAAGATTACAGAAATAAAAAGAATGTATGTATCACTGCTGTTAAAAATAAGATTTTTAAGGACAATAAAATGTTTGAAAAATGTAAAAAAAAATAGGAACAAGAAATACAAGGAAATAGAGGGTCACTAGTAGGAGAGTATTTTGGTTGACTTAAAATGGTGATTTTGTGCCGAAAAGCTCAATTAATTTGTTTTCCCTTCTAGCTCTCGCTGGTGTTTTAGTGCGGATACCCAGTGGTGGGATGGAAACATCTGATTTGTATTTGTGCTATTATTTGTTGAAATTTGAAGATACTGGGGACAGTTTGTCCTGTTCAATATCACGAAGATGTTCAGCGTACCTATTGGAAAATCTTCTTCAATTTTCACCCATATTAAAAGCTTCGGCATTTACGGCACACAATCGCATAGATCAAATTTCGACTTACACATAAAATTCCGCTTTGATTGTAAAAGTACCCGTATTGAGGCTAATGTTTTGGTTTAGAGTATATAGGGTTAAAACCTACAATAGCTTCTTGAGTATAGCCCTAACTACAAAGACGCTCTGAAGGAAGAAAATATACTAGTCAATTTGATTAATATACTTTTTCTTATCCCATTGGCTACGTGATATTATTGAAAAAAAAACTTTAAAAAAAAATAAAGGCTGTAAATAGACATTTTATATTCATTATGAAATCCCTTTTTCTTGCAATAGCATAATAAAAAAAAATTGTTTTAGATTTTGGAATAAAATTACAACTTATGAAAAAGATTTTTGAGAATAAAAGAAATTCCAAACTTATTAAAAATTGACCTTGTATGAACGCAAACATTAAACAAAAAAAAAATAGAATTAACGCAATAGTTCTGACCTTTAGTACAATTTGGTGGATTAATGTATCCGTTGCAGCCCAGATTACACAGGCCAGTAATTCTGTTACAGGATGAATTTAAGCAGCTGACATTGCATTGACTTGAACAGTTTGGTCCCCAGGTCATGGGGTCACATTCTTAATAAAGAACATAAGATTCAGTTTTATTGATTTGTTTTAATCATGTCAAAACTATAAAAATACCAATAAGGAACATGATCGAGAATTGTCAATAAATCATTTACCTGAAATCCCCAATTGAATTGTTAAATCTTACTTAAGGAATCGTTAAAAATGTGACACATTTAAATGAGGACAACTTGAGAAATTAGCAAATGGTGGAGATACCTAAAAGTATGTTTTCGGTGGCCAGTGTTCAAGTTCAAGCAGTTACCACAATCTCATTCACTGGTCACTTCATTAACTTTGACAAATCACAATCGCATGTCTAGCAATATTTACTGTTTATATTATTGTTTTTAAAATGCAGGTAAAAGCTACGCCTGCATCTACCAGATACATTTGGTAAAACGATGGCCTGATAGGAACTCGCTCTAAGGCCCACCAGTCCTAATGTGTTTCGCATTCCTTCAAAACGGTCTGCTTTCTTGTTTAGAAACACAGTCACAGTGCACATCAAGCAATGGCGAGGCTAGAAAAGCGTTGAGGACATGTGCCAAAACTGTCAAAGCTTCCAATATTTTCTTTGGAACAGCATTTACACTTCTCATAGCCACTCGGGGAAAAAAAGTCGTCCTACGGCAAGTATTTAAAGTTCGTTAATAGTATTGCACCACATGCTCTAGAAAATATACTTCACATAAACTTGTCTATGATGATGTGAATAGATGTCGGACATCTTGTTAATTTTACCCGGTTTTCAAGGCAGTAAGCCGCAAGACGCTATGACAGAGAACAGTTGGGAGATGTGTGGTAAATGGGGGTGTGTGGAAGCGGGTGGTACTGGGAGGATGATTATAGTTGAAGAAAAGTGGTAGTGGAAGGAAGTTGATAGTGGAAGGAGAGTGGTAGTGGGAGGACGTTATGATAGAGATGAGTGTGCTATTAGGAGAATGGTGGTAGGAGGAGGATGATAAGAGTGTCTATAGTTTGATAATGGAAGGAATCTGATATGGGAGAAGGGCTTTACTGGGAGGAGGTTGATAGTAGAAGAAGAGGGATCGTGGGTTGAGGGTTGTAGTGGATGGAAGCAGAATTTGTTTATAACAAGACTTACAAAGTGGCTAGAAACGAATTATACCCTTTTAATATAAAAACATTTTTACTAATGACTTGTAAGGTTTCCTTTTTTTAATTTCGGTATTGCCTCTCTGATTAGGTGTCACCGGGAGTGATCTCCCTGATAGGGTTTTGTTCGTCAGTCGGGAGTCGACAATGACCACTTTAATCTCCCTGATAGGGTGTTAACCGGTGTAGGCAGCACCCCTCGCAAACTCCTCTGATCCCTTCCCCGAGTGGGACATGATAAATAGAAATAATTATAAAATGCAGAAAAGTTTATTTCTAAGTTTGTGACGGACAACTCAATATGTTACATTCCGTTATGGGTTTTAGGCTAGACTTATGACCCTACGATTTATTCAACGGCTTGCCTCGGCCGGAGGGCGTCGCCGTATTTTAAATCGTATGAAAAATTAAATAAATAAACAATTCTTAGCAAAAATATTTTTTTGTCAGCGTGAATTTTATGCGCATTCTGGTTCAATTATATGTAAAGCTATTTGTTAAAATCAAATGTTTGGTTGACTCCACTGTAACGAGAAAATGATTTATTTTCTGAAGATTTTTTAAATCATCCTTCAAACTGAATTCAAAACTGTAGAATTTTTTATTCATTTTTATAGTACGTTGCGTATTAACTTTACAATCTATTTTTTTGTTTAAATACATTTCTTTGACCCTGTTTTCATAATCATATATTTTACCATCTTATAGAGACGAATTACAGCAAATATACAAATCATACATCACACACTTTCTAGGTCTCTACGCATCCGACCACTAGTAATGTTCTTATACAATCTTCATTTATATGTATTATAACTAATCAACGCTCATAATTGTTTTACACACAAGTTAATTGAAATAAGTACCTTGACTGCAATTCGGGAAGTCTTTAAATCCATTACATGCTTTATCACACACTCCTGTTACATTATTACATGAGTTTTCTGAACAGTTATTGTTGCAGTTGTTGCCACAATTTAGACCCCATGTTCCTTTAATGCATGCTAGAGAAATAAAAAAAAAATAGAAGAATAGTATCATGAAATATAAACAATAACGATAGTTTTTTGTTTTGTTTTTTTGCTGTGGGAGAGGACTTTCTTAGTTGTGATAAGACTAATGAGAGGCACACGAGCTGACATCAACGTATGCTGTAGGAAATAAAAATAATGTATCAAATATTGTTTGTACATGTGCATAATTTTAGATGGGTATAGCGTAAATTAGTTTATATTGTAGAGTCATTTGGCAGTGAGGTTATAGCAGCTTTTTTCCATTTATAATGACAGTTTCGACGTATAATTAAAACTTGACCATAAGCTCCCTCTCTGTTCTTTTTTTAGATAATCACAAAGGAGAAGAGAGTATTTGGGTTTTGAAAGGTTATTTTTTATGCTTCTTAAAATGATACCTCACTGCAAAAACAAAAAGTTGTTATTCTTGTAAACGAACATAACTACGTTTTCTTTTGTTTTGTGTCAGCCAAGCTATTATTTGTTTAAAAAGAATTAAAAATGTAACGATTAGACTGATGTGATATTGATATTTATTCCATTATTTACATTTATAGGAATTGAAGTTAAGTATATGGTATATTATTGCTATTTCGTTTTTTAACACATCCCATGCAATGTTTATTTAAGAGTATTGTATTATTACTTACGCTCTTTACAGTTTGGTGGATCTTTGTAACCATTACAAGTTTGGCATGCTCCAGTTTCTATATTACAGGTTGAGTTACACGTAGTGTTGCATTGTTTGTTACAGTTCAGATCCCATGATCCAGGCACACATTCTGTTTAAAAAAAAAACATTGTTTAATTTTTAAATCTCTTTCTAAAATAAATCTCAGGGTAACTCAAAATATGTGTGTTATTAGAACGATTTTGTTCTACTTCAAATGTTGATAACCTAGCTCGTTCGTATAAAGTGATTAAAAGCAATAATTATTATTACATATTCAACACATTCAAAAAAGTATATATCGATATTAATTTTAGACAATTTATAAAAACATAGATTGTGTATCTTCTTTTTATTGTATTGCTCATAAGAATAACTTCATTATTAAAAGATTATGACTTAAATGTCGTTCAAAAAATTACTTTAATAATAATTAAACTAACATTTAAGAAATAATGTATTATAAGTACCTCCATAAGCCTCAACCTCACAGAGCGTTAAAATTGGCTTATTTGAGCCATTTAATTTAATGGTCAGCACATTAACAGGAGCTGATGTTTCATTTTCTGTTACAGTCACGTTGTAAATAGCACTAGCGGCACTGCTTTGATCTTGGTAATGGAATACGGTCTTGTTGGCATACATACTTTCAAGAATGAAGTTTTGTAATCGTAGGCCGCAATCTCCGTTACATGCTAAAAAAATAATTAAATAAGTGAGTTAAATTTGCGTGAAACAAACTTCTTGTCAATTAAAAAAAAAAAGGAATACAGAGAAATGAATGTAACACAACTCGTTACAATACTTTTCATTGTATCTAAATTTTAAGTACTGTAAATATTTGAAGAGGAGTTTCAATGCTAGTGGACAGAAATTTTGTTTTATTTTGGGCAGTTACGTTTAAGGACGGGAGAAATTATTGTGCACCTTGTAGAGAATTAGCACGTACATGCTGAGTCCATATGGTCAAAGATTTAACGCAATCAATTATAATAGGTTACAATTTAAGAACATATGTGTGGTATTGTAAGATGGGATGGCGTGTATATTGAAACCAATTGCCTTATGTAGTTAATATTCTCTATGGAGTGTGGAAGGCATGTATTCTGTAAAAAAATGGCATTCAAAGTCACTTAAGCTCAAAAACACTACATAACGTGAACGCCGGAGTGATCAAACGTTTCTATACGCATATATACTTTTCGTAGCTAGGTGTTATGTGTCTTATAAACGTTACGGATAAATTTAGTGGAAAAGCTCAGCGGTAGCTTTTGAATACCGCTAAATGATAAACTACACATCTAGAACAGGTCATGCAAAAGACTTTTTCAGAAATTAATGTGTATAATATTTTAATGTTGCGCTTGAATCTACTCAACGAACTGCACGAAACATATTTTAATTTACATATTCATTTACGTACTCGCTCTGAATTCACTACCATTTTTCAGGTATTTTTCCGCACAACATGTTATTTTTTATTATTTGTTTCTAAATATTCGTAACTATATTTATTCACTATAAAAGACTTTTTGTTGTCATTTCATTGGTTCGTTTTGTCTTTGTTCACTTATACCATACACTGTGTGTCATATTTCCAGTACAATAATGGCGTGGTTCAAGGCATTATTATTAAACGTAAATCTTAGTAAAAAGCAAAGGGTCAAAGGGTCAAACATTTTTATTCGAAACATACCATTAAAACATGGATTTAAAGAAAACATTTTCATAAATATATCCATTTTGCTTTTTCTCTTTAGGCACATCTCTGCTACTTCAATACTTACAAAAATATATCTATGTAATTTAAATCTGCAATTCTGTTAAAGTAGAGAAAGAATGATTTCCTCTCTTAAATTGTAAGTCGTCACGATAAGTATCAAGTACAGTTGATGTGTGCCTAGTCTTCGAATAACACATCTTTTCCCTTATCAAGTTAAATTATACACACAGTTAAAGGTTACTAGATCCATATTCGGTGATTCAGTTTGAACAAAGGACGCTAGTGGCTGTTCGAGCAAAATCTAATATACTCCCGGTCTTTACTTTAATCCGTTTAATTTTTTTTTTCATCATCAAAGTGTGAGTAAAGACATAATAACGTTTCAGTTTTACAACCGTCTGTAACAGACTACTGAAAAACACTACTGTGTACTCTATGGACTATTTGCGTAAATTTGATGCACACTCAGCGAGGAAATCAATTCAGGCTCACCAACACCAGCGACAGATTGATCATACTGTTGAGGAATCTAATTCCTTTAATTAAAGTCTGGTATAGTGTCGCTATAACCATTACCCCTAGTTTATATTTACATCAGTGACCATTAAGCGTTCGTAAACAAAGCGATTATATAATACTTTGAACAGCGGCTCCCCTGTCTCAAATACACATGACATACTTTTTAAAATGAATAAATTGTATTTGCAAATTAGTATGACTGCAATATTAATACTTGTCTATATCCAAAAATAGTATACAATATATATATATATATATATGTTACGGCCAAAGCCCGAAATCGGCCAAATCGGGAACTGGCTGGCCAAATCGAGAAATGGCCAATATCGCCTCACATTGACCGGCCAATGTCCGATCTTTTCTTGATTTCGGGATTTGGCCAGCCAGTTTGCGAAATGGCATGGGGCGATAGCCAAAGTCGAGAGAAAAGGGCCATGAGCAGATTTTGGGTGTTTGTATACCGTCATGATAATCACATTACATTGATTTTTATTATACTAAATTACCAAAATCAGTCAAATTAGTTTATTATAATAAAGTAATAATCTCTATTATCACTTGTTACAACATGATGAGCTCTTATGAATTTCGAATGACACAGCGGTTTGTTATTTTTCCATTTGCAATGATTTGTCGAGCACTTGGTAGTGCGATGGCATCGAGTGTAGCCTTGACAGGTTATTGAATGTGAAGAAGCGACGATTTTCTCTGTGCCTACGGATGCCAATGTGAGTAGTTTCTCGCGCAGAGTGGGAAACTAAATTCTGGAATACTGTTGTGAGAACACCACATTCTTTTCCTAGCTTGTAGACAGCGCCCTCGACGTTAATGACAACTGCAAGGACGCTTCGTGGATCACCACGACCTCTGTCAACATCTGGACACTACGTGGATCACCAAGACCTCTGTCAACATCTGGACGCTTTGTGGATCACCGCGACCTCTATCAACATCTGCTATACCGATGAGTACAGTATCTCCAACTTTCGCTGGTGGGAATTTTGCATCGTTCTGCGTCATTAATTATTCCACAAATTACGTGGACATCGCTGCCGCAGGATCCACAAGAATGACACTCTTTTTCACACACTACACAGAATCTGTTCGCATTGTTATTAGTCTTGCGTCAGCACATCGAATATTGGCCAAGGATTTACCGGCACTTCGAGAAGTGGCGGCCAAACTAACATATACACATCAATTTCCAATTTGGACATTGGCCACATGCCTCGGCCAATGTGCGAAATGGCGGCCTATTCGGGAACTGGCCGAACTTCGGGCTTTGGCCGTAACATATATATATATATAGTTGTGTGTGTGTGCGTGTGTGTGTGTGAATTAAATAGCTTAGGATATCTGAATAATCCAATTTATTTTTCTTAATGAAAGCTTGGACTAAGACACGGCGATGTTACTTTTTTGCGATACTTTTTAAAATATTTTAATTTTTAAAAAAATATTCTACACACTTACTTGAATCGATTCTGTTGTACAAAACAATCCTATTGAGTAATTGCGGTTGATCAAAGGTCACATTCCAACTTGGGTTTGAATCATTGGTATGAGTGCAAGTGTTGCTAGAAAAGCTGCCATTAGTATTACCATCGACTGCATTGGATGCTGATGTTCTTACTTGTCCATCAACATATGTGGTCGTCTGAGCCGCTTTCTGCTTTAATGCAACATCGCGACCTGAAAATTCAATTAATAATTTTGTTAATAAAATATATTTAACGTTTATTTTAAAATAATATTATCAAAAATTGGCCCCGAAAATTACACAAACAAATATTTTATTTTTAATGGGTAAATGTTTTTGTTTATCTTATTTTTTTCATTATGAGTAAAAAGTAACTTAAACTTAAGCATAACTATTGTAAGGTAATTGTTATAATTACGTAATTATTAAAGCAATTATAATATCACATTAAGCTCATTGTTTAATTTGAACATATACACTTTATTTCTTAAGCTGTCACAACACATTTCTATTCGAATTGTACCAACCTCCACTAACATAAAGAGAACACAACGACTTGACACCTTGTCCTTCTAAGATAACAGAAGTTGTATTCACAGTCACCTTACATCGGATATCAATAGTTTTTGTGTTTATAACATACATCTTTTGTTCAAGGCATGAAATATTTCCTGTTCTTGTTGTGAACGATACTGCAAAACTTCCGAGATATACTTGGAGATATAATAAATATAATAAAAAATAAAGAATAATAATACAGAAATCAATGGCACATTGTAAATATAAAATGAGAATAAAAGATGTGCTTTAAAATAACTTTTTAAAAAGACTTTCTTTTTAAGAGGAGTTTAAACGCAATAAAAATTATAACATAATTTAATATTTCTTACTAATCTTACAATGCATTACTTACTACGCTTATGTGCAGACTATCTTTGCATAATTCATGTTCAAAGATTTTAAAATGGTCTCTACTTTTTGGTGAGTTTATTTTCTTCCTTGAAAAATTCTTTATTTTTTAACTTTAAATTTAAAAATTAAAAAAAAAAAATTCTTATCATTTTAGAATTTAAATAATAATTTTAAATTATCGACAAAGCAAGAGTAATTTAAGACTTTCTTCCTTCTCGAAAATCCATGGGTTTTGTCGATGAATTTTCAGCACACATTTTGTTGACACACGTAACTATCTCTATCAGTTGATTCAGTCTATCTCGTGCTGACCAGGAACGTCGACTGAGTTGCTGACAGATATTTACATCTCCATGATTGTGGGTCGGGGGTAATGTGGTGTGGTGGTGAGGGATCGGCATATGTATTTTATTTAACCCACGCCTTTGCTCGCATTAACTATTGTTCCTAATTGTAGGATTTTGGTTTGGGACGTAACACTTTAGCAGTTAGACTTTAATCAACGGACGCCAAGTATTCAATCAATTATTGTTTTTAGTTTTATGCCTAGGTAAAAATCTAAGGCACTATGCCCGAGATTTTTGAAAGCATTTGCTGTTTTAGATAATATTCCTTCATTATTATATTTTAAAGATTAAATTTTTCAAATTAAAAATTAGAAAATAAAAGGAAATATTTTTAACAAAAAAACACTTTAAAAAAAGAGACTTACTTTCGAAAACGAGTTCAAACGAGCTTAAATAGATTATTTATATATATATATTTTTTTTTTCTTCTTAAAATTCATTTAGCAAAGACATTATTCTCAGAAAATAATTTAAAAAATTGGAAAATTAAATAAAAAACAAAATATTTAAGCGTCTACTACATTTAAATAAATCCTATGGCTTCAAAGAGTGAGTCTGCACAAATTAACTTTGATTAATGAATTTTAAGAATTTTAAAGAAATTATTTGACAATTTTGCGAAAGAAACTATTTTTCTTTTTTAAATGAATGTTTAGGTACTTAATTATTTTCTAACAAAAGAAAAAATGTATAAATAAGGGACACGTGAAATTACCGGCAGTAGAAGAAGGAGGTGTTACGTTGAATGTGACGTCACTTTGGGGTCAAACGTTTACTTATAGCCCTACTGACTTTACGTATTGCATGGGACATGCTCATCTTTGACATGGGAGGAAGGGTCAAGCGGGGACAATAAAATATACGATGTATATACGGACAAAAAACTCGTGACGGACGTTTGACTAGAAAGAAAGTTTTTAATTTCTAAAAAAAAGCTATATGTTTTCTGTAGCGTAGCTGCAGTAAGTGACGCCAAGCCAAGTGCGATACACTCTTTTGGAGGATGGAAATATACACGTTTTAAATGCCCTACTACGTTAGTAATCACATAGCATTGATCCATATGAATATCAAATTTGAATTCAATGGAATGTGTTTTATTACAAAAGACATACATTTACGAACGTGTTCATTTTTTTTACCTTCATTTTGTCGAGTATGGGAGTTCGTTAGTTATCGTTGCGTTTGAATGTCAGGTTTATTACGCGCGGTGTGTGTTAGAGAGGTTTTATTAGTTAATGAACGCTCTTCCCGCGCTTGACTGAATGACGTATTTTTATGTTAATTGTGACGTATTGTTTAGTCTGTAATGTGACGTGCGTTTTAGTCGTGCAGCAGTTATTGTGTAGAACGTTGTGGAAGAAAGATGTGTTTCTTGTAGCTCCAGCCTGTATTCCTCTTTGATTATTAAAGTTATAGTTAGTACGAAAAGACTTGAGTTTATTCACTAATATTGGGAATAGTAAGATCTATAACAACGTGTTGTGGGAACTTGATGAATGACTCAATCCCGAAGAATATAGGAGTTGACACATTTATTATCTATATAATTACCAGTGTTGCTAAGACTAACTCTTAGCCAGGTAAAAGTAACCGCTGTAGACCAAGAAACAGTAACTCTCTCCAGGGTGACATCAGTGTTACACGTTGATTCGTTTCTGTCAGTAATCCAGTTGTTCTGCAGGTGAGCTGGGTTAGTACTTATGGTTGCAGAAGGTATACTCACAAGATCAACTAAACAAGTTTAAACATTTAAAAAAATAAAATCATACTACATAAAAACAAAATTTAAAATTAAAACAACATATTATTAACATTATTTGCACAATGAAATCGAATGTAATTTCTCAATGAGCCAATAACGCACAATGGATTTCATAAAGATTAAGTTAATCAAATTATAACAATTTAAGGCTTTCATGCACTTTTTACAAACTTCAGTCTCTGAAATTTATGATTTAAAATCTTTTATTTTGATTGTAAATGCATATAACGGTCCCGTAATTTGATCGATTTTAAATATGGAAAATATACAAATCTTTAAAATGTTAAATTTAGTTTATTGGAAATTCCTTTTAGAAATATATACATATATATATATATAAACGCGATTCTAATTTGGTACTGCAAAGTAAACAACTTGATTTAGACTAAAACCATTTTAGTGGAAATAATTTCGTTAATTAATTTTTTTAATCACAATACAACACAGATTGTCATTTTAATCCTGACTTATTATGACTTAGTCTTTAATGAACACATAATTAAAACTTTAAACAATAAAATATTTTTTTTTTGTAATTTGTGTAATGCCAGGGATCCCAGTTATTTTTTACGCTCCGTTGTATGAACAACTATTAATTAAACTCCCAGAACCTAAACATACAATGAGAAAATGTACCAAAATAACATACCGTATTGACACGAACTTCCAAACCACCCACTCAAACATGTGGGATTACTAAAACACTGGCCAGTGATGGGTTCACAGTATCCTGCACAGTGGCATTTGAACTGGCAGTTTTTCCCAAACCAACCTGATTCGCAAGCTGCACGGTATAAAAAAAAAAATGAACTTTAACTTTGTGTATATATACGTTAATATTCTATTGAATGCTAAAAACTTTAAGGGTGTTAATGTTTATTGATAATATAAATGAAGTCAAATGTCTGGAACTAACGCTAACAGAGTATAATATGACAATGTTATTTTTTACGACGACTAATCCAAAAACAAATAAAGTCACCCGGTAACATAGCTACAAAATAAACATTGAAAAATATTATTAGGCAATATAAGATGTATTATTTTAAAAAATCAAAATCGAAATATAATATTATCATTATTTAAGTTTTAAGGAAAACTAGGTTTGTTGATGTGATGGTTTGATGCAGATCAGTGTAAAATTAGTCCACCGTAAACTCGCCATTGTAAAATAATCCCCCCTCCCCCAGTTTGCCCTTGCTGTAGGATAACCCGAGCAATCTCCTTTGTTTTTATTGGATTCCGACGTGCAACTGCTCAAGCAAAATCGTGATTTTTGTATTCACCCGCTCTCCCCCATATTTTTCTGGGTGGAAGGTCGAACCCGTAAAAGTAGAACTGATTGACATTTGATGTGAAAATAAACATCTTTTAAACCATCCAATTAAAACCGTTACCGAACTTCAATAAATAGCAGCAAGCAAAGTAGAATCTGTCTTTTATGATCATATCACTTGACTGTGAACGCTGTAGCCTACTAGACTTAGAGCTTCATTTGCATGATCATAAGCTGCAACCATAGAATACTAGTAAGTATACAACCATGATTCTGATAATTTTTTAATGAACTTGTTATATTCTTATAATTGTGTAGCAAGGATTCATTCGTGATTGTTATATAAAATGTACTCTATGTCAGTGTGTTTAAACATGCCTGTGCCGCGGGCTATGACACACGGCCATATGGGAAAGGCACCCCATCATGGTGATGGTAGGTTGTTATTCTCATTCGCTCATGTCTCTTTTCACAAGATGACAATATGTATATTAATGTTTGTTAATGATGCCATGTCTCATATAAGTCATTAAAATGCTTACTTGGTCCAACATTGTCGCTAAGCCACACATGCTTACTCTGACAATGACAAAGACTTATAAATCTATCTACACATTGGATATATATGTACAAGCTATGTCACCTTTAATACCGACAATAAAGGTAATTGTAATGGCATTTGCCTTACAATGAAAAAAAAATATACCAGGTTATTTTTTAAGACGTTGAGCCAGGTTTACATATTTTATAATGACCGTGACGTATTAAGCAAAACAAGAGCCTGGCCAGCTTAAAATAGTATTTATTCGATCTGTGAACAAATTTGTAGCAGACTTGTAGAAATAATGAGTAAGTCATAAATGAAGGATAAGTATATATTTTGCATTTTTGAGCAAAATATTTTTATTTTGATTTATTGGTTTTTTTTTTTGTTTTTTTTTAAAAGCGCAAAAACTACTATTTTGATTCCTTAAAATTGTAAATTGCGCTTGTAATCCTATAAGATTTGTAATACATTTGCGCCCATTTTTAGAAACTGTAGACTCGTTTAAGAATATAACATAGATGTTATTATTATTACGAGTGTCTATTGTTGTAACAATAGTAGCCCGTACATCAATGCGGTATGATATAGATTAGCGAATGTGCAGCTTTAAGTCGTTGGATTTATTCATAGAATCAAAAGTTCTTTTAAAAATAACAATTCATCAAAAAATGTTTACTAAGATTCGCACCCAGTGGGTGGCTGAAGGCATATTGTTGTCTATTTGTACTTTTAACATCTAGATGGTTTTGGCCTCGTCAGGTTATCAAAAAGGTCACCGGAGAATAGTTGTAAGTTAATTGGATTTTAATAGCTAGGTACACATGCGGTCTGAAATGAGTCAATCTTAAGCATGTTGTTTAGATTTCAATCCTCTACAAATCCCTGACAAACAAAACCATCACCAGAACTCCGGGTGGAATGACTTACTGAAAATTCCGGAAACTACTGTAACGCTACTGGTGCCAAGCTTTCATCCATACATTGTGACAACCAAACCATCTTCACATTGTGACAACTAAACCATCTTCACATTGTGACAACTAAACCATCTTCACATTGTGACAACCAAACCATCTTCACATTGTGACAACTAAACCATCTTCACATTGTGACAACTAAACCATCTTCACATTGTGACAACTAAACCATCTTCACATTGTGACAACTAAACCATCTTCACATTGTGACAACTAAACCATCTTCACATTGTGACAACTAAACCATCTTCACATTGTGACAACTAAACCATCTTCACATTGTGACAACCAAACCATGTTCACATTGTGACAACCAAACCATGTTCACATTGTGACAACCAAAACCATCTTCACATTGTGACAACCAAAACCATCTTCACATTGTGACAACTAAACCATCTTCACATTGTGACAACTAAACCATCTTCACATTGTGACAACTAAACCATCTTCACATTGTGACAACTAAAACATCTTCACATTGTGACAACTAAACCATCTTCACATTGTGAAAACTAAACCATCTTCACATTGTGACAACCAAACCATCTTCACATTGTGACAACCACACCATCTTCACATTGTGACAACCAAACCATCTTCACATTGTGACAACCAAAACCATCTTCACATTGTGACAACCAAACCATCTTCACATTGTGACAACCAAACCATCTTCACATTGTGACAACCAAACCATCTTCACATTGTGACAACCAAACCATCTTCACATTGTGACAACCAAACCATCTTCACATTGTGACAACCAAACCATAATAATAAAAATAAAATGTTTATTTGAAAAATCAAGCTTCTACCCCAAAGGCTCGAAGCGCGGTACATTAAGACGTACGGATGCCAAAGTAAGAAACTGAAGAGATTAGACTATACTTTTGTTTAATTTAGCTGACTAGTTTGGTAATAAACTTCTATCTCCTCTTTTTTTCCTTGTCTATTTGAACGATTTAAATGAAAGGGAAATTTTTTTCAAACAGAGCTCTGGTTCTTGGCAACAGGAGTTGTTTTGAAATAAAGATTAATGTATAAATTTGTGATGCGTGCATCTACAACGTTTACAATCAAGTTATGATGTGCATTTGACATAGAAAGTTATTTGCATGATTTAAATAACAAACAGCAAATCTAAAAGTATATCGAACAAAACTAACGAGAAGGTAGAAACAAAAAGTATACGTGTTTGACCGTTTTACAAGTATTCTACATACAGCAAGCCAGTGCCGTACATTGTTGGTGGAACGTGGCAGGAGTCATTTCTAAGTTATTTTCATTATTATACCGTCTTTTTCCATTTTAAAAAATTATATTTTTTATTTTTTTTTATTTTAAAGACATTTAAAAATGTTTTTTTGTTGTTTTTTTTGTGTTAAATTCTACTCATAGGAGCACTCACATTTCTATTTACGCATATTTTATAGATATTGACGGTTAAATAAAGAGTAGACTCGACGATAACCTTTCTCACAAGTCCGCACGGAAGTTAAAACATGGGTCCAACTCTATAGCAAGGCTCCAGAAAGTTGTTCTTTTCATGAGATGTTCTTGTAAAGTACGAGGGGAAAACAACAGTACACACTTTTCATATATCACCACAACGCAATCACAAATCCACTGAACCTAGTCCAAAAACAACACAAGATTGCTTACTGACTACTATTAGCAATTATAACTAAGAAATTTTGGCTGTCAAAGTTTTTAGGTAGCATCCATGTTTTAATCATTTGTTTAATACTGAATAATATCCAACCACGTGCCATTGTGAAGAAACACCTCAATTCAAAATACATACCTGTTTGTGAAACCACCAAAGTACCTAATCAATTATTATGCATAACAAAATACACATAATTTAATGGCATGTGTTCCCGAACATAGCGTTTGTTCAGTTGTATTTATATTTACCTCTAATGCAAGATGGGAAGTCCTGTTGTCCATTACATCCTTTATCGCAAGTTCCGTTTATGCGATCACAAGAGTTTTCCCAACAGTTGACATTACATGTATTTCCGCAATTGAAACCCCACTTTCCAGTTGCACATACTGTAAAATATGTGTCAAAATATGTGTAAAATATGTGTAAAACATTTTTTAAATAATGTGTAAAATAATGTGTAACATTATGTGTGAAAATGTGTAGAATATGTGTAAAACATGTGTAAAAATATGCTTAAAAATGTGTGTAAAACGGGTGAAAAATAATTGTTGTTCATAAAATTTATTTCAATAATTATATAAATTGGCACACGCCTTTTCCTTATGTCCTAAATTAGTAATGTTAATTGTTGCTTGTAATCTCATCTAGTGAAATGTTTTTCGTCTTCTTAGTCAAAACAAGATTTTTGGCAAATCAGGTTGAGAATATCCAGAACAATTTTAGAATGTATCGCATTCTTCTAAATGTGTATGCATACATTTTATTTTAGATTGCTGATTTAACGTTCCCAATTTGCAACAAAAAGCCGCATATTCCAGATCACTAGCCAGAATATCTTGAATGTCTTTAGTGTACACCCACTGCTAAGGCTTTCGTCATATTATGGGGGTATATATCCTTAGGATTTTAAATAATGATGTTTCAAATGCAGACATAAAGATTTTAAAGCTTTCATTGGCATTTTAGAAATTTCAGGCTCTGAAATTTATAATAACATTTGTCTTGGGCTAATTTCAGAAGAATGCAAACCAAATATTATTCCAAGCAACGTAAAAACGGGCGTCTGATCGTGAAATCGAAATTATAAGTTATCGAGCAAACCTACGGCCAACCTACGGCAGAAACTTTCCAAGCCCGCTGAAATCATGCTCTACATTTTGTGCTAACTTAATTCACATACTGTCTCCTTGAATGGAAGTATCATCAGAAGCTAAATGCTTTATTAAAACGTTTATTATTGTGATGGACGTAATTAACTCACAGCCCGCTTTTAAGACATTTTAGAAGACCTAGCTATTGAAAAAAGTATATCAATTCTAACGTTTCATAAAAAAAGGGGTAACAAGTTTAACCTTTCTTAAACATCTTGTAAGTCATCGCAAAATGTAGAGGTGTGTGTTAGAATTTTTATTACTTAATGAGCGCTCTTCCTGCGCTTGACTGAGTGACGTATTTTTATGCTAATTGTGACGTATGGTCTAGTCTGTATTGTGACGTAAGTTTTAGTCGCACTCAGTATTGAGTGGAACGTTGTGGAAATAAGATGTGTTTCTAGCAGGTCTGATAGCGAGATGCGCTATATCATCATATATTCCTGTGTCTATTGATTTTCCAGCCTCTATTCGTAATTGGTTTTTAAAATTATAGTTATTAGGAAAAGGGACTTGAGTTTGTTAAGTAATATTAGGAATAGTAAGACCTACTACAACGTGTTGTGGGAACTTGACGAATTAATCAATCCAGAAGAAATGAGGAGTTGACTGTGTCCTAAATTTGACTGTTTCCAACTGTTGCCAAAATATTATTTCACAATTTATAAAAACAATTTAAATATATTTAAATCATTGCTGCAATTTTTAAAGTGACGCATTTTGATAATTTGCCACATGTATTACAATCAAAAACTATTATGGTATTAAACCCCTTTTATTAAGTAGTGTATTAATTTTATTGAGAGCAGTAAAGCCTTCCTTTCATCAACGTTAATATTATGTTATCAAATCTTACCTGTGTTGCATTCCGGTGGATAGGGGAAGCCATAACAAACTGGACATGTCCCAGTTTCTACATGGCATGTTGAGGTACAAGCGGTGCCACATTTTTTCTCACATTCTAGCCCCCATGTTCCAGGCGCACACTCTGTGGTTACAATAATTATAATTGATTAAAACACATAGACCAATATTGAAATATTGCTTTGGATTTGTTGAAAGGAAGCGGACTTTCGTCGTGTTAAGAATATCCAGAAAATCTACATTTATATTTTCTTTTAATAATATACATATACTTATTTAAAAACGTAATACATATTTTAAACAGTGTAAGTGACGTGTTTCATTTTCTGAACATTTATTTTAAAAACACGTTTTTCCTCTATCATTTGCAACGATTACCTACTAACTCATTGGTATAAATCACGTCAAAAGGCTGCGATTAGCTAAAGAAAGGGAACCTTTTGAAAATCGCTTTATGTAGATAATACACAATAAAGACACAACCATACTAGCGCAACATAATACAATCGTCAATTGAATGAACATGGATAAGTCCTTACTTATAATTCCCAGTGTGGATGAACACAGAAAAAATTCTAACGGAGGATGCTCTTTTGAAGCGAAATCGTTCAAAATTATGGAATTGTTTGCCTCAATCTTTGAGCGGTATTTAAAAGGATAAAACATCATTTAAGAAACATTCAAAAACTTTTTTGTTTAAACAGATTTATGAAAACCAGAGCGCAGTGAGCATGCTAAAGTAGCATGGATACCAGCAGTGATCATGCTAAAGTAGCATGGATACCAGCAGTGATCATGCTAAAGTAGCATGGATACCAGCAGTGATCATGCTAAAGTAGCATGGATGCCTGCAGTGAGCATGCTAAAGTAGCATGGATACCAGCAGTGAGCATGCTAACGTAGCATGGATACCAGCAGTGAGCATGCTAAAGTAGCATGGATACCAGCAGTGATCATGCTAAAGTAGCATGGATACCAGCCGTGAGCATGCTAAAGTAGCATGGATACCAGCCGTGAGCATGCTAAAGTAGCATGGATACCAGCAGTGATCATGCTAAAGTAGTATGGATACCAGCAGTGATCATGCTAAATTAGCATGGATACCAGCAGTGATCATGCTAAAGTAGCATGGATACCAGCAGTGATCATGCTAAAGTAGCATGGATACCAGCAGTGAGCATGCTAATGTAGCATGGATACCAGCAGTGAGCATGCTAAAGTAGCATGGATACCAGCAGTGATCATGCTAAAGTAGCATGGATACCAGCAGTGATCATGCTAAAGTAGCATGGATACCAGCAGTGATCATGCTAAAGTAGCATGGATACCAGCAGTGAGCATGCTAAAGTAGCATGGATACCAGCAGTGAGCATGCTAAAGTAGCATGGATACCAGCAGTGATCATGCTAAAGTAGCATGGATACCAGCAGTGATCATGCTAAAGTAGCATGGATACCAGCAGTGATCATGCTAAAGTAGCATGGATACCGGCAGTGATCATGCTAAAGTAGCATGGATACCGGCAGTGAGCATGCTAAAGTAGCATGGATACCAGCAGTGAGCATGCTAAAGTAGCATGGATACCAGCAGTGAGCATGCTAATGTAGCATGGATACCAGCAGTGAGCATGCTAAAGTAGCATGGATACCAGCAGTGATCATGCTAAAGTAGCATGGATACCAGCAGTGATCACGCTAAAGTAGCATGGATACCAGCAGTGATCATGCTAAAGTAGCATGGATACCAGCAGTGATCATGCTAAAGTAGCATGGATACCAGCACTGATCATGCTAAAGTAGCATGGATACCAGCAGTGATCATGCTAAAGTAGCATGGATACCAGCAGTGATCATGCTAATGTAGCATGGATACCAGCAGTGAGCATGCTAAAGTAGCATGGATACCAGCAGTGAGCATGCTAAAGTAGCATGGATACCAGCAGTGAGCATGCTAAAGTAGCATGGATACCAGCAGTGAGCATGCTAAAGTAGCATGGATACCAGCAGTGAGCATGCTACGGTAGCATGGATACCAGCAGTGAGCATGCTAAAGTAGCATGGATACCAGCAGTGAGCATGCTAAAGTAGCATGGATACCAGCAAGGAGCATGCTAACGTAGCATGGATACCAGCAGTGAGCATGCTAACGTAGCATGGATACCAGCAGTGAGCATGCTAACGTAGCATGGATACCAGCAGTGAGCATGCTTACGTAGCATGGATACCAGCAGTGAGCATGCTAACGTAGCAAGGATACCAGCAGTGAGCATGCTAACGTAGCATGGATACCAGCAGTGAGCATGCTAAAGTAGCATTGATACCAGCAGTGAGCATGCTAACGTAGCATGGATACCAGCAGTGAGCATGCTAACGTAGCATGGATACCAGCAGTGAGCATGCTAACGTAGCATGGATACCAGCAGTGAGCATGCTAAAGTAGCATGGATACCAGCAGTGAGCATGCTAACGTAGCATGGATACCAGCAGTGAGCATGCTAAAGTAGCATGGATACCAGCAGTGAGCATGCTAACGTAGCATGGATACCAGCAGTGAGCATGCTAAAGTAGCATGGATACCAGCAGTGATCATGCTAACGTAGCATGGATACCAGCAGTGAGCATGCTAAAGTAGCATGGATACCAGCAGTGAGCATGCAAACATAGCATGGATACCAGCAGTGAGCATGCTAACGTAGCATGGATACCAGCAGTGAGCATGCTAACGTAGCATGGATACCAGCAGTGAGCATGCTAACGTAGCATGGATACCAGCAGTGAGCATGCTAACGTAGCATGGATACCAGCAGTGAGCATGCTAAAGTAGCATGGATACCAGCAGTGAGCATGCTAACGTAGCATGGATACCAGCAGTGAGCATGCTAAAGTAGCATGAATACCAGCAGTGAGCATGCTAACGTAACATGGATACCAGCAGTGAGCATGCTAAAGTAGCATGGATACCAGCAGTGAGCATGCTAACGTAGCATGGATACCAGCAGTGAGCATGCTAAAGTAGCATGGATACCAGCAGTGAGCATGCTAACGTAGCATGGATACCAGCAGTGAGCATGCTAAAGTAGCATGGATACCAGCAGTGAGCATGCTAACGTAGCATGGATACCAGCAGTGAGCATGCTAACGTAGCATGGATACCAGCAGTGAGCATGCTAACGTAGCATGGATACCAGCAGTGAGCATGCTAAAGTAGCATGGATACCAGCAGTGAGCATGCTAACGTAGCATGGATACCAGCAGTGAGCATGCTAATGTAGCATGGATACCAGCAGTGAGCATGCTAACGTAGCATGGATACCAGCAGTGAGCATGCTAACGTAGCATGGATACCAGCAGTGAGCATGCTAACGTAGCAAGGATACCAGCAGTGAGCATGCTAACGTAGCATGGATACCAGCAGTGAGCATGCTAAAGTAGCATTGATACCAGCAGTGAGCATGCTAACGTAGCATGGATACCAGCAGTGAGCATGCTAACGTAGCATGGATACCAGCAGTGAGCATGCTAACGTAGCATGGATACCAGCAGTGAGCATGCTAAAGTAGCATGGATACCAGCAGTGAGCATGCTAACGTAGCATGGATACCAGCAGTGAGCATGCTAAAGTAGCATGGATACCAGCAGTGAGCATGCTAACGTAGCATGGATACCAGCAGTGAGCATGCTAACGTAGCATGGATACCAGCAGTGAGCATGCTAAAGTAGCATGGATACCAGCAGTGATCATGCTAACGTAGCATGGATACCAGCAGTGAGCATGCTAAAGTAGCATGGATACCAGCAGTGAGCATGCTAACATAGCATGGATACCAGCAGTGAGCATGCTAACGTAGCATGGATACCAGCAGTGAGCATGCTAACGTAGCATGGATACCAGCAGTGAGCATGCTAACGTAGCATGGATACCAGCAGTGATCATGCTAATGTAGCATGGATACCAGCAGTGAGCATGCTAAAGTAGCATGGATACCAGCAGTGATCATGCTAAAGTAGCATGGATACCAGCAGTGATCATGCTAAAGTAGCATGGATACCAGCAGTGATCATGCTAAAGTAGCATGGATACCAGCAGTGAGCATGCTAAAGTAGCATGGATACCAGCAGTGAGCATGCTAACGTAGCATGGATACCAGCAGTGAGCATGCTAAAGTAGCATGGATACCAGCAGTGAGCATGCTAATGTAGCATGGATACCAGCAGTGAGCATGCTAAAGTAGCATGGATACCAGCAGTGATCATGCTAAAGTAGCATGGATACCAGCAGTGAGCATGCTAAAGTAGCATGGATACCAGCAGTGATCATGCTAAAGTAGCATGGATACCAGCAGTGAGCATGCTAAAGTAGCATGGATACCAGCAGTGAGCATGCTAACGTAGCATGGATACCAGCAGTGATCATGCTAAAGTAGCATGGATACCAGCAGTGAGCATGCTAAAGTAGCATGGATACCAGCAGTGAGCATGCTAACGTAGCATGGATACCAGCAGTGAGCATGCTAAAGTAGCATGGATACCAGCAGTGAGCATGCTAAAGTAGCATGGATACCAGCAGTGAGCATGCTAAAGTAGCATGGATACCAGCAGTGAGCATGCTAATGTAGCATGGATACCAGCAGTGAGCATGCTAAAGTAGCATGGCCACCAGCGAAATATAAAAATCCAATCTAATCCAATACAATCAAGCGCAATCTTCAAAAGATCATCTAAACTTACCACCTCCCCCCCCCCTTGTCACACATTTAAAAAAACAAGTAATCGGGCATATTTGGCAACAGTGATGGTTATCAACTAAATGTTAATAAATCTAAATAATGGTTAAGCATGTAGATGGCTAGAAAATTGTGTTTAATGCATCCGTTTGTTGAAGTTGTTAAATATTAAACCACTGTGAATAAATAGTGTAACAAAAATGTTTCGGCGTTTAAAAAAATAGACCATAAAACAAATAGTTGTCTCCTTCAGCATACAATACAATGATAAGCTACAGATACATAATAAAAAAAATGTTTTTGAAGATCTAGGTAATGTCAATGTAGGTTAAAGTTCAGACCAGGAAGTGATTTATGTTATTTTTCGATACGGAAGTTGAGGTGTAAAGTTGAAACATGTTCCATTAATTTAAAAAAAAAAAAAATGTTTCTTCTAACTAATGTTTATATTCATTAGCATTAACGAATTTTCAGAAAATGAAATCTTTTTTTAAAATTGCAATAACACTTTGACTAATCTATATGTTCTAAAAATGGTAAAACACATTTATTACAACAATGGACAATCTGAAAGCCAATATAAACATATATAGCATTTGAGGTTTTTATAAAATTAATATTGTTAATCTAAACAATTAAAAAAATTTACTCGCTCCATTCCCTCACCCCTGCACTGTATTCTGTAAATAAATAAATAAAATTTACCTATCCTTTTTCTTTCTTCATTTAAATTACTGATTGAAAAAAAAAATGTTTTATGTAAGATGATTAATTTCATTATTTGAAATATGAATTTGCAAAAAAAAAATTAACACATGTTTTTTTTTTACTACTAGCATTTCACTAAAGATTGTTTGTTGATAAATTAATTAATTAATTAAGTAAAAATTTCTAGTTGTTCTTTTGTTACAAAAAACTTATTATTAAAAATAATGTTCACACTTCTGGTATTTTGAAACGATTTTCAGCAGACGATGGTTAAAATTTAAGCGTTCCTAAATATAAAAAAGAAAATTACGGAACAAGATGTCTGAAGGTGTTTCTCATTTTTCTTTTTTTGTTTTAGAAAGAGCAATATATTCCAGTTTTAACTCAAGCATCCATGTACAATCAAAACATGTTCCGAAAGAAAGAAACTGAACTACAATGTGTTTTCTTCTTTTCAATGCTATAACACCAGCAATAGTTTAGAGCAAAGCACTGTAATAAAATATCCTAAGACTATTACAATGGCATGCTAAATATTTACACTATAATATTTAATGAATGTTTAACAAAGCAAAAATATCAAACCTACTCTAAAAAATCGAAATTTTCTAGTAAATCAATTTCAACGTGTTGGCTATTTGGGGGGGGGGGGGGGGAATTCAAAATGGAAAATGTAAAATTTAACAAAAGTCCCTCGAGAAAGTTCCATAAAGAATTGTAGTTATGGGTATAACAAAGCAAGCTGCCATCAGAGAAGATCGACACCAGAAAAGTTCTCCACATGAAAGAGCCTCGAAGAAGGTCTATGGAAAAATGTGGATTCGATTATTCCGTAAGAGTACCGCACTGGGTTAAAACCAACCCTATTACGCACATGCAATCATTTGCTTGTCCCAGCGTTCTGTCTATCAATTTATTTATTTATTCTTTTTAAATATCTCATATCATATAATTCAATCTACTGTTGGTTTGGTTGATTTTCAATAATGAGACTTTAGACCAACGTTGACAACGACTTTTTTTATTACTGACAAATATTTAAAATCTTAAAAGTTTGTACACACAAAGGTGTAGATAATATAATCTCTTATTTGGCTATAAGGCTCTTGACAAACAGTACACAACAAAGGAAGATAACATTAATGAAATACAATTTTTAAAGAACGATACCCAAACTAGTGCTAATTACAAATTATAATAACGTTATTAAACAAAATCAAATAGAAAAAAATAAAACTATCCACTTACACTACAGCAATGAAGTACTACAGTACAATGTTGTGAAGGTACACACACACACATAATAAATAGAATATACAAATCTACGGTCAGTAAAGTATGTCAATCGATTAGTCCGGCTCTCTGCTCGTATCGTAATCTCTGTCTTTCTCTCTTTGTCTCGCAGTCTCCAACTAGCTCTCTTTCGATTGGTTTATTTATAGTCTTTCATGGAGACTTTTCAAGAAAGGGGTTACGCATTGTATCTGTACATAGGCAAGTCTCGTAGGTAACCCAGAATGGGACTATAGGATGTGTTTACAGACAGTAAAGTTCAATGGAGACAAACCGTGACTAAGCCACACCCATCGTGTTGCCAAACGTGGGGTAAGCCTAAGTTGACGCATGAGATTCACGACTTAAACAAAACGTCTACATAACCAAATTAAAAACCAAATGCTAAGCGTTTCAGTTTTGTGTCATCTTTCAAACGCCAGAAGGAAATTTCTAATTATTTACGGTCATCCTAAATGATTGTATGGAAGTTTAAGTAATGTTAACTTACACTATTTCCGTAAATTTACAGAAAATTTGCAATTCTTCTTAGAGCAAAATTTGTTTAGATTACTCACAAGCAAGGAAATTTAATGTTGTTTTGTATACATTTTAAAATAATTGCAGCCCACTTTAGCAGTCGCACTGAATATACTCAACATTTGACGATTTTTATTTGGGGGGGGGGGTGGTGGGGGCATAACATTTTGCTATTTGACACATGTAGAATTTAATGAAGGTACGTAACTGAACATATAATTAGCTGTATACAAATGTTAGCATTGGCATCCTAAGCGTTTTCTTTTAACCTTTGAGGTATTAGCAAGATTGTATTATTGACTTTTAAATGTTTCTACATTTTGTAAAATTTGAAGACAACATTTACTTAAAATAGACTTTAAATTATAAGTGATGTGTACATAACATTATAAATCCAATTACCTCCATAAGCTTCCACTTCACAAAGCGTAAGAATGATGTCATTTACATTTCTACTGGCGTTAATGTTTAGTCCGGTTACAGGAGTTATACTCTCAGTCTCTGTCAAATTCACGTAGTATATTGGAAGCGTAATAATACTTTGGTCTTGGTAACGATAGACAACTTTTTTTGTATCAAAACCTTGAAGAATAAACTTTTGCAACCGAAAATCATCTGAAATTATAAAAAGCAATAGCAATTTCAACCAACTAGAATTGATGTTCTCAAAATCAACTAGCAGTTCTCAGAAGCTCATAAACATATAGAAAAACTATGTTACCTAGTTTAGGAGGAGGGGGAATAAGGATTAGATCTACTTGTGTTATTATCAGCTTTAAATATAATGAAGAATTAAATTTTGAGCAATACTTTATTGTCTGATGTCAAAAACAAATTTAATAAATATTATACATATAAATCTCCTTTTCCATGTGTTCGCAAGCTTTCAATCAATAATATATATATATATATTTTGGCGGCTTCTATCTTTTCTCACTTGAATTACGTATTATATTACTTCCTAGAAATATTATCCGGCCCCGACCCATTTCAAAGTTCATAGTCAAATTGAGGTAGCTATTTTTCAAAAGTATTGCTTACCAGAAAAGTAATCCAAGCTCAAGATAATGTAGGCACAATTAAAAAATTTTTTTTTTTAAAATCGAAATTAAAATTTCGGAGATGAGTTGGGGTTGGGGGGGGGGTAGTGTTTTTATACTCATAAAGGCAGCATAGGTAGAAGTGTATACATTTTGTATGAAAAGACTTACCATAGGTATACTTAATGAGCAGTATTTAGTATCCAAACATTATTTTTGTTAAGTTATTTAAAATAGTAAAGAAGAGCGTCGATTAGCAGAAAACCAATTATCAAATTGTCAGTTAATTAAATGATACCTTTCATATTAATAATATTATTGTTTCCATTGCGCATGGCATGAAGCGTTTGCATACAAACACTTGAAAAGTACTTCGATGTACATCGATCAATGCAAGAAATATCTAGATAGTCACTTTAGGCTACAGAAACGACTGGACTAGGATAATACAATCAGCTATTACTTAATATGCATCGCAGAAAGCACTAATACAAAGTGACCTGTGATTTTATTCTTAGCGTTTGTCGTTTATTTTTGGAGAGGCTTAAATTAAGTCCTTACCGTTTTTAAATCAGTCATCTAATTCCGTGACACTACTCACTATATCGGTATCAAAACACTTCCAGTCTAAATTATTTCAGAAAATTGGCACGTTGCAACAGCAACTGTTTTTAAATGTATGTGCCTGCCACTCACTTGTGATTGTTGAGGCTATATCCGAATGTGCCGGGAGACCCAGAAAATCAAGTTTATTTATACTTCTATTAGCCTTTTGTATCATGTTTTTCTAATAAAAGGTTTTACAATTGACAATGATAATATTTTGAAATCAAGATGGTGTGCGTTCCAAAAAATGTAAGAACCTCTGTTCTACTCCCTTTCTATAGTTATGGCATGTCTGTAAGTACACATTAATTCAGATTAGTGGCCACGTCACCTTGCCTCCATTTTGTGATTTGATATTGACCTTGCACGAAAATGTGCAGCTCAAATCTACACTCTAGCTTCGGAAAAAGTTGTTTACATTCGAATACGTCTTTTTGTTCTAAAGAATACTATCAGGTGACGTAATCTTTAGAATTTCTTTTTCTAGAGGGTTCTAATTCACTCCCTATATATCATCCAGCAGCTTTCCAAGACGAGAGCTATTTTTGATACTTTCTAATACAGTTACGAAATGTAATATACTTACAAGATTGAAATATTTCTGTGTCTGTCAATTAATATTTTTTTTTATCTTTCCATTGTTTGTGACGTTTTTTTTTTAATTTGTGTATAATTAAATTTGCATGTTATATACAATTAATACAATTAAATTGAATATTGATGGTACCATTACACCTGGCATCGTTTTTCTTTTAGATACTTGTTTATCCGTTCTTTTGTATGTATTGTTCATTTAAAGAGCAAAATATTAAATCACTAATCATTGCTCGCTAAATATTGGCGACAGCAATGTGTGAACCTCCCGTCTACTAATTTACTTGACAAAACATGAACTCAAGTAACGCACATTTAAGACATCCCAATTTTGCTACACCCCTTCCCATCACGATGCGTCACTGCACACTTTTTATTTCACTACCATGATTTATATTAATATTTCGATGTCCCAACTAATTTTAAACCAAATATTTATTACACCATCTATATATTGAGGCGATTTCATTTTCCGAAAATAAAATATTACCCGCCAAACTAAGTGCAGTGTCATTATGTTTTTTTGTTAAAAATCAGTTAGCGTTGCTATTGGAAATTATATTTTGCGCTCTATTGAACCGACTATTAGAACAATACTTTCTTTCAAAGACTTAATTATTTTACAAACCATTTACAAACCATTGATTCATGTAGCAAACGTTTTTTATTAAATGAAAAACTCCATTACTAACACACCATTATTAACTACGCCATCGCTGCTGCTCCTACTAAAACCAAACAATATTAACAATGTCATCCCCATAACCAAATATACGTTACAAAATACAAAGAATATAACAAAAGCTACAAAAATAATCTCAGAACCAAATTCGCTGAATAGAAATCAGCCAGCTTGTTAGGAAGCAGCCGGAAATGGAAGCAGTCTAATAGAAGCATAATATATATAAGAGATGTTTAATTTTATAACACAAATGTAATTTTATTTGAATACTTTTATAAAAGGATCTGCTAGATAATAATAAATTATTATTCGATTCTTTTATAACGGAGCCCCAAGCTCGACGTTGGGTAGGCCAACGCAGCTCGAGAGTCCCTCGTTCAGAATAAGTATGGCACGACGCAGAGGAAAGAACAAAATGCCAATGTTGTATACGGGGCTAATTGACCCACTTCTCGTCAACCTAGCGAACTGAAACTTGGCACATACACTAGTTGCCGATGAAAACATATTCTTTCAAAAGTTTCAGTCTACAGCTCATAAAAATCGTGTTTTCCCCTTGTTTTTCAAAGGAAAGATCAAGGAAGTGCGATTAGACAAATGATGTAACGAAATAAAAATCCTCATTAACTGCGCTATAGGAGAGTCGTTACATAAATATCGCAAGTATGTTTGGTGGCTAATATCATCTTTTCTTTCTGATATAGTCGATTAATTAATCTGTGGTGTAAACGGTGGGTCGGTCATTAGAACATTGATGTATTTCAGGGTAGGTGGAGCACTACTTGGGAGTCGTATAAAGTGCGATACTTGAGTGAAGATTTTGTCACATTTTCCAACCACACCCCACCTTTTTGCTCGATACTACATTTTTTAAATTAAAGATTTATAAGGTAGTCTTTTTTTTTAAAGTGTCTTTTAATAGTATTTAATGTGGGAATGTACACCATTCTTCATTTTGCTTAATGAAATCTTTCTATTTACTTATAAACAAGGGTCTCCAAGCTACGACCGGTTCATCCAGTTTTATCCGGCCCGCCGACGGTACTTTGCAATTTTAGCACAACTGGAAGGAGAGCCTTTTCATATTTTATCTGTCTCAAACAGTTTTGCGTCGAAATCGACGAAGATATCAACCTCGATTTTTCGAAAAAGAAATATTGGTGACGTAAAGAACTATTCTTTAGAGAGATTTTCAGATCTTGACAGAATTGAGAGAGATTTTATTCCAGAATACGTTTGATTGTAAACTTGATGATTTGCCTTTTGAACTATAGTTGAATCTCATTGATTGGCAAGCAAATTGATTTATGGAAAAAGATGTATAGAGAATGAAAACGTGTTGAATGATATCGCTTGTAACGTGATGTTGAGTTTCTGAAACATAAGAACTTTGCCGTTTGAAGGGCATCGTTGTTTGGAACAACCTATGTCTGTGAGCAAACATTTTCAGAAATGAAGTATATGAAGTCAGCACATTAAACGAGAGTGACTGGTGAACATTTGAAAACAATTCTCTTGCTTGGGTGCAGAAATTACGAAACAAATTTGCATTACATTTTGAAATTCAAGGCTGCCTTGGCATCTGCTAAGAGCCGTTAGGATGGTAGCATCACTTACCCAACCGTTGCACATATGCCAGTACATGGAAGCAGCAACGTACCTTACCAGAACCAGAACCAAACATAAGTTTTACAAATCTCACTACCATTTTTTTCTGTTTAGTGTGTGACATTTGGATATGCACGCATTAGGTCTGATGTAACTATCTTTTTGCTAACATCGCCTTCTTTGATAACTTGTTTAGTAAATAATTAGGTTGGTTGTCTTTGAATGTGTAAATTGCACGCCACTCACCCATGATTAACATGTAATAGTAAACTTGGTTTTTCTTCCTTTTTCACAGAGCTTTCGCAATGGCTTGCAAATTTTGTACAAAGTATAATACGACCCGCACTCGTCAGTTTGTACGTTATCCTGCCTGATGTGAAAAAGTTTGGTGACCCCTTACTTAAAATATTAATTATTTTAGAACTTCTCAATGCTCAACGCATAATAAATAGGCTAACTATATATATTATTTTTTCCACACAATTAAATATACTGATGTTTCTTAAAATGGAAGTTTTGTAGGTTAGGGCTATGAGAAGTATATAAAAATTACATCGACATATTTCTATCAATATGAACGGAATACAATCATGTTAACATACCCTTCATGCTCTACGGTTGGTTTAGACATGATGAAATAAGGACTTAAATGTAATTTAATTTGAAAGATATATAGATAAAAATATATTTTGTTTTTTATATCTAACACAAAAGTCGTTGTTTTCTCAACTGTTGGCAACATCGGTAACGCGCTTTAACAGCCGGGTGTCTCATTGCAAGTGTTATAGAGATAAAGAAAAAAAGGCAATTAAAAACACTTACTGCCATCATTTCTGTTGTATAAAATAACCCTGTTGAGAACATGTTCATGTTCAAATGGTACATTCCAACTTGGCTTGCTATCATTTACACCGGTATGAGTGCAAGTATTGTGAGTGAATATACCATCAGTGTTACCATCAACGGCTCGGAGTGCAATCTTCTCATCTCCAGCTTCCGAATAAGTAGAAGTCTGCGTTGCATTCTGTCGTAATGCAACATTTCGACCTGACATTTCAAGTGGGAATAATTTAAATACATATATTTATTTGTTTAAATGTCATACATATTCGCCAGTTGTATCAGTATTCGATATTATGTCACTATAATAATAAGAACTAATTATATCTTTTAAAACTTAATGGAAATTTATGTCGGCTGGTGAGAAGCTTTATCATCCCTACTGCAAAAATAAATATGAAAGGAATATTCTCAAAATTGATACGCATGTGGCTAAATCATATACTTCAAACAAGTGCTCTTGAGAAATCAATACGCAGTCCTGGTCCGGTTGTACTAACCTCCGCTAATGTAAAGAGAACACAACGACTTGACACCTTGTCCTTCTATGGTAACAGAAGTTGTATTGACAATCACCTTACATCGGATGTCAATGGTTTTGGTGTTTATGACAAGAATCATTTGATCAATGCATTTAGTAACTGATGATGCACTTGTGAATGACAGAGTTAAACTTCCAAGATATTCTGTGGAAGATAAATGGTTTATTGATGATAATTCAAAGGCTTTTATACATAAACGCACACTTTAACAATTACCCTACACTACTTTACACACAAAACACACACACAGACCATCACACACATATACACTCACAGACACGAAGCTGATTTAGTTATATGTGCCTTTTAGTATAACATTCATGAAAAAACTCAAAGCAAAACTTCGGAAATGCTTGGAATGCTCTAAATTGAATGCAAATGCGGTTCATTTCATAAATATATTAAGTATTTTTCTTATTAAAACAGGCAGCGAGAAACAAAATAAGAAAGTGACATGTGTTGAAAAATATGTTTTACATTAGGCCTTTGAATTTATATTGAGTTACTAAGAAATTATTTTGTTTGAAAAATCTTGTTAGTAATATTTGTTAATTAACTAGTCATTAACTAGTGTACTGTGAATTATTTTTTTTTTAATATAAGGATTGTTTTGCAAGAATTTTTAGCATCATGTTTGCAACATAGAAATCATTGTTGCTAGATGTAGGGCTTTATATATATTTGTATGGGATAGAGATATAGTTTCAATTGATAAATATTTTATATATATATATATATACATCTATGTAAATAGACTCAAATCCCATGCACAAAAACGTAACGCCCTACACTTAGCAACAATGATTTATAGGTTGCAAACTTACTAAATAATATTATAAGAAACATTTCTTTGCAACTTTTGCTATCTTTCATAATTTCTTATTTTGTGTAATTTTCTGTGAGGTGTGAAATCAATTGTTTTCATTCAAGTTTTTTAACTTTCAATTATTTTTTTATTTTATTTTTATTTTCTTTTTGAATTTACGTTTGCTAACTTTTCAAATTTCTCTAATACATTACTTCTGCTCATAACTGAAGTTTAAACTAAGTAAATACTATTTCGCCTGTCTTTACTGTATAGTTTGTGGGAATGCAGTATACAAACATTAAAGAGAAAATACAATGACATTTAAATCAGTTATAAGGCCGCTTTCTCTGGGATACATAAACACTGTTTTGAACCCAATTTAAATGATACAAAACTATAACTTGTATGCTTTACACAATTATCCTCATGGGACGTACCTGATTAAACCATGACGTATATTATTTATTTTGGAAAAATTCCAAATATTGCTTCGTGAGACCCTGTAATAGCTTTCAGTTCCTAGAGTATTATCTGTGAGTTGCAGTCCATGATGCACTTTTACTACCTGAACGTGGAATTTTTCTTAAATTTATAACATTTCTCATTGCTTTTCTTTAAACAAGATAAGCGTTTCAGACTCCGTTGATTTACTCTCTGTCTGACAGAAGGTCTTCAGCACAGACGCCTTAAAACTGTTTTATTAACGCTAGTCGTCTTCAAATGTCTCTCTTGCACTTGTCCTTTCAGCAAAAACGTGGCCGTCCAAAAGTTGTGTTCACCCTTTTCATTTTACATCAGTCATTGTGGTTGTTTCTAGATGAAGATGCTCTTAATCAAACTGAGCCAAAGAATGCGTAACTAGCTGAGAGTAAATAGCATGGCAGCACATTCAGGGACTTTCTTATTGGACACCCGGTCCTGCCAAGGATTGAGATAACGGGCCTTCGTTAGCTTATGTTCAAGTTCTTCAGTTTCTGCTTGTGGCTCATACAGGTAGTTCAGGCAAATACATCTTAATATATTGAGTTCGCTCGCCTTACATACAAAGATTTTATTTCGCTACATCAGGTTTGAAAATTAGAATACTTTTCATTTTTAAATTTAATCTATAGGTATATAAGCATCCACCTGTTTTTCTATTGATCAATGGACAGTTGGAAAATATAGGTTAAAAAACCCCGTTGTGATCCTGTTACGTATTGTTTCAGTTTGGAGAAAAAATCTCTTATTTATGTTTATAGCTCGTTCTGCAACAGTACACAACAAAAGACGATACCATAAGTTAAATACTATAACAAAGAACACGATACTCAAACCAGGGCTTATTACAATTAATAGATTTTTATACGTTAATGATAAATTACAAAATCAAAAGAAATTTAATTAAAGCTATCGACACACAGAATTGATTGGCTTGTACCGGTAAAATGTTGAAGAATACACAATGTTGTAAAAATGTACAATGATGAAAAGGAAATCTACACGCACACAGTAAACAAGTCTCGTGGCAAAAATGACACCCGCTCAAAATATTTTGTGATAAATGATCGCCTAATTCATCCACACACGTTACTGTCGCTCAATATATATAGCCGGTTTCAAAGACATTTCGAGAAACTGGACTACGCATTGTAATCGTCTCTCAAACCTTCTACATAATTTTACAAAGATCTAAGAATAAACAGCCCATAGATTGTAGGTAATTGTAACCGAGGTCAAGGGGAGACTATTTTTAGTACTTCCCACCCTAATAGCTCTGTTGAACTTGGGGTCATCCAGAGTTCACAGCACGGGGAATTATAATACCCTGGATTGCTCTACTTCTTACAACATGAAATTTGACACGTTAAGAATTCACAACTCTTTATGTAGGGCTAATCGTTATATATATAAAATTTATGTTAAGAAATATGAAGGTTGTCGCGAGGATCTTTTAATTTGTCTTTTTTTTTGTTAAGTCGGGAGATATTAAAAAAAAAACATTATTCCAACAATTGTCTTTAATGTTAAATAAAAGTTTATTCATCAGTTCCTCGATCACCTACTGTTTCTGATTTTTTTAACGGCTTATCTTATATACAAACATGTGTTATGTGTCCAGCTTTCATAAATGCAGACGTACTACACATATTCTCACCGAGGAAAACGGGCACAGTGATCTAGCATGTATAAATAAATGTAATTCTAAACAACGAACAATGCAATTAAATTTTTTTTTTAAAGTTAACTACATTTATTTTTAAGAATATAATTAAATTTAATCTCATACGTATTTTCCAATTCTCTTTAATGATAAACTTATCGTGACCAATATATTAGGTGATAAAAAATCCGTAAAAGATTTAACTTTCCCAAATTTTGGATTTAAATAAAAATCAACTTTAAAAAAATAATTTTAAACAAAAATATATTTTCTTTTACAGCAATTTTTTAAAATCCAGCAATAGATGTGTACTTGTCAGATGCCAGTGACATTAATCTAAATTTTATTTTTGCTTATAATTTTTGTTTATCTACCTACCTGTGTCGTTCATAGTAAGTCTTAGCCATGTGAACGGTAACATCCACTGGAAAGTGATAATAAGCTTCGTCAGACTAACATCATTATTACACGTTGTGTCATTTCTGTCAGTAATCCAGAGGTACGATGTTTGGGCTGGTGAGCTATTTATTGTTGCAATGGAATCACTCATTATATCCTCTGTGAATAAAATAAAAATTAATACAATAATTTTAAATATGTTATCCTGTCAATATTACTAGAGTTAACATTTCATATTGACATAATAAATTTTAATAACAAAAAAAATATATAAAACATAAAAGGAGCAGGGCTGGATTTAGCTATGAAATGACCTATGCCAGGTGTAATCAAACTTTTTAAGTGGGCCAGGTCACTGTTGCAAGAAGTACTTTATTTGAGACAACAAAAACGAACTATTAGGTACACTGTTCAATTTTATTTGCAGTAAAAAAAGTCTTTAAACAAATGAAAGCAGGCCTGCTGACGGTACATAAGTTTGCTTGATAAAACGTATGGAGCACAAGACATTGTGATACAATTTAAATATTATGTTTAGAATACTATGACATCTTCACACGAATGGACAGCTCCAAGCTGCTAAGAACCTTATTGTATGTTGCTTTTAATTTTTTCATTATTATTACAGTTGTGTCTGTCAACACATATACGAGATTGACTGATGAACATTTTAAAGCTATTCTCCTGATCGGGTGTACCATTTCCAAACCACACATGATGGTATCTTGAAAGCCAAACGTCAGTTTGACAAATCTCACTAACCTTGTTTGCTGCTTAGTTTGTGAGATGCGTATATGTTGGTTGTCTTTGTTTTTTGTGCATTGCACGCCTCTCACCCATGAATAACATGGAATAATGGACTTAGTGTTTCGTCATTTTTACCCTTAGCTTTCGTTCTGTCTTGCAAGCAATGTACACAATTATTATATGGGCCACGCTCATCATATTGTCACTTATCCGGCCCACTATGAAAAAAGTTTGGTAAACCCTGCCATAGGTCATATTTTGAGGACCCCGGCCCAAGCCTATAAAGATTATGAGAACATATGCAATCCTGCTCTTCATCTTAAATTTAAATAGTGAAAATAATGTTGCCCTCGCAAACGCATTGTTAGTATATATTTTTTTTAATAATTGACTGGTATGCCTATTTAATATCATTCTGAAAGATGTACGAATTCTTTTAACATGGAATGTGTTCCTAATGTCTGATGTTCACCTAATATTTTATAACTATATACTACGTAGCATTAAACAATATGTTTCAGAATATCTACTATAGAATTCTCAGTTTGATTATTTTTGTTTTTTTGTTTGCGTGTTTCTTAATTGGTAGATTAATCCAAGAAAATTAACAATGGATCGCAACTAAATGACATGGTCATTCCTCTTGACCTACCGATGTTTCCTGGAGAGTTTTGTTATAATCTCTTTATCACAAAAGTTGTAATATAAATATCGTATTTTGTGTGATGAAAATACTTTTTATTTCAATCGTATTTTCTGTAATGAAAATAGTTTTTGAAACATCTTATTTTTAAAATGAAAATAGGTGGGTTTTTTAAATCGTATTTTGTCCAATGGTAAGAGTTTTTTTTTAAAAATCGTATTTTGTGTTATGACAAGAGTTTTTTTTAAATTGTATTTTTAAAGTGCATTGCTTCGACGGACAAACACGTTGTTATTTTTGGTATAATTATCTTTTGTAAGCCTTTACTCAGAACGGTGTGCTTTCAAACATTTTTTTAAAAGACAGTTTTCTTAAAGCTTTTGTATGATGCACGCATTTTAAATACATCTTTATTCTATGTTCAGTAACAGCGTGTTAAAAAAATTATTTTAAATACTTTTTTTTTAACAAACGTTTATCTGATTAATTAATTTATTCAACCGCATTCTTTAAATATATGAAAATACTTGTTTAGCCATTTCGAGAAAATCCATTTAATTTTGTTGTTTAAGTCGAGTTGAACATTTATTGATAGTTCAGTTGCGTGCAAAAAGGGTGTCTTAGTAACACTAAGGCTTTACACTGTTGGAGGTTCTTTTATTTATGATTACTACCAACGTTATATAAAATGATGTGTGTGGGTAAGAGAGAAGCGCAATCTTGTGATGAAGCCCCGAAAGTCAGCATTTAGTAAAACTAGGTCACAGAATGGTTCAGGGAAATTTTATGAAAATCTCAATTTCTCATAATCAATTTTCTTGTTACACACGGAACAGTTTTAGTCCGTTGTTGATTTTCTTCTTTTGAAATAAAAATATGTTGATGTTTTACTTCCATTATTAGAATCTTCAATGCAACACACAAAATGTTAATGTCCATATTTTTATTTAAGTCAGATTATGGTTCGGTAATGTTTCACTTCAAAACGGTGCAGGACAATGAACAATGAAAAAAGAACTTTAAAATGTTATAACGGTGTTCATCGAGGCCAGGGACAATAATTTCACTTCATTTCCTACGCTATCATCATCATCGTGTCCCTTAGTCCTTGTACCATTGCAGCGCCACAGATGACATGAAAACTATCCTTCTCCATTCCTCTCGGTCTTCTGCACTACGCATAGCATCGCCTAGTTTTAATCCCGTCCACTCTTTGATGTTATCTTCCCATCTTTTTCTCTGTCTTCCTCTTCTTCTCCCTCCTCTAGTTGTGCCCGGCATGATTTCTTTGGCGAGCCCTTGTTTCCTTGTCAAGTGGCCATACCACTCAAGTTTGCGCTTTTTTACAGACTTCGTAATTGCCAGTTGCTTCACGAATCCTTTCTTTTACTTGTTCATTGGTGATATAGACTCAATAGCAGATGCCAAGAATGCCTCTGAAACATCTCATCTCCATCGCTTTTCTTTTCTTTTCACGTTCTGCTGTTAATGTCCACGACTCACAGGCATATAAGAAAATGGAGAGGATTCACGAGTGCATCAGCCTGATTTTAGTGCTGGGGGCTATATTTTTGTCGTTCCATATTTTCTTGAGCCTCTTTAGTGCTGTTGGGTTCTACCCAATCCTGGCCATCAATTTGGGCTTGGAGCATTCTTTCGAGACTATTGCTTCTAGGTAATTGAAGCTGTCAACTGTCTCTAATCTTTCCTCCCCGACCTTAATTTCAGTGGCGATGCCAGTGGTGCCATTCGTCTTCATTTTTGTATTTTCTGCACTGATCTGCATGCCAAAGGACGATGAAGTCTTGTCGAGACGCTATACTAGGTTGGCTAGCTCTTCTTCGCTTACAGCCATTCCGTCTATGTCATCCGCAAAGCGTAGGTTGGTGATTGTTCTGCCACAAATACTTACTGTCCATACATGCGTTTCCAGTGCATCTGACATATTTCTCTTTAAGAAGATGTTGAACATTGTGGAGGAGAGCAAGCAGCCGTGTCGTTCTCCAACCGTGGTCTTGAACCATTCTCCGATGTTATTGTTAAAGAATACTGCACTGGTGGCCTTATTTTAGAGGCTGCATATCATTCTGTTTAGGTTTGTAGTGCCTCATGGTGGCCCATAAAGTAGCATGCTAAACCCCGTCGATTGCCTTCTTGAAATCCACAATGTGATATAGGTTTTATTGGTGGTGAGCATATTTCTAACATAGTATTCGGAGGTTTAGGATCTGCTCAGTAGTGCCATGTCCTTGCCTGAAGCCCGCCCGTTCTTCAGCAATGATTATGTTGGCATATGGTCTAGTCGGTTCAGTATGACCATCATCATGACCTTGCTTTGTTGGCTTATTAGGCTAATGGTGCGATAGTTTTGGCATAGCTGTAGGTTACCTTTCTTGGGGATGGGGATGATGAGCGATTGGGTCTATGATTTGGGTCATTCCCCTGTCAGCCATATTTTGTTACAAATATTGATTAGGGCTTTATCTATTGCATTTTAAACTGATTTTAACGGCACAATTAGTAAATTGTAACTGTACTATTTATCTTAAGAAACTGAGTAAGATCCTATCTCAGTGATAATTATGATGCCAGCTTATTGAATGCCCATCCATCCCCCCCCCCTCAACCCAATTGTCGGACCTTGAAATAAACTTTTAAAAAAACATTTCAAAATGTTATTCTATTTTGTTTTAAATGTTTAAGTATTGAGATAGCGATGACGTGGCAGGGGCATCTTTAACAGTTATTTAAAGGTTTTTAAAAAAAATAATGTCCAGCAATTTTTATATAGTTCAATGAACATTTAATTATTTTGAAAAGTTCAATATCTTCTAAAATTTTATGGAAATTTGGGTTAAGCTTTATATATTTCTATTCTTTCCTGTGAATTTACTTCACGTCGATGACTATATCATTTATATATTTTGAGCACGTTTTTAACTTATTTAGGAACGTTCGATTTATGCGTCTGAAGAACATTTGAATGTCATTTGTGTATTTCATTATTTTATATTTGTGTCTCTATGATTTTTTTTCAAATATTAATATATTAGATTTAACGATATTCTTAAACATTATAGTAATTCTCTGATGAGTGTGGTAAGTTATTTATTTTTATAACAGCCACAAGGTAAACATACTAGCTTAGATTTACTTTTAATGCTGTACGCAAATTGTAGCATCTAGCATAAGCTGAGATCTAAAACTAATTATATCCACATTGTCTGTGCATGAGGGTCCAATTTTATTAAAAAATAAAACGTTTGTCCTTTGGCATCTTGCGTCTTAAAAAAAAAAAAGTTTTTTTATCTAACCAAAAATTCTCAATGCTGTAAACGTTTAAAAGGCAACACATTTGCAAACTCCTTGTAATTTAAATTGAATTCATTTATATTTTGCATAGTGCTCTTACCTTAAAATAACAAAAAATAGTCCCCTTTAGAATGTGGATATTTTATTTTAATTGATAAACGGCGATAATGTTGACCTTGGAGAATATGTTTTTTTTAAACTGAGACATCTTTTGAAAGTTAGACTTGTCCTTTAAAAACCTGTTCTATTTTGTGCTTAACTTGAATATCAATTGAAATGTGATAGGCCCAACATTTCAATGTTTAAAAATGTTTTCTAAATCTGGCTATTTATAGGAAATAAAAAGAAAATTACAGATAGTTTAATTAAGTGTGTTAGACAGTTCCCTAAAAACGTGTACGATGACAACACTTAAGAAATTTTATTTTCAAATAAAAGTCGCTAAGATAGCCGGGTATCTCGGCTAGTATTTAAATAAATATGCGAAAAGAAAATAAGAATCACATAAATAATTTTTTGAATGTTTCTAGTCTTGTCATATATAATCGGTTTCTCCTTTTGAAAATGATCTCGGTCCGAGGTTGTTAACTGCCAATGATTTTCATTTTATTGATATTTAATGGTAGTTAAACTATTAAAAGGATACAAAAAATTTGCGATTTTTAGTGTAACATTTAGACTGCAAACTGGAAATGTCTTCTGAATTCTTATGATGAATAAACCTTATAATTTTTTAAATGATATCTAGGTCGTATTTCCCTCAAAATTTAAGAAGCAACACATTAAAAATTAACAGGATTTTTAAAGAAAATACTTTCAAAATGTAAAAAAAAAAAAAAAAAAAAAAAAAAAAAAAATCCAATTATTTACAAAAAAATAATAAACAAGATTGAAGTTAATTTTTTTTAAATTTGTTCATTTTAAAATCATTAAAAACAAAATGTGCTTTACTCCCTTATCATTACATTTAATGTGTCGACCGGTCGTTGACTCCTGTGTTGAATTAGGATTCACTGTTTATTTGGTTTAATCCGAGTTATACCAATTACGTCGTTGTATTTTTTTTATTAACTTTCGACCGTAGTATTTATTATCACATCCTCTTCCTCCAAACCACATGTGTTTAACTCATTGCCGGCGGACCACATCAAGCCGGCTTACAATTATATCCGGCCCGAGGCACATATTTTTAATTGACGTGCGATATAAAATAAAATAGAATTACCAAACGATAGGCTACCTGACAGCGTTCTCCATTCCATCAGAATAAGCGAAAATAAAAGTTGTTTAGTGAGTGAATGTTTGTCGTTACAGTATACTAGCAAAGTTCAATTGCTTGTTTTGGATTAGCGCATACAAAATTAAAGTCAAGTTATGTCTGGATATTACATCACCTTTTCCTACTAAGGCTAACGCGATATCAGTCAAGAGTATGTTGGTAGATGCACAACCTTTTTTTTTTAAACCGAAACTATCCTTAAAATAGTCAAGATAAAAGTTGCTCTGATACCAGCTCATTTCAAAACCTCTGGGAGGCTAATTATATGTTTACTGATATTTGCGGTAAACCTGTGTGTCTAATTTGTGGAGATAATGTGGCTGTGATCAAGGAATATAATCTGAGACGGCACTACGAGACATTACATCAAGACAAATTAAAAAGTCTGAATGCAGAGCAGAAGCGGCAGAATGTAGACGCGGAATCTAACATAATAGCAGATGTTTTTCACCAAAGCAAAATCACAAACTGAAGCCGGTGTGAAAGTAAGTTTTATTGTGGCAGAGGCGATCACAAAATCAGGCCGACCATTTACAGAAGGAGAGTTTCCGAAGCGCTGCATGAATAAAGTGTGTGCCGTCTTGTGTTCAGACAAAAGCTGATGTTTACAAATGTAAGCCTTAGCAGGAATACGGTTGCTGATCGGATTTGTGAGATTGCAACATTGGCAGTGTGCGTCTAAAAGTGGGCTAGGAAGGATGCGTTTAATGTTGCAGGAGAACTGTACTCGAGAATTTATAGCATATCACTGCATCATACACCAAGGATCACTGTATGGTTAAAATCCTGAAGATGGAAGGTGTAATGAGCACTGTAACACAAACCGTCAACTTTATCAGAGCCAAAGTATTTATCACACTCGATTTCAGTCTTTTTTTTGACAGGAAAAAGACAGATTTCTGCGATATGCCTTATCATACAGAGGTGTGGTGACTAAATCGGGGAAATGTTTTTAGTAGATTTGTCCAGCTGATCGAGGAAATATGTCAATTCATGGACAGCAAAGAGTTGGCGTTTCTGTCTGGCATAACCACTCATCTCAACGACTTTTTAACGTGCAGCTCTAGGGACAAAACCACTTGATCCCTGTTATGCATGATTCAGTGAAGACATTTAAAGTGAATCTACGCTTATGAGAGACACAAATGCACCAATGCAACGTGTCTCATTTTTCTTGCTGTCAAACAAAGTCAACGCTATGGTGTTTCAAAATGCACACTTTGATGAAAAACTTAGCTTACTTCGCGCCGATCTCACTTGGCACTTTAGTGACTTTGAAGCACAGAAAATAGTTTCGAGCTGTTCCTAACCCATTTGTCACAGACGTGGAAACCGCACCTGTAAATTTGCAGATGGAGCTATAATAGCTGCAGTGTAATTGGATACTAGAGACGAAGTACGACACTGTGCGATCTGCACAATTCATTTATTGCATTCCTAATGAAAACCCAGCTTCGTGTACATGCGGCTCGAAACATAACATGTTTAGCAGCACATATCTGTGTGAGCAGCTTTTCTCTGTGATGAAGATTGACAAAACATCAGATAGGAGTTGTCTCACTGATGAATACTTGCAGTCCATCACGAAAATTTAAAACACAGAGCATTACTCCCAACATAAGTGAACTTCTAGCCCAAGAAAGATCCTGAAACCCAGCTCTGACCAATTGGCCTCAGTTTAAAATTTACGACACAAAAATATAATAGACAAGGTGTTAAGACAGGGCTTATTGTACGATCCATTTTCTCACAAATTGTGGGGGGTGCACCTGCAAAATACTTAGTTATTTATACACTCTATGTTAATAGAAAATGTAATACCATACTTTTAGACAATGATTTTTGGTACAAACATTTTTTTAAAATATGAAGTATTATTAATGTTATTTTTAAGCCCGCAAAATAAGTTATTTTTTTTAAGTCGGCAACATTTTTAGACAATCGAAACTTTTTTTTTAAATGTGTGCAACTTTGAAGAGCTCATTTTACATCCTTTAACTGGTTTTCTAAAATTAAATATCAATCAATGGACTTTATATAAACACTTACGTTCATATTACATTGCGAGCAATTTTAGACGCATTTATGAAGATTAAACACCATGTCTTAATCACATTTGTTTGTAAATGCAGTAAACAATAAGCATAAATAATATTATGACAAGAACAATAATATGATTAAAAAATATAATCACAATTTTGATTGTATTCTGTATGTAGGCTCGATGCCATTAAAACACGACACTTACTATATTGACATGAGCTTCCAAACCATCCTATGGCACATTTAGAGGAACTTTGACACTGGCCGGTGGTGAAATCACAGTTTGAATTAGGCTCACAGTGACATTTAAATTGGCAGTTGGTCCCGAACCACCCAGGATCACAGTCTGCAAGTGTATTAACAATTATGTAATAAAATTGAACAAAAGTATTTTAAGAATGCATTGAAATAAGAAACAACAGCCATGCATTTTAATAAATAGCACTAATAAATAATTATGTCTCAAATGTTTTAATTATAAAAATAACGGATAGAAAATATTGTTTATTACTATAAGTGAGTTGTCATTGTGTTGAAAATATGCATATACACGCCTTCAATTAATATATTTACATATACTAAAATATAGATATTATGAAAGTTCAGTTTAAACCTTGCTAAACAGGAAGATTATAATTTTTTTTGTTTAAAGTGACGAGGAAAGTTAACAAATCATTTTTACAAACCGTGGAGGGGAAAAAAGGAACTTACCGACTTCTGCAGCATAAGTACACGTGTGTAGTAACAGAATCACAAAAGGAGTTAAGCGTCTCCTCATTCTGTAGAATGTGTTGTTAGATATTAGAAGGAGCCATGTAGTTTTTTTGTTGTTGTTCCTTTTTTTTCTTTTAAGTGGTTAGGGGGGGAGAAGAGGAAGGGGGTCATTTTATTTAACAATACAACCATCAAAGTAGTCTTCGGGTTTCGAAAGAAAACTTTTTATTTTAGCACATTATTCATAGGTCTTTAAATCAAAGAGAAAACTTAATTGTATGTTATATATTGTTTAAAAGCAATATTGTTACATACATATGTTGAAGGAATGGTATCTTAAAATTTTATCCTAATTATAATATAAGATATTTTTTTTTTTACAAGTCAAAACATCCAGCTAAAAACGACGATAAAGAATGAGTAAAAAAGAAACAGTTTTCTAGATACGTCAGTTCCGATATATATATATATATATATATATATATATATATAAAGAAATACCATAAACAAAGATATTTTGCACGTTTACTAATTTTAACAGAACATGTATGAATACAACGCAATAAAAATAGTAACTTTCAAACGATGAATTGATTTGGACGCCAAAATTATCAGTCTGTAATGATGAATCTTAATTTTTTAACCCGCCAGTGAAGTTAACAAAACAGTGAACTTCCCATCTACTCAAGTTGAGACATGCATTAAAGTTACAAACTTTATTGAAATCCAAATTAGTTCTAGCTTCTGGTCATTATATTTTGCGCACCATTTGAACATAACGTTACAGCCAAATGTACATATGAAGAGTGCAAATTGTGTGCCATAGCGTAAATTATATTTAATGGGACTATTTGTATATTTTTCCAGTGACTTTGGATCGATACTGAATTATTTCACTAAACAGTATCTATCTATTTTGCTATCTTTTGTTGGATTTCCTCCTTTGTCTAATGACTTTGTAGGATGTTATGCTTTTTGTAATCTCTTTAAGAAGAGTGGCTTGGAAGTTGATGTAGAGTGATCCCTCTTCTTTCATTGGGGTTAGGTTCCATAGCTCCCTCCTCCAGATAAGGGCGAATCCGCGAAGTATATTTCATTATTATTTAATTATATTTTAAGACTTCATAAGTATTTCCCACATTATAAACTTTCTTATATTCTTAAAATCCCTTCCAACGTTCTTAAAAACTTTCTACACTATGAAACCAATATATTTTAACAACATATAAAACAGTGATTCCCAAAATGGTCTATATCGACAACTTGCAAGGGGTCCATGTCAGCGAAAGAAATTGGAGGTCCATGAAAGGAAAATGGGGATCAACTATAGTGGATCTCATGTAATCAGTTCGTTACTTCTATTTTGGGATTCCATGAATTAAATAATCCACCAATACAGATAGTACACATTTACTTGCATAATATTACCTTGTAATATAAAGACATATATCCTCCTACATAAATTATAAAAGGACCTATGAAGTAAACGTTTTAAAAACATAAATGTTCATGAAAGAATCATATTAACATTTAACTTATTAGGTACATTTTCTGATTTATGAATATAACTTTAAATCTTTCAAAGTGTGTATCACTATACCGGCTGTCAAAAAATACATGTGAAGTTAATGAATTTGCACAAAAAATACCATCTGGTAAGCAGGTGGTCTACGAGACAAAAAAGTGTGGGGACCTCTGATATAAAATTAAATTTAAGAATTTATATTTTTGTATTAAATATATATTCACGTAAAAAATCCAACATAAAGTGAGACCTCGAAAAGTGAACCACTTTATGGCGACGGAAGACTGCATAATTCAAAATATTCGTTCAGATGTTTTAACCAAGAGAAATGGCCATTGATAAAATCCTTGCCTTCATATTAGGCTGAGCTATGCACCTATGTCGAGTTTTAGGTTTAACAGTTCTTGCAGGGGAGTTGTTTGTTGTAGAAATTTAAATATATTTAGATGTGTCAAAGAAAAAATGACCCCAAAACCTGCTGTTACACGCATTAGTCTTAATTTACAGAAACTAATAATACAATAATCGTACCTCATCTGTAGACAAATAAAATAACAAACTTGTTTCTTAGTATGAAATGCATATTTCCATAGAGATATACTATTACTTTAAATTATTTATTTAACAATTGCACGGGTGCAAATAGTACAAGAGAAATTTAAAATCATAAGTTACAACTCTCTTTTATTCTGACACTTTAGGACTATCTTGTTGCAAATCACCTAATAATAGATTTATGGGCACCGTTCGGTTGTAATTAAAACAGCGACTACCCAGAAGTATAATGCTGAAACTACACACACTCGTTTAAAAAATGAATCTAATCCGGATGAAACTTTAAACCGACTCCTTTGACTGGTTGATGTGTGGATGAAATTTTATGGTTTTAAACTATTTTTAAAATAATTTTTTTTCAATGTATCTTAAACGTTATTTACTCTCACGTGGCGACAAGTTGTAAAAAATAAGAACGTTTAAGAGCAGTCCGTGAAAACCGACATCCAGGGCCTTATCCCTCTTGTAAGGGCAGATACACGTATGAATGAGCATTCAGTAACAGCCACCGTACGTCGTCGCACACGGCGGCACCACGGTACGTCGATCTTTGAACTAATAATGAAAATATGTGTCTCCGGGAATTCCCGACGGAGCACAAACAACACTAGCTATCTCATTTCACATCCCAAACACTTTCATTCGACCACCCGGATCTCAATCCAGGTATTTCCCATTCCAAGAAATGTGTTTCTTCGTCCTATATAATACCAGGAACTCACCTATTAAAAAAAAAAAACATTTCACAACATCCTTCACAATGACGACGTCTTACCACTTATTAAAAACAACATCGAATTACTGCAACAAGGGTGTTGATTTCACATTTCATATGCGTAGTTTTCGATAAAAAGTTTTTTTGAAATTTTTGAGACCCCCTATGCTTTCGAAATGGAACGTGTTCGCACTGTAATCAGTATTTATCAGATATAAACAATAAACATTCTAACCAACAAGGATGTAATAAAATAACTTCCTCCTTCGATGATTTAAGGTGTAAGCGATATACAATCGCGTATAACATTTCACGAACACACGTTGCTATTCATTTAAGATTTTATCAAACAAAATGTGTGTCCAATGTCGCTTAAGACCCATTGGAGCATGGCATGTTACTAAACTGTATTCATGCACCTTCCTTTCCAACTTCAAAAAAAAAAAACATCAACACTATTAGTGTTTAAAAAAATAAAGTTACGTTAAATCATTTCATAAACCAGTTAACATATACGAATAATTGGAAATGAAAACCAATAATACAACAAGGAAGTAAATCCTTGCATGTCTTGTCTTCTATTCTCTAGGCTTACCTTTTGTGATCACCTGTCAAAGAATGAGGCATCCAAGAGTTCAGTACACTAATACGTTACAGAAACAAGCCCCCGTAAATAAGTTTTGAATAAACAAATTATGTCTTTGACTAACAATACACTTAGCATTACAACTTAGATGACACTCCACTAAAAAGTTATGTCAATAAAGACAGCCTGGCCCTACTTTCTACTTATCAATACTTGTGTCCACACGCGTGTGTGTTACTCGGGGGGGGGGGGTGGCAGTGAAATGTCGGTTAAAGTATTTTACGACAGTGGTCCTCAGTTGGGCGTTGTACAAAAAAATATACCAGGACGGAGGTCGTCGATCTGTTGTCCATGTTCAGCAATGCTTGTAAACTTTGTTAGTTGAAATGACATTCCACAAAATTTTAGAGATTTTGATTTAAAACTGGAAACGAGAAATACTATTAATAGAAAAAAAGCACTACAAATTCGCAATATATAAACACGTAATAATGAATTGGAGAAATGTATTGTTTATTTATTAAAATCCCGTGTAATTTATTAGATGTAGTAAATCATATTCTTAGTATATGCTTGAGTTCCTTAATATATATATATATATATATATATATAGATTGCGTAATTTTATTACACACCAAGAAGAACACACCTTACATTACAAGATAAGGGATTGATAAATATTATGTGGTTTGATATTGACAAGGATGTAAAATACATTGCAGAGCTTACGTTCTGAGTATGACGGATGGTCCTAAATATCGCTGGTCGCTTACTATAGTGTTAAATTTATAGTAATTCTAGATGGGCTTTTATAGCTCTTTCTTAGATATAGCCAATACACTTGGTTTTAGAAGTTTTTTGTTTTATTCGTTTTTTTTCGTTGCAGGTGTTTTTGTTATTGTTAAGGTTTTTCTTGGTGTTGAAGATTGTGTTGTTGTAGAGGTTTGTGCTATTGTAAAGGATTTTCCTGTTGTAGAGATTTGTGCTGTTGTATAGGTTTGTGTTGTGGTAAATTTTTTTTTAATTTGTAGAGGTTTGTGCTGTTGTAGAGGTTTGATTGATTGATTGTTTGATTGATTGGATACTTTTATAGCGCTGGTACCCATGCTACTTTAGCATGCTCACTGTGCTTTTGTGTCCTCAAATATATTAAACAAACAAGTCTTTAAATGTTTCCTAAATGATTTTATGTCCTTTTTAATACTCCTCAAAGATTGATGTAAACTATTCCATAACTTTGGCGCTACCGCTTCAAAAGAGCGCACTCCGTACGACTTTTTGCTGTGTTCATACACACTGGGAATGTTCAGTAAGGACTGAGTGGAGGACCGAAGGTTCTTTAAGGTTACATGTTTATAAAGCAGTTCTTTCAGATATTCCAGTGCAGAGACCTCTATGCAGCCGTACGCCAAGGACATAATCTTGTGGTCAATGCACTCGCTCACAGGAACCCAATGGAGATCTCGTAGAGCTGGGGTTATGTGGTCAGATGTTTTTTTCCGCGACACAATGCGTGCTGCAGAATTTTGCACCTCCTGGACTATTCGAATTAGATTCTGATGCAAACCCCACAAACAACTGTTACAAAAATCTAATCTTGACTGGATTAGAGTTACCGTTACAGCATTTGATGTTCTTTTATTGAGTATGGGACGCAGCTGACCCAGGGCGCGTAGATGACAGAAGCATGTCCTGACTACAGAACTGATATGTGGAATCATGCTGAGTTTACTATCAATATAAAAACCAAGGTCTTGGACAGTGGAGGACAACGGGATCTCTGATTCACCAACTTTTATTGATGTGATAGCAACTTTCCGAAGATTTGCGTATGAACTACAAACAATTGCCTCAGTCTTGTCATCACTTAGTTTTAGTCTGTTTGATGACATCCATTCTTTTACAGCAAGACAGCAGTCCTCGACAGCCCGAACAGCAACAGCACACTCCAAGGGATTAAGGCGGGAAAATGTGTAAAGTTCCGTGTCATCAGCAAATATTTTGTGGGAAATATCATGACTTTCAATTATTTTTCCCTGCTGACTAGTGTATATGGAGAACAGAATAGGTCCTAAAACTGAGCCCTGTCGCACACGGCAGGTAACGGAAGTGTCCATGGAAGATGCCTGCTTCACTACAATACGCTGAGTCCTGTCAGTCAGATAAGAAAAAAACCAGCGAAGTGCAGTTCCAGAGATGTCTGCTTCTTTCTGAAGTCTTGACAGAAGAAGCTCATGATCAATCACATCAAAAGCAGCAATGAGGTCCAACAGGACCAATATTGTCAAATCGCCATGGTCAGCACCACAAAGAACATTATTCATGACACGGAGCAGTGCAATCTCACAGCTGTGCCCAGGTCGATATGCAGATTGAAACTTATCAAGCAAGTCATAAGTGTTTAGATGCTGCATAAGCTGCTGTGACACAACTCTCTCAAGAATCTTAGATACAAAGGGGAGGTTGGAGACCGTGCGAAAATTCTTGCAGTCATTTAAGAACAGGCCGATTTTTTCAGTAGAGGCTTAACGACCGCTGTGTTGAAGAGAGGTGGGAATGTAGCAGACTGAAGGCTACTGAGGAGATGTGGGACTGTAGCAGACTGAAGGCTACTGAAGAGAGGTGAGACTGTAGCAGACTGAAGGCTACTGAAGAGATGTGGGACTGTAGCAGACTGAAGGCTAATATTCACGATGTTCACCAGTACAGGAAGCAAAACCTCCAGACACTCCAAAACAATTTTGTTTGGGATGGGGTCGACAAAAGAAGATGTAGATTTAGATACCATGATTATATGTTTTAACTGTTCATAGGAAACTGGGGAAAATTCCACCAGATGGTTGCCTTCAAAGATATTCTCCATAGCAGACAAATAACAGCGTTTCCCAAAGCTTTGTCTGATTGTTTCCATTTTTTCTGTGAAAAAATCATTCAGTTTCTTCCCAAGAAGGTCATTTACCACAAAGAACATTTTGCGAGAATCAGTACCTGCTGCCTTAAGAAGAGATTGAACATTCTCAGACTTTGCGTGCCTGATTTCTTGCGAATACAAGTTTTGTACTTTCAAAAACGATAGTTTATCCACTTCACGGTCACTCTCCAACGCCTCTCAGCCAAACGCCTAATAAGCTTGGCTTTCCAAACTATGGGAGTGAACCAAGGGGAATTTGATCTATCACTAAAATGGGTTTTTGAAACTGGGGCAAAAATGTCCAACAGAGAAACGAGAGTCCGATTGTAGAGAAGGACTAGTTGTTCAATATCATTTGGTGGTGACTTCACTAACTCAGTCCCAGAAAGACATTCACGAAAAGAATCAATATCAATCTTCTTTAAGTTTCTCACTTGAATTTTCTCCCTCTGAGCAACAGGCCTAGCCATATGTGTTGTAAACCACACAAGAAAGTGATCAGACAATAGAATATCGTCCACATTCACAGACTGAACCAATACAGCTTTGTCGGATCTTGATAGAACCCATTCGAAGACATGACCATTCCTATGCGTTGTTCAGAAACATTCTGAACTAAATTAGCCGATTCAAACAACTGCACAAGAAGACGAATGTGTCTGTAATCTGGACAATCCCAGTGAAAGTTAAAGTCACCTAGGATGAGTAGATATTTATTACTAATACAGGTTACAAGTTTTCCCAAATCTTCATGAAACATGGTGTCTTTGAGCTTATTAGTGGCAGAAGGCGGAGGTCTGTGTAGTGCGACAGTTCGTACTGTTAGTTTATCGTGAGAAATTACAAAGCTTAAACGCTTAAAGGAAGCAAACGTCGGCTGACTACAAAGTAATCATAGCAAGGTTTGTGTTGATGTAACGGTTTTTGTTATTGTAGAATTCTTCTTGCTGTAGAATGTTTGCTAATGTAAAGGTTAGTGCTGTGGTTCCTTTATTTTTATAACTATTTAACATATAATTACATCTTTTGCAGATATAACAATGACACATTTGTTGAACATGATCGATACATTTTTTTTTCTAATTTCTGATTTTTAGAATTTTTTTCTAACTATGGCGTGACAATAGATATCTAAAATTTAAATAAAAAAATTAAGAACACGCTAAATGTAAATCTTTGGTTATTTATTTTAATAAATGTGTTTATAATATAAATAAATACTAACACAAAAGTATGTAGAAGGAACCCGTGTCACTACAGTGTTTAGCTCGACGCCCATCTTACTGAAAATGTCACATAGGAGATGGTGTCGGTGGGCCGTCGAGCGCGAGCTCTTAATGCCCCCCACCCCCAGGCACACCTCGACAAGGGCCAGACGCTGGGTTACCCAACCAACAGACCGTGCGGCGGCACGCGGGTAACCTCCCCATGGCCTGGGGGACGTTCTGTTGACCATGAACGCTGTGTTTAAAGTGTTCGTGGTCCACTCTCCCAAGGGTCAGGGTGGGTTTGCTTCCACTCCGGAGGGACGGTGTTGCGTTACCACCCCCCACCGACCAGGGAGTCTTTCGTTCGGGATGGAAAACTGGAACGAAAACGGTTGCCTTGGAGCGGCTTTCTCACGGCCGCTTAGCTAAAATCATCGGCACGGTTTTGAACAGCCACCCAAGCCTTACAACCATCAACGGCAACAATCATGTTTGACACTAATACTCCCGTTGCGTTAAGAGCCATGCTTTCGTTCGAGGTGTTTTACTTCGGGTTGAAGAGGCAAATACCATGTGGGTTCACCCACGTTTCCTCGGAGAAGCGCCCGCGTTTGCAGCACGGGCCCTAACTTATTAATAATGTTGCATCATCTTGGGCTGAAATTCAATCTCTTATAGCCCTGGCTATTATCTTGGCGGCTTGCCCCATCTGGTGGGCGTCGCCGTAAATCAAATCGTCAAGGCAGGCCTCTGGGTCACGGCCCTCGGCCCCCTCACCGCCACCGGTAAAAGCGATCACCAAGTGGGCCACTGTCTCGTATCCTTGGCCGCAATGCCTGCAGCTGGGTTCTCTTCTATCGTCCAGCCTATGGAGGTAACTGCGCGTCGCGCAATGGCCTGTCTTCATCTGGGTGATGAGACTCTGTTCTCCTCTCTTGAGTTTCCACCAGGGATCGCTTTTGCTCGGCCTCTACATTTTCCGGTACAGCTGTCATCCGGTTTTTCCTGCGGCCCATTCAGCCAAGCGTTGACCCCCAGCTGGGTCATTGGCTTATCGAGTTGCGGCCGGGCCGCGCCTTCTTTGACTAGGAAGTCCGCCCTGTCGTTCTGCGTAACCTCAACGTGCGAAGCGATAAACTGCGGGATTACTTTGCCGCACTTTGCACTGATGCTACCTACTGTTTCCAGAATGGTGTCAACCATTGTGGTCTCCCTAAAGCCCCTCCCCACGTACTCTAGAGCTGAGCGTGAAACGGTAAAGACCACTACGCCCGGGAAGTTTTTCCCCTTTGCAAGGCGTTGGTGTACTCTCTTTAGAGCAACCAGTATTGCTTCGATCTCCACATCGAGGCTAGTTCTTAGTTTCTCGATGGGACCAGATAGCTTCTCAGGTGGAGCTATCTCTTTCGGGTACTGGATGAGGGCACCGTAGCCACTTCGTTCTTCTGTTGGAAAGCATGAGCCGTCTGTGAAGACTTTAACCAAACTGTCCGGGTAGGCGTCAATCGTTCTCTGCGCAGCCTCTGATAGTTCTAGGTGAAAACTGGCATTCTTAGCTTTAGTGGTCGTCATGTTGAGTCGAATTTCATGTCATGTAAGGCTTTCGTGAGGTCCCGTGTTGTGATCAACTTCACCTTTTCCCTGTTTTCGGGTAATGCCATGTCTCCCTCGAGACGGTGGACCGTATCCATAAAGGGTGGTCTCTTTCATCTGGTCTTTTTTACCCATCCTTCCTTTAGTTGAAAACAGGGTTCCTGTCTGTCCATCCGACGGTATCGCTACACCGTCGTAAGGATTGCCTTTTCCCTTCTGATTGTCAGCGGTTTGACATCAGCCATGATTTCAACGACGCTGTTGGTGAGGTGCGTATCGCCACGCATACAAACCTGAGATCTCGGGTTTGGATGCGATCCAGCCCTTCTAAAGCCGTGCTGCTCGCGAAGGTCTGGACTGGTGGGCTGTAGTACATTGCCCCTCTCACGCTACTAAGGTACAGATACCTCAATAGTTTTGCGTCCACGCCCCAGTCGGTACATGCCAGCTTTTTCACCAGACCTAACATTTGTGATGTTTTCGCACATAGTTCGTTTATAAGGTTGTGAAGTTGGAGTGATCACCATCTTGTCCGTATTTACGACCATTTTCCACTTACTCGAGTAAGCTTCTATTCTGGCGAGGTCGTGTTGCAGCCGGATCTGCAGTGCTTTGACATCTTTCCGCGAGCTCCAGATCGCTAAATCATCTGCGAACATCGCATTCTCAGTTTCTAATTCCTCTTGCAGGTCGTACACATAGGCGAGGAAAAGTGTGCAGCTGAGGGCTGACCCCTGTGGGAGTCCGTTCTCTAGGACAAGCTGATCAGAGACGCTATTGCCCACCCTCGTGGCACTTGTTCTGTTCCTCACGAATTCATCCACCCAATTTGACATGTTACCAGAGATTCCCTGTTTTTGGAACTTGTACATGAGGCCCGAGTGCAATACTCGGTCGTACGCCTGTTTGAGGTCAAAGATTTCTGCCATTGTGTGATTTTTCATCTGGAGCTGGTTTGTTACCGATTGGACAAGACGGATCATTTGATCCATAGTTTGTCTACCTTTCCGGAAACCTATCGTCGGTGGGAGTCACTTGTTTTTCTCTAGAAACCAGTAGAGTCTCTCATTTACCATTCGTTCTGGTATCTTCCCAACACACGATGTAAGGGATAACGGCCGATAGCTGCTAGGTAAATGGCCTGGTTTCCCTTCTTTTGGGATTGAGATGACTATGGCTTTCTTCCACATTTTCGACAGCGTGCCTGTAGTCCATGAGGGCCAGCAAGATTTCTCTCCCTCGTTTCCCCAGGTGGGTCAACATTTCATTGTGAACCTTGTCGGGACCTTGTGCTTTTGTCGGCCGGCACTTTCCAAGTGCGGTTCGCAATTCTTCCATCGTGAAGAGGGGCTTGGAAATCTCTTGGTGGTGCCCAATACGTTGGGCTCAAGCTCCCTTCTTCCTAAGCTTTCGGATAGTGTGGTGTTCGTCATTTTCTCTGGGTTTCCTGTTCACCTTTGCAAATGCCTATTGAGCGTCCTTGCTCTCTTGACGTCGCTCGACTCCACGCCGTTTGCGGTCTGTAGTGGCTGGGGGTTCCTCTTAGTCCCCATACGAGAGAGATTTCCTAACAGGTTCCACACTTTCCTACCGTCTTGGAGGTCGAGTTTTCCACATGAATTAACACAAGTCGATTTCTTAGCCTTTTGAACGACCACCCTGACTTCATCCGTTAGACAGTTGTAGCGTGCGCGAGCAGCAGGCGTCTTCCGTTTCGCGGCTTGTTTCCGGGCTTTAGCTTTTTGTTTAACCAACTCTTTCAGGTCCCTGTTCCAGTAGCGTCTGAATTTTTTCTTCAGGTTCGTCCTGGCGATCGGCGCTATGATCGTCTTATAAAAGACTGACTCCACCCGGGTGGGGTGTGTGATTGGATTGCGAGGAGTGTTGTAAACACTCGTCACGGGGAATGTCTTGCCAAGCTTGGTCACTCTCAAGGTGAAGGTGCCGTGTTCGAATAGTTTTCAACTTCCACGACCTCCACAGCAAGGTCGTTTCGTATAGCTCTGGTAATACCACGGCATCTGCCGCACTTGCAGTGGTAGAGCGAGTAACCAGAGATATGAAACGACTTACCATGGAGTAAGATTTGTTGGAAAAATGCCACGTCCACTTCCCGTTCGTGGAGCAGATTGGTTATCTCGTGAGACTTCTGCCGGATACCACACACATTCACCTGTAATACCACAAGGGTTTTTTCAGGGTGGCCCTTAACACCGGTTCGTCCGTGATCAGTAGTTTTTAGCCTTGAGCCGCCCTGTCACTCGTCACCTGCTCAAGGGGGGACCGATTCCCCTTGCAGTCGTCCGTGGGGAAGGGATGCTGACCAGGTACCTCAACAGTAGCCCTTCTCCGGACCGCCCTGCCTCCCGGCGGCGGTGGCGGAGGGTTTATAAAGGTCAACCCGACCTGCTTTAAAGATTCAGTTGTAATAGCCATGAGGTTGTGGGTTGGGCAAATGTCTTCCATTCCTAGAAGGTGGCTTTGCGTCGCCACCCACTTTGCCCAGGGAATCATTCGGACGGGTACGTGACCAGTGGGGTCGATTTTTTTAGCTTCAGGTGGTCAGATCTACCTTACTAGTCCAGAGCACCACGCAGAGGCAAAACTCTTGCACCAGGCCATAACTTACTGAACCATTCAAGCGTTATAGCCGTTTGTAAATACATTCAAATAAAAATTAATCCACTTTGTATGTATTTGAACGTAACACAGAGACAGTTGATATCTAAATGTGCTAATCCAGGAGTGAACTCTTTTAATTTCGAATTCAAACATTATGATACAGCGCAAGTAATAAATATCGTTCAAACTTGCCGACTCCTAGCAGACAGGACCCATGGTGGGGTTTAGGCCGCAAGCACTAAAGCTTAGTGACGCAAATGCGCACCGAGCATTGCCCCATAGGCACATACGTCAGCCGGCTAGATAGCAACAGGGATCCCACATGCCGACATTGCAGCCTGGACACGGAGACTCTGTCGCATCTGTTGACCGAATGTCCTTCACTAGATCTCCTGGGGAAGCCAGGGCGGTTGGGGAACCCTACGTGAGGAAAATGTTGTATGACACAGCTCAGCAGATGGAGATGGTTGCCAATTTAATAGCCGGGGTCATAAGAGAGCAATATCAGACCTACACCAGAATATGTGTGTGGAAGCAAGCTATAATTAAATTTTTGGTATACTAATGATTTCTGTATTCTAGAATTACATTACAAAAATGATTTTTGCATATATATAAATGTTACATGCGAAGTGTGTAATCCAGCCATTCTATAGAGTGCCTAGTCAGCGTGTAGAATATATATGCCATTATACACTTTGCCAAGGCATTGTTTGGAATGGCTGGATTACAAACTCTGACTGTAACATTAAGATTACAGAATATTAATTATCTCATACGGCTTCTTATCGCGAGCCGTTTCGGTGGAAGATACAAAAAAATAGTTAAAAAATGTGTTCCTTTTGTGTGGGGGGGGAGGGGGGGCGGGTGTAGGTTAGGACAAGCTAAAAGGGTTAACATCGAAGGGAAAATGGTATATTGACTATTTGAAAGTTAATCCCGATAAAGTGGGGTGTGGGATTTCATTTCCTTGGGTAAATTGTAGGAGATGAGAGTTTTTTTAAGACCAATAAAGTTACACAAAAGTTGCTAAGTCATTTTTCGGGGTCCTCAGAACGTGTGAGAAAACGAGTCTTAATTTTTTAAAAATCTTTCTATTTTGGCTCGGTTTCGGCCGACGGTCTCGTTAAGCTTTTTGTTTAGACTTCGGTTTCGGCCAAAATAAATAAAAAATCACTTTCATTGGGTCTCTATTTGAGACATTTTGGTTGTAAAATGGAGACCGGCTTACAAACGAAAAGTCGAACAATTGCCTAATATTCTTTATTTTTGAAAACTTATTTTTCTTTGAATGAATTCAGCATAATCACCACTCAACCAACACCCCACGCGACTACCAGTGAGTGTTCTTTTGTGTGGTTTTAACAAGTATGAATAACTTTTTAAAAAAGCAATTCTTTGTTTCATAGTTGTGTTCATTTATTATTTGTGTTAATATTCATATTTTAAGTATATAATAAATTAATTAAACTGTTTGAAAAAATCTCAAATACCACGAATTGTATTTGATGATTATAAAATAATACTTGAGTCATATTTTTCAAACTCACAGAAATAGTTAAGATAAGTAATTGATATGTTCTCTATTTCAAAGAAAAAAGCCCAGATGTGTTAAAGCAGTGTTTCTCAAACTTTTTATTGGTGCGACCGTTTAATACAGTTCCTCGTGTTGTGGCGACCCCCAGCCACAACATTATTTTCGTTGCTACTTCGTAACTGTATAACGCATGTGTTTTAAGATGGTCTTAGGCGACCCCCGGGAAAGGGTTGTGCGACCCCCAAGGGGGTCGCGACCCATAGGTTGAGAATCGCTGTGTTTAAGTGTCACGAAAAACAATACCACCATTTATAGATTAAACAGTTACAATACAAACATCACACAGTGAGAAGACAATGTCCAAAACTTTCATAAATGATTAAAGTAAACGCACATGTGATTATACATTCCGAAGCTAGAGATAAAATCATCCCTGGTCCAGATTCAAAAGAAGCCAATGATAAATATTTCACAAATTTTAGTTATACATTTGTTAAAATTTCTGGACCCCCCAAATACATTTCGGTTTTGAATCTTTACCTTATCAAAATGTTCTTGTGCTATAAAGATTTAATAGTGGGCAGGTGCGAGAATAAGCTGGGCAAAGAGAATAACCTCAAAGAGGACACAAACTCGATAAATTTAGTTCATATTTGGCTTGGGAAGATGTAGAAATGACCCTTATCGTTATTATGCATAATATTTTATGCTTCCCACGCGAAAGTCTAAAATCCCCATCCGGAGTGAACTCAATTTATAAATGGCACTACTGCAATAATGTCTCCCACGGACTCTTACAAAATTATTTACACAAAGAAAAAGTATAATAGAAATACTGAATTCAGGTATACTCCAAAATACATCTCTTTATTTGAAATAATCAAAAATATTCTGGGGATACCGACCCTCTTCCACTGAAGGGCAATCGGTGACAACTGGGCCGACATCCCCATTTGCCTGCCCCTTTCTACGTCACTGTCAGATGCGTAATAAAGTGTGAGGCGTAATAAAGGGTTTGGTGTCAGGGACACGATTAAATTGTACGCGTCCCTTTAATCTTGGAAACCTATTCCAATTATCAATAAAATTATATCAAAGCACATTTTTAGCCCCCAGTAGTCTGACACATCTGTCACTCTTCTTAGCTACGCCTCTGGCCACTAGCACTGCCCACCCAAAAATCTAACATTCCCCATAAAGTTCCCTTCCTAAGTTTTAGTTTAAACCAACAAATCAGTTGCAAACAGTATATTTAATTCTTTAATTTTCCTAAGGGCTAGAACAAGATGATATATTGTAGAATTTAAAAAAAGGGGTCTAATAATAAGTAAAATACTGCAGTCGCATATTGCATGTTAAATTTAAAAATCAAAGTCCTATACACTTTGATTATAAACAAAGGTCGAAATACGACTCACACCTTAAGCTTCTAATATTGCTATTATTAGAATTAGTATTTTCATTATCATTATGCTCACTGTGAGGCAAAGCTTAGACAAAAGTTAGTCTAAGTCTTAGTAGTAGACAATATCAATAGACGGATTCTTTTATTTTTAATTATCGGACACAAAGTTCACGTATATAAATTTTTCTATTATTTCACATTTAAAAGCTAAATAAACTATATTAAAATAATGTTCAACTTTAATTTTTTTTTAAATGTTCACTTTACCCGACTAATTATGTTTATTGGTAAATTGAACAGAAAAAAAACAACTTTGGTATAAAATATTTTTTTCAAAATTACTAAAATATTTGAAGCTTCGACAGCGCATGCGCAATCAAGGATAAACCACTTAGTTATTGAGACCGGTTACCGGAAATTTGATCGAAAGAAATTTCGTTGACGGAAAATTGATCGACGGTAATTTGATCGAACGGAAATTTGGTCGAATCGTTTTTTTTTTATTTATACGTTAAAATTTCCGTCGATCAATTTTCCGTCGACCAAATTTCTTTCGATCAAATTTCCGGATACGATTGAGACCGAATCCAATCGATAAAAACAGTAGGGCTAAAAAAGACGACGCATTGATAGTTAAGTATTAACAACGCACACCTTATAAGAAAATATTTTCTGTTTCTAATGGTTTGGTTCATTGAGATCGAGACCGCAAAGGCCAGTCACTGTTATTCTTATTCGTTTACGTACTGTTTACCGAAAACATCCGTATTACTTTTTACAAACTTAAAATGGAACAAAAACTAACGAAAAAATTCCAGAAACCATTGCTTTTAGGCTCGTCGATGCGCCGTAGTCTTTAAATTAAAATCATTATTACCACGGGGAAAGGGTAGCCGTAATATATATTCGGTATATATTTAAATACTATTAAAAACTATCTTAATGATTTTAAATCTTTGTGTATTTTCTTTATTAATTTAAAGTTTTAAAATTATCATGGTTTATTTTAGAATTCACAGTTTTCTAATCCTATAAAGTAATTTGAAAATGAATAAATATTGTTGTTTTAAAAAAAAATCATTTTCAATTTTAAATATATAAATAAAGTCAGTGACCTAATTTTTTTCCATTGACTTCTTTATTTGTTTTTTTTTTTTGTTTAATATAAATGTGTAACCGTTTTTAAGTAGTCATAGGAATAATTTTCATGGGAGACTGTGTAGATCAAATTCCCTTAAAAAAAATACTTTCATGTTTTTGTTTTTGTTGACTTTGTTGTTCTTTTGGTCTTAGTAGGACCTTTGACTATGGGTTAGAAATATATCCCTTTTTATTATGACATGTATAAACATCGCTGTGTGGACATTATGAAGTGACACAGAAAAAAAAAACAACTATAACTGTAGGCCTGATAAGAAAACTATTAAATGAAGTTTCCAATTATTATGTTTCTTAATGTAATAAACGATTTATTAAAACAGATATGCCTTAGCACTAATCCATTGTCATGCAATTAAAAGATATAACGCCGTGTCAGGTGTTAGCGGGTTAATAATAGATGAAAATATCTACATTCGTTCTGCAATTGCGACGGCTCAGAATCTAACAAGCAGACGATATTTAAGCATAGCGGGCTTTAATGATTAATTCAGCATTTTAAAAATGGCAATGATCCATTGCTTTGAAAAAATAGTAATTCAGACTTTTGATATAGTCTATTTACAGATGCACGTATTTATAGATTTTTTATGTTTCTAACATTATTGGCATTTTTAGAAATTTTACAGTTTATATAATAATGGTACATTTTCTCTTCACATACAAAGAAAATATTTTTTCAAAAATTGTAAAAAAAAATTCTTTAATTAGTTTAAAACCATTTTTAAATATGTAACATTAACGGATTTTATGTATTGGTATCTTCATAAAACTACACCCACATTTTTGTCTAGTTACAGAACATTACAATTAGAAAAAACTATTAAAAATTTAAAATTAAAAAAAAAATATATATCTTAAAAAATAAAAATAGTTGTACGCATATATCCGTATATGTTGGTTATTTAAATCGATACCAACGTTCAAATCCGTAACAAAATCGGGTTTGAAGATATTGATATTAATAGGTGCGCCTCCTGAACTATATACATATATATACGTACGAAAAATGGTAAAACACGTAATCAACATTTTTATTTTAAATGATACATTTACTAATATTCAAGGTTGTAAATTTTGTAAGGTATTGAGCTATGACTGGAAATACGTCACTCAAATATATAAAAGCTATTCAAAATAACCCTCAGTCACTACCCCCGAAAAAAAATTAGAAAAAAAGAGCGAAATTGAGTATTCAGTTAATACTATTGGAATAGTGTTATACTGACAAGTGTTTATACGATTTGAAGTGATTATAACTCCATTTCACTCAAAGAGAAGTAGATTGGTTTTTCCCATTAAGGTCATACTTGTAGAGACCAGCAAGTTCATAAATAAATCAAAATGTAAATTTGTCTGTCAAGTTTTTATCTCGTCTGATTTATTTAGTGTCTACAAAAATAAGTAGACGGATACTTTAATACATGGAATATATATCAATACATGGAATTTGGTTCAGCTAACATTCTTCTTCGTTTAATAGCGATATTTAACAATCAATTCAAAAAAAGGCATAATTATTAATCAAGGTAAATTAGGTAATCATAGTTAAGAGTTAAACAATATAATACGCATATTTTGATTAATTTCCTCTCTGTAATTTACCTCTCGCTCTCTATTTTTTCCATTCCTCTCTCTCACTCCATCTCTCTTTATGTATACTGAATTAGATGCCGACCCAATTTTGGTTTCGTCGTCGACAGTTCCAATTTGATCCCTTTTAGTGTAATTCTGGTCTATACAGGAAAGTAAACTTTCGGTTTATATTCGGTATAAGCCGAAATTTATTGAGGCTTTCGGACGTCAGCCCGAAAGTAATTGAGGCATATGGTCTTATACCAGAATTCGGACTATCATTCTAACCGTCTGTCAGCTGGAAATCCGATAATCAGAATGCTTGACGTCTTGGTATCATCGTATGATATATGTGTCAACTCCTCAGTTCTTTTGGATTGAGTAATACGTCAAGATCCCACAACACGTTGTAATACGCCGTACTATTCTTAATATTACTGAATAAACTCAAGTCCTTTCATAAGAACTATAACTTTAATAACTAATTAAGAATGCATGCAGCAACTTCAATAGTCACGTGAATATATTATGATATAGCGCAGCGCGCTATCAGACATAAAAGACACACATCTTACTTCCACAACGTTCCACTCAAGACTGCCGCACGACTAAAACTTACGTCACAATACAGACTAGACAATACGTTTAAATTAGCATAAAAATACGTCACTCAGTCAAGCGCGGGAAGAGCGTTCATTAACCAATTGAAACTCTCTAACACACACCGCGCGTAATAAAAATGACATTTACTAATGATCTCCCATACTCGACAATATGACTAATCCTCTGGCAACACTTCTCAAAGCTACATAATGACCTACTTGTCCAAGATTTAAAAAAAAAAAAAATTCAATTCGGCCTTGGCAAAGGTAAATAGTTTTATGGAAACAAAATAGCTAAAATAATGGTAATATTTGTATTATCATGTTCATAAATATTGTCATAGGCAAAGGGGAATAGTATTGTGATTATTTTATAAAAAAATCTTAAGGAACGTTAACATTTACATTATTATTTTTTGTTTAAAAATAATTTTAATGATATTAATAAAAAAAATTAGTAAACATTTGTTTTATTCAATTAATTCATGTATTGGTATTTATGATAATCATGCTGATATGCATTGTCGTTGAATCGCCATGAATTTTAGATCAGAAGACTACACACCTGCGTGAATACTTTACTGATTCGCATAATAACTCTGTAGTAAGCCTACCAAAGTAGCTCAACATTCGTTCAACTTTTGTTTAATCTAGGTCAAATATAAGATTAGACGAGAAATAAACATATTTGTGGATAAACGATAAATTCAACGAATATACATTGTTTGGCGGAACAAAAAGTTAATCAAGGCTTAGACCTTTTAGTGGACCATAGCAATACACAAATACATAGGCTTTCCTTTTAATCGATGAAAAATATGTATGTGTCGTATTACATTCAATTATATAATGAAAGCCAAGGGTGCAAATGTATGAATTGTGCGTGAATCCCCCACCCCCTTTACCAAGTCAACATTTTTTCTTACCATAGTACTTTACTTTACAATTTTAACATATTTAAATTACTTTTTTAATTCTAACGGCTAAAAGCAAAATAATTCATTAGTTGTTTATCTATTAAAACACACGATAATTTCATTATTTATAAAAATCATTTTTGACGTAAGCTGAACGTGTGTACGAACGAGTTTCGAAATATATTAATCTTTCTGTTCTAAGTGAAAAGTCTCGTTCAGCCCTCGGTTTCGGCATAAAGTCTTTCTGTTTGGTAACGGTTAGGGCGGCTTCTATATAAAATATATAAATAAATATTACACACCTATTTTTTTCATCCCTGTAACTATGTCTCTCGTTCTCACTCCTTTAGTCTCTTTCCCTTTATGTATACAGTCGAACCCGCTTATCACCACCTCGGTTAACACGTCAACCCTCTTAAGTCGACGTCTTTGGCGTGGAATCGCCAAATTCTCTCTTTGTCTTAGCATTTTCTCATCGGTTATGTCGATTCTTTTATGTCGCCGAACCCTAATATCTCGAGCACAAAAGAGGGCCAAATTTGCCACTTAACTCGATCCCCTACACCAATCGCCAGCTTTTGAAAATGTTAGTTATCGATGCCACGAAAGGAAACCACACACTTGACTAAGCAATGCATTGGAATCAATCAGTATAATATTTTAATCTGATGTTAAAAACCCGGTAGAGTCCATTTTATAATGGGTCATCATATGCCGTGTGCAAAGTGTCATGGCCATACCGTACTACTATAGCATTAATAAAAGGTTGCCGTGTGCAAAAACTATTAAAAACTATTAAAAACTATTAAAACTAGGTCAGTGAAAGCTTTAATTAATTAGTCGTTCACCAAAGTTGAAAGTCAAAATAAGTGGTTCCCGAAAAGTATTTTAGTAATAAGGGTATGCCTTGCCTTATATAGATTATATTGCATATACCGGTATAATGGTAGCCGCAGATTTGGTTAAACAGAAAAGCCTTATATTAATACATTATATTAAATTTACTGGTATACTTAGCGCATAGTTAAATAAATTATAATTTATATATAATTGTATAACATTATTTTTAATACAGCATTAGTTCTGTAAATAAAAGTTGTATAAAATTATCATTAAAGCGAGAGTTATTAAGCTCGTGACGCGAACAGCGGAATTGGGTCACAGAATGTGGCGATGCGGTCTATGTTAAAAAAGGACAAACAAAGTCGTATTTTAAAAAGTCATAACTTTAAAACTACAACAGCTAAAAATATGATTTTGGTGTATTAATTCTGTCAAAAACGCTGTTGTGTAAAAAAACCCTCCAAAACACGTGCATGCTCATTCCCATTTATTAACGCACATCATGTGCATAAAGAAATTTCAAGCACATGTTAATATTTTGCCGACATATTTGTTTTCGTTTATCGCGATCATCGGTTATCTCGACACTTTTTTGGCCAACCCCGAGGCCGTCGATATAACCGGGTTGTACTGTATAATAAAACAATGTATACATTGTATCAATGTTTTATCTGTTTGAAACGATCTCTCATTCTCTCTCTCTTTCTCGCACTCACTCTCTTTCTCTCTCTGTATACAATTTATAAATAGAAATCATACAACATTACTAGAAAATGAGCTTTATTTAAAATTAATATTCAATCTCGCTTATTTTATTAGCTCCATCTCCAACAGAGACGCGTATGTTTGCATAGAAAACAGAGTACTTTAAGTTTCACAACATAATAAGATCTGACATTATTTACACTTAGCGTCAGTTCACGCAATCACATTTTCGATCAAGCATTTGATGCAATTTTTGTAAGGGCCGGTTCACACGGTCAAATTTCGCGTCAAGCATTTGATGCAATTCGTGTATGAAGCCTTGTCACAACTTTCAAATTACTATTTGATCAAATTCCCCCAAAAAGGAAACCACGCGCAAAATAGTGCGTTCATACAACAATTTGACGCGAAATTTGATCGTGTGAACCGACCCTTTGGAACCTTGTCGCAACTTTCAAATTACTATTTGATCGAATTCCCCCAAAAAGAAACCACGCAAAAAATAGTGCGTTCATACAAAAATTTGTCAGGAAATTTGATAGTGTGAACTGACGCTAAAAGTTGTGTCGACTAGATGAATGAATCTAAAAACTATATAACAATTAACAACGGATTATTGAATGCATGAACTAATTGTATGGTGCAAATGTGTATTGAACTGTCGACTAAATAAATGAAATAGTGGAACAAGATATGTTACAGCGTTTAAATGAAAATATAGAACGTATAGGAAAGAAGAACGTTTCAGCTAGATGCCCTCTTCTGTTTACACATTTAGAAAAGAACATCAACAAATTATGTCGTGTCGGAAGCACACATTAAGGTTTTAGAAAAATGGTATGTCTCACTATTTCTTTCACAGGGCTTACATTCTGTCCAACATAAATCGTCAACCAAAGAAAGGATGTTGTGGAATTATTAACACCTTTCATGAGTCAATCCAGTGGTCAATTTTAAAGTATGGGAATAAATGATGTAGAGCAATTACTTCGTTTTTAAGTTACAGTATACCATTTAAAATGTTACATCCTCTTGACGTTCTAGCCTGACAGTAATAGACTGGATGAGAAAACGGAAGTTCGGTCTCATACTAAAAACTAAATAACAACTATCTTCTTCTTTTTCTATATAGTAAGGGTCCACGATCAATTTATCGATAAAATAGACATGGGGTTATAAGGCATTTAAAAATAGCATATATCTTTACAATAAATCTTTGGCACACATTTATTCTTGTCTTTAAAATTTAAACTGTTACATCAAAAATAAAAAACAGATATATATATCACACATTATTAGGTCCAGACAAAAATATAAAATGCTGAATTAATTTTCTAAATACCAATAGTTTCATATTCACTGGTTGCTTTTATAATCTCATTATAGACATTACTAGACCGTGGATTTGATTGCTTTTCTTTTTCATCCCCGACGTCTGTTTTAATTTTGATTCTCGAATTTTGTTGACAGCCTGTTAAACAAAACGTTGTTGGAAATAATACCATATATTTGGTGTAAATAGTTCACAACAATTCGCCATTAATATATTCACTTATAGTATTATTCTATCAATTTTATCAATTAAAAATGGTGGCATTTTTAAATAGTAATTCTTCTTATTTCACTTAAATTAAAATAAAGCTTTTGGAATATTAAAATATTATAAAATGTGTAAACAAACAAATTATTAACAAATTATAAACTGCAACAGTTGGAAGCCTATGACATTTCGGTATAACTTGCTGGTCATCATCGTTTCTCATTGAACACATATTAAATTGACTTATCAAGAAAGTGATTAATAATACACACACAAAAATGTCCCTCTCTTGAAAATTCCTTAGAGCATTATGCAAGTGTCAAACTTGTAAAAAGTTATAAAAGCATTACATCCATTTTATCCCAGTTACTTTAGTTCAGCTCGATCAACGCGAATTATATTCCTCAAAGCGTGCATCGAATGATAAGGAAGTCACATTTTTCGCAATATATCAGAATTTAATAGCATAATTTCTATGTTGTTATAAAATCAAATATTCACTCAAAGAAGTATTATCATTAAGTATAAGATGGCTTATGGTATTTTGTGTTACTTTATGGTTGTTTTTTTGCAATGGAGAAATAATTTCGATTCATTATGTTTACATTTTTAAACTTTATTTCAAGTTGATGAAAATTATATTTAAATACAATTTTTTTAAAAATTATTATGTAAAACTTTGTAACGAATGTCAAAAAAAATCTCATTTTATCTTTCCAGTTCTAGTATGCTGTCTGCATATTGATAAAGCCATAAAAGTTAGGAAATTCTATTTACTTGCAGTTACCGGCCTCTGGTACTCATGATTGTCTGCATTTCCAATTCTGACGTTGTCATAACTCTCATCTCTGTCCTTATTTTTGGCAGTTTTTCCTGTATTCGAGGGATGTTTCCATCGGCGCATCAACATAAATATCACAATAATCAGGGCGATATTCACTGCACATGAAATGCCAAGTCCAACTCCTACACCAATCATACTATTATATGGGCTGGTTTCACTCTTCTCTGAAATAGCTTGAAAGATATGAATTTAATGCGTATTTAATAAACGTATTTTTGTCTTTAACTTAATTTTAGATGGCGATTACCTAAAACAAATATATACTGTGACATTATATTGTGTAAAATTTTAATTTAAATTTCAACCGCATTAAATTAGAAAAAAGCATACATTTACACACACACAAAAAACATAATTTTCATATGAACATCACAATGTTGACATGGATATCCTTGGCGACAGTATAAACAATTTGCAGTTGTAAATTTGCAATATCCGTCTAGTCCAGTGTTTCCTAAACTTTTTTGTACATGCCCCGCATAAGCCTTTCTAAATTTCTTATGCCCCCCCCCCCATGTGTCCTATACATAATGTGTGTAATATTAAAAAATAGATTTGTTCACTTAAGAAACTAAAATGATAGGTTTTAGGAAGAAATCACTAGGAAAGGGGTGAGGAAACATGTTAATTTAATTTTCAAAACACTTATTGGAGAACGGAAATTCAAGTACGAAATAATTTTAATGAAATATTTTTCTTTATTATTTTCAATATTAGTAATCATTTAATATTTTAATTTAGTGAGATGTTTGTGCTTGATGCAAAGGAATTTTAAAGTAGGTTCCAATTTAGTTAGCTTCAGTCTTAAGTCTCCCCATTGTGTTATATCCAGCCGATTATTTTTTCGCAACAACATATTTTTTGCACTAAATCCACATTCATATCAATATGAAGATGGAGACAGTAAAAAAAGCTGTCTTACAAAGTTGTTTGTTCGTCACCGCTCCTTTTACATTACAAAAAGTTTTATCTGACTCATCATTTTGAATTTCTGCGAGTTCTTCCTATAAATGCATATTTGAAATAGCAGACAAATCCACTAACATTGGTTGCATTTATACAAGTTGAAAAATCAATTGGTTTCAAAACAGAAATTTTTTCATTTAAATTAATCGATATAATTTTCAGATGATCGACAATAACAAGTATAGCAGTATCAGTCACTTCACATTTTTGAAGCCACTGAAACTTTTCGAAATATTTGTTGTAAATAAAATTTTTTGACATAATTCAATAAAAGTAATGAAACAAAATATATTCGCTTTTGCATCGACAAGAGTTTTCTTTGTTCCTTAATTTTGTTTATTTAAAAATTTTAATTTTCAAAGATATCGACTAAATAACTCACAAATGTTTTACCATCGACCGTTAACAGATACTTCATATTAAATACCATTGACACACTTTATAACTGAATTTAGTGCTTCATTTATGACGCGCGAAATGATTTTAGCTACTAAGGTTTCCCTATGAATAAAACATTGCACAAGTAGCATTTCTGGATTATCATCTACCATCAATTGTAAGCATATATGTATCTTGCCCATCATATTAGGAAAACCATCAGCCGCTCGAGAGGTTATATTTTTCATTGGAATATTATTGACATCTAAGAAATTTTTTAGCTAAGTTTATAGATATCTTTGGCGGTAGTGGTGCTTTATAATGATGTACAGAACAACGTTTCTTAAGCTAAACACCCCTTATCAATATATCGTACGGATGTTATCACTACAGCCTTAATGTCTCTCAAAGTTGATTCATCCATTAGCACTGAGAATTTATTTTTTCCAGTTTTCAACAATTTGTATTTCAATATCTTCACTCATTTCGTCTATTGTTTTGCTAACAGTATTGTCACTGAGTGGCACAGCTTTCGGGTATTTGTCATATTTTCCCAGACATTTTTAAGAAAAGCTAATATTAATGGTTGGATTAAATTCTCTCTTATGGTATAATTTTTCCAAGATTTATTAATAAGTAAGGAAACTTGATAACTACCGTCAAGAGTACGTTTGACAGTTGCAGTATGATTAGAGTAAATAGAGACTTTAATGTGGCTCTTTTTTCAAAACACAAGTTAAATCATAGCAGACGATTGGTTTTAAATTTCTAGACCAATCATTTTCCAATTGCACCCCATAAACAATCAAAATGCCCCCTTGTTGGGAAACACTGGAGACAGTTGTGAGCATTGAATGGAGCAATAGATACTGTAATAACCATCAGGGAAGTGTGTGATATATGTTGGCGTTGTTTAAAAAAATAATAAAGACTATTTACATTAATTTAAAAAAAAAATACTTCAATGCAACTTTAAAAAAATAATTGCTGGAAATTATACATAAAAGCTTATATACGACGTCATTGTTTTTTTTTAAAATTCTACTAACCGAAAACATCTCATAGTGTTCCCTGTTTTAGAATTCCTAGCACAGCAATTTGGGAAGCAACAATATTCCACTTTACATGCCAACTAGCACTTACCGTTGATACTGCTGCATGACTTTTGTAAGCAATGATTACATGGGGTTGAGCAGTTTACTCCCCACATTACTGGTAAACATTCTGGAAATAACGAGGAACTATTAACAAATAACAGGCTCATATCGATGGTTGACTAATTTAAAACTTTAAAATGAGCAAGAAGCACAGATAAATGAGCACTAGTTATGACAACACCCCAGAAGCTGAAAACGAGTGTGCTGCTACACTCAAACTAATGTAATAGGATGCTTGTTATTTTTTTTTTAAAGTAAAAATAAACAAACTATTTTTAACAATTTGATTTTTTTTTTTTATTTTTTTAACTTAGATATTTGATACATTTTGCTAACAGGTTAGGACAATTCCAGATTAGAAGAAATCCGTAATGTTCATTGAAGTATTCATGTATTGAGAATAATACACTTATATTAAAATACAGAATCTGATATTTAAAAAAAAAAAACAAATGTTTCTTTTTTTATGTTGTGTAGATCACATTTCTAAGCGAGATTTGGTTGTTGTTATATTTATTAAATGAGGAGTGAACTTCTCACATAATGTAATGTTAATCCGCAACAAGTTGAAACAACGCAATAACAAAAGAGCTACATGAGCCAACTGTTTGGTGACCATTTGTCACTGACCGATTTGCTACGCCCCTTTTGTCTCGGACCGATTTGACAGGGCTGTTATGTGAGAAATAGATTATCAAGGACTTTTTCTTTGGGGAAAATTAGTCCTGACGCATCATCATATAAAAGTACGTCCACAAAATATATAAAACCACTTTAACATTTTGTCCAATGGAGTGCACAAATTTGGTTTAAACGTATGGGGTTTCAAAAACTCCTAGCTCTGCTTGCAAAAGAAAAGAAAACACACAAACAAAAATAAAATTAATAAATAAAACTATGAAATGAAATTAAACATGAACACATGAACATGTAAAATACGAGCTCATTTTCCTTTATAGATCAAAAAATGATATTTAAGATTTTCAATAAAATAATATAAGAAAAATTATATCATATTTTGTTTAAATTTATTAACAGGGTTTATTTCAAACATTTCTTAAGGCGGATAGTAGTCCCCACTCCCCCACCCCCAACCCCAAACTCCCCGACAATGTGAACTGCACAAACCTGACGAAAATCTTTTAGTAATGTAGCGAAAATATAATTAACATCAAACTAATATCTGTATATCATTTTACAAAAAGTATGAACAGTGACTTTCATTGATTGAAATTGTAAAGAGTGGAATCAATAAAATATCGCTAGGATCGATATATTTGATAATCAAATAATGGCCCTCGAATCAACCAAGTTTTAAAATAATTATTTTGGACATTTTTGTTATTTTGTATATAAACAAAAAATCAGAAGATGAAAATTCAAATCTTCTCAATACGTTTAGACCAAATTGTGTAGCGATAGAAAACCGCAAATCGTACGCACGTGTCTTGTATGGCCTGCCATACAGCAATGTTTAACCTACACATGAAGTTTATGTCTAAATCAACTTGCAAACTGATACCAAAACGGATAGAAACGTCAATGGTCATTCCGCGGGGCACACATTCCATTCAAAATATATATTGAACATTTCGGCGTCAGCTACATGGGGATAATTTCATCATGACATTCAAACGGTGTTTGTGTGGCGGGGGGGGGGGGGGGGGAGTTAAATTTTAAATTGATCTTATAAACATTATTATTTAAATAAGTAATACTTAATAATTAAAGTTATTTAAAGCATAATTTCAAATATAAAAGAGCATCCGCCACGCAATGATCTTCTTTAATTTTGTTCATGGTTACCTCGAGTGCAGCTTGGAAAGTCACTGTAGCCGTTACAGCCCTGATCACACACTCCACTAACATGGTTGCACGAGTTGTTCCAACAGCTTGTGTTGCACGTGTTTGAACAATCCCGTCCCCACTCTCCTTTATCACATTCTGGTTGATATTATTTAAAAACAATAGGATAATAATAGCAAATTCTATTTAACTCATTCAATTAGAAACTTTACAGAAAACGTCTAAAAGTCAAATCCTCTTCAGTGCCATAAAACAAAATGCATATTATTTATTTAAGTTATGAACGCTACCGGTGATCGACAAAAAATATTGAGTTATTAGTCTGCATTTCTTATGTAATTGTTTTCTCGTAATGTACTAATTATTACCTTTAGTACATTGAGGTGGATCACTGTATCCATTACAGTCGTTGTTACACAAACCAGTAAATCTGTCACATGATGAATTAAAACAACTCGACTTGCAAGCTAAAGTACAGTTTGGTCCCCAGTTTCCAGGATTACATACTGTATTCAAAAGATAAAATTCAATCTTTAAAACTTTTTTTTTGTAGTAAAATTCAATATTTTCTTCGACTTCTTGAAAAAAATACTAGTTTTCCTTGAATCTATATGGCACGAAGAACAGGTGTTAACTAGAAATGTTTGTGAAAACTGCAACAATTGAAGTAAAGTGCCCGTGGCCTGGTCGAGACTCGTGGTTCTTGACTAAATGCTCGGAAAAGTCTATTCAGCGTGATTAGAATTATTGGGCTCACAAATGTTACTTAATAGGTTTTTTAATTTGTTTCTGTATTCGAATTAGAGTGTGTATACACATGCCTTCATGAAGGCATACATGTTCCATTCCTTAACATAATTCAATTGCGAATATGTCTGAACAGTAGTTACCATGCTCTCGGATTCAGTATCGACTAATGTCTTCCAAATTCTGGCTCCTCAGATAATCTTTCTTTTTCTTGCATCACGGTCAACGTCTTCTGCAGATTATTCTTGTGTCTTTTAAACCATCACATCTTCTGATTCTTCTCGATCATATAACATTTTGTATGTTCTTCTAAAGTCAGAAACGTCAGTTGCAAAAATACCAGAATCAACGCCATGCATGTTGCATATTGACTGAATTTCACAAGCAGCATTGATGCAGTGCTTAAT